>JAECXO010000004.1:4982500-6248114 GCA_018152825.1 Scaptomyza hsui | reverse complement strand
TTAGGTCATTGACCGATATAAATTTTTGAATAAATATTTGACTTCTTAGGGAACCTTATCAGGCTTTAAATCAATAAAATAACCTCAAAATAATGCAACTAGTACAGGTTGCGATTTAATTCGTCTATGGTCTATGAGGATAAGGGCTTAACATAAACTCATCGCAAAAGGGGCGCGGGAGCAACCAAGGGACGGTAAAAAAACAACGCGGAGAAAAAATAAAAGACGCCGAGAGGGAAAACCAATAAAAAAAAAGAACAGAACACAATAAAAGCAACAAAAAAAGAGGAGGCGCGGCCAAAAGAACAAAAAAGCAAAAAAAAAAAAGGAAAAAACAAACAAAAATTGTTGTGGCCCCCCGGTAGGTATTTATATATGCGTCCGAATATTAACGTTTTGTTTATTTGTTGCCGGGATCGCTGGAAAAATATGTTTTTGATAGGTTTGAGCTCAATTGTTCTGGGCAGCTAATTGGATAGCGTATCCCGCTCGGTCCATTTATTGCTGGGACGGGGACACTGTCAATTTGGGTGCTGGCACACCTTAGTCCGCTATACTCTGTTTGCCTGGTCAATGCGATGGCGTGTGTTTACAAAAACATAGTAAAGTAACCAGCAGGTTACATATAAACACTAATCATTTTAAATAAGGTATTTCCATTACTTAAGTTTAAGCACTATTATATTCCTCTTTATAGTACGCCGGAGCGCCACGATTATGAGCCAACATTTTAATGGGGCCGAAAATATACATGGCGTGGTGTGATTTAATAACATTATTGACATTTAATTAATTCATTTTGGTTATTTGGGGTAATTGGTTATTTTTGTGCTTCAGCTTTACACAATTTGCTATTTTCAGCAGTTGAAACGGCATTATTTTGTCGCCGGCCCAAAATCATATGTGAAAAGAGATTAACTGCTGTTATTTTACAGAGCAACTTCAAAGGAGTCACAATAGCTCTCAAACCACATAAAACAGTGACTCTCAGACCAACATTAAAATGGGCGCATAATGACCAATAGATGGCGCGTGCAACATGCTGCTGCCATCTATTGCATAACAGCTGCAACAGCTAAACGTCGCAATTGTGGGCAGAAGAAGAAGTCTTCACGTATTCTTATTGTTTTCTTGTTACTAATTATTATTTTAAATTATTTATTTATATTCTTTTGTTGTTTGTCAATTAATTTTTATTAGTTTAAATTGGTATTTTATTTTTAATTATTTTGTTGTTAACAATTGTTTTTCTCTATTTTGGTCTGTCAGTACGCGGAAAAACAAGTAATCAAAGAAGTTTACTTAAATTTTATAGTTATATACATAAGGTTTTATATTTATTTTGCTTATTTTTTAATTTTTTACTAAGTTATTATAAGTTTTTATTATTTTGAGTTAATTTGTTCTTCTGCTCTAAATCACTTAACTGTCCGTCCGTCAGTCCTTCCAATACAAAATGTATAAAAGGCCTCCACCGTTGCTGGTTTGTCGACGTCTGCGCCGCTGCGAGTCTCAACTGAAAATGCTTGGTGGTTGAACAAGTCAGGAAAAAACTCAACAACATTTTATCAAAACGGGTTCGGGCAGGGGCACACTGAGAGAAATAAAGAACTGTTTTATTTTCTGTAAAAGGTTGGAATGCATAACAAAAGTAATGAAATTTAAATCTTTGTTCACTTCAACTCGTCTTATAATTGGTTGTTGTCGTAATTTCTTTCAGTGTAGGGGTAGCAGCAGCACCAAGCGCCTGACAAAATGGGCTTGGCCTGCGCGCATTCGAGTGAGAGAATTTCTGCTGCTCATTTAGCTCCGTCTCAGTCTCCATCTGCCATCTCTTTTGCTCACTTTGTGTGTGAGTTGTTTCTGTGTTTTTGTGTTTTTTTTTTTCACTTCTCTATATTTAGCAGTTGCTTCTTGTGGCACTCACTTAAGTCGCATTTTTATGTCTTTTCGACGTTTGAATTAACTTAATTGATTTCTTACAGGCTTGCAAACACACTCGCTCAGATTTGTTTTTTAATCACTATGGAACTTTATTTAGAAATAGAAAAGAAGCACAAGCAAATAGGATTTATTAGGAAAACAAGGAAGTATGCCATTGTTTTTACTGTGAAACTGTACTTTATTAGAGATATTTGAATGCTTATTACATGCGCATATTTCAAATATAATATATCACAGCTTTGATATTATTTTCTCTTCCTTTAACCAGTTTTTCAAACACAATTCAAACATTCTGCTCTTGACCAACCCAACCTAAGGTTCTTAGAAGTTCATTTAATATGTATATGCATATATATAAATCGTGTTTGTTTTGCTATTGTATTCCGTGTTGCAATGGTACTTTTGGGTTTGTCGCACAACTTAATTAAATTCATGGCACAAAACTCGCATGTTGCTAAAAACTGAATGCATGTGTGAACGTAGACACGCCCCGGGGAACGCCGAGGAGATTAGAGATGGAGAGGGGGCTATGGAGGGAGTTAGGGATATGTGAAGAGAAAAACGTTTTATTTGAATATAATTCCTAGTGTTTCTAATTTCAACATGAATTATGAATTCCCGCTGAAGAAAAAACCTTTTGTGGGGGGTAAAAGATAATACAAAGAAGTAAAGAAAAGACGGGTTCTCGAAAATGAAGTCGTCAGCCATGGTCCATGGATTAATTGAATTTCACGCTGCATGAAATGAAGTGCGCACTTCTGGACGGACCGATCGACCTTGCCACCGGGGCAGCATTCACACACAATGGAGAACGGGCGACCGAGACGAAAACCCAGTTATAAATATTTCAAGGAATTTTTTGCTTTTGCCATAGGATGAATTAAGTTTCTGTACAAATTTTTATATTTATTTCTATATCATGTGTACCACAAAACGGGCTCAAGACAATGAACAACTGCTTCGCGATAGAAAAATGGAAGAAAAGGAAATGGGAATGGGAATGCACCCCAGGAGCGTCTTCATCTGCCCCTGCGTCGTGGTGATTATGACCCGGGGGTAAAAAAAATAGAAGAGAGAAGGGCAGATAAGTTATTGTAACGAGTGAGCAACCCCTGCAAAGGGCCTAGGCCTGTAAAAATAGGACAAGTTCACACACACACACACACACATGGGTTGTGTGAAGGGTGCGCCGTTAAAATGAGTTACGAGTTCTGCCATTTTAAATTAAAATAGCTGGCAGACAGCATCCATTGCGGCAGGCAAGATGGAAATAGCAAAATATAAAATAAAGAAGTTGAGAAAAACGACAAAACGAAAAAGGTCAAAGGCCATTTCCACCCCGAGTGTCTGTGTGTGTGTGTGTGTCTACAAAATGGTCATGTTGACAGAAGTAAATCTTTTGAATTATCGCATTAGAATGCCGCATTCTCATGGATACGATATTTCCTGAACGCTGCCCAATGAAGCCATGCCATAAATAATGCCTATGTCACTTGGGTATTATAAAGGATTTTCAGGCCATCTTCTCATCGCATTCGTATTGTTGATTCAAGCATACAAAAGTTTCGAGCTGAACAAATAATGAACTTAAGAATTATGCTTTAAATTGATTTATTTTAACACACACACACACACACACAGTAGTTTTTTATTGCAACACGGTTATGGTAAACATATTTTCTGGTGCAACTAGATACTCGGCTTTGCGTGTCTGGACGCGTAGATAGCAAAGCTTATTGGTCGGATCCAGATCCCTGACGGCACTCTGAACGATTCCAACCAGTATGGAATTCATATGCTTCACGATGCCCTGGGCACTGGTGTTGTCAAACGATGTGGCTGCCACATTGCCTGTGGTATTATCCGATACCACATAGCCCAAGGTATTCTCAGCCGTAATACGATCCGTATTGGCGGCATTCTTGTGTATCACATCTTCGAGCACGCGATTCATGATTCCACTGATTTAGAGTCTGAAATTTACTGTTGTATATTTTTAAAAGTTTTTTGTTTTATTTTCAACTTGGGATATGAAGTAAGACTAAAGTTGATAGAGAGATATATTAGTATTGTTGGAAGCGATATTCAAAGCTTACTGAGTAATTTTCTATGGAAATTCCTTCATCTTCTGCACTTCATATAAATTCGCTTCTTATCTCACAAGTTTTTCTTCTTTAAAATTCATTATCTGCCTTTCATTAAATGATGCATGTAAATGCCATTGAACTTGTCTGGGCTGCTCTGAGGTCAGTAGAAGTTACTGCATAACGGCTCAAGTGGTCGCGTGTCTTCCTTCCACTTTCCACTGTTTCCAGACCGCGCCCCCCTTCGAATCTTTTGTGTGTGTTGTTGTTGAGTTTGTTCTCATTCAGTTTCAGTTTTATGCGCATTTAATGGCGTCTGTTATTGACTTTTAACGAGATTTCCACTTCAGTCGCCTCCATTGCGCTTTTCAATGTACACATTTATTTTAAGACTACGCCGCGGTCAAAGTTCCGCTCATCATCAGTGGCTAATTGAGTTTTTGACTTTGAACCGCTAATGATTGCCTCAGGTCATTGACATGGCTTAAAGCAGCTTCAACTAAGTTTAAAGTAAAGTTCCAAGCATAAATCAAATGCCTGTTATTCGCAAATAGCCATCTTTAGACAGTTCACGCTCTAAACCGGGCCAAAGCTCATCTGTATTCAGGGTTCTGCACATTTTACCCGGGCCAAGTGCTTGTCGGACAAGAAGCGCAAGTGCATATATGCAATCCACTCCACTCTTACTTCCTCCCTCCAACTGACAGCACAGCCAAAATGGCCACTTGAGCACCCACAACGACCATAAAACACTTTTGGACAACAACAACAAGAGTGCTGTGTTTTTCTCAGTGTTGGTCAATAAAATGTGCATAAATTTTGTGGCCAAACTGGAACTTTGGCCAGAACGTTGCACGTTCTATAAAAGGCACTCATTTAACGGCTGGCAACCAGGACCAAACCCGTTCCAGATCTATAAATAGAATACCATGGAGAAAATGCGTTGAAATGATTAAATAAAATACTTGGAAAATAAAAAGCCATAAGAATAGCGTTAAATGTTTAAAGAAGTGTTTGTGATTATGAAGCTGACACAATTACTTAATCAATATTAATAAAATAAATAACTTTTCTTTTTAGTTTCCTTTACAAACTTGATCTGGAGCTGATATTTCCATTACTAACGGAAAAACATTAATCTACTTCTCTAAAAGCTTTTTCCAGCACTTCTGGAATCTATAATCCCATTGTACCTTCTGCCACTCTCTTTTGGGTTAGCTTTTTGGGGAGGCCTGTGTTGGACCCGCTGGGAATATGATAAATGACCGCCAAATGCAAAACGGCAGATTTGTATGCCGTTGTGCGGCGATGCTTTGGATTGTGGTTAGTTGAGCCTGGCAAAATGAATTGTGTTTTGGGTTTTGGATTTGTGTTGAAGCACGAGTCTAACAGCCATTTGAAACTATGCAAAATCCGAGCTCATAAATTGCCCAAAACTGCAACAGCAGCAGCAAACATAGCTCTCTACCTCTCTCTGTCTCTCTCTTTGGCTTATCTGTGTGTGCTTCTATTTGGAAGCAGAAACGGAGCCCGCTTATCCGAGCGGCCCAAATAGTTGAATAGCATTATGTAGTGTGTGGGTCGTAAATCATTTAATTAGATCGCTATCCAAGCAGAGTGCATAACTCATACGCCCGGGCAGCCGCTCGGATAGCGCGATAGGTCAAAAGGTTTCGTAATGGCGGCAGTAAATACATCCACATAAATAACTCCTCACGAAATTCTTTTGTTAATTAGAAAAAACACCCAAAACACTCACGACAGACTGACGACAATGAAAAAAAATTGAAACAAAGTCACTTTTCCTGTGGGCCAAACAGCACTTTCCCTGTTACAGTTACCGTTTGTTTTGGCCCAATATGCAAATGAGTGTTTGAGTATTTCATGCCGCCCGCTTTGCCTCGAGATTCGTACGAGGTTGAGCCCTGAGGCCGGTCAACGGCCAGCGGTCAGCGAGAGTTTTGTCCGTTCGCACTTCACCTACATTTCTGTATCTGTGTCTCTTTTACTTTTGGTTCTTGTTTTTGTGTGCCACACACATGGCACAAATTGGACGTGGCACGTTCGTATCCTTCATTTCTGTTTTGACCCCCTAACATACATCCAAGCAGTGCTTCCAACTCCACATATCATCAACGCACCATTCAACAACAGAGTCCAGTTTCATTAAAAACATGGACAGAGCCGGACTCATAAATAAAGAGATACATTCACATTTATTCATACGAGAGAGAGAGAGAAAGAGAGGCACTCACTTAAACGCATTTGGAATTTTTAATGCTCATATGTTGTAAATATTATTATTTTTTTGACTGCTCCACAGTTTTCACACACAGGGTAGAAATCCAATTGCATCTGTTAGTTAGTTACGTACATCTGTGTGTATATGTATGTAGTGTTTGTTCTGTAATTGGAAAATGAAAAAGTAAGCTTGTAAATTATCACAATGTTAAAGGGGGGAAAATAATTAATTAAGTATGAAATATTTATAGAAAATGCAAAACTGAATTATGTATAAATTTAAATTACAAAGTCATCAATATTTATATCCCTTTAAGAATTTAAGAATATTATTTCTGGCACCCCTATAAAACAGTTAGGAAGTTCCAAGTACCCCTATGTTTACTGCATAATTAGGACCAAATATTTAATTTTTATTTCTATTCTCCTATTATTTTCAGACTACTAAATTGCCTTACAGGCCATTTATAATTAGTACTCTATTGATCTACGCTTCTTACAAAGATTTGTATATTATTCATGAACTGTATTTCACTCAAGTTTTGTAAGCTTCAAGTTTTTGTTTGCTGTTTTCATTTCTCACGCATTATTTCACACAATAAAAACTTATATTTTATTTAGTTGGTTTGATCATTGAGAAGTTGATTTCGATTCCATCGATTTGAATTAAATACGTTAATCGTCGTTTAAATGTGTGTTTCCAAATTGTTATGGGCAGTATTTGTTTTGATTCAACTGATTTGAAATTAGCACATAATTTGAACATTTTAGTGACTAAATTTTGCATGAATCGCGAATAAAACTGTGAAAATATTGCAGTGAACGTAACGAAAATCACATTGACAAATGACATTATTTGCACAGCAGATTTATTTAACTGTCTTCTAAATATCAACTAATTTAAGGCAATTATCTTGAAGACGCGCAATTTCGTATGCAAATATCTCCCCGCCCCACGCCCACTCTGGTCAGGAGTCGCCCATAAATTGTGAATGAAAGACAATGGCTTAAAAAGGTGCAAAAGCAGCGCGTTTAAATAAATATTTGAAATTAAATTAAGCAACTCGATTGAGACTCGTTTCGCGCATGCCAAATTTCAGTAAAATAAACACACGGAATAAATTAAAAAATTTATTTAGGCAAGAATTTTTTGGGGCTGATAAAATCTTAGAAATTGTATTTTTTATTCAAAACTTGGGACGCACAAAAAATAAAGTAAATTCAAACGTATTTCAATTTTATTTGGCAGAAGGTGAGATATATTTCTTTCTTTTAACTTTTTTTTTTGGGTTGTTGTAAACACAAAGACGACTTACAAAACAAAGGCAAGCGCACAAAGGGAAACACAAAATGGAAGAAAAAAATAAGAGAGACGCATTCAAAAGATAAATTTCTTAATTTAAATTCAGACCCCAACGCTGAGTTGGCAACGAGTCGAGTTTGTTTTTGGGGTTTCAACAAGAATGGTTGTGGGGAAAAGAGAGGGAGAGAAGGAGAAGAGAAAAAATGGTTTTCATTTCCGTTACAAATGTTTTCAATTTGGTTGGAAGATGAGAGACCCGAAATTCAATTTTCAAACGTTTTATTTCGACAACATTTTGATTTAGTCGCACAATTTTCTGTCTGTGTGTCTGGCTTTGAATATTTTACGCATTTGGCTTTCCCACACTGCTGCTCTTGTAACTATGAAATATTTATTATTTAAATTTTGACTCTGGCATGGCACCTAAATCATGCTACAGGCTCATTCAAGCGATACAGCACTCCTACAAGATACAGATACAGAAACATTTGCTTGTAGTAGGAGTTAGTTGTTGTTCTGGCATCTCCTCCTTTATTTTTGGTTCGTCGCATGATTTAGATGCAGTCATAAATTGTAATTTTTAAGCTTTTTCGGTATTTCATTTCGCTCCATTTGAGCTCGCTCCGCAGTTCGGGCCAAGATAAACACTTGACAACGTGCTAAGGCCAACAACTGGCAACTGGCAACGCGATAAGCGCATAAATAAAGCCCCAGCAATAAATTCAGCGTCACTTCTGACACCAAACAACGCCATCGCAGTCAGCAGCCATTGCCAGGGAAAAAGAGAGACTCCAACAACTGTTAAAATGGCCACTCGACCAAGTCAACTAACTGTACAAGTTGTCAACTTGATGGCCGACTAAGGGTCATAAATGTGATGACTGTGCATGGAACTTTTAAAAAGTGATTTATTTTTGGTTGAGTTTGTTAGTTTCATGGTTTTATGGAATAATGTTTTAGCAATATTAAGTAAGAATTTTCTATTTAATGCCCATAACTATAGTTTGAAAGACAAAAGGACATATTTAAAGCAGTTCTCTTCATCTTTTTGAGCACTCTTCTAAAATTTAACCTTACTTCAACCATTTTGTAACTTTATGTGCAGTTAATGACCGCAAAGAATCTGTCAGCTGGTCAACTGGTCAGCTGCTGCTCTCCAACTGCTCTTACAATGTACCATAATTGCCTGGCAGGACACACAGAGAGAGGAGAAAGGAATTATGACATGGCTGTGACGAGGGAAAAGGAGAGAAAACAGACCGTCGGGAAAAAGGATGAAAATCATGCGGCAGCAATTCACGGCAATCAAACGGCGCGGAACATGAGAGTGCAACGTAGTAAAAGGTTTCGTAAAAGGATGCTAGGCGATGTGCGCAGTGTGAGTGTGAGTGTGTGTAAAGTCCATTAAAAGGACATTCCACGTAACCGATCCGTGCGGCGGCACTTGGTGTAGCAAATGGACTCTCACTGCAGGCTGGCTGGCAGGCAGCGCCACATGCGGCACACAACAACAAGAACAACAACAACAAGGATGAGTACATGAACCGGCTGCTTTGTTTGTTTTTCTGTTGTTTTTTTTTCATACTTCGCTGTTGCTGCTTTCATAATTTTTAAAAATTGAAACTCGGACAGCGTTCAGGTCGGCGACTTGCAACTGCAACAGCGACGGCATTGCGTGCAATTACACACAATCCTCTTTGCCACACATAAATTGCATCCTTTTACGCGCGGCATGCCAAAGGAGTTACTGTACCCCTTGGAGTGCTCATGCGGCATGTTGCATGTGCTGCACACGCAAATTCCTGTTGCAGCCGCATGTAAGTAGCTGGCAATGGCACAACATTTCATGTCGTGTTTACACTCACTTCCCGTCCAACCCAACCCAACCGAATTGCCCTGAAAGGAGGCAAGCATATTAAAAATAATCTTCAATTAATGCAAAAACCGTCCCGGTGCTGGCAATTACTTCAGCTTCTTGTTGCTACATGTTGCAGCGAGACTGATTATTTATATTATTAAGTTTCTTCTTTAGTTTATTATTTTTATAATTTATCAATTTATCTTTTCCTGTACGTGAGCAAAGGCAATTATTTGTAAACATAAAGTTGAGAAACGTTTAAAACACTTTTGTTGCACCTTTCAACATTTTACAAAACTTGTAAATTATAAGTTATTTAATGTGTCCTGAAAAACACTTTAGCTACTCATCTGTTTCAAGTTTATTTTTACAAAATATAAATTTACACATTATTTTTAACTTTTTTCTCTAAACTTTTCTTTAATATATGAACTCTTCCCTAAATAATTATGTTTATTCTTCAAATTTTAAACAGCCCCAAAGAAAATAAATTTCCAATTACCTTTGTACTAGGTCTTTACAATAATTTTGCCTAGTTTCCTTATCTTTCTTAAGCACAAATCTTTGCCAGATCTGCCTCAAGATGTGCTGCTGTTTTTTCTTCAGTTCTTTGACCCAATTAAAATGCATATGGGCATTTTTTGTGGTAGTTTTCCGAATTTGAATTTTGCCAATTAAATGTTTATCGGGCTAATTACCGTTGCGGGCGTCGACGCCAACGCCCCAGACAACAAGCAACAACAACCAGTTACAGCAACAATAAGCATAACAAACCAAAAAGCCGACGCCGGCGGCCGCTTGGGCATTATTCAATTAAAAGTTGTTGTTGCTGTCGTTTTTTCTTTCGTTTTTTTGGCACGCACTAAACCCCATAAAAGTCATAAAGACCCGCATAAAAACCATAAAATGAAAATGAAAAGAATCTTAAAAAAAAAAAAAAAAACAGGTAACGAGAAATAATGAATAATAGTAAAATGGAGGGAGAGAGCATGAAAAAATAGCGCAGAGCTGATAAAGAAACTTTTTTACGCTTGGAAATAAACAAGTTTAAGGTGTTATTGAGGTGCCGCGGCACCAAAGGCATTGATTGATCTCGAGTGAGAAAGAAAAAGAGGGAAATTGGGGAGAGCCCCAATGCTCGCAACATGTTTGGGCACCGGAAAAGAAAATGAACTCAACTCGGCTAGCAGTTTCACTCAAAGAAAAGTCGAGTGAAAACGTGCACGAAATGAACACTGATTGGGGCGGGAAAACACTCTCGTGCGATTTTCTTGGGACCCCGCTGCTGCTGTTGTTGCTACTGCTTATTTCAATCAGTGCACAACAACAATGATTTTTATTTTTATGCGCCAACGTAACGATCTCGTTTCCACTTACTTAAATCTACATTTTAACTGCCTGGCACATTTTATGTCCCATTCTGGCAGCCGTGCAAAGTCGGCAGATGCGCACGCGAGAGCTTTTTTCGCCGACGTTGCTATTGTTGTTGTTGTTGTTGGGGCAGCGAAAAGCGCCCCCGAAAAAAAGCGCCAAAGAGAGCGAAAAACGAACGCAACGGTGAGTGAGAGAGTGAGAGCAAGAGTGAAGTGCAAGTTTTTGGTCAGTGCTGGACACTAATTAAATCAATACTAATTAATGCGAGCAAACATCATTAGGCAGCATTGGCAAACAAACATGCAAATGCCCAAGGGCACAAGGGGAGGGTAGGTTAGGGAAGGGGAGAGAGCGAGTTGGCCCCGGGGAGAGCTCGCACACTGCAAACAATTGAGCAACATTCAGCAAACGATTATGAGGCCATCTCAGTCGCACTTAAAACGGCCATAAACGACGACAGTTATGGCTGCAACAACACAACACAACACAAAACAACACAACAAGACGTCGGCGCGCTGCCGACGAAGAGTCGAAGAGCGTGAGAAAAGCAATTCTCACGAATGAAATCAGAACGAGCTGCGTATCGATTATGCTCAACTGGCGATTTACTTGTTTTAATACGAGAGACACGTGGCCCCGGCACAGGTTCGTTTTCTTCAACCACAGAGAGAGCAACAGCCGCAGCGGCAGCGGCAGCAGCAGCAGCAGAGGCAGCAACAGCGACAGCAAACCAGTCAGCGCTTAATGCGCACTCTAATGGCTGCGCAGTTTGGCTCTCTCAATGCAGCGCAGCACGAGTACGAGCTCGCTCTCCCTCTTTCGCGCTGCCAGCAGCTAGCTATCTATCTGTCCCACTTGCGCACGCCATTTGCTTTGAGTTATCGTTATGGCCGTTATGGCTTCCGTATGCGCGTCGTTGTTCTCGGCAGCGCTGTCGCAGCGGAGGCGTGGCCTAACGTAGCAGTAGCGCTTTGCACTGGGGTTTTATGTCCGTTTTATGGCTCATTTTCGTTGTCCGTCGGAGCAACAGTAACTGTAACTGAGCTCTGAGCGTTGCCATTGCTGTTGCCGTCGCTTTGGCGTCGGCTAAAATTGTTTGTTTGGATAATTATTTGGATTGTTATTAGATTGTTGCAACAACTATAAAAATGCTATAAAAAATATTTTTATTTCTCTTTAAATGATTTTTAGTGCCCATTTGACTGCCGTTGCTTGTTGTGTGGTGACAAATTGCCCCAAGATGATGCGTCTAATCACCGACTTGGCCCATCAAAGAGCAAAGTGGTATTTTTTCCTCCGGCTTTTTGTGTGACATGTTTTTGGGCTCATTGAATCAAATGACAATTTGTCTACGTCTTTTAATGGCTTGTCAGCCTCTTTGTTGATGAATTGTTATATTATTGAGAGGGAAGTTGTTCTTTGTAATTGGAGATTAACTTGTGTGTGCATGAAAATATTAGTAATCGGTGTAGAAGTTGAGTTCTTTTGCTTGATTGCAATGATTAATTAATATTCTTTGTGTAACAATGCATATAAGAATGCCACTTCAACAATTACCGGCAGCTTACAAATAGGTTCATCAGTTTAATATTTAGCAATGACGTTTTAGTAAAAAAAAACACACACTTATTTCTAAATGAAGAAAGAAGAAATAGTATTGTCTTTCTAAAATCTTTTTTTAAGTGATCTGATCTGATGTGTTCTTTATAGCAGTTAAATTAAGTAGAGATATAAGTTAGATAAAAATAATTCTCAATAATTCACTTAAGTGCTCGTTATTTTATAAAAACTTTATTATTTTTGCCAAAAACTTTTTTTTTGCTTAAAGTCATATTATAATTTTTTATATTTTTGTAATTTTTTAATCATTTTATCATTTATTCTCAATTTCATTTTCATTTCAGCGGTATGTTTTTAGTTAACCCAAGCACACATGATTTAATTTATTTGTTTTTCATACACCAAACAATATATCTTTGTCAAAAATGAAATGAAAAGGGCAGAAAATTAAACAAAAAGCATTTTAACGAAACTGTCACGACTGCGAACGTGAATTCCGTGATTGGATTGCCCAATAAATGTTTATCGAACGGGCCACAAATGCGCATCTATATCTATGAATGTTTGGATGTCTGTTCGAGCTCACAATTGTGAGTTTTTATAAAGAAAACATTCCGCTACCATTCCGCTCCCAGTTGTCAGCTTCGGTTACCTCCCCTCAATGCACCCCCTAGCTTTTAGCCCGGTTCGTGGCGCAGCTGTGCAGCGAAACAAAAGACACGTTTTTCTATAAGGGACATTAACGAAGAAAAAAAGCAAAGAGAGAAAAACAACAAAAAATGGCTGCAAAGTTATTTTTATGAAATTAATATTGACTGGCCAAAGTGCCAGCTGAGTTTGTCAGTCCGCCCGGAATTGGTAATTAAAATAATAAAAGCATTTTTTGTTGCCTGTCGCCTCTGGAATTTTAATGAAAAAGTCGCATTTTTTGTGCTGTCTTATAAATTCACAAGCGCGACAACTTCAATGGACTCAGGGAATGTTTTTCGTAAACAATTATCGAAAAATATGTGTTTAAAAAAAATATTGGTTTTTAAGTATTCGCCGCGCTCTCTCCTAACCCGATCAATTTCTTTTTAATTGACTTCTCGGCGAGTTGCTTTTGACTAATTTGTGAATGCATTGCCATCGAAATACACATACATACATACACACATGTACATACATCCATAAGTCCATCAGCAAGAAGACCTCTTCCATTGCCACTGGCAGCTGTTCGACTTTTATCCAAAATTTTGTCGACGTCTCTTTCACAATTTATGTTCATTTTCCAATGTTTTCTTTCTTTTTTCCTGCTGTAATTTCTTTTGATAATGTGCGACTTGTCATTCAACAAATTCCTCGTCTTCCACCCTCGACTCATCCCGTTGCATCCCGTTTTTTCTTGTTTTTATGTCATTCCACTCACGGTTCGCCATTTGGCACTTTTCCTCCCTCTTCTTCTTCTCCTACTAGATACTTGCCTTAATTATCTGTTTTCTCAATGCCATTTTTTATGTTGCACCTTTTTTGATTTGTGTCACCTTGTCACGATGGTTTTTTTTTTTTTCTCTTATTTGGTTGTTGTTTTAATGTCATACCTGTTTTTCGGTGTTTTTATCTGTCTGTCTGTTTTTTTTTTTTTGTTTGTTTTATTTTTTGTCTTTTGGGTGTAGCGTCATTTACGTTCAACTGTTGCCAGTTTTCAAGGTTATTCCCATTGTGTTTATTACTTGCATAGATGATGATGCATAATTAAGATGAAAATTATAGCAGAGAACTTAATGTAGTGTTTTTAAAAAAAGCTGTAAACAATGCTTTTAATTGGGTTTCTATCTACGTCTCTTACAAGCTGTATGATAGGTTAAACTTTTAGATTGAAACTTGTAACCTGAAGTACTAAACCTGGTCAATACTTTCAAAGAGTAGCATATTTTTATAAAGCTTGTTATACATTTAATTAGCTACAATATTTATTCTTGCATCTTGGCCAATCAAAAGCATTTTAAAAGTAACGTAAGAGCATCAAATTACAGGTATTTCTCTGCTTGACCAGAAAAAGGGAGACGGCAAACTTTCCTCAATTAGGGCTGGCTGGGGAGGGGAGGTAGCTGCCCGTTGGCAAAATTATCCGTACGCCATTAAAGTCATTAAATCCATTATTCGAAGAGTAAAACGTTTAAGTGAAAATGCATCTTCTTCTTGATGTTAAAATCACAAACGCACACATGAGTAAGAAAGAAAGGGGAGTAAGGGGAAGTTGGAATACGGTTCTTCTCTTTTTCTTACTGTTCTTCTGATCTTTGCGTGTGTTATTACGCGCCTTTCAAGCAAAAAGAGTTGATTTTGAGAAAACTTTTACATTTTTTTTCATAAAATGTATATAATGCAACGGGCAGCAGGTTGAGGGAGAACGGGTAGGGTGGGGTGTAGTGACCCGCACACATGCTATAATTTGGACAATTCTGGTGCTCAACGCGAACATTTGCTTAAATGGAATTATCGTTCAATAACCCATTGTTGTTGTTTCAGTTCTTGTTGTTGCTGCTGCTGTGGCATGCACCATCGATAATGGCCAACCACGTACATGAGCTGCACTCACATATCCCCCTCTCCTCCCTCCCAACCCGCATTCAACGTAATATAATCCATTCGACCAAAGACAGAGAGTTACTTGCATGAAGCCGGAGCCTGCAGGAAGTTGAGCTCCACACAGACACAGGAAAGTTAGCGTCAGGTGTTCGTGTTAAAATGCCAACTAATTTCAGTGTTTTGGCCAAATGCTGATGGCCTGTGCCTGCTTTCCAGCCGGTCAGCCATTTAATCAATGGTCAGTAAACGGTTTTTTGGGGCCACATAATGAAAACAAAACCATTAAATACTTAATACGAGTTTTTAAGCACAAAAACTTGTCGCAGGAAGTCAATGACTGCACTTAGTTCGATGGGGAGGGCAATGCTGGAGGGCGTTGCCAGACATCGAGCATATGCATCTAAGCATTGGACAAGATTGCACACGTTTTGTCCCTCTTAGCCCCCTTCATCTTCTATATCCTTTTTGCGCTTAGTCAGCGCAACAAATGTCAACGAATTTAATTCATTGCAGTTGTCATTGTTGTTGTTGTTGCTGTTTTTGTTAGCGCGACAGCAACACAGCGAATGTGTGGGTGTAGGTAACGATGTGTATGTGTCCAACTGTCTGTTTGTTTGTGTTGTTTGCATGTGATTCGCTTAAATTATGATACTCGACCATGATAAAGTGGCAACAAAAGTCGCCAGGCCAACTCACAATTTCATTTTGTTGTTGCCGTTGTTGCTGTTGCTGCTGCTGTTGTTGTTGTTGTTGTTGACGTACATTGAACGCCTCCGCGTCCAACGTCTTGCTCTGACCCAGCGGCAATTGCAACCAAATGCATTTGCCATGCTGCAGAGGGCATTGAAAAATGGCAATACAAACGTGAGTCGCAAAAACTTTTCACTCTCAAAAATGGTTGATAAAATAGACACAAAGAAAAGTTTAAGGAAATTTTAAAGTATGTTAGTAAAAAATTTGATCTTAAAGGTAGATAGTAACTAATATTGGAGTGTGCACATTTTTTTTGATTTTTTATAAAGGGTCCATATTAAATATTACATAATAGATAGCTGCTAGTTCCTTTTGATTTAATGTACTTTCAAATTAAGCAAAACTAGGCATATATGTTGTATCGATGCTCTTAAACTTTAAGACTTAAAGTCTTTTAGTTCGTTATCCCTTTGTTATTAAAAAGCCGTTCGTCATTCTTAAAACTGATTTCTATCGTAAATAGTAAATATATTTAAGACCAATAAACAGAAAAGAGCTTACATAGCTCTTTTATTGTTCCTCAAAGTCCATTCCAGCCACCCACGAAGTTCCACAAAAATTCTCTGCCACAAATAGATATTTATGAAATATTGCGCATACGCCCACGATAACGATGTCAATAAATAGTATTATGAGTAGAACACAAAAAAACTTCACAAAGACTTGAAATTTGTTTGCTTTTATCTGCCACAACAAAAACTTACAAAAAGCTAATAATGTTTTGTTTGGGGCGCCGCAAAAACAAAACAAAAACAAACAAAATGCTACTCAATAAAATATTACGAAAACTTTGTTGTAGTTGGAACAATCCAATACAAAAATTGAAAGTCCAGACCAACCCGCGCACATCTAATAAATAATTTGGCAGTAAATCAATGCTCAGCAAAAACTAAGAGAAACAAAAAAAGTTCACAGGCCGCTTGTTATCTTTTGGAATTGCGGCGCATTATTTAAAAACGCATAAATAAACAATAATAAAATTGAGCAACAAAAACAAAACAACAACGAACATTAATAAAAGCCAAATAAAAAGCAACATTAACGACCAATTGGATGGGCACATTAAGAAGGCTCCCTCAGCGTCGCCGTCTGGCCGGGATCGGAACTGGAAACAGCTCCGGAGAATTGAGGCGTACGCAATGAGGTGCGATCGCCGCCAAAAACGATCCAGCAATAAACAGAAACAGAGTCGAAAAATTGAATTCCCCATTCAGGCTTCGTTTTCTTGCGCTTTGCATATCATTTAAAGCCGCAGCGAGTTGACCGAAAATTTATAATTTCATTGAGTGGTCGCTGAGTCGGTTCGTTTCATTATTGGAATTAAGCAATTTGGCGTAATTTAACAACACTTTCAATGCATAAGTCTCGACCGTTTCGACCGTTGTTGCCATTCCCCACCGATATGATAACAATGAGCCAGCCAGCCAGCCAGCCAGCCAGACGATGGAACTTGTGGAGCCGTCTGACCGACTACGAATGGAATAAGCAAAGCGAACAAAGAGACAGACAGTCAGACCGATGCCGACTGTCCATAGTCACGTCATTAGTTCAATTGTTCTCTGTGACTGGTCGTGTCTGTTTTTTACGTGGATCCGTGTGTTGGGTTGCCTTTCTGGTTGGGGTCTGGCCACTGGCGACTGACATTACTTATCAACACGTCTTCAGTTGGCTTAATAATGGAGCTCATACACGTTATAGATACGGATATGAATATGCTCTTGTTGTCTTTTTACGCTGACCGTAATTAGACTCAAAATGCACTCGAGTTTGTATTGTTCATATTTTATTGAACATTTTAAACAAACCTAAGAAGATTATCAAAAAATGCTGTTGAGTAAAAGGGGTTGTAGTTTGTGGGGTAGCTGGACAAAGGGGATGATAGTAAGGTAAAGTGTAGTTACAAAAAAGTAAGAGCAAGGGTTGTTAGTAACTAAACAACTTGTCATGGCTAAATTATCATATATCAAATCTATTGTAAACATTATTTACATATTGCAAAATTTAGTAGAGCTTAATGAACATATATCTTTATCTCCTCCTCAAGCATCGTTAAAATCTTAACTGAATTTTATGACTCAATTGAGGCAGACACACCTTCTAGCCATATTTGTTAAGATTGACTGCAACGGCTTTTATGACATAAGACACATGATAATCCGTAGTAAATTAGATTGTTTACAAAGCAACACAGCACAAACATTTTGTCTTATGGCGTTTCGCCTCTTTGGGCAAACAACAACACTTTTGTTTATAGCCGTTTTAACGGCTCTTATAGGCATTAGCTGAAGTTTTTACGATGGCGCTCACTTGCACTTGAGCCCAATCAGCGGCAAGGGTTCAAAGGGACACACACCAAAGCGGTCTCCAATTCCAAGACTGGATGATGACAAGTGTTGCTGTTGTTGTTGTTGGCTGTCCTTGCCTTGTTTGCCATCATTCAACACATCATAAAATCAACGGCCTTGTGCTGTTTGTTTGTTAGTGCTTCTGCTTTTACGATCTATAAAACGCACATAAACTGTTGCGGGTGGCAAGGGAAGTTGCACTTGGCATTTAATTGCCGGTGGCACAGAGCAATGCATCAGAAAGAGAGAGGAGGCAAAGGGACTGAATGGTGGGTGGGTGGTTGTTCCTCATATTGTCAGACGAAGGCATCAAACGGCGGCATTTTGTTTACGACTTTTTCGAGCTGTAAAAATGTCGTAAACCAAATTGTTATGAATTGCGGTAAATTAAATAAACATCAATCTGTTTGTTCGTGTATGTGTTGCTTATTGAAAAATTACAAGTGTTTAAAATGTCGTTAAACTCTCGGGTAGACTGCCAGTAGGATCTGGCTTAACGGGCTTGTGGCTAGTTTTAATGGCCTGCAACTTGGCAGCCATAACTCAAGTGTGTGCGTGCCGCTTATCAGCCATTTGCGATGAAGAAGACGCTGCCACACGATATCCGCATGAAGGGGCACGAGGGAAAAACTGTTACCTGCAAAGCACGAAAATGTGACCCCAAAAAAGAAGAGAAGAGAAGAAAAATCTGTCTGCAATCACAGATACAGATAAAAGGCTACGAAAAGAAAGAAGCCATAAAGGAGACAAACAACAACAGCAGACCAAAGGCAAAGGCAAAGGCAAAGGCAAAGACAAGAACCTAAAAGCTGCCCAAGCAGAATTCTGTACAGTATTGGAGCTGACTGTGTGTTGAATTTCTACCTAAGCAACATGGGCCATGGGTCTGGGTCTGGGTCTGGGTCTCGGTTAAAGGCCTGAGCATGGCCTGGCCAAGCCTTTAAACTGGCCTGGCTCAAAGTCGTCGTTGTGGTTGTTGTTGTTGCCGCATTCCAGCATAGCAATGACCGCAGCAGACATTGGGTTTTTGTTGTTTGTAGTAGTATTGAGATTGTGTGTGTTGGTTGTAAGACAGCACAACAAGAAAAAGCAACGTTCCATAATGGCTGCGACATTCATTCGCATTCTGTATCTGTATCTTGTGCCCTGCAAGTTGCAAGATTTAAGATTGTCAACCATGTTGTTTATTGCTCTCTTATGATTTTTCTTTAGTTTCTGTTCCTTCAGATTTCTTTTCTTTTTAGCTGCTTGAAAGTATTCATGGCTGCTTCTGCTGCGTATTCCGCGGAATTACTCAAAACACAGCCTCTGGAGAAAAAGGCATGAGAATGAGAAGAGATGCGAGTTAAGCATCGAGATGAATCTGCTACCTCGGTGATTTATTACAGGACTCTACATTTTTACCCACTTCTTCGAGTTATTGTTTTCAGCGCAACTTTGCTGCAGTGAATTTGATGTGAAAAAGCCTTTGAATGTTGTTCGATAAAAGAAATTCACAGTTTCTGTATCTGAACAAATGTGAACTTTAAGAGAATTTGGTTATGAATTAAAAATTTCTTTTTATTTTGTGAAACTAGATATTTTTTAAACCTGTGTAACAAATCATATCAGATTCGAAATTACTTATCACTGCAATATTAAAAAGAATCTAGTTTTGGTACAGATTGCAATGTTAAAAAAAATAAATAATCAAAGGATATATACTGAACATCAAAAACTTTATGAAAAGTTACTTATTAAACCAAGAACTTGCAAAATGTGAGTTTTAAATAATATTATCCCAAGTTCTTGCTATCCATTGGTAATAAAATTGATTAACTAGTCACTTTTTATTATTCTTTCACTTCATATTCCAAAACCAATCGACAGTTGGAATACACTTTATATTTCACAGCATTGCAAACAATTTGTCACATCTGCACATCGGACGTGTATTTTTTAATACTTTTCCTCACTTTTCCATATGTTTTTTAATATTTCTCATATTTTGTGCACAACCGAACCGTTTTTTAAATCGTTTTGGTGTGCATTGCCGTCGCGTGTGTTTCTTTCTTAGTTAATCCGCGACGTCCAAGCAGCCGGATACTGGGATTCATACTGAGTGTTTACAAAACAGCAGTCGCCGATCCCTAAGCCGATCCTGTGCCCTGATGCTGTTGCTGATGCTGATCTTTGCCTGTGGGCTAAAGGGTCACGGACATCATCATAAATCATAAATTTCCAGAGGCTTTGTAGCTAAAAAACCAAAACCAAAACAGTTTGCTACGCGCCTTCAAACGCGGCGGGAATATGTGTACGTTTTTTCTTTCCTTTTTATTATTATTTTTCATATTTTTTGGCAAACGCCATAAAAAGATCGTAAAAAAACGTCTGCTTAAAATTTCCGCTTAAAATTCGCACCAAGGTCAAATCATTATCAACAGCACCGGCGGCCATTAAAAAAAAGGTGCAAGCCTCACCTTTGACAGAGTGAGATAGAAATATATTGGCTCAGCTGCTAATGAATCGTTCTGTAATGTTCTTTTAGGCTGCACTTGTGCGTTTTTAATGGACATTTGAGAATCTGCACTGAATTCTATGCTTAACCTTGAATTGGTTTATTTTGTTTAGCCAGCGCGATAATTATGATTTATATATATTATTTTTGGTGCACTCATATTTTTAAGGTGTGGACAATTGTGCAACCTGCTTTTTTATGAGTATTTCCAAGGATTCAGCTGCATTTGATTGACCTCCAAAGAGATTATTCTCAACTGCATCCTGTTTCACTAGCCCGCTTACTCTATTTATGAAGTGCATATTCGTTTCTGGCAGCAGCTGTGGCAATCGTGTGTTGCAACCAAAATTCAATCCCTGTTGCAACAGCTTGACCTGTGCATTTTATAGTAGTGTCCAGCCTTCTGCCTCACCTCCTTTACAATGTTCAAGCATTGGGTTTCATGTACGATGCAAATAAACGAGTGCAGGCGTTACATGAACATGAATACATTTGCGTAATTAAATGAATTTTATAGGCTCGAGGTGTTTGAGTACAGTAAGTTACAGCATAATGGAAATGCAAATCATGTGGAACTGCTGCTGGGTATGTATTTTTTTTAATTACAATCAAACCAGTAAAGATAGTAAGTAAATTAATATTTAAATTCATGCATTACAGAATTTTGTTCTTACGCATAACAAATACATTTGTGATGAGGTATAATATTAAAGTTCAACTTGAACTCTGTTAATTTTCACCACTTTGTTAGCACTTATAAATGCATTATTTCCCTCTATATTTTATTTTTAGTGCATTTAAGTCATTTAGCTTATTATAGTTAGCTCACGCACATCGGCTGAACTCTAGTTTTGGACGTGTGGTTAATTTGTATAATGCGAGATCCACCAATCAACGGCACATAATTTTAAAATGTGGTTAGGGGGAAGGGTGGTGGGGCTTTGTTGCACTTTGAAGCGCGTTATTAGCCTATCCATAACATAATTAATCCTAAACACGCAATTTGTGCCAAATAATTACATTTAATATGACCAGACCCACGGCGCATGAAAAGCTAAATCAGCACCCACTCCCTGCTCCTCCCCCTTCCCGATCCGTTTGTGGTATACACACAGACGAAGCAATTTGCATTGAAATGTTTTAAGTGAAATATATGACGGTTAATTAAAATGCATTTTACATTTATGACTTTGCCGCTGTGTGGCCATAATGGCTACAGTGCATTAACAATTAGCTGACCGCATTCATTATGCTCTCATTTGTGGCCCTTGCAACAGCCAACAGCCAACAGCCAACATGCTACATGCAACATCCGAGTGTAAATGATTGCTGACTCTTAAAGATCCAACATCCTAGAGCAGCCTCTCACTCCCTCTACATTTATTTCAAGACTGCCCACCACCATTTCTTTCTTCTGGGCTGTGTCCCAATTTATGTGGCTTGAACCAGAGCTCGGCTGCTAAATCTTTGCCCCTGCCTCAGCCTGGCAGCGTGGCAATAAACACGCGTACGCCCCAAGTCACCACACCCACCAAAGCAGCCCCCGCACCACCACCAGAGCTCAAGCTTGACCAGATTTCAGATTTGACTCCGAATGAAGGAAACTTTTGCCTTAGACGACAGCGCGGCGACTTGCGTCGAAACCAACACCATCACCATTACATGCATACATATATAAATATGTAAGTTGCTGTTGTTGTCGTTGTCGTTGTTACAAGATTTAATTTCGTAAAAAAGTTGCTCTTGCGAAATTTACGAGGAGTACATGGCGAGTGGTGGCGTGTTGTTTGTGTATTCGCATAAAGTGTTGCCAACCAGATTTATGCGTCATGAATAAACCCAAAGGGGGCAACAACAGCAACAGCAACAACAACTGGAGTTCAACATTTTCCTCGGAAGTGAGACCACCAAATGGTTTATATGTACATATCCATACTATGTATAGTATATACTGGACTGAGTACGTTTTTCTCATTACAAAGATGCCAAATAAATGCATTTCGTTTACATAAGGCATTATTTGTTTTTTTTTTCTCAAATAGAATAAACAGAAAATCGAATGGTATTTAGATGATTTATGTTTGGGGCGTGTTTTATATTGATTTTTCGAAGATGTATTAGAGAAAAGAATAAATACTAATTTGGTGGTTAAAGAGCTTACATAAAAAAACTGGAATAAAACGGTTTAGGTATAGCAAGTAAGTTAGAAGATTTACTAAAATTTTGGTACTTACTTTTTATCCTTGTTCAGTCTCGCAGAACGAATAGTTGCTATAGGATATTTAATTGAAACTCAATGCGAGAAACAAGCCAGAAGAATAACAAGAAAACAATTGCACGTGGGACACAAAATTTATCGAGTTGATTAAATCAAAAGGGATTGCTGGCATGGCAGACCAAACCAAACCAGGCTCATGCTGCAACTTGGCCTGCAACTGAGGCTGGGCCAGCCTGGCCATAATCCAGTAGAACGCCATAAAAGCTGTTTATGGTTTCGCGCTCCTTGTGCGCCATAAATCGAATCGGGAAGCAGAGAGAGACTGAGAAAACTCGTGGGTTGTGGCAAGACGGGCGTATATAATTTAGTTATAAAAATAACTGCAACATGCAACGCTGTAAGATGAGATCACTGCCAATGGGCGGGGAGTCGAGAGTCTAGAGTTGGCTAGAGCCTGAGGCTCACCTAGGCATAAAACATGACTGGGGCTGGCCAGGGAGCTGGCTGAGAGCTGGCCGCGGCGGCGGCGTCATTATAAATTAAAATTAAATGAAGTGCGTGATTTTTATTTTTTATTTTTATTTTTCTGCTGCTGCTTCTGCTCTGTGGGTAATGGAAAAAGATTCGATTAAATTATTTATCAGCCTTTTTGAATCGCCGAATGCAAAATATATATATTCAAGGATTTATGTGCAGTGGCACAAAATGCCAATCGAAGAAATATATGTAAAAAGCCAATTAAATATTTTTATCAGTTGATCGCAAACGCGGATGAGTAATTGCATTATTTACGACATAAAAAAAGGTAAAATGCGCAGAGTTTCAATTGGCCACACCAACAACAACAACATGGCTCGAATGTCCCTGCTGCAACTGAACGCAACTCATAAATACGTCCAGGAAGCCGCTGACACAATTGCACACAATGCATGGCAACGAGTGTGAAATAAATTTTGCCAGATTAAAAATTAAAAACGCAACCCATGACTACTACTACTACTCCCCTCCCCTCCTCGCTGATGGCGGCCATGCAAATGTGGCAAATGGAAAATGGCAAAAATCGAGTATGGTTCCTCCAATGGTTGAGTCCCAACTGGCGGCGGTCCTTTGCCACAGCTATTATTAGAAGCATTCGCAGATATTTATGGGATGCGTGACGCGTTTTCTTCTATGCTTAATGCCACGTCCGCTCGCACCTTACCCTCTCTTAACTTTTAGCCATTTGCATAATCGCTTTCGATTCCTCGCACGGCATTTGCTTTAAATGAGTTATTAGTGAGTGTCGCCGATTCGATTCCAGCTCGAATTATAAATCAATAAGGATATGCTCTGCATTTTAATGCGATTTATGGTTGTCCAAAGGCCCCCGCTCAGGTTTTTAAATCGCGGGGTGGCTTGAACGCATAATTTTATTTACACTTTTCTATCTACAGAATACTCAGTTTTTAGTATATTTTACTGGTGAATTAATTATGGTGGTTTAACATAAGAATCTATAATTAATTATTTTTCAAAAGGAATTTTTATTTCTGTTTGGACTTTATCAATCAAAATTGATTACTTATTCATAAACATAATATTTAAATAATCTCAAATTGGCACAAAGAAAGGTTTACTAAGGGATAGAAGCTCATTAGCTATTGATTCATACTAAAATTCGCATTTAAATTTGCATTATAAAAGAAGAATAATAGTTCTTAGAGACTGAGGACGGCTTAGCGCGTCAATTAATTATAGTTATGTTGATATTGTTCAATGATAAAGAAGTTCATTAATAAAATAAATATTTATTAGGTATCTCTTCTTTCTTTATTCTTGAGTTTAATTAAAACATTTTCGATCTTATGCCAAATGCTGTAATATTTACGGCTCTGATGCGTCAGAATTGTTGGGGATCAGCTTGAATCGTTTGGAGTTGGAAATACTTATACGACGACATTTGGAGCTGGTAAAAAACGAGCTGCGCGTTACAATTTTGCTGATTGCGCACAATTGTAAAAGATACTGTGATACAATTTACATGCACGACGCAGCCGACAACAACAACGAATAACAAGAAGGGCAATCAGGCAAAGCGGGTCCTCAAATTTATAGTACACTCGGCAGCAGGAAAGCCAAAGTTCATAAAGTTTCATCAAGCACAAGGCACAAGAAGGCGAAAGGTTCGTTCTGGTGAGAGATTGGATTTGAGGATTGTAAGGAGCCTCCCATGAATATTGGCAAGCAAAGCGGCAAAAGATGGCGCAAATATATATCGCATCGAGCTCCTTAAAATATGCAAATGAAGAAATAAATTTGCATCCCTTTTTTGTTGTTGTGTGTGAGATGCAAACACAAACACTGTGAAAAGTGCAGCCAGTCACGACAGTCTTTGCTCTGTTCTCTGTTCTCTCAACTCTCGATTCTCGATTCTCGGCTCACGTCTGGGGCATAAATAGCACTAGCATATTCAAAGCATTGGAGGAGCAAAGAGCTCCAGCGCTTGCCGCAAAGTCAAAAGATTAAGACACAAAATTCTTTATATGCTAAAACGCAAATAACATTAAATTAAGCAACTTTTTGTGTGCCTTGGCGTCGTCTTCTTCTTCTTAGTCGGACAGCGTCTCCATCTGTTGTTGTCTGTGGTGCGCCGGAGGAGCCATAGCTCTCCTCAAGCTGGCAGCAAGCCCGACTTCTGGCGGGGACCTGAAGTCGAGACACGGCCAAAGTTTCTTGCGGTTTACGGCAATTTATGCATTTGGGGTTTTAATTCTAAAATTGTGAGTCACAACAGGCGTGCAACAACACTCTTTGCCAGCAGATACGGATTTAGATACACACGACTCGTACACCTAATGGATATATATGTACATATATATATAAGCTGAACGTGTTGCAATTACGACATTTCTATCGAAAACTTTTACTTTGGCTTCTGGCACGTGGAACATGGCTTTTTACTATGGGCAATTAAGTGCACACAACTTGTCTCTTACTCCTATGTAGATTTTGAACGTAAGACTTTTTGATATGTTCGAGGAAATTGCAAAGTGCAGGCAATCGTTAAAGATTAAGTTACCAAGTTAAAGTCAAACTTAAAGTAGTAATTAAGATTATAAAACTGTAGTTTTGAATTATTTGTGGAAGTTTTCCTATTTCTAAATCTTTTTCTGTAAGTTAACTTAGGTTTATCCATTTATATGATAAGTATCCTGGGTAAACTTTAACTAGTCTTGATTCTGGAAACGTTGCCAAAAGAATTCTGTTGATGAACAACGCTCAACACTTAGGAAAGTTCAAAATATGTAATATAAAGTTTAAGAAAGTATTTTTTCAAATTAGCTTAAATGCGCCATAGCTTAACACAATGGATCTTTAATGCACTTGAGGTATTACCTTGGACCAAAGAACAATCGCCCAGAGGAGGCAAACAACTTGGCCATAAACGGCAGTTAAGTAGCCGTCGGGGCTGAGAGTTATGTGCCGCTGAAACTGATTCCAATTTGCCACCAAGGATGTGAGCATTAATGGAAATATTCGCAATGCTCCAGCTGAGACAGACACTCTCTCCCCCTTCCCGGCCCAACACCGCCGCACCTGTGTGCCAAATTCCAGCTTCAGTCTTTGGTTCCCAAATGGCGTGTTGATGCTCTGCCAAATTGGCTACAACAACAACAACAACAACAGCAACGATGGCGACTGGCCAACTGGCGAATGCGTGCAAACGTCCAAATTACATTAAATCATGCATTAACCATGAGCACTGCGCAACACCCTTCCCGTTCCCCCTGCTTTGACTCGGCCAAGAGCAATTTGGCAGCAATCCTTTGTTCCAAGTGGCCAAGAGTCGTGCTCGATGCTCAGGCAAGGAAGGCAATGTTTTATACATGCGCTAAAATGAATTTTTATTTTTCGCCAGCGACAAAACGAGCACAAAAGTGAGTGCAGTCAGAGTTCAAGGTATTCACGGCTTTCAGCTTAGCTCCCAACTCCCAACTATGTTCTATGTTATATCTGGCAGTCCGATAATAACTTAATATGCGTTTTTAATCCGAGTGGGTGTCGTCGGGATGGCTGGCAAATCCACTCTGATGATTAAAAATGATAAAATTGTTTAGTGCCGTCGGCAATGAGTCTCCCGGGTGCACTAAGCTGCTATATACACATTATAAAATGGTCGCCAGGATCAACGAAAAAGGCACAGGACGTGTGTCTGATTACGGTCCACGGTCCACGGTCCATGCTTCCTCCTCCTCCTCGCAACTTTCATGTGTGTGTTTTTGCGTCCCTGCGACCCAAAACAAACATGAGAATGTCAAAATTAAAGCTCACCAAAAAGTGAGCTCTCCAGGTCCATGAATGCTTAATTGTGTCGCAAGTTTTCCCCATTCTCCTCGTGTGTGGGCTCAAAAAAGGGTTGTCGCTGTGTGTAAAGTGTAATTAAGGCGAGCTTATAGCGGCCATTTAAGTACGTGTGTGTGTGTGTTCCTTTTTCCTAGCTCAAAAGGGTTGCGTGCCTTCAGCGCTTTATCGATGTGATTTGTGAGATTGGTTTTTTGGCCAGGCACTCGCCATCATTTTCCAGGGCTCATGTGGGTTTATTGCGGTCTTAGCGGTCGTACACACACACACACACACACACACACACACACACCTCCCCCATTTTCCATTCCATATATCAGAGAAAAGTTGAACAAATTAATTCGTACGAAAGTTAGCAACTTTGCACAATTTGGCGTCCACCCAAGAGACTGCAAGAAAGTGTTCCCGACAGCACTACTCAGCACATTGCCAAAAAATCGTTTCTTGGCAAAGTTCTTGTCATAAATTAAGCTGTCAGGCTAAACATTAAATTTTAGTATAATAGTTTTATACTTTAATCAATAGACTTTAGAGTCTAATATTAGACCAGCACAAAGATTTTATAATTATACTTTCATATCATATCCAGAAATCTTCATTTTAAGTTACATCTGTACATCCGGTTTGCTGTTCATTAGACGCCATTAAAACACAATCCCTTACTATCGATCTCCTATGTTTTTATAGCTGTTGCCTTTGTCGCTTACTTTTCGCATACATCAAAATCTTTCCTCTTCTGACTAACCGATTCGGTCACAAAAACAGTGCCGAAAACGAGAATGTTTCGTGCCCTTTTGGCGTTAATCAACCGTCAACTGGCAAACTGGGAAACGAGGAAAAGGTGAACAACAACTGAAACGGGACATAAGCCAGAAAACAAAGACGAGGAAGCGTCATAAGGCAGCAGGCGAATGTGAAACCAAACGCCAGAGAGTTGACATCATGGAGTTATGTGAATGTTGGTTGTTGGTTTTTGTTGTTCTCATGCCGCAAAGTTTATTTTCAACTTTTCCCATGCAACCAAAAACGGCAAACGGCATGCGAGAAATGCGAGCAACTTTGTTGCTGTCTAATGGCCGTGCTTTAGGGTTTCGCCCAGGTCCTGGGACACCATCCACACAAAAGGACAAACGTGTTTTTAATTACTCCAACTGCCATTTCCACAGTCCCCCCAAACCCTTTTTGCGTTATTTGTGACACTTAGTCAGAGAAACTACTGTACAGTTTTGCCTTCACAATTTATACGTACAATGTGCCCAAGGAAAACTTTTCTTTCTCCATGCTAGGGAATGTTAGGGAGTGTTTGGTGTTTGGTGTTCGGTTGCATTTGCCAATGTCAATGTGGAAAATCGCAGCCATTTCGAAGCGTTCAATGGCGCATTAAAATCCGATTGCCCGGCGGCTCGGCGGCGCGGCTCAGCGAGGCGCATAAATTCAATTTCCGCGCCATGAATTCCAATTCCATTAATTCCACTAAATTGACCCGCGCGCCATCTAGCGGCATGTGAATGCACCACGCGACATGGTCATGGAGCAACGTTCCCCAGTTCTTTGCCTCTCCCTCTCAGCTCTATCACTGTAGAAACTTTAAAACGTGTGCTTATGCTTGTGGATGCGAATTGTTGGTTTTGTGGATGATGATGGAGTATGCCTGTGGAACGCAAGTGGAGCTAGGGAGACCACAAAAGCAACTTACCAGACTTCGCTTGGGCTGCCCAATGTGCGCATAGAGACCTAAAACAGGTTTTTAATGTTTATACAGGAGCGCACTTTGAAGTGTTGAGAGTTTTTGGGCGCCAATCAGAAGCTTTTTTGCCATTTAATTTGTCAGTTTATTGGCTAACATTGATATTATAAATATGTACTCAAACATCCAATAAGCAACACATTTGCCATAACAATTACGGCCATAACATAAATTCTGGCAACACCCAAAAACAATTAAAATAACTGTCATTGTATTGACATTAAATGGCAATTTAAACGAGTGCGTATCATTCACGGCCTGTCTGTCTGTCCGTCCGTCCGTCTGTCTGTCAACCACCATTGCTGCTGCTTCTCATCCTCATCATCATCATCATCGTCGTCATCGCCTTGGGTCTTGAGCTGAACTTCCGTTTCACTCCGCGCCGCACCCCGCAGCTGAGCCGCGCTGCACTGAATAAATATTTGTACAGTGCGCTGAGCCGAAATGACGGAAACTCCAGCATGGCCACACATTCAATAGATTTTCATCACTTGTACTGCGGAAAATTAAACAAACAACCCCAGATCCATTCCCCCAACCTCCAGGCTGCTGGCGTGAATATCGATTTTCCATCCTATGGCCAGACCGTATCGAGAGTCGGTTTTTGTACTTATATAGCCTTTGTGGAGCCAGGATTCTTCCATGGCAAACAGGATTTCCTCTGTTGCGCGTGCAGATAGCAAAAATTGCAGTGCAAACCTCTTTACCCGCTTTTTGTTTGCCTGTCAAGCTTCCCATCTAGTCGATCAGAGGGTACAGTGCCGTTCATAAAAATATGTTCAAGTCCATATATGTAGTTAAATGAAGAAGGGATTTCTGCATAATTTTCCAACCTACAACTGCTAACCTCTTCTAAATTAACATAATTTAAATTGTTCAATCAAATCAAGCCAACTGTTTCTATATAAATGTCGTTTAGTGTGCAGTGAGCCAGATACTGTGGAACGGTGGGCAATGCATCCATTCAAATTCACGACTAAGCTTTACAATGGCAGCAGCATTACTTCCTGTGTGTGTGGGTGTGTGGGTGGTGGTGGGCCAAACCCCTGCGAGCAAAAAGGGCAGCGGAAGCGAGTGGCAACAAAAGGCGCAACAAAGTCCACAATGTTGGATCATGAATCAAGCAACTGGCCATAATTCTGTCGGCAGATAAAGCTATTACCGCCAAGCCGGATAAGTGCGCAGCAGCAGTCCTGCTCTGAGTCCCGTTGTCTGCACCATTGTGCCCCCGTAGATTAGAATTTAAACCCGGTGGCAGGCAGCACCATCCACGCCAACCACCCGCTTCGAAGTTGGTGGCGCGTGTGAGCAAACACAAAGCAAGCGAACGCTTGACGCAGTCGTCGCTGGTTCGACGACCATTATGGATATCACCCCAAATGGTTTGAAATTGCGCTTTATGCTGCCACAACAGAGTCGTGATGGCCGCCAGCCAGTGTCTGCCATTGAGGGTGGGTTTGGTGTTCTTGTCGTTGTCGTTGTTGTCCTTGGGCTGCTCTTTGCTGACGCTCGCGTGGACAGCGGCTTAGTACAAACATTGCATAAATCTCATTCTGGCGTTTATTTTAATTTCCACGTAAACATAAACTACGAGCGCCAAGGGATGACCCAACCAGCGGGTAACAAGCGTTTTATATTGGAAATGGTTGAGTTTCCTTTTACAATGTCCACATAACTTCAAAGGGGTATTAGTAACAAAGGAAGAGTTAAGAGCTAAAGTCTCTATAAAGTTGAATAAGGTGTGTGTTTAAAGAGAAGTTAGTACATGGTTTGCAACATCCAACTTATATTATATACTTTGTGAAATTATGATTATGAGTGATTTATCTCCGCTTTATTTATTTTAAAAAATCATTTTTACTTTACCATATAATTTATTTAAATCGGTTTTTCGATTACAACGCCCGCTTAGCCAAATAATAATTACAAATATAATTTGTTTGGTTATGCAGACGCTCGCAATCAGAGCAAAGAATCCCAACATTGTGCCACTTGTACTGATTGTCCCCAGCTCGAAATCTTGCAACCCAAACCAAGTGCTACCCTAATGAACTACTGCCACTTGAGGGTCTCTCCGAGGCACATACAGAAAAAAGAAAAGTAAGGGCGAAAAAAATCAGCAATTTAATGTTGCATTTTATCGCCACACGAAGACGCAGCCTTATCACCGAAGCAGTCGAGCTTAGGGCAAAGGTGAACTTGATGAGGTGGCTGCTATTGCCTGTTGTATCTATTTAGCTTGGTGAAGAGGGAAACGCCGTGTTTTGGGTGGTTGTGTCTGGGTATCGTGTCCGGGTAATTTGGCAGCAGCTTTGTATAAATTTTTTATAGGTAATACACTCAAGGAAACGGCACTTAGAGTCATCATTACAAGCGTTCTCTGGCTGCAATAACAGCCCATCTTGCACATAGTTTTCGCAATTTACTTGATCCCTGGCGAATGGCCTACGAAGAGACGGAGAGAGGGAGAGTCCCCGGAGTCCCAGCTGCCGTCAAGTGCTCAAAACAGTCGATTAGACGATATTTAAGCCAACATCGAATGGCATTTTCATCATTGCCTATGGCCTATTAAAGCCACCGGCTGCCACCTGAACTGAGCTATAGGGGAACAAATATGAAATACTAAAGCCCAGCAATCTTCAGCATCTTCTGGCACTCAATCCTAATTGCTACAGACAATGTAAGGCCGCCCCCAATGTGTCTAGACAAACCGTCGGGCATTAAATTGAGTTACTCGACTTGATTTGTACGCCCCTCTGATTTCATATAGCTTCTAATAATGCAATTGCTTTTTGATTTGCACTTTCTGCGCTTCCATTTTTATATTGGCCGGCGGGAAAACGGCGAGAAAACGGCGAGGGCAACGTGCGCATTTCATAAATCCTTGCTTCATTTTCGCTACATTAAACGTCAAAATATGAACCCATTTGGGCAACATTTTGCACATTTTGCTGCTGCTGCTGCTGCTGCCACTAGCCCATTATATCTACAACAACAAAAACAACAGCTACACTGAGGTCCGCACACGGCCAAACAATATAATGGCAATAACGAAAAGGACGAAAAGAAAACGTAGACAAAGTCCGCAAAATAGAAAGCGTGCAACAAGAGAACAACGGAAATGGTCGAATACCGGATGCTTTATATCGTTTTTAAGATATAAAACGTTAGAAAGAACTTTGAAACTACAATATAATAACAATAACATCGCTTAGAGAAGCTAAAAAAAAAATGTAACATTGGGTTTTAAAAATATATTTAAGAAAGTTTAGCAAGTAAAAATATTTCTAATATACATTTTTAGATAACGGTTCAAATTTAGAGAAAAAACATATTAATCAAAATTAAAAGGCGAAGAAAATGTTTATGAAACATTTTTTTTTAAACAGAACTTTCCGTAAAGATATGAGAGTACTGCAAAAACTTAGAGTTGTTTGTACTCCTCGTTAAAATTTTGTAAGACGCACGCGTTTTCCCAACTTCCTTTTATTTTTTCTCCTTTTTTTTTTTAGCAAATTACGGCAATGGCGCTTATATTTTAGAAAAGGCCATTAAATGAGCAATAATAATAATTTGTGTACTCTTTCTTTAATGGCACATCCGAGCACTTTCTTGACAGCTTTAAGAAAGCCCTGAAGCTTTTAAGTAAAAATACTTAAAGTAGTTTCAAATGCTTTTTATCCTAGTAGATTCTTGCCAAAGATATGCATAGAATCTTTTGTCAGACAGTCTCGCGAAGCAATTTCATCTTTAGTTGAATGAATTTTCACCGAAACGATTCCACTGAGTATCGTTCTTGCTGTCCATTGTCGATGCCACTGCGCACGTTCCACAACAACAACAACAGAAACAACAATAACAACTCATATGGGGCATGAACCATGGGAGTTCGGTGTAGTATGGCTCCCGTTGCAATTACGAGTATTTTTTAACTGCTTATTGCGTTTTGGTCGTCGTCGTCGTCGTTGTTGTCGAACACAAACAGAAGCAACCCCCTCACATCCCAGGAGACTGTATCAGCAACAACAGCAACAAGCAACAAACTGAATTTCATTCGATTTCGATGCGAGGAGGATCTCAAAAGCTGTCCAATAAAAATTAACGACATACGCACACACACAAAGTGCGCAAAATATTGGAGCGGAAACGTGCGGGGATGGAGTGAAATGTGTTGGACCTGCAGGATTTTAAATTGAAATTTTAATTTTGTTGAAAAAGCAATTGTATTGTAAATACGTAATGCTCGAACTTAATTTAAGGCGGCTTAAAGTGGAAAGTTTACAACATACATAGAAAACGGATCATACAGTAAAATTAAATTAAGTAAGTTGTTCTTTGTGTTTATTAACGGTTTGGGATGAAATAAACATTAAAATTAATAGAGTTCCTTATTAAAAATACTTTGCTTATGTCTCAAAACATGTGCGCCGCACTTTTCACAAAATATTATCATCGCTTTTTACATGTAGTTTTATTTAATGTTATATTTCCTCTGCCATAGGCAAAATATATGATCTCAAATGGGGTTGGGCACATGAAAATTGTTATCTTTGGGCAATGTTGTTAGCACAAACACAACATCATTAAAAATCGCTGCTTCACTTTTCTCAATTAAGTGCACGAATATCGTAATTTTGCGACTAAAATCAAATTTATTTCGATGGGCGGAATCTGCCAAAGCTGCAGTAAACTTGCCTTGGATGGGTAGCAACAGAAGCAGCAGCAGCACAAGAGGTCGTAACAATATTTTCACGTTTTGCCTAAGTCCGGAATGAGTTTGTGCAATTTATATGCCGACCCCCCTCCCCCCTGCACCAAAAGCTGCCGTATTTGCTCCTGTTTTACGTTCCCTTTTTCTGCTCCAATGTCGACCCATCCAATCCGAGAGGGCGACCAACAGGCAGCAGGCAGAGGCAGCGAGCGGAGCTGCTAGCCATTATTTTGATACTCAAGGCTATTAACGTTAATTTTCGTTAGTTACGTAATACGTATTCGAAAGCACCTTACACACACACACACACACACACACATGCGCATCTTCCTGCCTGCAACATGTTCACATACATATATCCAGTTTCATTACGCAGGCAACCCAAACCAAGGATGCCGGAGCTCTTCTTTTGCCCGGGGGTAAACAAGCATCTCTACTATGTTGTGGGCGGGTTGTAGTCGGACCCGGGACCAGGACGGGGCTCCCACACACACACATACACATACACCCCCGATACCTGCACGCCCTTCTGGTATCTAAGCTTTGGCCGGAGGCCGTTGGCATTAAAGAGATTTACGAGTACATGATTTTGCATGTTCGGTGCCCCTGATGCCATTTAGATTCGCTTAGGTACATTTTCATCCTTGCCACCCACCCACACAAGCTCGTTTAAACACACACATGCAGTACGTGTGTGTATTTGCGTATACGCATTTAATGGCCCATTAGTGCTATCAAATACGCATAAATATTTGCACTTGCCAGAAGTTTACGCAGCAGACAGCCAAACGGACGGAGGTACAGATACATATGTGCACTCTGAGATACAGATACATCCGAGCATGTATTTAAGCCTTTAGGGACTTAAGGGCATTCTCTATTATACATATGTATATCCAATTCTTTGTTTTTTGCTGCTCGAATGTTTAACAAAATTCAAAGCCTAGAATAAAAATTTTAGATTTCTAATAGAACAGAGAAAATTTTAAAATCTGAAGCATACATTCCTTTAATGTACATATTGTATAAGGATAATTAAAGAAAAGATTCAAAAGATCTTAGTTTAGCAGATGACTCAAAAAACTAATCTTTCTTAATATACAATAATTTCATTGATTCATCAAACAAAAAGTTTTTTAAGCATTTTTTTTACATTTTATGCTATGAAATCGAGCTTCTTAAATATCTACATATATCAATATTTTTAAACACTTTTTTAATTCTTATGGGCAATCAAATGTCTGTGTAATGTTCTTTTCATACAAACGATTTTAATTTATTTAACCTAACAAGGTACTTCCACTTAAACATTAATTGAAGGACATTAAAAGTTAAAAATTGTATTTTTTACCGCTTTTTTTTGAATACTTAATTGCATTTCAATTAGCGTTCGCTTCGTTACAAATTAATTTCATGAATGTTTATTCATTTATTTTTGCCACCGCATACTAAAACACTCAAACTCATATAGATGTTCATTAATTTTCCATTTCATTTAAATTCAGTTGGGTTTTATCATTTGCATCGCGACCGAAGCAGCAACAGCGATCGGGACGCATTTGTAATTAACGATCAAGGAACTCGACCCGAACATTTTAATCAGGCCTCCCCCCAGCCCTGGACGCGGAGCACATGGCGATGTCGTCCATTTATTTATGGGACGATGGCAACCATTCGAGGGAAGCCAGCAGGCGGGGCAGGTAAACAGAAATGAGAAATTTATCAAATTTATAGCCGCGCATGAATTGAGATATAATTCAAAGAAATTACAAAGACAACGAACAAAAAATGGTTGCTTAAAAAACATATAAATAACCAGCCAGACAGAAACAATAGCAGCGGCTTTCCTGGCCAACTGCTCACAGGCTCTACCTTAATTCCCGATACCTTCTACCATTGGCCGCGTTCTGGTGCTCGCTGTTCCATGGAATCCATGGCTGCTGCTGCTGCTGCTGCTCAGAAGCAACGACGACGACTCACTCGACGGCCTCATGCTGAGCCCGTAATTAAAAGTCATAAACTATTTTTATGGTTAGTCGTATATTTGTCGCTCAGCTACGGCCACAAACTGTCAACTGTGTTTGGCCCTGGTCCGATTTGCATGCTGCTGCTGCTGCCGCCGTGGGAAGAAGCTGTGACTACTTGCTCTTGGAGGAGAGTTGGCTTAGAGACAGGTGAGCAGCAGAAACATTCTATTAATTAATTAATGAATGCATTTTCAATGTTGCTTGAGTCCGCACAATTGCAGTGTATATTACACTGCAGCATTTCCTTAACATTAATTGGACATAATGTGCAACTAAATCATTTGACAAAAGTGTAAATGAATATTAATGCGTTTCTGCTCGTTGTTCGTTTAACTGGACATGCAGTTAATGTTTCTGCTGCTGCTGTTGTTGCAGTCGTTTCTCCATTCGAGGCACATAAATTCATAAATGCAGCCGCATTACCAAATGAATATTGAGTGTGTAAAAGCAAGCATAATTGTTAATAACGCACTAAAAGTCTGTGCACTTTGTATTTTATGTGTAACAAGTTTTAAGCAATACTTATAAACTGTAAAAGTAAAAAGTTGTTAAGAGTTATAAAAATAATTATATATAATTTAATTGATTTAACAAATAAAAAAAGCATAAATTAACAAATAATAGATAGCTTTAGATAACTTTTTGACTTAAACTTTTTTCTTAGAGCCATACAATTAATTGAAAAAAAAAATAATAATTTGTTTTTTATTTGAACAAACATATGTATTTAAGTTGTGGTTGAACTAATTCTGAAATTTTTAGATGACATATGCAAATTATTTATAACTTCCAATGTCATCAGAAAGATTTCGATAAGTGCCGATAAACCCTCTAAACAGACTCAATTTCTCTGAGTCAACTTCATTTTGCATTAAGTTGCGATTCGTTGGCAATGCCAAAAATACAAAGAAAAAGAAATCAGCTCAAGAAAAAACCCAAGAAAAAAACTCTCAAGTGGAGCGCATGTGCATAAACGCCCATCTTTGGCTTGTCTTAGCTTAGCGAAAGGGATGGCAACATGGAAGAGATGGCCAACGAAGGTGAAAGCCGTTGGCTGTTGGCTGTGGCAAGCTTCAACTTCGTCCTCGTCCTCGTCTCCGTTGCTATTGTCGTCGCAGTCGTCGTATTGATTTTAGTGGGGCATTTACGCGCGATTATCGTTTAGTCGGCGATGCCCGAAGTATTACGAGAATTGTTATGGCCACCGAAATAGCGCCAACGACACGATACCACCATGATGCTACTACCAGCAATTGCCATTTTCCCATCCCCCGCATCAGCTCTCGCCTAGAAGCGTCTTAGACAACAGCTGCCTTTAACTTGTTCGAACTGCATTTCAAGTACTTGCGTACAAAAATTTGGGCATCAATGAGCCGTCTGTGTTTATCGAACAGGGTTTAAGGTCAACTAAACTTAAAATAAAAAAATAATTTGACGTTATTGAAATAGGCTATATTAGATATTAAACAATGCCTAAGGCCTTCTAAGCCATAAATTCCTGTTTTGATGTTTTAATGCTCGATTGTATGACGGGAATAATTGTAAAGCTTTTAATTGAATTGATTTTGTTTCTTTTAGAACTATTAAAATGTTAATTTATTTGGTTTGCAGCTTGTCAACTTTTCAATTAATTACTTTTTCTCAAAAGAACATCAATTCTATTGATTTCTCACTATCAACTTATGTATTCTCTTGGCTTATGTAATTCTTAGCAAAATCCAGAAACAGTACAGAAGCCGGAACACGGAACAGGGCATGAAGATAAGCGAGTCAAGGGACGAGCTGACAAAAAAAAAAAGAAGGTACAAACAGCATCGAGCAAGTGGAAAGGATGCAGGAAAATTGCTTTCATATTTCAGGTGATAATGGTTTCCTTATGTGAATTTACAAAACATTAAAGCTTCTGTGTGCGGGGTACACATAATTTCCCCAAAAAGCAATTCACGTTAATGGCGCAAAAATCCCAAAGGGATAAGGCGGCGAGTAGCGCGCCAAAAGCAGCAAAAAAGAAAGAAAACAAAAAATAATACACCATCCGCTTGACTTTTTCTCCCACCAATGATGGCAAAAAGGACATCCGAAGATACGAACGCGATACGCGACGGAGCCGCCGCCTTCTTGTTTATTGTAATGGCCTCTGTAGCGGCGCCGCCGCAAGACCCTTGGCCCCCCAAAACCGTCACGAAGGATATATGAGATTAGGAACGTGGCTGAGACTGCGCAAAAACCGAAACCGAAACGATTTGCGCAAGCCAAGACAAGCCAAGTGGAGCCGGGCAAGGTAAATTTGTTGGTAGCCGTGACTTGGATTCGATTTTCTCGTATTGCTCTTGTGGGAAATTTCCGCAACGTTTTTCTTTTTACCGTCTTGCAAATGGCACGAAGCATAAATACATGTCTTCTGGTATTCCCACTGTGGGTTGTGCGAAAGAAGTAGAAGGTCACTTTACAAGTACTTCTATTCATCTTTTACCTGTTTGGTTTTTCTTTTTCTTTTTTACGCTGTTACAATTCGATGTGCAAAGTACGCAGCTGAAGCTAATAACCGTGAATTATGAAATTGTTGTGAGCTGCTTTGTGTTTTTTAATGTGCTTGGCAATTAACCTTGGTCGCATTTTTACTGGTCGCAATTCATTTACTAATTACTAAAAAGCACCTGAGAGTATTACAATAGAATGTCCTTGAAGAAAAATATGATTTCGTGCTTCAGTGGTGAAAATTTATCTGAGAAATATTATTATTATATTATTGATATGACCTTGGGAATCAGTAAACGAATCTTCACTTAGGATTTTAATATTTTATTTTGTAGTTCGTAACTAAATGATCGACAGAAAAATGTTACAAGTTTTAAAAATATTTTAAAGAATATCTTTTAAGCGCCCTAAAAAATACAACTTCCATCTGACTTATCAAATTAAAGTATATTGGTAGTGGCAGGGTACAACGCCACCTAGCGGGCATCCTGTTGCATACCAAGTGTGGCACGATGTGCTTAATTCGACTCTTCAAATGTTTATCTTTCAATGTGAGAGGCGTCATTAAACTTAAGCAAAACGTTTTCAGAATTTTGAACGACTTAAAGGCGGCAAAATTAGGCAAACTGAAGGCAGAAAACGGCAGAAAGTAACAGCTGCAAAAAATTAAATGCAAATTAGAAAAACTCCTTAAAAAATACAATCGCATTAGTCTCAGATGTGAGAAATGCGATATAGGAATACACGACTACCCACAAACCCCCACCATACACAAAGATACAATCTATGTTGTGTGTGTGTGTGTGTGTGTTGGTGTAAGCGAAGTCATTTTTCTTGAACCCAGCTACCCCGCACCACCCCTCTCTCATACGAAAGCAATTTAGTAAGCAGTAGCTTGCCAAGTTTGAGGCCAAAGTGGCGGCACGGGAAATGGAAAAGCAAACCCAATTTCCTTCCTACGTAGGAAGCAGCCCGGCCAAATGGAATCTGCTGCTGCGGCATGCCACTTGCTACGTGCTCTCCCCCCGAAAAGGCTAAGACGAAGACCAAGACCAAGACCAAGACCAAGAAACGCGCGCGTCTTCGCAATAAATCTTCTTTACGAGCGCACACTCTGGCAACAATGGCCGTCCTCACCCTCCATCCCCCAACCCCAAAATCCAATTCGTGTCTTGGCCAAGTTCCTGCTCTCTCTCTCTCTCTCTCTCTCTCTCTATCTCTTGGGGTGTGGGATAAAATGAACCTAAGCAAACTATTCGAATGGCATTCCGGGCCCAAGATGCTGCTGCTGCTGCTCTTGCTGCTGATGAAGAAGAAACAGTTGGAGGCAGCCCAAGAAATGCGGCAAAGCAAACAAATGGCAAACGGGGCAACAGGAGGGTGGGTCATGCGGCAGGCAGCCATGTTGCTCTCGCTCTTCGCTGTTATGCCACTCAGGAATTCCGCACAACCACCCCGGAGCAGGAGTAAGAGCAAGAGCAAGAGCAACAGCCGAAGTCGAAGTCGTAGTCGAAGTGGAAGTCGTGGCAGCTTCCGGCAGAACGGCAGCTGTCAGAATGCGGACGCATGAAATGGAAAAAAATGGCATTTAAGAAAAGCGAAACGAGAAAAATAAGGAGCTAAACGACTTTGGAAATTCCATTTGAGCAAACAACAGGCCAGGGCACCTAAACACCCAACTCCAACCCCCAACCCCCAACCACTCCCACTCAAGCAACCCCTAGAGGAGTTTGAATCTTCCCAACATCTGGTACATACATAGTGGGCATAAGACGACATTCGTGGCGCATTCAGTTGTCATATGTTGAGTAAACCCCTTGCACAAGTTGTCAAATCCATAGAGATCCTACATACATGCCACATGCCACATGTATGTGCATGTCTACTTATGTATTTGGGTGTGGGGAGCACATAATGCAAATGGCAGAAGAGACCAAGCGGCAACGGCATCCGATCCAATATTTGCGCCAATAAATAAATTTAATGTACAAACTCCGGGCATGCGAGAGAATATTAAAAACGAAAATTATATTCTACCCAGCAGCCACCATGCACACACACACACACACACATACATGTATATACATATTCATGGTAACTCAACTTAACTTTGTGCTCCCGGTTTAATATGTGTGTATGTGTGTGTTTGCACATTTGCATAAATATAATTATGAAACGGCAAATTTAAAATTGCATTCGTTTGAATGAAGAAAAAAAGAGCAGCCATATTCATGCGGAAATTTAAAAATATTACGCCAAGTACCGTTACAGTGCATAAAAAAAGAAGCAGAGAAAAATTATGCACATTGAATTAAAAATAGCGATAAAGTGTTTTTATTTATAAACTTTTACTTAAACATATATGTGCTAAGCTGCTTAACCCTCCGTTTACCGCATGTTTCTATAACCGAAATATTGAAATTTTGAAGTCCTTATATCTATCCTTGTATGGCATGAATCCAGGAATTTCCTTTTGAAATTTGAAGAAAACAAATATTTAGGAAAAGTCAGAAAATTTCAGTCGATTTGCTCAATTGGAAGTGTATGTTAAAATTTAAATTGAAAATGAAATGGGTCTGGCTGGACCCATGCGGTAAACGGAGGGTTAAGCAGACAGATTGATGAATAGGAAGCTCATTTTTTTTAAAGAAATTTGAGCAAGTTCGTCAGATTATCTTCATCGTAAAACTTTAAAAATGAGTAAGGTTGTTGTGTGCAAATCTTGTGATTATAATGCGATAAGTTTCAAACTCATTTACTACATAATATTTATCTAAGATTTCTTAGAAAGCTGTTTACAAAAACATATCATTTTATGTATGAGCTTCAATTAATATTTAAAATCAATGAAAATTGTGCAAAAAACAAAAACATTCACTCTCGCTCTTTCGAAAATTACACTATATTTAATGTATTATATGCATCTTTACACTGCTTTCACGGTAAGGTTTATAAACTACTATTATCTTCCTATGTTCTGGACTGATATAACTAAAAGTTTTATTTATAATATCCCGAGGACTCTCCCACAGAAGTGCACATCCACACAAATAATCTTATACACAATATGCACATATGTTCAAGATACAATCCCATATCTTTAAAATGTTAATATACGATAAATGCTTGAGTTTGGTTTTCTGTCGAACATTCGTATAAGGAACGAACGCACTTTGCAATCGGAACACGTATCGTTCATGTTTGGTGATTATAAAGTTTTAATGAATACGCAACACATTCAAACCCCAACCCAACTCCCACAAAATCCAGCACCAATGGCAATTTAGAGTTGGATGCACGTTGTCCTGGCTTGCTCGTTCCGATTGCTCTCTGTTTGGGATACAGCAACTGCAGCGGCATTTTATTTTAACAACATCGACATCGAGAGAAAGCTGTGTGTGCCTGGCAGGATATTAACACGTACATGTGTACCATCACAGGATGTGCGAACATCTAACGTCCTTACAATCCATAAATATGAACGACTCCAAGCAAGAAGAAGAACTGAAAAACGGAACCCCTTTCTTTCCATTGCCATTCAATTGGCTTGCGTGTCGTGTTCTCCACGTTCGACCTTTACGGCCGTATTCATATCCGACCTACGCTCGGTACTGCCATCGTTGGGACCGTTAAAACGCACGCTTTTGTCTTTTGCGATTGTCATTTGCGTATTTAATAACAGCAAAACATGCAAAATATTTTGAAGACTCCTACGAATAAATAGGGAACCTATTTAAGCATTTCTTAGTTCTTTCCACATACTATACTTTATGCATACAGAAATCGAACTCACGTGTGGTCTTCGGTCTCTCAATTAAGATAAAAGCCAAAAACAACACAACCGCAAATTGAACGAACACAGCAAAAACGTAACCAAAATGGTTTCATGAAGAAAAACGCCATTAAAAGGGACGTTGATTGGATTTATGGCCAAACACACACAATACACACACAACACACAACAAAGACTTCATCGCAGTGGGGAAGCGTTCCGTTAAGACAAGACAAAGATAGAAACTCGTTTTGGGCCACTCCTCCGCCGCCTTGTTCAAGCCGTTCAGCGTCATGGACCAATACCAGTGTAGAATTCGGCCATAACTTTAATTTGTCGTCGGCACACTCAGAAACGAAAAGAAGGTCATAATTAACTGGTAACATGCCAGCCAATCCGCAGTCTAATTAATTCTCGAACATTGCAGCTTGTCGGCATTTGTTTGTTGTTGTTGTTGTTGTTTGTGCTCATTAGTGGTACACAACTGAACAGGTAACACAGGTAACAGACGGGCTGGAAATGACAATTATTAATATTAACTTGACATTTTAAAAAATGAGAGAAAACTTCCATAATTGGGAGGGAAATCAACAATATTATTCTGAATTTGAGATATTTATGTTGGGTAAAATGACATTACTATTAGAACTAGTTAGCAATCTTATTCCAAACTCTTTAATAAACTTATACCATATTCCATCACAATTTTAAGCAATTTTTACAGAATAACCAACAACTAAACATGGCTTGAATTCATTTTTGAATTGCACATTTGGCAGGACATTAAAAGGCCACCAAAAAAGATTCAACACGACATTTGCGCCATTTTCGAAATGGTCTCTTTGGGGGTTGAGTTAGGGGAGTGTGTTTTTTTGGTAGCTTTTGGCCTTCGTTAGCAAGTGTCCTCGAGCGAGCGGCCAAGCAAGCAGCTGGATCTTGATTAGAATTCTTAAATATTTATAAAAGCAACAAGGACAGCAACAACGATTGTGGCCCATTGGGCACACCAAAAGCAAACAGGTAGATTCTATGGACACCCTCTTCCCTTACCCCTTTGCCTAATAGTGTGCCACGCCCAAATGAAATTCGCTTGTGGGCGTATGAAATTTGCATAGAACGCAAATAAATGAAACAACAGTTAGCCGCGTACGAATCGGGTTATGAAATTAACATTTGGAGCAGGCAACGGATACAATTGTAGCCCTTGCCCCCTTTCACTCACCAACAACACCCCACCCCACCCCACCCCACCCCAGCCGTGCTGCTGCTGAGCTAGCATTTGCCACTTGGCCGCAACTAAAAATGCGAAAAGTCGACAAAAAGTCTAAAAAGTTTTTCGGTCTATCCTTGCGAAACGAAATGAAATTTTCAGTTGACTTGCCAGCATCCCCCTTCGTCTCTTTACCTTATAAAGCTGCCCGGAATGGGATATTCTGTGCTGAGTGCAGCGAAGCTCGCATCCAAACAGAATCTGAAACGTAGCCGAAGCAGCATCCAACGGCATCCAGCAAGGACACAGTCGACACATTTAACGATTATTGCCGGCCATTAAAAATAACAAGCAAAAGTTTTGCGCATAAAGCCGCTTCGGGGATTCGTTCAGCGAATCCAAAAGGCGGGCAAAACTCTTTTACTGAATCCTTTCTCAATTGCAATTGTTGATCCTTTGGCAACTTTTTTGAGCACTTCGGTTTGTCGCATCTCTTTTGCAATCAAATCACAAAAAGTTTAAATTCAATTCTAGCCAAGTGAGCATTGCTTCGATTTGCATTACCCAAATGGCTTTTGTCTTTAGATAAGTTCAGGGCTCTGTTTTCTAAAGCTTCTAAACAAGCTTATTTTATATCCAAAAAGTTCCGAGTAGGGGAAATTTTAAAAACAAGGTATATTTCACATGAAACCAAAAATTGTATATTGTAATGATCCCAACAGTAGTAAAGGCTGGCTGCTGCAATAACACGAAAGGAAGTTTTGGAAATATGGTCTTGCCACATCCTTTTCTTTACATTTTGCTGTTAAACAGTTTTAAGTCAAATTTAGCTGTTAAGCATAGTTTGGACATTCACCAATGACACAAAAGAGGTTGTTGTATTGACTGAATCGACTTCGAACAAATACGTGCGTCTTACTCTTAGAAACAACATGAAATGGAATATTCCTAGCCGCATACATTCAGGTTTTTAAGGAATATCTTTCTTTATGAAAAGAAAATTAAAGAAAGCACCATCGCTTACAAATCACTATTTAACTAAAGACTAATAAACAAATATTCATTCGTACCTTTTGTGCTAGCTCTTAGGTGCTTTCTGCTACGAATTATCTGTAACAATAAGCCTTACGTCATGTCAAACATACGCTTACATTTGAATGGTCTGTTCTTCTTCTTTACTCAGTTAACAGAAATTCGATTAACAGACTTACTCCACCTGTTAAAAATCAGTACTCAATAACAGAGTGTTACGTGCCGCACATTTATTTGTTTCCCGCTTACGGTCACACTGGTCACACATTTTTAAAGCATGCAAAATTATTAAACACAACAATTAGCAATAACTACCAACTATGGACAATGTAAGAGAGCTTATACAATTTATGCAGCCCAATCAACGCTTGGATCTCAAGGCAGTGGCGCTCACACATGTACTCAGTAAGTAATTCAAAGAGACGTCAAAGTAAATGTAAACAAACAGCGGCTAGCGCAACACGTGCTTAGCTACAAATTCTGTGTTCATATAAAATTATAATAACAACTTCATGTACAATAGGTTTGACTGGAAGTGCTGAGGGAAAGGAAGCCATTCTATCACTAGATGATATGCTGATGGCTATCTTTGGGCTGACCTTTGATGCCAACGCTACAGTTTCAAAGGATGCAGTCCTCAGTTTAATAAACCTGACGGCAGAGGAATCGGGCGCTATCAAAGTCTATGAGCTGGCAAAGCAGGTGCAGCCCGTAAGATGAACTAAAACAAGTTCTAGAAATGCCACTAACCTTTTTATATGCTAGAGCTTTGCTATTGTGGATGTAGCCGCCAAAACAATATGTGACGAGCAGGCAGAGCTTGCGGATGCCTGGAGCATGGTGCTGAGCAATTTAACTCGAGTCGAGGCGCTCGTCCATTCTATACTTGATACACTGGAGCCCGCACTGCCTCGACTGGCCAAAGCCTTTGCCAAGCTGGACTACAATAAGAAGAAATCAAAGTTGCACTATTTGGCGCCCATCTTCTGCAATCTAACGCAAGTGCCGCGTGGTCGGGAACTGTGCTGCCAGCCCAAGTATCAGCTGCTGGAGAAGTTACTGCCGTTTGCCTCGTTTGAGGAGAGCGTGGTGCGTCGCGGCGGCACCATTGGCATCCTTAAAAACATATGCTTCGATGCCGTGTATCATGATGTGATATTAAATGAACAGGATGACATATTGGTTGCCATACTCCAGCCGCTGTGCGGACCCGAAGAGTTCAGCGACGAGGACAATGAAATGCTGCCCATTGAGCTGCAGGTGAGTTACACTAAAAGAGCGGCTGCTATATGGTCTTTAATCATTTATTGTGTTTAGTATCTGCCCGAGAGCAAGACTCGCGAAACGGATCCGGACCTGCGCAAGATGTTGCTGGAGTGCCTGCTGCAGCTGTGCGCCACTCGTCGGTGTCGTGAAGTATTGCGCGCCAAGGGCGTCTATGAAATACTGCGCGAGTACCATAAATGGGAGGCGAAGGTTGGTCGCGACAGCGAGTGCTTGCTGGCCTGTGAAAACGTTGTGGATATTCTGATCAAGTAAGTGTGATCTCTACTTATTGAAAATTCCAGCTAATCATTACTGATATTTACAGAAAAGAGGATGAAATTGGCCTGGACAACTACAAAAGCGTTGAAGTGCCTGTGGATCAGGCCGAGAAGTTTTTGCAGGAGGACGCCGCCTATGTTAAAACTCTATTAGATTAGATGAACGTAACTTACTCTCCGACGATTATGTAAATATGTGTAGCATAAGTTAAAATTGTAAGGCCATTCTTGATTTTTCAATATATGAATGCAGTTTTTATTCAGAAATGTTTTATAGTTGTCATGTGTGTTTAGTGTTTTCTCTATTTTAATTAGCGCTTGAAAAAGTTGTACGCACGCATTTAAATGCAAAAGAAACAATTGTAATTCAATTCGATTAGTTTTAATAGCATCATTATCTAGTTTTTTTTTGTTTTTCGCTTGCGCTTAAATGTAAATATAAACTTCTTAAGTGCTAAATACATTTGCATTTAAAAATGTTTAGCAAGTGTTTTTGCCATGAAACTTTCAATGTTTTATTTCATACATTTTGTTTGGTCGTTCATTTAAATATGTAATTGGATTTGGATTTGTATTTGTATATGTGAATTGTGTTGAAAAATGTTTTAATTATTCGAGTATCGTTTACCAGCCAATCAGGTGCTTAGTTTGTTAAAACTTTTGTTGCATTGCAAGCAGCGATTTCAGCAAAATTTTGTTATCTATCAAAAACGTGTGCAAACATTTTAATTTGTATATAGTAATAATTTCATTTGAATGCGGAAACCATTGCAAGCTCGCTTAGTGTTAGAAAATCAATTGAATTGTGAACATAAAGCAGTTATAAATTGTAACTATACTTGTATGGTTATTAATAACAATACTCATTTATAAAATGCTCTTGTTGATCTCTTAAGCATTGCACGTAGATGTAGCTTGGTCCTATTGGTATTTCATGTTCATTGGAGTACATAGAATTTAGTTAGACTTTATAATTAAACGTATAGGCTTAATGTTAGTTTTGCAAGTCGAAAACTAAATTGTTTAATAGCTAATTTCGTTTAATTTACTTGTTAACTTAGAACTGATTTTCGTATTAAATTCCTTCATAAAGAGCCAAGTCTGAGTTAACTAACAACTGCGAAACAAGAAACCGCTGAATTCCAAATTCCAGCATAATGCAATCGTTATAAATACATTAAGGTAGGTAGTATTTTGGCCGTTCTAATAAAACTAAAGATAAGGCTGTCGTAAAGTTTCTATAAAAGATTAAGTTTATTGTACAAAATCTACCCATGTATGAACATTTTTTAACAAATTCCTAGCGCATGAGACGTGACAGAACCTCGTACTCAAAGATCTTCACCTCCTCAGAGCCGTAGGGTATGTAGAGGCAGCCGTGGGAGGGATGCACCTTGCCCACTGTTAAACTGCCAGCATGATAGCCGCGTCCGGCATACAGTTCCTCACCATCTACAGTGCGACCGACTGGTACGGCACCGATTGGCACTTCGCCGTTTGCGCCATTCATCCATACATAGTTTTGGCCACTAAGCACTTCATAGTTTTCCAACTCGATCTCCTCTCCGCCGTAGGCCACGTATGCCTTGCCCTTGTTGGGAATAACTTTAGCTGGCAGCAGGTCATTGTTGTGGAAGGCACGGCCTATGAAGATGGTATCGCCATCGGAATCGTGTCCAGCAGCGATGGCATCTTGTGGCAAGGCGCCGTGGCTATAGTGCATCCAGCTATGTACTGCAAAGGATCGGTCGGAGTGTTAGTTGGGCTACATGTTTTGAATTGTGATCCGCTGCTTACCAGACATTATGTTCGTGTTCGGTGCTCAAAAAGGTACTGTGCGCATGGGAATCGGCCAATAATGCTTTAAGATGGTCTTAGCATTTGATAAACTCTTATCGGCCCAGACGGAAAGGCGATAGTAAAACTGGCAATCAGCTGGTGAGTCAAGCATTCTGGGTAAGGTGCTTATCACAATCTTTGAATGTACACAGACGCATTTTGCCTTTACAACAATATTTAGTGTGCGCTTGGCTACACGAAAGTTGTATTTAAACTTATCATGCTCAATTAGATACCAAACATACTTTTATATGTCAATTGATTTTTAAATTTTTCAAACTATTTTTCCATTGCATGTTGATGAATATCAATTGAAATATTTACTATGGCTTGTTTCGCAGTTTTCTACATTTGTTAACTCTATCTATGTGGCCGCTAATTAAATTTATTTATACATACTCGTAGTTGTTAATTAATTAATTGTTGCCTAAAATTCAGCATTGACTAACACATAAATAAATCTATATACAATAGTCGAACAATATTACAATACACAGGTGAGTTTAAAGCTAAAAATGTAAATACCTATTTGCTAAAAATAATTGCAATTGAATTTGAATTCTCGTTTTGTCTAGCTTTGATTTTTGTTTTGATATTTATGATATTTGCCTAGGCAGCGCTTTGCGTTTATAGTTTAAATTTAGTGTTTTTAAATTTTTTGCTTTTATGTTTTTCATCAATTATTGTTAAGTAGTTGTTTAATATTCATTTATAAATCACATAATTGCTTGATGCATTCCATATAAATATGTTCCGTTATGTTGTTTGCTATGATATCCTGTGTTATCCTTGTGTGCAATTACTGTAAGGTGCAATTGTAGACACCGAGAGATTTTGAGAGCGTAGGAGAAAGCGCGAGATAGCAAGACACAAAATAGCTGGTGAGTGTGATAGTAAAGTAAAGAATAGTAGCTGTGTATGAGTTGTGTAAAAATATTTCGCGCAGCTGAATTATATTAAATGCTTTTTCACGTTGACATTCACTTTGGCTAAATCCCTTCTTTTTTTCTTCATGGGATCTTAGCTCAACCTATTGTTGTTGCCACTGCTACCTTGCAGACGCCAGGACCAGCAGCAGCGCCATGCTAAGTAGAAAAGACTTCACATCCCTTGGGTGGCTGCCGTTGCAGGCATCCGCATCACTGCAGCTTTGTAGGCAGCCGTGTACGTATCTAAGGCAGAGGAGGAAAAAGAGTGAGAGAGTACATAATGTTAAGTTATGTCTGCGACTATGGAAATTCATGTATTAATGTCAGCATGTAGGTAACCCATGAATATTGCACACGATTTTATTTAAACATAAGCAAGTTTGTACAAAAAAAAAAAAAAAAAAAAAACACATGAGAGTGACATTTTAAGATGGATAAAACATGAGATTTATCATGCTTATGCACTTAAGCGGGATACAACATCAAACAAATGGCATGCTTTAGCTAACATTTTATACATTACGTTGCACAACAGCTGTGTGGCAATGATGCGAAAATGATAACGTTTTGTTTAGCGTATCATAAAGAGCAGTAAGCAAATTGCTGACATATTTATTCGGATTGTGGATGTTGTGCAAAAATATGAATTTTAAAACATTAAATGCGTAAGCTGCACTGTTGTTTATAAACCTTAATGCTCATCACGTAATTCGATCAGAGCATTACATTTTATGACAAATTCAAGTGTGCATAATTTATGGCCTTATTGGGAGATACTACGTGTAAGCCAGGTAATAAAATTGGCCGCATGTGCATAAAATAAACGATGTATGTTTATATATTGGGTAAGTCACGCACTCGTTATCATAATAGAATTTGCCACAATGCGACATTCTAATGATTTCTGTGTCTGTTGTGAGTGTGCCACTGTCCAGAGCGCATCCTCGCACCGTTATCGTCTCGCCGCTTTTATCTGTAAATGGCAATTAAGTTACAGTACTTATGACATGTTGTTTTTGGCTTATTACTTACCAAAATAGCCGGCGATTTTAATGCATGCCGTTGCTGGGAAGAGGCCATTGCGACCCTTGCGACCACCCATACAGGGTGACTCGAGTATGGTGGTGGAATAATTGTTATGAAATGGATCATCGCAGGCCCTGTTGGCGCCGTTATAAGAAACGCACTTGAAACAGTCTATGCAGTAGCCTGTCATAAAAATCGAAAAAGCAATTTGTTAGATCTCTGACTAAGGACATATTCATTGCAGCTGTTTGCTTACCGCTGCTGATGAGCAAGCCGAGCAGCAGCGTCAGGCAGCTAATGATTTCCATGGACGTGGGCGCCGTGGCCGCCATTTTTTTGGAACACTCAACTCACAGTCCGATGGACACACAGGATGCTTGCTGAACGTTATGTGGCCCACTGCCAACTCGGGCGTTGCAACATTTTCTTTTTGGCCTATAAACAAAAAGAGAAAACAAAGAGGACGAGATGAAATATGTACATTATAACTGATTGATTATGCGGTTTCTGTTGATGGCTAGCAAATTGAAAATGTCAGAATCAAGTCCTTGGCATATGCGATTCCCATTTTCATAATTGGCTTTTGTTCAAATCCCTGGCCTATTCATGAGCAAAGTCAATACAGATTTAGATTTGTCGACTCAACGCTTCAAAGCGTCATGCTCGTAAAAAAATCAAAAGTGCTGCCACAACCTTCTCCTCCCTCCCTCCCGTGGCGGCCATAAAAATGCAATTTCAATGAAGAAGACGCCCAGCACACCACAAAAAAAAAAAAAAGGTAATAAATTTCACAGCGCCAATTTTTGACATCATTTTTGTTCAGCTTTTTCACGAATGGACTCTAGAGGAGAGCGCAGCTTGTGGCATATTTTTTTTTTATTGCAGGAGTGTAAATAATTGCTTTTCAGTCGATTTTCGTGTCGAATGCGCGCCATAATTTTTTCTTGCTTTCGTTTTTGTTGGTAATGGCTGTTGCTGTTGTTGTTGTTGTTGTCGCTAGCAGTTTAATGGCCCCGAGCAATTGGCTTGGGCATTTTTCTTACTCTTCGGCAGAACAAATTATGACAAATGATTTTGACTTACGTGCAAAAACAGAAAACCTGACTGGAGCTGTAGTTAAGCCACGGGCTTATAATTTATGTGACCTGCGAGAGAGAAAGAGAGGGAGGTCGGGGACTGAAATCGATTAAACTTCTTGGACATCTACTTAAATGCTTTCCAAACATATTAATTTCTTTTCATTGCAGTTCCGGCAATACATAATTTCATTAAATTCATTGCCAATCAAATTGAATAGCCCTCGATGATAGATGACATGCAAAAACACAATTCATTTCCGTGTCAAATATATGTATATACCATATGTGTGACCTATAATAACAACAAGATTAAATATGTATGTGCTTTACAGTCTCTATTCCACCCAACGAACAAATGAGTCCAATGGCCACTCACTGAATGAAAATGTTTTCATTTTGAATGACAGCGGTTGCCATAACTTTATTATTTCAACAGATTTCAATTTTACGGTCAATAGAAACATACAACTGGTATCTGTTGATACAGCTCTTTTTATAGCTGTGGCAACCGACACACTCTCAAATATCTGTTTGTATTTATAATTCATTACAAATTGGAAACCCAATAAAGAGAGCATTTGAGAGCATGGATCGAATGTTTGATTATTCACCACAATTGCTTGCATTAATTATATGGCATGTAAGACTGGGCAAACTGTGTGATATCTGCTTAGCTCGTAAATTGTTTCACACAAGCCAATGAACTTAATAAGTAATTCCAATATGTCTTATCTGTCTATTAGTCCCTTGCACAAGCTAAATTATCAATGAGGCAAATGAGCATTAATTTGTATCACAGGGCTGTCGTGTACTCTTAATGTCATCACCGTCAGGCGCAATAAGAAGTTGTAATTAAATTGCAAAACCTGTTAGCCTTCTTTATTCTCTTGACTGCCTCAATTCTATTTGCAAATTAGCCACCAAGCAGTCACCGCTAACTAACAGGAAACGGCAGTCAGCGTCAGTGTTGACGGAAACGGAAGTCAGCCACGTCCCACATAACAACAGCTCCGTTTTTCCTCTTTGATTGTATTCTCTTCTTTGACCAAATAAAGTTTACCTTCTGTGCATTGTGTTTGCTGCTTCTACCTGACTAAACTTTGTTGCTGTTCTCCTTTTGGTGTCCTTTTCTCATAAATATATAAAACGTTGCCACTAACTCTCACATCCTGGCAACTGCCAGCAGTTCGCTTCTTGTTCCCGTTGTCATTGTGCTCTTTTAACGACTGTCAATGTGCAGCTAACAAGCAGCCTCAGTGTAGCAGGACTTATTTAATTTCGTGGCTACCTTTATTACCCTCAACGGATGAACTGCTGGGTTAACGTTTGTGACAAACCAGAATGTTTGCCAATGTGTTTGCTTTATTTCCTGACAAATCTCAGAGCCATATTGAAAAGGGCAACTCAATTAGATGCTTTTTTCATAGATAATGTTTTGGTAAAAACTTGAAGAAGTTTGAGGCAGTAATGATAAAAATTCGGTTTTTTTGTTTACAAACTTGGGTAATCTGGCTTAAGTTGGAGGCAACTTGGATTGCCCCGTAGCGTACATTAAAAATGAGAAAATGACGAAGCGTTCGCTAAAACCACAAGTCAGGAAAAGAAACCCCTACAATCCCCTTAATGGTGGGCCATTTATTTCTCAATCTGCTTGTAAATGGAGGGTTGGAAAGAGGTGTCTAACGAGTAAATGCCGGACACTGGCGTACTTATTTCGTAAGCATTCTAATTGAAGCTGGTCATTAGCTTTAGGCTAGAGATTAAGTAATTTTAGTGTGCTTTACGTGTTGCGTTAAATATATCCATGGAGAGAGCTGCGAGCTATCGAAAAAAATTTCAATGGTTGGGATTATTTAGGCACAAAGAAAAGAAGCCTTGTTCGTTTCTGCTAAAGCTGATGATGATGATTTATTATGATTTCAGCTTTGACAATGATAATCTGCGCATAAGAAGGCTTCTGCTTGAATTCGTTCCGTCTAGCCTGTGAGCGAAGTCCCGTGATTAAGCACAATACAATACTCGATATTATCGGCACAATCATCGAACCCCTCCGCCCCTTCCCGACAAGCTGACAAGGGTTCACAGTGTCAGAGGCGACAAAAAAGTCAATCTAAGGGCGAGCAAGCAAATTCAGGCCCAAAGTTTAGACAAAGGTCTCATTCTACCTCCTCTATGTCATTGTGCCTTAATGGCCTGGAAGTAAATGCCACAGAGCTTCCATTTTGTTGCTCAGTTTCAAATTTCAATCAAAGTTACAAAGTTTTTTCCCGCCTTCCTTTTTTATATTATTTTTGGTGATTTTCTTGCTTGAATTTTAATTTCTGTCAAATTAAATTTAAATAAATTCAAGTCAAACAAGCAAAGAGAGAAGTTTAGCCAAAGTAAAAACTTTCTATGCTAATGGTCAATTATTAAATTAGCTTTGACAAAAACTTTTAGCCAGACACATTGAAAACTTTTGGTAATTGTTAGGTAACTTTATGATATTGGCATATTACTTTAATTAAATTTACATTTAGCTCAGTAAAATATATTTGTAGCATACTTTCGGGAGTCTACAAAACACACGGACACCTTTGTTGGCTCTGCGTGCCACGCACTGTCATCATAGATTAATTTCATACACACGCGCACACACACACACACACACCTTCCGCACACACAATTAAACTTAAGCAAACATGCAAGTGAACATTTTGTTGTCAGCGTAAAATGGCGTAAAACTTCGGATTGCTTTTGCAATTTGCAGTTAGCTGCTGCTGTGTGTTAGTATAAATGTTCTGATCTCCTCTCTTAAATTTGAGTATGCAAATAGTCATGAGTAAAGTGCTACTGAGTCAGTTAGCACGTTAGTCAGTTATTCTCTTATACAATTTAATTAAAACGCATCAGATGTTTATTAAATTACTTTCTATTTAACTAAAGATTATGGCAAAGCAAGCAAAAAAAACAGCTTAAGAGGCACATGTGAATAATTTGCAGAGTAAACATTTTGTTTTATTTAAATATATCAGCTTAAAAGTCATTAAAGCGGCGTTTATGTAATTAAAATAATAATAATGGATTTAAAAGTATTAAGCGATATTTGAATAGAGAAATGGGTATGAAATAATCCAACAAGCTGAATAACCACTTTCTTTTAGTTCTCCCCTGTTGCTCTTCACATTTCTATCACTATTTATGGGAGCTCTCAGAGCATGGAGTGCTGTTAACGGAAAACGTTTAATGGACGCACACTCCAAAAATGTTGGAAGCTCACGCAACCGACTCCTTCCTGAGGGAAAGCGGACACCCAAACTAGCAGGAGATTTATGTAGGGTCATGACAACGACTTAACTTGGTGTTTGTGAATCGGCTTATTGCCATGCTTACCATTAGTTAAGCACTTATGCCAATTTTTTCAATCATTGTGTCCTATCGACATGGGTTTCAAAGTGCCAGATGCCAATTTGAATATGCACCGATTCGTGGCCATTAAATCAGCATAATCCCCAATTGCGCAGTTTGCAGTTTGAAAAGCGTGAAATATTTGTACGGGTGTTAAAACGAATGCAGCCAGCAGGTAACCACCAATGGCAACCGCCAAACCACCAACAGTGCAACTGCCACACAGATAGGCCCTCTACGCACTTGACTCTCTTGTCTGTATGGTGTGGCCGTAAATCAACAATGCGACATGTGGGCCATGTGGCAATTGCGCGATGCCAACAAACCTCAAAACATTCCAATTACGCACAGACCACGGCGATAATCAAATTTTGCTGCATGCTGCACTAATTGTCGTGGAAAATGTTGCCATGATGAGGGCTCTCCCATGGCATGCGATTATAGAGCGAGGAAAATGGGTAAACTACATGCTTGTGAATGTGGCATTCCTATACAAAGTGCGATGTTTTTCTTTAGTTCAACTTCAAGCTTGCAATCTGCATTAAAAAGGATTGAGAATGCATTGAACCTTGGCCATTTAAAGGTTTAGCCATTCCAATGCCCATTTGCACTCAAAATGCGCTCGAAGCTCGCCTGCTTATCTTGGTATAGTGCCACTCAAATGGAACGGGACAAGAGATAAGAAAGGCTAAGAACGCTTTTAATAAATGGAAATGGGCCGGGAGAGAATGAAGGGAAGACGCGATAAGCAGCTTAAGACATTTGCTTTCTGCTCGAACTACATGCAAAGCAGCTCAGTCTTCCTTCCATCATATTTCTCTCTCCTGCCTTCTTGAATGTGCAGCTTCTGGCTGAGCTAATTAAGAACTTAATGATGTGGCAAACTGCGCTGCAAGGGCTGCATGATGGGGCAGCTAATCTTTCGCCATTGACACTATTAGCTGTATGTGTATGAGTGTGTGTGTTAGTGTGTGTGTCTGTTGTACTATGTTCGATGACACTCGACCGCAATTCGCCAACTGACAAAAGCGACTCTTCTAAACCCAGAGTGTATTTGCCACTCAAAGAGACACGGTGTCTGCCACAGCTTGAAATCCTCTTCTCACTATTCCACCCTCGATTCCTGTTCGTATTTGTCTCTTCCGTTGCCTGTGGCTCTGATGCTCACTCAGTTCACTGGCCATTAAGGTTGCTCACTTTTTGTTAGATGAACTACAAAGAGGTTCCGTAGGAAAATTCAACCACTGGATGTCAATTCCAGGAATCAGAAAGTTCAAATACGTACACAGAACAACAGGAAAACAAAGGTAAATAAGTGTTTGGGTTTCTCCTGTTGCCTGGCCAGCTCACAATTAATCTAATTGTGTGGTAATTCTGTTGCTTGAGTTCGTTGCCAAACTGAATTAATGAATTGGCTTCACTTTACAGTTTTATCGCGTTGTTAACAACCAAACTGGGGTGGACAACAAAGGAGTAGGAGGATGGGAAAGCGATGTTGCCCTAAGCAACGTGCCTGGCACACAAAGATGTTAAATGATGAGTTGACTCCACTATAAGTTTCATTCATTTCATCCCAGCTGCGGTTATTAACTAATTTACAAAGTACACAAAATAGTGAAAAGGGGAAAGATGAATAAGAGCGGACATTAGAGGGGATTAGGGTAAGGGCTTTCTTTTAATTAATTAAATTATGCTTGCAAATACTTTGCTTGTCCTCTTTGCTGTTCCCATTTTTACCTGGAATTTTAAGAGGCTTTTTTCATTAACTCTAAGTATGTGAGTGCGCTACAAAAGAATGGAAACAATGGAACATTGTATATATGTGTTGTGGTGAAGTAAATAAATTGATTTTTAATTTAATCAGCATGTTAGGATATAAAATCATGTAAAAAGAATGTCAAAATACAAAGACAGATATAGGAAGGTTACAGCTTTAACTCCTAACCAGTTTACAAATTTCCTTTTTTACCATTTTTTTTTACCATCGATAATATTGTAATTGTAATCTGGCACCCAATTTAAAACTGTTTGACGAAATGCGTCCGAAAACAGCAACATTTGCAAGTTCCACAACAATCTAAATATTTAAACAAATCCATGAATAACAAAGCAGCAATCAACGCACACAGAATGCCACACCCATAGAGACCCCAGAGGCGAACTTGTCTATTAAATTCTTGTGCATATTCTGAGAGTATAAAAAGTTCCCCAAAGAAACTCAATTTAAAGTTGAGTTCTTGAGGCTGCGGCTACATGACTGAATGTTAGATTGCCGACCTGCTCATGTGTGTGTGTGTGTGTGTGTGTGTGTGAAAGATATGCCACAAGGGTCACAAGCAGGTGAGAAACCAGAGAAATAGCCCAGGAGGAGAATGTCACCTCACATTTCCTTAAGGCAACAAAAAGTTGGCACCACAGTGAAAATGAAAAGTTTTCGAAGGCAAAGCAGATCAGGTGAATAACAAGACAGGATAAAACATGTGTACTCACACACTTCCACACCACACACTCACACCCACTTAGACGTCTCTAACGAACAAGGCAATTAATTTGATGCAGTCATCTCATCAGGGACAACACGAAGTCTCACTGGGAATATAAAATGGCGGCATGAAAACTTAAGCTAATTAGACAGCTTATACAAAATGCTTCTGTGTGTGTGTGTGTGTGTGTGTGTATGTGTGGTTGTGAGTGAGAAAATTAAAATTTTAAGTGCGTGTTAAAGACTTAACCAAAAGTTCCTGTGGCTGCTTGAGAATGCGGTTGTATCTTTGAGCGTGTCCTTGTTTGTCATTGGCTTAGTCTTTTCAGTGTCGTTGTGTTTCCTGTCACTTGACGCCACCTGCTGAGCCTTCTTCTCCTGTATCACCTTTCATCATGCAAATATTTACAGATTATGAGAATCTTTTCCCTTTCGTTTTCCTTGTTTCCGTCCGCTTATCTGTCAAGTTGTGTGACGATGCTTTGTCTTCGGCATGTCGAGTGTTGGATTTGCACATCTAATTATGTTAATCGCCTCACGTGTGCCGCACAGCATAAATGTTGTGCTTTAAAATTATAGCGAGGCATTTGAAGTGGAAGTGTGATAATAAACACTTGATGTTTTGGAGGGATGGGATGGGAGATTGATCTAATTTGGTTAGAGAAAACAGAACAGGCCTGTTGGCTTTTGTACCCACAAGGTAAACTGATGAATTTCAATGAAAAGTCTGATTTTTTCAGTGTTTCGCTTTAATATTTTGTAGCTGTGTATCAGCAAAGAAGTCAGGCAAATGTACAAACACTTTTAATTTATGCTGTAGCTATAAATTGAAGCAGTATTTTATACGTGCTGCAGCCACATTGTTGCACAAAGCCGATGAAGTGTAAAGTGCCTGCTTGGATCGAGTTTTATAGGTTAGTTGTTGGGTAATAAATAGGGTGAATAAATCTAAGCTGGCATCTTTGCCACCTATAAAAACTTGTTTGCATCTTCAAGACTTAAAAAAACGATGCAAATATCTCAGTTTATTACATTACATCTTATATAAATTGTGTTTATACGAAAGAGTCACTATTTTAATTTCCAGCTGAAATTTAATTAAACATCCAGACCAAGCTTACGTTACGTATACGTAGCATGACATGTCCGCAAGAATAAGTAACAAGGGCTCGTTCGTCTCAAGTCGCAATGCGCCAATAATTTCTCATTATTTTTTCAGGATGCTGATTTACAGCATTCGCCAGAGGATAAAGAAGCTGTCAGTTGGTGTTATACTTGTCTCTGCTCTGCAGCTGTTTAACTTTATATATAGTTACTTACATCGCCTTTATTGGCATATACTTGCCCTGGACGAAGTTGGCGCAGTTGCTCATCAAACAAAGTGCATTTTGTCGTTATGCAGGAAAACAACAACAGTAACAACCACAACAGGAGTGCAAGAGAAAAGTACCGCAGCTCATTTTTCTTTTCACTCCACGCTTTTTCAGAGTTTTCTCACTGCATATTTCTTTTAATTTTAACCAGCGAAGCGGCACACAACAATTTCATCTCATTTCATTTTTTTCAAATACTTTGTAGTTATTTACCAAGTTCGCAAAACGCCGCAAACTATGCAGCAGCAAACTAAACGAAACTGTTAAGAGTTCTGAGCTCTGCACTGAACTTTAAATGCTCCACGGAGTAGAGCTAAGAGAAGAGAAAGAGAGCAGTGTGTAGCTCAATACTTCTTCAGTGAGAAAAAGTTTCCTTTTTCTTCTTGAGTTTTACTTTTACTTTTCTATTTGCGGCACACAAACATCGTGTATTTGGCCAACTATTACATAGAAAGAAATGGAACACGAAATGGCGAAACGCCACAAGTGAGGATAAAGTTTTTGTGCCTTTGTGTAAATATTTTGCACGGAAATTGCATTTGCGGTGCCGCTTGCAACAGTTTTAGTAGTTGCAACAATTACAACAACAATGATGTTGATGAAAATAATGACGATGGCGTGATAATTAAAATTGCAAAAAACTTCTGTAATAGAGTCTTGAATGCAATGCGGCGTGCTAAAAGCGACAGGCACAATGGGGAGCTGTGCTACATTGCATTGAATAAGTAATGAATGCAAATGAGTCAAGAAATTAATGAAGAAGATTCACTTCTAGAGATTCCGTGAAAATGATGCCATGATAAATGATTGGATTTATGGCTATAGCGCGCTTAAAGCAATTGATTTCATTTGATGTTAAGAAAAAGTTGCAGGAAGCCATTAAGAGTATGAACTTAATCACAATTCTCGGTCTGCAGTTGAAGTTTTGAAAAGCAAAACGGAATTGTTAACATCCTGTCTCTTGCACAATACTCAAAAACAAGAACAAAAATTTCAAGCAGTTAAGCTCCGAGTTAAGACATTTAAAACAAGAAAAACACAATTCAATTTGCAAATAATGGAATAATTAAGGCGCACTTGGTACAAATAATAAACTCTATAAACTTTTACAAGCTGAATAAAATATGGGAAGAACTGGCAGTAAGGAAATGCAATGAAATTATATAACGCTCAAACAAGAACGGAAAGTTGTTGCCATCACTGGCACTTAACTGAAAGTTAACTCAGAGAACACAGGGAAGGGATCCACGCAACGACTTTCCAAAGTTTTTCAATAAGCGGCGATGCCAAAAACAAGACTCAACATGTGTTTCAGACCTGGCCAAAGCGAAAGCTAGTCGGGGGAAAAGAAGGAACTACACAACTGTGAAAATGTGATGAGGCAAGTGCAAGCTAACTGAAATACAACTGAAATTGGCTTAGGAAGGACAGGAAGAGGAAAAATATGGGAGCCAAGGCCAGGGGGTATTATAATTTATGATAAGCCAATAAAAATAATTGAAATACATTAAAGGCAGGCAGTGCTGAACTGAGAGTGCCAACCACATATCCAACCAACTCATATCAGGGTACAACGAACTCATTCCTCCTGTTCATTTATCGATTTCTGTGAGGGGAAACGAAAAGAATATTAAAGTAATGACACGCAATAAAAGGCGAGCCATAAAAACGACACGGGAATGTCAAAGTTGAGACTCAGGCCTCAAGGCATTCTGATTGCGGCTTCTGCTCCGTGTGAAAGGTATCAAAAATATTACAAAATAAATAAAACATTGCTGAGAGTAATGCAAATGGAGGGTTAATGTGAGACGAGTTATGACTAAGTGATTGCTGTTTGACGATTGTTGTTGAATGGAAGATAAGATGACAAAAGACTTTGATTTGACACAAATAAACAAGAGATTTCCCATATGGTTTACCTTTGAGTGGTTTTTCCTGAGTATGTGTAATGCGGTTGAAAGCAGCGATAAAGTTACAAATTGCACACGAATACAGCATTATGTACTTCGATTTTTTGTGACATGCTCAAATTACTCACATATTAACTATTATTTGTTTGTGTTCGTTTAGACAAAACCTTCCCTTCCTTTGCATTATATCAAATCAGAGAATCTTGTTAGCTGCGATAAGGTTAATAACATAAACTGAACTTTTAAGTCGTCTTGCTTATTAACTTACTGAGCGTTCAACTTCTAAACCACTTTAGCCACGTTTTCCTGGCCACAGAAAGTTCAAAGCGTTAAAGTTCACAGCTTTGGCTTTGACTCTGACTTTTCTGGTTGTTTGTGTGAGTTTTCACAGATATATTCCGTTTGGCAACGCAGCTTTATTAAATTTTACACGCTCAATTTAACGAAACATTATATATAACACATTTGTATGATAAACATAACTGAAAAGATTAATTTATCCAATGTTCTTTTATTAAATTCCATTCAGTCTCAAACAAAGCCAACATAATATGTAAATTTAACCGCTCTGCAATCAATTTAAGACTGACAACAAAGAATTTTAGCCACATCATCAAAAATGCACCAAATTAATACCAAAAATTTAATTTAATTTCAATTTGTGGCCCTTTTGTGGTTTTCACCACAACAACCACAACCGAAACCTGACAAGAGTTGTGTTTATTTTGTGTATGCTTAACATAATGCATAAAAGCAGTAAAAGTGACAAAGGAACAAAACAATACACAATATTTTTATTTCAATATCTGCAGCAGAAAGTGGTAAGGAGATGAAAAGGGGACAACACTTCCGGAGGGGAAGATGAGCTAACAATAACGATAATCATAATATCAACAACAATGGCGTATTGCGTATGGCGTATGGCGTTGTTGGCAGTCGTGTGGGAGGGAGGCACGGGGCGTATGATTGACACTTTCACATGCTGATGTACTGCTGTCTTCCCCTCGTTGCATATGCAATGAAACCCACAACTTTTGTGGGTTCTCCCAATCTACGAGGTCAACGCCACAGTTCAAGCTTCTGTCGCCTGTCATAAAAGCTGATGCGGTGCTGACCTCTCCCCAACTTCCACTCTATTTTCAGCCAGCCAAAAAAGCACCTGGTCAGCAGATGAAAAAGAAGAGTCTGACAAAATTGCAACGTGTGCTTTGTGGCAAAAAGTTTTTAGCCACAAACCGAACAAAGTGCGGTGTTTGGAGCTAGGCGAAGTTTGATTAAAAGGCTACGGCATCATTGTGGAAATTAACTTGTCCCAAAGCTATGATGTAATCGGAAATCGAATGAAACGGCAAAAGGATTGACATAAGCAATGCGAGGAGGTGAAACTTAAAGTAGGTGCGAACAAGATTTACATTTTGTGTGCAACTTCTGCAATGAAACCATTAGATTAGATTGATTCTGCTTCTACCTTAAAAAAAGTGAAATATTATTAGTTTTTGATTGGTGGGTAAAATGCAGATGCCGTCCAACCCACATGCAAACTAATGCAGGAACACAAATAAATTTGCTGATTACCTAAAAAAAAGTTAAAAGGAAATATGAATAACATGAATAAAATACGAAATACCGAAATTGGCTTTTTAAATAATGCGTATACGCACCGCATGCTGATAGCAGCGTCTGGGTTTGGTAAATAAATCAAAGCTCATAAATTTTATTACTCTCCTCTTTCTGTCTCTGTCGAAGCAGAGTGGAAAGATTGGGAGCAAAAGACTCTGGAAAGCTGGGTAGCAAACCCCAAGATAATATCCATATTGAGGGACGGAAACATTCGCATACTCGAAGTGCTTTTAACAGCGCATTTTATTAACTCTGTTTAATATTGTGATTAGGCTTTCTATCCCTTTGGGTCTGTCAGGAGTGTTTTGTATTATGAATTTGAGCGAGGATGATAAATGCTCGAAATTATTGTCGAAAAAGAGGGAATAAATAAGTAATAAGAAGGGACTTACAGATCCCAAGCTTCATACATTAAACCGAGTGAATTCTCACACCCAGCCAATTAGCAGAAACAACAGCAGCCAAGTGACCAATTCAATAAATTGATAGCCAAGTTCGCCTGATGGCCTGATGCCTCGAGCTGAGTTTCATCACCAGGACAACTCCAACGGATGCACATGTCACCATAAGGGAAACAGGATGAAGAGATAGCTGCGGCTGCTGTTGCTTGTTGTGGGTTGTTGGTTGGTGGTCGAATTTCATGTTGCCTGTCGACAGCTCTGTGCTCCTGGTGTAAATTTAATGCAATTTAAATGGAAATTTCCTGCTTTAATTCATTGAATACGCATTGCTATACACAAAAAGGAAGAGTGCAGCTGGAATTTGTCATATTTGCAATGGCTGCAGCAGCAGCAGAGCTTGCTTCCAATTTGTAGCAAATTCTTGAGGGTTGCACTCTCTCTATCCCTCTCTCTGCCTACACAAGCTATGCATGGCTTCTGTTGCTGACAGGCTGAAATCTGTAGAGGAAACAAACATAAGTCACTGTCATCTGTTTAACTTGGCTTGTTGTCGCACATATGACACACATAACACACACAACACACACACACACACACACACACACACACACACCAACACCTAAACACATAAGTAAATAACATTATATGTAATTTACTAGCTTTGTACTGTTTGTTGTATAATGTTTACTCTTACCCCGTATTCATAGTCTATCATTATAGCTTGCCAAATTATATTTACCAAGTCTTCCTCGCTTTTCTCTTTTAATGCATTTTCCCAGTTGCTAAGAAGTCCAATATTCCAGTATCCAAGCAGAGCCTGCAAAGAGAAACCAAGCAAAAGTCCAATAAGGTATGAACACAAAAAGCTGGCTAGAAATGTACTTGTCTTTTCTGCAATAAACTCTTAAAATATTTAAATGAAAAAACAGACTGTCGTATGGTTTCATGTTTGTATAATAATAACGTTGTATGGTGGAGCCATAAAAGTCACTCTGAGTGGGTCGTTGGAGAAAAGAAAGTTAAAAGCTGTTAATGTGGAATCTTTAAGTTTTGGCTACTATGTAAATGTCTAAGAACATCATTATACTCCTGAATAAATTTGAAGCTGTGGAGGGCCGTTGACACATTTTAAGTGTTTTTTCTTCTTCTTGACTTAAATTAAATTCCCGTTTCTGATGCTGCAGGGTATTTGGATGCTTGTTTTGTAGCTAAATAAATATTTACCTCACGAATTTTTAATTTTCTTTTTGGGACCACATCACACGCACAGGCACACGCCCCCAAAATGTCCCCTTAGATAGAAAGAAGCAGACTAAATAAAAAAGCCAAGTTCAGGTTAGTTAAACCATTTCAGTGGTTGGTTCAGTGTTTACTCTTCGCTTTATATTAACTTTCCACATGCAGACTCCGAAAATTGTGTCCCCAGTGAATCCTTTCAGCACCAAGGAAGGTCTGTTGACATTTCTGGATATCACGGAACTCAGTTTTTGATTTCTCGTTCGTCTGCCCACTTTTAATAAAAGTATATAAAACTCAACACTGTTTCACAGTATGAAAAGTTTTTTTTTCACATGTTACACTTTGCTCTTGAAATCGGATTAAGTGTTTACGGTTATGTTGATGCAGTGCCTCGATTTGCATTCAGAACTCCACTCTCTCATTCCATTTCAGGAGGAGGGTGCCCCGTTACCGTTCAGGTTCGTCAAAGTGAATTTATTGGCACGAAATTCCTCTGCCTAAGGTATTCAACTGAACAAAAGTCGGGTAGCTTCCATTAGCTTATGTTTCCATCCCTCCATCTGCCGTAAACAAGTCGAAATCGCAACAATTTAATTGAGAATTAATGGCACAGTTTCGACATCTGTTTTCCATTAAGTGAATAACTTAATTTTAGAAGTAAGGTGAATAATTAGTTGGCCATTAACTGTGAAAAATTTGAGAGCAGCTGGGTTTTAAGTGAGGTACTTTTAGCAGGTTGGGCGTAGGGAATCAATTAGCTTTAAGCTGCTGATTTAATTATTTAGAATTTATTGTTTCAAGTACATAAAAAAAATTGACTATTCCATTCATTCACGTTTGTTTACTGAGTTACACACCCACCACAAATATCCACCCGCAACAAATTCCAGTTGAAACAATGAACAAGTAAACAACAGAGAAGTTCACTGAAAACTCAGAAGGCAAATTCAGAAAATTAACACAAATAAAACAAAGAAATTGAAACAAAGGCAAGCCAATAAAAAAAAAACAAACACAAATTTAAATAATTACCCTAGTCAAAATTGTAATATTTAACATTGTTTTTTATGTTTTGTTTGGTGGCTTGTTGTTTAAAAAAAGTGAAACGGCTTAATGCTGTTTGCCTTTGTCTATTCTGAGAAACAACAAAAATCCGTAACATAAGTTTCGCAATCTATTTTAAACAGTCATGAAGAGTTAAATGTTGCTTAAAGGGTGGACAGCTCTTAGATAGGGATTAATTCTGTTGTTGTCAGTTTATCCATGTGCCTTGTCTTGGCATATCTCAAGATTCAGCTCAACCCATAAACGTTGCTGGAAATATTTAAGACAAGAACGGAAGCAATTCACACAATGCAAATTTGTAAGTCAAGTTGAGCACTTCCCAATGTATTTTCCCTTCGCCTTACTTTTACAGACAAAGTATGGAAAGGCGTTTACTCATCCTTCATCAACCCCTCTATACGCTTTGCATACAAACAAACATTATTAAAGATGATTTATATCAAGGAACTTTACTACCTTGCCTGTTGTGCATAAACTTTAGTACCAGACCAAAATAAATTGTATAAAAAAAGGAGAAAACAACAACTCCATTAATCCAAATCTTTTTAGCATTCCCATGCTAAATGTTTTTGTGTTAAAATTTTTCACATAATGTTTCGAAAGTTTTTCGGTTGATAAATTATGTTACTTTGAGTCTTAGCCATCTTGTTTTTAAGGTTTCCATTTGTCCGGCTAATTTTTCATTTTTAATGTGCTCGTTCCGTTAAATGAGCAACCTACTTTTGACCTGACTCTAGGGCAAGCTCTGAGATGATTATCCTCTCTCTGCGCTTCTCAATTTTAAACAGTTTATCAAAACGGCACATGGCTTTAAGCTGTAGAACTCTGATAGTCTGCTTTTAAAATGACATCAATTTAAGTACTCATTATTCTTTCTTCCTGCCAAGGACTGCAACGCCTTCTTTCTTTCCACGCCCTACGGAAATGATGTTGTCACCAAGTCAAATCGCTTGATATCCGCTTCAGCGGAAATGCCCCAGACTCGAACTCAGCTTTCTGTTTCTCGTTTCACCTGCTCTGCTTTGCTTAAGTTTTGTGTTGTTTTATCTCTTTCGTTCTATTTCTTATTTCTTTCATTCTCAACTTTATATTGCGATGCTCTTGGCTAGTTTCAATTATATACACTCTGAAATTGGCTTTGTGCGATTTCCTTAATGGTCAGGACGTGTGTGGGATTGACAACAAACGGAAGTTGGCTGCAGTTTGAAGTAGAGAGAAGCTTTAAAGTGTGGACTGCAGAAGAAAGTTTCATAGTTGGCAGTTAAGTAAGTGGAACTGCACACATCCAGCAATCAGGGACGCAATATAAGCGAGCAGCAAGTTGATTACAAACTAAAACAAATGTCGCAATCAATTAAGATTGGATTGGTAGATATACATACATGTGTAGCGAATAGATCTTATTTACCCTAGTAAACATTAATAAATTAGTTTTAAAGTTCTTTTGAACATAAATAATAAACAATAAAATGAGAATTTAACGACGATTTGGTATTATAGTTGAGTTCTCCAAGATTTAATTAATGTTGCAACCTCCGCAAAATTGATGTGTGCCAAAACTAAGGCAACAAAACTGAAACATAAATCGAAAGAGAAATACCATTTCAGAGTGGGGAATAAACAGATCATGCAAAAAATGGATCACCAAACATTGTAAAAAAGTTACAAAAGTTTTGTAATTGGGCAGTACGAGAAAAACTATCATCGGGAACAGATAATCTATGGGGGCGAGAAGAGAGAACAGTTGGCAACGGACAAGCTTAAATGAAAAATGGTTGCAGCTTGTTTGTTTGTATTGTTCGTACTTGGCTTTACAACAGAAAATGCAGAAACAGAAGAAAACTAGTTGAACTATAAACAGCCAGAAACGACAACAATGCAAACACAAATAGCAAGCAAAAAGTTCATTCCTAAAAAAAAAGTACTTAGTTTTAAATGTAGATTTTCGGCTTCATCACACACAAAATTAATGTATAGTTGTGATGCCCTTTCTCATCTCCAACCTCTCGCATGACCACTCCGACCATATCATTATTCATTTCTGGTTGAGGAAAATTAATGAGCTCAACTTAGAGTAGGACAGAGGCAAAGGCAACAGCAGCTGCTTTTGTGGTTTGTTTGAAGTGGTCTAGCAAAATGAACTTGTTGGTGAATGTCCGGTTAGTTGACTCTACAAACTCAAAGTGAAACAAACTGATTATTACAGCTATATGATTCTGGAGCTAGTCTTACTTGTATAAAGTAGTGGAAATAGTACTATTGATGTGGGTATGAGCAGGGTACGAGATTAGTTGTTCTTGCATTAAATTTACACAATCTGCAGTGAAAAAGAGGTAATCCAAAACAAACTATCAATGACAGTAAAACAAGTAGAGTCAGGATACCATTTGATTATTCTTTTTCGTCTTCGGCCATGAACAGAAGAAACAAGGCAAAGAAAACAGAGAAAAGGATAAAGTATTTTCAATTCGGTTGCACTTGCTCTCAATGATAGTGCGAAAACGGCATTGAAATTGGGTCACGATGAAACAACAAGAAACAGGCTACTTTAACTCGTTTCGTAGCAGCAAAAAAGCAGTGCTTTAATATTTTTAATAGTATCGGCTTTTGGATACATTTCGTTCGGAATAATCCTCACATATGAAGCGCAATCAGATTTCCAAAGTCTTTTAAACCCAACACGATTCAAATTCAAAATGCCACGAATGTGTGCAACTTTCATTAAATAGGTAGAAAAACACAAACTCAAATCGCCTACAACACAGTGTGCACGTAGTTGAAGTGCCAAAGGGCTTAACCATCGACTGCAAACTGTGGGGGGCTTGGAAGAGTGGAAAAGTGGGTTGAGATTGTCATTTAGTGATTTAGTCCCTTGTTCTTTGTTGTCGCTGGCACGCATAATTTAGTGAGTGAAAAAGTCATCAAACAAAGCGAGGAGCGAAGGGAAGGAGCAAAATTGCAATAGACGAGTTCACACGCACAGGAAGCATCCACGAATCACGGCTCCATATACGCAATTTCCGAAGACCCTTTTCACTGCCCCCTTTCAACTGCAGTTATGATGTGTGAAGTTTTGTGAGTGAGTAGTATCTCTAGATAACATAAAACAATGTGAAGGTGAAAGGGCATTTACGTAAATGTAATTACTGCAACATGCATTACTCATCCCGGTCTAGATATCGAGCAACAATTTTTGAGTAGCAGTGAAAAATTGAATTCCATATTCATTCGCGTGTGGAATCCTGCCGATAAAGTGCATCACGCGTTCTGACAGGCACTCTATGAGTATTATAAACTCATCCAAGAGTCGCTTTCCCACAGTGGGGCACCCCAAAAACAAGAATTACATTCACTTGCAACCATGAAACACGCTATTTTGCACGCCATCTATTTTTTATGTTTGTACACAATGTGAGGCAGGGCTGAGGGGGAGGGAGCTAATGCTCGAGCAGCTGAAGCTTATCGGGACACATCATACTCACGTTATTCCATTATTTCTACTACTCCTCGTTTCCCTTGCATGTCTAACTGTCTTTCATTTGTTCGGTCCCGCTTTTTCTCCTCTGTTTGTTTTTTAGCTCAGCTTGTTGATGTTGCAGAGTGAACAACAAAAACAGCGAAACATCTTCAGAGAGAACGTTGTTTCTATTTATTTGTTTGTTTTTTCTGCTAGTGAAAAGCTAACATTTGTTCTTGGCTAAGAATTGCAACAGCTCTGACACCATTGTAATTTTCAAGAAATATGTGTGAAAATGTCAGGAAAAATTGTTGGAGTCTTAGTTGTGTTTTACTTTGCAGTGTGGAAAGTATTTTCTTTTTTTTGGAACATTCTTATCTATTGATCTGATCAACTTATTTTCTTTAATGAGTTATCTTTCAAATATCTATTTTAATATATATCTTAATAATAATATATTAATATTTTTATAATATATATATATATATATGTATATATATACTTATAATATATATAAATTACGTGTCACGTTGTTTGTCCGCGATGGACTGCTAAACTATTTAACCGATTTTAATCAAATTTGCACACTCTGTGCAGTTTGATCCAACTTGAAAGATAGGATTGTTTTTATCTCAATTATTTATCGTTTAGATACCGTGAAAAAAAAAAATTGTCCGATCTGGACTTATGGGATCCAACTATGGGGGTCCACAGCGGTAACTAACACCAACATTATCCAGGCTTTTCAGTCCAAGGTGCTACGGACTATAGTAAGCGCGATGTGCTCCACCGCGATCTAAAAATCGTACTGTAAAAGAATCTTTCCGTGAATTCAATCGCCAGCACGAGCAACGCTTGGAGAAGCACGACAATCTTCTTGCATTGCAATTACTTGACAACAGCTTGCAATCCCGCAGGCTCAAACGCTTTCATCCTCTCCGTTTTACCTAGTCCCTACATACATTTCATAATGTAAGAAAATAGCCAATGTTGTTATGAAATTTAGTTATTACCCCTATAGACAGGTTCTAAATAAAATTGATAAGCTTAAAAAAAAAATATGTATATATTATTTACAATAGTGTCATTTATTGTTTAGTTCTATAAACTCCTTATAGATGGCGGTGACATGCACGTCAAAGAAAATACAAAACTAGAGGTTCGATTCCAATGAAATTCTGTACCGATAGTCCAGAGCCGATAGTACTGGCAAAACCTATATTTAAATTTATTATTGGCCTAAATCCCAAGAAAAGTTAAAGGAGCTGCTGTTGCATTAGATTTTTCTAGAAAAGCAGCTACGTTTTTGTAGGGGACGAACCGTGCACTCAGTTTTAAACCTACCATTGAACTTAGCTCATGAGGAAATGCCGGTATGTAACATTCGGAAGAATGTTGTAGCTGCGTAAGTTGTTGGTTTGGGATGAATAAAAAGCAATTAAAGCACTAGATCGCACAATGAGGGATATCGAAGGCAGCCAGGATATCATGGGAGGGACGATGGTACTAATGAAGGGCAATATGCAGCTTCTCTTCTAAAAATCGGAGAAGATCGTATGCCAATTGACAGTAACGTCATGATTACACTGTTTACAGCACAGATGACTAAAAAAAAATATCTATCCGGATCTTCAGACAAATATGGCCCATTGAGAATAGCTATGTAAAAGGGCAGTTTTGGCTACGACTAATGAGATAGTTAATAAAAAAAACGAAAAAATCATCAAGCGTTGGGGTAGATGTCGAATACCTCTCAGTGGACAATGTTGTCCTATACAATTTCTCAACTCTTTTGAGTGCCTCCTAAAGGTTGAGACTAAAAGTTGATGTTCCTGTCCCATTAAATATTTAAAAATGTTACCCAAACTCATTGTTTCACGCGGACGAAGTCTCGGGCGTACCCCTAGTATATATATATATATATATATATATATATATATATATATATATATATATATAATAAATCTAATGGAGTAAAGCTTAAGAAACCATTTTAATTGCATTAAGCAATTAATTACAAAATATTCTCACAGCTAGTTCCCATGCCACTTGTTGAGATAAGTTTTGTGTCATCTTATAACATTATTTAATTTCATTAGTGAACTGTTGAGTGTGTCTATAAGCTGCATATATTACACACAAAGGAAAACTTATTAACATAGTTTATGTACGGAAATTGCCAATAGCCAATGTTTGAAGAAACACTTTCGGTCAAGCAAACAAAAAGGAAAGAAAAAGAAAACCAAACCGGCGCCGATTAACCTTAGCAACACGTACTAAATTTTTATTGAATTGGACGCAAGGGATACAACACAGGGGAACAGAGAACAAAAGCGAGAGCTAAAAACTATTAACAAAGCAAACAAAACAAACAAAAGATACATACAAACAGTATCCTGCCAACAGGACGAGCACGCACAGGAACACACAGACATACACACATACAGAGAAGTACACATACACCTAGAGGGAGACACTTGACTGTTTGTAGAAACAATGTACTATGAAGACAAAAGGAAAAATAAACAGAAAGGAAAATACTAAGAACAGGGAATCCACAAGCAACAGTTGACAATATGCAACTTGGTAATACCCTACCAGGTTGACAGTAAACCTAAAACGAAAAGTTCCATTATGTTGAATATTGTCTTGAAAAGTCCTATTTTTATTAATATTCGTATGGGGTATAGCAACAAATACGTTGGGAGGACTGCAAATCTGAAACATTTTGTTGAAATGTTGTTGAATTACTACCCATTCCAATTTATTCCATTTGTGGCGGTCCAAATGTAATCCCATACATCTTGTCCTTCCTCCTACCCCTAACCCGCATGGAGCATGTCAATTGCATCATTAATAACAGCATTTGCTGGTCTACTCCAGACGCGGTCCAGCTGCCTGGCCATACATTAGAAAACGTGCCCAAGTCTGCCTCCCGACTGTTGAGTAATGGCTCGCACATACGCCAAGAGCCTTGCAGACAATGAACTCCAAGTATGCTAACTGAGGAGAGCTGGCAGAAGGAGAAGAAGGAGAAGAAGGAGCTCAATCGACACAGCGCTCAAAGTGGAGGAACTTTGGTTGGTTCTGCTACAACCCTCCCTTAACACCCTTGAAGTACTCTAGAAAGGAAACGTGATCTGCATTGCAAATCAGTTCAGCTAACTCGCATTTTAACTCAAACTCCGGGATCTGTGCACCTTTCATTTGACCCTCTTACCACGATGCGTATACGCAATTATTCAATTTAATGTAATTTAATTGATTTGTAGGCATCTGGTCCCCTCATAAACACTTCTAATACACGTAAACACTTCTAATGCTCAATTTAACAAATTAGCAACTCAGCAATGCCTGCTAAAAGTATTCACACCCCTCACCACAAGTATGTTGACGACGAGCTTCAGTTTACAGGTAGCACCAGTAAAGCAAAAAAATATAACAAGATTTATGCGTCAGCTCTCAAGCGTACGCTTTTCCCTCGTTAATAACAAAAATTTACACATTATGTTGCCAGAAACACTTGTATCCTCCCCCTTCCTTTACTTTCCTCTTTCCACACAATTCACTATCAGGCAAAACCCATAAATATGTTGATGTTTGTTACGGTTAAGAGCCGACAGTATCTGGTAGTGAGAGTGTGTGTGCTTGTGTGTTTGTTACACATCCTAATTACACATTAATGCCAAAGAATTTTGATCTATTTTGCCAGACTTTAAAGGAGATAGATTTCACATTTCTCCTCTTGTTGCGTCATTTCACAAACTTTAATGGGATAACAAGACATCTAAGACAGCTTTACGGGTGTTATAGAGGTTACTCTGTGAATATATGCTCATAACTAAGTAAATCAATAAGTAAAAATCTTTGTTGAATTATTGATAAAATTGTCTCTGCTATTTCCACTTGGCTAAATGTATACAGTAAATTCGTTGACAACTTAAAATAAGTTCGGAAGCTGTTTAATTCGTATTTGTAAAACTTAAAAAAATATCACTCTTAATTAACATCGGTAATACGTGATTTAAATAAATTTCTATAAAATTTACGCTTTCGAATGACAAAAGCAACAATAGAAACAACAACAATCAAACGAGCAGGCTGTAAAATTAGAATATTTCGCTCTGGCATACAAATGAAGCATTTCAAATTGTCTTCACTCTCTTGACACGCTCCTTTCCGCTACACAACAGTCAACAATTGTCCTCTTAGCAGCCAATAAGCCGCACCCAAAATCATTGTGAGAAACAGATGTCCCAGCCAAAGGAATGAGAATCTGGCCCAGACTTTTATTGCGGCCTGAGATTACCGCAACAGCTGGCACACACAACAGCGCACAATGGGGACGTAATTGTAATTGGGAAGGGAAATAGTTGAAGTTGGACTGAAATCAAGAAATGTGATGGCAGTTGGCGCTTTTCCAAATGGGTCTCTCAGTTGGTGCAATCCGCTTGGAGGTAATAGTTGTAGGTGACGGTTCAGGCCATGTTGAAACTTTCATTATTGTGTAACCATTTTAATATTTAAAATATATTTCGCAAAGCTAAAGTAGCGCAGAACTTTACGACCTGGATGAATAATTCAGTAGGAGACAATTTTAATAGTTAGGATATGACCTGCAAGCCCTAGACTAAGACCTGCATCCTGTATTCAGGCAGTAGGCAAGGATGTTGGCTTAAGTGCTTTCCATGTGAAAATCGTTCGAGAACACACTCATGTGAAATCGAAGGGGGAAACTCACAAGTGTTGGGAGTAAACTCTGCCAGGATTTGAATGAGGTGGCAGTTGAAAGTCTAGTAGGGGAGCGGGAACTGCTGCAAGGCGGCATCAAATATGCAAATTAAAGTGCAGCCAGGTGAGCAGTTGAAACCAGACTCGGTTCCAGACTGATACAGGATTGTTGAGCAGGTGAGATTCCCCTAAATGTAAATTCTTTGGATCAAGTTGAAGGCGCCCTTAAACGTATAAAAGCGTTTTTATCTAGCCGAAACTTTAATTCGTCTGTGCGCCATTCGCATTCGTATTTTGTGAATGTTGCGCATACGCCACGTGTGCCCTGAGACAACATAAATGTGTATGTGTGTGTGTGAGGTAAAAGCTATAAATTTTCTTGGCTGAGGCAAGTCGAAATTCAAATTTACTTCCTTGCCATAGAAATCATTTGTATGACTTTCGCCAGCTGGCCACAGGCAAAAACAAAGGCAAAGCGAAAGGCAATGGATAAGCTCGCTGAAGGGAACAGAAAAATGCCCCATCCGGCTGTTGCCAGTTGTTGTGTTTGTTGTGTTTGTTTTGATGAAATGCAAATTTATAAGCAGAAAACTTGAATTGAGTTACTGAAAGAACAGAAGAAAAGCAAACATCTTAATAAATATGACAAAGCAGGCAGCTAAAAGAACAAAAGATATGCATGAGTTTTCCAAACGATAGCCAAGACATAAAAGAAAAATGAAGAGTTTTTCTAGTGACGTATATATCGAAGTCATTATCAAGGGGGTGACTCTAAACAATTTGAAAATTGTGAATGGAAAGTCTAATATAAAAAACTCTCGTATTATATATATGTATATGTTTAAAAGAAAGAATAAGTTTTTGTCCCGGCATTCTAAGAATACTTTAAATCAGAAAGGTATTTAGAACTGTACAATTTAAAAGCAGAATTTCTATATTTAGCAACAATCAAAGGTTTTTGACATCAATTATAACACTCTAGTTACTTATTAATAAGAAATTTATCTTTTGACTTTACTTTATGGCTTTCGTTTTTAAGCCTCTTTTCAGCTTACAGTTTCACACAATGTTCATCTGCTTAAAAATGCCACAAAACATTGTGAATTTGTGAGGCAAGGTTGACAATGTTGGGTCTATGACCTCGAGGGCCAAGTAACGAGCCTTTTCTGTTAACGTTGCTCCCAGGAGTGTAAAAATTATGACAATGATTCTCGTTTCTTGTCTAAGGCTTTATAGAACCTAACTCCCTCACACATTACCCTGTTGGAGTCCTGATTCTCATTTTCAACAGCCAAAAATGTCATTGCCACCAGAATCAGCTTTGGCTTATGACAACGAAATGTGGACGATAATGAGTTCTTCTGGCTCTTTCAAATTTATAATTCAACATGAATCAGAGCTAAGCATCGTATTAATTATACTTGTACCTTTATATAGCCGCCAGATTTTCAGCTTTGACAAAAGTCTAAGCTGAATGGAACTGAAGATAAAGTGTAGGCTCATTTCATCTTCTTATCATACGGAAAATCCGTTTATTGTATGCCCTCCTGAGTCCAATTGAAGCCAGAAAGCCTTCTGTCATGACCCAATGCGAATGCCATTCACAATCCACAATTCACAACCGAGAAGAGGCAGCCGAATGAAAGACTTTCTCACAATAGGCATAAATGCAATACAATCTGTTATGCAAGTGTGAAAGGTATAAGCGAAAGGATTTTGTATTCACTCTGACACTGAGAAATGATTTCAATTTCTCACCACACTCCTTGTTAGGATCCCTTCTATCAACATAAAAATCCAATTGACGCTGAAATGTTTGTTGGAAATAACTCACATCTTGCTCCCACCTGAGTTTAAGTTGAGTTGAAAACTCTGTTTACAGCTTTTGCTTTCAGAGTCTGTTCATTGGGATTGTTCTCGATTTTTGTTTTGTTCATCAGCTACTGAGAGAGATTTGTATTTTTCGTTTCAAATTCACATCAATTTCCAAATCAGATTTTTTGTTTCCTGCCACTTCTAATTGGGGTGGTGGTTGTTGTGGTGGTTTTGAGTACTGACTGCTTGGTGGGGCAATGGAAATAGCATGTTTGTGAACTGTTTTTCATGAGAAGATGGGTAAGGAAGGTGAGACGGAAGGGATGTGGCAAATTGTTTTGCAGCTTAAATTGTTTGCTATCAATCCCCAAAATGCCGGCTGTTAAAATGATAAACGCTCCGTTGGGTTAATAGACTTTTACTCCATTTAGTCTGAGCCACCTAAGTTGTTGCTGTTTTGTGATAATTAAAATAGAAAGGTAGCCAGTGCAACTGTTTAGGGTTTGTGAAAGTCAATTTCAATCCCTATCACATTTAATGATTTCGTTTAAATTTGATCTGAAATTTATACAGATAGTCACTCAATAAAACTGTATGGTTTAATGAATGACTCAGTTCAGTGTAAATTCAGCGTCGATGTACTTGTTAAATATTTCTAAAAATAGCTCCGTGAATAAGTCATGAGAATTTCATAAAAGCAATTTAATGCACACCAAAAATATTGACTAATTCAATAGAGTTTTGAAATATTTCTAAATAAGCTGTTACTCATATGTGTGGCAATTTAATAACACAAATCTTTATAAAAAGCGGAAAAAGGTAAACCTTGTTCATTTCATACTGAAACTAGAACACGCCAGCTGCATTTGTATATATGTTTTAATGAACTACTTCAATGTTGCTTTAGTTGCTTTGCAACATTATTAGGTCATTGTTTATACGCCCTTTTGGAAAATGGTTCTCTAATTTTTCGCCCGAGTATTCCCATCTCATTTCAATTTTGTTTGTTTGTCAATTTGTGTTGCCAGCAGCAACAAACCAAAAGTCAAAATGTTAGTTGAGCAAATGTTTATCATCAACTGCTGCGGGCTGTTTATTCCAATGGTTGCTTGTTTGTTGAGCTCTTCTTTGGTGTGGCTAACAACAGCAACAACTGCAACCTTCTACTAATTGGCTAATTGATGTGTGTACTTGTGTGTGGCCACAATGCAATCAAGAACAAGTGCAAAAGTCAAAGATAAATACTCTAAGATGATATCTTTAATTCAAACAGTACAAAGAAGACGCTTTGAGGTTAAGTTTAGGCTCTTTAAAAACAGTGTCCCACATAGAATGCCAATGTCTGACAGCATGACGTTCTGACATTCTGGCATTCACATAAGTTTCTTCTGCATCTCCATCCTGAGGCTGACACTGAGAAATGTGCACAAGTGTCAGACCAACATGACTTTAGTCTCTGTCTTTTCTTTGGGGTATGCGAATGCGTCGCTTGCTCCCTACAAACGACATCATTATTACACAACAGCATTAGATACTTGGTATGCAGCTGCGCTTGAGGCGCCCCCATTTGTTTCTTTTTCTTCTGGCGGAAGCGATTGAACCTCAAAATGGCTGAGCATATTCACCGACGACAGGCAACTAACTACTCCGATAGTGAAATCAGATTTGTTCCACGGCACACGTTTTGTGAGGCTTGTTGTTAATGATGATGACAGAAGAAAACAGCACAGCAAAAGGTGTTTGCTTCCTTTTGTTGTTGTTGCTGTTACTGTCGACATCAAGAACTTCGCCAAGTTGACATTTTCAGCGCTTGTCTGTGGTCACGACATATGTCACTCAAGGAGTCTCTTCTCTCTGTTCTCCCCATGCGAATCACAACAAAAGACCCTGGTGGCATCGTAAAGAACCGCAGGAGGCGACACGTGTCAAGCGGTCGAGTGCACAGCTGGAGTGCAAAAAATATACATAGAGACATACATATAAAACTTATTATATAATACGGAATGTGGATTGTGAAAGCCTCTAATATGGCTTGAGCTATGTTAACAAATTGTCACACATTCTGTGTGTTCGTGCTTTGCTGCCTTGATTTGGGTTCGTCTGCGTTTTAGGCATGACAGTTGGCAGGTAATGCAAAAGGTCATTATTCGTGAAGGCAACGACTTTGAATAAGCCGTTAGAGAATCCTATTTGGTATGTTTTCCAAAAAGTGTACAATTGACATCTTCAGATATGTTTACTGTTACAGTTACTGATGTTAATTTGTTGTTCGAATTTTTGCTCAATTTTTAAAGAATAATATTTAATGTACTCAAATCGACAGATTGCGTATGGAAACAGGAAAAATTTAACAAACAAACAAGATTACTGTCACGTGAAAGCAATTTTATTTCCAGCAGCCAGAATAAAAATGTTGAGATATCTATTTCTTGGGTTCTTATGCTGTGCTCGTTAAATCTTATGTCTAAATGTGAGTGTAATTATCCTGAACATCGACAAGAAAAGCGAGCTAGCCGAAGCTTTCTCCCTTCTCATTGTCCGCAAATGGACAATGCGCGATTTAAGTGCCACAAAATTGCCATGACAATTATGAGGGTAAATTGGCGTTACACACTCATGTCAGGTTGGAGAACGTAACAGCTGCTTATGTTCTTATGTACTCCTTGCGTATACGTAATGTGCACATGGCTCTTAACGATAGGTAACTGAAACTGAACCCAAGCTCATGGCAGCACATAACTCTGATTATCCAGCTCCAAGTGGACACAAGTGGGCGTGTTCTTCACCAGGCTGACTTGCAATATCATGCCAATTGAAACTGACTCATTTGGTAATATTCCCGAATCCTTTAACCGTGCTATATCAGTTGCCGTTTTGTGTTGTTTATTACGCTTTTATTATTATTACAATTTTGTGTGTGTGTGGGCTTATTTTATCTGTATGTTTCATTGTTGCGACGTAGCCGAGCCAAACAATATACAGATATATGTATGTGATGAATTGGCAGATAATTAAATATACCAAAATGCCAACTGACGGCTGAAAGCACACGCAGCGTTTTGCATGTGGGTGTGCGTTCGGTTTTAAGGTAGAGTGACATCTGGACACATTGGCAGAATGACAGCGAAGCTAACACAGGAAAAGGCAGGGAAGGAGAAGGAGATGGAGAGATTTGCATATTGATTCAAATGGCAATTGCTTGCTGGCAAATGAATTGCTTTCAATACAAATTTGCGACAGCTGTAAATGTTGATTGATTTTCCGGATATGAGCGAAAAATACTGTCAGCTGATCAGCCGTAATCATTTCCACTTAGTTTGGGTCCTTTCATTGCATTTTAAATTTAATTTAAACAGCATTAAGTGTGCTTAAATTAGATTCTGTTTTAATTTCTATGGAATTTGCACTTAAATTAGACTTTGACTAGTAAGTTATTAACACATTGTATAGAAGATTTTGTTTAGATTAATCAGTAGGCGTTGTTAAAACATTGCGATTCTAAGAAAACTCTTTTAGCACCAAGTACATTATATTCTTAACCATGCTCAATATAAATAGCAGATATACTAATTGCTCAATGAACAGAGTAAACAGCAAGTGCTATGTAAATAAAACGTAAATACTTATATACTTACTTTTCAGTTGCGTATATAAAATGAATCATACAAATTCTAGTTGTTTTTAAAAGGAAAGTCAGCAAATTTGTTTATGTTAACCTTATTTGTTTGTTATTTGTTTACGTTGTTTGTGAAAATTTCGCTGATTTTAGAATTTCCTGTATCTGGCGCAATCTTTGCTTTAAAGACACATGCCGCTAAAACAGAAACACATTTTAAAATTATTTCACGTTGGCAGGCAGCTTAATTACAAGCCCAAAGAGCGCCTCTGACAGTTGCAGTCGAGCTATTTTAGCATTTAATTAGAAAATTGTTCATACGCCACGTAGCACGAGCGCGCACGGTGAAACGTAAAGTAGGTTAAATTCATATGCGCATAATTGTGGGCTAAAAACCCTTTAATGTGCGACCGGCGCGACCGTTTCGACCCCTGCACTGCAATTATCGGATGTTAAAAGCGTGGGAGTCACGCGAAAAAAGAAAACGATAAAGGAAGAATGGAAACAAAACGGGAACAACAAAGCACGCAATTGTTTTATTTAGGCGGGTGTTTGACACACACACTGTGTGTATAAGAGAGGGAGTAAATGCAAATAATTAATTCTGCTAGACCAAAAAGAATAGAACAAAAAAAGTACCTCTTGCCTTTGTTACAAGTTGAATAGGTTGAACTTCAATGCTCATAACATTTTTATACCTTTGACAAAGGTAATTTTGTTCAGCTCATAAACTTTCTTTTATGAAAAATAGTTTTCGTTTTCGAATTTCTGATTTTTCTCTTTGATGGATTATTTTATATATAAAAATATATTTATTTAATAATTTGTCAATTGGTATTCAACTGTTCAAAAGCCCAAAAAAAGCTGCTTTTAGTTCATATTACTCAACATGTTTAAAACAACAAGTCATTGATTTTTGTTGTTTCTTGTACTGTAAGGTCAAACGCACAATTGTATATATGTAAATCAAAGCACATACACACACTTACACGCACCTACGCACATCTACACACACACATACACACATACACACACACGCGCATACACAGTTCGTTGGCTTCTTATTTATTGGCTCACTTCGATTTTTTGCTATTTTTACGCGCCTTTCACACAGGCCATACAATTATTAGAATGCCGGAGAGTTCTTGTTTGTTTTTTGTTTGCCTTGTACTTGCTGTAGTAATCTATTATTGTTGTTGTTGCTATGCTTACGTAAAACGCGTCTAACGTTACCTTAATACGTATTAAGGCGATGCGTTGCGATACGTTGTGTTGCGCACAAAAGCCGCTAAGTAACTAAAAACTCACAACAGCAGCAGCTAACGGGAAAATGCTCGAGTCAACATAGGCAGCGAGTGCGGCAGCGATTGCGGCAGCGACTGAAGCAGCGCTGCCTTCAATTGACGTTTGTCGAGTTTGCGCAGTTCAATCAAAACAAATTTAACACTTATTTGGTGCTTCGGGTTTTAAAATCATCGTTCCTGAAAATATAAAAAAAGAATAGATTTTTATAATAGTCGTTGTTTTTAAAGACTATAAAATTTACACAAATTCAATTAGCATACAATTTTACAGAAAATTTATCATATGATTATTACACTTTAAATATTCATTTAAGAGCTATATTTGTTTACACACACAATTTCTGCCTCTTACCAACCACAAAATCTAGTTAAATAAAATATTGCCAAATAAAATTCGTTAATTTATCAACCAAAATTCACATTTGCATTTTGCATTGTTTATTTTTTTATTATTGCATTGGACACAAAAAAAACTATGTTTGCTTTTTGGCTTTGTTTGATTTATATTTGCATATGATTCGATTTAGATTCTGATGGCAGCCAGATGCTGTTTTTCGATTTCTAATTCAATGTACGAGTGCTCAGCAAAAAAAAAATGCATCCATAAATTATTATCAGCAGGAAACCGATTGAACTGCAAAAAATACAAGTCTGAGATAGCAAAAAAAAAAGTTGAGAGATAATACAAATATTTCCATATATGTATCAGCATGTGATTCTATTTTGCAGGTGTTGCCCTTTGAAGGGCATATAAAGTGCAAAATGCATGAAACGAATTTAATAAATGTCATCTGTTCGATGTGTAAGCTCAATGTAAACATGCAAAAACTATTTCTCTGCATCTCATTTTGTTGGGAAACGAGATGAAATCCCCATCATGACAGCAAGGCATAACCAGCAAATACCTGTGACAATTTGTTAGCGAAAATACTTCAATATAAATAAGTGCCTCTTTTCACATTTTCTATTCATATATACATATAGGTTAGGTGAGGTATAAGTTATTACAATATACATTTTACTTTGCACTTCAGCTGTGCACTTGAATGGGGAGAACAGAGAGAAGATACTCCTTGAGTGACATATGTCGTGACCACAAACAAGCGCTGAAAATGTCAACTTGGCGAAGTTCTTGATGTCGACAGTAACAGCAACAACAACAAAAGGAAGCAAACACCTTTTGCTGTGCTGTTTTCTTCTGTCATCATCATTAACAACAAGCCTGACAAAACGTGTGCCGTGGAACAAATCTGATTTGACTATCGGAGTAGTTAGTTGCCTGTCGTCGGTGAATATGCTCAGCCATTTTGAGGTTCAATCGCTTCCGCCAGAAGAAAAAGAAACAAATGGGGGCGCCTCAAGCGCAGCTGCATACCAAGTATCTAATGCTGTTGTGTAATAATGATGTCGTTTGTAGAGAGCAAGCGACGCATTCGCATACCCCAAAGACAAGACAGAGACTAAAGTCATGTTGGTCTGACACTTGTGCACATTTCTCAGTGTCAGCCTCAGGATGGAGATGCAGAAGAAACTTATGTGAATGCCAGAATGTCAGAACGTCATGCTGTCAGACATTGGCATTCTATGTGGGACACTGTTTTTAAAGAGCCTAAACTTAACCTCAAAGCGTCTTCTTTGTACTGTTTGAATTAAAGATATCATCTTAGAGTATTTATCTTTGACTTTTGCACTTATTCTTGATTGCATTGTGGCCACACACAAGTACACACATCAATTAGCCAATTAGTAGAAGGTTGCAGTTGTTGCTGTTGTTAGCCACACAAAATAAGAGCTCAACAAACAAGCAACAATTGGAATAAGCAGCCCGCAGCAGTTGATGATAAACATTTGCTCAACTAACATTTTGACTTTTGGCTTATTGCTGCTGGCAACACAAATTGACAAACAAACAAAATTGAAATGAGATGGGAATACTCGGGCAAAAAATAAGAGATCCATTTTCCGAAAGGGCGTATAAACAATGACCTAATAATGTTGCAAAGCAACTAAAGCAACATAGAAATAGTTCGTTAAAACATATATTTGTGCAAATGCACCTGTTTCAGTACAAAATGAACAAGGTTTTCCTTTTTCCGCTTTTATTAACATTTGTGTTATTAAATTGCCACACATATGAGGAAAAGCTTATATAGAAATTTTTTTAGAACTCTATTGAATTAGTAAATATTTTTGGTGTGCATTATTCTCATGACTTATTCACGGAGCTATTTTTAGAAATATTTAACAAGTACATCGATGCTGAATTTACACTGAACTGAGTCATTCATTAAACCATACAGTTTTATTGAGTGACTATCTGTATAAATTTCAGATCAAATTTAAACGAAATCATTAAATGTTATAGGGATTGAAATTGACTTTCACAAACCCTAAACAGTTGCACTGGCTACCTTTCTATTTTAATTATCACAAAACAGCAACAACTTAGGTGGCTCAGACTGAATGGAGTAAAAGTCTATCAACCCAACGGAGCGTTTATCATTTTAACAGCCGGCAATTTGGGGATTGATAGCAAACGATTTAAGCTGCAAAACAATTTGCCACATCCCTTCCGTCTCACCTTCCTTACCCATCTTCTCATGAAAAACTGTTCACAAACATGCTATTTCCATTGCCCCACCAAGCAGTCAGTACTCAAAACCAACAGAACAACCTCCACCCCAATTAGAAGTGGCAGGAAACAAAAAATCTGATTTGGAAATTGATGTGAATTTGAAACGAAAAATACAAATCTCTCTCAGTAGCTGATGGGCAATACAAAAATGGAGAATAAGAAAAGGAAAAGAGTCAAAAACTCCCTACTCGAGGAACAATCCCAATGAACAGACTCTTAAAGCAAAAGCTGTAAACAGAGTTTTCAACTCAACTTAAACTCAGGTGGGAGCAAGATGTGAGTTATTTCCAACAAACATTTCAGCGTCAATTGGATTTTTATGTTGATAGAAGGGATCCTAACAAGGAGTGTGGTGAGAAATTGAAATCATTTCTCAGTGTCAGAGTGAATACAAAATCCTTTCGCTTATACCTTTCACACTTGCATAACAGATTGTATTGCATTTATGCCTATTGTGAGAAAGTCTTTCATTCGGCTGCCTCTTCTCGGTTGTGAATTGTGGATTGTGAATGGCATTCGCATTGGGTCATGACAGAAGGCTTTCTGGCTTCAATTGGACTCAGGAGGGCATACAATAAACGGATTTTCCGTATGATAAGAAGATGAAATGAGCCTACAGTTTATCTTCAGTTCCATTCAGCTTAGACTTTTGTCAAAGCTGAAAATCTGGTGGCTATATAAAGGTACAAGTATAATTAATACGATGCTTAGCTCTGATTCATGTTGAATTATAAATTTGAAAGAGCCAGAAGAACTCATTATCGTCCACATTTCGTTGTCATAAGCCAAAGCTGATTCTGGTGGCAATGACATTTTTGGCTGTCGAAAAATGAAAATCAGGACTCCAACAGGGAAATGTGTGAGGGAGTTAGGTTCTATAAAGCCTTAGACAAGAAACGAGACTCATTGTTATAATTTGTACACTCCTGGGGTATTAATAGCAGCAAAGTTAACAGGACAGGCTCGTTCCTTGTCCCTCGAGGTCATAGACCCAACATTGTCAACCTTGCCTCACAAATTCACAATGGTTTGTGGCATTTTTAAGCAGATGCACATTGTGTGAAACTGTAAGCTGAAAAGAGGCTTAAAAACGAAAGCCATAAAGTAAAGTCAAAAGATAAATTTCTTATTAATAAGTAACTAGAGTGTTATAATTGATGTCAAAAACCTTTGATTGTTGCTAAATATAGAAATTCTGCTTTTAAATTGTACAGTTCTAAATACCTTTCTGATTTAAAGTATTCTAAGAATGCCGGGACAAAAATTTTCTTTTTCATTTATATATATACATATATATAATTCTTTCCATTCACAATTTTCAAATTGTTTCGAGTTACCCCCTTGATAATGACGTCAATATATACGTCACTAGAAAAACTCTTCATTTTTCTTTTATGTCTTGGCTATCGTTTGGAAAACGCATACAAATCTTTTGTTCTTTTAGCTGCCTGCTTTGTCATATTTATTTTGATGTTTGCTTTTCTTCTGTTTTTCCAATAACTCAACTTAAGTTTTCTACTTATAAATTTGCATTTCATCAAAACAAACACAACAAACATAACAACTGGCAACAGCTGGATGGGGAATTTTTCTGTTCCCTCCAGCGAGCTTATCCTTGCCTTTCGCTTTGTTTTTGCCTGTGGCCAGATAGCGAAAGTCATACAAATGATTTCTATGGCAAGGAAGTAAATTTAAATTTCGACTTGCCTCAGCAAAGAAAATTTAAATATTTATTTATGCACATACATATTTATGTTGTCTCAGGGCACACGTGGCGTATGCGCAACATTCAAAAAATACGAATCCAAATGGCGCACAGACGAATTAAAGTTTGGGCTAGATAAAAACGCTTTTATACTTTTAAGGGCGCCTTCAACTTGATACAAAGAATTTACATTTAGGGGAATCTCACCTGCTCAACAATCCTGTCTCAGTCTGGAAACGAGTCTGGTTCCAACTGCTCACCTGGCTGCACTTTAATTTGCATATTTGATGCCGCCTTGCAGCAAATCCCGCTCCCCCACTAGACTTTCAACTGCCACCTCATTCAAATACTGGCAGCGTTGACTTCCAACCCATGTAAGTTTCCCCCTTCGACTTCACATGAGTGTGTTTTCGAGGGATTTTCACATGAAAAGCACTTAAGCTAGCATCCTTGCCTACTGCCTAAATACAGGGCTATTTTAGCTTTGCGAATAATATTTTAAATATTAAAATGGTTACACAATAATGAAAGTTTCAACATGGCCTGAACCGTCACCTACAACTATTACCTCCAAGCGGATTGCACCAACTGAGAGACCCATTTGGAAAAGCGCCAACTGCCATCACATTTCTTGATTTCAGTCCAACTTCAACTATTTCCCTTCCCAATTACAATTACGTCCCCATTGTGCGCTGTTGTGTGTGCCAGCTGTTGCGGTAATCTCAGGCCGCAATAAAAGTCTGGGCCAGATTCTCATTCCTTTGGCTGGGACATCTGTTTCTCACAATGATTTTGGGTGCGGCTTATTGGCTGCTAAGAGGACAATTGTTGACTGTTGTGTAGCGGAAAGGAGCGTGTCAAGAGAGTGAAGACAATTTGAAATGCTTCATTTGTATGCCAGAGCGAAATATTCTAATTTTACAGCCTGCTCGTTTGATTGTTGTTGTTTCTATTGTTGCTTTTGTCATTCGAAAGCGTAAATTTTATAGAAATTTATTTAAATCACGTTTTACCGATGTTAATAAGAGTGATATTTTTTTAAGTTTTACAAATACGAATTAAATAGCTTCCGAACTTATTTTAAGTTGTCAACGAATTTACTGTATACATTTAGCCAAGTGGAAATAGCAGAGACAATTTTATCAATAATTCAACAAAGATTTTTACTTATTGATTTACTTAGTTATGAGCATATATTCACAGAGTAACCTCTATAACACCCGTAAAGCTGTCTTAGATGTCTTGTTATCCCATTAAAGTTTGTGAAATGACGCAACAAGAGGAGAAATGTGAAATCTATCTCCTTTAAAGTCTGGCAAAATAGATCAAAATTCTTTGGCATTAATGTGTAATTAGGATGTGTAACAAACACACAAGCACACACACTCTCACTACCAGATACTGTCGGCTCTTAACCGTAACAAACATCAACATATTTATGGGTTTTGCCTGATAGTGAATTGTGTGAAAAGAGGAAAGTAAAGGAAGGGGGAGGATACAAGTGTTTCTGGCAACATAATGTGTAAATTTTTTGTTATTAACGAGGGAAAGCGTTCGCTTGAGAGCTGACGCATAAATCTTGTTATATTTTTTTGCATTACTGGTGCTACCTGTAAACTGAAGCTCGTCGTCAACATACTTGTGGTGAGGGGTGTGAATACTTTTAGCAGGCATTGCTGAGTTGCTAATTTGTTAAATTGAGCATTAGAAGTGTTTACGTGTATTAGAAGTGTTTATGAGGGGACCAGATGCCTACAAATCAATTAAATTACATTAAATTGAATAATTGCGTATACGCATCGTGGTAAGAGGGTCAAATGAAAGGTGCACAGATCCCGGAGTTTGAGTTAAAATGCGAGTTAGCTGAACTGATTTGCAATGCAGATCACGTTTCCTTTCTAGAGTACTTCAAGGGTGTTAAGGGAGGGTTGTAGCAGAACCAACCAAAGTTCCTCCACTTTGAGCGCTGTGTCGATTGAGCTCCTTCTTCTCCTTCTGCCAGCTCTCCTCAGTTAGCATACTTGGAGTTCATTGTCTGCAAGGCTCTTGGCGTATGTGCGAGCCATTACTCAACAGTCGGGAGGCAGACTTGGGCACGTTTTCTAATGTATGGCCAGGCAGCTGGACCGCGTCTGGAGTAGACCAGCAAATGCTGTTATTAATGATGCAATTGACATGCTCCATGCGGGTTAGGGGTAGGAGGAAGGACAAGATGTATGGGATTACATTTGGACCGCCACAAATGGAATAAATTGGAATGGGTAGTAATTCAACAACATTTCAACAACATGTTTCAGATTTGCAGTCCTACCCCATACCCCATACGAATATTAATGAAAATAGGACTTTCTTAGATTTGAAGTGTTACGAAAAATCAAGAGTATTCAACATAATGGAACTTTTCGTTTTAGGTTTACTGTCAACCTGGTAGGGTATTACCAAGTTGCATATTGTCAACTGTTGCTTGTGGATTCCCTGTTCTTAGTATTTTCCTTTCTGTTTACGTTTCCTTTTGTCTTCATACATTGTTTCTACAAACAGTCAAGTGTCTCCCTCTAGGTGTATGTGTACATCTCTGTATGTGTGTATGTCTGTGTGTTCCTGTGCGTGCTCGTCCTGTTGGCAGGATACTGTTTGTATGTATCTTTTGTTTGAATTTGTTTGTTTTGTTTGCTTTGTTAATAGTTTTTAGCTCTCGCTTTTGTTCTCTGTTCCCCTGTGTTGTATCCCTTGCGTCCAATTCAATAAAAATTTAGTACGTGTTGCTAAGGTTAATCGGCGTCGTCTTTGTTTTCTTTTTCTTTCCTTTTGCTTTACCGAAAAAGTTTCTTCAAACATTGGCTATTGGCAATTTCCGTACATAAACTATGTTAATAAGTTTTCCTTTGTGTGTAATATATGCAGCTTATAGACACACTCAACAGATCACTAATGAAATTAAATAATGTTAAAGATGACACAAAAGTTATCTCAACAAGTGGCAAGGGAACTCGCTGTGAGAATATTTTGTAATTTATTGCTTAAAGCAATTATAATTGTTTCTTAAGCTTCATTCCATTTGATATATTATATACATATATATATATATATATATATATATTGTATTTATATCAGAGCTGCAAACCCCTTAAAAAACGGCTAGGGTTCGGTTCGGGTTCCGAACCCTAGATTGAAAATTCGCAGAGGTTCCAAACCGGGCTCTGAATATTTTGGAGCCCAGGGTTCGGTTCCAAACCCGGGTTCGTCGCGGAAGAAAATGAAAAACATTGGAAGTCATTGTCCAACAACGATAATTTCTCTAATGCCAATAAATGACAACAAAGGATAACTCAAAAAAACGTACAACAAATTTTTAATGAGAAATTTTAGCAAGTGGCGCCTTAATGGCAACTTGTGCGCAGACACCGAGTAAACAACAACACCACACAAATATAAGATAACAACGTAATACATACTTTGTATCAGAGATGTCAAAACAATGCTCTTATGGAAAGGCTATCACAATACTAATAAAGAAAATACACTAATACAAGTAAGGCAGGTATCACTGCAAAGATTTTTATATACATTTGAACGACAAGAAAAGGTAATAATAATGACCAGCACTCATATAGGGTTGTGCGAAACTGATTGTTAACTGAGAGCCATTACATAAATAAAGTAGGTATGGGAGTTATGGGTGGTGACATCACTGCTTTATATTCACTCATATTAAACTTTACAGATTTAAACATTCAGTTGTAAAAAAAAATGTGAAGATCTGTTTCCAAACAATTTACTGCAAACACCCGTTAGGGATTAATGAGCATAAAAAAAACAAAAAAAATTAACAGATATCTAGTATAAACATATGTATGAATATCTGTACGTGCTATTTTGTCTCCTCTTTACTGTGTAACACATGGAAATTCGAATTTTCACAAAGTTATATCCAAATATTAAGCATATTTTTTTTTTGGACCGAACCCTTAAATAAAAATGGAACCGGCTCGGTTCACGGTTCCGATACGTTGTTTGGGTTCGGTTCAGGTTTCGGTTCCACACAGCGTGGAACCCGCAGAGAACCGGTTCCACAGGGTTCGGTTTCGGACCGGTTTGCAGCTTTGATTATTATGATTATTATTAAAATATTAATATATTGTTATTAAGATATATATATAAAAATAGATATTTGAATGATAACTCATAAAAGGAAATTAGTTGATCAGATCAATAGATAAGAATGTTCCAAAAAAAAAAAAATACATTCCACACTGCAAAGTAAAACACAACTAAGACTCCAACAATTTTTCCTGACATTTTCACATATATTTCTTGAAAATTACAATGGTGTCAAAGCTGTTGCAATTCTTAGTCAAGAACAAATGTTAGCTTTTCACTAGCAGAAAAAACAAACAAATAAATAGAAACAACGTTCTCTCTGAAGATGTTTCGCTGTTTTTGTTGTACACTCTGCAACATCAACAAGCTGAGCTAAAAAACAAACAGAGGAGAAAAAGCGGGACCGAACAAATGAAAGACAGTTGGACATGCAAGGGAATCGAGGAGTGGTAGAAACAATGGAATAACGTGAGTATGATGTGTCCCGATAAGCTTCAGCTGCTCGAGCATTAGCTCCCTCCCCCTCAGCCCTGCCTCACATTGTGTACAAACATAAAAAAATAGATGGCGTGCAAAATAGCGTGTTTCATGGTTGCAAGTGAATGTAATTCTTTGTTTTTGGGGTGCCCCACTGTGGGAAAGCGACTCTTGGATGAGTTTATAATACTCATAGAGTGCCTGTCAGAACGCGTGATGCACTTTATCGTCAGGATTCCACACGCGATTGAATATGGAATTAAATTTTTCACTGCTACTCAAAAATTGTTGCTCTATATCTAAGACTGGGATGAGTAATGCATGTTGCAGTAATTACTTTTACGTAAATGCCCTTTCACCTTCACATTGTTTTATGTTATCTAGAGATACTACTCACTCACAAAACATCACACATTATCACTGCAGTTGAAAGGGTGGCAGTGAAAAAGGGTCTTCGGAAATTGCGTATACGGAGCCGTGATTCGTGGATGCTTCCTGTGCGTGTGAACTCGTCTATGGCAATTTGGCTCCTTCCCTTCGCCTTTCTTTGTTTGATGAGTTTTTCACTCACTAAATTGTATGTGCCAGCGACAGCAAAGAACCAGCAACTAACTCACTAAATGGCAATCTCAACCCATTTTTTCACACTTCCCGCAGTCGATGGTCAATCCCTTTGGCAATTCAGACATGTGCACACTCTTTTGTAGGCAATTTAAGATTGCGTTTTTCTACCGTTTTGATGGAAGTTGCACACATTCATGGTATTCGGAATTGAATCGTGTTGGGCTTAAAAGTGTTGCGAAATTGTTTCTGATTGCGTTTTAGGATTATTCCGAATATTTAAACACTTCTGTCTTTTCCTGAAACGAACCGAGTTAAAGTTGCCTGTTGCTTGCTGCTTCATTGTGACCCAATTTCTTTGCCATTTATTGATTTTCTCACAATTGTTAAGAATAAGTGTGACCCAATTGAAAAATACCATCCTTTTCCTTTTTTTCTATGTCTTTCTCTTCTGTTTAAGAGAAAAAGAAATAAGGATAATCAAATGGTATTCTTACTCTACTTTTTCACTGTCATTTATATTTTTTTGTATAACCTTTCTATACTTCACTACTTTTGACAGTAGATTGTGTATTTTAAATGGAAAGACAAATAACCATATCATTATTATTTCTCAAGCTCCATACAAATTCAGAAGCATTTAGCTGTAATAGAGATCACTTTGAGTTTGTAGCGTCAACTAAACGGACTTTCTCTAACATTTTAATTTGGCTAGACCACTTCAAACATACCACAAAAGCAGCTGCTGTTGCCTTTGCCTCTGTCCCACTTTAAGTTGAGCTCATTAATTTTGCTCAACCAGAAATGAATAATGATATGGTCGGAGTGGTCATGCAAAAGGTTGGAGACGAGAAAGGGTATCACAACTCTACATTAATTATGTGTGTGATGATGCCGAAAATCTACATTTAAAACTAAACATTGTAGCAAGTAGGGACTATTTTTGGAATGAACTTTTTGCTTGCTGTTTGTGGCTGTTCATAGTTAATACAGTTTTCTTCCTTTGCAAAGCCAAGAACCAAAACACAAACAAACAAATTGTAACAATTTTTCATTTCAACTTGTCCGTTGCCAACTATTTTCCCGTCTCGCCTGCATCGATTTTTTGTTCCCGATGCCAGTTTTTCTTGTACTGCACAATCACAAAACTTTTGCAGCTTTTTTACAAAATGTTGTGTTTCATTTTTTGCATTGTTTGTTTATGCCCAATACTGAATTTTTATTTCACTATTTTTGTTTTTCAGCTGCCACTTCCGCGCATTTAAACTTTTTACGGTCAACTTGTGATATGAGTGTGTTGTCCCGGCTGTTTGAAGCCTCCTGTAGTGCTTCTGCTGGTCTATTCATATTCCATTTTGTTGAAATTTTCTTTGCTATTTACCGCTAGACCTGACTTTGGTTTGGTTTTTCTGTGGAGATGCTGCCCAACTCTTTTAATGACCATAAAAAATTGACACAAGCTATTTTTCATTAAACTTTTATGCCTTGGGTTGGCTTAACTAGCATCGCAGTTAGACCAACTTAATTAGCCATAAAGTAACTGTCTTAATTATGTGGTTGCCTCTTCTTTTTAAGCGGCAAACATTAGAGATCAGCTTTTCCTACATGTGCATACAAACTTCAGAAAACCCAATTGTGCAATTTTAAAGTACAATATATTGCAAGTTTTTTACGAATGTAACAATATTTGCTTTTATTTGTAGACTCCAATATCCTCAAGCTTCTATCATACTTAATTGCGTTTTACTTGAGAAAACCACCTTAATTGCTGCACGCGTCATCAATTCAGAAAATATCTTCTGCAGTCCACACTTTAAAGCTTCTCTCTACTTTAAACTGCAGCCAACTTCCGTTTGTTGTGAATCCCACACACGTCCTAACCATTAAGGAAAGCACACAAAGCCAATTTCAGAGTGTTTAGAATTGAAACTAGCCAAGAGCATCGCAATATAAAGTTGAGAATGAAAGAAATGAGAAAAAGTACTAAGGGAATAAAACAACACAAAACTAAATCGAAGCAGAGCAGGTGAAACGAGAAAACAGAAAGCTGAGTCCGAGTCTGAGGCATTTCCCTTGAAGCGGATATAATGCGATTTGACATAGTGACAACATCATTTCCGTAGGGCGTGAAAGTGAAGAAGGCGTTGCAGTGTGAAGTCCTCGGCAGGCAGAAAGAATAATGAGTACTTAAATTGCTGTCGTTATAAAAGCAGACTAACAGAGTTGCACATCTTAAAGCCATGTGCCGTTTTGATAAGCTGTTTAAAATTGAGAAGCGCAGAGAGAGGATAATCTACTCAAAAATTGCCCTAGAGTCAGGTCAAAAGTAGGTTGCTCATTTAACGGAACGAGCACATTAAAAATGAAAAATTAGCCGGACAAATGGAAACCTTAAAAACAAGACTCAAAGTAACATAATTTATCAACCGAAAAACTTTCGAAACATTAAGTGAAACATTTTAACACAAAAAAATTTAGCATGGAAATGCTAAAAAGATTTGGATTAATGGAGTTTGTTGTTTTCTTCTTTTTTTTTAAGTTTGTTATGATTTGTGTTATGTTTTATACAATTTATTTTGCTCTGTTACTAAAGTTTATGCACAACAGGCAAGGCTGTAAAGTTCCTTGATATAAATCATCTTTAATAACGTTTGTTTGTATGCAAAGCGTTAGAGAGGTTGATGAAGAATGAGTAAACGCCTTTCCATACTTTGTCTGTAAAAGTAAAGCGAAGAGAAGCAATAAAAACAGTGGGAAGTGCTCAACTTGACTTACAAATTTGCATTGTGTGAATTGCTTCCGTTCTTGTCTTGAATATTTCCGGCAACGTTAATGGGTTGAGCTGAATCTTAAGATATACCAAGACAAGGCACATGGATAAACTGACAACAACAGAATTAATCCCTATCTAAGAGCTGTCCACCCTTTAAGCAACATTTAACTCTTCATGACTGTTTAAAATATATTGCAAATCTTATGTTACGGATTTGTGTTGTTTCTCAGAAAAGACAAAGGAAAACAGCATTTAACCGTTTCTCCTTTTTTTTTAACAACAAGTCACCAAACAAAACGTAAAAGACAATGTTATATGTTACAATTTTGACTAGGATAATTATTTAAATTTGTGTTTGTTTTTTATACTTTGATACCGAAGGTCTCATAGTATATTGGTTTTGTGCAATGTCCGTCATGGTGTTTGTCCGTCCGACCGTCTGTCCGTATGAACGCAACTTTTTTCAACACCCGTAAAGCTAGAGACTTGAAACTTTGCAATTATGTTTGTCTTTAAGCGAGAAAGATAAAGTGTCAAGATTGTCAAGGTTGCCACGCCTACTAGGAGGCTGGGAAATCGATAAATTCGATAACTGAAAACCGATAAAACCATATATTTCTCACATTCCTGCACATTTTGCACTAAGATAGCTAGTCACGTCCCTGAAAAAACTGCATCAAAATTTTGGATGCCACGCCCACTCCTTCCGCCCCCATCCTCTCTGCTCCTTAAAATTGGAAACGCCTATAGTTTTCACATTTTTTGGGCTAGAGCCACCAAGTTTTGCGTCAAGATAGGTAGTGACGTTCCCAAAAATATCAAAATTTTGAATGCCACGCCCCCCCCCCACCCCCCCCCTTAAATTGAAAGCCTATAGTTTTTCAACAAACTGCATCAAACATTTATATGCCCGCCCACCCCCTCTCCGCCCACCCTTTAATATGCCAGAAACACCTATTTTGTGCAAGATAGTCGTCTTACAGAAACATTTTTCCACGCCAGAATAATAGCCGAAGGCAACAGTTTTCCAAAAAAATGCATCAAAATTTTGGATGACACGCCCACCCAAGCCACCCGCCTTATAAAATCGGAATCTGCTATATCTTTAAGAGTTTTTGAGCTAGAGCCACTAAACTCGGTAGGAAGATAGATAGTGGCATTTAAAAAGATTTGATTCAAAAATTTGGATGCCACACCCACCTCTGCCACCCACCTTTTAAATTTTGGGAGTTAAGTTATCTTCCACAGTTTTTGAGCTAAAGTCATAAAATTGGATAACACGATAGCTGGCGATGTTTACCACCCGTCCCACTCCTTTGCAAGCAGACTCCTTACCATCCGTTCTTTTACTGATATCAAGGTATTCCGCAGTCGGTTTTCACTTGTTTTTTATTGGCTTGGATTTGTTTCAATTTCTTTGAATTTCTTTGTTTTATTTGTGTTCATTTTCCGGACTTGCCTTCTGAGTTTTCAGTGAATTTTTATGCTGTTTACTTGTTCATTGTATCAACTGGAATTTGTTGTGGGTAGATATCTGTGGAGGGTGTGTAACTCTGTAAACAATCGTGAACGAATGAAATAGTTAATTCTTTTTTATGTAATTCTAAATAATTAAATCAGCAGCTTAATGCTAATTGTTTTCCTACTCCCAACCTGCTAAAAGTAACTCACTTAAAACCCAGCTGCTCTCAAAGTTTTCACAGTCAATAGCCAACTAATTATTTACCGTACTTTTAAAATTGACTTATTCACCTAATGGAAAACAGATGTCGAAACTGTGCCATTAATTCTCAATTAAATTGTTGCGATTTCGACTTGTTTACGGCAGATGGAGGGATGGAAACATAAGCTAATGGAAGCTACCCGACTTTTGTTCAGTTGAATACCTTACCTTCGTGCCAATAAATTCTCTTTGACGAACCTGAACGGTAACGGGGCACCCTCCTCCTGAAATGGGATGAGAGAGCGGAATTCTGAATGCAAATCGAGGTACTGCATCAACATAACCGTTAACACTTAATCCGATTTCAAGAGCAAAGTGTAACATGTGAAAAAACTTTTCATACTGTGAAACAGTGTTGAGTTTTATATACTTTTATTAAAAGTGGGCAGACGAAGGAGAAATCAAAAACTGACTTCTGTTTTATCCAGAAATGTCAACAGACCTTCCTTGGTGATGAAAGGATTCACTGGGGACACAATTTTCGGAGTCTGCATGTGAAAGTTAATATAAAGCGAAGAGTAAACACTGAACCAACCACTGAAATGGTTTAACTAACCTGAACTTGGCTTTTTTATTTAGTCTGCTTCTTTCTATCTAAGGGGACATTTTGGGGGCGTGTGCCTGTGCGTGTGATGTGGTCCCAAAAAGAAAATTAAAAATTCGTGAGGTAAATATTTATTTAGCTACAAAACAAGCATTCAAATACCCTGCAGCATCAGAAACGGGAATTTAATTTAAGTCAAGAAGAAGAAAAAACACTTAAAATGTGTCAACGGCCCTCTACAGCTTCAAATTTATTCAGGAGTATACTGATGTTCTTAGACAGTTACATAGTAGCCAAAACTTAAAGATTCCACACTAACAGCTTTTAACTTTCTTTTCTCCAACGACCCACTCAGAGTGACTTTTATGGCTCCACCATGAAACGTTTTTATTATACAAGCATGAAACCATTTAAATATTTTGGGAGCTTATTGCAGAAAAGAAAAGTACATTTCTAGCCAGCTTCTTGTGTTCATACCGTATTAGACTTTCGTTTGGTTGCAGGCTCTGCTTATATACTGGAATATTGGCCTTCTTAGCAACTGGGAAAATGCATTAGAAGAGAAAAGCGAGGAAGACTTGGTAAATACAATTTGGCAAGTTCTAATGAAAAGATTATTAATGCGGGGTAAGAGTAAACATTACACAACAAACAGTACAAAGCGAGTAAATTACATATAATGTTATTTACTTATGTTTTTAGGTGTTGGTGTGTGTGTGTTGTGTGTTATATGTGCGACAACAAGCCAAGTTAAACAGATGACAGTGAATTATGTTTGTTTCCTCTACAGATTTCAGCCTGTCAGCAACAGAAGCCATGCATAACTTGTGTAGGCAGAGAGAGGGATAGAGAGAGTGCAACCCTCAAGTATTTGCTACAAATTGGAAGCAAGCTCTGCTGCTGCTGCAGCCATGGCAAATATGACAAATTCCAGCTGCACTCTTCCTTTTTGTGTATAGCAATGCGTATTCAATGAATTAAAGCAGGAAATTTCCATTTAAATTTCATTAAATTTACACCAGGAGCACAGAGCTGTCGAAAGGCTACAGGAAAATCGACAACCACAGACCAACAACCCACAACAAGCAACAGCAGCCGCAGCTATCTCCTCATCCTGTTTCCCTTATAGTGACATGTGCATCCGTTGGGGTTGTCCTGGTGATGAAACTCTGCTCGAGGCATCAGGCCATCAGGCGAACTTGGCTATCAATTTATTGAATTGGTCACTTGGCTGCTGTTGTTTCTGCTAATTGGCTGGGTGTGAGAATTCACTCGGTTTAATGTATGAGGCTTGGGATTTGTAAATACCTTCTTATTACTTCTTTATTCCCTCTAATTCGACATAAAATTCGAGCACATTAATAATACAAAACACTCCTGACAGACCCAAAAGGATACAAAGCCTAATCACAATATTAAACAGAGTTAATAAAATGCGCTGTTAAAAGCACTTCGAGTATGCGAATGTTTCCGTCCCTCAATATGGATATTATCTTGGGGTTTGCTACCCAGCTTTCCAGAGTTTTTTGTCCCCAATCTTTCCACTCTGCTTCGACAGAGACAGAAAGAGGAGAGTAATAAAATTTATGAGTTTTGATTTATTTACCAAACCCAGACGCTGCTATCAGCATGCGGTGCGTATACGCATTATTTAAAAAGCCAATTTCAGTATTTCGTATTTGACAAGCAGAAAAACAGAAAAGTTGAATAAAAAAAGGCACCTTTAATTTTTTTTTCTCATTTATTATTCATATTTCCTTTCAACTTTTTTTCGCTAATCAGCAATTTTATTTGTGTTCCTGCAATAGTTTGCATGTGGGTTGGATGGCATCTGCATTTTACCCACCAATCAAAAAATAATAATAATATTTAACTTCTTTCAAGGTAGAAACAGATTCAACCTAATCATCTAACGGTTTCATTGCATTGAAGTTGCACTTAAAATGTAAATCTACTTCACCGCCTCGCACTGCTCATGTCAATCCATCTGCCGTTTCATTCGATTTCCGATTACATCATAGCTTTGGGACAAGTCAAGTTCCACAATGATGCCGTAGCCTTTTAATCAAACTTCCCCTAGCTCCAAACACCGCACTTTGTTCGGTTTGTGGCTAAAAACTTTTTGCCACAAAGCACACGTTGCAATTTGCTACTCATCTTCTCTCTTGTTGCCCTGTTAAATTTGGAGCTGCTGTTTGACTACCAAATAAAACCACACGCTGTTCTCTGTGCTGTTGTTACTATTCTGGCATGCCCCGGAGACACGCTTCGAAGCGCAGAGTCAGCTTAAAATGTCAGACGCTTCTTTTTCATCTGCTGACCAGGTGCTTTTTTGGCTGGCTGAAAGTAGAGTGGAAGTTGAGGAGAGGTCAGCACCGCATCAGCTTTTATGACAGGCGACAGAAGCTTGAACTGTGGCGTTGACCTCGTAGATTGGGAGAACCCACAAAAGTTGTGGCTTTCGTTGCATATGCAACGAGGGGGAGGCAGTAGTACATCAGCATGTGAAACTGTCAATCATACGCCCCGTAACTCCCACCCACACGACTGCCAACAACGCCATACGCCATTGTTGTTGATATTATGATTAACGTTGTTGTTAGCTGATACTCCCCTGTGGAAATGTTGTCCCCTTTTTTCGCTTTCCCACTTACTGCTGCACATAATAAATTTAAAATAATGTGTATTGTTTTGTTCCTTTTTCATTTTTACTGCTGTTATGCATTATGTTAAGCATACACAAAATAAACACAACTCTTGTCAGGTTTCGGTTGTGGTTATTGTTGTTGTTGTGAAAACCACAAAAGGGCCACAAATTGAAATTAAATTAAATTTTTGGTATTAATTTGGTGCATTTTTGATGATGTGGCTAAAATTCTTTGTTGTCAGTCTTAAATTGATTGCAGAGCGGTTAAATTTACATATTATGTTGGCTTTGTTTGAGACTGAATGGAATTTAACAAAAGAACATTGGATAAATTAATCTTTTCAGTTATGTTTATCATACAAATGTGTTATAAATAATGTTTCGTTAAATTGAGCGTGTAAAATTTAATAAAGCTGCGTTGCCAAACGGAATATATCTGTGAAAACTCACACAAACAACCAGAAAAGTCAGAGTCAAAGCCAAAGCTGTGAACTTTAACGCGTTAAACTTTCTGTGGCCAGGAAAACGTGGCTAAAGTGGTTTAGAAGTTGAACGCTCAGTAAGTTAATAAGCAAGACGACTTAAAAGTTCAGTTTATGTTATTAACCTTATCGCAGCTAACAAAATTCTCTGATTTGATATAATGCAAAGGAAGGGAAGGTTTTGTCTAAACGAACACAAACAAATAATAGCCAATATATGAGTAATTTGAGCATGTCACAAAAAATCTAAGTACATAATGCTGTATTCGTGTGCAATTTGTCACTTTATCGCTGCTTTCAACCGCATTACACATACTCAGGAAAAACCACTCAAAGGTAAACCATATGGGAAATCTCTTGTTTATTTGTGTGAAATCAAAGTCTTTTGTCATCTTATCTTCCATTCAACAACAATCGTCAAACAGCAATCACTTAGTCATAACTCGTCTCACATTAACCCTCCATTTGCATTACTCTCAGCAATGTTTTATTTATTTTGTAATATTTTTGATACCTTTCACACGGAGCAGAAGCCGCAATCAGAATGCCTTGAGGCCTGAGTCTCAACTTTGACATTCCCGTGTCGTTTTTTATGGCTCGCCTTTTATTGCGTGCCATTACTTTAATATTCTTTTCGTTTCCCCTCACAGAAATCGATAAATGAACAGGAGGAATGAGTTCGTTGTACCCTGATATGAGTTGGTTGGATATGTGGTTGGCACTCTCAGTTCAGCACTGCCTGCCTTTAATGTATTTCAATTATTTTTATTGGCTTATCATAAATTATAATACCCCCTGGCCTTGGCTCCCATATTTTTCCTCTTCCTGTCCTTCCTAAGCCAATTTCAGTTGTATTTCAGTTAGCTTGCACTTGCCTCATCACATTTTCACAGTTGTGTAGTTCCTTCTTTTCCCCCGACTAGCTTTCGCTTTGGCCAGGTCTGAAACACATGTTGAGTCTTGTTTTTGGCATCGCCGCTTATTGAAAAACTTTGGAAAGTCGTTGCGTGGATCCCTTCCCTGTGTTCACTGAGTTAACTTTCAGTTAAGTGCCAGTGATGGCAACAACTTTCCGTTCTTGTTTGAGCGTTATATAATTTCATTGCATTTCCTTACTGCCAGTTCTTCCCATATTTTATTCAGCTTGTAAAAGTTTATAGAGTTTATTATTTGTACCAAGTGCGCCTTAATTATTCCTTTATTTGCAAACTGAATTGTGTTTCTCCTGTTTTAAATGTCTTAACTCGGAGCTTAACTGCTTGGAATGTTTTTTCTTGTTTTTGAGTATTGTGCAAGAGACAGGATGTTAAAAATTCCCTTAAGCTTTTCAAAACTTCAACTGCAGACTGAGAATTGTGGTTTGGTTCAAACTTTGAATGGCTTCCAGAAATCAATTCCTTTAAACGCGCTTTGTCCATAAATCCAATCATTAATAATGGCATAATTCTCACAGAAATCTCTAGAAGTGAATGTTCTTCATTAATTTCTTGACTCATTTGCATTCATTACTCATTCATTGCAATGTGGCACACCTTCCCATCGTGCCTGTCGCAATTAACACGCCGCATTGGATTCAAGACTCTATTACAGAAGTTTCTTGCAATTTTAATTATCACGCCATCGTCATTATTCTCATCGACATCATTGTTGTTGTAATTGTTGCAACTACTAAAACTGTTGCAAGCGGTACCGCAAATGCAATTTCCGTGCAAAATATTTACACAAAGGCACAAAAACTTTATCCTCACTTGTGGCGTTTCGCCATTTCGTGTTCCATTTCTTGCTATGTACTAGTTAGCCAAATACACGATGTTTGTGTGCAGCAAATAGAAAAGTAAAAGTAAAACTCAAGAAGAAAAAGGAAACTTTTTCTCACTGAAGAAGTATTGAGCTACACACTGCTCTCTTCCCCTTCTTTCAGCTTTACTCCGTGGAGCATTTAAAGTTCAGTGCAGAGCTCAGAACTCTTAACAGTTTCGTTTTAGTTTGCTGCTGCATAGTTTGCGGCGTTTTGCGAACTTGGTAAATAACTAAAAAGTATTTGAAAAAAATGAAATGAGATGAAATTGTTGTGTGCCGCTTCGCTGGTTAAAATTAAAAGAAATATGCAGTGAGAAAACTCTGAAAAAGCGTGGAGTGAAAAGAAAAATGAGCTGCGGTACTTTGCTCTTTCACTCCTGTTGTGGTTGTTACTGTTGTTGTTTTCCTGCATAACGACAAAATGCACTTTGTTTGATGAGCAACTGCGCCAACTTCGTCCAGGGCAAGTACCTATATGCCAATAAGGGCGATGTAAGCAACTATACATAAAGTGCAACAGACAAAAAAAAGAACTTTAAACAGCTGCAGAGCAGAGACAAGTATAACACCAACTGACAGCTTCTTTATCCTCTGGCGAATGCTGTAAATCAGCATCCTGAAAAAATAATGAGAAATTATTGGCGCATTGCGACTTGAGACGAACGAACCCTTGTTACTTATTCTGGCGGACATGTCATGCTACGTATACGTAACGTAAGCTTGGTCTGGATGTTTAATTAAATTTCAGCTGGAAATTAAAATAGTGACTCTTTCGTATAAACACAATTTATATAAGATGTAATGTAATAAACTGAGATATTTGCATCGTTTTTTTAAGTCTTGAAGATGCAAACAAGTTTTTATAGGTGGCAAAGATGCCAGCTTAGATTTATTCACCCTATTTATTACCCAACAACTAACCTATAAAACTCGATCCAAGCAGGCACTTTACACTTCATCGGCTTTGTGCAACAATGTGGCTGCAGCACGTATAAAATACTGCTTCAATTTATAGCTACAGCATAAATTAAAAGTGTTTGTACATTTGCCTGACTTCTTTGCTGATACACAGCTACAAAATATTAAAGCGAAACAAGAATCAGACTTTTCATTGAAATTCATCAGTTTACCTTGTGGGTACGAAAGCCAACAGGCCTGTTCTGTTTTCTCTAACCAAATTAGATCAATCTCCCATCCCATCCCTCTAAAACATCAAGTGTTTATTATCACACTTCCACTTCAAATGCCTCGCTATAATTTTAAAGCACAACATTTATGCTGTGCGGCACACGTGAGGCGATTAACATAATTAGATGTGCAAATCCAACACTCGACATGCCGAAGACAAAGCATCGTCACACAACTTGACAGATAAGCGGACGGAAACAAGGAAAACGAAAGGGAAAAGATTCTCATAATCTGTAAATATTTGCATGATGAAAGGTGATACAGGAGAAGAAGGCTCAGCAGGTGGCGTCAAGTGACAGGAAACACAACGACACTGAAAAGACTAAGCCAATGACAAACAAGGACACGCTCAAAGATACAACCGCATTCTCAAGCAGCCACAGGAACTTTTGGTTAAGTCTTTAACACGCACTTAACTCTCACACATTTTGTATAAGCTGTTTAATTAGCTTAAGTTTTCATGCCGCCATTTTATATTCCCAGTGAGACTTCGTGTTGTCCCTGATGAGATGACTGCATCAAATTAATTGCCTTGTTCGTTAGAGACGTCTAAGTGGGTGTGAGTGTGTGGTGTGGAAGTGTGTGAGTACACATGTTTTATCCTGTCTTGTTATTCACCTGATCTGCTTTGCCTTCGAAAACTTTTTGTTGCCTTAAGGAAATGTGAGGTGACATTCTCCTCCTGGGCTATTTCTCTGGTTTCTCACCTGCTTGTGACCCTTGTGGCATATCTTTCACACACACACGCACACACACACATGAGCAGGTCGGCAACCTAGCATTCAGTCATGTAGCCGCAGCCTCAAGAACTCAACTTTAAATTGAGTTTCTTTGGGGAACTTTTTATATCTCAGAATATGCACAAGAATTTAATAGACAAGTTCGCCTCTGGGGTCTCTATGGGTGTGGCATTCTGTGTGCGTTGATTGCTGCTTTGTTATTCATGGATTTGTTTAAATATTTAGATTGTTGTGGAACTTGCAAATGTTGCTGTTTTCGGACGCATTTCGTCAAACAGTTTTAAATTGGGTGCCAGATTACAATCACAATACTATCGATGGTAAAAAAAATGGTAAGAAAGGAAATTTGTAAACTGGTTAGGAGCTAAACGTGTAACCTTCCTATATCTGTCTTTCTATTTTGACATTCTTTTTACATGATTTTATATCCTGCCAAGCTGATTAAAATAAAATCAATTTATTTACTTCACCACTACAAATATATACATTGTTCCATTGTTTCCTTTCTTTTGTAGCGCACTCACATACTTAGAGTTAATGAAAAAAGCCTCTTAAAATTCCAGGTAAAAATGGGAACAGCAAAGAGGACAAGCAAAGTATTTGCAAGCATAATTTAATTAATTAAAAGAAAGCCCTTACCCTAATCCCCTCTAATGTCCGCTCTTATTCATCTTTCCCCTTTTCACTATTTTGTGTACTTTGTAAATTAGTTAATAACCGCAGCTGGGATGAAATGAATGAAACTTATAGTGGAGTCAACTCATCATTAAACATCTTTGTGTGCCAGGCACGTTGCTTAGGGCAACATCGCTTTCCCATCCTCCTACTCCTTTGTTGTCCACCCCAGTTTGGTTGATAGCAACGCGATAAAACTGTAAACTGAAGCCAATTCATTAATTTAGTTGGGCTACGAACTCAAGCAACAGAATTACCACACAATTAGATTAATTGTGAGCTGGCCAGGCAACAGGAGAAACCCAAACACTTATTTACCTTTGTTTTCCTGTTGTTCTGTTTACGTATTTGAACTTTCTGATTCCTGGAATTGACATCCAGTGGTTGAATTTTCCTACGTAACCTCTTTGTAGTTCATCTAACAAAAAGTGAGCAACCTTCATGGCCAGTGAACTGAGTGAGCATCAGAGCCACAGGCAACGGAAGAGACAAATACGAACAGGAATCGAGGGTGGAATAGTGAGAAGAGGATTTTAAGCTGTGGCAGACACCGTGTCTCTTTGAGTGGCAAATACACTCTGGGTTTAGAAGAGTCGCTTTTGTCAGTTGGCGAATTGCGGTCGAGTGTCATCGAACATAGTACAACAGACACACACACTAACACACACACTCATACACATACAGCTAATAGTGTCAATGGCGAAAGATTAGCTGCCCCATCATGCAGCCCTTGCAGCGCAGTTTGCCACATCATTAAGTTCTTAATTAGCTCAGCCAGAAGCTGCACATTCAAGAAGGCAGGAGAGAGAAATATGATGGAAGGAAGACTGAGCTGCTTTGCATGTAGTTCGAGCAGAAAGCAAATGTCTTAAGCTGCTTATCGCGTCTTCCCTTCATTCTCTCTCGGCCCATTTCCATCTATTAAAAGCGTTCTTAGCCTTTCTTATCTCTTATCCCGTTCCATTTAAGTGGCACTATACCAAGATGAGCAGGCGAGCTTCGAGCGCTTTTTAAGTGCAAATGGTCATTGGAATGGCTAAACCTTTAAATGGCCAAGGTTCAATGCATTCTCAATCCTTTTTAATGCAGATTGCAAGCTTAAAGAAATCCATTACCGACTTGCATTACTTTAGCTACGTCGCACTTTGTATAGGAATGCCACATTCACAAGCATGAAGTGGGAGAGCCCTCATCATGGCAACATTTTCCACGACAATTAGTGCAGCATGCAGCAAAATTTGATTATCGCCGTGGTCTGTGCGTAATTGGAATGTTTTGAGGTTTGTTGGCATCGCGCAATTGCCACATGGCCCACATGTCGCATTGTTGATTTACGGCCACACCATACAGACAAGAGAGTCAAGTGCGTAGAGGGCCTATCTGTGTGGCAGTTGCACTGTTGGTGGTTTGGCGGTTGCCATTGGTGGTTACCTGCTGGCTGCATTCGTTTTAACACCCGTACAAATATTTCACGCTTTTCAAACTGCAAACTGCGCAATTGGGGATTATGCTGATTTAATGGCCACGAATCGGTGCATATTCAAATTGGCATCTGGCACTTGGAAACCCATGTCGATAGGACACAATGATTGAAAAAATTGGCTTAAGTGCTTAACTAATGGTAAGCATGGCAATAAGCCGATTCACAAACACCAACACACACACAAACTAAGTTAAGTCGCTGTCATGACCCCACATAAATCTCCTGCTAGTTTGGGTGTCCGCTTTTCCTCAGGAAGGAGTCGGTTGCGTGAGCTTCCAACATTTTTGGAGTGTGCGTCCATTAAACGTTTTCCGTTAACAGCACTCAGAGCATGGCCCATAAATAGTGATAGAAATAGGACTAGAAATTAGTATAAAAAAAGGACACAGTTAATTGGCTTTCAATGTGAAGAGCAACAGGGGAGAACTAAGAGAAAGTGGTTATTCAGATTGTTGGATTATATTATTACCCTATTCAAATATCGCTCAAAACTTTTATATCCACCTTACCCATTTTAATTATATATGGTAAATGACGCTTTAATGACTTTTAAGCTGATATATTTAAATAAAACAAAATGTTTACTCTGCAAATTATTCACATGTGCCTTTTTCTGCTTGCTTTGCCATAAAATTTAATTAAATATAAAAGTAATTTAACAAACATCTGATGCATTTTAATTAAATTGTATAAGAGATTACTCATGACTATTTGCACACTCAAATTTACGTGAGGAGATCAGAACATTTATACTAACACACAGCAGCAGCTAACTGCAAATTGCAACTGTAAATTGCAAATGCAATCCAAGGTTTTACCCCATTTTACACTGACAACAAAATGTTCACCTGCATGTTTGCGTAAGTTGAATTGTGTGTGTGTATGAAATTAATCTATGATGACAGTGCGTGGCACGCATAGCCAACAAAGGTGTCCGTGTGTGTTGTAGACTCCCGAAAGTATGCTACAAATATCTTTTGCTGTGCTAAATGGAAATTTAATTAAAGAATTTTGCTAGCTCAAGCCAATATCGTAAAGTTACCAACAATTACCAAAAGTTTTCAATGAGACTGGCTAAAAGTTTTTGTCAAAGCAAATTTAATAATTGACCATTAGCATAGAAAGATTTTACTTTGGCTAAACTTCTCTCTTTGCTTGTTTGACTTGAATTTATTTTAATTTAATTTGAAAGAAATTAAAATTCAAGAAAGAAAATCACAAACAAATATTATGAAAAAGGAAGGCAGAAAAAATCTTTTTAACTTTGATTGAAATTTAAAACAGAGCAGCAAAATAGAGGCTCTGTGGCATTTACTTCCAGGCCATTAAGGCACAATGACATAGAGGAGGTAGAATGAGACCTTTGTCTAAACTTTGGGCCTGAATTTGCTTGCTCGCCCTTAGATTGACTTTTTTGTCGCCTCTGACACTGTGAACCCTTGTCAGCTTGACGGGAAGGGGCGGAGGGGTTCGATGATTGTGCCGATAATATCGAGTATTGTATTGTGCTTAATCACGGGACCTCGCTCACAGGCTAGACGGAACGAATTCAAGCAGAAGCCTTCTTATGCGCAGATATCATTGTCAAAGCTGAAATCATAATAAATCATTCGGCTTTAGCAGTTCTCTCCATGGATGTATTTAACGCAACACGTGAAGCTCACTAAAATTACCTAATCTCTAGCCTAAGGCTAATGACCAGCTTCAATTAGAATGCTTACGAAATAAGTACGCCAGTGTCCGGCATTTACTCGTTAGACACCTCTTTCCAACCCTCCATTTACAAGCAGATTGAGAAATTAATGGCCCACCATTAAGGGGATTGTAGGGGTTTCTTTTCCTGACTTGTGGTTTTAGCGAACGCTTCGTCATTTTTCATTTTTAATGTACGCTACGGGGCAATCCAAATTGCCTCCAACTTAAGCCAGATTACCCAAGTTTGTAAAAAAAAAAGCCGAATTTTTATCATTACTGCCCAAAACATTATCTATGAAAAAAGCATCTAATTGAATTGCCCTTTTCAAAACGGCTCTGAGATTTGTCAGGAAATAAAGCAAACACATTGGCAAACATTCTGCTTTGTCATAAACGTTAACCCAGCAGTTCATTCGTTGAGGGTAATAAAGGTAGCCACGAAATTAAATAAGTCCTGTTACACACTAACACACTCTCACCGCTTTACTGAGGCTGCAACTAACAAGCACATTGACGGTCGTTAAAAGAGCACAATGACCAAGGGGGACAATAAGTGAGCTGCTGGCAGTTGCCAGGATGTGAGAGACAGTGGCAACGTTTTATTTTTTTTATGAGGAAAGGACACAAAAAGGACAACAGCAAAGTCTAGTCAGGTAGAAGCAGCAAACTTCATTTGGCCAAAGAAGAGAATACAATCAAAAAGGAAAAACAGAGCTTTTGCTTTGGGACGTGGCTGACTTCCGTTTCCGCTAACACTGACGCTGACTGCCGTTTCCTGTGAGTTAGTGGTGACTGTCAGCCTGCTTGATGGCTAATTTGCAAATAGAATTGAGGCAGTCAAGAGAATAAAGAAGGCTAGCAGCTTTTGCAATTTAATTACTGCTGAAGGTGACGACATTAAAGGAAGATTGCATCACAGCAAAACAATTTAATGACAAACAATAAGCACAGCTTATTCTTTTTTATATAGAAAGTCAAATGTCGTATAAGATATTGCAAATGCCTAAATATCAATCAATCTACTTGTAGGCTGGACTGATTTTTATGATTTTTCAATGTTCAATCTGCCAGCCATTCAATTTTCAATGAAAAATTAAAGGACCCTGAAAATAAGTTAAGGTTGCCACAGCTTTGGATAAAGCTGCATAAAAACGAAAGCAGTAGAAATTATATTTGTATTTAACTTATGGCAAGCCCAGCGATCCAAAACACAAAATAGTTAAAGTTTTATTGCTAGACGAGAAAATGCTCTGTAATAAATCTAAAGTGAACTCAATCTTTCCAAACAAGAAAATATCTACCATATTGCATATCACTTGCTCTCATTAAAAGTTATATCTAATAACATTTGGACTTTCATTTGTTGGTTCGTTAAGTAATATACCCTTGTTACCAACTGTATGTAGGGCATAATGAAAACTTTTTTATGGAATTGATTGACTGACCATTTGGGTTCATCCGAATGGGGTGGAAGTTATGTATGAATGGTCATCGCTGTGCCTGCAGCGTGTTGACTTTATACATATTTGATTTTGCCTTTTGCAAATGTTATTGCCACTGCAACGTTTGTTTTCATAGCTACATGAGTGATGTGTAGTTTTCCCTCCTTCCCTCCCAACCCGTCAATTCATATGGACATGGATCGTGTTTGCTTGTCAAATAGCATGGCAGGCAATTCAATTTGATTGGCAGCAATGCGTGGGTCACAGCCAGCTAGCACTTTAATGGAATTGTTGATGACCACCAGCATAGCGATAAAAAGTATAACGTCGTTTTACAGTGCTCCTTAAAATGTTAAGGTCAAGTTTTTAGCACAGATCTTCAAACCGTTAGTTAAGATTATGTTACTTCATCGTATATTGCTGCTCCTTGTAAGAACATTAAAGATTCGGCCCGATGCACGTTACACTTTTTCATGTTAAACACACATTTGTTGTAATTCCTCGGCTATTTTATGGCAACATTCTGGTGGCTATTACAAGGCCCTATTATTAAGCCCGTTGCCATATCCCAGTCCACATTGCAGTCAAGGCCCCCAAGGCAAGTCGACTTTAAAGTTCCAATTCACTGTTGGCTATGCTTTTTTACTGTTACTGGTTACTGGTTTCTGTTTCGGAGCCAGGGGGCTCGTTTCCTGTTCAAATAGCAATAGCCAAGCAGAGAAAGCACGAGAGAGAAGAAAGGATAACTGACCGACCGGCTGACAAGCGCCTGTCAAAGGATGTTGCCTTGGCTTGGCTGTGACATAAAACGTTACAGTTGCTCGCATAAAAAAGCGCAAATAACGCAATAACGATGTTTACCAAAAGGAATTTCGAGTTTCCTTATTATATGGTCTGCTGCTCTACTTTTGCCATACGCCCTGGCGTTGTTAGTAAAAGGCATTCAAATAATTTCATTTTAAAGCCAAGTTATGTACAAAATTTAAATGACTTACGTACATACATATATTAAAGCATAAATCATTCATTATTGATTACCATAGAGACGACTCTCCACAGACTGTGGCTAAGCCTACCAAACGAGGTGCTCAGTGTTATATAAGCTAAAAGCTTATGTCTTGAAGCCACGTGCTGCAATCGTTTGTCATAATTTGCACAGCCGGCAACCTCTTTAAAATTTGTTACAGTAAAGTAAGCCTATAATGATTTCCAGGTACTTGTGGTATTTATGTATAAATAGGCCATAGAAAATGATTTAGTGGACTACATTTTCGTTTTACATTTAATTTAGACAAAAAATTTCCCTCTGGTAAAACATTTTCCTAGCAACTACACACCTGGTTGTTAAAACAATAATCCAAATCAATGTAAACTCAAAATGAAGTACTATTAAGCAACCAAAATAGTATTAATAAAAAGAAACACGACAGCTGTTGAACTTTCATTGCACCCACATGGTTTTTAACACCCTGCACCCATTAAAGAAGCAAAAAGAAATTCATGGATGAAATAAAAAAAATAAAAAAATGTATATTCACAGAAAAATTTCAGGCATGCGAAAAGGATACTTGCTAGTCGAGCACTCTACGCGCAGAGTAATCTTCTTCTTTTTTTTCATTTGCTTTTCGGTCAGTGTTTTACAGTTGTTGTGCATTATACATCTGCACAAATGTTCTTTTTATGACCACCAAATGCGTGTGTAATTATGCCTCACACTGTGCGCGCCTTGGCCAACATTCCAGCTGGCCACTACAAATGTGGCTGACTGACCAAATGGTCGCGTGCCAGCAGTTACATACATGTGTATATGTGTGTATGTTTGCACTTACGTAGTCGCATGTGGTATATGCATTTGTTGAAGCGTGGGTTTAGTGCCATGGAATTGCCCCAACAATTATTATGATGGCTGATAAGCGACAAAGACACACAAACACACACACACACACACACACATATATATATATATTCAAAGACACACGGCAAGTCACGCACACACACTAAAAGCGACGAGGCAGCATTTGCCTTGCTACGTGACTGCTGGCCATATTCTTGTGGCAACTTTACCTACATATATATTCGCAATGTGTGAGGGGTTAACATAATGTGGGGCGTATACGTAATGTGGCATGCTTAACACAAAAAAAACTCAGCTTGCGTCGCATTTAGTTGCAATGCGAGCACATGACATTTGTGGCAACATTTGTGACCGCCTCCGTTGCCTTGGCCTTTTTGGAAGGGGCGCCGCACAATTTCTGCTACTCTGTGTGTGTGTCTGTTTGTTCACCTTGTCTCACATGTGTGTGTGTTTGTGCTTTCATTATCATTCCATTTATGCGACTGTAACTCTGACTGCCTCACTTGGTCATGTTTCGTGCCTTTCTGGCTGCCTCTTGCCTCTTGTTTGCCCCTCCTTACTTTTGTTGTATTGTTTATTATGCTCTTATTATTATCGCAACTGTGCGGTTTTTGTTTGTTTTGCCTTTGTGCGGGTGCCATTATTTTAAGCAATGGTAGCTGCAAATTAAAGACAAAGCACACACAAAGCAAACACGCGCCGATGAATGCCCAGATAATTAAATATACGCCACATGCACGTGTCCCTGTATCTAACTAAAGAAGACACGTTGCTAAAGGAAGCCAATGCAGTGAATAGAAAATGTGAAGACACATAATTGAAATTAGCATTTTGATTCAAATGCCAATTGCGTTTTAAGGTAAGAACTCCTGCAAAAAATATTCAAGCTTCTAAGAAATAGCTCTTGTAATGAAAGCAATTAAAGTAATTTTCGGGTACAAATATTACAAACATGTCAGAGCTAATAAATACTCCTTTTTAAAATTCTCAGCCATTTTGAGAACCACACACAATTGCCAGTGATTTGATAGCCACATTATTCATAGCCCTGACAACAGATAGTCTTGATAGATGTGGCTTTAAGTCAACGCCTTTGTTGACTTGTGATAAGCTAGAAAATTACCAAAGTGCATAAGGATAAAAAAATATGTATGTGTGTACTCACTTGTCGCTTAAATCTTGGCCACTTGACAAGACGTCGCTTTCTGGTGCATAAGAGGAACACACTTATTCCAGCTCAAAAATGAATCCACAAACAAATACTTGAGTTATTTTCAGTTGAGCATAATTATAAAGGCCTCTCTCTCTTTCTCGGTGTACTGTGCATGTTTAATTTCGTTTAGCATTTAATTAAAATATAGCGCATACGCCACGTGGCCGCACCGGCAAAGTAGGTTAAATTTATGCATTCGCTGTACACCTCCAAAAAAAAAAAGCGCGACCACTGCCAGACGAAGCCACGTCCCAAGCCACAGCAATTACAACCAAAGCAAAGGGCATAAAAAAGAAATCCTCAACTGAGCACGCAAAGCCAACTTGCATATGTTCGTGTGCGTGGTTTGTGTGTGGGAGTTCATAAAAATAGTTAATTTCACTAAAACAAAAACAATAACAGTACAGACTAAAACCAAATGGCTTTTACTTTTACTTGGTTAAGGCACCCCACAGGGTGGTCCAACATATAATAAAGTTTTCCTTCTGTTGCTCCATTTCATACCACACACGCACTCGCACACACACACACACACTCAGCAAGTTTACGTGTACTCTGAACTTATGTTATTATCCTATTTATTATTCATTATTATTCACCTTCGGTTCACCCCTGATTCACTTCGATTTCGGCTACTTTCAGCTATAATATTCGCACTTTAATTGTATGGCGATTATATTTTTGGTTTCTCTTACGACTAACGTTACAATCAAATCACGTAAGCATTCTGTTGAGTTTCGCTTAACCTTTTCCGTAGCGTTCTTTCGCACATGAAAGCCGACAAAGGACTAAAGTGGAGTAACGGTAAACCTATTGGCACCGTCTGCGTTGGCAGAGACTGAAGCAGAGGCAGCAACAGCGACGCCAACCACATTTGACATTTGTGGCGTTTGCGCATCGACAACGCGTTAAAATCAAAACAAATTTAACACTTGGCTAGTGCTTTACTAATAATAACTTAAAAATTTAGTTGATGAATTTCAAATTTAGTCTTAACAGTTTTAGCGATTTTTAAAACAGCTTCCCTGGCATTGTCGGCCTAATAACTTTTAAAAACACGTCATAGAGCTGAAACAGAAAAAAAGTTTCGTTACATATGTATATTCATTCAAATATATTACAGCGCCACCTGCTGTTTTTTGGAATAACTACAGTGTGCTCTTGCTGCAAGGCTGACTGCTACAAAACGCACAGTCAGTTCATAGATGAAATCGAAATTTTCGATAAAGCGCATGTTTCCAAGGAAAGAGCGAGACAACCATATTTCAAGCCGTGCAGGGTGACTTCACGTGTTGGCGGAAATTAAATGTAATTCAAATTAAAAAAAGGAGCATTTTTATAAATATTTAATACGCACTTATTTGTGACACATAACATAAGAAAATATATATGTTATTTTGAATACACAACAAATTAAAATTGCTCGAATCTTAAATACTTTTTTAGACAAGGTTATCTACTAAATTTAGAATTTTGGATATAAGGCCATATCATTTGGCTGACTGAAGATTCTCTAAGCACTGTTTTGGCTTACATTTAACAACCACCTATCACATATAAAAACTTTGCACCACTTAAGCTAATGACTCGTACAAAAACTAAACAATAAATATCAATTCCTTACAATTTTCAACGCCCCTTTTCTAACTGTCCACTGGAAGGGTTATTCTCATGCGCCAGGCATTCTTAATCATATCCGCCGCCTTCTCGGCAATCATGATAACAATCGCATTCGTGTGTCCAGCCGGTACATGTGGCATTATCGAAGCATCTGCCACGCGTAGATGACGAATGCCATGAACCCTCAGCTCTGGATCCACAACAGCTGCTGCATCCGTCGAGGGTCCCATCTTGCAAGTACCTGATTGATGCTGCAAGCTGGAACCGTAAAGCCGCAAACAGCACCTCCAGTAGTCGTTGCTGGCAAAGATCAGATGCTCACAGCCCGGAAAGGGACGTGCATGAAAACGTGTGCCAATCTTCTGCATTGACTTAGTTTGTGCTAGTTGAAGGATCTGAAAAAAGCACACTTTAATTGTTGAAAATGAAGAGAATATTTAAAGTGCTACCATTTCAATGCCCTCGATCATGGCACGCACATCGTCGGGATGCTCCATAAAGTTGGACTCCATGCGTGGCCAGTGGAAGGGATTACGACTACGCAACGAGATGCGTCCAGTGCTCTTGGGTCGCAGCAGAACTGGAACTAGTCCAAAGCTTTCCTTGTGCTGCAAATCACCAAACATTTTCTCATAGAACTCATCCGTAATGCCGAGCAAATCACGAAGAGTGCCAAATTTATCTCCACTTAGAGAACCAGCGCCCAAAACAAGTTCCATATCCGCATAATCCTTAGCTGAGATTAAAGAGGGGTAAGTGTAACATATTGAGGAGTTTTAAGAGTAAGTTCTCACCATAACTCGAGCTAGGTGTGCGCACAAAAGCGAAGGCTTCAGCTCCTCCAGGTATGGTATAGGGTCCCTGGCCAGCAAATAAATAGCGAAAGATGTCCGTGGGATTCAGTAGACGTGCATCATTCACCGTGGAATCATTAACCATAAACACCAGTCCGTTGAGGGTAATGTGATCTTGGAGATTGTAGCCAACGGGCAAGTCCTGCATCAGTGGAATATTGTGCTCCTCCAGATGCTCCTGTGGACCCACGCCCGAAAGCAACAACAGCTGTGGACTAGCTATGGCTCCCGCAGATAAAATCACCTCCTTGCTGGCACGCACCACGAATCTTTGACGTTGCTTGGTGAACTCCACTCCGATCGCTATCTTGGTAATGGGATTAATGATCAGCTTAGTTACCCAGCTCTTCATCGAGATGTGCAGATTGCGCCGCTGCAACACCGGCTGGATGAAGGCCTTGCTGCTGCTACAGCGTCTCCCGTTCCGTATGGTGGCCTGAGCCCGGGCAAAGCCCATCAGCTGCTCCCCATTCGTGTCCGTTATGTCGTAGCCCATCTCCCGAGCCGACTTGAGGAACGCCTTCAACTGCCGTGACTTGTAATCCGTATACTGCACATCCAGCACTCCATTGCGTCCATGATAGGGAGACTTGTAGAGATCGGGAATGCCAATTCGCTCGGATTTCTTAAAGTACGGTAGAACCTCCTCATACGACCAGCCCGTATTGTTGGCCGCCGCCCAACCATCGTAGTCCCTGCGATGTCCTCGCGTGTACAGCATAAAGTTGATCAGTGAAGTGCCTCCAATGCCCCGTCCCTTGGGCCAGTTGCAGACACCATTGCGCAAACCCAGACAAGCATTGGGCGTCGGATCCGCCTTGTAGCCCCAATTGTAGCGCGTTGTTTGGGTCAATGCCGCCGTCAAGGGCACATCGCTGATGAATGTCTCCTGATCGCCAGCCTCCAGCAGCAGCACTCGGGCCGTGCTAATCTCGCTCAGCCGATTGGCCAGCACACAACCCGCCGAGCCGGCACCCACAATAATGAAGTCATACTCCGGCAGAAAGGATGTGGTGTCCGGTATGCGTGTGTTCAGCAACGATGTCTCAAAGTCGCGCACAAGATCCACCAGCAGCTGACAACGGCTGCCTTCCATCCACAAACAAAATATCAGCAGGTAAGTTAAGCGCATTTTCAGCAGCTCCAAATACTACGAAATTTGTATCTATGAACAGCAAGAAAAGAAAGGGATAAATAAATTCACATGAAAGTTGCAAACGACTATACATTTTTTTTGCAATGCAGTAAATTCTTGATTTGACGCATCTTTCGCCCCTGCAGCTATCGAAATTCTCTGACAGTAATTACTTTTTTTTTAGTTCAAGTTCAACAAGTTGGCGATTACATCGATACACCAAATGAGCTGCCAATAAAAATAATGTTTATGCCAAAAAAAAATATAAACCAAAAAGAAACAAGAAAGCAAAACAATAACACACAAGATATTGTTAACCGGTTCGCGATCAAAACAGAAAAACTGAAGAAGTAACCAAAGCGAAATTTACAAAAATAATTCGAGCGCAATCCAAGCAAAAATATTTGCCCGTTGACGTTGACCCATAAAGCGCTCGCGGATGTTTATTATAGACTTTGAAGCCAAATCAAGAAAATATAAACAAAATGTATAAAATCAATAAAAATAAGAAACTATTAGTTGTACGACTGTGTGATACGCTTTCCTATAAATTTCCCTAACTTAAACCTTTTAATTGGCATTGTTAAGGCATTAGTATATATTAATTTACTATATTCCTTAATTCTCAATATACTATCTAAAGCAAACTTATTCACATAGTCTGTATACCCCTTCTAGAGCATTATAAATATAATTAAGTAGTGAGCGCCTTGCGATTCCAAAAAATTACTTTATATGCTAATTAATATGGGTTTTTTTTAAACATTTAAGTCCATTATAGACAAAAATTGCACACAATATAAATAGGAGAGTAAAAGCGGCATTTCAATTAACCCCAATACGTTGTCGGCCAAAAACTGATAGATGACCGGCTAACTGGTTTCAATTTACAAAAACAGACTTGATGTATATTTACAACTTTGCCTTTGTCTCAGAAACACAATTGGTTCTACGTGCACGGCCTTCAATATGCTTTCGTCACACACACATTTACACTAACACACACAATGTCTGGGGCAAATGAACTTCTTTTGTCACTGAAATTTAAGAAGAGCCCATTAATAACCGGTCAATGCACAATGTTCAATATCCCTTCTACACAGAACTGCCCTTCCTCAACGATTTCAATAGTTATAAACAATCGAAGGGCGCTGCGCTCGTTAAAGTTCTTCTTGTCTGTCATCCAAACCAGAAACACTTTGTTGCCGGAATAAAAACAGGTTATGCTCAATTAACTGCTTCTAAATGTGTTACCATGTCAGTCAGAAAATGGTTTAAAAATTATCTTTATTTATAACACAATTTTCAATCAGCGATAAGTAGTTCGGTTTGCCCCTAAATTGTATTTTTGTTTACTGCAGACATTCAGCTTATTAACTGTGTCCAATTAGCCAAGTGTAACATTTAACGAATGCTGGCGAGACGAATGATTAAAGCGTTACGCGATATCATAAATTTTTACATGTCTTGAATTAATAGAAATGTTATCAGATATTGCGAAATATATTAAGATAAAATTAAACAGTGTTTTATATTTTAAGTGAACAAATTATTGTTTTAATCGAAAACATTCATTAATTTTAAAGAAAAAACTTTCTTAACACTCTTTATAGTTGAGTAAGACCATTTATTAAAACACACTTCACGGCTCACAATTTCACAAATCACAATTTGACTCTTTTTGGTCACAGCTAACAGCCACTTCATATATGGATATTTTTTCTGCAATCAAATTGCTAGTTAAATATGTATCACAGATATAAATCACATGGATTGATTTCGAAACACGCGCCAAATAAACACACACTCCCAGATCCGGCTTGTTGACTGCTAAGTTGTGAAATTCTAAACACGTTTAGAATGCACTTACGCAATGGGCGTTGGGCGTGTTGCTCGCCTTAGTCAAAATACACTTCAAATATTTGCTGCCTTTTTTGTACGATATAGTTTTTTTTTGCAATAAGCTAAGCTTCGACGACAGCATCTGCGCATGCGCGCGCTTTGCTGTCCGCTGGTTAAATGAATCGCAGCTGCCGGCTCTTGCAGCGATGAAGCCTATGCGGGACGAGTTAACACAGGTAGCTGCCTACCTGGCTATGTCGGTCAGTTTCGCGCGCTACGTTTTGGTCAACACGCTAGCCAGTTGTTGGTCCAGTCGGACAGTAGCTGGGAAAGAAGATACAGTTGGCGCTTGTTTGACTTTTTTCAAGTTCATCGCGTGAACTTGCAAATTTTGCAGGCGAGTTTATTTACATTTCGCTTTTAAACTATTTTCGGCATCTTTGCCGATTGCCCCGTTTCGCCAGTTTCATCTGCGTTGTTGTGTTAGTCATAGTCGAACAAGTTTTGCATATTTTGACTGAGTTTTGATTAGCACCCGTTTATGCTCGTAATCTTCTCCCAGGCAAACTATGCGTTAATCGAAATGTTTGGTGCCAGGCTATTAGCAATAAGCTGTGAACAAATAATACTATGATCTGTAGTGCTTCCGCTATTTAGACACGTTGGAGCAGTGTAAACATTGCTGCTGTTGATGTCTCAAGTTCAATGTCAATTATATTTGCTCTTGTGAATTTCTGAGTTCCTCTGTAGCTATGCGCTCAAATGACTTCATGTAACAACGATTACAAATTTGAATTTGCATACGAACAACATTAAAGACCTATTCATTAATGGGCAGACAAGCAACAGTAACATCAACAACAAAAATAAATACTTGTGAGACTCTTCAGGTCGGCAGATTTCGAATTTATGCTGCTTTTGTTGCCACTTTCATAATCAATTATGGCGCATTTGTGAATCGCGAATGACCTTCAGTACCAGCATGGAAACTTTTTTCTATGAATTTTATATCTGCATAGCAAACAAATTGCTTCAAATGCATTTTGTGTTTAAACTTTTAAGCATTCGATGTTGATATTTGCACAGATTTAATGCATATTCATTATGCATGACTTGGCAACTGTTGAATTGACTGGTGTTTGATTTTAATCAAGTGCACACACACACAAACACACACACTCAGCAGTCAATGGTTTTTATTGTTAATAGATCAAAAGCTGAAACAAAATGTTGCTAATTAATACTTATATGCTAAACAATAAGAAACGAATGTTTCTGCTCTTTGATTAAGGGTCAAAAAGTGATAGTATACTTGTTAATTTGCCCATAGCGCTCAATGAGTAAGCATTTTTGGAATGCGACTCAAAAATAAACAAAAACAAAAATTAAAAGTAAATTGCAAAAGTCACAACTAAAAATAGGAAATACCCAAAAATTGGCATAAAATATAAATAAATTAAAAAATATGCGTATTTGATTTATTAAAAATTTTTCCTCTTTCCGGATTATCCGCTTATATAACTTACCACTTCGTTGCATACTATTTTGGTCACGGCTTGTCAAAATCGTGTGTGCTAACTAACATTAACATAAAACAATGTCAATATGCTATAGACAAATACCAATACTCGTGATTCTTGAGTTAGAAATAGCTACCAGAGTTTATTTCATAGTATTTTACAAGTAAAATTAATTTTGCTCGCTTTTTGGCACATGTTAATTTCTAAACTAAAGCTACACACTTTATGGCAATTTTTTGTTAGCTTAAGCTAGATACATTATTTAAGGTTTCAGTTAATTTAAGTGCATTTGCAATGCTACAGTTAACATTGAAAACGCATTGTCCATGATTATTGCTGATTTAGCGCTCATAATTGTTATTTATAACCCAAATGCACCAAAACATAATTGCCTCACTCTAATCGGACAAACGAAACAAGCAGCTTGACAACGACCTTGTCAAGGTCAACTGAAAGAACATCCGCTAACATGACTACAACAATTCACACGCTACCTGATTTCTATACACAAAGTAAATTATTTAATCACATACCCAATTCAAATTCAACTTCAAAGTTAAAAGACGAGTCAACAATTCTCAGTTATAAATGCCTCCATGGTGTCAATTGCTCTGTTTGTGTCTTAGGACTGGACACTGTAATTTGAACGATGCTCGTAAATCACGTGCCAAACTCCAAATGCCGTTACAGTGAAATGAAGACGTGAGCAGAGCACACAACAAAAAACACCCAATGGCAATAAAACTCAAATACAAATGCCTTTAAAACGTATAACAATAACAACTGCAATACACAAGACCCATAAAAAACAACAACAATTGACGAATGCTATCTGAGGCCAAAAATAAATCAAATACCGAATCGGCGTCAATAATCATAATCACAGAGCCGAAAACCGCTGAATGGTACTCGAAAAGGTTTTTTGGTCACGAGCAGATGTCTCGCTGGGGAGCGGTTTAATTGAATGAACTTGAAACAATTGAAGTGTAATTTCATATTGAATGGCAATAAGATGCGAGATGTGTAAGGTCTGCAGCACGCAAGTTAAGCTCAATTTTTAAAGGGGCATTCCAGAAAAGATATAAATTCTGATCTTTTAAAAATCAAAAACCTCTACAACATAACGTTTTTGGGAACACCCGAGACATTCATGATTCATGATTAAGTTGACAGGCTAAACATCAAGTTTTGTTTTGAGACGGTCTTTGAACGCTTTGATTGGTGTTATTGACACGACCACTAAGTGTGCGTCTTACCAAAGGTTTTCATCAAAGATTGTTTTCGATGCTACTATTGAAATTTGCAATAAATAAGTCAACGTGTTTATTACATGGTTTACTTCAATCAAATGAAATTTATTTGAAATATGTAAGTTGAATATTCAAGTTTGGTTTTCTATGATAACATTTAGTAAAGTATAAAATTAAAATTAGATGTTATAATTTAATTTTATAAATACATGGGTTTTAATTTAGATATCCGAATTCCAATAAGTTACGTTCGAATTGTTTTGGCTTTACATGTTTTAATTGGTAATAAATTTTGACGATCAATCAATTAGGTTTAGTAAGAATGGGTTGCTACGCTTAGTTTAATAAACAAATTGCTTGGCATTGAAATAGTATATTTGTTAACTTAATGCAACTATTTGTATAAAGCGTAAAGCGTTCTAGTTCTAAAATGATTATGCCAGTTGTAAAAATGTACCACTAAAAGGTATTACTAATTGATTTTTAAATATGTATTTATAAATAAATTGTTGGATGTACATAATGTCGAACATAAACATACTTAGTAGCTACATAAAAGTATATCATTCTTGACTTTTCATTTGTTGTTTTTATAAATATTTCTGATGTAAATGTATTTGTTTTGTTATTGATGTCTGCTTTGTTTATATATTCAAGTATTTAACTTGTATTTGTTTATTTATGTTTTAATAAGTGTAATCAGTACGAATTGCTCTAAACTCAATTCCGCGTGTCACATAAATCACTCTTACGAAGCCAATTTCATTTTTTTCTTAAGAAACTTGATTTTTGATTATTTTTTGTTATGCTAACTGAGTGCTTTTGATATATTTTTTATTTCGTTTATTAAGAGCGCTTTAATATTTCTTGAAAATCGTTTAAGTTGGTTGAATGCACTGATGTCAAATCAGTTTTTTTCACGTCAAATCTGGCTTTTTTGCAAACCGAATCGCTTGAAAAATTAGCAAATTGCGGGAATCGGGAAATCTGGCTTATTTTTGTTGGAGGATCAGCTTTTTTCTTGGGCTTTTTATTTTTACACCAAATTTCTACGTATATTGTCCACTGCATCGTTATTCGTAATTCAAAGTTTTCAATATGGGGCGAAGTTTAAAGAAATCATAAATCAAAGCAAACGGTTGGGTGCCAGTTTTGCTTATTACTTATTATATTGAACCCGTAAATTTTTGTTGCTATTTACCTCTTAATCGTTTGCAAGTGCCAATTTTTAAAGTCCCAAAAATTTAAATACAAAATTGGCGCAATCGGTTTTTAAATCCCAATAATTGAAGAATCCATTGAACTCAATAAAATTGATGATATATTTAAAGAAAATACTGAATAAATAAATTATTAAAATAAAACCGTCAGCTTTTTTTACGCTTTTTTTCCAATTATTTGCGCTTTTTTTGTTCTGATTTAAAGCCAAAAACAACTTTTGTTCGTCCTCAAAAGTTGACTTAAACGAGCTTAACGCTTAACCGCGAACTTAAAAGAACGAGCTTAAAGCTTAACGCGAACATAAAAAGTTTGTTCTAGCGTTGGTGACGTTGGCGTGTTCACATGGGCTCAAATTGGCGTTTTAATTAATTAGTCACACACATTATTGAACTAGTCACAGACATTTTTGAACGAAAAAAAGTCATTTACGCTCAAAAGTCAATATATTTGAGCTCCTAAGAGTATGCCGTACGTTCAATAAAATGTGCAGCTGTGCGATGCTTCTTAAAAAAAAATCAGCGCCTAACACCAGGCTATTCAATCCTTGTAGCTACGCAGCTCTAAATTTGACTTAAAAAACCGACATCTTTCGCCTATTAATAGAAACACACTAATGTCAAATCAGCTTTCCCAATTTTTTCCGCTTTTTTTGGTTTAAAATAAAGCCAAACACAGCTTTTCTTCGTCCCCAAAAGTTGATTTCTGTGACACACTGAAAAGTGGCATTTTTGGTGCCGCCCAAAAGTATGCAGTAACTTGTTTGTCGCTTAGTGACGCAGCAACATGTTGCTCACTTTACTGGCAGCGTCCGCTTTGGATGTGATTTTATCACGAAAATGCCTATTCTCGGGATTGGCCAGTACCGAGGCTATGAACTCAGATGTCTCCAGCTGCAATTGAGCCAAACGTTTCTGCAACAACCTGTTGCGCTGCACCAGCTTGATGGTCTTAATAACAATGGAGAGCAAGCCCTGGTTATGTATGTGATATTGTTGCTGTTGCTGCTGCTGGAGCGGCAACTTAATGGGCTCGAGTGCATAGCCGCTATCACCATCGCCCCGATCCTCCTCCTCGACGTCCTCATCCATGCTTGATATATGATCACAGTGTTTGGCTATTGTTGTCTTAATATTTCCATAGCCACCGCAGTTGCTGCAATTGCTGTTGGCAGTTGTTGGTTGTAATACTGTTTTAATATTGTTGCTGCTGCTGCTTATGTTGCTGCTACTGCTGGAATGTGTGCGCCCTATCTGCGTGCTCGTCTCTTGCTTTGTTTTTGCCTCCCTTTGGCTATTAGCAGCTCGACTTGATGCTGCTGCCACGCGTTTTGCATGTTGTTGCAGTCTGGGTGGCAGCCTGACACCACGGTGACGTTGCAGACGACCCGCTGCGGTCATCGAACCTTTGGGCACTGCAAGAATAAATAAAAGAAAAACGGTTAGCGTCAGTCAAAGTTCAAGCGACTTAAGGTGCGCAAACAGAATATAAATCACATGCTGCTTGCACAGTGGTACAATGTCGACAATAAATCACCTATTCCAGACACACTACATTTTTTCAACCCTAAAAGTAGGCAATATTTTATTTTGCAGCTATAACAAGTTTTTCTTTTTTTTTTTTTTTTTTTGGTTTATTAAGGCATACGGGGTAAGTCAGGAACCCCTTTGTGTCCTTGGTATCTGTTCATTCAGCCCATTTGGGCGCGCCGGCTAACATAAGTTAGCTGTAAGCTATAACAAGTAAAGTTCTTTTATAAGCTTCACTTTTTGTTAAGCTTTCTTTACAGTAAATAAAAATATATATAACTATATTGTTAGAATTTCGATTCTAATATATATCATGCAAATGTTAAACAAGAGTTTACTAAACAATTTATGGTTTATCTTGATGTAATCAGTAGTCTTAACTAATTGTCGCCTACTTTTGACCAGGTGTCGCTAGTTAGTCTATAGTGTGTGTGTGTGTGTGTGTGTGTGTGTATTTGTCACAAAACGTGACCACAGCCGGGGCAGCTGTTGAGAAACGACACCAATCGTATGTGAAGTGCTTTGCCACATACGCTTCGAACTGCTTAAATCATGGGCAACGAACACACACACTAACGCACAGCACAGAGAGACACAAACACATTAAGCTATAGGCATTGGGGTACCAGCAGCAGTAAAGCCAACAGAAATCATATTATAATTAGCATTTCCGCGACTGTGTCTATGGTCAGGGTCAGTCAACAGCGTCGTTGGAGCACATGGCAGTGCGCATTCGTGCCCACGAATCCACCACACAGAGCCAGAGTAAGAGCAAGTGCCGCTACCGGAATAGGGTCTATCTGCGTTTTTGTTTGTTTTGTGCAAGTAAAGCATTTTCTGATACGCTGCACCAGTGCATCGAAACGTGAGAACGTTCATTGGCACAAGGGCAGGTTATGCAGCGGGTAGGAAAGTGGAAAAAATATGGCAGGGTGTCAGAAATGGGTGTGTGTGTGTGTGTGTGTGTGAGTGAAGGTGACGCATTGAATGCATTATTGAAAGAAGCGGTAAATGGAGCAATAAAGAACGTAAATGTGTCAGCAATTTATCATCGTATATTCATTCATCGCCAATGAACATTTATCTACTTATGGCTGTGATATCTTTTCTAGCAGATTGAATTGTCTGTGCTGGCCTCGCTTACGTGTATAGGCCTTGAGAGTTAGGTGTTGTAGGTGTCTGCGCTTTCTACAGTAACCTTCGTCCTCTTTATCGTCTTCGTCATCGTGCTCACACGTGCCGAGACCACACAAATCGTAAATAAGCTGCCATTTATGCACAACAAAGACTGCTTCAATTGCTATAGTAAATGCATGCCACAAACGTGGTACGCCATTACAAATGCAAGCAGACCAAAAGTTAAATCAATGCACTCTGACACAAAACACAAACTGAATCACATCGTTTATTATACGTTCCAATCACTTATAAAGTGTTGATTTTGTTTGTCACTGCTATTTTCAATCTTACTGTCAGATTATTCTCAGATATGACAAATTGGAGACACACTTAATTAAGTTAGCAAATATATAAAGAAATATGAAATACAGCAAACCTGAACACACTTTATTAATTCAAGCACTCCAAAGCAAATTCACACCTCAATTAATTGAGGTAAAAAGTATTTGAAATATATTTATAACGACATGTAGCTCAGTGTGCAATAACCAGGTCGTTACGTTGTCATTGGTCTGGGGGGAAGAACGGGAAGCATGAGCTTCATAGACGCCTGCACGTGGCTTCGTCACACCCATTTAGCATTCAACATTTTAACGTGTTGCTGGAAATTAGCAGGAAACGCAAAGCAAAAATAAATAAATATAACAGGCAAGGCTAACTAGATGTTTGACTACAAAATGCCCTGTAAATGCAACTATTCGAGAAAGACTATACATTTAAAAAAAATGTTTAGGTATTTTTTAGCTCTTAATGATTCTGAGAGAATGAGAAAAATTGCATACATGTGCTGAATTTTATAATAAGTGCTTATTAATTTGTGTGGCCTTAGGGTATTTAAGAGAAAAAATTACTTGAAATGAAGTGCACTGAATATTGCACCAATAAAACAAGCAACAACAATAACAGCAAACACGGCAAAAAATAAAAATAAAAAAACAAGCGAAGTCGGCAAATCGCAAAGCGAACCAATGTGGGAAAATTGTAAATAAGCTAGCAAAAGTAGCACAGTTAAAGCAGAAAGGGCAACAAGAAACGTGCCACATTGAATGGCAGCAAAATAAAGGTTACGACACTCACAAAAACACACACGAAATGTTTCTTATGAAAACATATACACGCACACATATATGCTTATACAATATTAATGCTAGATACTGGTGTTGTGCTCATTTTAACCATTCAACCATACGAAATGTGCTGTTTGTTTGCGTAGCTTTTTTTTAACTTCCTAGAAATATGGAGTGCAAGAGTTGTTGGTCAATTAGTGTCACACAATGATGAATGGATTTAGAGATGACGAAATAACAAATACATTAAAAACCAAAAAGCAAAATCGATGGGATTGTTTTTGCTCAAACTGACTGTGTTTTTTTAGTAAATTGAGTCATCAATTGACTCTAAAAACTGATTTTAAGGACAGTTATTTGCTAATGATAAATAACAATAACTTTTTTAAAGCTTGTTTTCTTTATTCTAATAACTTAACTCCAATAACTCGAAAGCAAAGCGCCAACACACTTATTTAAGCCATTTTCTTCAAGACAGCTGTCAGCCAATTTTTCTTTCTGGTCGCATCTATTTTCAGCTCTCTACAGCCCTCTTATATAAATGTTTCTTGAAGGAAACTGGCTGCAGTTGCTGACGCAAATTGTTACGATAACGTTGTTGCGTACCAAAGCAAATTCAGATTCAAATGCAAAGGCAACTACAACATGAAACTGGCAACACGTGAAGCGTACACAATATGGCAGCACGTGCGGGGGTGTGAGTAAAAACATTCCGATTGGGATAAACTTGCAACGCGGAGTTGGCTAACAGCTCAGCTTGACCAAGTTTACATAAATTAATTAGATGCTTAAAAAACGACAGCAACAACGATACAACAACAACTAAAACCAGATTTTTCAGACCAAGTTACGTATACGCAATGTGGATGTATTTTTACTTACCATAACTCAGCACGGAGCTGCTCTGTGTGACTCCGGCAGCTGTTGTAGTGTTTGCGTGTGCCACGCCCACACTGCTAATACGTCGACGTGCCTCCTTCATGCCATCGACGCGCACCTTCTTCTCGGAGCAGACAGTGGGCGCCATGTGAGCTGCAAGCAAAGCAGACGAAAATGCAAAAATTATTTGGCTATCAAGTTGATTAATTGATTGATCGATGCGATAGGATGGCCAAGTGTCAAAACCCACACACATAAAAATAAAAAGAAAATTAATTTAATAACACTGCCACGAGTTCAATCAACTTTATTTCTCTTGCTCTCTGGTGCAAGTACTTTAGGGAAGCTGTATAAAATTTAAATAAAAACGACACGTGCCGAGAAATATAAAATGTGAGGAAGAGCAGAAGTAGATTAAATACAAAAATATATACATTTATGTATGTAATAAGAGTATAGGAGTTGTGCGCACTAGCAGGTAGCTACTAGGCTAACTGAGAGGCAAACCGATAATTAAGGGACATGTTTGTAATCTTAAAATAAAGCTCAGCGATAGGATAAGAATATACTAAGACCAACGCTGAGATTTACAAACTCAGCAATAGCTAAGCTAGAGTTAAGGGTTTATTTTATGGCTCAGAAGAATAAAGACTTGTACAAGATCACAACACAACCAGTGATATACTCAATACAAGTAGATTAAAGTGGCGCTTAATATCTTAAGTAGTGGAGTATATTGTAGTTCACTTTGTAAAAGTCTCAGGGCTTGGTTGCTAAGCAGTGTTAAGAAAGTCTAAAAGTCGAATATAATATGGTTCAGCTTTTAATCTCTGATGAATTTACAGCACATTACTCATTCAGTGCGGAATTCCCAAAACTATAGCCGGAACCAGCACTGAAGCTGTCATTTGAAAGCAGCTGAAACTCATTAGCAATGCCCCCCTAATGGTGCAAAGGGCAAGGACCAAGACTGTGTTTTATATTCTCGCGCATTTGCTTGCGGGCCAATTGCGCCAGGAAAAAGGTAAACATGCTAGCTGTAGGCCCAGTCCCAGTCGGCATTACATAAAGTATACCCAAGAGATATATATTTGTATGTATATATGTATATGTATATACTAATGATAGGGGAACATTTTTGGCGCGCATGCAAATTGCTGTTCAAGTGCGCGACTCAGTTTAGATTTCTGTTGTTGCTGCTTGTCAGATGGCAGATGAGCTCCAGGCAGCCTCTTCCGTCAGTCAGCCAGTCAAATTCGAAATTCAAATTGAAAACAGTCCAACAACAGCAACAGAGTAAGGAAGGGCGGGAGGGGAGGCAACAAAGACTTTATTGTCGGCACGTGTATCTCTTGAGTGTAATTACATTTGAAAAGTGTGCGACCAAGAGGCATTTTCATTTTAAACACTTGTGGGTGCTTGTTGTAGGATTGTTCTGAGCGTGGCATCAGTTAAGCGGATTTCACAAAATTCCAAACAGTCAGTCCGTACGGTTGTCAGCTGTACGGTTGGTTGTCAATGTGCCAACAAGCGAATAGCTGAAATTACAATTTAGTATTTATGTGTTCCATGTTCCATTTTCGACATCCAGGCAACAAATATACATGTATTATAAACATTTCTCTAGCCTTAAGGGCCCCTCGGCTAAACCGTCAGCTAAGCCCCGCATCAAATGTAACAAAAACCGTGAAGCGTAACGTATGCCAGGCTCAGCAGCAAACAAAAAAACTAAGAATATAGACCCAGTGGCATATTTGACGTGCACGCGCCTCATCACTGGACAAACAAGGGGCCGGGCTGAATGGGGTTTTTGGGCAAAATGAATGAGAGATTTGAAGCTGAGCTGAGTCATAATCTCACAAGAGAAAAACAAATGAGCCCGCGCTATTGTAAAATACAGACTAAAGCTAAATTGGAGCAATGTTCGACCTCTAAATGCTCTAACAAAATTGAAATGAATGAACTTAAATGTTCCTTTTTCAGTTTTATTTAAGGACTTCAGTTTTTAAAATGAACTTTTTCCATATAAATTAGAATAAATTATACTAATTCAACAAGTTATAACAGAAGCATTTCCTGATATGCCACAGTCAAAAGACTCTCCTAAATACGTATTGCTTACATAAATAACACACAAAAATGGTTCAACCAAGTAGATATGATATAAAATCCCTCTGCGTATTTCACACACAAAATTGGCTCTATGATTCTAGCTTTGCCTCTACACACAAAACGAGCAACACGTGCCGCTGCCAGCAAACAAAAAAGAAAAACCATAAAGAAGACTTTGACTCATACAAAAACTTAGAGAACGAGAGAGAGAGAGAGAGAGAGAGAGAAAACACATGTTTATAACAATACAAATCTATTCGTTTGTATGTGTGTATGAGTCAGGTGCTTTACAAACAATTTGAAACACGCTTAGGCAGTCACCTGTAGCTACTATATTTATATAAATACATACAAAGCTGACTGGGTAGCTGGAGGTCATGTCAATCAATGACCATAATGAGAGCCACTGCCACTGCCACTGCCACTGCGTGCGCATAAAATTAGCCAAATAATTGTTGGACACGACACGATACGGCGGCTGTCAAGTCAGGCCGAAAGTAAAACAAAAGACCGTCCGGACTCAGCTCATTGACTTTTGAGACGCATTGAGAAAAAAAACCAGGGAAACTGGCGCGTTTCTGGCAAATAACTTTCTGTAGACAGACTCCACATACATACACACACACACACACACACACACATACATAAAATGTGTGTTGTCAATGAGAAGTACAAAAAATAAGAGAGAACGAAAACAATGACAAGTTCAAGAAACTCTCGAAGCTTAAGTTGCTGTCGAAGGCGTTGTCGGATTGAAGTTTTTTTTAGTTGGCGTCCATGTAACGCTGTTTCACAGCGTGTGGCCCACAAAACAATAACAGCAGCAACAACAACGATCTCGAGAACACATTGTCATGCTCATGACACACACACAGCGCAAATCGTCGTCGTCTGCCTTACTTGTTTATGCTTTGGAGAACACGCCAGTCATGTTAAGCGTTTTATATTGCACTCGGGCTTCATTTGCTTTAAATGTTGCCAGCAATTCTCGTAACGCATCAGCCATCTAAATTATTTAAGCATGTGATAAGTTTACTCTCATTACGCTTACGCAACGTATACATTTATAATAGAAAGTAAGTACGTCAGAAACACCACGAAACAATGTCCCTGTTACTTCATTAGTTCTCACTGGCTCAAAGTGTCTTCTCTGTTTGATTTAACACCTCTACACGAGCCGAGTATGGCAGCTTCATTTGCAGGCGCCGCTGCTAACAAAAATGTTCAACAACCGAAAAACTTTCCATGGCATATTTCCCATACAACCACGTTTATTCTGTTTGCTTGAGATTTATATTAGTTAGACTCGCACGTTGATGGTTTTATGGCCAGACAGTGCTGAGAAACCAGATAGAAACTGCCAAAATAAGACAATGGGAGAAAATACAATATATATATCTGCTGTCTGTCTAAGATTATTTTTAAACATTTAAACATATTAAAAGCTGCAACTTTGTTGCATATTTAACTAGCCTCGCTATAGTCAAGTGCTAATTATCATGTTATGTCAATTTCATATGATAATGTCGAATAGAAAGAGAGAAATGTATTAAGCAAATGCAAGGTGTACGTTGTACTTATTAGCAACCATTAACTTTGTTGAATGTTTAGCGCAAATGTCTAAAAATGGAACTCAACGTCATGGCGACATTTGAAGATAAGCAGGGCTATGTGACAGACAACGTGCAGACGCGCGAGGGACTGAGTGGGTGTTTTTAACGTTATGGTCTTTGGTAAGTGTGCAGTGTTGCCAATTGAATTGCCACAGTGAGGCGATAAAAATTTATGATGGCGACAAGCAAAGCAAATAAAAAGAAAAAAAAGGCAAAACATTAAACGAGCCACACGTGTGACAAACGATGACCCAATTGCTTTGCCAATGGGCAAACAAAGGCCAGCCACGCGCAAATGTCTGCCCAGCACACACACACACATACAAACACAAAAATACAAAAGGTTCCACAAACAGCAGCTCGTTAAAGAGACCGACAAAAAACAAAAACATACAGCTGCAAATGCTATTAATTAGGCTCGAGTTGTATTAACTTACAAAACGGGCACATCAAAATACAAAGAAATCAATACTTAAACATATGGTTATCACATAATAGTTACCTTATAAGGACTGACTTATTTAAGCTAATTTTCTTGTAATTTGTAATTTGTGATTGTAAAGGTCTTAGTCTTTAACACAACTGTTCCCTTAATGACCTGTCATTATATATTTGTAAGGTCAAATGAATTACAAATGCCTCATTAAAACAGTTAAAATCATTTCAAGAACATGACGGAAATTACAAAACAAAAAATCAAAACATTTGCAAACAAAGATTTCCTTTGTTCGTACATAGAGAGAGAGAGGGAGGGAAAGAAAAATTGGCCTGGCAAAATACAATGGATCAATTATAATGCGCTGTTTTTGGGACGGCACATGGCAAACAATAAACGATTAAATTAGCTAAACATATCCAATTTTTAAAGTGCAATAAAAGTGCCATTGTTTGGCGTTAACTTAAACGAGTTCTCGCTAAAACCATAAAACACAAAATTTGACACAAAATGTGTTACCTAATGATGAATATATTTTCTTTTATCTATTGGCTAAGCTGGCTTTATTCACTTTCGGCTTCTATGCATGAGTTTTATTGTTGATGCTCTTTGATGTATGTTTTATTTCTATGTTCTGATTACTAATTGGATGTTGTTAACGTTAATTCTTTGGGCTAATGAATGCATTTAACGGCTCATGTGTTTTATGCTTAGTAGAACTTGAATCTAAATGTGTTCGCCTTTTTGTTTAGACACGAGCACATCGTTTAATTGGCACATCATAAAATGCGAAGCATTTAACGTAATTAATTAGTTTCGAGTATGCTACACACACACACACACACACAGAGACAATTTTTTGCAGGCACGTGTAACGCCCGCTGTGCATTGGGGCGTATACTTGATGTCGCATTACTTCCGCCTGTGGCGCACCTATAAACTTCCAGCTTTGTTCTATTTTCCGGCAACAGTTTCACAAAGTCAATCTTGAAACTGTGCATCTGTGGCGCATGTTCTTCACATTATCCCCCTAATAAAAAGTTAGCTAAACACAGAACTATTTATAGCTATATCTAAAAATATACAAACAGCTGCACAAATAAAATAGCGAAAACCCAAAAACATTCGCATGTGTGTTGCTTTTAATAATAACAATACATATAAATACATATATTTAATTTATACTTTGAGAACAAAGCAGCATACAATTTATAAAAATAATCAGTGTTCCCGACAATCCGAGTACGAACCGCAAATAGACAAAGTTCAATACAAAAGTAACTTGGAGCACACAAGATAAAAACTTGGTAGAATTCTTAGAAATTCTGAGTAGCTTTTAAGCATGTGACATGCTTGTAAGTATCTTCGCCGAATACTTATTACATATGCTATAAATGACGGCTGTCAAAACCACAAGCACAGGGGTGTGTCTATTTATTTTTTATGTTTTCACCGAAAACATGTTGAGGGCTTAACTAAAGCGCTGCGTGACGAAACTATTTTTAAATATGAAATTCAAAGTCACATAAATATGTGTATTATTTTAAGCACAAATATGTCGTTATAGCTTGCGCGTGGCTTGATAAGTCAGTCAGCCGATTAAATTTGCAACGCACACACACACACACAACACACAAATGAGCAAAAGGTCGTCTGAGCCGTTTGACTACGGTTTAAGTTACGGCCCACGAGCATATGCTGGCCAAATGAGAGAGAGCTGCAGCAAAGAGAATAACCCAGACACAGACAGACACACAGTTATAGATAAGGACAGACGCAAAACCGCAGACCATAGCGAAAACAAATGGCAACCACGAACGGCGCGTGTGTTTGTTTTTATTATTGTTTGCTCATCATTATCAACATCATGTATTCATCATTATTATTACTATTATTATCGTCATTGAGTGGGGTATTGGGTCTGGAGGGCTGGCAGTTCGTCTGTTTAACTATAAAATTTGCTTAAATAATAAGCTAACGCACTTTCAATAATTATACGTCACTAGAAAAACTCTTTATTATAAAAGAGTAGAAACTGATTGACTAATAAATTCCCTATACATAATATCTAAAACAAAATTGCAATTTCTTTTAAAAATAGGTCTATCGATTTTTATCGATAGGCTTAATTTATCTCTAAGGGTGTAACTTAAGCAACCAAAATACCCACTATACAATTTTACAGGGTATTGACAATGATCAAATGCTGTTTAGCGTCTGAGTTGCCAATGATACATCCGTCTATTGTCACAACAAAACTGCCACACGTGCGACACTTAATGACCGACGCGTCGGCCATCGCAATGCGCCATTTTTCCTCACAATGTGTTGTGTAGTGTTTAGGTAGAGAGACAATTTCCGTATACAACGCACTGAGCTAGAAGCTTTGCCCTAATGACTCTCACTTGCTCACACACACAGTCAACATTCTCTCACACACACATGGGGAAACAAAAGGCGCGCGTGTGGCAATTTACAGTTACATACGGCATGGCGTGTGACTCGCATTATTGGGTCAGCAATTAGCTCGACTGGTTATCGCTGCTTATTGCTGTTGTTGTTGTTGTTGCCATACTATTTATTGGCGCTACTTGCCGTTAATAAATATGCCAACGTTGTGTATATGCCCTACATAAACCACTGTGTTGTAAGGGGAGCCAATCTCATCATCATTTAATGGTCAGATAAATGCAAATGTACATATACATTAAATTCTTTTGAAAAGCATGTCGTAATGGCAACTATAAAAAAACATCTAAAAACCCGCATACATTATACTTAAGCGTGTCAAATAATTACTCATACGTCAGGTTTTACCATAAAGTCATGCATTTGATATGAAAGTCACGCTCAAAGTACAAATGACTCAGTTTTAAAACTACTCTCAGCTGACTTAAGTATAAACAACTTAATTTTAGTTCTATTTTACATATTTTTTATTTGCTGTGTTTATTTTCTATTATTTAATACCACACAAGTCGATTTATTTTCAAAGTCAAAATCATTGACAATGAAAACACAAACATAAATTTTCTTCACATCCCACGCACATAAAACGGATTAAATAGCATTCAACTAAGACTCCTAATATGCCATTAAAAATAAGCCAAATTAATTTGTGTCATTGAAAATTAGCCAAAATTTTATTGTTATTGCTACCGTTTGTCCCACTACGTATTCAACTTTAATGACCCGTTAGAAGTCGTTTTTAACATTTTTAAAATGAGCTCAACACACTCACACACACACACACACACACACATGCGAGCACACTGATAAAGCGATTGCATACACGTGTTGAAAGTCAAAGCCGGTAAAAATAGTATACGAAGAGCAAAAGCAAAAGCTAAAACGAAAAAGCGAATTAATTTGTAGTTGCTTGCATAAATTCAAAACACTTTGTCATACTATCGCAGTTAGAGACGCGCACGCTCTTGTCAGCGACGCCAACTGCGACGTTAACGTTGACAGCGACTGAGAAATGGTGATAATTTCGTTGCCACGAGCAGCGCACAGAGTGTTGGTGTGCGCGGGCGAGCGGGCAGGAGGGGTGAAAGGAGCCCAACCACGAGCCATCGAGTAGCGGCGACATGTGAGCAAGTCAAAAGAAACCAAAAACAAGAAGAACAAAAATATAAAACACCCAGTTGAAACTTTTTGGCAAGTAATTAAAACGTAGTCCAAAGTATACAACAACCTTCCAAAGGAATGCTCAAAGTCATGAACACATATGTAGATTATCTTTGAGCAATGGTACCCCTGGGTTAAATCACAATTTCAAAGGTATTCACAAACACACACATATCCACATACACAACTTAATCTGCTCTCACACGGCGCTAATGAATTTTTATGCTGCTTGTCTGCGATATGTGTGCATGTATGTGTATTTGTGTATTTATGTATGTGTGTGATTTTCGTGTTATTTGCTCTTGTTGTTTTTATTGATTTAACGGCGCACGTGTTGCGACTGGGGTAGCCGAACTGGCAGCTCACCTCCCTCTCTCCCTACGACCAAGCAATTTAAAGCAGCGAACCACAAATTTTATTTGCTGCGATTGTTGTTGTTATTTTTCTTTCGCTACTGTTTGTTTATGTTGCTGAAGGCTTGTTTTTTTTTATACTGTATACATAGATACAAATGTTCGTGTTGCTTTTTTTTTTTTGTATGTACTTTGTGATAAAAATTCGATTTGCGTGTAAGCCTTAATTATAAATCTCTAATTATGAAAGCCATGGGGCGTCATTTATGGCGGCGGTGGTCCAATTACAGTTTCAAACGAAAAACTGCTTAAACAAGCTCTTTGAAAGGATTGCTTTAATATTTAATGAATTTCCGCTTGATAACATATTTAAAATTTGAATAACAAATTGTACATAAATTGTATGTACATTGAACTAAAATATTTGATTAAGATTTGATATTTTAATTCAGTTAGTTTAAGTTGAATTTTTATGTTTGAAAGACATTATTTTAAGAACTTTTTGCTTTATTTCACTTTTTTATTTATTTTCGCACACAATTATTCCATTGCCCAAATAAATGCTCACAGAAGAGCAGTGCATTAACCGCATCAAAGTCGAAGCCAAACAAAGGCCATTAATTCACAAGCATAAGTAAATAAAAAGCTGTCCCTCAGCAGGTTGAATATGTTGTCAAAGTCACGGCTTGATTTGCTTTTTCAGCTGAACCCACGATAAGTGAAAAAATAAAAATAAAAAACTTGGCTCAGTTTTAATTCCTATCTTTTTTTTCGTTTTTAGTTTTTGGGACAATCTGACTGTATTAATGTGTATGGAGGCACTTTATGTGCTCCATTTTTCGATGATAGCTGTTCAAGTGCGTCTGCTATTACGAAACGGAAACGGAAACATAAACGAGGCAATTGACTCAAGAGTTAGTTCCTGAACATGTGTGTATATAAATACAAACACTAAAGTTTTTAAATTAAAAATGTACACTACAGAAATGTTTCTAAAGTAAAGAAAAAAGATTTCTCAATTATTTATATTTTTAGCACCCGCACATGCTAAAGTTTTGCATAACCTACATATTTGTAGACTATGTTGTATTACGAAATCAATATTGCGCATACGCCATATGTCCAAGTTGCAGTGTGCACAATACTGCAAATAAAAGGCCAAAGGGCAAAGACAATGCGTCAGCAACCAGGAAACAAGACATACACAGATACACACACACACACACGCCCACACCACAATTCGTCCTTGAGAAGGTGAATCGCACAAAAAACGTTGATTAGGGGCCACGCTGCACACACAGCACAGCATAGAAGCTAATAAGGGAAGACAAATAGAGAGAGAATGCGCGTCAAAGGCACAAACTTCTTCAATGCATGCTTCCAACCACATACACAAATATTTTCAACAACGAGCAAGATAGCTAGCGAGTGTGTGAGTGCGAGCGAGAGGCAGCAAGTGCGAGCTAAAAGCTCTCTGCAGTATTGAACGCTGCCTGTGACATGCAATTTTAACAGCCGACACGTGTGGCACTAAGGCCATAATTTTGCCTCGATTATCGTTGCTTTTTTTTTGGCGCCCTGAGCCAGAAGATTTATGTGCCAAACTTACCCGTTGCTGTTGGTTTTGCTCGAAAGCGTTTAGCAGTGAATGTTGCAGGAATGTTGAGCTCAACAGCTGTTTGATGCTGCTGCTGTTGCTGCTACTTTGTTGCTGTCGCACACTGACAAAAACACACACAGTGAGACAGAGCATAAACACGTTTTTATTTAATTTATTGCACGCTCATTGAGACTAATGAGCATTCTTCTTTTTCTTTGCTTTGTTGTTTTCACACGCTCTGAATCTATTCTATTCTAAGTAGTCTCAACGACAACGACAACGACAACGACAACAACAATGACGTATGCGAAGCTAACTGCGATGTGTGTGCAACTATTGGACAACAAATGACGCCGTCGCCACTGCTGTTAGCAACACGCGCGCAAACACAAACTTTCGCTTTCGTTACGCGTTTAGACACGAGCACTTAACACACCCAAACACACACACACACACACACACAGAGACGTCACACACCAACAGCAGCTATCACACACACACACACTCGAACACAGAGACACGAAGTACGTAAATGCTGGAGTGGCTTTGTGAGCTTGATGTTGAGCGAACTTTTGTTTCTTTGGCGAAGCGCATGGGTCGACAGCGCAAAGCTGAATGAAACGGCGCTGGCTGCTGCTTGTCGTTTAAATGGCCGCTAGCTGCAGACAAACGTCGAACACCCGACACGAATGTCGAAAGCGCTTTTGACATGAGAGGTGAGCTTACAAAGCTTTAAAATTCATGAGAATATTATTCTATTCAATTATTATTTTGTAGTAAAACATTTATACACTTTCCAATAAGCTACAACTCAAACAGTTTTATAAATAAACCAAATCGCGACTCGTATCAGTCTATTGCTTAGTCTATTTTTAAGCTTGGCATTATTGACTATTCAGTTGATGTCAGAATGCAATTAGCTTATCAATCAATGACTTGATGTAATTACCATAAAAACACACAGTGTGCAAATGAACAAAAACGAAAATAAAAAAAAAACCAACATCAACTATTTTTAAAATGTCAAGTCTAATCTTGGCAAATTGTTGACACACATTTGACTGGCAATGCGCCCACTCATTTACTGTTTTTATGCTGCCTGACAAAAGCCAACAAACAAGAGCAAAATGTGGCTGGCAACAAATGTTGCAGCAACATTGAGATGCTCTGCACGAAATGTAAACATTTTTTTTCCGGCCTACTTCTCGTTTAGCTCGCTCTATCTCACTCTCTGCCTCTCTGTCTGACGCTTTATCTCGATGCCCTCAGCCTGCTCTCTTGCCTTCCCGCTCTTTTAGTCAATTTTGTCGCACGTGTCGGAAATTTTGTTACGGCCGATTGCTTTTTTTTTTGCTATGGTGTGCTAGCTGTGTGTGTGTGTGTGTGTGTGTGTGTATGTCTGCTGCTGTGCTTGTTGGTGTGTGAATATTCGGTTTGATTTTCTCGCGGTATAGCCCGCTGCGCGTGCCAATGAAAAAGTAATTCAATTCCCTAGGCCAAGAGGGCACTCAGGTGACGCGTTGCTGAACTAACGGTAAAAGCAGAGACACCCGCTGTCTGGTTTCCGGTTTGTAGACAAAGCCAAAAAACTACTAAAGCGAAGCACACAATGCAAAAAAGCGTAGCGAAAACAATAAAACAGAAATTAGCATAACACATACATAGTTGTCTCACAAAACAGTCATCAGCTCTCGCCCCCCTTTGCCCCCTTTCCCATACGTTTTGCTTTGTGTGATATTAATGTGCTCGTGGGTGTTTTTTTCTCTTCCTCTCTCTCTCTCTCTCTCTCTCTCTCTCTCTCTGGCCTTAGACACTTTTCAGTTTCAACTGCCAACACGTGTGAGCAAACGAACAAAACAAAAGAAACGGGCAAACGAAGAAATTGCTATGCAGATAAGGGGGGTAAGGGTAGAGGGTGGTTGGGTGAAATGTTTGCGGGATCATTCCACTCCCTTAAATGGCGTCAGAGTTGTTGTTAAAGATTTTGCACTCGTCAGCGAAATCGAAAACTAACTTGCATTCACTGACACTTTACCAGGAGACAAGGGGATTCAATAAGCTTTGAGGGGGGCGTCAAAGTGGGCGTGTTCATTGTCTGCGTCGATGCAAAACTCGTAGCGAAGTCCATAAAAAGTGCGTAATCAAAAACGGTGCCAAAATAATTTATTCTGTTTATTATTTACTTGGCAAGCCGAATCAAACACGAGCCAATCCCAAAAACAACTAACTCACACCTAATATTATACTTGTTCTTATCCCGCTATTCTTATTTCTTTCTATCTTGGCTAAAGCAAATACAAACAGGAAAGTATCCACGTGTGCGTTAGAGACAACGACGTTTGAATGCTCTTTAAGTTAATACCAAAAATGATTTATGATTGAATTTTTATCCGGAGAAGTCGGTTTTTAATACATTCAATTTAAACTATTATCTACATAAATAGATTGGAAACGATATTTCATTGGAAATTAATTGATAGATTTCAAAGTTCACATTGAACAGTGAAAGTTCGCTTATATTTTATTTTCCTTTTAGTTCCTAACATTTCTTCCCTAGAATACTATTTCAAATTTCTCTACACTAAAATGATAAAAATATTTAGATTGTTATTAATATCGCACAATGTCGCGCATGCAGCAAATTGTGAGATTATTTATCTTGCTTCAAAATAAAACCCCGACACGCGCCAAGCTCTATAAAACACAAACATACATACATGTGAATCGCCATTATTTCGGCGCTTGCCAAAAATAATAATGTGAACAATATGGCCCGACAGCAAGCGATATACGGCTATCAATAGATGTCCGGCCAATCCGTATTTTTAGACATGTCAGAGAGTCGCGCATGTAACAACAACAGTATCAATAATCATAAAAATAATAAAATAAATAAGTCCACTCATACTTGTGTACCGGTTTTTCCATGCATGTTTCGAAATTTAATGTGTGTGTTTTGGTTCTATTTTGACTGTTTTATTTGTTCTTTGTTTTTTCACCTTATTCACCTTCTACACGCGCAACGTCAGGGCGCCTTTAAACTGTCCAAAAATATAAATTGTCCAGGTGTAGAGACAAAAAGAGAGCCACGCGCTGCGTTTTTAAACTAACATATACACATTTGTATGTGTAAATACCTGGCATTAATTGCTCCCCAGCAGCCAAACAGAAATACGTGCACTGAAAATGTCTGCTCGAACCTCACATTCTCGCAGTTGTTTATCTAATTAAAAAAAAAAGAGCAAAACAAAAAAAAACAGTGAACAAACCATTTTTAAATTTCCGTTGAAAGTTTCTAGATTTATAGCATTTAGCATTAGTCAGGTTGCAATAACAGCTTTCAAAGCTTTTAAAGTTTTACAGCTGACAATAGCTATTTGCTGTAAGCATTTGACAAAAGCAGTATTTCAAGCAGTTCGTATATAGCAAAGCAGCGCATTTGGGCCATAGATAAATGAACCTAACGTTAAGTTAAACTTTCGTTAAGTGTTACTTTTCCTCAACCGAGCTCATTTGATGCGTATTAACTTTTTCTGTTAAAGTTACCGGCGGTTATTACATATCTATGTTAGGTTCATTTATCTATGCATTTGGGCAAAATTTATTTTGATATGAATTTTTAATAAAAAAAATAAAACTTAAACAATTTAATATAGTCAACATTACAATATTTTATAAATTAATGCGATATTACATTTATATTTATGCTCTTGCCTCCTTAATCATAATTAGTATAGCTATATCTTTTGGCAATTGTATCTTATAGCTTACTTAAAAAACATTTTGAATTAAAAAGTCAAAAAATTATGCTATAAATAGTAATATTTACTGTTTGCACTTTAGTCTTCTTATCTCTTTATGGTAAGACAACACTGTAAGTTCCTCTTTTCAACATTTAAATACAAAATTGATGTATATTTTATAATTTTTCTGTAGGTTAATTGTGTTGTTGCCCAAAACGGCGCAGCAAAAATCAATTTGCAACATTTCAATAAGCAAATGCTAACTACTTGGAGAGGCCCCGCGTTCCAGTTCCAGACCCCAAACCCCAGACTCCACCTCGGCAAATTGAGCCTTTGCCAACGACACCCAACAAACAACAAATAAATGCCCAAAGCGAAAAAACTCAAAACTGCAGCAACGAAAACGAAAAAAAAAAAACTAAGAAAACTAATCAAAGCAGAACTCATTAAGCATAGTAAAAAATTATGCTATTGTAATAAAATGGTTAAGCCGAAGCAAAAATCGCGCAGGCAATCGAATTAAACAGCCGATGGCCAAAGGCGCTGGCAAAGCGCTGCCAAACAAATTGCCGGGGAAATCCCAAAAGAGCTACACAATAGTTGGGGCCAAGATCGACCGACCGATGGACCGACCAGGTTGCAGCCAAGTTAGTTTTCATCGATAGCGAATTTATTATGCAAAGCAGAAGCGGTAAAAGATCAAAGCGCAGCGATAGCAGATAACACGCTCAAACTCGATGAAGACGACGACAACGACGACGACGAACTTAAAGGCGGCCCTTTTTCTGCCCGCACAAATAGATTAGTTTCACATGGCATCGAGCCGGGGTTTTAGGGCGCCATATTGCACACTGGACCCCGCCAGAAGTTATGAAAAATTAATAATAATGTCGAATCGATTGATTTCAGCGAGTGTAGCCGCAGCCGCAGCCGCAGCCACAGCCACAGCCACAATCGCAGTCGCAGTCGGCACCAACACTCAGGGAGTAGGTAGGGCTGCACCACCAGACTGCACCACCTAGACGGCTGGTCGTCCACCGTTTCGGATCGAATTGACTTGGTCAAGTTTGGTCGCCCCCGGGCGCCACTGGACCACAGAGTCGACTAGTCAACAACAACAACAACAACAACTCTAACTCTATCCCACTCTTTCGCTCAATCTCTCTATCTTCCTCACTCTCTAGTCACAGTGCGTGTGTGTGTGTAACTGTAACTAAATACGAGACTTAGGAGCTGTTAAGAGAGCTCCCCGAAACTCGGATGCCCTGTTGAAATTTTTAATTTATATAATAAATAAATAAATAACAAATTACTTGATTTAGATTATTTAAATGTACTCGGTTTATATTGCTTTGTAATTTTCCTGGAAAAACTTTTCTTAAAATTTTAGAAATGTCTGTTAATAAAGTAACCAAATGCTAATTAATACAGTAACATTTTGAGTCAAAAGTTACTTTGATATTTTTATTAATTTAATTTTTAAATTTCAACTAAGTTCCTTGATTTATTGTTTAAATAACTTAAATATCAATCAAGCGATCCGATTTAAAATTTTTTTTTAAATTATAAAATATCAACGGTAGCTGCATATTGAGTTCTCAATAATTATTAAGGTAAATAATATATAATATAATATATATAATAATAATAATAATAATAACATAAATTTCATCTGTCTGTTGAAACATAAAAATGTATCATATTCAGCGACTTAGTTAAGAAACTCTTAAGCTTAGGCATAAAAGTGCTTACATTTTGTTTGGTGTGCACAACACTTAGCGCCTCAAGCATAAGTCGTACATTTTCATCACTCGCCTAGGAAGCAGAGACCCGAGAACATAACCAGAGCCATATAGCTGAAGTCAGACCCTAAACCAGGACCAAAAGCCCATGAAGAGGCTGTCGTCTGTTGTCTGACTTAACTTTTATGGTCTGTACGTCAGTCTGGGACTCATCGTCTCCCTCTCTCTCTCTCTCCCTCTCTTAGCTTGGGTGATGCATTTTTCATGACCAGTTTGTACGATTTCCGCAACGCAATGCGCATTTTCATGTAATTCAATTCGGGTCGTTTTGGGTTTTTGTAGGCGCATTGAACCAGGCGCATTTTACAATTCTATTGGCGTTTGTTGTTGTTGGCAGGGCTGGGATGGGCCCACCGCTGAGCCAACGTTAACATGGCCTAATGAAATACGACATTTGACTCGTGCGTCCAAATATTTATAGGCGTGGGATTGCTCTCGGCCACAAAACGGCCAACAACTGGAGCAGCACCAAGAATATATAAGTGTGGAGAGGCGTTTATATCTGCCCAGTTTTAACGATACAGCACTTAAATTGAATATGCATATACATATCTCTACACACAAACATGATCAGATCAGTTGTGGGGCAGAGGATCGGTGCCATCAAAGTCTTTAGCCAGGCAACAACAAACGGCGCGTGCTGCCTGACTTCCGCTCGCTTCCTGAATGTGACCCAAAAGCAGACAACTGGCGACAATCTCCCCTCAACTCCTAGCCATAAGGAAAAACCCTCAGCTAGCCACACTTACTCCTAGTTAATATGCACGATGTTGAGTCAATAACTGATAGCTTCGCAGACTAGGCAGACGTGTTTTTGACTCATCACGTTGCGATGTTTTTTTTTTTTTTTTTTAAAGCTGCGCCACGCGACTATAGTTCAAAGGGCAACCGATCGATTTGTATGTGATTTGTTTGCCTAAATGACTCATCATTTGATTTCGGTTCAGAAATGCCCAAAAAACCAAACCAGCTAGCTTGGATTGCTAGCTTTACCTTGAAGGAGTTATGCATATACACACTTATTGATTGACCTTAAGTTTTTGTAAAAGAAAAAGGAGTAGAAGAAGTGATCTTAAACTCAGAGCTTGTAAAAATATTAAAAATTGTATTATATACCTATAGAATAATTAAGAAAAATAAAAATGCTTTTATTGGATATATATATCCATAGGAAACACTTCATATAATAATTTACATAACGCGTACAGTAATTGTATGTACGCATCTGTGACTAAACTTCAATCTTCGAAATTACAGATTTTTATTTTTTTGTATCAAGTTTCTAAAACAAATTTCACAATTTTCCAAATTCAAGATTTTAATGTTATCGATCACATGTGTATATTGGAAACGAAAAGAGTTATCGAAAATTGAAAACAAACTGTACTGCCTAGGACTTAGATGAGCTAATGTTCAAAATCTGAAGTCTCATAGCTTTTCTTTAATAGTTATACAGACAGACAGACAGATAAACAGACAGACTGACGGACATGGGTATATGGACTCGGCTGTTGATGCTGATCAAGAATATAAATATGTATGTATATACTTTATAGGGTCGGAGATGCTTCTTTCTGCCTGTTACATACTTTTGCACAAAACCATTATACCCTTTTTAACCATTTTATGGGTTCAGGGTATAAAAATGTTTGTTTTTATAAAAAGTGCATAACAGTGCAAGAAACGAGAGTTGTTAAATGAAGTGCTTATAACAAGAGATATTTTTATATTAAAATTAATAATAATATTTCCACGAACCCCTTGTCCATTTGAGTATAGCAAAGAGAATTATTGAACAAATGTGTATTTGTTATAATTAAATTTAATAACAATAACAGACGCATGCTAAAACATTTACTTATACTTACACTCACTCACGCTTGCGCATTATGGAAACACGTCTCTAAATTTCACCAAAATCAGCAAGGCTTACTTGAGTTTTTGAGAATCGAGGAGTAGAGCAGGAGTAAATAGTCGTTACATTAGTTAACGTAACGTTGCGTTACGTAACGTTTTCTTTTACATTTACGTAAGACACTGCTCTACTCCTCGATTCTCAAAAATTCGAAGATTGAAGTATACTATAGGATCAGAGATGCTTCCTTCTGCCTATTACATACGTTTACACAAAATCAGTATACCCTTTTTACCCACTTCATGGGTTCAGGGTATAAAAAGTTTCAGAGTGTAAAGTTTTCTTAGCTTCTTGCACAACCCTTAAGCAAATACAATATTTACCCATCAATAAATTGATCTTAGAGTACTTTTAAGCCACTCTAGATAAACATCAACAGTTCTACATTCAATCACATTTCACTCCTTTGAACCCCAAATAGTTAGCTGACAGTCAATTAAAGGTTTAATTTGTATTCATTGGATTGCTTCCTGCTGTCCTACACCTACAAAATGCGTTCGAAAATCAATTGATATTGGCTAATTAAATATGCATTGCATATAGCGTCTCACATATGCACGATTTGTTTATGTAAAATGCTAATTTTCTCGTCAAGCATTTCATGAAAGTCGACAACATTAACAACATAATACTGACTTTTAGCTGAAATTCTAAGCCATCAAATGAAAGACACGAGTCCTGTTTTCAAGTCATTGACTTGGATTTTTATGTTTCTTAGAATGTTTGAAATATATTCAGTGTTTATGTCGTGCCTCCTCCAATGGGTCAGACCTATAAATTATGCAGCAATTAATGGACTTAATTCATAAATTTAAAATATACATGTATTAAGATTACAAAATGTTGATAAGTGAACTTATTTTACATATGAATACAAATTGATAGATTTTAATGTATCAAACACATAGAAAAATTATTACTTTAAAAATAATTATGTCCGTCATGAAAATTTTAAAAGCTATTGATAATCACTAATTTAATTGTTTGGGAACCCCAAATCAAGTCCGCTTTTTATATATTTTGATTTTATATACGGATAGACAATAAATGAAAATTGTACATTTTATTAATTATTTTAGTTAATAGCCAACTATCATGGGTTTTTACTATTATTTTTATTTGCATATACAACGAAAACAAATGCAAATATCAATTAATATTCACAGCTTCCAGCGCCATTTTAATAAGCTAATTAGGGGCAATTAAAAGCCAAGTTAACACAAACACATTCACACACACGAAGTCAATGCGTTGCCTCATTGGCTCACACACATGCACTCATACACACACACACACACTCACACATAGGCACACAAGTTGGCTGTCTATTGTGGTGGAAAGCGAAAACAAAACGCAAAAGCAAAACAACAAAACTGTAAATAGTTTCTTAACGGAGCTTAACGAATGCTGACCAATCAGCGAGCCGCAGTAAACCAACACACACAAGCACAACTGGGCTTGAACAGAGTTGCCAGCTCAAACGAAAGTCAAGCAATCGCTATATGAATAATATTATTGCGACTATCCATAGTATATATGGAACCAATGGTGATTTTTATCAAGCAATTCGCTTAAATGAATACTTTGTGAGATTTGTGTTTTTTTGGCATACAGTAGTCAGCGTCATAATAAATGCCAACTCTTAATTGATTTATGGCTAATTTGAATAGATTACCAGCTAATGAGTTTCGAGAGCCGGCAACAACACACACTTCAAACTTACATACATGTGTATGTGTGTAGGTGTACAAGGGGGCGTCAACAAATGACTTGGTTCGCTGTTTGTATTGGTCAGTTACCTGTGTGTGTGTCACAGTGTACCTGAGTAAAATCTGTCATTTACACTGCCAGAAAAAGTTGAGTGAAGGTGTAAAGTAAGCAAATAGTAGGTAACAGAATGAAATGAAAGTAATAAAAAAATATTAAATACATATTTTGAACGAAGAAAATAATTATTTTATTATTTAAATGCCCTTCTTCACATATTTGACTCAAATATTTATATTTTTTCACTAAACTCTTCCTAACTCTAGAAGCTTTCTGTGTTCCTTTGGTGAACATGTTTCTCTCACTCCTTGAACCTTTTGAAGGAGTTCAAGAATGTTATTAAGAATGTAAGGACTTATACTTCAATTGATAGACTACATCCTTAAATCTACCTAATCTAAAAAAAAAATGCATTCTCACTCCTTAGAAACTAACAGCGTCCTACAATTATTTTCCAAATTTTTTTCAGTGCACGATCGTTGATCGCATTGGGTGAGCTCACACCAATACACACACTATGAGCTCAGCTTGCGCTCGTGTGTGAGCTCTTGAGCTGAAACTGAACGAAAGCTACCTTACCTGTTTCGAAATCAAGTTTGTTGCTTCTGTGTCGCTTCGGTGATCCGCACAGAAAGGTGCACGCGCGCATTCTACACGGTTGGCTACACAGAGCGTTTTGTAAGGCGAGTTGAACGGATTTTTCCAATAGCCAGTAAGGCACAAAGCGGAGACGACGACGTTAAGCCGTCGGAAGTACGAAAGTTATCGTCGTGTCATCGTAATCGTTATCGGCGTGTCGGTTCTAATCGTTGTAATCGTTTGAACTCAAGAAGTTCCATTTAACATAAGTGCTAAAGTTTACAAAGTGAATCTTATAAGAGAGAAAGAGAGATGATATGTACGTCATAAGATTCGCAAATGATTATGTAAAGCTCATCATTGTTAAAACAAACCCCATAAATCTTGTCGAGCTGCCGATATAATCAAAGTGTTGTGAAGTTCCATGAATATGCAATGTTCGTAATAATATAAGCAAAATATAAAAATATATTGAATTGTGCAAAACAAAAAACCATTTGAGAGTTGAGATCTTTATGCAAAATATGTCAATTGTAATTGAAATATAAGTTGTTGAATTTATAAATATAGCAATAAGTTTGCTTGGCATTGCCATTAAGTGCCCCAAAACATTGTGCAAAACAAATTTAATTCAAAAGATTATTATAAATTATAATTTATGCAATAACAACAAAACACAAAACAGCATTAAGCAAAAATATACATTTTCTGTACCTGCTGTACCCAATGGATATCGCAAATTAAATCTTTTGAGAAAAGGTAAGACCCCCAAGGCCCCCGAGTTAAAGCTCGCACCCGCACCCGAACGCACAAGCGCGATTTACCAATTTCATTATTAACTTTGATAGAAATCAAATAACAAAATACTTAAAAAGCCAAACCAACAGAGCAAATGTAGCCACAACAAAAAGTCAACACACACACAACACACAGACAGACAGTTGACAGACAGACAAATGTATCTCGGGGTTCTTCATTTCATTCAATGACTTTTTGGTGGTCCCTATTCAAACAACTCCAAACAAATCAAGCACCAACTCGATGGCACTCCAAACGTCAACTCGAACAAATTTTTTTCGACTCTGATAAGTTCACTTGACAATGAGTTGCAACTAAGCCAGGCCAACCAGTCAAAGTCATATATGTACACTGCGTTACAGTCTACCAAAGCCGGGCCCAAAAAACATAGAAAAGATAGAAAAATAAAAAAAATAAAACAGAAGATGGTCACAGCCGGTAGTGAATATTGAAGTACAAAATTGAAATTCATTTACAAAACTAATTTCAATTGTTGCATTTTTAAGAATATTTGTGTGTACGTGTATTGAGATTTCTTCTTTGGCGCCACCTAAAGGGCCATTCAAAATCTTCACAGGCACAATGACATGGAAAGTGATAATATTGGAGGTTAGCTTTGTGGCGAGGAAAAATGAGCTGATGGTACAATGAGAAAGAAAAAAATGTTTTGTTATTAACTTATTTTAGGATAAGCCACAAAATTATACAAAAAGACCCAATATGTAAACTTAATTACAAAATTTTTGTTACTGTTTTTAACAAAATTCTTAGTTGCTTGAATTTTAGTATCTTTTTTTTGTTTCGTTACAGTACTTATATAGTCTGTTCACTAAATACCACCTTATATTTATAGTATCATACAATATTTAAATCGATTGCTTTAGTTGTCTTTTCATCGAAGTAAATAATCAAACAATTTATTTAATATTTATTAAATGTTTTCTTGGTATTACTTACAAAATTTAATAAAAAGATAACCTTGTTTCTTTTTAATTATATTTATTATTGTTAAGCTAGTATTTTATTTTAAGAGTAGCTTTCATGCAGTAATTTTCCTTTTTTTTAATCTTTATTTTCTAGACACTTTATCAAATTTATTTTGGCCAATTAACTAAAAGTGTTGATATTTTTACATCTAAAATATTGCATTTTTACTGTCAATATATGTATGCTTGGCACTTTTAAAAGATAGTAAGAAGCATAAAATTTTCTATTATAAACTCTATAAATTCAATATGCACATTAAAGTTGACAAGTCCTCCATTAATTTAAAAAGACAAAGAAACCTTAAATTTTAAATGCGTCACCAAATTGAGCTACAAATTTTTGACTAGTTTTGTGTAGGCTCATAAATTTAGCATAACATGTCTAGAATGTTTCGTTAAAGTCAAAAAAACAGGGCTACAAGACTATTTTTTCTATAAGTAAGTAGTCTTTCAAGCCACTTAAGTGACTCATTTGCCACGAATTAAATATAAATTAATCTTGGCCAATGTAATCTGTTATAAATCTCAAAGCCAAAAACCCTTTTGAGTATTTAGCATAACTCTTGTAGCCACATTTCATTAACCTCGGCGTCAACTTAACCAACTCCATGTCGAATCACATGCTCATAAATCATTTTCCTTATGCAATCCCAGGCAAAGAAACTGCCAACTCATCAAAACGCAGCACATGATATCATACCTACCAGCAGAGTCAGGAGGAGAGTACTCAATATATATCTCCAATGCCACTGAGCGATTTCAACGGCTCAATTGTTGAACGAGCAACAACAATGCAAATCAGTTTTTTAGATGGCTCGCCCTTAAAATATGCTCTTTTATATGTCCAAAATTCAAACAATGCCAACAAAACTGAACCAATTTCAGCCCAAGTGTCTAAGTGTGTTCGTGTTGAATTTTCGGCTACTATCAATCAGCAATTAATGTTTCATTTCATTAGCAATAAAAAAAATGTTTCTGCAGACTTTTATTAGGGTTCATTTTTCTTGTGATTATTATTTGCCAAATTTAAAACCAGTTTATTGTTGGATCAATTTCAGGAACTGCACAAAATGTATGCGGACAAACGTGGCCTAGAGAAGCCAGGCTCAGCGCTGTCAGCAGCAGCAGCAGCAGCAGCGGCGGCGGCAGCGGCAGCAGCTGCTGTGGCAGTCACGCATTTGGCCACGCCCACTCATGCGCATGCCCTACAGCAACAGCAGCAACAGCAACAACAACAGCAGCAACATCAGCATCATCATGTGCTGCAGCTGCAACACCAGCAGCAACAGCAACAACATCAGCAGCAACACTTGCAACACCAGCAACATCAGATGCAACAACATGTACACACGCATCATAACTTTCAACAGCAACAACATGAGCCAACAGCAGCCACATTGTCACAGCAGCAACACTTACAGCAACAGCAGCAGCAGCAACAGCAACAGATTGCACAGCAGCAACAGGCGAGCCAGCAACAGCAGCAACAGGCGGCCGGCATGTTTACAAGGTAAGTCTTAGCGCCAAGTTAAGTCCCTCCCCAAACTCCAATATCGTGGCTTATCTGCTGCACATCTCGTTAGCTTTGAGGGCCAACAAATCAGCGGCAGCAACGCATCAAAAATGCGCAACATGCAAACTTTTAATTTCAATTTGTTTTCGCACGCTTCGCGATATTTGTCAATACATATTTTCTCTGTGTGTGTGTGTGTGTGTTGTGTGTGAGTTTGAGCGTGTATAAAGTGTTCTATAAACTGCCTTTTTCTTCTTCTCTCGCTGCTTTCAATTTCTTTTAGCTGGGATTTTATTTATTTTTATTTTTGTTGCCACTGCTGCTTGGTCTGCTGCCGGGTTTTAATGGCCTCTTGTATTGGCAACTTGTAGTTCACATTTATCTGGCACTCGTAATCTGTTCGAACCCAAACTCCGGTATCCACATGGCAAATCCCGTGCGTACCCAGCCACCATCACCACCAGCAGCATCAGCATCAGCGCCAACGCCGTTTTCTGTCGATTCTCGCAAAAATTCACAACAACGATACAAAAAAAAACAAACAACAAAAAAAAAACTCACTCGTTCGACTCCTTCGCGGCTGCTGTGCCATTTTATTTAGCTCCAATTAATTAGTGCTTCAAATGTTTTGCCATAAGTTAAACCCGCACAGTGCGATTGACATTACCACGTTGCCAATCGGACCAAGGCTCCAACTCCAACGACATTGCAACGTCCAGCATCCAGGATGAGGATAACCTTTGCAGCGATTTTGGCTGGCGCATCGACTTCTTCCAGTTTGCTTCTGAAATGTGTAAAACTCACGTGTGAGGCTCGTTGATGGCTTCGTCTTTCTTCTCTTCTCTTCAACTTTTTCATGTGTCTGGTTTTGTGTCTTGTGTCTTGTGTGTGGGTGCTAGCTGTGGGTGTGTTTGTTGTTGTTATTGTTCTCGTGCTATTGTTGTCGTTGTTTTTTGTGTGGCGACCAATTGGTTAGCAGAAGCCATTCGCAAAATCATACAAAATTAGAGCATTTTGTCAGCATGCAATGTCCAATTTGACTAAATTTCCAACACTTTTGTGAGCTAGTTGCTTTAAAGTAAAGAAAAAAAATATTCCTTTTAAAAACCTTAAAAATACAATCAATCAATATAAGAAGCTTTATTTCATAGCACATTAAAAGTATTATTTTTTCGATCTTTTCCACACTCTTTCGATTAGTCAAGCAATGCTGGCAAAGTTCAACGCATTCATTCATATTCTTCGTATTCTTGTATTTTCTGGCTTTCATTCAGGGCAACCAACCACTTAGCATGTGAAATATTTAAGATTCCCATATCGAAATCAATTGAACTGACTGATTTTCACTGGAAAGATTTCAATGTGTATATGTTTAAAACGGCGCGCGACTCTTTCGCACGCGCATCTCAAAACCTGAGTGTAAATATTAGTAAACATCTCATGGATTTCTATAAATATATTCTACGCTTAGCGTCAAGTCAACAACAACAACAGCAGTAAAAACAAATATGCCATGAAACCGAAACAAACAACCGTTAAACAACGAAAACTATATCAATATGCTCTAAATAATAAAATAACACTAATTAAAGTCAAGAAATTTTTAACACATGCCACAACACTCAACACCAACAAACAAACAAATAAACTAACAAACCAAAAGGAAACCAAAGCGAATAGGGAAAAAGGCAAATTTCCATTGCATTGAAGTGCGGCTTCCTCCTGAGTGAAACTAACCAAAAAGCCGTTGTTGCGTATTGTGCGGTCGCCGACGATCGTCCGGCCGGCGAATCGTGTTAATTTTGTCAATTAGCGGGCAGATACATTTGTATCTGTAACGTTGCAAGCAGCTAGCATTTTATGCTGCTAATTTCATTAACACATTTCCAATCGCTATCGGCGCAAGTTATTTACCTCTGTCATTTTTAGCTCCATTTCCACAACACTGAACTGCAGTTGCACCAGATATCTGTATACATATACATATCTATCTATATCTGGTGCACTTGTCTAATTGTTTGGGCAAATATTTGATGACTCGCGTTTCAAGCTAATTGATGGCCAGTATATATTTCTTTCTTTCCCAAAAAGAAATGCTGCTCGAAATGATATTGCAAAGGCAAATATGTAAGTGCGCCATGCAAAGAGACGGGGGCGGCGGTGGAGGCGAGAGGTTATTGTTGCTGCCTTAAACCAAAAACTTGCCCCGAGGCGCGTCAAATTATTTAGCTGCGGCATCCTTGTGCTAATTGCCTGCCGCTGCCGGTAAAGTGCAGCAGCCAAGCCGAACCAACCATCAATCCCGAGAGTTTTCAGCTGCAGAGTCCACCACGGCTCAGTCTGGGACTGAATTTGAGCTCTCTCTTGGCTAAGTTGGGTAATTTCTGGCCAAGCCACCGCCGGGCAAAAATTTGTATACCTACATATATACAGGCCACAGAGCCGAAGCCGAAGCTGAAGCTGAAGCCAGAACTCAAGTCATGGGAAAATTTCCGTACACACACAATTTGGGGTTTGGCTTACGCCTCAGCAGCAGCAGCAGCAGCAGCAGAGGAGCAGCAGCAGTCGCAGTTGCAGTCGACGTCGACGAACTGTGCAACAACAACTACAGCTACTACTAAGGCACAAAAAAGTCAGTTTCGCACGCAAATTAAGATAATCGAAAGCAAATGCAGCAACGGTAGCAGCTCCATGGTTAGCGCTCAACAAACGGGTTTACTTTACCCGGTAGCAACAAATCATAAAAATATGAAAAATTATGCGGCGGCGGCGGTGGTGGAGACGATGATGACGTCGAAGTGTGCTTTTGGCAGTCCATCATTAAATTATGGCTAAGATTCCAATCGGACACACATATACACACAATGAGAGCAAGAACAGCAGCAGCAACAACAATAACAACCACAGCAACAATCAACATCAATTGATTTCTTTCTTTCTTTTTTGCTGTTACTTCTTCATCTTTTCTCTTTTGAATATTCGAACATTGAAGTTCTAGTGGCTTGCCAGTGTTGCTGTGCTGCTTTTGTGTGTGTGTGTTTTTTTTTTTTTTTAGTATTTCCTAACTGAAACAGTAGTTGGCACATAAAACACAGTTCAACGTTGCTTTGCCTTTTTTCCACTCACTAAATTATATGGATGGCCACAATCGAACTCGTAACTTAAGTTATCTTAATTGATACTAGCAAATTGGCAAAAAAAAAAAAATAATAATAATAAAACAGACATGAGCAAATTAAATTTATATGGTTCCCACCAGCAAAATACAGGGTGTCAAATTAATTTTGATTGCGTTTGATCGTCAGCTGAAACTAAAAAAAATAAATTAATTAAAATCATGTTAACTTTTAACTCATATTTGTACATGATGTTTCAGCAGAATTATTCATTCAGAATTATTTTTTTAAAAAGAAGATAAAATTTGTAGCTTGTTCAATTTAAAATTTTTGGATTGTCATTCGTTAAAAAATTTTGGATTAGTAAACGTTAAGAATGTTGTTGTGAATATTTAATAAAAATTAAAAATGTGTTTTATCGTTTAAAATTATTATCATTTTCGAAAGTTAATGTAAATCTAATTGAATTTTCAAATCGCATTGATTTCTCTCAGAATTGGTGGTTAGTAAAAAAAATTATGAGCTTTAATTGGTAGTAATTTTAAGTTTCTTTTAATAAGACCTTAAGGTAAGGGGTCTTTGAGACCAGACACAAATCTGAAATCCATCAAAAGCATACCTATAAACCGAAACAAGAATATGAACAGATGAGAGTTGCCACCTTTGAACACATACTTAATAAACCTAAGCGCTACACCTCGGGCTGCTGCTGCGCTTTTGTGGCTGGCCATATAATTTGGCTAAAGGCCGTAGCATAGCGCAACAAAAAACAACAACAACAAAAGCCAGCACCCCATGGTTATTAGATGGCCAACATGAACGTGGCAAGGATCGTTTTCGTTTTCATTTTTTTTTTTTTGCATGCTAAACGTCGCCCGATGTTAATCTGGTTGGAGTTGGAGCGGCATTCTGGCACAGCAAGGTATCGATTACTGCCACCGGGTTACGCAGACACAGAAAATGAAATGCGTTGCGTTTTGGGATGCAGACAATAAGCCACACAAACACAGAGAGTGGAAGATGAAGGGCCGACAAGTGTTTCCCAGGAATTCCAAGAAATTTTTGGGGGCCGAACCAAAAAAGCATTGTGCGGCGCCTGGCAATTAATTGTGCGCCAACTTGGCGGTGGTCGGGCGTGGGTTCAACGCAGTTCGTCTTCGGCTCCAATCGGGTATAGGGTTACCAAACCAGCACCAGCACCAGACCGGACCGGACAGTCGAGTTACTGTCTGACAGGCCCCCTTCTATCAGTCCGTCAGGAACTTTGAATGTTGGACGCGCGTTCATTATGCGCCGTTTTGCACTATTTTCCGCACAGAAAAATCATTAGAGTTGCCCGCAGCGTTGAGCTGGACCCAAACTGTATCGTGGGAATATGGCAAATAAACTCGTCCAAATTACACACACACAAACACACAGAGGTGGATAGAAGAAAGGGTGGATGTAGTGCGAGTGCCTAGGCAATTGGTTAACCGCAGTCGCTCCAGGAAAAGTGCAATAAAAATTTGCGCAAATTTCGTGTTTCTGTTGGCCTGCAATTGCTATTGACTTGGCCTATCCATTGCCTGGCTGACTGACGCCCCATGCATATTAAAACTTGGCTTAGATTGATACGTGTGTGTATGTGTGTGTGTGTGTGTGTGTGTGTGTGTGCTGCAGATGAGATACGGCATTTACAGCTGTATGCCCTGGGCGCCTGTGATTTATTTGCTGCGAATTTTTACGATGGCGCTGAGCAAGAGCATTAAAAGTTCCAAAGTTCGGCCCATAGTCGCGCATTTAAAAACCATTTTCAACTTAATAGTTTGGCATTATGTTTAAGCTTTATGTGCTAATTAGTGGGCCCAACGGCTTAAGTACTATCTCGAGTCTCCTAAACCCCCAACAATTTGTAGGCGTATTGCGTTTGCTTTCTATCTGCTGGTGGGTTAGCCTAGCTGGTCAATGATGATGAGAATAACAAGTTAAGGTGCTCGAATAGGGTGTACTTAGCTAAGAGTTAAGGTGTAGTTAGAATAAATGAAAAGAGATTCATAAAATAGTTTGGGTTTCGTTTTTTAATTTTGTTTAGATTTTTCTACTTTTCTACGATACATTCCAAAACTTTACTCTCCTATTTTACGTAGTATCTATGCTTCGTCTTCCACCCTCCCAATCCTCAATATACCCTTTCTAGCCACTTGTAAGCTGTAAAGGGTATACACAAGATTTGTGCCTAATTTCTGTAGAGCACGTAAACTTTGTTGGATATCTGTGGCTGTGAAGCGTAAAACAAACTGTAGGCCAAGTAGCTTGATTAAGATCTTGACTGCCACACTGAGATTAAACATGTGGCAGCCAGTACGAGTACCAGTACCATTGCTGGCTCTGGCTATGAGGGAGGCAAGAGATTTTTAACTTTAAGTTAGCTCCTACGCCCGCCTTCAGACACAGGGGCACAGGTTGGCCTGCTGACGCCTCGCTAAGAATCGTGTTTATGCTTTTAATTAGCAACAACAACTTGTGTACAGTAAGTAGCAACAACAACAACAGCCCGTAAGCAACTGCAAGCCACTTGGTGCTACTTAGTGCAGATTTCAAGTTACCGATAGATATATTAAGAAATGACATGACATGTCTCGCTCACTCCTCAACTCCACAAGCCTCATCCTCAGCCTGGAGACTGAGCTGCTCAGATAAATTTTGATGTAGATTGCAAGCCAAAGATGTGCGGGAGTTTTCTTCCTTCCATACTTGTAAATCTTACCAACAAAAGATCTTGCTTGTTGTTGTTGTTGTTGTTGTGGCTATTAACACGTTTTGGTCTTTTGGGGCCGTGCATTACGAAGGATGAGAGCATTATTATCATACTATTATCGCCCGACCCAGGCATCTTGTTTATGATAAATATTTCAAAAACTTATTAATTATGCCACAAATAGGCAGCCCCAATGGCCAACTAGCTGACATTTTACTCAGCTAATTGGGAATTGCTCCGAAGCTACCTTGGCATGCGTTCCAAGTAATGAGTGTGGGAGGATGAGTCGCCTACATAGCTTGAAGATTTTAGCCAGCTGATATTGAATATAAGCACATAACATAAATATTGTATATTAAATACACATCATGCTCATACAAATTTATTTAAAAATCCCACAAACTTTTATGCACATAATTTAATAGCTTAAAATATTTTGTAATGCTATTATTTTAATGTGATTATTTTTATATTTAACTACTAATTAACATAATTTAATTGCTTCATAGATTTATTTACTTGGTTGCTTTAAATATTTTAAACAATAAAGCTTCAATCAAAGCAAACATGCAAAAAAAAAACACATACAGTTCAAGAACAAACTGTAGACAAAAATCAGTCACCCAGCTGACTAGTGTGACCCTTCACCAGACTGTTAAACGACCACGCCCACTCGCTGTAAATGTTTTTGGTGTCCATTGGAAGTCGAAAGCAATCCAATCATATGTTGTAGAGGTTTGAACTCTGGCGACTTTATCGCTGCATTTGAATCAATATTCATTTTAATTGTACAAATCACCTTGACTTAATTGTGATTGTGTGTGCGAGTGTGTGTGTGCGAGAGTGTGTGTGTGTCTTGAGCCCCCCCCTTGAGCCGACTACTCAATTCGAATCAAATCTGTTCTATTATGGGCAGCAGTTGGTAGAAAAAATGCCGGCTGGCAAAAGGCGATCGGATGAAAAAAAAACATAAACAGACGGTTCCGTGGCCGTGGCGCTCGTTTTTGCATTGCATGCGGCAACCGAATGTTGCATGCAACGCGAACCGCACACACATGGGAACCGTGTATCAAAGAGAGAGATATTTGTGTGTGATTGTTTTAAATGTTAACATGGCCATTTAGAGGCAATAACAGGCGGCAAAATGGCAGTCCACGGAGACTGAGAAAGCCAGAAAGGCGCGGGCACTTGCTGTTATTACAACAATATTACCAATATTTATCAAGCGCTTAGCCAACAATGGCAACAACGTCAGCATAAATAAAAAAGCAACAACAGCAACAACAACAACAAAAATGCTTATACGCCGCATGCGCCGCTGCATAAAGAGACAAATTTATGATTTATGAATTCAACCTTGTAAATAATATGCTCACAAAAGTACACGCGGACAGAAAGCTAAACGCACACCCCTACACCACTACACCTCCTCCTCCACCTCCAGCAAGAGCAACTAAACAAACCAGCCGACAACCTACCAAACAAAACTGACCAACCTACTTGCACAATTTTCCGCACAAGGCATGTGGCAAGTGTGCCCCACATCGACCAAGCGGTGCAACAATAACAACAATAACAACAACAACAACAGCAACTACATCTACAACAGCAAGAACAACTACATTCAACAACTAGCTGCTAGTTGTATGATTTTTAAATGCGCGATGAGTTATTTATGCATCTCGCATGCTCTTTTGGTATGTGCTAGCCTCAGCTTAACCCTTAGATGGTGCGACTTTTATTGGAAGTGGCTGTAAGGTTTGTGAAAACATAAGTCGGAACTTTATGATCGGTTTTAGTTAAGATAAACGTAATGTCATTGATCTATACCAGCATATATAATGCTACAAATGCTATGATTAATCCACTATTTGCTTAAGAACTTTGCCAAATAATTTGTTAGCTGTTTTCAAAAGCATCATACATTTTTTTCATATTAAACAAATTTTCGGATTCTTTTTATTTAATAATTTTGTTTGTTAAAAGTTTCTTTGAATATTAATCGAAATTTGACAAGGTGAAAGATGGCAATAAAATAAAATCTAAAGCTAAAATGGTTACAAAAGTTAAAAATTTAAGTTATTTTAGTTTATCTAAATGAAAATAAAACATGTTTAACTATTACCAAATTCCTCTAATAAAGTTTGCCCTTAAATGCAGTAATGTTAGGTAACACTTTAAATATTTCAAATCGAATACTATAATACTTATATTCAAGAAAGCCTAATATTAACAATACTTATAATAACAGCTAGCCTCAACATTTTGTAATAAAATTATAGTTCTCATTGCCTGGCAATTCGCCACACATTTGAATGCCATGGGTTAAGCTTGCTGGCACACACAAACTAAGTACGAGTTGTGTGAGGCTGTGAAAACATATGCGCCTGTGGCCAGTGTTGGCGCTGTCCATTATTAAGCTGTAGCTGTGAACGTGCTCATATATATTCTAATTGTTTCTTTTTTTCTTCTTTATTTTTTTTTTTTGGCTAACCTGTTTGTTTGTTGTTGTAACTATCGTTTGATTATCTTTGTCTTTGCAGATTCGATGCGAACAAATCGACAAAGGGTGCCTCGAAGATGCGACGCGATCTTATAAATGCGGAGATAGCCAATCTGCGGGATCTGCTGCCGTTGCCGCAATCGACGCGCCAGCGACTGTCGCAGCTGCAGCTGATGGCCCTGGTCTGTGTCTATGTGCGCAAAGCCAACTACTTTCAACAAGGTGAGTGGATGGGGGCTGTAGGGGTGGAGGAGGGTGCAGTTTGATGCATATATGCATGTTGATAATTGGCTGCACGTTGATTGAATATGCATGAGTCATGCTGTTTGTTTTTGGCATGGACGCGGACCCCACGCCGCCAAAAACATTCGTTTAGTCTGTTTAGAAAAAACCGCTAGGTCTGAGTGACGAGTACTGAAAAATACCGAGTAGTTGTTATTGTAGCAACCACATCATTCATATGTCTATGTCTCCGTCTCTTTGAAAATTGTTTTCGGCCAAGTAATTGGCTAAGCGTCTAGGCACGCACCCAGGCTGCAAATTGCCGAGATCTCTCTCTCTCTCTCTCTCTTTCTCTCTCTCTCTCTCTCCCTCTCTAGTTTGTCCATCCTCCTTTAATGCGCATGCGCACAGGTCAATGCGCAGGCGCAACTGAACGAGATCAAGTCAGGCATTGCGCGCTCTTTATTTTTTGTTGTTTTGTGGATAATTACGAAAATTGTTTTTCAAATTAGCGTTGTGCGGTACATAGTAAGACCCATAGATAACACACACACACACACTGCATAGTTGTTGGCCTGGCTCTCTTAACTTGGCTAGCATCTTTGGCTTGTGAGGCATGTGAACTCGGTCCCAGGCCCTGGTTGGCTCAGCTGACTCAGAGCTAAGGCAATTTCACAATTGCAATGGTAACAACAACAACAACAACAACAAAGTCTGCCTTGCATTGCTATAAATATTGCGATAAATCAAAATGTGCGATTTATGTGTTCTACAAATTGCAAAAAATTAAACTTAAGTACTGTTTCTTTTTCATCTTCTTCTTGCATCTCTCTTAACTCTTAGCTTACCTTCATTTTTTTTTTTTTTTTTTTTTTTGGAGCACTAAGTGTGAGAAATTGTCGGCGTTTGTTAGCTTGTCGTTTGCTCTGGGTGTGTATGTGTGTGTGTGTGTGTGTGTGTGTGTGGTTGTTATTGTTCATTGTCATTGCACCGTTTAAAAGCATTTATAATCACAAATTGTGTTAATATTGGCACGCTATCGAATCTCGTTGGAGCCTCTGAACACACGCGGCTTATCTTCAAGTTCAGGGCATTTTTTTGTGGTTGTGTTTTGTGGGTGTGGGTGTGGGTCGCACTGTGGGTGTGGCTCTATCTTTGGGGCGTTGCATTGAGATATGCGATTAATGAAATATTTATAAACCAAATTGAGTTTTCACAAACAATTATTAATGCACATCGTTTTGGGCAGATTAGCCGACGGCTTGAATATTGCATTGTGAACAACAACCACAAAAAATCAACTTGTTAGGCATTTTATCATATTAATAATATCGTGGTAAACTGTGAAAGTAGCGATAACGTGTTTATGAACAACATTTTAACAAAGTCTACAAAGAGTTTTAGTTGGAACAGCATGTTTAGAGATAAAATCACGAAAACAATATTAAAATAAATGCGTTTTGTATGCAAATCGAAAACAGAGTTTAATTAATACATTAAAGTTGATTATATATTAAAGTCCGCTTAATTTTTGAGCAATTCACACAGCACTTGACTAAAGTTTTCAACGCCAATCGCACAAATTAGTTTCCAAGTAGTTTTTTTAAACCACCAACTGTTGAACACGCCCATTATTTGACTGCCTTAACCTAGCTAACAATCGATTCCAAACGGATTTCTTGGTATTGTTGTAATATTAAAACACTGCAAAAATCTGACTGCATTTCATGGCCTTTCCGTTCAAGTTCAATGAAATTACCAGTTGCGGTTGTTGTTGCCACAGCAATTGTTGCTGTTGCTGACGTTGCTGTTGCTGTTGCTGACGTTGCTGCTGCTGTTGCTCTGACTGTTTGTGTGTGTTGCCTGTTTCTGCCAGGTGCGGGAGTATCTCGTAGTGTTTTAAAAAATAATTGATCTTGATGCTGGCTGCTGACTGCGGCGCAGCTGCAAAACTGCTAACTGCAATTGCACTCAGTGATCGCTGTTAATTTTTGTAAAGTTGTTGTTGCAGTTGCAGTTGCCATCGTCTCAGTGACAATGACACATTTTTCTTTTTGTGATTCACTTGTTTTTGTAATGCTTATTGTATGTAGAATATAATCAATGAATTTACAATCAATTGCAATCTAACAATTGCCGTCAGAGACCAAGTCTATTATTAACAGATACTTTTTTAATTAGCTTCGCTTATATGTAGTATGCATACAAATTGCACACTATGCGCCATGGGAAAATACTGAGTTATTCTAAGCGATTTACCCCTAACTTAAGGCGGATGTTTAGGCTTGGGGATGCAACTGGGCGCGGCCGTTAAAAAGACATTAAAGGTCAATAGGTGAAAGCAAATTAAATTAATTACAAATCTTTATGTTCTTTTTACAGTATTTAAGCGCCACAATGCGCTGCATCAACATCATCAGACAGCAACACCAAATATTGGCTTCTCGAAGGTAAGAATATTAAATAATATATAAAGAAAATCAATCATAGTTTATTAAAAATAGGAGAAAGGCAAGGTAATCGTATTTCTGCTTTTTGTGTAGATGCAACAAACGGATGCGTTGCAAAGTCAATTAACTATTTTCTGGTAGCCGTTGTTGTTGGCAACAACTCAATTTAAGAGAGGCGCGTTGACAACTCAACTAGTGAGCCGAAAGTTCCAGGGAAAACAACTCTATTAATGGCAACAACTGTGGCATATCATAAGCCAGAAATCATTCAGCCACCGCTGCCACTTGCTGCGCCAAAACCAAAAACAAAAAACAAAAACAATAAATGCTGCTCTTAACCAACAACAACAACAGTTAAAAGAGAGAAGCAGACAGTAGTCAGTAGTCAGTCAAGTTGGGCTGCAACTGCCACTGGCTGCTGTGAGCCTCAGCGAGATGGTCGGCAGATTGATCTACATACCTGTGCGCACTCGTGACTGAATTAAATACAAATACATATATATATATATATATATATATATATGTACTATATCACTGCAGACCGCAGTCAATTTTCAGTTGTCAACTCCGGCAACTTCTTTGGGCTAACAATTTATTAGTGCGCAGACGCGAAAATGAATTTGCATTTTCAACACAATTGCCAATAGCCTTAGCTTAATAGAGGGTGTTTTTTTTTACAAAATGCCTTCATTTCGGATTTCTCGATCAACTTTCAACAGATAAGCGTTGTTTAAATTGGAAGCGGTTAACAAAAGTGACTAGAAATCGAATCTGAGTCTCCTATTAAGGCTGATCGACTATCAATTTTTTAATCATGTTTTTTATGATCAGTTATCAAATAGTATAGTTTTTACTCTTTGAGTATGAAGCTTACAGGTTATGTTTAAGCATTTAGTGAGGACACCCTTTATATATAGCTATTCTTTACTATTATTGTGTGCTATTTTTAAGTTTACTATACAATTTGCAAACATCCATTGTAAACATTCATATTTGTCTTGCAGGCACTTTCTGGCTTTCTTATGATGCTCACACAAAATGGCAAATTGCTCTATATATCGGATAATGCTGCCGAGTACCTGGGACATTCCATGGTAAGTACACAATGTTTTTTTTTTCAGTTTGTTGGCAATTCGCGATTTGCGCGAATAATTAGAAAAGCGCTGGCTATGAAAGTTTTTGGCTAAAATTGCTACAGCCGTTGATACAAATCTCTGACAAGCGACAACAGGCAAACAGACGACAACAACAACATCGATGTCGACCCAACAACAGCAACAACAACAAATATTTGTTGCACTTTTTGTGTTGGTTGTTGCTGTGGTGGTTTTTTGGCTGGCTGCTCCCGTTGACAAGTCAGCAACAACTGACTGCCACAGACTCGATTCATTGAGCTTACATAAATCTGCTGCTTGTACTACACAAAAGTTCCTTAAATCTGTTGCAAACAGCTCAACTTTTGTTGCCGCTGCTGCTGCTTGATGCAGTTGTTTCTGTTGTTGTTGTTGTTTTAGTTTGCTGTTGCGGCTGTTTCAAGTTTTGTTTATCGCACGTTTACGCTGCTTAAATAGCAAGGTTATACATACTACATCGTGGCCTTTCACTTTGCATTTGAAGTACTAAAGCTAAATAAATATGCCTGAGCTGCATATATAAAATGCAAGCACATGTGACATATCTCCGTTCTACATAACGAATACGAATTCAAATCCGAATACGATTGCAGTTACTTATTCATCTAAAACAAACAAGCCAAACAGACATTGACAAAGGTACTGTTACCAACTCTGACTTGTACACAAATACTATAGATACAACTATATATATGAGAGATTGTTTTATGTTGCCAACTCTCCAAGCTTCCACCGGCTCAGGGGGCGTATGAGTTTTGTTTTTTGGCAACTGCAACTACAGAAACTGTCAAAAAACTTGTGAGAAATCGCAGCACTTTGCCGATAAATCATATTTTAGTCTTTCCTTGTTATATACATAGTGGAATTAGGTAGATCCATTTTTCATTTCTTAAGCTTTGTTTCGGTTTCCTTGCAATTTTGGACATAAAATAGAGATTTAAAGCTATTTAGTTTTACTCAATCTTCGATTTTGTTTTAAATACGCGCTGTTTACCAAATTTTGCCATTAACAGCAATCTTAAGAGTATAAGTTTACTGGTTTTTGATTATTACCTCAAAGAAAAATTTTAGTTGGTGTAGATTTCCGGCAGCTCTTAGCCAAAGCAAACGTCAGTTAGCTGAGGCTAGACTGACTTTCATATCCAATAGACATGGTGGGCAATATTGAGGCTATACTTTTAAGGCCTGTCAGAGCCCACACACACACACACACACAGGCTCAGACACTTTAAGAGTAAGGCTAGCTGGCAGGCCAATTGGCTGGCAAGACACTTGACAGCCTTTGGCCTTTGGGCCAGGCCTTATCAGGGGACACCCACAACAATAGCAACTAAATGGTCAGGAGAGTTCATAAATTGTTCGAATGTGCCATGTGTTGGCATAATTACGGCACAATAGCTGTGTGCACATGAGCGGGCCCAAAAGTGGATTGCCCAACCTTTTAATTTGTGGCAGGCAGCAAGCCAACAAGCTCACAGTTAGTTAACGGCCAAAACGGCAGCAGCAGCAACTACAACAGCAACAACAACAACAAGCAAAGTTAATTAACAAACTGCCAAAAATGTCAATGATGCTTGTTGCTGCATTTGTAGTTGTTCTTGTTGTTGCTGCTGCTGCTGCTGTTGCTTGGGCATCATAATTCCAATTCGATTTTTGCATATTGCCATAACAAGTTGCCATTGTCATGTGTCATGTAGCGACAGCGGCCATAAATAAATTACAAATGCAACAACATGGCTTTTGTTGCATATTGTCCGATCGCTTTTGGTCTCAGCTTAGCTCGCTCAGCCAGCTCAGTGCTGGCCATAATTGTCAACAACAACAAAAAGCACATGCTAAGCCAAAAAGCTGATGACCGTGCGAAAATAGCACTGCACTCAACTGACACATCATTAACAAATTATATTTGTCATCCTAATAGATTTTAAATAAAATGATGATACTTTCAAGATATCAAATTCAAAAAATATTTTTATAATACAAAATAGTTTTATTTTCATTTATTGAAGTTAACATAAAGTAAACATGTAGTTAATTTTATTGATTGCCGTTACCTTTAAAATCATTAATAATCAATTTTAAATGCCAACAAATAATTGGAAAATGAGTTAGTTATTCCATAAACCGATAATTAAACTCCAAACTAATTTGCATAAAACAGAAATAAATTTATTAATAACCAAAGCAATTTAATCGAACCAGTTTTCAATAAATATTATACAGTTATTATAATATTTAACGACACGTGCTCATCATATTATGCCTTTTTTTCTTTTCGCTGCTTTTAGGAGGATTTACTGATACATGGTGACTCCGTTTACGATATCATTGACAAACAGGATCACGCAACCATACAGGCCGAACTAAATCGGAACGTGCCACCACAACCAGGTGGCAGTGTCAGCGTTGGCGATTCGACAAGCAGCAATGGAACTGGCGGCGCCTCCAGTCTGGAGGGGGAGCATCGCATGTTTCTCTGTCGCATGAATGTTAGCCGCAATGCGCGACGGCAAATGCGTTTCGGTGATCAGAAGGTGAGTGCAACACCAACACACACTCACACGTGTGAATGTGTGTGTGTGTGTGTGTGAGTAAGCGCGTGTAGTCTCTGACAGAAATTGATGAATGAATCACCTGGGAGCGTGTTGCGTGTAACACTTGGAAACCAGCGAGTCTCGACTCGCCAGCAGTCACTGCAACAACAGCAACAACAGCATTGCAATGAATTATGCATGAGCCGGGCGCATGCGTCGTCTGCCAACCAGCTGCCCAGACTGCGGCCTGGTCATACATCTTGGCAAGCCAAACCAAACCAAACCAAACCAAAGCTAGCTAACCAGTCTCTCTCAGCCAACCCATCCGCTTTAACTATAAGCTGACAAACGATGACAGTTGATGTGAAACGGGTGGGTGCCGCGTTTTGTTGTCTGTTGACTGCTCTGATTGGCCGCCTCTGCTTTGATCATCATCATCAAAATGATGATGTGAGAAAATTGCAAGAAAGAACATATATTCATATCAAGCTGAATATTACATACTCTAACATTTTTGAGTCTTAGTGTAAAAGTTCTATGTTATGGTAGCTCAATGTTAAAATTTTCTTAGTAAGAAGGTTGGGAGTATTAAGAATATCTGAAGCTAGTAAGTTTACTCGGAATTTCCTGAAAAAAAAAAAAAAAATTCTGAACAACTTTTCATAAAAAAATTACCTACATGGAAATTATTTATTAAATTTATTCTTAACCAAAAATTACGATAAAAATTATAATAAATTAGTGACACTAACACTGCAATTCATATATTATAAACTGTGTTACACACTTAATCACAAATTTATAATACCTTGTGCAGGAAATACAAAAAAGAACCACTAAAAAGACACACAAAAAAGCCGCAACAATATAAATGAATGCGAGCACAATATGAAGTTGTCAGCCAGTCAGCCAGCCAACCAAGTCAGCCAAGTACTTCACTCAGCAGTGGGGCAGGCAGTAAGGCAGGCAGGCATTCTGGCTGGTTGGCAGTGAGGCAGCAAGGCAGGTTGAAGCAGGCAAGACCAAATCTGTCAACGTGTTGAGACCGAGACGAAGACGCGTTGAAATTATGTGAATGCTACCGTGTGTAGCGCTGTCACAATGTTGTGGGCGGTCGCTGGTCTTTTATGCATATCTCGTTTTGCTTTTTTTTTTTTTTGGGTTTTTTTGCTTGTCGCTCTTCTTCATTTTTGTTGTTGTTGTTGTTGTTGTGTGTTGAAGTGCACAGATGTGCGCGGCAAGTTATGGAGATAAACCGAGGCGTTGACAGTTGGTGCAAACGTTTTTAATTAAGTTGAAAGTTGGCACTTTAATGAGGTGCAGGAAGTGTTGCCTTTTGGGCTTTACACATATGCTTGTAGTATTTATTTTTTTCCCAGGTATAGCTTATGACATCAGAAGTACCTACATGCATACTTATTTCGTATGTTTCAGGGCTGTTAGAAAAACCTTAAGATTGTTACAGCTGCATATAAAGATACTAGACAAGTAATTCAGATCGTTGCGATATGCTTGCAATGACACTAGCTTAAGTACTTTTATACCAGATTATGAACAGAGAAAAGGAAATTAATATGTAATACCTAAGAAACTTAGGTAAAGTCTATCAACAGAACTTTAAACATAACAGTTTCATAACTCTGAAGACCTTTTAAATCATTGCACGCTTTTTAAACTATTACTTTGGTCAAACTTTAAAGTTTATTATTTAAATAAAAGTCAATAATATCACACAGTGTGTTAAAATTAACATCAAAATCATTTTAAAACGCAATAAAACTTAAGGTGTTACTCATCGGGTTCCCTCGCTGATTCATAGAGTAAAATCTTATGTTTCCAATTTGCATACATATCTAAAATACAACTTAGAAACCTATTACCAAATGTTTGGGAGCATAACATTTAGTTGCTAGAGCATATTTAGTCAGGAATGGGAGACCCACATGAACTGGCAGCGATAACCCAAGGAACTGAAACTGAAATGCGGCACATTCACCCGGCACTCGTTAATATGCAATAAAAATGGACCAATAAATAATTATGAATGAGGTCAGCATAGTTCAGTGCTAGTATCCCAGCAAAGAGCATAGACAAAAGACCCAAAAACAACAAGAAACAAAAACTGCCAGCAACAACAACAAGAGTTGGCGACAGCGTTGTGGCAGTGGCGCCTGCTCCCCAGCCTAAGGTCGTCTCATTTAACCAAACCAGCGACGACAACAACAACCACAACTACAGTGGCGTCTGCGTCATCGATGGTTTGGGATCGGGCTTGGAATCGGATTCGGATTCGGGCTGCATTTGCATTTAAGCAGAAGAAGCGGCCATAAGCTACAAAATGTGCAATTGCAATGGAAAACTAAATGCAGGCACGTTTTAATTGGGAGACAATGGCTGAGACTCTGACTGAGACTGAGACTGAGGCTGAGACTGAGGTTGAGACTTCCATTGAGACTGCCTGGTGTGTGTTTGTGTATTTTTTGGTTTTGGGTTTTGGGGTCCGGCTTGCGTATGCTGGCAAAAAGCATTTCAGTGATTGCCTTTTTTAAATTATGGAATCAGAGTAAAATGTAAAATGTCTATGAGAAAGAGAGACCCCGAAGCATGCCAGCCCAAAAATGGCCACAACTAGCGGCGACAACGTGCGCGCCAATTTTTCGTGGGAGCCGCCGCCTCAAAAACACACAACACAACAACAATAACGAACCTAGTCTGAACTTCAGTCTGTTCCTCTTTTTTTTGCAGGTCGTTCTGGTACAGGGTCACTATTTGTCATTCCTGCCGCTGTGCAGTCGCAATGAGCCCGTCTTCCTAGCCACCTGCACACCCATCGCCATGCCCGAGACTCGGGAATGTGTGGTTCAGGGCGCCACCAATGTCTTCACCACCATACACTCCATGGATATGAAAATTGCACACATCGACAAGAAGTGAGTAGTAATTGCCCCTATTGAAATATCCATTTCAGTATTCACATGTCGTTTGCCAATTCTTAATTATCATTTGCAGTGGCGAGTTTCATTTGGGCTATGAGAAGGCGACGCTACAGGGAACATCTTGGTACAATCTAATACACAGCGAGAATCTGCGCGAGGCTCAAAGCAAACATAGGCTTAGTAAGTTAAAAATATAACTACATTAAACTTAAGCGTTCATAAATTAAAGAAAATCGCTTGGACTCCTAACATATTTAAAAGGAAAATAAAATGTGGGAAAGTTAAACTTTTCATGAATAAAACAGAAAACATAAAATGAATAAGTTAGGCCCAAGCTTTTTAAGAAGATTGAAGAAGTCAACAGTCCGAAACCAAAGATATAGGGGGATAAACCTTATGGGATAAACTTTATGTCATTTAAGATAGTATTTTCTAAAAGGATAGAAAATTTTAGATATCATTGTATTATTAGTTTTTATGGAAAACAAAAAGTTTATAAAAAAGTAGAAACTAAATTTAAAAATCAGATAATATGCAACTAAAAGTAGTTGAGAAATATTATCATTGTTTACATCAAAATTCAGGAAATTTCAATTTATTTAGTCAGTTGTTTAAAATGGACTTTTAAACTTTATCTCCCTACAGTAACGCAATCGGAACAGGATCGAAGTTGTATACTTCTCGTGCGAATGCAGCGCTCCAGTGGCGATTACACTTGGGTGCATGTTGTGCTCCAGGTGCGGGATAGTCCCGATTCCACACAACAGCCTGTCATTGTATGCACCAATCAGGTGCTAAAGTAAGTAACAACTCCCCTTAAATTCTGATTCCTTAGCTAACGACGAGAAACCTTCTCAGTGATCGGGAAGCCTCCATAATGCTGGCCAACTCGTGGCTCTATCATTACTACACGGTGCAGTCAAAGATACAGTTTGGCATGCCGCTGGACAGTGCAATGAGAGTGCCGCCAGGAAGCAGCTCCAGTTCCAGCAGCTACTACTCCACGCATCAGCAGCCACATGGAGGTGGTGCCAGCTTGGGCATGTCAGGTGGTGCGGCGGGCATGTCCAGTGTGTTTACGCATCATCATCATCATCATACGACGACGGCAGCAGCGAGCTATCACCATCATCATCCGCACATGGGCACTGCCTATGGAGGCGTCTATCATGCTGAGGGCGCTCTGGAACTGAAGGAGGATCAGCAGCTGTATGTGGCGGGATTTCAACCGGGTCTGGAGCCCGTAGACTATAGTCAAGTGAATGGTACACCCACAGGCAACGGCACAGGCAGTCAAAAGTCGACGCAATCGCAGTCTTCCACATCGCCGCCGCCAAAGAAACGAGCGCGAAACAAACTAGAACCACTTTACTTACAAACCGAACGTTCACCGACAGCGACGGCCATAACGCCGGAACCGGACTGCTATGCACTGCATCCGGGCGGTGGTTATGCCACGGCGATGCCTGGGGGCAGTGATGCCTCCACCTCAGTGATTTATGCCACCATTGTGCCAACACGTCCACGTTTGCTGAATAAGACGCTGCCGCCGGATCCGGCGGATTTCATTGAGCAGTGGAATCCCAGCCCGCCCTGGTCAGAGTCAGCACAGAAGGCATCGCTGGATAGCTTTGGCTCCTCGCATGAGCTCAGTCCCTGCATCACCACCACACCGCCTACTCCCACCAGCGCTACGCCCCATCACGGTGGCGTCAGTGCACAGACAATTGGTCCCGCCTTCAGTTTTGAATGGATGTCAGATCCTTTGGTGCCCGTGGCCTATCAGCAATGGCCACCAGCATCGGGCGATCATCATCAGCATCTCTCCCAGCATCTGGCAGCGGCACAGCAGCAACAACACCAGCATCCCCATCATCAGCAGCAACAACATCCGCAACTCCTTCAACAGCAACATCCACAGCACCAGCAGCAACATCCACACCAACAGCAACAGCAACCACAGCTAACACTGCATGGTGTTCACGTGGCGCGTGTGGAACTTGCCGCCGAGTCAATGGTGGGCACGGGTCGTGCGGATGCCACCGAACTGGTCGAGGATAGAGGTTAGTACGAACGCACAATTTGATTGACACATTTTCATCAGCATTCAATTCGCGACCAACTGTTAATTAATTCAGCGCTCAAAAACAAAATCAGCTACCCAAAAAAAAGAAAACAAACAAAAAAAAATCTCGGGAGAGAACTTTTATCATAAGTCTTAAAGGTTCAAATTGCTTAGATATTGGTTTTTAGTTAAATTTAGTAAAACTCTTTTTTTCGTTTAATACAATTTGAACAAAATTATGATAAGTGAACCCGATAACTTAGACAAATGCATCTTAGATCCCATGATTTTATTATGAAACTCTCTTGAAAGTTCTTAAAAAAAACATGCATTTCTTATTATATTTTTTACCCGTTTGAAAGCGTTCGTCAGTTAATATTGACACTTCCGCTAGGCAAATGCATAAACATAACACACGCTTATAAGCCCTCTCTAATAATTAACAATTTTTTTTTTTTTCTGTGTGTCTTGATTGACTCATTTTCAGATCCAAAAAATTAGTGACCTGCGCATTATGCAAAGCTCGGAAATACCCAGCGCGGCTCGGCGTGCAACGGGAAGGTGATAATCACACTTAAATTAATTGCCACTTGTCATCTTAGCGTTTAAATTATTTTTATCTAACACTAAACAAAAAGAAAAACACACACAAATGACAATAACAATAGCTATAGGTAGTATAGATATTTTTCATAGGCATTATGCACTATCTACTTACTCATATTACATTTTTCTGTGCAATTTCGTTTAAAGCCTTAAACATTAAAATATAATAATAAAACCATTTAAATATTTAGCTTGCAAATAAGTTAAACGATAAGCACTTGGAAAAGCAGAAGAGCTCTATTAGTTGTAAACTATTTTTTAACTGGCGTTTTTATGACGTTTTTTAATGAGTATTTTTCGTAACAGTTTTTGTATTTTTGTTTATATGTATGTATTTCGCTTAGGATTATTTTCTTCTAGACAATATAGGTTAATAATTCTATTTATGAAACCGTAATTTATGAACAATATTTATTACCATTATGCCTTTTGCTTTTGATTTATATAATAAACAAACAAAAGTATTTTGAGTTGAGAAAAACGAAAAAAAACGATATTTTTATTTAAGTAATGGAAGATGTATTTTAGAGAAGATAAAAACTAGATCTTGTTTAGTTATATTAAAACTTTTGGGCTCTTAGCTATGTACTTTAAATGCCAGACAACCTGATTTATCAATAGTTAATACTTTATTATAGCCATCCTAAGTATGCCCAAAATAGGTGAATATTAAATTATTTATGGGTGATCGTGATTATCGCAATCAACTCATATGTTCGCAACTTCTTCATATTGTCAAATCTCACATGTACAAATAGTTATTCTCATTGTCTTCCGTTTATGTGCTCTCAAGGCGACTCTCAAAATTTATGATCAGTCTCTGTCTGAGACTTTGACTCAGACTTTATGGTAAATGTCATGATTTTAAGTTTCCATTAAATGCAATGCACTCTGAACCAGCCACCGACCAACTTTAGCTAAACGCTTTCGCCCAAAAAAATGGTAAAATACCCAAAAGCCACTCCCCAAAAGCCCCAATCCTCACATACTTGCTGACTGCAAATAGCGCCAAGCTGGGCCCCAGTCATAGACATTTTCAATTTCAAACTACTCGTACCACTTCATGGTGACGACGCTGGAGCTGCTGACGCAGAACGGACGCCAGACAAAATCCAAATTCACACACAGCAGCAGCTAGGCTCCTTTATTTCTTTTTTCGGGGCTGCGGATGCAGTTGCCGAGAGATCTGTGTTGATATCCCCACAAATATTGTAAGTAGAATGGCCAAGCAAAGCAAGCCAAAGCAAAGCAAACAAAACACAAGTAAAACAAAACAAAAAACGTAACCAAACAAAAAGAAACCCAAACGATACGGAGACGCCGCAGCTGGCGCGATTGAATGACTCCTCGTCGTCGGCCGTCTGAGATACTGACTGGCTATAGACTTGGACTTGGACTGGACGAAACGAAACGAATACGACGACGACACACTTACAGGCGACGACGACGACGATGACGATGGGCCACAGCAGCATTCTCAGAAATATTGGTGTAGGTCACAGCCAGAGATAACATGCTGCGCCATCGAGTGTGTGTGTGTGTGTTTTTGGTTTAGGTCTCAGTTCTGGCCTCATTGTATGCAAATGTGCCACGATCAGCGACGACGACGACGACGACGAGCCACCACCCGCCCAGGCCAACTGCAACTGCAACTCCCGACTCCAACTCCGACTGAATGATGCACCTCTCCTGCTCTACTCATGGGTGCCAGAATCGTTTTGTGTGCGAGTACTCGCAATCGTATTCGTATTTGTTGTTTTGGTTTTTGAGTTGTGCGATTTTTGGCATTTTTGCATTTCCTTTGTCCTAGCACACACAGGCCTTATGTAAGCTCCTTTGACTGGGTGCAAGGAGCACGAAGGAGGATTGTTACATATCTGCGTTAGTGCTTAATGTACATATACGTGTGATATAAGCCCACAGCCAAGGAACTTACTTTACAACGAAGCTATTACACCCTGGATGAACAGGATTTTGTTACAATCTTTAAAAGTCTTTAAAAAATTGTTGTACATCTTAGTTAGAGGGCTTTTTTCATTTCCCACATGTTACCTTTACTTTTTCTTGGTATTCTTTATATTTTCTCTCTAAATACCTTTCTGTTTCAAAAAGAGCCATGAAGTTCCTCCCTTAAAAAAAGTAAACTTAATTTCAATTACCCTAAAAGTGTATGACAAAGTTTTTTTGCCACTCAAAGGGTATTCAACCAACCCAAAAAAAATAACAAAAAACCAAAAAGAATTTTAGAAATAAACGTCGACGACGACAATGGAAATGCTGCACACACAAAACACAAAACATTTCAACAGGAACAACATGTAATTTTTGAACAGCCCCAGACTCGCCAGACTTGCCCCCACCTCACCTCACCATACCTTACTACAAAAACGAAACAGCCAGATCAGACTAAAGCTAACCATATGCAATGGCTGGCGCGGCCCGTTCGGGGTCACGACACTTTTTGTGGCAAGCTTCGAGGATGGCAGGCCAGCGCAGTCAAATAGTGGGAGAAGTATGGCAAAAGGCATCAAGGCCTAAGGCTTGTGCTGCTGCTGCTGCTGCTGCTGTTGCTGCCCCTGTGCCTTATTGTTGTTTGTGCAACAGCAGCAGCAAACAGTTGGCTCGGCTGGACATTTTGGCCAGAGTCTGACCGATGCAACTGTGACTGCAAACTGCAAACGGCAAAACTGCAAAACTAAAAACTGCGACTGCCTGGCGTCAAGAGAATGCGTTGCGCTTGTTCCTTGGCTTTGATTTCGTTGCATTGTGGCCATTTCCTAGGAAAAAATGTTACATGAAATTAATAAATAGGCAAATAAATGTTAAACAGCTGCTGTTTTGTACGTGTTCTTCTTGTTGCTGTTGCGGTTGATGTTGCTGTTGATGTTGTTGTCGTTGCACGCGCACGGTAGCCATTGTGCTGCACACAGGGTGGTGTGGTGATGTTCCTGTTCCATGGCATTTGCATAACACCAAACAGCAAACAAAACAAAAACAAAAACAAGCCAAAAATCCAGCACAGGATGTTTCCCAGGCTATGCCAGCTATACAACAACAGTTGCTGTTGCTGCTGCTTCTGCTGCTGTTGTTGCACTTCCTATCTAAAGCCAACTTCCCCGCTCCTGATGTGGCCCGAGGCCATGCTTAAAATCGCAGTGCTCTCGCTGCTTGCCACTGCATGCCAAATCCTTTTTATGCAGTTCACAGCAATTGCTTAAGCCTTGCACAAGGGGCACAAACTAAGCGGCAGCATTGGACTTGCCACGGAACTAATGCGCCTCATATACCGTGGCTATTGAAAACTTTATAAACAATACATTCCGCTCCGCCCACACCCAAAAGCCAGATGCTACAACTAACTTGACCAAAGTCAATGATACTTAACCAAAAATCAATAAAGAAATTGTGCTTTGTTAATTTACAAATATTTTTTCTAACACTATTTATAAATATTTTATGCTTTTAAATCTTAAAACCTAAACAGATCTTTATTTATATTAATTTTTTCTATATGAACAATACCCATAGCTTTTCTATTGCCCACATACCAAAATTATTCTTCAAACGTTTGAATTTCAAATGGGCCACAATGGACCAAGAAATTGCCAAGTCAGAGCTCAGCATTGGCGCTATATTAATATGTAAGTTGCTCGGGGGAGCTGAGCGAGGGGCTAACGTAAGAAAAAAAAACAACATAATAATTCGTCTATAATTTATACACAATTGTAAATAAAATGTGTACAAGCATAATTTACACATAAACAAGACGATGCGCCACAAACAAAAACGAAAAAACCTGCAACATCATCACACGCGGAGGAGATGGGGCAGTGGTGGCAAGTTCCACACAGCTGAGAAGGCAAGCAACGGTGCTGCGATTAGAATGCAGAGCGGTCCCAAAAGAAGAAGATGGACCAGACCGGGTGACTGAGAAATTGATCAACGCTGTGGCGGGACATAAACTAAAAGCTTATTTAACATTAATTTCGCCACGAAAATCACACAGCAATTTTAAACATCAGTTACATGGCGCAGGCAGCGCGAGTTGCGAGAAAAGCAACTTTTAGTTGCATTGGAAGCCGGCGCAACATGCGAAAATGTGCCCAAGAGACGCGCGCCCCTTCTACACTCGCTCTCTTTCGGTTGCCCTCCCCACCCCTCTTGCGTACGGGTCGTGTAATCTAAGCTGCCATTAAACAAAATACAAGAAAAACTTACGAAAACATATGCTACATATTACCGCCGATCCCAACCGAACTAAAACACAACGAGGATGACAACGGAGGCGGAGCGAAGGCGCGTCGATTCGACTCGCACAGTGACGGAAGTAAAGAAGCAAGAGAGCGCACAGTGGAATGAATTTCATATATTTTCTTATTAAAAAGAATTTTTTGACATGGTGTAAAAAAATATATTTAAAACGTCTAAGAACATTGTAATTAAAAAAGAAAGCATCAAATATATACTTAAATATATAATAAATTTTAAATTTAACTTACAAATAATTCCCTTAAAGAGTACTTAAGATTATGTTATCAACAAAATTCTTGCGTTGTCTTTGACAATATTTATTTCAAAGCTTTGTCCCATTGTAGAATATAGTTTTGGACTGTCTGGTTGGCAGACGGGGCTCACTTTTAGTGGGAGAGCAGCGGCTACAACTCTGCACTGAGCAATTGCACCTGCCTAAGTCTCAGGCACAATTTTAGCTAAAACCTTGGCTTGAGCCTGAGCCTGAGTTTTCAGTTTGAGCCTGCTCTGTTTTGAACTGTGGCCATGTGCGCGAGATGCCGCTACAAGCAGCAAGCAGCATTTGCAGCATGGCCCAGCAAGCTACAAAGATTTAGAGCGACATTAGAGCAGTCAATCCATCATGACTGAACATTACCATAAATTACACAGAAATAATTGATTATTACGAGTAGACACAGCGACCAAAGACAGAGAGCCAAGGCGCACTCGAGATATAGCAAACAAGCGCCCAGTTCAAGCTGCGTGTGTATGTAAGTATGTATGTGTGTGTATGTGTGTTTGAGTGTGTATTTGTGTTTGTTGGGGGCATTGGTGCAACTGTTGCTCTGTTGCTCTACGCAGTTTAGCAAGCGCACCGATTTAGTTTAAATTACGTTGGGAAGATGCGCAAACTTGGCCTGCAACTCGTTTAAGTCTTTGACCGTCTGCTGAATCCGTTGGGGCAATCAGCGCTCAGACTAAGCACTTTGAACTCTACACACACACACACATACTGCTCACACACGCCTATCAACCCTGAGTAATTGCAGCCACAAACCGCACTTGGCATTTCCATTATTGTAAGCAAATATTTGTTTTCAACCAATGTGCAAAACGCCCCAATTTAGGTGCTGTAATCAGTAGACAGTTACCCGAGTTTGAAGGACAGACAAAGTGTTAGTTAGTTAATAATACTGCTACACAATTTTCAATTTTCTTTTCCACATGTTTTTCTCACACTCATTTTACTTTCTTTACTTTTCCGATATCGATATAGTCCCTGATAACTTTGTTGTGAGCCGCCTTTTCTTTTATGGCTACTCAATATTATAACGAGCTTCGAAACGCATATCTCTGGCCGATGATCACCAGGGACAAGGGTGGTGAGCGTTAGAAGAAGAGAGATGGAAGAGTATTTAATAAGGCAACTGTCGCTTGATGATGATGATGATGATGCTTTGAATGATTGCGAATGGCGATAATAGGCCAGGACAGTGGAGCTGGAGCTGTCTGTCAGTACGTCAAGTGGAAATGAAAAGACGCTTTATCGCGCTGACGCTTGAAGTTTATTACAGTGACATTTCAATTCTTCTGATTGGGATGATTCCGGTATCAAACAATAGCCCCCAGCCAGCTTTGCTCAAATCAATCTTTGCATCTCGGATTTCTCTCTCTCTCTCACTCTGTTCCTCTTTTTAGATATTGCGCTGATTGTTGAAATTGATTGATCGTTGTATTTCTTATTGAGTGATTGATATAAATGTTGTTTGGCAGCAATTGCACACTGAGAGAGATCTCTTGAGCTCGAAAAAAGGAAACAATAGTTTCAATTACAATAGCCCCAACTAGCGCTAAGGGAATACGAAAATGCTTAAGAAATCACACCGCATCAGAGCTTTCGACTTCTGGCCATGCAACCATAGACCATATTGAAAGCAGCGCTAAAAATATTATTAGCCATTGAAGTATTGTGTTGCCAAGGTGTTCGCACGCCAGCTACGAAAACTCGAGGCACCAAACTTGGGCTTATTGCTGCCTTTTCAATGTTCTTATCAAGATGCCTTCAATGTGCCGTTTAGGATTTTCATTTGTAGCATTTAGCTGCGAAACGCTCTATAAAAATAAAAAATAAAAAAATAAAACACTTCAAGCTGCTCTCGTGGCCAACTTGTGGGCGCAATGTGAATTCGGATACGGATTCAGGCACTAGCTTGGAATCTAGCGGCTGGCTGTATGCTGGAGATCTGGTGGCCTCTACTCAATACTGCTCTGCTCTGGTGTGCAACACGCGGCTGCTTCTGCCACGTTGCCGACACTCGTAAATTACAATAAATTATGTTGAAACTGATTATTCGACACAATTTATGAGGCCCTTTAAGTGGGCGTGTGCACTTTTATTTTATTGTGAATGATGATGTAAATGATGTTGGCAGGCACATTTTCATATTGTTGTTGTTGTTTGTGTTTCTGTATTCGTTGCACAAAGCAAACGACTTGGGTCAAAGCTTTGGGTCGAGTTGAGCGCGGGTCAAGTTTTGGGCGACAAGATGGGTTAATGAGAGAAGCTTTTTTACGGCTTAACAAAGATAATGTGAAATTAATTGTATTTTAGTAATTAAGTTGAAATAGAATATAGTTCCCTTAACAAATCCTTTTAAAAATAGCAAATTCCTTTTCAGTCAGCAAACATTTTAAGTAGGTTCAAGCGCTTGCAAGTACTTTCCAGCTACTCCTTAAAAAAAACTTGAAGTAAAAAAAAGTAAAATAAATACAAGAAAAAAACCTAAGAAAATGTGGGAGTGTGTTAACAACAACAACAAGAGCAACAAGCACCGAAACCCTATCGACAACGTCAAATCAGCGACTGCGTCGAAACGCTGCAACCAACTTATAAAGCACACATCATCATCATCATCAGCTGCAGCAGCAACAGTCGCAGCGGCAGCAGCATCATCAACTGGCAATCGGGTTAAACAAGCAGGCCGAAAGGAGCAGCAGCAGCAGCAGCAGCTCTTGACTCTGTAGCTTGTGGAATAGCCTTGGCAGCGGCGTAGCAAAAATTTAATTAAGAAAATCAAGCCGAAAACTGCGTTGGGCGAGGAGCAGACGAGCGACGCCAACGACGACGACGCCGACGACGCTCCAGCTTTCATATCTGATGGAAAAGCAAGAGCAGCGACAACGGCAACAACAACAACACTAACAACAACAACAACTGAAAACGAGCGTTGCACAAAATTTGATGCTTTGCTTTGGCGCAGCGATTTGGATCAGTGCGACACAATGAGGACCACCACCAGGCTGGTGCTCTTGTCTCCATGGCTCCATGCGGGTGTTTGCTCTTGTCAACAGCAACTGGCAACAGCAACAGCAACAACAACAGCAACAACGAAGCGGATTTCAATGATTATTCATTGGGCATGGCGCATATAATCACACACACTTGTCTGCGACAAACAATTTCAGCAATTAGAATATCAAGCAATGCAGATCTCTCCGGCGATGCCAGCAATTGACATTACCAAGCGCTCAGAACACACAGAGCTCTCGCACACACACCTTGAAGGAGTACGTGTGTATATGTGTATGTGTGTGTGTGTGGCTTTAATGACATTTCTGTGGAACATCAACAACAACAACAGCAACAGTCAAAACACAAAACGCCCCGCTTTGCTTTGTGTGTGGCAGCACAAACGAAAGACTTAGGACACAAACTTGCAAATTAAAGCACATTAATTTTGCAGAACTTCAACTCGTAAAAAGGGTGGAGTGGGGGGCAGTGAGGGCTCAAAAGCAAAGAGAAATCTCTGGCGCATTGCCCGCTGATTGATTACAACAGTTTGCTGCTGCTGTTGTGCTGCTCTTTTGTGCCTGGGAAAAAAGTATCATAATCATAATAATGATAATAAAAATGGAAAACTTCTAGACGCCATATAAATCAGAGCAAATATGAATTGCTGTTTTGTCTGCGCGTTTTGTGTGCTCTGTTGTGTGCTGACTGTTTATTTGTTTTCTTGCTGGTTTACGTTGGCTTTTGTCAATTGCTAAAGACCCCTAGTAACGTACAGTGGCACAACTAAGTATGCGCATTTTGCAGAACTTGAGTTGAGTTTAAACTTTTTATGTGATACTTATGGATTTGAAGTTTGTAATCAAAGCAGATAAAAGACATTTAACTCAATGTTGATGCAAAATGTACGATATTAAATACATAAATAATATTGTTAGAAAGTACATGGTTAAAATGAACTTTGGATAATTCTTAACATATTTATATGACTTATTAGGAATTTTTGTACGTTAAAAGTAAATTCCATTCTGTAAGAACGAAATCTTAACTTTATAAACTAGCTTTTAATAATAATAAACACTTCCATCCCCTTTTTATATCAGAAATGCCATTAGCTACTAAATTGCTTAGAATACCGATAAACTTCCATTTGGCATCAATATCAACCATGTTTATACTTACATACCTGAGGACAATTTGCTTTCCATTATCGAATATATTCATTTGGCTAGTTTTTGGCACTTTCACCACTGTTCGAATGGTGCTGACTGCATTCATTGTTCCATTGCGCTTGTAATTCTGTCTGGGGCTGCCTTTTGTGCGCTCCATGGTGGAGTTTTCTGCTGAAGCTAGAGATTGTAGCCGGCAGTCGTTGGCAGTTGCCAGTTCTTGTTGTTGTTGTTTTCGGTTGTCGCCGCCACAGTTTTTGTTGTTGTCTTTTTTTCGAGACCCCATTGTCTGTGTGGGAAACTGGCGCGCTTGGCTTGTAAAAACTTCTGGCGAACAATGTATCCGCATCCACTGTCGCTCGCTGAGTGTGTTTGCGCACAGTTTTCAATGCCAAATGGTTTATGCATCGCCGCATTACCAATCATAAGCATTGAGCATTGAGTACATTTTGGACAATAAGCAAACGCCACATAAATTTAGCCAAATGGCCAGCTAAAAGCTGAGAGCGATATGCATATGAGGATAGTTTAACCTAGTTACAATGTGGCATGGAAACGGACGCGTTGCATCTTTAGTTTTTTGTAGTTGCTTTTTTTTTTTAGTGCCAATCATTATATTTTTTAACAGCTTGTTTGCTCGCTTGTTTTACAAATTGAAATCGCCGTTCGCGCTTCGCTTGGCGGCCAACAAACAGTCCAACAAACAGTCAATGTTACAATAAATTTAAATAAACACAAGCCTTTTGCCGACAAGGCTGGCACAACGACAACGTTCGTCGCTATGGTGCCGTTTGCATCCTGGCCTAATCGCTGCGTTTAATTTACTTAAATTATACTAATGATCTTGAGCGCTGCTCGCGGCCAACTCTGGTCTGGGCTGGGGGCAACACAAAACTCTCAAGTCATTTGTTTTGGCTCGTTTGCAAGGCGGCTCAATTGATTTGGCAAAAGCAGCCGCCAAAGCAAACCGCCGACGACGACCAAGTGGACGACGCCGTTTGGGGCGAGTGCGAATGCGAATTGCGAGTGTTGAAATTGAGGGCTAACAGCGGACTGGAGCGAGAAGTTGTGCGAGTGTCGCTAGATATGGCCTGACATTTAGATGAAGTGTCTGTGAATCTGAGCTGGCTATAATATCTAGCTCTCTTTCTTACCAGCTCCAGCTGCGTTTTGTGCCTTTTGCTAAATGTCGACGTTGTCTTAGCCGTTTTGCTTAGGGCTGAATCGCCGTGTAATTCCATTCATAAACAAAACTTTAATTTTATTGCACATTCAAGTTGACACAGTCAGCAGTTAGCAGTCATCGAGCCTCGTTGGGCGTGGGTATTGGCCATCTCAGTTCACTCGGAGAGCTGTGTACTCAAAAACGATTATCATAGAACTCAAAATGGCTCAATTAGTTCTTATGGCTGTTGGCGGCGTCTTGGCAAAGTTTATTGATTGGCATTGCATAGCTTTCGCTCACAAGTTGCAGACAGTTGTTGCTAGCAAGTTGTAAGCATTTTTGGAATGCAACTCTTGAATTTGCAAAGGAAAAAAAAAAAGAAACTTCGTTTTGTTGTGACTGAGACAAGTTAGATGCTTAGAACGTTAGTTCATCATTAAAAGAAACCATGTGAAATATGTTAAAGTCGCTTTCACTTGGATGGAGCATCAATTTTAAACGATGTTTTTATTCTGCTTAGCACCTACAAATAAAATAAGAAATATGCCTACCTTTCAGTACAAACAATCATAAAATAGGATTTACTTTCCATTTTCACGACAGGACCAAACTGGTCTTAAAAATAATTACTGTTTTATTTGGCAGTTAAGCTGTGCAACGCTTTCTTTTTCTTAACATTTGTTTTCATTACAACTCCCAACTATTTGGCCCCTTTTTAAAAAGCCATGTACATGTTTTTTTCCATGGCAACAACAACAGCTCTGCAGTTAGCCAGGCAGCCATTAGCAAATAAGCAGCAATAAAAACTATAAGTAAAATAAATAAATAAACCTGGTCTAAACAGCAAGTATGCCACGCCATTTTCGCCATTGACACCCATGCGAACATTGTTAATTAATTAAAAAAGAAAAACTAATAGACGATTGCGTTGACAAGATAAAACGGCCAAATTACTGCAGCCAAGAAAACAACACAAACACACACACACACAAGCATTCAAGATATAACCAAATGTAATAAATTGTGACAAAAAAGGTCAGCTAAAATATATTGGCGAAGGCGTCAAGGCGCGACATTGACCCTCGATAAGGTGTGTGTGTGTGGCACAAATCTAAAAATGTTATCGTTGCAACAACTGCAAACATTACAATTTAAAAGTGCATAAAAATGTTTATTGGCTGGGCAAAATCAAGTTCGCTTTTGGCCATGACAATAAAATACACTAAGCAACAAAATGTTGTGCCTAAATCTACAGATACTACTTTACTTTAAAATAAATACTTTGAGTAAAATACCATATAAATATTTAAAGTTATGTATAATTAAATTGTATGCTTTTGTTTGTTGTTTAGTGTTGTCAGACGGTCAGGGCCAAAGTTTGCTGCAGTTGTTGTCTTGTTGTTGCTGCTGCTGCTGCTGTTGCAAGTGGCAGGCCTGCAGCTGCAACAACAACAACAACAACAATAATATAGAACACAGCTGTATCTTAGACAAGCTCGATCAAGCTAAATTATTACCAAGTTCTTTCTCATAATTTTGTTTTGTTTCGTTTTGCTGTTTTGCTAGGCACAATTTTTGTGGCAGCAATTATTGGCAATAGCAGAAATATTTTTGATTTGCAATTTTCTCACGGCCCACAGAGAGCGGGAGAGTTAGAAAGAAAGCCTTTCACAAATTGAGCAACCAATTGGTTTGTCAATGGCACAATTGAATCTTTCGAGCAGATTCACAATTAGCCAGCAGCAGGAGCAGCAGCAGCAACATACTGACAGCAACAGCAACAGCGACGACGACGACGACAACATTGGCGCATACAAATGGTGTTAAAGCCCGAGCGCAAAATGTAATTTGTTTTCACACAACATAATCAACATGATAACCCCAACCAAAACGTCTTTAGATTGAGTCTAATGATGATAAACGCTTTTACTGTGAGGTAACTACAGACTTCTGACACCGACGCAGACTCAAGCAGTTGTTGTTGTTGTTGGTTTGCCTCAACCCGTAACCGGAGAGAGAGCGAGCGACTGGCAACTGTGGCAACTGGCTGCAACTGGCTGCATGGCCAATAATAAGTCAACATTCCAAGGCGTGTTAAGAGATGCTCGATTAAATGCCTCAATTGTGGCTCATATTGAACACCAAGCGAGCCAGCGAGCGTTGCGACCCAGCTACAACCACAACAGCAACAACAACAGCAAAAAACCATCGACACCACCACACCACCTGTCTGCGAAAAACGCTCCAAGTAGAAGAAGAAGCAGCAGCAGCCAAATAGCACCGCCCCCACCAACGGTCAACTTTGTGCCCATTGCCAATGCTTAAAACGTTGTTGCCCCATTTGGTTGCCTGTTGGTATATTGCCCGTTGAACGTTGCCCATTGCCTGTTGCAAGTGTTGCTTGATGTTGCTTGCAGCAGTGATCGCTTGCTTGCCTGACTTTTAGCACTGACTGTCGAACTGAACAGCGCTCCGAATGGGCGAAATCGTTTAGTGTCGTACCTAACTAAGAAAACGTATTTTCAATATCGAAATTATTATTATTAGCTGACAGCAAATCGCAGTTTTTTCGACTAGTGGTTGTTGTTGTTGTTGTTGCTGTTGTTTTTGCCTTGGCGTTGCCGGCGCATATTGTAATAAATGGACAGGCCTGTTATTGTATGCACTTTGTACATGATATGCGAGTACTATCCCAAAACTTAGCCTGCACACTCTACAATCATTGGGCATAACAAAAATGCTTGTGAAATTTAACTTAATTTAAAAAGCATTAAATTTGTTGTAAGGATATATGATATATTTAATAACGAAATGGTGTTAATAAGTTGAAATTTAGTCGTTTTAAAATTGGTTTCAGAAAGTTCTAAAGATATTTTTGGTTTATTATGGGAGTTAAGAAAGCAGACTTTTAAGTTTTTAAGCTAGTATCTGTTCAAATCATATTCAAAGCAAAGTTCCCCGCTATTTTTATAAGGTTTTTCAGCGTTTAAAGACTAATTTAATAAAGTATTCGTGATATAACAGTTTATTGAGCACAAAACTTTGTTCCAAGCGACTTTAAATATTTCCCAAATATTCATAATTTTTAAAGAGCATATATTGTTACAAAGACTTGTAGTACATTCAAGGTTTCATAATGACCAACCCAACAAAAAGCAGATCCAACCTCTGGCATCATAATTTTTGTTGTGTTATTTTTTTTGTTTTTGTTGGCTCACCATCTGCGACTGCTGGTCGGCTTCTAAAGGTGAGAAACTGGCCACATTGCTGGCGGGCAGCGCTGCACCCCCCTAACACACATACATACAAAACATACCGCAATTATATGCCATTTTATAAACACAAGTATTTTCAATAAATATGAGCATTTCTATCGGAAATTTATGCACAAATAAGCAGGTGTTTAGTAGTGACGATTCAAACGCTGCCCCACAGCTATAGAAAAATATTTATAAATGCTGTGCAGAGGGGGGGTGAAGCCGTGAGAGAGAAGAAAAGAGTTGAAGACTTAGTGACCATGGCTTATGGGCTTGGAATGAGTTGAATGGCGATCCGTTACAGTTGTCGATCAGCTAACAAGATAATTGCTCAAATACAAATACAACAATGGGGCACAACAAACGAGAGCTGTGATAAGCAACACGTTACCCAGTATCAAAATACAGATCTTCCAATTAACTGACCAATAAGCGGCATTGCTTTTAATTTGATAATAGTGCAAACTCACGCCCAATAGCAACAGCAACAAACTGTTTGGCCAGCAACTTGTTGGCAACAGCAACAACACGCAATGTGGTTGCTGCAACACACGGACACAAACAAAAACAATAGACGCATTTGTAAGACGCCCCAACGGGGGGCTAATAAACTCAAAGCAGAACAATTGCTGAAACGACTTTTGACAGGAATACTTTATAAAACTAACAATAATAAAAATAAAGTTCCTATTAAATGGCAGATCACGTTACTCAGAAATCTTTACAATTCTGTTGTAGTTTTTAATTTTGATGTATTTTATGGGAAAAGTTGTAAACTAATAACTTAATGCAAAATGCTTAAAGACAAAAATCCTTTAACATCCCGCTTACCAAATAAAGTTTAGCGCAAAAATATTGAAAAGTTGTTTATGGGCATTAAGTACTTATTTAAATATGAGCTAGGCACAAGCACTTAACATCAATCAAACACTAAACAAGAGTTTAGAACGGCAGCAACTGAGTTGCCAGTTGACATATGAGCAGCAGCAGCAGCAGCCGCAGCAGCAACAGTTGAAGAAGCATAAAGAAGAAAGAACATTTTGCCGCCACACCAAGTGAAGCGGCTACTACTGAAGAAACGGGAATGGAAAAACTGGGAACTGGAAACTGGGCATCGGGAATTGAGAATTGAGAACCGGGCCGCCGGCTGACTAACAAGCACAGCCGAATAGAATCAAAAACCCAAAACAACCAGAAACTTAAGCATTGAGAATTATGTAACACACTGGCTGGCTGCCTGCTTGGATCGCAAATTTGCAAGTCAAGTCCAGGGGAATGTCACTGTTTAGATAGACAGGCCTGGACAGCTGAGCAAAGCCGCCGCCGCCGTTGAACTTAATCTGCGGGGATGATTGTGCAATATTTGTAGAGCGGCCAGCAACAACAACAGCAAAATCGAGGAGAAGTGCGCGCGTTGTCCTGGCAAGGTTGTTATGGACGCACCAAACTGTTTGTTTGCGCTTGTAAACACACACCACACAGATACCCCCAAAGTCAAAGTCAAAGACGTCAGTAGAAGCATTTTCCAGTTGCAACCAAACAACAAACACACACAGACAATGATCTCGAGACGCGACAAATTGCTGCAGCAGCCCTGGGAGCAGTTGCGCTATGCGCAGCATCGCGAGAAAGTGATGTCCGCCCGGCCGGCGATTGATACCAGAACGCCCAGGCAGCACGATCATGTGCAACGCAAGTGGAAGAAGCAGCAGAACGAACGGGAGCGCCAACAACAAATCGAACGTGAAAATCTTCGTCTGCTTCAGAAACTGGGCGACATCATGAGCACCAAGCGTATGAACAATCTTTGGCTGGAACCGCGACCCAAGTAAGATTATTAAAACGGTGAAAGCACAGTGTTGAGAGACGACTAAATATTTTTATAAAGAAGTGACATTCTAACTGTTATCTTAAATCGCAGCTTAAAACAAAAATAATGACAAAGAAATATATTCCTTTGCAGTTTTCTTAATCGCGAAAAGATGTTTCCGACGCGTCCCTACTCCAGCCTGCCCCAGATTGTCACCATTTACGGAGCACAGCCACCTGGTCCACTTCTCTACGGCATGCTGCCCAAGCCAACTGTGGTGGGTCGTTGTCCAACCTGCAACGGCAATCCGGAACGTACGCAGGTGGCCATACCGGAGCAGCGAATGCCTTGGGCGCTGCCACGCAAATCCTCGAGCCGCAAACATCAGGAGCTGGAGCAGCAGCAGCGATGCTATCACTGTGGTGGTCTCAGGAACGTGGAGCGCAACTTCTTTAAGGACTACGAATATGATTATGACTTTGAATAACAGTACAGTACACAAATAAAAGACTATAAATTTATTAAACTTATAGAATATTCAACATTTGGGTATGTTGGGTGGTAGCGTGGCAAAGGTGAGAAAACCTGTGTGTCCGGGCAGCACTTGTGGATTACTTGAGGTCAAATACTTTTTGAGCTCCTTGGGTTCCTTTGTTTTACTATCCTCATTTGCGTTTGTTTCTGCGCTCTTGGGCGCCTTAAGGAACTCCAAATCAATGACAGGCAATGAGCGAGTTTTTATCACACTCTCCTGCTGCAGCACCTCCATGGAGCAGATCTCATTAAAGCCCAGCTTGGTTAGCTGAGCAATGCAGCGCTGCGATTGCTCAATGCATGGGGAGAAGGAACAGAAACGACCGCCTGAAATGATGATGTATATTATAATTAGTTTGATTTTATTTTCTTCTAAAAATACAATTTGAAATCACATATCACAGTATTATTCCCAGTACCACCTTGGTATTCTAGTATCTTAAAACTGCGACCTAATCATTTTTAAAGCAATCTCCCCAGCTGCAACGTGAAAGAGCCCAGTTGGATTCGCTAATGAGTGACAAAGTTGCCCAGCGGGCTGCCTGAGCACGTCAACTGACAAAACCGACCGCATTCAATGTCAAACACAATGAAATGGCCGCGACAGACAGAAACAACAAGAGCGAGAAAGACCGAGAGAGAGCCAGTGAGAGAGAGAGAGAGAGAGAGAGACAACTGACTGACTGAGTGACTGACTGACCAAGCTAGCCAGGTCTCTTGATTGCTGTTAGCCGCTGTCGGTGACGCGCCAAAGGGCGCTGACAACTTGTTGTCAAACGCTGAATGGGCAACCAGCAGTCGGCTATCGGTGGCGGTTTCACTTACCCGACAACTTCAACGCCTTGAATGCATGTGGCACTGCCAAATCTGGCGCGGGCAGATCCAGAAAGACTGCATCGGCCGCACCGTCCAGCTCGCTGCTGAAGCCCAAGTTGCACACATCTCTGTGATAGACCGTTACAAATTCCCCGAGTCCATGTTGCCTGAACTCTTCGCGCGCTTGATCTGCTCGCGCCTCATGGAAATCAAAGGTGTGTAGGCGCCCAGTAGGTTTCAGAGCGCGCAGAAAATAGTGCGACAAGGAACCAGAACCAGTGCCAGATTCTATAACTACTGCGCCAGGGCGCACCTCCAGCTGATGCAGTATCATGCTGATGTCTGGCGTATAGATGATTTGTGTGCGATGCGGCAGTGTTTGTGTCCACATTTCAGGATTGGGCTGCAGCACATGCGCCCAGCCTTTGGAGAGCTCCACGCGACTGCCATACTCGACGCCAATAATACCTGGTATATAAGGACATAAATTAATCACGAACATGCATTTGTTATTTAAACAAAAACTTACTTTCTACTTTCAGGGAGCCGTATGGAGTCTGAAAGATGTGAGATATTGTTTCGCCTCTTTTGTTTACTATCGTCGGCACCGCTTCGATAGCATGCATGGAGTTGTAACTTAGATAGAGTATAACAGTGTCGCCCTGTTCTATGTGTGTTTTTGGCTTAAGGAAACTCATTGTTATTGTCGTTGTTGTTGCCGGTTATGGGTTAGGATGCGGCGAGAGGAATGGAGACGCGTGGGCCAATCCTGATGACAACTAGTGTGACCAGCAATACCTCAGCTTAAAATCGCAAAAAACCATTTAAAATAACTAATTAATGCGCTGCTCGTATACAACTGAAACCAAACTAAATTACAACTCAACACGTAACAACCTCACACAATATAACTATTTCATATATTAGATAATCCCACAGCAAAATCATGTTATTAATCTCGCGCAATGCATGCAACAGTTGAATTATTTCCAAGTGTGGCCAGCGTCTGCCTGGGTATGTGCAAAAATACTGAATTGATTTTTCTGTTCCTTTACAGCACTTTTTTTGTGCAACGAGCAACCAACTTCACGTTGATTTGCTTCTTCTTTCCCTCTTTTGGTTTTTAACTACAAGTATGTAAAGCTTGCTTTTTGTGAATTTGTGAAAAAAATCTGTAAACATCCGTAAATCGGCGTATAGATTTTCGCAAATTTTAATGCACAATGATCGAAATATATTTTTGCTATAATGTTACAACTTACTTATATAAATTGCATTGTTTTTTCCCACATATTATGCTCCCAACGCAACCTCTTACCTGCTCGGATATTTAAATGGATTCGTACTGAAATCGGCATATCAATTTGAAGCAGCCGCAAAATGGTCCAGCGCTTGACTTTGAGGAGACGTCTGTCATACAACACCAGATCCAACAAGAGGCGCATGTAAGTTTATTATTTTGTTATTGCTTGTGGTGAAGTTTATTAATACGCTTCTTGTTTACAGTGTGCGTACTCCCGGCGGCCGTCTGGTATACCAGTATGTGAAGAAGAACAAGACCGTGCCACGCTGTGGCCAGTGCAAGGAGAAGCTTAAGGGCATCACCCCATCCCGCCCCAGCGAGCGTCCGCGTATGTCCAAGCGCCTCAAGACCGTCTCCCGCACATATGGTGGTGTCTTGTGCCACGGCTGCCTGCGCGAGCGTATTGTGCGCGCTTTCCTGATTGAGGAGCAGAAGATTGTGAAGGCTCTGAAGAGCCAGCGCGAAGCCCTCGTCAAGCCCGTCAAGAAGGTTGAAAAGAAGCCCGTCAAGGCGGCGGCGACCAAGAAGCCCACTGGCAAGACCGGTGGCAAAACCGGTGTCAAAACTGCATCCAAGAAACCCGCACCCAAGGGTGGAATCAAGCCCAAGAAGTAAATTCACTTGGGATTTTCATTGAACTAAGAATTGGACGCTTTGGAAGCATTTTGTAATAAACAAATAATACAAGTTAAAAATGTTGAATTTTTGTTGGTAATGTTAATTGGGTTGTGGTTTGTGTCTCCGCTAAGCGAACAGCTGAGTGGGTACTTGCATATTCTTTTGTAAATGCCATTCACAGTTTTTACAGACAAATGAGCATGTGAAGCTTTGGCCACTTATTTGTGTATTAGATCAATTTATGATGCCAGAGCAAGCGGTTGTTAGTAAACCAAATGAGTCGTGCGTAAAAATTAATCCCTTATGGGCTATAGCATTAATTATTACAGTATCATATATTTACAGCACGATAAGAGTGCCCTTCGATACGCCGGAGCATGCCGAAATTGCCTATCGCGTTCTAAATGTTGATCAGGAACCGCGTCGGAACTTTGTAAAGAAAACCCTGAGCCTAGAGCAGGATGTGCTTGTTGTGCATTTCAGTGCTGATCAAGTAAAGAATCTGCGCACAGCCATTACCTCGTTCTTTGAAAGCTTGCTGCTCTGCCAAGACACCATTAAACAGTTCGGAGGAACGGATCAATCCCCAAAAGACAACAGCAATGCCGGAACACAGTCCAGCACCGACACCACATAGAGCAATCTATGGCTTTGCATTTTACATGCTCTTCACGGTGCTGTTCATTGCGTATGTGGCGTGGGCCTATCTGCCTGTGGAGCTGGGCCTACATTCCTATTTGCCGGACAAGTATTTTGCAGTATTTGTCCCAGTCTTAGTTCTAGTGTGTGCCTTCTTTGCCCTTATCATCTATCCGGCAATAAATCTATCGCTGACTCCAAATATTGATGCCATTGCCACTGTGGTGGATGTCAAACAGGCGCTGCCCAAGGGCTCAAAGTTCACATCCTGGTCCCAACTAGAGTGTCAGCAATTTAAGAGTTCGTCGCCACGGAACAAATCAGCCCCAAGTCAGTGTAATATGTGCAACACGGAGCACTTGGCAAAGAGTCGTGCACCCATACCTCCACTTAGATTTTTAGATTTACAAGAAGTAAACGCCACATATAACAACTAACAAATAGGTTTTTTCTGTTTATTGCTTTAAATCTACTTTCGGCGCACTGTCGTCCAGCCATCCTCTGGCTCAACGAACTCGGCCGCCTGCTGCTTGCGTGTCTGAGATCGAGTAACGCGACCGCTGCTTGTCGCGGCCGCATTCTCCTCGTCGCTTTCATCTGCATTCATGCCCTCATCGTCGCCATCGTCATCGTCCATGTCCTCATCGGACGACGAGTCGCCATCAATGGGTGTGTATGTGATTTTGACATCGGGACGCAGCCAATCCTTACCCTGAGGCAATTTACTTAGCTCCGTCTCAATCTGTGGATACTGCGAGGCGAGCGCCATCTGCTTATAGCGCAGCAGATTGCGGCATATCTCTGGTATGGAGTGATCGTCGCACAGCGTATTGAACTCCTGATCCATCAGCTCCTCTATGACCTCCTGGAGCTCGCCCTGTGTTATGTTGTCGTTGCCAACGCAGTATTCATATGTGTAGTCCATTATTTGTATGGCCACCTGTGCGGATTCTTAGGTTAGAAGTTGTAACTGATATTTATTGCCCAATGCACTTACCTGTTGGCCATCGCGTCCGCCCATACCATGTTCGACAGCCAGGCGTAAATTTTGCCAATTGTTGAAGATTTTTTCAACAATTAAGCGAAAATTATTTTTAAATTCTGTTTGTTGTGTCGTCGTCGCTGCCATCGCGTGCAAAGCCAGTGCTGTGTAAATTAAAATTGTACTATTGCCATTCGCATGATAACGCGTCCATTGACAGCTGTGTCTTTTGTTTACATGCCGACGCGCCATAAACTGCACACTAAAAATTATGTCGGAAAGTGAAAATCTTGAAGAAGCTTTAAATGAGCAGGACATCAACACTGAAGCAGCCTTTGCAGAAGATGACGATGACGATGAGGATGCAGAGCCCATTACAGCACAAAAAGTGAGCAATGAAGCTTATATACAATCATTCACTGCAGCTTGTTGCATTTTGTCAGGTTTTGGAAATATTGGAGACTGCTTGGACAAACGAAATTTGTGCTCCGGAATTGCTGCAGCATCAGACAGACATGTTGGAGCTTATGCTCTCACAGGTAGCGCATATGGAAGAGCAAATGAAAGATCTTGACAAGAATGACTTCCGCTTTGTGGTGCATCAAATGGAACTCGAACGCATTCGATACATCATGGCCAGCTATTTACGCTGCCGCCTGCAAAAGATTGAGGCATTTACCCAACACATAATCAGCCAGGATGCTACACGCGATGCGACCGACAAGCGTCTGTCACCCGAGGAGGCAAAGTATGCTCAAGAGTTTGCGTCCCATGTTGATGAGTACTTTCACAAGGTTGCAACACAATATATGCCCAACCAGCAGCGTGGCGAAGCGGAGCAACGCATAGTGGCGCCAAACCTCATGAGCCATGTTTTTATCAAAGCGAATGTGGCAGGTATGTCCAGCTTCAATACTAATTTATTAAGTTGTTGTTTAACTTTTTTGGGATTATTTTTAGTGTCTGGTGTAATCGTGGGCGTAGATGATGAGGAAGTGGATCTCTCACCGGGCTCGCAGCACATTATACCGTATCAGCTAGTGTCTGATCTAATACAGAAAAACCAAGCGCAACTTATCTAAAATCTAAATTAAATAATATACACCATTAAAATGAACTCATCACGTTATTGGCGGGCATGCTGCAGCCAGTATTGGTAAACGCGCACTGGTGCCGCATTTATGTGAACAGCTGCCGTTGCCGCAGTGACGTCAAAACTTCCGTTTCCACTGGAAATAATTTGGTATACACGACTTAAACACACGCAACGCAACGATTTGGCTCAGTTGTCAATGTGGCGCGCCTTTACGCGTATAGCAAAAACCCTCGAGTCTCTTAGCCAAGGAGGCGCAAGGTTACCTGTGCAATTCCAGCATTCCCATCAGCAGTACAACGTTTTGCACCTCAGCTTACACAACAACAGCAGCAACAAAGCGACGCTCATTAAATTCCACCATACAATGTCCAGCGAAAATCCAAAGGTTGTTTTTGTCTTGGGTGGCCCCGGCGCTGGCAAGGGCACGCAGTGTTCAAAAATCGCTGATCGCTTTCAGTTTGTACATCTGTCAGCTGGCGATTTATTGCGTGAGGAGCGAGCACGCGAGGGCTCCGAGTTTGGCCAGCTAATCGAAGACTATATACGTAATGGCAAAATTGTGCCCGTTGAGGTGACGTGTTCGCTGCTGGAAAATGCGATGAAACTTTCTGGCAAAACGCGTTTCCTCATTGACGGCTTCCCACGCAACCAGGGCAATGTGGATGGTTGGCAACGCCAAATGTCCGACAAGACGGACATGCTGTTTGTCCTTTTCTTTGATTGTGCCGAAGATGTGTGCGTGATGCGTTGCTTGGGACGCGGACAGAGCGGCTCTGGACGCAGTGATGACAACATGGAGAGCCTAAAGAAACGCATCCAAACCTACAACAACGACTCTTTGCCAATTATCAAGCATTTTGAAAATGCCGGCCAGGTGAAGCGCATCGATGCCAGTCCAGATGCGGACGCCGTTTTCCAGGAGGTGGAACGTTTATTTGTGGCCAGCGGTTTCCAGTGAAATGATTTTTAACACTGAAATTCCTCACTTAACTAATTAGTTGACGGTTTAGCTTGAATTATAGATATGTGTGTTTCCTTTTTGTGTGTGTAATCTTAATTGATTGTAACTTACCCCCAATCCCCCCATACTTAAATATATATACGCTTGTTACGATAAAGTTTACACGAATTGCGATTACATTTTTTTTTGTTAGGCATATCAAAGATAACATTTTGTTTGTTACTTAAAAAACAACAGCGGTGCTAGCATATGAAACGGCAGAAATGGAGGTGGAGGCGGTGCTTAACTAATCCTTGCGTAGCTTATCCAGACGGGCCTGCAAATCGGCGTCTGCATCGGACATGGGCGTGGAGCCACCGCTGCCACCACTTGCCCCAGCCCCTGCACCGCCGCCACCACCACCACCACCACCTGTTGACGGTCCTGTGCCGCCGCCGCCTGCAGCAACAGCAGCAGCTGTTTTCTGTGTACCAGCACCACCTGCTATGGACAGCGATCCAGAGGCACTTGGTAGGTCACCCAATTGTTCTCCCAGCTGCAGGCCCAGTTCGTCTAGCACTTGGGAGACAACAGCATCTGTTTCTTCCTCATCGCCCTCATCCTCCATGGCATCGTCGATGGCGTCGTTGATCATCTCTTCTTTCATGTCCATCATTTCCGATTGCCTCTCGAAATCCTGGAGAATCTTTTGTATTTGCGGGAGATTCAGTTGTCGATTCATGTTCTGCATGGCCTTGGTAACCCCTGCAAAAGAAGGAACGCATTAGCCAAATATGAATCACCTATTGAAACCCCCTTGAGCCCTCCTCACACTTACCTTTCATTGCCTGGGCCATTGTGTTTTGAGATTTGAGCGTTTGTATTTTAAGTGAGACGGCTTGAATGTTTGCTTTCATAAGCATAAACTTCTTGGAGTAGCGACGCGTGCGCACCAAATCCTTGGCCATGATCTTGACCGCATCCATTTGTCCCTCCTTGGCCATTTTCTTTATGTCGGCAATGATTTTCTTTTCTTGTTGGTCCATTTTCATACGCTCACGGTCCAAATCGCGCATTGCCTTGTTGAGGGCGCGCTGATTTTTGCGCAGCATCTCATCCGGAGAGATCTTCTTGCCAAAAAGCCAATCCATTTCACCAAATTAATTATTATTTACGCCCTGAGATATGTAGAACTAAGTTGGAATGCAAATCTTGAAAATTACTCATCAAAACAACAAACGATTGTTTGGCGTTGCCACCTAGTTCCTAACAGAATTTTTCTCCCAGTTAACAGAGAACTCCCACACTAAACAGCGAATTTCTGCTACGTAATTTGATTTCTTTTGTAAAGCACATATATGATAATATAATTAAATCTTAACTTTTAATTCTCAAATGAGAAGTCAAATTTTTTTTTAGACACAAACAATGCATTGAATATTTTATTAGATTATTTTTGCAATTGGAAAAAGGATTTGATTACTTTGCGAACACCGTACCACCCTTTACGCCCCATGAACGCTTACGTTTGCGCTTACGTTAACATATGTGCAGCTTTGCCCACAACAATAGACGCCACACAGTCTAAGTTTTAAGTTTATTTTTCTTCTGCATGACAATGAAGGAATTCGACGATTTCAATTTTAGCGTGGATAAATGTAAGTATTGGCGTGATAAAGCTTGAATATGTTTAGTCAATATTCGTTTTACATGTAGATACTAAGGAGCTGACTCGAGAATGTGTTGGCGGCAGCGATTTACAGCAGCGGAAAAAAGAAATCGAGGCTTACAATGAGCAAACTTCGGCAACGCTTAAGCAGACCTGCAAGAAGAACTATATGCAGTTTATACAAACAGCTAAGGAGATATCACGTTAGTGGAACCTATGATTCCCCATTATAAGTTATTTCTATGAATTCTATCCTTAGATCTGGAGTCGGAAATGTATCAGCTGTCGCATATACTTATCGAGCAGCGAAATATTTTGGCCACAATGACCGATGGAAAGACAACCACTCACTTAAAAGCGGACAGCGTCGAGACAGAGAGCAACAATGCAGCCGCTGAGGATGTTGACAACAGTCATGCCACACGTGCAGTAAAGGAAATGGTTCAAGGATTTAATGGCAATCTTGAGGGCAAAACGTTCTTGAACGAGGGCGCACTTATCGAGCTGGATGGCAATGATTATCGGCCTATCCAGCGTGTCTTCTTTTTCCTGTTTAATGATGTTCTGATTGTGTGCAAAGTGAAGCATGATAAGTAAGTATTCCATTCTTCACCTTTAACAAAATTCCAACACAATTTGCATTGCAGACGTCTGGAGTTTCTCACGGAATATGATCCCAAGAAGATAGCTGTAATAAATATCAAGGATCTGGATGGTGTCAAGAATGCTATAAATATCATAACGCCCGATGGCTCCAAGATATATCAGAGCATAACAGCTGCCGGCAAGAGCGAATGGATTGAAAAGTTGGAGGAAGCTTTTCGCTTTGACCAGCAAAAGAAACCGAAAAAGGGACAAGCGCCACAGCCACCAAATCGCGCCAAGCAGCAGTCATCCCAATCGAAAAGCGCCACACCAGAAAATCTGCCAGAACAAAGTCCCACCGACAGTCAGCCAAAATCTCTCGAGGATGAGACACCCGAGTGGCTGAGCACGTCAAGCGAGGAGGTTCAAACCCTGATTGCCCAACGCCACTTCGAGGACGCTCAGTCGCTTATCAAGCGCACTCAAGAGTTTCTGCGCGTGGCCGAGAACAAAAAGAAGCTGCTGCAGGCTGACAGCATTGAGGCGAAGGTGAAGAAACAGGAGCTAAAGCTAAGTAATGTACTGCTCCAGGAGCTCTCCAACAGTCACAATCGCAACCTTCAAATTGCTCTTCGTGCTGTACGACGACCTCTCAAAATACTCGTCGAAATGGGACGCTCGAGGGAGGCCAGTGCCACATTGTTAAAGGTCTGCACGGTTAGTTTGCGCGTGGCACAACGCGAGGCACGTCGCAACAACGCCGAAATCTCTGAGCTTTTCTTCTGCGACCTAACGCAGGTTGCCTGCGATTTTCTTAGTGCCTTTGAGCAGCAGCCGGCTTGCGTAAGCGGTGAGTTCATACTACAGTCATAAACGCTTTTATAACATACTTAATTTATAACCCATTATATAGCACTCGTTGTCTGGTGCAATGCGGAGCTGCAGTACTTTGCCAGCCAACTGATTAAGCACTATTTAACCAAAGGCACTTCGCTGGAGGCAGTCGCAAAATGTGTGGAACGCGTTCGCAAGCCGGCCACAAAGCTAACGGAAATTGGTTTGGATATAAGTTACCATTTGGAGGGTTTGTTGCGCACAACACTCGAGTCTCTTATTGAGGAGTCCAAGCAACGGCTGCTGGATGCAGTGGGACGCACCGAGGAGAGCTGGCAGCCGTACAATTTGCAAACCAAGTCGAACTTAAAGCGATTGCTACTGGAACTGGACACACTGGGCATTGATGTGCGTGCCCAGACCACAGGCGATACATGGCTTAATCTAACACAGTCCACGCTCGTTTTTGTGCGCCAGTTTCTTCAGCTGACGGAGCACTGTGCCTGCCTGGCCAAAGGTGAAGCTCTGTTGCAGAGCTTGGAGCAGCTGCTGCGAGATCTGTTTTTGGCACAGCATGCTCTAAATCCACCCAGCGATATGGCAGTGGATGTAAGTTGTGTAGTTCATCAATTGTATAATTCTTATTCACTTTAAGACTTTATATTTGCAGCCCAACTTTGTTATCAAGAATAAAATCTTTTTGGTGGATAATTTGCTGCCCATTGCCATTGAGAAGTTCCGCAAGACGTCGGGTCGACAGTGCGAGAGGCTGCGGGAGCTGCATACGAAACTATCACGACAGCAGGGTGCTCCAGTGCCGCGGCAGCGTAGCGTCTATACGACAGATGTTTTTTAAGAGTAGTTTACTTTTGATTACATATATAATTTTTTATTTTTCTTTTTCGTTTTGCTTCAATTATTTATAATATAATTATATACATATATAACCACAATAATAATAATATTTGTAAAATTAAAAATCGAAGCGTGTGCTGCACTCTATTCTCTGTTTGCTTATTACAAATTTTCGCTGGGCGCGAAATGTGCCCACATTCTATATAGAATATATATATATATATGTATATATATATTTATACATATTTGATTCATTTCTATGTAAACTAATGTGTAAACAAGTTTTCTCTTGTTTCATTACTTTTTGTTTTTGTGTTGTTCTTTTTATATTAGCTGCACAAAACGTAGGATTTTACAATTATTGAATTTTGACAAAAAGTTTTCTTTAAATGTTGTTCAAAATTACATACAAGCAAAAGCTGGCTGCTTTGGCGCCCCCATTTGTTGAAGTGTGTATGTGTGAATGTAGATGTGGTTTTGGCGGCGCCTGCTTCGTTTTTGTTGTTGTTGGTATTGTATTAATTTATAATGTAAAATTCTTAACTAAACTGCTTACTAATTATATTCATTTATATTTATATATATATATATATTTACTTTTTCTGCATGCAAATGTGTTTTGTGTGCGAAGAGGAAGGGAGTGGGATATAGGATAGCAAACAAGTTGACAAAATAAACATATATATTTTTTTTGTTGCATTTGCATTTCAATCATTGATTTACGATCTGTTTTGTTTTGTTTTGTATACAAAAAACTTCGCTGTCGACGTATAAACACATAGACAAACTAAAAGCACTCACATTTCTGACATCGTGTACTCATCTGGTATTCATAATCTCAACGCTCCATCAATGACTAATCCATGCTGGGTCCACAATCGCAAGGACCCAGCACTTAATTATTTTGATGAGCATAGTAGGTAAAGCCGACTGTTATTTATTTATCGTTTTCCATTTCTGCTGCACTCATCATTATTGTTATTATTGATTTTGTTTTAGGTGTTTTTTACTTTGCAATTTGTGTTCAACTTTTTATTGGACTTAGCCTAGGCTTAGTTGCTAAAAGTACGCTTAATTTTTTAGTTTTTTCTTTCCTTTTGTTTTTTATATATTTATATTATAGAATTTTTGCTTTGCTCTGATCTGCCGATGTGTTGTTGTTCTTGTTATTTGCATGCTATCGCGAACAATGTGTTTTTCATTTATTTATATTTTTTTAGTTGTAATAAAAACCTATATGCGCTTATTACAAAATGAAAAGTGTGTGGATTTCCTCTGCTGTTATTGTTTGTTGATTTTTAATAAATAACTTCATAGACAGTAGCCTTTTTATCGCCCGAACCCGTCACAATATACTTGTCGTCAGTTGATATGTCGCAGCTAAGTACGGATGATGTTTCCTTCGACTGCAATTAAAATAAACAACAAAATAAACACAATTAGCAAATATAAATTGATTATAATTATGTATATAGATATGTCATGTGACTGTAAAGCGTGAATGATTGGAGAGTTTATTTATGGCTTTGAATTTAATGATAGATTACAAAATTAAATGGTGCTAAATGTTAAAACATAGCTCAAGCTTTTCAACTGTAATTATTAAATTTAATTGAGATAAATCACTCACCTGGAATATACTGGCACCGTATGGTGTTCGCCATGCGTTAAGCAGGTTGTCTTTGCCGGTGGAAACGAACCATTTGCCACAGGTGGCAAATCGCAGCGACAGAACACAGCTCTCGTGCAAATGCAGCTGATACTTGTCTGGTTTCGATGCGTGCAATACTTCCACGTGCGAGTTCTCCATGCCCACGGCCAGCCAGTCACCTTAAAAGATCGCACAATGTGAGTTAAATATAAATGAAACACTTTGTTTATAGGGTAAACTCACCTGTGGGACAGTAGCCAAGCGAGAATATTTGAGAACTGAAATCATGCTGTTGCAGCTGGCGTCCCTCGCGGAGATCCCACGAGCGCACCGTGTTGTCCAGGCCGCCAGTCCATAATCTTGAGCCATCCGGACTGATGTCAATGCACGAGGCACCGTCTGTGTGGCCCTGGAACTGACGCACCAGTATCTCATTGTGCAGGTCCCAGACGGCAATGTTGCCATCACTGCAGCACGAGAAGCACACCTTCGAATCGGGACTGATGGCGAGCGCATAACAGGCAGGCGCCGCTGAGGTTAGCTCGGCCTTGATGCGTGGCGTTGGACTGGCCAGATCCCATATCGATAGATTCGATGCTTCGCCACCGACAATAAGTGTGCGTCCATCCGGCAGCAGCTTTACGGAGCGTATATAATTATCGCGCTGCAGGCAATCCAGCTGGCTGACGGGATTCTTGTTACCCGGCTGTGAGATGTCCCACACCTTGACACAGCCCTTGCCACCCGTATAAACGTATTTTGTAGGATTTGAAATGGTCACCGCGCAGACTACCTCGCCGTGCGATAACGTATTTATTTGCCGCGCATGTCTCGGTATGCCTACGCCCACCAACGCATCCGGCGGAAATGGTACCGGCTGCAAGCTACCCTCGCCGTTCATATGGAAAGAGTATGCACTGTATCGAAGAAGAAGAGTTAGGTTTATACTATAATACTTATGTGAGGATAGTAATGTGGTGTACTTACGGCTTTCCACCTGTTAATGCCGAGGGATGTGGAATGCCGTTTGTTCGTACATGCGCATGCGGATCATACGGCAACGGCGGTCGTCCATAGGCGGGATCCGATGGTGGACGCTGATAGGGATCCGCCGGTCGCTGATACGGCGACGCTGGATACCCAGCTGGCGGTGGGCCACCTTGTTGCATCATTTGTTTAGGATTTGCGCCCTGAGATGGTGCTGCAGCGTTTGGTGTCGGTGTGCGTGCCTTCGCGCCCGGTGTTCCCGGTTTGTCCATCTATAAAATGATGGCAATCACAATACAAGTAAGTTGATTGATAACTTTTGTTTAAGCTGCTTTATCATAGACTTTGCTCAGCAATAAACAAGTTCTTTTTACAACGTGACACAAATCTCAAAACTTATGGTTTAAGGTTTAAACGATAATTAAGATAAGATATAAATTATGAGCATGAAAGCATAACTCTATTTATATCACAATCTTTAAAGGTGTCCTCATTTTAAACAACTTTTGATTCATAAACAATGCGTTTGTGTGTTGATTGGATTGTTTGTTCTTACATCTTTTGTTTTGAGGCTGGGTGTGGATCGCGACGAACTGGAGCCTGAACGGGAAGGCGGGCGCTCCTGTTTGATGCCACTGCTGCCCGGTTTATCCAGGCGCTCGCCATTTAAGCTCTCGCGATCGCGCACCTCCATTGAAACGTGCTCGCCATTCGGACGTGGTGAGTGGGATTCCTGCAAAATGGCATTAGAGCGTGAGTAATGTTTAAAATTTTTGGAGTTGGGTGTTTTATTTTTGGGAGGTTTGTTGCATGTTAATCAGGGCCGGCACTCAACTCACCATTTCATTTGCAACATCTACGACTAAATCTTGATCGCTTTTCTCGCCTTCATCGTCCTGCAAAAATTTTGAAAAAAACAAAACACAATAAAACAAAATGCGTATAACGATAACAATAACAATAACAGCAACACAAACAGCAATTTAGATGTTTTTATTGCACTATACTAAAAATATAATTATAGCTATATTGATTTGGGGAGGGGGGGATTGAGTTATTAATGAAGCGCATAAAGTTATATGAGGATTAGAGATAGACAACAACAACAACAACTACATATGGGATAGGCTACGACATAATGTTAATATTATGGTTTTGGTTTTGTTATGGTGAGTTGAGGGGCAGCATCAGCTGATGACACAATGATACCACAATACTAAATGATTTATAAATTTATTATAATTCGATACTCACTTGCAGTTTCTCATCTTTTCGACGTTTCGAATCGTTCTCAATGTCCAGTGGCGAGCGCGTGCGATATTTCTCACGATCCGCTGGCGAAACCGAATTGCGCTGCAAATAGAGATTGTGTTACATATTTATTTTGTTTCATATTCATTTTTTTTTTTGCTGGCGTCAGCTACTTACCAAACGCTCTTCGGCGCCTGCTGGTCCCTCTAGGCCCATGGGCTTTATATCCGGCCTTTGATGTTCTGGCGGCGCTTTAAGCAAGCCCTGTGGCCCATGTGGCAGGCCCATTGTGGCACCCAAAGCGCCAAATGGATTTAAAGCGCCCATCGGTTGTGGCGGCCCACCTGGCACCTGTTGTGCGTGTATTTGTTGCTGCAATTCAAAAGCCACAGGCGGTTAGTTAGTTGTTCAAACTGTTCACATGGTGCAGGCGCTTGAAGTTTCGGTTATTTGGCTTTGGGACGTAACAAAAGCTATATTTTGATGCAGTTGTGCGCGCGTGTGTGCAGACAACACCAACAACATTTACAAGTAGAGCATTATTAAAAACAAATTATATATATAGAAATATATGAACACCTTGTGGAGGGCGAACGAGCGAGCGAGAATTAGAGCAACAAGCAAACAAACAAACGAACGCAAATTGAAAAAGAAACAAAACAATATTTAAAACTTACTAAAAGTTGTTGTATTCCATGTTGCTGCTGATGCTGCTATAGACACACGCACAAACACATCGTTTTCAAAATTGAAATCATAAATTTAATATTTGAATCGGGATTGTTTATTGTTTACTCATTGAGTGACTGATTATATGTGTTAATGACATAAAGCGCACAATCGTTAAAGTGAACAGACATTATAAAGATCTTTCTTTATACAAGATACTGACCATAATTTAGTCATGTTTGGTAGATTCAAAATAAGATTATGAACAACAAAAGGAATATCGAAAATGTACAGGATATTGTCGTTGAATACCTAAACAAGTTATTCTGGTATTCAAGCAAAAACAAACTCTGCAAACGCTTTTCTCTAGAACCTATATCAATAATAGTTAATATTAGTCAAATCAAGATCGTTCACTTTAGCGAAAGTTCACTGCAAATTGTGTGGTTCTTGGTGTATTTAAAAGCTATCAACTTACCCCAATGATCAGATTCAGTTCCTGCATTGTGACCTGCTTCGCGCGCTCTACAGCCTGTAGCACTTGTTGCTGATGATCGGCCTGTAGGAATGGAAGTAGCTGGTTGATCAGTGTGTTAAGACGCTTGGCGATTTCCGTTTGTTTGTGCATTTCCACATTAAGGCCATAGGACATTTCATAGTACTATATTGAAAAAGTGTGGGTGAGAGATCAGGATTAGATTCCATACACGAAAGTTTTAATTTGATATTTATTTTACCATAACATAATGGCGCTGCATTTCGGTCTTTTCGTTTGCCAGCTTCTCGCACTCCAATTTGATGCTGAAATTCACAGGAAAAATAATCAAAAGGGCAAATTAGTTTAGTTGAAAGAAATCTCGGGCAACGCTTCCGTCGTCGTTGTTGGCCCGCCGGCTAAAAAATCCTATGAGTAGCGCATATGGTGCGCTGCCTGGCAAACCGGTTTATACAGCAAAAAGACATAAGAGGCTAAAAGGCAACAGAAACAGCCCAGCAGAACATGTGAGCATGAAAAACCTACTGCTATCAACATTCTTTTTACGTTTTCTTAGTGCATATATATCCTGATTTTTTTGTTCATTGATTTTGCAGAATTTTTATAAAAACAAATTATGTTTGGTGAACTGTTAAAGATAACTGTAGACCTAAGAATTGTCGAAGGTAAAATTATACTACATATCAAGTTCATTATTGTTAATTAAAATAAAACTTCTTTAAACTAGAACCATCCTGATTTTAAGGTTTTAATTTACTTGATCTACTCTTTGAGGCAGTTTCCTATTGGGGCGTTCAATGTTGTAGATACTTGCCTGTGATATTGTGCTTGCAGAAAATTAAACTCCTCCTTGATGCGCTCCAATGTATCGGCGATGGTGAATTTGATTGGGCCCTGAGGTGGTGGTCCCTGGTAGATAGATATTGACATGGGGGCGAAACACAATTAGCAAAACACTTGATTGAGTCCCAATGCAATCTGTTAAATACTTACCCCGGCGGCGGGGTGACGCACCGGTGCGGGATACATTGTTGCTGTGTTGTTATTGCTGTGTGATAGTTGCCCAAAAGGGAACAGCGAGATGAACAACAACAAATATCAGTTGTTTTCACTTAAAACTTATTGTTTTGTTTTTTTCTTCTTCTTATATGTATTTGATTTTGTTCTTAGCCTGCGGTTGAGTTAGTTAATTATGCTTCCTCTTCCTTTTGGCAGCGCACCGCTGCCCGCTGCTGCTGCTGCTGCTGGCACCCTGAGATGAAGCTCCCCTCTGCCGAAATTAGCAGCACTAGCACCGGAGTAGCATGTATAAAATTTTGCAAGCGTTTTATTGCTATTGTTGTAAAACTTAGTTATAGTTCGACTCGTGCGTATCCATATTGTCTAGAGTTTTGCGGATATCCTGCAAAATGGAATTTTACGTTTTTTTAGTTATTGGTCGTTATTTTGCACCATTTTTTTCGATACGTAGAATCTCACGCACACACACAAACATACAAATACACTCGCACACACGCGCGCTCACGTATTTTTGAGCATCTCAGCAATGGCAGCCATGCCAGCAACAACGAGTAAGCACATACACATATATAGAGGACGACGCACGTACAAGGGTATGAGTGTGAGTGTTTACCGCCGAAAAAATCAAACGCACAGTTGCATGTGCCTGGGCGAAATGTTACGCAAAAAACAAGCATGCGGCATACCGTAAAAAAGTATTCTTCACTTTATTGGCAGACTGGAAAGCTCTTGGTAAACCATTTTTACATTATTGTGGCATGTAATTTTTGCAAAAGCAATGCACGCTGGTCGCACGCTCTGCACAAACAAATGTACCCTGTGCAATACACATACAGATAGACTGCAATTACACAGAGTTGCCACCTCTAACCGGAGCACAAATATTGACGCTTGCCAACCAAACAAAACATTTAAATATTTTTTGAAGCATTGCCTTCTTCTTTTTAGCACTTTGCGAAAAATCAACATTTGAACAAATACATTTTTGACAGAGCACAGTAGAAACCCAACAGATATTCTAATTTCCTGGCAACACTATTTGCTGCGACAGCGAGTTATCCACTTACACATCCACACAAATATACAGACAGACATATACACGCGCGCGCACCCCGATCGAACGAGTAGCAAAACTCAACGCACACATACAAAGCCCTCACACGAGCGCAGCGCAAAAGAAAAATTGGCCCAACAAAAAATAAACAAAAGCAATTAAAAAACGGAGTAGTTGGCAGTACCAATTTACATTTGGGCATTTAGCTCGCCGCAGAATTGCACATTTTATTGCCACTTTGTGTGCGCACACATACACTGCACTTGTATTTGCACAAGCCGATTTTTCCAATGCAAAATAACGTAATTTTTAACTCGAATTTTGCCCGTAAAAACTGGCCTCTTCAACCGACCGACCGACCGACTCGCTACGTCTGACAGCCAGCCTGAGCGTCGTGTATGTGTTGTGTGGCGTTCTCGTTCTCGTCTCTATTTTTTCGCATCAGCTTTAGCCGTCTATTTTGCACTTGGCTTTTCGGCTACATTTAATTGCTATCCACAATGATTGCATAAAGCAGACAATGTACAATTACTTTAAAAAGTTGTTGACGCTTGCTGCCGATTTGTTTTTAAATCGCGAACGTGCTTTCGAAGCGTGGAAAAAATAAAAGCCGACGATATATCGACAGATATATCTCATCACTCAATTATTTAGACGTATCGACCGGCTTCCACCATTTATCGAGAGGCCAGTTTGAGTTATCGCACCGGTTTGCTATCGAAAACGCTTATTTATCGTTAATGCAACATTGTAGCTCAACCATAAGATTATTGCGGCGCGAAATTTAAATTATAAAATCAGTGCAAGTTAAATAAATAAAATTATAAAAATAGTGAATGGAGTTTAACTGAATGATGTTTGTGAAAAAAAATATATAGAAACGATATACAAACTTTTAAACATTGCATTGAAATAAATTAAATTATTTATGCCTGTAATAAATTTTGTCCCTATAGTTTTAAGAAATTGATGAACTGAAGTCAATTGTTTATAGGACCTGTGTATGTAAACTATAATTAATAGCTTAAGAGGCTGTAAGAAAACAAACTATTTAAATGTGTGGTACCTAAGCTGAAAGTTAAATTCATCTCTTGCCCACCAATAAGTAATTAAAAGTAAATTAATAGTTTTATGTTTCTCAATTGCATTTATTTAAATTGTTTTTATTTTTGCTATTTGCTTTGTTGCCATCACAGTTGGTTATCACAGTTGCGTTTTCTTTTGTTTTTTTCTTCGTTTGTAGCTGCTTACTGCCGCCCGATGATTTACCAGGGGCGCCACAGTTTCTCCGCCTCCACTGGCATAGGCGATGGTGCAGGACTCTCGCAATCACTGTGATAACCGGATGAGGCGGGGCTGAGCGGCGCCGAGTTGCAGTTAATACTCAGCTCCGACTCTGATTCAGACATTGTTTGTGCCTCATGAAACTGTTGCAGGTTCTTGTACACGCGGCCCAGATGCGACATCACCGATTTGCCCAGGTCAACGCTCATGCCAGGTGTGGATGCCATAACACGTGACACCTCATTGACGGCATTCATGTACCCGTTGCGGAAATTCTCCAATGGCATGGCAGGCGATGCTGTTGTTGACGACGTTGTTGTGGTTGTTGTTGCTGCTACTGATTTGCCCATCTTTTGCTGACGCATGAACACCACAGCTGATTCAAGCATCTCGGCTTTGTCCATGCGCAGAATGCCATCATCGCCGCGCAGTTCGGCGACAAGTGTCTTTAGGGTGTCCAGGCACTTGTTGATGCGCGCCCGACGCTGACGCTCCAGCAGTGGTTTCTTCACCTTCTGGTAGATCTCAGTCTTGCTGCTGTATTCCATTTTTACGTAAGTTGTGTATTAAATTTCTCGAGCGCTATGTAATAATAAGTAAAAAAGGCTCGTTGTTGCCTTGTTGCTGGCTGTATCGTGAATGATGCTCTCTGCATGTCAGTGCCTTGCTTTTATAGTCGAGGCCCAAGTTCAGAATCCACCCTCGGCAGTGGCTACGCATGAGCGCACGCCCCGTCTCGCTCGCACGCGCATGCCCGAGGGCTGGGCGCTCTCTCCCTCTCGCATACGCAAGCATTGAGAGCTGAGGGAACAGCTGCAATGTGCGGCTGTGCATGGAGGACAATCGGCAATCCTTGTGGCTCGTGGCGTGGGAACCGACCTGAAAGTAAGTTTCTCACACAATTTTTTCACGTTTGTTTTCCTTTTGGCCACATGCTTCGCTTTTTTAAAGGATCAGAGCACAAAATTTTGCAGCTGTCGCTGTTTTGGGCATCGCTGTTGTTGTTGTTGGTGCTGTTGCTGCTGCTGCTGTAGTTGCTCTTTAGGTCGGTGTTATTATCCTTAATGCATACTTCACTGCCTCATCCTGTGTGCGTGTGCGTGGGTCGTTCCCATTCCCATTCTCATTGTTATCCTGCCGTGCCATCTCTCGCTTGCTTATTGTTTCATCAATGTATGCAGATGATGATGGCATAATGCGGTCCCAATTCCGATCCCGATGCCGATCCTATTGCCCCGATGAGTGTTTATTGTACACAATTAGTGTGGCATATTGGCTTCGTTTTTGGCTTTGCCTTCTGTTCTCTGCCCTCTGCCCTCTGTCCTCTGGCAATGAGCAGACGCTGAAAGCGTGATCGGAGCTGGCGGCGCGTGGACTAACTGAGGTGATCGCTGGGTGAAACTGGGCTGCTACTTGCAACCCCCCCGATTGTGTGGCATGCATGCTGTGCACCTATGTAGTACTCGTGTAGTAATAATTGATCAATTGCTTGTTGTTGTTGTTTTCGTTCTTGTTGTTTGCTGTGGCAGCTAATTGGTAAATTGATTGTTAATTGTGCCTTGGGTTTGAGTTAGATACCAAAACAATTCACTTTAGATTACTGAAGTTAGCTTAAGGGGTAATCATTATGACATTGTTAATACTAACAAATACTTGTTTATTTGCAGCACGTTTTAAGATTTCAGTTAAATTGATCAGGGTGTGTGTGATCAATAATAATGTAAGCTCTGATTTGAATGCTAGGAGATTGTTACTTAATATGAAATAATTCAAGATACATAATGATTTATGTCAAAATCCTTAAGATAATTTGCATTTAGATTTATCCACCATTGCATGTGTCGATATAACTTATTTGGGCTAAGTATCATTTTAATTGGAACTAACAGGATTATATTAAAGTTGGAAGTACTTTAAGATGCTTTACTATCATAAGCCTACGAATGAGTATAAAATAATATATATTTAGCTATTTGGATAAGAATACAAAAATTATTCGTATTCATAGAGTAATTTGTAATGACAACAGCCATAGACTAAACAATACCCTCTTGGAGGACAGATATTCTTTAGAGAAATCTTCAGCCCTTAAAATATAATTGCCAAGTTGACTTATGTGACCAAGAGACAGACACAGTGGGTTAGATTTAGTGGTTTTAAATACTTAATAAAACTCGATATGCATATTGTATTCTGTGGTCTTCATTTAATCTTATTAGCTTATGCTCACACAATTCTAAAATGCTCTTATTGGGTTCAGTTTACTGGGATAAATTTAAATATATTCTTTTTATACAATACTTTTTGACTATTTTTTTAAATGCTAGTGCTGAGCTTGCGGTGTATATTACTTTAGTTTTTTTTTTTTATTATTTTATTTAAAAAATAAGAAAATTCAGATCCAAAAATTATATTACTATAAATTTAAAAAAAAAATATATTTTCATCGTTTAAAGTCTTCCTTAGAATAATACAGAAAATATTTTCTGCTTTAAAATATTTCCTCCCTTAAACGACTTGTTCAACGGCATTTCCGATGGAAGAACAAGGTGTTAATGAGAAGCACTTAGCATATGAATATTAATTGCTGCCCATAATTGATTTCTCAATTTTCTGATTGGAATATAATAATGTGAAATAAAGTAGCTGAAATTTTAAATAATAAATCAAGCGAGTTTTTTTTTCGTATTTGTTTTGTATTTTTGTTTTCAAGTTTTTTGTTATATTCTTTTTTCTTAAATTATAAAAATTTATATTGGCTAACAGACTTCTGGCTAATGTGGTTATACATGTAAAAGGAGTCAATAAAACGTGCCCTATCACAGAACTAACTTATAAAACTGCGTAACACTTAACGAGAGTCAAAATGAGGATCATTGTAAAGCATTAAAAAAGTAAAGCTGATTAAAGTTGCATTGCGTGCTTGTCCCGAAGACTGCTTAGGAGCCAAAGATTTACCATGGACGCCAGACGCTGCCGGTGTTGCTAATCTGCAGCAGGGATTGAGCGGCAACGGGTGTGGATGAGCCGGATGAAGCGTAATCACTGTCGCTGGCATAGCCGCTGGAGACGGGACTGAAGGCGTCGCGACTGCTGCTGCTACTGCTGCTGGTGGAGGAGGAAGCGGAGCCGCAGTTGATGCTGAGTGGTGTATGCATTGCCATTGGCATTGATTGCTCCATGGGCTGCTCCAGTTGGTTCAAACGCATGCCCAGATGTGTCATCAATGTGGTGCCAAAGGCGACATCAACTTTGGGCAGTGAGGCCAAAGCACGAGAGACTTCATTGGCGGCACGAATGTAGCCGGCACGGAAACTATGCTCCGGAGAGATGGCAGCGGGTGCAGGGGTGGCGGCCTTCGATTTCTTGAGCTGGCGCAGATATTGTACGGTGACCTCCAAGATGTCGGCCTTTTCGAATTTGGCATCGCTTGTTTGGGCCACGCACTCGGCCATCAGATCCTTGAGATCATCCAGACACTTGTTGATGCGTGCACGACGCTTGCGTTCCAGCAGTGGCTTCATCACCTTGCGGTACTGATAGGTCTTTGATAGTTCGTATTTGGTTGCCATGGCTATTTATTTTTGTGACTTGAGAAGTTGCTTGTGCTCGTTGTGTACTTCACGACGTTTGCGTTGAGAATGTTGCTGCCGTCTCCAGTTACCGCTGCTTTTATAGCTGCACGTGCCGTCAGCGTCGACGTCGACGTCTCGTGCTCAGCGCACGCAAGCACGCACGCAGAGAACAGAGCGCAGAGGAGAGCAATAACAGCAACAACACCACCTGCCGAGCAAATTACTCAGTCATTCGGTTCTGTTACTCGGCTCGCTCGTTTGCCTTGCAGCGATCCTCGTTTGCTGATGTTTGGTGGTGGTTGGTTTTTCTCTTGTTGGCTCGGCAAACAAGTTCTGTCTTGGCAGGGGATGAAGCTGATGGTGCGTCGATTTGTGTTGGTGGTGTCGCTGGTGGTTGTTGCACATGTTCAGTATTCTCTTGTTGTTGTTGTTGTTGTTGTTGCTGCTTTTAGCTCTTCTCTGTTTTCTTTTACATTGACGTTCGAATCGTGGGAAACACTTTGCCCTCAAGTTTCCCACAAGATTTTTCTCGCTCGTTGGTGTTATAAGTTATAATCGCTCGGTTGTCTAGGGTGAAAGAGTGAGAGAGTGAGATTGAAAAGAGAGAGCGACCAAGTTGAGCCCTTATGCACATTGCACAGTGGGCATAACACATGCGGAAATTTCATATAAAGTTGCTTTCAATGAGCTGGATTTTCCACTACGTGTTCTACTTGCCGTGGCAGTTTCTGTAGTTAAGGTAAAAATCTGTTTTAGGATTTTACGTTGCCTGTATTTTACTTGATACGGTTAGTTTAAGGATTTCTGGTACTGCCTGTGCGTGGGAATAAAGTTTTTGAAATTTTGTAAAGTAAGGTAGAGTAAGGTGAGAATGGGCAAAAATCAGTTTTGGATTTTTCGTGGCATGTATTGTACTTGATACTGTTACTTTGAGGGATTTTGGAACTGACTGTGTGACTGAAGTTTTGAATATATAGGGAATTGTAGGTGGTAAGGCAGTGTAACAGCGTGTAGGTAAAATTTGGTATAGATTTTACTTGACACGTTTAGCTTAAGGGATTTTGAGATGCCTGTGCGTGAGAAAGAAGTTTAGAAACAATTTTGAATGGCAAGGTTGATGTGGGTGAGTTTGGAACAGATACCGCCTATGAATTTTCCTTGTAGGTGTGAAAAAACCTTTAGCTTATTTACAGGTTAATAGGCGAGCGTGGGAAATGAAAAAGGAAGAATTTTTATTCAAAGTATAAACTGGTAAGGTAGAAGGCAAATTTTATCAATAAGAAAATTTTTGTTTTTCATGCCAAATACAAATCAGACTAAAAGTAAGTATTGTTATGTGACAAGTTTCTACCACATTTCTTGTACACTTGCGCCACTGTAAATCTGACCGTGCCCAAGATCGAGTCATGGCGAGCAGTGTGGACAGTACTACCGAAAAAAACTACCACCTGCCTTTTATTTTTATTTTTTTCTTGCCATAGGTTCCTCTCTCTCTCTCTCTCTGCTGTCATTGCAGTCTCAGTCGCTGTTGTTGTTGCTGTTGTCAATTATGAATGCTGAATTGTAGCTTCTGTTGAACACTTGGGCCACGCTAAGTGGCATGCCTGGGCACGTCGTGGGACCGGGGCTCGGAGGCCAGGAACCCAAGTAACGAGAATGCAGGGACGCTGTGAGGGGCATGCAAACTAAATGACTGTACGGCAAATTGACACACACTAAAGATTAAATGTATCGCATTCGTTAACTATATAAACAATATACGTGGCCAGTTTGGCCACGGGCAGGAAGTGCGAGCAGCCCAACACAGCAGCAGCAGCAGCGGCAGCGAGAGGGAGACAAGGCGTTCTTGTGTATATAGTATGCAAGAGGGGGATGAGATGGGTATGGCGTGCTGAGAGTGTGCTGAACAGCAAGCCGTTACAATCTTTCGAGTGTGAGAACATTTTTTCAACTGCACATGGCGAGCCGATCTCCGAACCCAACAGGGGCTCATTTATGCGCACGCAAAGGGGTTGGGGGTTGCTCAGCTTATTGTCAATCCAATGCTCTTGTCGTCGTTGTTGCTGTTGTTGTTGTTGTCAGTTGCTGTTGTGGCTGTGGTTCGCTGTGTGTGTAATTGAATATGTGCGCATGCTTGAACCGCGTAATAAACGCGCGACAGACACACGTAAAATGACAGACTGAAAGGTTAAAACTTAACAGGGGGAGGGTGACACATGTGTTCGAAGGGGTGTCGAGATGGATGCAAGGATGCAAGTTGAGCAAAGCTCAGTTGCAATTGCAGCTACTTATTTGTGTGAAGTAATGCATTTTATTTTGAATTGCATAAATTTTATGCATACAGGATGTTATAATCAGAGTTATAAGAATTTGAAATTAAAAATTCATTCTGTTGTTGATCTAAATATTGGTGGAATAATCTTAGAGTGTTTTGAGTATTGTTCTATTCAGAATAAAAATTGAAATCGTTTTCTAAAAGGCACTTTAACTATTTAAATTCCTTTAGTTGACTCAAAGTTTAAGAGATGTTTCGACTTATCAAAGTCTTGAATACGAAAAGTTTGGCTGTAATATAATAAATATAATCAAATTGTCTTATCTTCAGTCATTCAAAATTAGTTTAAAACATTCACACAAGTTAAAAGATTGTTTTTAGATTACTTTTCAAGTCATAATTATTTATTATCTTAAAAACTAGCAAACATTTAAACTACATTTGGCACTATGAACTATATATATCTGTACCATATCACAAGGCATTTAAAGTTGGCTTAAATATTGATATTAAATTAACACCTTGCCATAGGCTAAAGCTATGACATTGTTGTTGTTGTTGTGGCTGCTGTTGCTTGTGTTGTTGATTGCATTGGCAATCTTGTTTTTGCATTTTCTCATTTGCTGCATGCAACTAGTTTCACATGTTGTGGCTGATTTGCTGACTCGATGGATGGATGGCTTCATTCAAGAAGTCTTTTCATTCATACATTTGACCGCTTCTAACTACCGGTTTATGTGTTGTTGTTGACGTTGGTTGCTGTTGCTGTTGTTGCTACTGGGCATGCCAATAAAAACTACCGTCTGCGGTTTCCAGGCAAAAGACGAACTGATGTGTGGCCATTACTGACTCCTGTTGCATGCGTTCGTTGGCCTGATTTTGTGCAATCTCCTCCAGACTCTCGTAGTGTGAGCAGTGCTTGATGCTGCTGTTGTTGTTGTGTTTGTTGCTGCCACGGCGTTGCAACATTTTGGCAATTAGATTCTTAACTTTTGACATTTTTTGGAGATTTTTTTTTAATTTTGTAGCTGTTGTTAGCTCTTCGCGTTGCAAATTTGAACTGTGCTGCTGGCGTGGCAAGTGTCGCGCTTTTATAGCATCATCATCAACCACCACCAACACCAACACCACCCAAAAACTAAAGCACAACACCACCCCAACAACGACAAGTGCAACACATGGGCGACACATGTGTCCAGCACGCGGCCGTCTGATGTTGCAACTTTCGAAAGAGCGGCAGCAGCAGCCGCCCAACGCTTGCCTGCCACGCTTTCAGCGCAGGCTCATCATCATCAACAGCAACAACAGCAACAACAGCAACAACGTCATGAGAGAGAGCAAGCTCAACACGTGCAGGATAATCTTGTCAGAGTCGTCCGCACCCCTCATTGTCGAGGCTTCTTTTCCTTTCCTTTCGTTATTTTTTATTATTTTCATTTTACTTATTCAATATAACGAACGCACAAAATAAATATTGAGAGCGTCGAGCAGTTGTGGTTCCCATGGATAAGGTTCGATGGCCCTCACTCGGTTAGGGGAAAAATATCCCACGGTTCGAGTGGCAGCTGCTTGCAATTTAGGCCACAGCCCGGTTCGTCTTGTTGTTGTTGTTGTTGCTGTTGTTGCCTCAGTGGTGGTGGTGGTGGTGGTTGTTGTTGACTGCCTGACACATATTGCACTTGCTGCCTGGCGAAAGTCTCTCGACCTCTAAAGCCTTTGCTGCTGCTGGACACAAGTGTGGCACCGTGTTTCTGCCTAATTGCCACGCGTTTCATTTTCAAATGCCGCCCCTCTTGCCACAGCTTTTGCACCTGATTGATTAATTTGTATTTGTGTGTTTTTGGTTTTGCCTACTTGTGGAAAGCTCTCGCGCACGCCAGTTGCAGCCGCGTGGCACACACACACACACACACACACTTGTCTCGTGCTGCGCACAGCCTGCGGGGCGTTGGGCGGTCACGTGGCCGTAATATTGAATTTGATTTTGGGTAAGGTGCGGTGTTGCAATTGAGTTGTGTTTGATCGCCACTTGATTCAGTTTATGGACGCTTTTGTGGATTATAATTTGAGTGCTTTTGCAGTCAGTTTTAATCGTAGCTGGAGAGTGGGCGGTGTGTGGCACGCGCCACATTTTATGGAGTGGTTGTTTAGGAAATTGTTAAGTAATTGTATTTATTTTTAAGTGGTGGTTAGTAATTAAAAAGCATTTTCTTTGTTATTAAAGTAATGCATGATAGTTTCTAAATGCCTATGCTTAAGATTTTTTAGGTTTGCTAAACTAATTAGAATCGTATTTGGGAAAAGTGCTGGAAGTTTGATCCCACAATTTTTTGGGTATTTAGTGCTTAGGGCTCTTAACAATGCGACGCACAATTGTCCACTTATCGTTCAGCTAATTAGCTGTGCTATAGTTAAAGTTCAAAGGCAACTTTAGACTAATATATCTGGGAACTATTACCAAAGCAATTAGAGAATGTTAGGGGGTTAAAAGAGCTACATTATTTCTTTGTTAAGAGTTTGTTGGCTAATGAGATTATAATATCGCTTGTCTATGTTGAAGTATTTAGGAGCTTAACTGTGCTTATAAATAATAAATTGCAGCTCTTAAAATCTTACAACTTATTGCAAGGACTATTTGTAACAGATTTAATTAAGATTTGTATGATACTTAGTAATTCGTACTCTCAATGCGATGTCATTCCAACTTACTTCCTTTGATTATTTTATTGCATATAATTTAAATTTAAGCTTTCTGTCCTTCTTTGGCTTTAATTAAGGCCTATTCTCTGTTAACTCTTTTTCCTACCAAGGCCACACTTCGAAACCTATTTGATTGATTGCAAATCTTCAAGCTTTGCACCTGCTGACGACTTCGTTCTGAGTTATGTTGCGATCGTTCTGGCTTCTGTTGCTTCATGACCCAATGCCCATCAATTTAAATCCTCAATTGATGTCTATTGATGTTTGGCCGACAGCAGCACTTGTGAATAAGAAGAAAAAACTCAATTCCTATCGCATCAACAGTAGCACCAACTTTTCACCTTCGGCTTTGGCCAATCAACGTCTGTGGCTGATGTTGAAGCAAAAGCTAAAGCAGAAGCTGTGGCTCAGAAACTCCTCTGCGGTTCAATTAGCGCATGTCGTAAAGTACAAATAACTATTGCGTACAATTCTGCGGAAACCTCGAGGCAGACTTTGAGGTATAATCATTAAGCTGAAGCCAAGTAGCCGACATCGCGACGACGATTTAAATTAAACAATCGACAATGACGACGCCAGCAACAACAACAACAACAACAAGCAAAACACGATGACGACAAGAGTGAAAAACTAAAGTAAAACAGCCAGCAATCAGTCCGTCAGACGAAGAGTCAGAGTCAGGTCGTCATTAAGACAGTCAGACAGTAAGTCAGTCAAGTCGTCAGGGCAGCCACACGACGCTGATAATGCGCGTCGCGCCGGCGCAATAAATGTGTGCCGTCGACAGTCGAGGCCCTCATCTTGTTGTTGTTGTTGTTGTTGTTGCTGCTGTGTTTGTAATCGTAACCATATAAGCGACTTAAATGGCAGGTGTGCACATCGCGTGGGAAACACACGACGTTACTCGAGCAGTTCTCACGATACGAAAATCGAGCAAACGAACGAACGGCTGACGACTTACGACGACTGATGAGTGACGAGCAACGAGTGCCGATTGCCGAATGCTGAACTGCGGGTGCCCACTTTCCGCAATGGAGCTACATACGAATGGTATAGTTGTAGGTACAGGTAGCAAGCACTACTACCTACCCTTCTTCTTCTTATGAGCATGAATGCTAACTGGAGCTCTCTGTAAATTGGGTATGTACGAAGTCAACCAGAAAGTAATTAAAAATTGTGGCACTTAGTAAGGAATGAAGTTTTTGTGTGCTCAACCGGAACTGGATTAAGTGCCTTAAGGAATTTAGCAGAGAAATCTGAAATGATTTAAAAAAAAAGGGGATGATAAGAATTAAATCAGGGCTAAGGAAAATAACTTGATTTAATAATTTTAATATATTTTAAAATGCTATTTTTTTCTGAAAGGATTAAGTGGTCATCTACTAAGAGGGTTTTCACAGAACTGATTTCAGTTACGTACAGTTAAACAAAAATCTTCCATCATTAGTTCTCTAACTTTTTGAATGCACAAATCTTTTGTATAAATATACTTCTTAACTATATTTCCATATAATAAACATTTTTAACTAAAATTAAGAATATTATTGATGTACCTAGAGTTGATTTAAAAGTCATTTAATTATTTCGAATAATCTAAAGATACTTTGTATACTTTGTAACAACCCCAAATAAAACGCAATGTCCACTTTGAAGGACGAAGTCATAAAAACCACATAAACCGTATCAATTTTTGAAACCTTTTCCATCAATTTTACTTTTTGCCTCAGAAGACAAATAACTAAGGTCCAGTCCATTATCTGGCCTCTTTCACTATTCTTGGACAGAATTTTACGGTTTAATTGCAGCTACAATGCGTCAGACACGCAACTAGACAATCGTCTTACAGTTTTTTTGTTTTCTGTTGTTGCTGGCCTCTCAGTTGTTGGGGTCTATCAACGATTTCCTTTCCCACGCACAGCCAACTGACAACTGAGAGTGAGAGAGATTTCTAGATGCTCTGTGCGTCGTTGTCTACCTGCAGCAGGTCCTTGCTGCAGGACCCGAACCCAAACTGCACTGCGGCTATAAAAGGCGACGCTGCAGTCGACAAGAGCATCATTCACACAGCATCCTGCAAGCCGTGCACATCTCTCAATCTTACGAAAATGGCACCACAAACTGAAACCGCTTACGTCTCGAAGACACAACACTATCTGAAGGTGAAGAAGCCGCTGCTGGAGCGACAGCGTCGGGCACGCATGAACAAGTGCCTGGACACACTGAAGACACTTGTTGCCGACTTCCAGGGCGACGATGCCATTCTGCGTCTAGACAAGGCCGAAATGCTGGAGGCGGCACTTGTCTTCATGCGCAAACAGCTTGTCAAGCAGCAGGCGCCTGTTGCCCCAGTGCCAATGGACAGCTTCAAGAATGGCTACATGAATGCCGTTAGCGAGATCTCACGTGTGATGGCCTGCACGCCAGCCATGAGCGTTGATGTTGGCAAAACGGTGATGACACATCTGGGCATGGAGTTCCAGCGCATGCTGCAATCAGATCAAACACAAGAAGAACAGCAACAACAACAGCAGCAGCAAATCAAATTGGATTCCTCGCCAATCAGTCGTCCTGGTAGTCCAGCATCTTCAGGCTATCACAGTGATGCCGAGGGTTCTGAGGCAGCAGTTAGCCCACAGCCAGCCAGCAATCCTATGTGGCGTCCATGGTGAACCATCAGCAGCAGCAATAACTACAACTACATATAACAACGAATCATGTCTTCCAATTGAATCGATGTAACTGTGATAAAAGAAGAGCTTTACTTAGATCTGAATAGTACACACATCTAGCTTTTAAGAAACCAATCTCAAGCTTTAATAGTTTTAAGTTGTAAATTGTAGCGAGATTATACACACTAACCTTAGACTTTAAGAAGAAAATTACACAGCTTTAATAGTAATAAAACTAAAACTTGAAAAACAAAAACAAAAATTACATGCGTCTTTATTTTACTCTTCTAAAATTCGAAAAAAGCAATATTTTCTTAAGCAGTGTTTAAAGTCTGTTTTTTGTTTTGTTTTTATATAAGTTTAAACTGGGATACTAAAAAAAAAAACGATTTTAAATGTATTCCTTAACAAAACTTTATAATAATCATTGAACCTGTAAATATAACTCGGGAAAAATTGCATAAATATATAAGAACATTTTTAAACATTACTTTTTAAGTTTTCATAGAATTTTAATCAGTTCAGACTTGAGATCTTAAGGGAATTTAGTATTCAGTATAGTTAAGTTGTACTTACTAACTTCTACTTTTAGCAAACAATTCTATTAAACAAGTAAAAACGTTGCAGTCGGACGCAACCGACTGCGGAATACTTTGATGCCAGTAAAAGAACGGATGGTAAGGAGTCTGCTTGCAAAACCGGTAAAATCGCCTATCATGTTACCGAATTTGATGACTTTAGCTCAAAACTGTGGAAGATAGCTGAACTGCCAAAGTAAAAGGTGGGCGGCAGAGGTGGGTGTGGCATCCAAATGTTTGAACCAAATGTTTTTAACTGTCACCATTTATCTTTCTACCAAGATTGGTGGCTCTAGCTCAAAAACTGTTAAAGATATAGCCGATTCCAATTTTACAAGGCGGGTGGGTGGCTTGGGTGGGCGTGGCAATTTTTTATGCAGTTTGTTGGAAAACTTCACTACCTATCTTGACGCAAAATTTGGTAGCTCTAGCTCAAAAAATGGGAAAACTATAGGCGTTTTCAATTTCAAGGAGCAGGGAGGATGAGGGCGGAAGGAGTGGGCGTGGCATCCAAAATTTTGATGAAGTTTTTTGAGGGACGTGACTAGCTATCTGCGTGCAAAATTTGGAAACTCTTGCTGTAAGAATGTGAGAAATATTTGGTTTTATCGGTTTTCAGTTATCGATTTGATCGATTTCCCAGCCTCCTAGTAGCCGTGGCAACCCAATCTTGACACTATCTGTCTCGCCTCTAGACAAACATAACTGTAAAGTTTCAAGTCTCTAGCTTTACGGGTGTTGAAAAAAGTTGCGTTCATACGGACAGACGGACAGCCGGACAGACGGACACCATGACGGACATTGCACAAAACCAATATACTAGGAGTGCAGGATCATAGCTAGACCCAATTTACTATTTGTCGCAACTGTACCTTTTTTTAAGCAAATATCCCTCTGTCTAGACCTGTTAATGTTGCCTCAAAATATTGACACACTTCTTTGTCTACTTTGCTGCTATCAAGATCGATCTACGTGATGTGCATTTAAAATCAGTGCATTAGGCATTAAATTAGATTTTGAGTTTGTGCTGAAACCCAATCTGAAAAAAGCAAGATATCCTATTCAAGAGGGGATAGCACTTAAATCACAGGCTTATCAGTATTCGAAACAGGATTCCAACGTCTAGAGTTTTGTAATTAGTGTTGGAAAGGATAAAATGGACGTAGACACGCTAACGATAAAATAAATGCATGAAAGATTAGGGAAAAAGGGACCAAAATGAAGACATATATATATTTTAAAGAGTTTTCGTTTAAATTGGTTTTCTTTTTTTTTTCTTTTTGTGGTGCATGTTTATGTTTAAACGGCTCCCCAGAAAGTCGGTTTGTAAACCAAACGTGTCAAGCGAAAGCAAACACCCCAGCTGTGAGATCGAGGGTGAGGCAACCCGAGCTCCCTAGGGTCTCAAGTAGGAGGTCCTGGCGTGTAAGCTAGTTTTCAAATATGAAACCTTAGCTGGCTGAATCGATCATTGACGCCCCTAAAAAACAAGTTCAAGACCTGTCCTCGCCTCCCATGTTCATCATGCTCATCATCAACATGCACGTGTTGTGCCATCGAATCTGCATAAAACCAAACTCGGACCACTTGCTGTGGTTCGTTGGTGTCTTCGTCTTCGGTGTGGTTGTGGTGTTGTTAAGGCTCGTTTTAGGGAGGGCGGCGACACTGAGTTAAACTGTAATTACAACCCCTTTTGTACACTGCACGTGCGTTGAGTGATGGGCGGCCAAATGGAAAAAAGTGAAGCGACTTGTTTTATTATTGTCCATTGATCCTTGTCCTAAACTAACAATGTCTGCATTCCGAGAACTGTGTCCCGCATGTGCAATGTGCACATCGCACATACTAATTTGTAAACTAAAAAGATAATTCAACATGTTCAACATTCAGTCTCGTGTCAAGTGCGCCTTCGTCTCTGCCTCTCTCGTGCATGTGTAATATGATGACAAAAAAAAGGACCCCACATGTGTGTGTGTCTGCACAGTTTTTATTTTTATAAAGATTTTATGAGTGCTTTGGGTCGCTTGCTGTCTCTTCAACTAGTGTGTGTTATGGTGTGTTATTTTATCATTACAAAACCGCCGCGTGGGTCGCTATTCAAATGTATCTGCGATTGTTATTTTAACTGCAGCGCACATGACTTTGAGCTGCGATATATGTATCTATAGTTAGACTACAGACTAGACTCAAGTGATTGCCATGGTCGCCGTTAGGGTTACATTCTGTAGAATTTTTCGCACGCCTCGTTTGAAGTTCACACTGACCGGGCGGCGAGTAGCGGAAATACCGTAACATTGGCCACAGTTCGTACTGACAGCGTATTTAGTGGAAAGTCCGTGTCCTGTAACCGGACCTAACAGTCGCCAATGCTGGTTGCTGGGCATTTCCCGCAACAACGCCACATGTGTGAAAATTCGCTGCTCATAAGTTACGCACGTTCGTTTTCTACGGATCGCATATTTTTAAAGGTTTTCTTTCTGCTTATGCACTTGCTGTACTTTACTACATTGAGAAGACGTGTCAGTTGGCGATGTTGGTGATTTGGAAACGGCGTCGCCCGCAGCGACAGAAACGAGGTCGTCACGTGTTCAAACAAGACGATTCACGTTCTCAAATCTCAATCCCAATCTCAGTGCATGTGTGTGTACGCACACACTAGGGCCAGGAATCTAAACACTCGCAAACAATGGCAACCGGTGAGGGGTCAGGTTGTTGTTGATATACATTTTGTTTTTTGTATTCTACAGGTTTTTGTTTTCTGAGCTAATCTCCCATTTTCTGTACCTTAAATGATCGGCAACGATAAGAAATCAGTGCACGTGTTCAACGAGCGAGCAGGTCAAAGATTTCACTGGAAATGATTTTTGTGTTATTATTTTTTTCTGGGCCAACAAGGAAACCACGGTAGCCCAAAACCGCCACAGTGGTAGCTACTATCAGTCTCTATCTGTATGCCTCTGGACCCCCAGCGGGGCTTTTCGAACAATCTATTTTTATTTATTTTTTCGGGTTTTTGGTTTGCCATAGAAATTTGGTTGGCTATTTTATGGGCATGCACGTGGGCCATGAAATGGGAAATCTAGGGGAATGAGTCAACCGAAAATAGTACCAAGGACAACACACAATTAGAACAAACAATCGTGCATAATAATGATATGGTAGCATGAGTAGACCGAAACACCCAAAAGGCCGTAATTCCTAATTCCCTGAAACCATTCTAAACAATTGAGTATTTATAGTTTTATCCTTTCTTATGGTATAAGTTCCTAGAAATTTCTTTATGCACTGATCTTTTTTGATGAAAAATCAAAATTGCAGTATGTATTACAAAAAAATTGTTGCAAAAGCAAGATGTCAAAAGACTTGGATTGGAGATTTTTCTATAAAAAAGAAGATTGTTTTGTGGTTAATTGAGTGAAAATATTTATGATAGCATAATTAATAAAAGGGATAAAAAATGTTGCTAAAGTATTTAATATTAATATTAATAAAATATTTGGGGCAACTTAACATTTTACATTTTTTTATCGAATGATATTTATTTAAATATTCATTATGAAGTTTAAGTTAAGTTAAATATTAATATATAAAGTTATAGTTTGTATAGAATATTGATATTCTAAATAAGTTATTCTGGTGCGTTCTTTAATAACACGCTTTAGAAAGGTTTTTACAATGCTTAAACATTTTAACTGCTTTGTACTAACACCATTATCCGGATGATTCTCTTATTATAGAATCCTCCAGACTCCCTAAACTGTCACTTTCTTTATTATTGCTTTACTGTGCCAACAAATCACTAGATTACGTGTACTGGGCTGTTCTTCTAATCAAACCTCAATAGCTAAGCTGAGCTGAGATAAACACAGAAGAAAAACACACACAAATCAGCTCGTCCAACCCAAGCAATAAGTAGAACAAAGAGTCTAAATCGAACCCTATAATCATGCCATGCATCTAGGATCACATAAATGAGACTACGCAATCTCTGGGTACAAACAATTCTGAAACGAACTGTTAACGCCAGCCTACAACTTCTCACCAGGACTGATTCATAATTTGTCTCTAGAATTTAAACAATGCCTAGCTCCAAGAAAGAAAAAACGAGATAAATAAAAAACAGACTCTACATGGGTCTCACAAATATTTATGGCCAGGTTAAAGGCAATCCATTAAGTACAGGCTCGTCCCCGAAAACGTTCCCATGGCTTGCTCTTGTGCCATCCTCAACGCCTCACGCGCCATCACGTGTCCAACTTGCGACTGAAAACCAGGCCAAGTCAAAAAAAGGACAACGTGCTGTGCGTGCTGCGCTTGGCTCCTCCAGGAAGCACACAAAGTGCCCCTTAATAAGGCACAGACAGCGCAGGGAGAGAGGGAGAAAGGGAGGGGAACGATCAGTTCGACTCGTCTGCTAATTGTGTGCCATCCAAAATGAAATTAAAAGCAACTCCTTCGGCTTTAGAATGCCTGACACGTTTTTAAAGGTTCATTTTTTTTTCTCATACTTTTTTTTTACTCTCCCCCATTCTCTTGTGATGATCCTCCTTTTTTCTCGCTCGTTTCGGGCAACGCCTCGAGCAATACAAAAATTTTTATAAATTTCAAATTACAGCGCATTAAATGGTCCCAAGTCCACAGTCCTGTGTGTTTCTTGTGTTGTTTGCCTATTCAACTAGTTGATCTGGGCCTCTGTTGTCAGGCCATTAATTGTTCAAGTCGTTCAAGCGTTGAAAATTGAAAATATTCTCCCACGTTTTCGGGGGACGAGGCTGCACACGTGTTCAAGACCCGAAAAAAAGGGATTTCTATGCCAACCAAAACGAGATAAGTGCATAAAGAGCTGCCAGCAACAACAACAACAACAACAACAACGATATAACTGAGGAGCATATAAAAACCAAAAGTGATCAGCAAAAAGATTCTTTTTTTTTCCTTCTTCTCTGTTTTGTTGTTGTTGCTTTCAATAGGCTCGAAAAAGGATCCTTCGAAAAACTGTGGGAACTGGTAGAAAGTCTCGCTTCTCACGATCCTGGCGCAGGATAAAATTGCTCTACACAAACAGCAGGTGCGAGCAGTGCAGCCCTACATGCCGATACACTCCAACGCATGCAGGTTAATGCCATGCAGGTCCGTCCCTGCTGTCCGTTACGAAAACACACCTGCCGTTTTTTGTGTGTATGCGTGCGTGTGTGTGCTCAGGATTTTCTCGTTTACTCGTTTTGTCTGTGCACGTATCCTTGTACTTTCCCACACTCGCACTGTATCTGGTGTATCTTTCTGCCTGCCTGCCTCGCTGCCTCTCTCTCTCTCTCTGTTCGTCTCTGACCTGCTGTCGGCTTGGGTTTCGTTTTTGGTCCTGTGCGGGTATATAAGGCAGCCGTTTCAGAGGATCAGACATCATTCGAGCACTGCGCTTCGTACAGTTAACAACTCAGCTACAACTCAGCTACACACACACACACATTCTCAAAATGTGCCAGAACAAGAACATCATCATCAACAACAACAGCAACAACATGAACATCAAATCCAACAAGAAGTCATACAGCGTGAAGAAACTGCTGCAGAAGATCTTCAAGCAGCAGCAACAGCAAGTTGAGGAGCAGCAAAACATGCAAAATACACACAAGGCCAACTCTTTGGAATCGCTGGAGTCCATTGAGAACAGCCGCAATGCTGATCTTGAATCAATTGCTAACAAATCCTGCTGCGCCGTCTCCATCGAGTCCTATGAAAATGAAGCCAACGAGCGTCTCTCCGCCTCCTGCGAAATGGAAGACTACGAGTACGAGCAAATGCCCACAGTTCCCGTTCACTTTGTGCGCACCGCTCATGGCACCTTCTTCTGGACCGCCGCCTCCGATCTGCCCGCTGACAACGATCTCGTCGAGCCACTGTACTGCAGCACAGCCAACGAAATAGCTGTTGCTCAGTTCCAGGATCGTTGGGTTCAGGCCTAAATCAAAACATCAACACGAGCACCACACACACAACATTGTCTTCCATTTGGGGCCAGCGGTTCCAGCTTCCAGCTTTAAAGCGTTTTCTGTTAATTTATACAAAAAAAAATTAACTGAAAGGCGCAACACTCAACTGAGCTTTACAACTAAAAAATTGTGATAAATTTTAACTGATATTTTTACAAAAATATATATACAATTTAAAAAAGAAAAACCAAGCAATTTTGTTCTTATTCTCAAATGACTTTCAGTTTTCAGCTACCCCTCCAAAAAAAAAAAAAAAAACAAATAGAAAAGACTACTTAATAACCTTTGCATAACTGCAGTCCATTGTTAATCAGCGTGACTCATTTGCCCAGCGACTAATCCACTTTGTTATTTTAGGCTGTTACCTGACCTGGGTCCCTTCTGAGCCTGGCTTATTGTTAACGTCTTTACCTTCTGCACGCAGGTAAGAAAATCAAAGTGAAAGCAACAGCTTCCAACTCAATTTTAAGGGTTGGTTTTGCAGTCCAACCAGTTTCTGGAGAGTTTACCTGTAGCTAATCAGAAGACAACAATCAGTTTGTTGATCGAGCAGCATCCAATTAGATTGTGCATTTATTTAATTATGTTGAGAAGAAGCTCTGCTTTGATTACATAAATGATTCAGAGTTTCTTTTACATTATATACATATGATTGTATCTTTATATCGACATCTATTTACAGTAGCTACAAGCTCTTAATTGCTTGTGTGTGACAGCAATCTTCAGATATGCTGGTGTACTACTTGTTGCACTGAAATCTGGAGATGTTTAACTGATAAAAAAGTAAAAGTCAACACATGTCTATCTATCTGAGTGTGTGTCTGTCTGTGTGTGTGTGTGTGTGGCAGTAGATCACATTTGTAATGGGAGCACTGGAGGTGAAGATATGCTTGAAAATTCATTGAATGCATACTCAGCACATATTTGTTGTCAATAGATAAGCATCTACAAGCTACAGTATACATATATTCAAGATCCGATGCCTTACTTCAATTTGAGATAAGATTGGGAATGTTTTGCTATAATGTTACACAATTTCTTTCACAAAAAATGTATTTTAATATAAGAAATTACGCTTTAATTCAGTTGAAATAATGATATACATATTCTGCTTAAAGGTGTTATATTGTTATATAAAATTTTATTTGGATTGGAAATAATGTGCTCAGATTATCCAAACTTATATTTTCTTGTCCTTTAAGGTTCTTATGGGAATATTCAATCCATTAGGTAGCCTAACTTTCGTTGGAATAAGAATAAATATACAATTATTTTTTCATTGATTTGATAACTTCTTGTTTATTCATCTTGAGTTACTAAATTAACATTTATAAATTATTTAAAGCTTAATTTAGTTACTTCAATCATGCGCATATTTTTTATAAACAACACACAATTTTAAACGTCTCTAATTCTAGGAAACTTTAGCAAAATTATTAGGAAGTCTGCGCACTCAAATTGGAATTGAGCGGCAATGTACTTTAGTTTTATCACAGTTGAAATATACAATTTACAAACATTATCAAAATAAACTTAAAAAGTATTTAAAAACAATGCCACACTGCACTACAAATCATTAACGATTTCAATGCGACAATTTGCTTTGGAAGACAACAGATTTTGCTGCTGTGGTTGTTGTTGGCTGCTGCGGCAGCGAACGGTTAATAGCCATTTGGAATACTAAGGATAAGATCTAGAAATTATATGATGACGCCAGGCCAGTTGATTACCAGGGCCGCCAGACAGGCTCTGAGGCGCCCGACTCCTGCGAGCTGACCGATGCCGTTTCGGATAGCGCCGTGCCATCCACGGATGTCACATCGATCAGTTCGTCCTTGCCCGCCAGGAAGGCACTGTAACTGGCTGCGGCGGCGGCGCCGTAACCGCCCATCAGCGGAAAGGCCAGGCGTCCCGATGCATAGCCGACGGCAGGCAGAGATTGTTGCTCATGTTGCTGTTGCTGCTGATGTTGTTGTTGTTGTTGTTGTTGCTGCAGCAATTGGGTTTGCAGCTCAATTAGTCGCGTCGATAGAAACTTCATTATCTTGCGCCCAATCTCATCGGTTTGCTGCGTCTGCAGAAGCACTTGTGTAATCTGATCGGCCGCATGCACATAACCGGAGCGAAAGGACTCGACGTGGGCGGCACTGGTGCTAGTGTCGGCAGCATTGCCGCCACCTGCCCCACCCACAACTGGTTGCAGTGAGAGACCGCCACGCTGTTTTAGCTTGCGCATGTGATCCACCGTGAGTTCAAGGATGTCGGCCTTCTCGAGGCGCGTCACGTGCTCACCCTCCTGCTGCAGGCACTCCACCATCAGATCCTTGAGATCATCCAGGCATTTGTTGATGCGCGCCCGTCGCTTGCGTTCCAGCAGCGGCTTCATCACCTTGCGGTACTGATACGTCTTGGACATCTCCATGACCATGTTGTGATTCGGGGCACGCACACAATTTCTGTTATAGTTTCAATGAGTTTTTTTTTTTTTTTTTGCTCAATTTAGCCCGAGCTAGACACACATATTCACGTAGATATCGTTTAGTTTGTAGTTTCTTTGGGGGGGCCGGTTGCACGTGCGTCGCGCTTGGCGTTCCGTTCAACAGGCGGTACGTTTGTGAAATGAGTGGCAAACAAGTTCCCAACGTTACTTTTATACGACGACGCTCTCCCAGGGCTCCCGCATGATCGCTCACACATACTCTCACACACAAGCGTTGAGCGTTGTGGTGGCATTCGGGCCTTCGGTCTCGGCTCGGTAGCGGCACTCGGCAGCGCGCACAAAGAGAGGCTACTGTGAAGTCCGTTGCAGGCACAGGTTTATTGGGGTTGGGGTTGTCAGTTTGCCAGGCAGCCCAATGCACAGTGGACTGATGTGTTAAACAATGAGTTGATGCTAATATGCCTAGTTATAGTAAGTTAATTTAGGTTGGTAAGCTAATTGTTCAGCAAACATAGATTTCACTTTCTTTTACATAATAAAGCAAAGAAATGTATTTGTGCTTTTTACTAGTTAAATAATACTATTTATGTTATATATATATTTTTTTAAAAGAAAAAAAAAGGTTATGTGAAATACAAATAGTGTTTCCTTATTATTTATGAAATATTGTGCTGCATACTTTTCAGAGCCTCGAAGAATATTTTTAGGACCTGATTAACCACATTAATTGTAAAAGCACTCTTTTTTTATCAGTTCCACTTATGGTATAAACTGCAGCTTATGCAGCTTTTCAACTTTGAACATAATATAAACGGCTATCCTTAATTTAAAAGAGTCCTTACAAAAGGATCATAAGGTCCTTTAAGTATGCAACGAATATTTATAGAAATTAGTTTTGAAAATGTTTTTAAGAATACTTAAGAATACTGAAATAATATTTTTTAAAAACTTAATTCATAAAAAAAGATTTTGAATTTACAAAATCCTATTCATAAAGTCTAATTTTGTAAGTATTTAAACTCTGTCCCACTGTGCTCTCTTTGGCGTATTGTGCCACTGCGATGGATAAGCGTGAGCGAGAGAGCGTGCCCTGTTGCGCTCTGGCGCGCGTCGTTGTCGTCGTCGTCTTCTTCAAAAATTGATTGCCGAGCGGGAGTCGAAGTCGGGGCTTTGGATTTGTGTAGATTTGGAATGAGAATGTCTCTGCGCGTGGCTCTCTGCTGGCACTGCCGCTGCCTCTGCCGTCGCCGTTGCCATCGTCCATGTCATACTTATTGTCAATGATGACAGTTGCGCTGCTGCTTCAACGGCGGCTCCTATTCGTCGTCGTCGTTGTTGGGTCTTTGGTGCTCTCGCTTACACACACACATGCATATGCATAAATGGGAGCCTACTGAGAGTGTGTGCTGTGTTGTGCCTACTTTACGAGACCGTGGGAAACAGATTTGTCGTGTGTTTCCCACACGTTGGACGGATGGCTGGATTGTGATGCGATCCGATGGATTGCTGAAATGTTTTGCTGCTTGTTGCTGTTGCTGTTGTTGCTTTTGTTTTGTTTTTTTGTTGCTGCTGCTGCTGTTGCTTTTGCTGCTGGTTGTTGTTTGATGATTGCTGATGTTGTTGTTGTTGCTGCTGCCGCTTGTTTGGGGGGCTTTAACTCGCGCAATTATGTCGCATGCTTGGCTGATGATGATGACTGCGACAACAACAACAACAATAATACAAACTGAAACAGAAACAACATTGAGTGGCTAGCAATTGGTTGAAGCGTATCGATTAAGCGTAGCAATTTCAAGCTTTCCTTACAACTTTGGGGTTCCCAAAATAAGAAACTAAACAAATGTTTTGCATAGCCAAAAGTTGTCGCCTTCAATGTTGAACGCAATTAACTTCAACATCCGGTTGTCGTTCTGAGCTGATGTTTTTGTTTTTCTTAACGCTGATCTCGACCAAAGCTACTGGGCTAAGCTGTGGACATCTGTGACCACACAAAACACTTACACACACACACACACTATGTGTATAAAATGTTGCCTGTATTCTTCTTCTTTTTTATGTTCGTATATATCGCCATCCCAGCAATATGACACTTGTGCTTGGCGCGACATTTTTTTTTTGCCGGTCCAAGCAGTTCCCATGATGCTGCAGAATCTCTGGTTGGCTCTGTTTGTTTGTCTTTTGCCCATGACTTCCGTTAGCTGCTGCTTTGCGGTTGCTGGCTTGGCCTTTTTTTCTGCTGACTTCGAACAGTGGCAACAACAATTACAATAACAACAACATCAACAACAATAATAACAACAATATTCCGCTTCAACTTACATGCTGACTTAACTTTCAACTTTGTTGTCACACGTGTCGTATGAGCAACGCAGTTGCATGCAAAACACACACATACGAACACAAACACACTTGTACATGCATATGTATGTGTATGAAGAATCACAGCAGCCACAAGCCGCAACCAAAAACCATTTTCAACTAACCTCAATGCACACTAATTGCTTGTCATATATATTTTTAAGCTTTGCGCTAACTTTGCGCAAAACTCGTTGCCGCATTGCCGCTTTGGTCGCCTGCCGTGTGAACCAAAAGCCAAAAGCCAAATGGATGCTTGCGGCTTAAAAAACAGACTTCAGTCGCTTATATTCAACAACGAAACTCGTATGCTCTTTCTTCAATGAAACACGAGGTAAATAATATAGCTCAGTTTTGAATCAGCTCATTTACAAAAATAATTAATTCTTTCGTTCCACTATCATTTACAACAATATTTACACAAACAACTTCTTGGAATACAAATATTTTTGATTTTTTTGTGAACAAGTTTTCTAAAATATATTAACGATCTTCACGAGTCTAAACTAAATTGGTACAAGATCCTGGTAATTTCCTTAATAGCTTTTACCCATAAACAATCATCGAATAATTGTTAGTCGTACAAGCCAGCTCAGACTAGATATTATGCATTTACAATCAACCCGCAGTGAGAGAGTGTGTATAATAAAACAGCAAAGACACTAACTTGGTATTAGTCTGTACCGTCTGTCGGCCAATAAGGCGTTAAGGCAGGCGCATGCGCAGCTTGGCTTAGAGACAGAGGCACAGTTGAAGTATCGAGTCGTTGTTGCAGTCATAGTCAGAGATGGAGTCAAAGTCGCTTTCAATTTAGCAAACGTGCAGTTCAAAGCTAGGCGCTGATTGGGGGCAAATGTGCGGGGCAATGACAACGACAACAACAACAACAGCGACAACGAAGACAACGGCGACGTGCAGCGGAGAGTTCAAGATTAATGGTGGCCAAAGCGATGGAGCTCGGCAGCAGCAGACGGTGGCTGGCAAGGCTGCAGGCGTGCGGTGTACACGCGATTGGCACGAGTTTGTTGCTTTTGGCCCACGGCCAGGCAAACCAACCAAACCGTCTTAACAGACTTGGCTGACTAGTTTTCAAGACTAGGCCCGGCGCTGGTTTCGTTGTGTGGGAAAGAGCAAAGGACTGCAGTTGGAATCAGGTCATGGCCTCATTAGATCTGCCTTTGTGCGGAGCGTGTGAACAACATGTCATAATCCCCTTCGGCTAGGATCGAAACGAACGAACGAACGAACAAACAAACGAACGAACGAGGGAAACATAAGTAAAATGAACTTATCAGCGCCGTTGTGCAGTGCCTTGATTATAAATGACAACAAACAGGCGAACAAGTAGCAATAACAGCTGCTCAATAATAACAACAAGAGCAACAGCAACAGCAACAGCATCAGCATCAGCAACAACAACCAGACACCAAAAAATCACAAGAAAGGAAACAAAAATATCAGCAACAACAACAATAGTGCCCGAAAACCCAAAAACCCGAAACAAACCCAAGTGAAATTCTTATAAGCCCTTTCCCACACTCGCAACGGTGCGCCGCCTGCGCCAGGACGGAAATGCACAGTGTCTTAGTTTACAGGGGCCCAAAAAGGAACAGGTGCAGCTGCTGCCCCCAGTCGATTGTATGTGAACAGTTTAGCTACGTCACTGCGCCTAAAAACGGCTTCAGCTGGACAAGCAGCAAAACCAGCAACCGGCAACAACTACTGGGCTCTGGCTCAGTCTTCGTCTTCGGGTACCGTGTGAATGTGAAAACAAAGTCAGTCGTGCATAAATGACGGAACAGGCATTGCACACTGGTTTCAGAACCCATTTTTCTTGCTTAAAAGAGGTGCGTTTTTTTCTTAAGTGAATAATTTATACCGGAAATGTGACAAAGCTTTGATATTGAGTAAGCTTAAGAACTATAGGTCTTTAATTTGGTCTCTAAAATATATTTTTTTGAAATAAGAACTAATACGCAAAACTAAAGTATTCTTAGTTTCCTTTCACTTTTAAATGGCTAGTTCTTAGCTATCTGTTAGTTTTTTTTTTAAAAAATAAGCTTACACACCTTTGGACTTATTCAGCTTGAACTTATAGTTCTTTATCATGATAATGGACTTAATTTGCACATTAGTAGAACAAATTTGCTCAAAATTGCCTAGCCGATTTTTATTACCTTAAGCCGATTATTTTGGTATAAATAATCAGCTTTAAGCACCCAACGACTACTGTTTTGGGATTCTTTTTAGGTTTGATTAAAAATCAACATATTTAATACTGAATACATTTTTAAATAATAATATATGTTTTATAAGCAAACATAACTAGCTCAAAAACACGTTTTCTGATATTGTGACAGATTATATAAAGTATAGATTCATCTATTTAATAACCCATTTTACTAATTGATATATATTTTCAGTTTAACATTGTCTTGTATCCTTTCTAAAGTACAATTGTCATCCAATTAGTTAAAAAAATGTTCATATATCTTTCTTACAAAAATTTTCATTATTGTGCACCACAGTGCCGATCGGCGTCGTAAACTTCAACTTCTAAAAATAAAATTTAACACATACAGCCAAAACATTCATCAAGCGGCCCTTTTACATTGTCGATTGTACCAAGTACAATGGGAAATTAGTTATTCAACACTTTACAAGCATTGTGGATTCCTGTTGGAATTTATTTGGGAAATACGCGCACATAAAAAGCAGCTCCCTCTCCCTCATCATCGATGAGAATAAGTGTCTGCGTGTGTTAGTGTTAGTGTGTGTGTGTGTGTGTGCATGAGAGTGCACTCAAATTTCGTACGGTGCTCGTGAGATCAGCCGGCATACGATTTCACTCTTGACTGGCCATTGGCAGCGCTGCGGCAGCGCCTCATATATAAATATGAGCGCCGGATGGCGCAGCAGCATCAGAAAACGAACGACTCTCGCGAGGTGCGCACACGCAACGAACGCTCGCTCCTCAACCACAACAAATCCACAACACAAACACACACATAGAAGCTATCGTCATGTATTTGGATACTAAAAATCTGACCGCTAGCAGCAACAACACATCAACGACAACAGCAACAACAACCGTTTTAATGGCGCCCAAAACGGGACGACGCATGCGCAAAGTTTGGCAGCCGTTGCGACGATTGCTGACAGTGGGCGGCAAGGGCAGGCCAACCACACAGCCTCACCCCAACAATGTGGATCTCAACAATACACAGCTGGTGCTGCTGCCACCGCTCGATTTGCTGAACGACAGCAAAACAACAACAACAACGCCCGAAGAGTCTATCAATAAGTTTGCCGCTGAGCTGGGCCAGCAGCAGGCGCCGCTGGAGGATTTGACACAGACGCCACCACCGCCCAATACGCCCACACTGATCAGCAGTGTTTATGTGGAAAAGGTCAGCACACAGAGCTGCAATGCCTGCCAGCATGGACGCAATTGTCAGCACACACATCACAATAGCAACAGCAGCAACAACACAACACCCACACCTACGCCCACGCCCACGTTGTGGGACTTGCAGTTACCGTTACAATACATTAGCACCGACAACGGCACCTTCTTCTGGGCCAACACACAGGAACGCGTCGATGATGATCTGCTGCACGCCTGGCTCTGTCAAAGTTTTAGCCAATTGCCCGGCACGCTTTGCTAGCCTCCAAGCTAACTCCCAGTGTTTGTTGTCCACAACAACAATCGATAACAGATCTCATTTATTTTGGGTTTCGCTCGTGACTCTGTGCCTGCAGCATTACTCAAATAAAAGATACAAAGTCAAAACAGAGAGGCCCAAAATTCTTCTAAGTTATTTTTGTTCACACAACTATTTATTTCCTTGCGCAATATTTACTTTGTTAATGTGATATCAATTTTCAAATAAATAAAAAACTATTGTACTACTTTAAAGTGTTGAAATTTGTATATGCTTTGGGTCGCGAACTTTATTCTAAAGACTTTACACGAAAAAACAAATTTGAAGTTAAGAATGTTAAGAAAATTCTTTAAAGACAGATTTAAGAATTGGATTTCAAATGTCAAACTTTGTAGTTAATTGACTTTAAAAAATATGATAAGAGAGAATATTCTTTAATTTACTTACGAGGCTTTTAAGAATATCAAGGCTCAATCAGGCCAAAAACTCTCGACAAAACTTACAAAACAAAAAAAATATGAAAAAAAAGCCCCAATCAGGAAACGGATATTGAAACTTGAGATGTGGTACAAAAAATGGTCCTGTAGAATATTTTAAGTTTCGTGAATGATACAAGCTGCTTTTACATCCAAAGCTCAATTTATATTGTCAATAAATTAATATTTGAGTACAAAAATGTGTGTGTCACTTAACATGTTTGGTCTTGAAGAACGCGGAGCAATGAAGAAACATCCACATTTGCGGACATAAGAGCACAATTGAAGTTGTCCAGGGAGCAGTCGTTGGGCACAAGACCACGATACTTGCCGTTGGTCACACAGATGGGTTTGTAGATCATGGGGCAGGGCTTGAGGCAGGCTCCAATGTCCAGTTTGATATTCAAAGCCTCTCGCAGATCGGTAACCTCTTGAGAGCTGCACCAGGCCATATCCGTAAGGGCATAAGCTAAACGAAATAACTTTAGAAACACAAGGAACAAAGATAATTAACTTTAGACTTACTTGTCTGAGCATTGCGTTCACGGCGACAATTGCTGGCCATCATGTTGCAGTGGCTGGCGAATTCCTTGAGGTTGTAGCCATCAGAGCCACAAACGGGCTTATAGATGGCCGGACACATTTGCGGACAATCGGTCTCGTTGATGGACACCGTATTGGCAGCTATGCCGGACAGCAGCGCCAAGCAGCAGCAGAGTGTTATGGTTTGTGATTTCATTATGCAAACTTTGGTTTTTCTTGTGAAAATTTGTTTAAAAGAAATGTATTTTTTATTGACTTGTTTATTTGTAGGTCGATTGTCTACGTGTGCTTATTGGTAGCTATCGTTTACAATTGCTTTGACTGTTTGGAAATTCATTGATTTTATATATATTGCCGCCACTTCAGCAGCAGCTATTGACGCTTTTTTTTATCAGCCCTGCGCCACTGATAACACAATCACTCAGATAGCAGAGCAACATGGAACGTATGTAGTTATTTTTGGTATACACTGTTCTGGGCCCGAACTGTGACCGTGGTGAGTAACACACACAGTTTGTTATGCTCTAATTGACGTTTATTGACGGCCCTGTCTGCTAAAATGCCATCAGCCATCAATCGATCAGCAATCAAGAAGACTCAACAGCATTATTGTTGTGATTGAAGTTCGTATCTTGTTTATCTCAGCAAAACAACATTTTAGTATTAATTTGTTGTCTGTTGTTTTTTTTTTTTTTGTGCCAAAAACTCCGGGGAAACACATCTATTAGATGTTTCTACCAAAATTGCGATGTCATCAACGCGTTTGTTTATCAGATGTTTCTGGGAGTCTGTATTTTCGGAATAGTATATGTGCATATTTTAAGCGAAACTAATCAGTTGTTGTTTACAAACTTCGTGGGAGTTGAAATTTTAGGAACTATTTGTTAATTAAAAGATAGCAACTTCGACTTTGGTCTGGTTTTTTCCTTAAAATCTACTGTGAAGTGCGTGACTTAATTTATTGCCAACTTAAATGATTCACTCGTCGTCGTAAATGAGTTTAAAATAAACGACAATGGTTCCTGTTAATTGGTTGCTTTAGCAGAGGACATCAAAAATAGCGCCATAAAGAAAGTAAGAAAAGTTGCTTTTGGTTGGAATTCAGAGGATAATTATATAGTTATATAATTTGTCAATAAATCTTGGCACAAGCCACTTAACTTTAGATCTTGTTAGGTTTGAACCCGTTTGATGGCTAACTGCACAAAACTTGTTTATGTACATAAGCTTGGTAAATCGTTTACATAACAAAATATTGTCTTTTGCTCTTTTGAAGAATTTATTAACATTACAAGAACTGAATCAGACAGTCTATCAATATTTGTAGGTAATGTGAACATATGTTATGCGCTCAAAAGTAGGCTTCATTAAATTTGTCATTATCAAAAATATTTAAAAAAACTTACAATTTAAGCTTAAACGCTATCATTAGGTAATTGTTGATTCTGAGAGTGATGAAATTATAAAAATAAATTTTCATTTATTTATAATCTGCATCTCAAAGTTGATTTGAAATAGCAATTATAAATTGTTAAAAGTAGTTATACTTTAATAATTGGACACTACAACATTCTCTCAATTTGAATAACTTTAAAATTTGTAATTTCATAACAAGGCTATTAAATAACCAGCACATGATAAATCTACATAATTAATTAAATTTTTCTAATGAAAAACTACCTTGACGCTTAGATCTGAATATGTATATACATACATTGTCCCTCATTTGTTAAATGGTAACACCGCCACACACAAAGTGCTTAGATAACAACAACAACAACAACGAAAATAGACCCGGCTCAGAGTATCATGCCCCCAGAGTCGGGCCTAATCACCGTTTAATGTGTTCACACACTTGTTGCTCGCGGCGCCCTTAGCTAACTGGCCTGGCCGGCCAAAGCATGGTCAAAGAACTGGCCAACAACTGCGACAGAGTTGGCCAATCAATGACCGTTAAGCGCATGCCGGTCACGCACGCGAAGGCCGACGACAACTTTGTGGTTAGCTCAAATGTTGAGAATTGAGTACATTAAACTCCCAGTACACACACACACACACACACACCCAGTACCCACTACCTGCCCCAGAGACAGTGCGGCGCACATATGCAAGTGTTGTAGCAGTCTTCTTGACTTGTAAATGCAAATGAATAGAGAGATGCCTATCGTTGTTGCCTTTTGGCCGCTGGCAGCGTTCATCAGCAATCATCATAAGCATTATCAACATCAACATCAACAACAACAACAACAACGGCATTCCACATGATGGTTCTTTCTTCTGGCTTTCAATTCTTTGCCGCTGCGCATACGAAATTAATTATGCGCTGTCGGAGCCAATTTAACAGAAAACTTATATTGCTACTTAATTTACGTCACGGCGCTACCAGAATTTTATTCACATTTCTTTTAACGTTGTTTTTTTTTTTTTTTTTTTGTGACATCAATTTGCATTTTTAGTGTAGGAGAAATGTGTTAGTGATTGATTGGGAGGGAGGGGGGTTCAGATTGGCTGGGAACGATTATCTTTTGCGGTACTGTTTTTATGCCCAATTTCAACGTCCGCCTCAAAACGCCTTGGCATGTGAGTATTGTTGCGTGTGTGCTTTGCTGTTATTGTTGTTGTTACTGGCCCGTGACTGGAAGGTGTTGACGTCTACATGTTGCATTTTAATTGTGATTTTTGATATGGGTTTTTCCTTAGCCAACCTCCTCCACCTTCACCTCCCTCTTTTATTTCTCTGTTTACCTTTTCTTCTTTCTAGAAAAGCACATAATAAATAAGTAAGTTGTACGACACGCGGCGACAAGCCCCGATGCAAGAAATTGCCGTGAAACTATGCACACCATCACCATATTTGGACACACAGGTGGCGGTGGCCTTAGTCCAAGGCAACTCAAATAGTTAGTTGAAGCTCGTGAGTAAGCTATGCCAACTGCAAGTGAGAATATTTCATATTGGCGGCTTGCCAACTTAGGCAATACATGCAAGCTGGAGAATGCGAACAGAGTTTAAGGTAGTTCAAGACAAGGTCGTTTTGTAGGAAGGTACAAAGTGGTAAAGAGAAAGATTTATAGAGTCATTGAACTCTTTAACAGTAGGTCCAAGATATAATAGTACAATATAATAACAGAATATAAAAATCATTAATTAACGTTCTTATTATTCGCGTTCTAAACAAAATTCAGTTGTCGTGATATCATTCCAAATTTAGAAATCGTTGTTATTCTTCTACTGTTACTAGAACAATTGAAGATACTTGACACTCAACATTGTCGTCACACAAAATTTCCCGAAAATGTATCTAGAAACATCGGCATCGTAGCTAAAAATATAAACACAGACACAGCATGTTCTTATCAGTCACATATTTTGTGTATGGAGCAAAACATAAACAGACTCACATATCATAAACAAACTGTACCAGCTACTCAATTGTATGGAATGCCAGACGTCATAACAATGCCTAAGAGGAGTAAATGAAGAATGCAGAACTGTAACCCAAAACCCAAACCAATTAGAAGACAAAGTAATTTCAGTTTTTTATATCTTTTGTATTTTCATATTTTGTTTTTAAAGCTCTCATTTTCTATCACAATATCTTATTAGCTAATGGAAGCGCTGGATTCGCTGAGTTGAGTACGAGTTAAGATTAAGTACGATGTTGCTGCTGCTACTGCTATCACAATGTTGTATGCATTTAAAGCTGGTTGTTATTGAGGATTAGGTTGAGGTTCTCAGAATTAAGCCTGAGCCCAACGATCCTGATACTGCATGAATGGATGCTGTTGGCTGGAGTAGCAGTAGGCAGGCTGAAGTAAATCGGCATCAACGCTGGCAACTGGCTGCAGATTGGTTGTCCAGAAGAAGGTGCCGGCTTGAGTGCGTGCAAAGCGTACGGGAACATAGATGTCCTCCTCGGCATCGAGCTCTTGCTCCTTGACCAACTGAGCGAGTTTCTCGTTGGCGACATTCTCATCGATCTCGGCATAGTAGACCTCTTCGACCTCAGAGTTGCGCAGATTGTCAACCGATTCAAGTGATTCCAGTGAGTTGTTCTTGCGCTGCTTGATTTGTTGCTGTTGTTTCTGTTGCTTCTTGAAGAAGGTCTTCAAGACCTGCTTAATGCTGTAGCTGGTCTTCATTTTGTTGCTGTTGTTATTGTTGTTGTTGACGATAGCGACTTGTTGTTGGCACATTTTTAAAAAATTTGAAATAGAAAAGCGTGTGTGCTGGTTTGTGTGTGTTGCTTGAAACGCTGACGATGTCAGAATGATTTTCCAACCGAAAGGCAACCCGCTTTTATAGCTCCGCGCAGCAGCAGCGCAGCTCAACAAACACACAAAATGCATTTCCTGTGGCAGCGCGAACAAGAAGAAGGGAGAGACAGAGAGAGAGAACGAGAGAGACGCGACACAGTTAAGGAAACGTTGAAAAGACCCTCCGACAGACACGCGTACGTGGTACGCACCTCACCCTCATTGAAAAATGCCCTGGCACTGAGAAGAGAGAGAATAAGATAAGATTGTTAGCCGGTGAGCGAACGAGAACCTGAAATATGAAGCCACTGCAAAAGGCTCACTCTCTCTTTGGTAAGGGCAGCAGCAGCAGGTAGTCCCAGAGACGAGCCTGTTTCCCCTTCAAATTGTGTGTGTAGGAAGTTGAAGTTGGAGCGAGGAAACGTAAAACGTACCCTCCGATCTAAAGACACACATACGAAAAAAGTGCAACTGTTCGGCCATACGAAGTGTGGGAAACAATTTTTCGGTAACCCAAAATTTGTAAGGAAATATATATATTCAAGTGGCTCTGAGCTGTTTAACAACAGGCAGGTGTTCCTTCGTAAAATTTCTCACGACTCGAAGGAAGAAGGACAGGACTCAGCGATATTTGTGTGCATGGGATCATACGGTTAAAAGGAGTGCAAATTGTTGTCCTAATGGGCAATCAACATAAAGGCTGTCTGTATTCGTACCCAAGGGGATATCTGGAAAAGAACATAAACCTGCATTCCCACGCATTGCCACAACACATATTCGTCCTGCGTTTCCCTGTTATTTATATTTGTATGGGCATTTCAAATCACTTGTTAGGCTGTCTTTTCCAACTTTCCCACACGGATTGGTTTTGTGGTGGAACTCGAACTCACGCACCCTGAACCCGTGAACCTCAACAGCCTGAAACCCTGCAGCAATAAATGTGGCTGCCACTTGTCTTCGATTTCAATAAAAATGCGCCCTTATTTGCCCAAAGTGAAATCTTTTTAGATATTTTAATTAATTTTCGTTGCAGGCAGGGGCAGGGGAGAAGGCAATTTAAAAGTGTGTGTGAAGCGCGTTGGGATTTGTGCTGTTGTTGTTTGTTGTATCTTGAAGATACACTGTACTTAATGACATTAGATGCCAGCCAGGGGGTTTAATTCCATATGTCTTATCGTTGCAGCTAATGGATTGAGTGAGTGTGTGAAATGTTTCTGTTGCTTGCCCTCCCGTCAAGTCTGCTTGAGAATGTTTATCTTAAAGTGGGGGCCCTGCATTGACAGCTTACACTTCAGCTCTTGGGGGTGCATTGAGTAAGGATTTTTCTTTCTTTCAGTTGTGCTGTCGCTCTGTGGTAATATGATATATGCACTTGAGTGAACTGAGACTGAACTGAAGCCTCCAAGCCGTCTCAAGATAATGGGCAACGTGCCAAGTGCTGCTCGCATGAGTATACACACATACTGAGCGAGTGAGCCACCATTCACGAAAGAGCTGACCAAAAAGCTTGAGGTCAGACATTAGAGGGGTGGCTGGCGGGGCGGGGCTGTGTGTGTGTGTGGGGCGTGCCGTGTCTTTTATGTGATCTCAGCGAGTATGTGCTGGCATCCAGCAGCCAGCAGCCAACAGCCAAAGACGCAGACGCAGCCTCGCTTTGTCGGATGGCAAACGGGTTTATTGAAGCCAAGCTACGACCATGGCTATAACTACACTCACACACACACACACACACACACACACACTCAACGCTTGGGGTATGACGAACAAATGTGTAAAGTATTAAAAAGACTAAAAAGAGACCTACAAAACAAAACAAAAACAACAACAAGAAAAGAAAAAAGATAAAATAAAACAAAAGCGTCGACCGCATCCTAAACAGCGGCCAGCAAACGACTCGCCAAACAACAACAGCAATAACAGCAACAACAGCAACATGAAGCAACAACAGCAACAGCAACAGCAGCAGCGGCAACAAGCCAGCCCCAACCAATCTTTTCAAGTTGATCCCCATCAAGATATTATTTGACAGCAATGAAACGACTGGCACGAGTTTGTTTCCCACGGTCTGGCACTGCGCATGTGTGTGTGTATGTTGTGTCGACTATCTGTGTGCACCAGTCCCCCCCCCCCAGCTTACCCCCCGTACTGCCGCACCGCTCTTCATATGCCTTTTGTCGGTATGGATGGGTTGCCGTCTCTGTCTCTGTCTCTCGCGCTCTCTTACTCTGTTTGTGTGTGGGTTGCTGGCGGCGTTATGGAGCTGTCGGAGCGCGGTGGGGTATCGATGAGGTATGGGTAGGGGGTAAGGAGAGCCGCTGAACACATTGCTGACGCTGCTGGCTGTGGCTGCTTTTCGCGGCGCAATAAAGTTGAAAGCGCACTGTTGGATATAAATTAATTCAACAACACGCTATAGTTGTTGCTGTGTTGTTACTGTTGTTGTTGCTGCTGGCCGGCTTGGTCTCTGGGCTTGGGCCTGTGCCTCTGCACGCTCTCGTGCTGTTGTTGTTGTTGCTGTGTTTGCTGTTGTTGCTGTTGTTGGCCTAAAGTTGGTCGCAGCGGCGCAGCGGGGGCACTAAAATTCGCGCGTGCGTATGCCATCGATAAAAAAAAATAAAAATTGTTTTACAAAAATGAGAGAAGCAAAAAAGAAAACAAAAAAAAAAAAAACGAAACGACCAAAGCGGGTGAAATGAGGTCTTCGTTTTGCTTTTGTTGAGAATCAATGTGTGTGTGTGTGTGTATTTTAAGTTGGTTTTGTGCGACTATGAAGAATGCGCTACGCATTAAGTTGGCATGTTGCGAAATTGCATTTGGATCACCATGCGAATGAGTCATGCTTAAATCAATTAGACCCTTGGGCTGGGTCCTACTTGAGAATGTTGCTAATTAATATTATTGCATTATAAGAAGCTGAATGCAATTGTTTATTATTTTTTTTTTTTGATTAATACGTTTTGAAAAATTATTAATAGTGGAAAAATTTATAATTTCAACCCTTTCTAATTTCCATTTTCCAAATTTTTTCAACTATCCATTACATATTTACTTACATATGTATCTTTTTTATTTTTTAATCAGTTTTCCGTTTGTTTTTAACTACAACAAATAATGTTACTGCATAAGCAGTTTTTTTTTCTGTAACTAATGAATAAATATATATTGCTTATGAAGTTATTTCAGTAATTGACGAAATTAACTTAACTCTTTTTACCGAACATAGCTTTTTATACATATGTATGTACATAAATTTTACATAAAAATAATTAAGTCTTTATTTGTCTGAAAATATACTCGTATGATATATGATATTTGGAGTACCCTCAGTAAGTATTTTATTAATTTTAATACTCATGTCATTGAGGGCAATCCGCAGACAAGCAACCCTCATGAAATCCAATCCAATTGCGACCCCTATATTACTGTATGTATTTCAGAATGCAGCTCATGTTTTACAACACTAACAATAACAATCACACACTTTTCACTCTCAATCCAATTAGCCGTTTCCGGAGCAGGCAGCTTTTTGACAGCATCGCTCGCGCCTCACTTAACGGTCCACCACCAACAACACCAACAATATTAACAACTACAACAACACGTGTACGAAACAACAAAATGAAGATGAGGCTGTTAACATTTGTTAACTGTAGCTCATTTGAAATGCGTACAAAACGCCAACTTAATTTGTCTTGTGCCCCGTTTATTGTTATTGCTGTTGTTGTTGTTGCTGTTTGTTGTTGTTGTTTGTCTGGCGTTGATGATGCGCCACTTGTGTTGTCATATTCAATGTGATTTCGCCGTTTCGGCACTTCTAATTAAGTGTTGTGAAATTCGAGCTTTGTGAGATTGCTATAAATAGCTAAAATAGAGATATGATACATAATATGCATGTGCTTTTATTGTGAGTAGACGGGGATGAATCACAGTTTAGAAATACAAACGTACTTAAATAAAAGTTCAAATCACTCGTGACGTGACAAAAGCCTCAAAAAACCCCACGAGCCACATAGCCCATAACAACAACATTTATAGCGTGTGCTAACAACAATAACAACAACAACAACAACAAGTCGTAGCTGACTTTCGCGCACACGTCGCAAAAATTGAAAAAAAAAAAACAACAAAATATCGCTTTGCCTTTTGCCCAGTCAAGCCGGTAATTGTCTACAAATGGTAGAAGTAGTCAGAGGCATAAGCCATACTCGAACGAAAATAAAACCCAAAAAAAATGTGAAGAGGTAAAAATAAAAATGCAGAAAACCTACCGACAGATCCCAAAAGCACCGAACGTAGCACTGGCCGCAATGGGCAATCAAGAATAATCATGTAAACGAAAAGCGTAATGCTTGGCCCACGAAGCCCACGATCCCAATCAATGATCCATAAAGCGTTAAAAAAAAATACATTCAACAGCAACAAAACAAAGAGAGTGAGTGAGAGAGAGGGAGAAGAAAAGAAAAAATGCTGCGCGATGACGATTCCACAATTATCAGCGTGCCATAAGCTACTGCAAGGGTGAAGGCGAAGGCGATTCCAAAGCTGAAGGCACATGGCAAAGACCAAGACGAAACCAGCACAAACAGCACAAACAGCACAAGCACAAGCACAGCAAAAGCAGAGAGCTCGAGTCCAAATACCCGGCCACATACAAATGAATTGAAATGCAAACATCTTGTTATGGATGGAAGGCATGTGCTCGCTTGGCTGCCGCTCTGCCACAGTCGGAGCTCTTAAGGCGGGCCGTCAGACGGACGGACAACTCAAAAGACCCCAAGCATGCACAATCAGAAGAAGTCAGGCCAGGCAGTCAGGCAGGCAGGCAGGCAGGCAGCCGTCGTCGTGGAAATCGGCTGCGAAACAGTTTCCCACGGTATAACAATCACAACTCACACAACAGCACACAACCGCACACACACACACACACACACACATTAATACACACAGCAAGATAGAGGCGCAGCCGCAGCTCAAGTCATTTTATTGCCCTCACCAACAAACAAACACACACACACACACACAGTAGTGAGAGAGCGAAAGAGAGCGCGCACGTTGAGTGAGCACACACAGCGCATACGTAAACAGAAGCCAGCCAGCAACGACAGCAGGCGCAAGGGAGAAAGGAACTTAAAAGTTGGGTCGCGCACGAGGCAAAAGCGGATCTCGCTCGCACCCGCTGCCATAGCGAAACCCAGGCCGAGCCTATAAAAAGCACGACGCGAACAGCCAGCTGAATCATTCAAAGCAGCGACTTTGCAGCGTGCACAACGCAGGGAACGTTAAGCAACCCAATAGAGAGAGACTGAAAACTGTGGATTACGCGAGATATCGTCAAGTTTTATACTAACTAACTAACTGTTCAACAATATGGTGCTGGAGATGGAGATGTCCAAGACTTATCAGTATCGTAAGGTGATGAAGCCCATGCTGGAGCGCAAGCGACGTGCCCGCATCAACAAGTGTCTGGATGAGCTGAAAGACATAATGGTGGAGTGCCTCACCCAGGAGGGGGAGCACATTACACGCCTGGAGAAGGCCGACATACTCGAGCTTACGGTGGAGCACATGAAGAAGCTGCGCGCCCAAAAGCAACTACGTCTCGGCAGCAGCAGCAGCAGCAGCAGCAGTGCCTCCAGTTCCAGCACTGACTCCAAGCTCAGCATTGCCGAGAGCTTTCGTGCCGGCTACGTGCATGCCGCCAATGAGGTGTCCAAGACTTTGGCAGCAGTGCCCGGCGTCAGTGTCGATCTGGGCACACAGCTAATGAGCCATCTGGGTCATCGTCTCAACTATCTGCAAGTGGTGGTGCCCTCGCTGCCCATTGGTGTCGCCATGCCGCTCCAGAACACAGATGAACTCGGTAGCAGCGGCAGCAGCACCAGCAGCAGTCCAAGTCCGGCACTTGTCACTCCGCCTCCGTCGGAATGCGGCAGTGCAAGTGGCAGTTGCAGCCCGGCTCCCAGTGAGGCCAGCACCAGCTCCAACAGCACTGGACCCATGTGGCGTCCCTGGTGAATGGCATTGGCAGACTTGCAGCCTTGAGGCACAAGGCATTGACAACTTACTCATCACTCCTGGAAGACAGCTGTTCGCCGAGGCGCGCTGGATTATGGCAACCGTGCGCCGACAGCTCAATCATCTAGAGCTGTCTTCTATCCACTCGACTAGAGCCAAGTTTAGGGCTAAAGAGTGGCGCAACATTATTAATGTACTCTACCCAAAAAAGACAAATTAAATAAATTGAATATTGAAAAAACAAATATCTTATAATTTCCTTTACTTATCGTCATCTCAAGTTTCAGTAGAAGTGATTGAATTTCATCAGGCGCCTGGGCTGCGTGTCCAGCGATAAGCCAACACAATCGTCAATGAAGCCCTTCCGGAGGCGGACAAACATATAATGAGCTGCATAGAAAACAGGCAAAATCAAAGCCGCAGCCGGAAGTCGCTAAATATTTTCCCACACTCGCTATAGCTCGCTAGCCTCTCCAGTTTTGTTGGCCTCATTTAATGACGGTTCAGTTCTCAGTTCTCAGTTCTCCGTTCTCTGATTCCGACTTCATTCAGAGCTTCGTATCTGTGTGCCTGTGTGCCTTTTGTGCGCCGGCGCTGCTCTGGCAATTAAATAATAAAAAAAAAATAAAATAAAAAATAGCATAGAGAAGCGAAAACAAAATATATACATTTTATTTTTATAGATGTCTCTATGTATGTGTGTGCTATAAAGACCAGCAACTACAAAATTCTAGGAAACGTCATTTATTACAAGCTTTTTTTGAGTGTGAGAACCGCTCGACTCGGCTGTCAATGATTCGCATTGTTGTTGTTGTTGTTGTTGTGGCTGTTGCGGTTATAGTTGTTGCTGTTGTTATTGTAGCTTTGACAGCTTTAACTGCGCTTGACCGTTTGGCACATGCGCCGGGGCCGACAGCGGGACAGACCTCCAGACATCACAAATTAAGGTCCGCGACCGCGACCGGGCCGAGCACTTAAAACTTCGTTATGATATTGGTATTGGTATATTGGTACAGTATGGCTGTATGGGTATGTGAGTGTATGTGTGTGTGTATGAGTATGCGGTTTGGTTACGGAACTTCAAATTGAACGCTTTTGTGTCTGGTGTGGACAACTATGATGATGACTGCTACTCTCCACTGATGCTGATTGCTGCTAATCTTTGCCAAATGTGATTAGTCACGTAACATTGGCACAGCTCTTTTTTGTTGCTGTTGTATTATAATACACACTCTTGTATCATTTATATTTAAGCTCTCACACACACACACAGAGTTTGTTGAAAACAAAAATTGCAAGAGGATCATTAAAAGAACTTTGCCTTGGCGGATCATTTCGCAAAAGTGCGGTCTAAAATTATTAGGCTTGTGATGATATTTTAATGACTTTTAAGTGAGGATATTATGTGAAGGAAACGCAAAATAAAACCATCAGCAGAGTAAGTCCCCCCCTTATAGCGAAGCTTAAATTTGTGTACTGCCACACACGTGCTTATTATACAAATTAGCTCAATAAAGTTCAATTATGTGGGAATATATATATAATTTTGTACTTTTAGAAAAATGCTAGATTTAAATCTTTGAAAAATCATTAAAAAGAAAAATATACAAGATTACTGTTTGGTTAAAAGGTATACACACTTAGATAATTATTTAAAATGTTCTATATACATTTTTAAGTTAACTATATTCCAATAAGTATTTTTATAAATCCTAGTTTTTTTTTCCCAAACCTGTTACTTTGCAAGCTTTTTCGGTACATGACGATGATGAAAATAGTTTACTTAATTTTATGTGGGCCAATAACTAACGGTTCGTTTGAAGCTACTTCAACGGTGCATAAGCGTCTTAAAGTAGCGCATAAAAAACTCAAAAAAAAAGAGTAGTGAAAAAAAAGAAGTACAGTACGGTGCACACACATCACGTGACCTCTGAGTGCCTGGCCCCACACTAATTCCATTCCCATTCACATTCACTCAGGCTGCAACTGCTGTTGATGCTGTTGCTGTTTGTTGCTGCCCCGGGGCCAGGCACTGCCACCTACTGCAGTCATAATACACACACGCCGCAAAATTTAATGCAGCCATATTAAAGTAAGCGCAAGACCACCACTTAATAATAAGAGAAATATATATATACATATATACTAAAAAAAAATCACACACACACACACATAGAATAAAAACCGGCCTGGTCGTTGGGGGGGATTGAGATGAGCAAAGCGATGCTTGCTGTGGTAGGGGGTGGTGTGGGGGGTGGCCATGCAACAACTCGTGCCAGCATCTCAAACACACACACACACACACACACAGATCTTTTGGTCAACGCTTGTCCAGTGGCAACGTGAGCGTGTGCCAATGCAGTGTAACAACATCCCATATTAAAGATATTACAGAGTCAATAGCACACCATATAAGTGTGGCTCACTCACTCTTTTACTCAATCCCTCTCTCTCTCTCTTTCTCGCTCGCTCGCTCTGGCCATAAACAAAGTAAATTGAGTTCGTTCGACAAAATGCTGCGACTGCGCGAGCTCTGCTCTGCGCTGCTTCGCGCATGCGCCGCACCACAGGCTGCCCCGTTCCCCGTCCCCGTCCCCGTCCCCTCCCCTTTGTCTACTACCTCTTTTCACTGTTTTTGGTCTTAACGATCGTGTGTCCACAGTCATTACAATGTTGGCCAATGCGACGACGTCGACTTTAGCCGCACACTTACCGCACGCTGCTTTTCTCTTTCAACTCGACTGCAGGCAGCGATTCGTCTCCTACTCCTCGCTCGTCGTGATCTTGCCCGTAAGTGGTCTTGTATCTTGAATTCAAAAAACTATACGTACACAACAGGGACAGGCACACACACACACACACACAAATACATATAAAAAAGGGCAGGTGTGTCGATCGTGTGAGAACCACGTTCCAAACCATTTTCTCACGATCTTCGCTTCTGATATTTTTTTTGTACTATACCCTCCCTCCCGTCTGTCTATTTCTTGGTGTGTGTGTGTGTGTGTGTGTGTGTGTGTGTGTGTGTGCTGGGGCCCTTCAAGTGATTCGTATGCAGTTTGTGTATTGTAGATTTTTAATGACTTGGGCTTGCGTTCGAAGTTGCGACGACGAAGTTTTTGGGATTCGGTTTCGGTTACGTTGCAAACACATTCGTTCATCATTCATCGGGTTTACCTTTAAGATTAAGTATCTTTTGTAGCTCTGCATGCATTTCCTTTTTGCCTTCGCCTTTGAGTTTGGGTTTGTTGTTGCCTTATGCCATATTCAGCTTATTGTCCATTGTCGTTGTTGGTTGTGCATCTTGTTGTCGTTGTCGTTTATGCCCTGCCACAATTATGCTGCCTAGGGATGGGTGAGGATTAATACAGAGTTGCAATTTTTACGGGGTTTTTGTTTTGATCTTATGCAAATGTGTGCGAGTTTAAGCGATTGAAACTGAAATTAAGTTGTACAATAGATTTATATATTCATGATTGAAAGTATTTATGTAATTTCCACTGTTAGCCTGAATAACTTAGGATTATTAGCAACTCCAAGTTTCTATAAATTGGGAACAGTAATTTATTGATGGGTTGATATGGATAACGGAATAGAAAATTTGAACTCTAAACCTTATCCACAACACCTTAAGTTTACTCTAAAAACTAGCTCCTATCTTAAATCTCAAGATTGTTTAAGCCGATCAAGGCCATGTTTTATGCATCCCTAGAGGTTACCCTCATGATTTTCATGTTCTCTGGGCTATTTTATGTGTCTGTCTTTAACTTCATTGATTGTTAACAGCTCAGGCGTCGATGCTACCGGTCTTGTTGGAGCAACAGCAACAGCAGCAACAGATAAGCAAATGATGCGGGCCCAACCAAAAGTGATATCCTGTCCCAGGGCCCAAACGGCAGTGGCAGTGGCTTGCCCTAGGGCATGGCAATCATTTATATATTTACCTGAATGTCAGACAGACAGCCCAAGCAATTATGTATCTTGCCTTGCCTTGACCGATCATTGTGTGCACGATTTTCTAGCCGAGTGCCCGAAAAGGATGATGAACGTCGCTTGTTTGGTTGGAGGTTGGCCTGGAGGGTTGAACAGCGATGACTCGATCCTTTTGCTTTTGCTTTTGTTTCGGTCCGGCTTTCTTTCGTTTCGTTTTTAGGTCCTAAGGCTGAGCGACATTGTCGTAACTCGATTAGACACGCCAAACAGATTTAAGTCTCTAATTTTTTATGTTGCCTCGTCTTATTGTGTGCACACGTGTTCAAGGGTGCCCCTTGTCACCGTGGACACGTCGGTAGCCTCGTAACGGACATCGATTTATACACAATCTGTTCTTTCCTCGGTTACTTTTTTTTTTGGTCTTTCTTCTTGGCCTTGGCATTGTTTTCGCTTTCTTTTGTTATGGGATTTGTTTTATTTTTTTTGGTCAGCAGTCGTAACAATAAGAAAAAGCAGAAAATTACAACGAATTGACGCAGTTGGGTTCGACCAAAAATGTAGCATTAATTTAGGCTATGGTTATGGCCATTTCCGCTCGCAGAACTGACTTGTAGACAAATACTTTTGTTCCTAGAACTTTGACCAATTGGATAGTAAAAATGTTGCCTATTGATCGATTAATAGGGAGTTGAACAGCTTCAAAGTTGGAAAAATAAATAAAAACATTTGTGCAGATTTAAATATTAGCTATATAATTTATTATCACATGAACTGCGCCTCGTTTAAAGCTTTTTTTTTCAATTCTTTTCGTTCTTTCTTTTTTTTTTTAAACTTAAAACTATGTGGTTGTCAAAGGGGTATGGTTAACACCCTCTTGACTTGGAAGACTTTTTGCTCAATCTCTTTCTCTCTCTCTCTCTCTCTCTCTCTCTCTCTTTCTTTCCGCTGCTTTACCAGGGCCGCCAGACATTCTCTTCGTCCTCGCTGTCCACTGCATCTTCCATTTTGATGACATCGATGCTGTGATTGCTGGAGCAAGTTGTCAAAAGGGAGGCGCTGCCGATGCGTTCGCTGGCCACACTGGAGTTGGGGCTGCCGGCAAAGCTGGAGACGGGCGAGATGGGCACCGAGTAGGCATCACGGCTGGCAATGTGTACGGAGAGTGGCGCTGTCACTGGCAACAACTCCTTGACTGCAGGCTGCAATTGATTCAGACGCTGTCCAAGATGTGTCATCAGCTGTGTGCCCAGGCTGACATTCATGCCGGGCAGTTGGGACAGCGAGCGGGAGACCTCATTGACGGCATGTATGTAGCCAGAGCGGAATCCCTCGGCGGGTGTTAAAGTGTCATCGGAGCCATTGGCTCGCTTGTGTTGACGCTGTTGCTTCATCTTCTGCAGATGGGTGACGGTCAGTTCGAGTATGTCGGCTTTCTCCAAACGGGTGACATGTTCACCCTCCGACTCCAAAGTGGCAACCATCAGATCTTTAAGCTCATCCAGACACTTGTTGATGCGTGCGCGTCTCTTGCGTTCCAGCAGTGGTTTCATCACCTTGCGGTACTGATACGTCTTGGACATTTCTGACATATGCATTGAAGACATTTTGTTGAATTCTTTCTTGTTGCTTTGCTGAGCTGAGCTGTTGCTGCTCTGAGTGTTCAAGACGTTGTGTGTTGTTAACCCAACTGGCCGCTGCCTTTTATAGCCGTTCGTCCAAAAACAACCCCCATGTTGAACCCTCGGTTTCTGGAGTCGTTCTCGTGTTCTGCTCGGCTGTGCTGGTATTTTGTATATGAGGGTTGCTTTTGCTTTTTGCTTGCTTGCCTTCCGCTGGTTTCTTATTGTTCGCTCGCTTTCTTATTGTTGGCACCCTTATCATACGCGGGCCAGGGAGCAGGATCTCTGCCTTAGCCAGGATCGTTACCTTTGTGTGCGTCGTATGTGTGCTGTTGTAGATCGTGGGAAACACTTTCCTCCTTAGTTTCTCACACCAATCTATATATATATGTATGTATGACTATGTTTAGGGGCTCACCTGCTCAATGAGCAACGAAGCCTGGCCATGGGAATTTTGTTTTGCAGTTGTGCTGTGCGTTCTTTGAGTTTTGTGTGGCGCAGCTGCCATTTCTAGATTTGTGTTATGATTTGCCTATATGGGCGAGCGAAAGGATAATGAACTGCTGCACGCTTCTTCTGCCAACTCATTTGCTGCCCGTTGGCGTGGGAACGACTCAACGACCCAGGAGCAGCAGCAGCAGCAGCAACGTTTTGCTGGGGCGTTTCACTGAAGGCGGAGCAGCCAAGAGAAAGAGAGAAAGAGCACTTCCTGTTTATGTTGTGTGCATTGGTATTTGGGCATTTCGTCTCGTCCTACACTTGTTTGGCCGGGCATTGTGCCAGTTGATGATCCTGTGGGAACATTGCTCGTGTGCGACGAGTGTGCTTAATGTGTGTTCCCGTTGTATCTGCAGGCGCTGCTTCTTCTCCTTCTCCTTCCTGCTCCTGCTCCTGCTTCTGCCACGATCACCTCTGTTGTAAGTAAGTCGAGGTCGGGCAGGGGGCAAGCGATGCTGTTCGATGCTTGCTGCTCGCTGCTTGCTGCTACTCATGTTAAGCGCACGGTGGACACACTTCCGACTTTTGACTGTAAGTCATGCGCGTTCCAGTCTCTTGTAATTGGGCTGTGGAGTTTTGAGTGTGAGGTGGCATTGGGTGTTCTTTACATTCCTATATAGGAAGGGAGTGTTGGGACGTTGGGACTTGAATAGTATTGAGGAGATCAAGTATGGAGTGGGTATTGATATTGAGATAACACAACGAGCCTTCTGCATAATTTGTTTAACTCTAGTTAAGGATCTACAGTTGAATATTTTGACTATACGCTTTTTAAAATCAAACTAAAGCTGAAACTAGGACAACTTCTTTTAGTGTACTCAATATATTTGAAGCTCGGCAAAAAGAATTGTTGTTTTCATGTGAAATTCTAACTTGTAAACTATTTTAGTTTCTGGAAGGATCCCTTAAGGGAATAAAAATAAGCATATATGATATTTTATTATTTTAAACTATTTATTTAGTATTTGACCATATCGGTCCTGTAAATTTTAGAAATGCCAATTGTAACTTTAGAATATTTTCAGTTACGAATTTCTTATTAGCGATGGTCCTTTGAATGTTCATCTAGCTATCTAGTAACTGTATATTAGAAGAAGTTAAGATATTAAGATTAAATGTTTATAAAATAACTTAAACTTCAAACTTGCGTGGAGTTTTATATATTTAAAATATTCTTTTCTTTTTAAATAAAAGTTGGAACCGTACTTATCCCAATAAGTTGAAAGTCCTTCGATATGTATTTTTAAAAGAAATCCAAGACATATATTTTTCTGTTTAAATTGTTTATTATGAATTGTATTATTCAATTATTTTTAAAGCATGTTATTAAAAATTAAAACAAATGGTTTGACTTAAGCGGTATAATCTTAAGTTAATTAATACTTGGACAGTAAAATCTATGTGGAAGCTCAATGGGAAGCTCATGGTATGCATATCAAAATAAGTTATGTTATATGAGTATTATTTTGTACTGGAGATCATATGTATAAAAAAATCGTACCTTAAAACTATCACAGGAACATCACGTCAATAACCAACTAATTAATGGAAGCAAATGTTTACAATAAACGCTTGGGAAACTTAAAACTAATACCAGATTAATAAAGCTCTCAATGTGCAAAGTAAATAAAGCTAAAGGATAAGCAACAGATACGATGTATCACCACGGCCGCCAGACTTCCTCGCCCATATCCAGATTTTCCTGAGGTGATGTGGAACGACGCTGCTTGACATCGGCCAGATTGACAGGCTCAATGGCACCCTCGCTGGGCACAGGACTGTTAAGCTGTTGCTTCATATCCTTCAGCTGATGCCCAAGTTGTTTCATCAGATGTGTGCCGAACTTAAGATCTAAGCCGGGCACCGTGGAAAAGATGTGTGAGACCTCGTAGGCGGCTTGTGTGTAACCAGCGCGAAACTTATCAAAATTTAATGGTGTGCCAGCTGGAGGTGAAGTGGGTGTGGAGGAGGAGGATGAGGGAGTTGGAGAGGTGACAGCTCTGCCACCAGACATGCGTTGCTGCTGCTGTGTCTTCAGATAGTTAACTGTCAGCTCCAGTATATCAGCCTTTTCTAGCTTGCTGACCTGCTCCCCCTGCGCATCCATGGTGTCCACAATGAGATCCTTTAGCTCGTCCAGGTACAGATTCATGCGTGCCCGTCTCTTGCGCTCCAGCAGCGGTTTGGTCACCTTGCGATAGTGCTGCGTCTTGGTCATAAATCTGTGACTCTCCAAGGCCATCGTGCTAATTTGGACTTGAACTACTTGCAACGGTTTATTTTAATTTTATGAATGCTGCTCCGGAACCGGCACTTGCTGCTGTTCACCGCACGGTAGTCGCTTAAGAAATGATCTTGCCGCAAGGTAAACTGATCCTTTTTGTAGCTGTAGCAGCAGCAGCAGCAACAGCGTCGGCGGCGGCGGCGGCGACGGCGTACACTTGCAAAATCCTCCCCTAGCTGCCACCACGCAACGCACAAAAAATGATCAGAGCAAAGCAAAGCAAAACAAAGCGAAGCGGATCGGGAAATGATGAGCACAAGACGAGCATCAATCGTGTCGTTGGTCGTTTCACGTTGGTGTGCTTTGTGCGTGTGTGTGGCTTCGAGTCTCTCTGCATGTAGCAAGATACACTCGACACTGCTGCACGTGTGCAACATTAAAAGTAACGATTTCTAAATTGATCAGCTACAAAATACTCTGTACCTTGGTGATTTCTATTTAATTAACTTAAATGATTTTATTTATCGAAAAGTGCTGATTCTTTTTTTTTTTAAATGCAAGATCTAACGGATAAAAATACATTCTATATATAATACTGTACTAGAGTAAAGCTTTTATTATTTTTAATCAAACTAACGGAAATGTGTAAAATGCATCCAAAAAAAAATTGAAAAGTTGAATTGGTGGGCTACGAATTTTTGCTGATTACTATAAAACATTATAGCCAATATTTTATATACAGGGTATAGTCATTACAGCAAAGGAGCGAAAGCCATTTATGTGCACTGAAAAAAATGACATAAAAACAATTTTTAATTATAAAAACTATATATAGAACTTGTAGAAAAATATTATTTACTTATTTTATTCATTTTTTTTATGAATTTGGTATGAAAACTCAAAGTCGTTTTTCTGTAACAAAATTCTATTATTATTTTCTTAGTATTTTAAAACAAAACTTAATGCTCCAAATAAGAACCAACAAACATAAGCAAAATCAGCAGACTCCCTTTAGTTAATATTTTTTTCCAAGTGCACTAGTTGCCTGAGTGATCTTAAACAACGCGTTCTCTGTGTCTTCTTTGGAGCGGCGCTCTCTTTTTCTCTCGTGCCATTTGCCGTGCGCCTGTGCAACAGGAACAGAGCCAGCCAAGACAAAGGCAATTGCAGAACAACCACCACCAGCAGCAGAAGCGGCAACAGCAACTCGCACCACACGCACACACGAGCTGGCTGCGTGCAACGTTTAACTCAAGAACGACTGCGACAGCGACATGACCTCGACCTGGCTCTGGCTGGCTGGCTGTCTGTCTGTGCCTCGCACACACTCACTCTCTTGCAACCGTGCCCCATGCGTGCCATGCCCGTTCCCTTTAGTTGCTACCCTCAGTTGAAGTTCGAGTTGGGCTCAAAGCGGCAACACTCAACGATGGCGGCATTGTTGGTTTTTCTGTTTGTTTCTTCTTGACTGTGTGTGTGTGTGCGAGTGTGTGTTTATTCGCTCTCTTTCCTTTGTCGCAGGCCAGCGCTCGAGACCCAGACCTCATTTCCTCTTTGGCGCGACATTGCGTTACACTTACGGGCGAGCAACCACCGCAACCACCACCCGTACCAGTTGCCACAGCCAGTGCCTGCCACTTGCCAGCCGGTGCGTCGCATCGTGAGAAAGTTTACTTCAAGCATTCCCACAAGTATTGGGATTGAATTTTCGAGATTTGGCTCGGTCAGCTGTGGCACTTGCCCCGTTTTTGGCGCGTTTGCATCGGGGATTGGCCCATTGACAAAATTCACCTGCTCGGCCTACGCTCAGAGGGTGAGTGAGGGTCGTTTTAATCGCATGCATGAAATCGAGAAGTTAACAAACACACAACAACAACGGCACAACATTTAAGTTGATGCCACTGATTTCGTTGCATTGCTGCTTCGTGGGGGAGGGTTTTGAGTCTTGAAATGGGCTGCTTGGCAAGTGCATATGGTATTTACTCGGGGGTTGAGCTGTTGATGTTGCGAGAAAGCGAATAAATATTTGCATATGCTAAGATGCCGCACAGATTAAGAGAATTTATCTTATGCTGCTTTAATTAAAACAGTTTATCCTGTACGTTTTTTTTTTTAACATTTTATTGAGAGTAAATTGAACATTGATAATTTGAAACATGAACATTTGAATAAATATATCTTTAGTTAGACGCATAGATACGTAAAATGTTTTCCTTTAATCAATTTCGATCTCATAAATATACACATATAGCAACACATACATATAGATATAGCACAAATAGATTTTATACTTATACGCGAAATAACGTTTCTCGGGTTTGAATTTAACTTGTTTTAGTTACAATTGATAAAGAGTAAATAAAATTCTTGTGCTAGTTTCGCTCTTAGGAAAGGGAAGAAAAGGGACTAAATTGTTGCGTTTTTTTTTGTATTGTTAGTAAACTGTTGAGTTCGAGGTACAAATGTATAATGTTTGACTCTATAAAAACGTTTTTTAAACTTAAAACTAATTTGCATTAAAAGCGGACTGGGTCTTCTTACTTAATTTTAAGGGTTTTTGATTTTTGGTGTTTTAAAATTAGTATAAAAAAATAATATGTTAATGAAATAAATAAAGTTCAAGTTTAAATGGAGGATGAACTTAAGCAATATATAAACAAACATAAAATAAATGCCATTAATTTACACAATTTGTTAGTTGCAGCGGGAGATTCACATATAATACAAAATATAATTCGAGGGCAGCTTAATCGCTTGCCAGTTTCTTAAAGCTTGTTGTTGCGGTTGTTGTAGTTTGTGGTGCAAAAGAGTGTGAATACACCTTGGCCATGGTCTGCTCAGGAACTGGTGAGTAGGTTAACTTGCTTATTGTTAAACTACATACATTTATACTACATAATCGTTTAAAATTTTAAGCTGTCAAAATAGATATTTATATATATGTGTATGCTATCTTTCTAACTGTATTCGTGGGGTTCCTTGCGTTTTGCCATCTCTTTTTTCTTTTCCTATATACACATACATACATATACAATATTTCTTACATTTAATACATTATTTGGTTTAACGCATCATCAATGGATTTAACATTCGTTTGCAACGCGTTTGTACATTTAGTAGTTTTACAGGATTCAAAAACATTTTTTAAACAGATTTAAAAAACGCATTACTTTTGCGATTAGTGTGGTTCTTCTAGTGCGTGGGTTTGTTGTTGTTATTCATGCAGCTGAAAGTAAGATAGAAGAGGCATAAACAGGTACATAAATTATGCAAAAATTAAACAAACACAAACAGAAGAATAATATACATACAATAAATACAGATGAGATTACAAATTAATGAAAATACACATACATATATCCCACACATACAAATTAATAAAAAATAAAGTTGTGTATAAAAAATGTATGTTAACTAGTTGTTAAGATTTTTATTTGTATTGTGTTTAACTAATCAAAATATGCTATGCAATGTATAAATGTATAAAAATGTCGCTGTAACGTTCTTCTTTGTTTAGTCTAATTTAAAGCTTTGTAAAACTGAAACTTTGTTTATGTTGTTGTGCACTTAATTAAGCAGGTTCTGTAGTTATGAAACACTTGCAATAAGCATGCAGCTTTAGGAACGTTATATATGTATTATTTCTGTTTTGTTCGATACGATTAGCTAAAAGTTTGTTTATAATATAATAGTATATAATTTTCTAAGCTTGAATATTTTTAAAAGAACCACCAATGGGTGAAAAGCTATATAAGTGAATGCAGCAACATTAAAGCCAAGTACACTACTTCATACACTACAAGTGCTTAACGATTTGAAGTCACATTTGTAATCGAGAACTTTTTGTAAATGCTTTAAGGTACTGATAGATGACACAATTACAATTGTCAAATATTTAAACATTCAATAATAAATAGGTGCATTTGTAATAATTTTTGCCACTTGTTAGAAATGATTCTGATTCAATCTTCATAGTACATAATGTAGATATTTCATGAGCTGTGTTGTCTTTTCAACGTTTATAAATTGATTTAAGTATGTTTGTTTATATGTATATTTTGCTAGGTTTAATTTATGTTTTTGATTTAGTATTTCTTAAGTTTTTGTTTAATGTGATGGGCTGTCGTTCAATCGATGTTTGGCGCGTGATTTGCTGTGTGAGGCGCGTCGCAGAGAGCTGACGCTGCCTGAGCAGTTATCATAAAAGTCTAATGATTCCGATGAGAATGCTATATATATATAGGAACATAATGGTGTTTTGCGAAAAGAAAGAGTAAACAGAGAATGATTATATCAAAATACTTGGCTAAAAACTCGCTAAGCTAAAAGCAATTTGAAAACACAATTTAAGCAGCTACTTTAAGCAATAAAAGTTTACCTTTGTCTGTGGGAGAGCCCAGCGTAAGGCTGCTGAGGCTGGAGCTAAGGTTGTAGGGACGTGGGGAGGGCGGCACTGGAATCGTTTCATCGCCGGGCAAACATGTCTCCACCATGGCCTCTAAGCAGTTGACAAACAGCTCCGACGATTCACCCATCATGTTATACTGACGGATAGGACAAAAATTAACCAAATGACATATAAGATAATCGTACAAAACACACCTTGGTAAAGGGTCCAGCGAAACGCCAAAGGCCACCAAAGCCGCAACTTTGTAGAAAGTGTAACTGCTGCTGGGACGGATCCTCGCTGGCCAACATGTTTTGAATGATGCTCTGCACGGAGTTCAAAACAACTTGGTCGTGTGATACCGATAATATGTTATTAATCTTTTGATCCAATAGCGAGTGTCTGCAAGAGATAACAAAATATATTTTCAGGAGGAAGGCAGCAGAAATTTCAACACACAACTTACATGACGGGAAAAACTTTGGGAAAAACGACAGAGCCCTCGGCCAAATACTGATACAAAACTCGCGTTTCATTCTCATCGGAAGAGTATTTAACGAGGGTAGCCAAAACAGTTAGAACCAGCGCTTGTAACGATAAATCAGGCAGCACCTCGGGATCGAGTAAAACATTTGACTCGTTTGATACAGATGAACGTGAACCACGTTCCTGTTGATGTATTGTTAGAAGTTGTTATTAGTAATGTGTTTAAACTCATTAATAGGTCAGCTAATATGAGACATTGAGATAGTAGAAAAAGTCGATTCATATTGAACTTATAGAGGTATTAAATCTAAATACTTTAAAATGAAATTGATGGCTCTGTTAGTGAACATGCAGTGCCATGCAGGAAAGTTAAATATTTAATTACGATAGTAAAACTAGTTAAGTATTTTAGGGGTTAGTGGTAAATACATAAAGGTGTTAGTGGATAGGCTAAGAGTCTAGATTAAAGAGAGAGATAGAGTTTTGTTTTAGGCAATACCTGACGTTCTTCGATGCCGCTAGCATTATTCGGATCCTTGGTGGTTGGTACCGAAAATGAGCGTTGAGTTTTAAACAAAACTCGCGCATTCTACGTTTGTGTTATGGATTTGTTGTTTTGTTTGATGTTTGTAGTAGTAGTTGTTGTTTTTATTGTGATGGATAACCAAATCAAACGTTAACCAAATGACATGTTCATGCGTAGTAGTAGTAGTAAAGTAGTAGTAGTAGTTTGTGTAGGTATATATAAGTATAATCATGAGAGTTACAAGCACCAATTAGATGTAAGAGTCGGCAGGCATATATAGTAGTAGTAATATATTTAGAGAATACACGAGTTACGTTGTGATAAATGTATGTTACGGTTTGTTTTTTTTTTTATATATTTCAAAACAAACATAAAAAGAGATAAGAAAAAATGTCATTGAACGATTAATTAATTAGTTATGCAAAGGCTGATTTTAAATAGAATAGTCGATAATACATAGGCGGGATGTATATATATATATATAATAGTAATCTCAATGTTACAAGTGGATAGCCAAAAGTTACTATAGCGAATGGTTATAACAACTTTTGTACAACGATTTTGAAATTCAAATAGATTACACACTGAAATAAGAATTCCCTTCAGCTAATCGGCTTACCTGCAGAGTAGGTACTTTATGTTGACGCGCAAAATGTAGGGCGGACTGATCCAGTATATCCCAGCTCTTCTGACGTCGCGATAATGGTTGACCCAACTAAAAAATATATGTAACAGGTTAAGTTAGCTTTTTTAAAATTTGTATTTTTTTTACTTACAGCCTGCAAGCCATTGGCTACTTCGCCATCTATGCTGGTGCCGCAAAACTCCGCTGGCCAGCGGGGCAGCGCGTGCTTCACATGACAGCGGGAGCGCACCTCTTCGGAGACAGCCACTAAAGCTGTCAAGTAGGCCACACTGTCCGGCGTCACCTCGAATTTGTCACGATGCAGCGGCTTGGCTATGATGCCCAGCAGCATGGTAAGCACACGTGACGTTCGCGACACTGTAGTTGGTGTGGGATGTCGATAGCCCTGAAGGAAAATATAAAAATTACAGACTGACTAAAATACTGGGTACCTGGTATAGTCACCTTAATGAGATGTCCGACAAGGGCAAAATGGAAATTGCTGCGAAAAGATAAGCCAACAGCATGATCTAGTTGCTTGAAGTGCCACTCGAGTTTCTCGCGCGTTTTCATCATGACCTCGGCAATGGTTTCCTGCTTGTCAAAGCAGCCCTGCGACTTGAGCGTGTGTAGATTTTGTTCGAGCAATGCCAGGCCAGCGCCATAGAGCGTAATCTCGTCCAGCTGTAGCACAGAGATGGCCACCCAAAACAATGCACGATGTATTGGCGATTCCGGACGCAACAGCGGCTGAATGCGAGTGAGGCACATCACCAACGCCTCAATTAAAATTAGATCGTTGAAGGCCTCTAGCGCCTTGACTAAGATACGCAGCAATTGCTTCACCTCATGATCCGTAACGCTCTTGCTGATGCAGCCGTAGACAATAAGAGCTCTTGGCTGAAGCGCCGGATTGTAGCAGAAGGCGAAGCTGCGCGCCAACGCTGTCCAAATTTGCAGCCACTCACAATCGGGAATGTCGCGCATGCAGGCCTCCATGATTTCCAGGAGTGCATCAGTGATTACCTCCAGCGAGGGCAGCGAGAGGCGTTCACGATCGGCCGGCAATGGCTGTGTGACACGCTCATTGCCCAGCCACTTTTCGGTAGGATGGCGACAGCTGGAGCGGAAGGCAGTGACAGCTGCCGACTTGACCTTGCTGATGCCGAAGAGCAGATAAAATTTGGGCAAGGAAAACTCATCGAGTGACAGGCGTAGAACACGCTGTGCCTCCTCGCCAAAAGAGGGATTGGTGCAGGTGCACAACGAGTGTATTATATTGATGACTAGACCATGAGTGGAGGCGCGCATGGAGAGCGAGCCGGAGCAGACCAGAAATGTGATGGTATGGAACAGATATGGCACCGAGGTCGCAACATCCAAGCAATTGTTAAAGGACAACATAAGTAGATAGCGTCCCAGTATAGCAATATCGTCCCACATCATGTGCTGCTCCAGATATTGTGTGGGATTTGTGCACGACTTGTCCATGACGCGACACATGCGCGTTATGACCTTCTTGGACACCAGCTGCACATTGGCGGAGGCCAGTGCCACAGCCGTATCGGCCATAATCTCCACTTGCGGTGAGCCCAATCCATAGGTAATCGATTTGTGCAAAAAGTTATCCAGCACCATGTCAATCAGCTCTGGTATTTGTCCAATAGAGCCCCAGATCTTAGCCTGCACGGAGGGATACATTTCCTTTTGGTCAATAGTCAAGCAAATCAGCTTGTCTAGAATCTGCGAAACCTTAAGCTTCTTGGCATCGTCATTGGACTTGCAAAACTTGGTGAGATTCTTAAGCCAGGGCGTCATGTACTCTAGACACAAATGCTTTAACTCAATGGTGCTGCGCTGAAAGCCCTGGATGGACTCTTCCAAAAACTCTAGTGTCAGATGTGGTTCATTTGTAGCCAGCTTCTCGCTGACGGACTTTATAAAGATGGTATTATTGGAAGGTATGCACAGACCCTGCGTCTCCAGCAGCTGACCTTCAATCTTCAGATCGAAAGTGGCGGTCAAAGCGCAAAGCTGATTGTAGGCAGCAGTGCGCAGATTGGGATCACATGAGCCCAGATTTAGCAGCGCCATGTTGAGCAGCGTGCCGGGCACATCCTTAGGTCGTATCTTCTGATGAACTGTCACCGAGTCCGGTTGACTTAGCTCCCAACGGTTGCGAATGTGTATAATGGCCTGCACAATGTTGTCGCAGTCATTGTGAATGAAGCTCAGCTGACCGCTCTCATTAGTTATGGACAGCGTGAACTGGTTGTCATCCACCAAGCAAACTTCCTCAATTTCCGAAGCATAGTAAACATCGTTAAGCAGCACAGAGTGAGCTAAAACTTTGGTCTTCTCCGCGGACGTTATTTGCAGCGCTGTAGGTCCCACTTTGATGGCCACTTTTGTATCCTTGTGACTTAGCTTAAGCGCATTGCTAAACACCTTCAGATCCTCATCCAGTGAGAGCGTGGCGCCCGGTAGCTTTTGCTGCTCGGGATCAATGTAATCGTTTAGTTTGTTGGGCGACTCGAGGAACTGCAGCTTACGATAACCCTTAAGCGGTGCCAAGATGCGATCATGGAACTTTGTATACTCGCGCACCCACGAATTGCAGTTGTAAATGTAAACTGCATGCACATTATCATAGGCCACAGCGGGCAGCACATAGAACCACTTCTGCAGAAACTCGGTGCGGAAGCGATTATCCGAGCAGGTGTGAGTAAAGTCAATGACAACCTCAAAGGGTGAGTGACAGAAGGGCTTCAATGTAAGTATGACATGGTAAATCAACAGATCTCCATTTGTTTCACCAATCCTGTGAATTAAATCAAGCTTTATGAGGGCACTAAAATAGGGTTAGTTTAGCAACTCACTTGTAACGCCTGGCTATGTAGTAAAAGACCGGATAACCCGACTTGCTGGTGCCCGCTTGATAGAAAATGTTCATGGATTTGAGTGTCTTGAATTCCTCCTTCTCGTGCATTTGATGCTTGACCATAATCTCCTCGAAATTTGTTGACGACATATCAATAGAACTCCAGCGTGCATACGAACTGAACATCATGTGCGAATCGACGGGCTTGTGCTCTGGTGGACCCAAATAGGCCAACAATGTGGCCATCTTGTCAAAGGGACGTCGGCCAACGGCCTTGTGATCGCGACTGCTGGACAAGTAGTCGCCAATCTTCTCCTGGTGTGTCCAGAGCAACCGATGTAGTGCCAGCACATTGGCATCCGAAATGAAACTCATGCTGTGCGAAGTTTGATCAACCGTCTCGCAATCGGAAGCGATCTGTATGAAGAAACGTCTTCCGGCCTCGAAATGATCGCGCAAAAAGTCATTGAAACAGAGCATGTGCTGCTCCTTAGAGAACTCCACATGGTTAGCTATGTTTTGTAGTATTTTGGACATGAGCATAAGACCACGCTTAGCTGAATTTGGGCACCTGTTTGCCAACAATGCCTAGCTCCTGCGGGGAGACTGTAAAAGTGGAAGAGGAATAAAATGATTAGATCGTGACACAGCTAGGAAAATGTACGACTCACCTATAGCTGGATTAATAAAACGCAAAAAGATGACAGTGCCAACGGCTCCAATGTTGTTTTGCAGCAGATTTGGAAAGCGTTTGCTGAGCACCTGGTATAGGCAATGGCACATAGAGCGTAGCTGTGGCGGAAACCGATCCGATGAATTTATAATGGCATCGAAAACTTTCTGGGTCAGCGCAATTAAATTATTGCGATGCTCCTCAATATCATCGGTGGGCTCCAATCGTGCTGGATCCACTTCAAAGCAAGTCTCTTCTTGTGCATCCAACAAGGGACGAATAAGCGGCTCAAGTAACATTTGTAAATAGCTGGCGCCATAGATCTTAAAGCAAAAGGCCATGATCTTGCTGCCTAGCGAGTTGCCGCGGAAGAGCGTCTGCATGCAGTCGGAGACTTCGACCTCGCGATAAAACATATTCCATAGCAGGGGAGAGAGCAAGTGCTTGGCATCAAAGAGCGTCACTAGGACCCGAGCCAGTTCATCCATTTGTGCAGTGGTCACCACATTAGCCAGTGCCATGGCGATGGGCAGTTCGCCCTTGTCGCTGATCATGGTTACCAGCTGGACCAGCTGCTCGAAGCGGTCAGCTAGCACCGTCTCGGCCAGCGTGTCAAATTCCGTGCCTTGCTGCAGAATCTGGGTGAGTACCTCCATAAAAGCGGCACGTGTTTGCAAATCAGGATTATAGCCCAAGTCGATGGAGTGCATCAAACCAGAGTCAATGTTGGCACCAAGCAGATTGGACATGGCTTGTATGGTTGAATGCCTAAGGGCGGTCAGCTTGCCGGCTGCCATGCGGGGACGTGGTGGCAACAAAGGAGTGCTATTAATGTCTTTTTCCGCCTCAGAGCTGTCGATGCAGTCGTTCAGGAGATTCATGAATAATGTGAAGTATTTCAAAAACAATGCGCTCTTTGCATCCATAAGATCGCCACGATCCGATTCCTCAGGTTGCAATGGGAGTCCACGGAGCAGTGCAGCAACAGCCTCCATGCAAGCCTGATCGAGATCTCGAAATATAAGCGTCGTATTTGTCATCAGCGAGGCGTCTGCGGAGCTCGGCGGAGCTATTTGATGTGAGGTGCCCATGACCCAATCGGTCAGATATTCTACAAGCTTATTGCGGAACTTCATCTCCTGGCGAAATGCCAAATCATCGCGTCGTTTCATCATAACCTCCACCAGTTGGCACAGCTTCGTTTTGATGCGTATAGCATAGACATTCATATCCAGGTGACGCACATAGCGCACAATGCCCAACATCATGCCCTCAATGCTGGTTACGCCCAGATGCTCCGATGGAGGCGGCTGGTCGTTGTTGGGATCCTTACTCGCCTTGGGATCCAATATAGATTTCATGATGTAAATCGTATGCTCGATGAACTGTGTGTTTATATCAGTAACATTCACATTGACCTGGCCCTGTTGGTCGAAAAACTTTTCAACTATGGCTCTTATCTGGTCAAAGAGGATGGGATATAGCTGAGTGGACATTTCCTCGCCCACCAGCTCCTTGACATTCTTCTGAATATTCAGGCCAATCTTCTCATTGTTGCACACCAGCAGTCGCAGCAGCTGTCCAATAAATCTAGGGAAAAATGATTATAAATTAGTTCTATATTTAAGTCAGTTTAAATTTATATGTAGACTTACTGCGTAACTGGACAATAGCTGAGATCCTGTGGCGGCGCTGGCGGAATGGCGGATAAGGAGACAACACTTGGATGCAGTGAGCCGTGGCCAGAGCTGGTCGAGCTTGAGTAAATTGAGTTCTGAGCCAGCGATGGAACCGATGCATTGTTCTGCGATTGCTGCATCTGCAGCTGACGACTGCTATTACGCTTGTGCAGACAAACTCCACCCAAGGCCAGCAGGAACCATGTCATATTGGCCCACTCGTTGATTTGTTCCTCTAGATCGTGCTCGGAACTTTGGTGGCTGGCACGACGCTTGCCCATGCCGCGATGAAATATTTGCTCTTGTCCATCCTCACCCTTCAGCTTCGGATAAGTCTGCAGCACCTTGCTAAGCACCTCCCAGTTGCGGAACGTTTCCTCCCAGGCGGGTTGGACACCGTGCACACAGTGCTCAATCTTGCGGAGCAGTGTCATGACGCGCTTCTGTAGCGTTATGCGGCTCAAAACACTGCCATGGTTGTTCTCAAAATAGCAAACACGACTATCTGTGGAGGCTATTAAAGAAACAACAAAGATTAAATAATGGCTACTAACTAAGTCGTATCTGTGACCTACACGACGCAAGCTGGGCGAGCTCCTGGTAGATGTGATAGTTGGGCATGATAAATCCTACGGTTAGCTCATCGGAGCTGCAGCAGATCTCTGCTTCCTCGCAGAGCAGACCAAAACAAGAGAGGGATGTGAGCACCGCATCCAAGTCCACGCTCCAGAGGTACATAAAGAATACCACCTCCATTTTAATATGCGCCTGCTTGCATATGGCTATTTGACTGCCCACGTGTGCATAGTCTTTGTGCCGCTGCAGAAACGTGTTGCGGCAGATCAATATCTCACGCAGCCACTTAAGTACATCTGTATAGTTGGCTATCTGATGTTGTATAAGCTTCTGCGAAATGGAAAACAGCACCTGCGAACTAACGTCCCAGAACGTGTTGATAGGCGCCTCAGGATTCCAAACTTCAATTTTTTCAGGTGCATGCAGCGCTAGTAGAGCTTCCATAGCCTCTTGTGCCACGTCCGGCAGAGTTGTCTGATGCACCAAGCTGACTAGACCATTAATTAGCTCCAACGTTGAGCTTTGTACCTCATGCGCCACTTTGCCCTGCGTCTACAATAAAGGTCAAATTTAGTTGAGTTACAGTTAAATTCGCTAAGGTTAACTTACGTTCAACAGCAGTGTGGGATCAGCATGTATGAGCCGCACAAACAGCAGCAAGAGCATCTTGTGCGCTGGTCCCTCCTCGGCACGATTCAGACCCTTCTGCGTGTCCTTTGACTTGAGCGTTAAAGACGTTATATACCGCAACGGTGTGTGTGCAATATATCCCTGCGTAGCCTTGTTCAGTGTATCCGTGAAGAGAGCACGCAGCTCAGCGGAGCGATAGTGGACCACATCGGTTTGTGGCCACCATGGCAGACGCGGCTGGTTGACAATACGAAAAGGATTTTTGTGCTGCAGCCGAAAGTCTACGTAGATATGTGCCAACCTAAAATTAAAATGCATGTAATTGTTTTAAATCAATCATTAAGTTTACGTATTCAACTCACCGTAACAGTGAACAGACAATCACGAAATGATAGGCTTGCGGGGAGGAGAGATTGAGACACACCTTCAGTGCCTCAATGTTGTGAGGACTGATGCGAAAGCAAGATACCCAGCAGTCAATCATTAGTTCGATATCGGCATAGTTGTAGCCTTGACCGCGGGAAAAAGGCTTCAGCGGATTGAATAGCAGCGCCTTAAGGTCGTTAATGTAGTACTGCACCAACTTAAAGACCACATTGTTGGAGTCATTGTTGTTGATGTATGTGGATGCTTTGCATAGTTTTACACAGGCTATGGCCGATGATTCGGTCACCTGTTTGGATGGCGAATGCGGACCCAAACCACGTTTAATGGTCTCAATAAACTGCCTGGCCGAAAAATCTTTGTCGCGTGAAGTGGACTGTGCCGACTTTGATGGCACTTTCTCCTTTTCTTTTTCCTTCTCTGACTGCTGCAACTCGTTGACAGTTGTCTCTAGGCTGGAGGGATTCAATATAAGCAGCAGCATTTGCAGTGGCCAAACTTGAGTTTTGCTTTTCTTATTTTCCGATTTGAAGTACTCCACAAAGTCTAGAAGTGGCTCCCAGCAGCTTAAATGGAAAAAGAATTTTCTTAGTCATATTAGAAAGTCAAATTGTTTTTTACTTACGTTGATATGTCGCGATTAGTGCCACGCTGCAAATCCTGAAACTCTTGTGGGTGATACTCAATCCAGTTCCAAATCGCCTTCTCCAGCGAAAAGAGCAAAATCAACGGTGGTGCTCGCTTTGATCGAAATTTGGTAATTGTTTCTGCAAAGAAGTATTGGTTTATAAATTTCCAAAGTTTAATTAACAAAATAAAATACCTTGCAAAAGCTTGGTAAGCTTTATCATGTCCATGTCAATGTGCTGTATCAATTCAATATCGTTGTAGTCGGGATTCTCTTCGGAGCACGAGGTCAGCTCCTGTATACGAGCCGAGATACGATTAAAAACGGCCGAGAAGTGATTTTGCGACAGTGCAAAAAGCACTTTGGATGCCAGCGCCTTCAGTTGAGCTGCATTTGGATTGTTGTCGCTTTGCACATCCACAAACTGAGAAATTTCGCGTAGCAACAGCTTCACATTCATAGCCTCCTCAAATCGTGCCGCATCCTTGCTCTGATTGGCGAGACAACGTTCTAGTGTGGTCAATATTATGACCAGAGACTCGAAGTAGCAACGGTCTGGTTCATATCTATTTTGTAGCGCCTGTTAAATAAAATTATTTGATTTTAAAACTGCAGTTTAATGTTTATTAGTTATTACTTACAGCCTCGTTGACGCGCTGCAGCATTTTAGTTAATCCGGAGATGACCAGAGAGAAACGGTAGCGCGAGATGTGTATCAGGCATGCCATCAACTGGTCTTGGCTCATACGCGCCTGCGTTCCATAAGCTCCAATTTTGTTCGGCAGCTGCAAGTAAAACGCATTTCATTGATTATTTTTGGTATTGTACTCTTACAAACTGTCCTACAACTACGTGTGCCACATAATTTCACCTACCTACTTACTTGATTTATCTTCAATCTTACTTAAAAAACTATATAACATACAATTTTATAAGAATTAAAATAAAATAAAATTAAAATTAAAAAATAAATAAATAAATCATAAAAACAATACTAATTCAATAAAAATACTATGCAAATTAAATATTACATTCTTAATTGCTCTTTGTTGTTTTGTTTCATGTCAATTGTTTTTCTCGAATTTGCAGCTGACATTTAAAGAGTATGCACACATCGTTGAGCCATTGAGAACACAGCTTTTCGGTTCATTCATGAAGCTGGCGCCGGCCCCATTGCCACCCACGCCCCCTTCACACCCACACTCACACCAAAACAACACCAGCAGCAGGTACATTTTTTCACTCGACGGAAAAGCATCGCGACGCAACATATTAAAATGCTGTAAAACATTTACCTGATCTTCAAATCTGGCCAGCAGAGCAGTCGCCCATTCTCCAGGCTTTTGTGTAGCCATATTAAGTATTTATAATAAAATTTGAGAGGTTTTTCACTGCATTTTATTAATTTAAAATAAGCGACGGAGTTCTGCGACGCAGAGATGTCAAAACGATGGCTGAGTTTGAGCTGAAAGAGAATGTGTGTGGGCAGCATATGAAAAACAGGTTGTGGAAAGAAGTGCGCCAGTTTGCACTCTCTGCGCATGACGAAACAACCCATTGATGTTTGAGTTTGCTATGCATTTGGTATGTAAATGTTAAAAGTTTTAATAAGTACCAGTCTAATTCCGGTAAACAGTTCAAATAATGAAGGTATTATGCATAGCATTAAATTATTATCTTGGTTAAATGACGGTAAAATTGTCAGCTGTGACGTCAGTGTTTTTTCTTGTCGCGCAAATAAGATGACCTTTTATTTAATTTGCTATTTGCCCAAACTTATCGATAGACAAACATGTTCACATAAATGGTCTGCAGTAAAATCAAATTTAATTGCGCCAAAAATATTCTCTAAAGAAATAAGAATAACTTCCATGCATTTTATTACATTTTTTTTATTTAAATTAAATTCAATTGCCAACTGCTATGACATTTACAATCTATTAAATTCATATACACTCAGCTGCTTACCAGGGCTGCACTATATTGGTGCTCGATATATGTTGTGAGTACATCGATTACTCCAAAAATAAGTCAGTGCTGCCCAGAAACGAAAATAAGGTTCAAACAGATGGCCAAAGTCAGAAAGGTGCTGCCAAGTAAATATTGTAGTGAACGTTGAAAACAAAGGATTTTCTATTTGTTAGTATTTGTAGTTGTAGTTTATTTAATGTTTCTTTTTATGCATAACAAATTGTTGAATGTAACTTTTTTTTCTCAATTTATTGATTTCGTCTGGTAGTGTATGTTAGTACTTGTTGCAACTGTTGTGTCAATCTCTGTGTGGGTCGTGCAAATACATAATACGTATTTTTATTTTACATAATAATAATTATGTATATAATCTAACGTTTTGTTAATACATATTCAGCATATCGAGCGTATATACGTAGTTATAAAACGATTCTTTTTTAGTGCTATGAAGTTGTGTTATAATATGATCTGTTCAACTTTTTATTTTCTAATATTGTACTGTATAAAGTTTAGTTTAGCTATCTAAAAAAACACATGTACAGTCGCAATTTATACTTATTGAAAACTTGCGTTATTTTTGAAATAACGTCGCCTTAGGTGAAACAAATTCTTTTACTTATGCAGTATTGGCTGTTTGGGAAGTGTTTCGTTTTTTTCTTTTGTATTTTTTTTAAAGGAAATTATGGGGTGCATAATAATTTGTAAATTACGAGTTATAAAAAATTATTGAAATTGTTATACAATTGTTGATGTGAGCTTAAAAACAGTTATGCAAACTGTTTTATAAAATTTTGCAGTTTGTATCGCTTTAGTATTACTCATGCATTTATTTAGTTAAATGCAATTATTGATATTCGAAAACTTACGTATTGATTTGCTCTTGCTTTAAGATTGGTGTATGTATATGTTGTTTGTTTACTATTTTATTTTTGTTTTGTGTGTAAAGCTTTGGTATATATGTAGATGCTTAGATATGGTATTTGCATTATCATTTTGATTTTGTCTAAGCAAGGCTTAATATAACATTTTGTTTATATATTGTTCTATAATTTTTCTATTTGGTTTTGGTTTTGGTTTTGTATGTCAAGTTTGCAATTGGACGTTTATGAGTATTAAAATCCCGAAACAAATAGTGTTATAGTTATATATTTGTTTAATATGCTATTTAAATTAAATCAAAGATGATAGTCGTTGTAAATATTCTTTACTTTCAATACTAATTTGCGTTGTCTCATTTTCGATTTGCTCTTAAAAACTAAACGGTTTATTTGAAATTAAATTTCAATGCAGCGCGGCAGCCCTGCCGTTGAGCAGGCCTGTCAGCCAGCCCTAAGCAAGAGTTATTACGAATACTTAAATTGTGTGCTAGAATTCTCCACGCTATCATACTCCACTCTCTCAACTACTAGTTATAAAGACTAAATTTAACAATTCCTTTGGGGGCTTCAGAGACTTATTGGGGTTATCCAATTAATGGTATATTTTTATATCGTCCACACCTGCACCTTTTCGGCCACAACACACCAGCTGGCCCGCTCATAGTAGGAGTTGACAATATGCAAACTGGCCACATGATGATTAATCAGCGCATCCAATTCACCCTCGCGGAACACATGATAGTAGCGATGATGCGTCGTTGCACCACCACCCTGCGATGGACTGTCCAGTGAGGCGGTTGAGCTATTCGAGTGCTCCAGCGATTCGGGGGAGGTTCTTTGTTGCAGCGTCTGTGGATGCTGCTGCTGTTGCAGTGAGGGTGATGGCGTCGTTTCCGTTGAGCTTGACGCACTGGAGGTTACCGATTTAATGCCACTGAAGTTGCGCCGACGCTGTCCATACTCGTGCATGCCCTCGCCCAACTGATCGCCACCTCGTGCCTCAATCGCTTCCGCATCTTCATCCTCCTCGGGTATGACTAAATGGGCAGAGAAGTAAAGTTAAATTTAACAACTCTAATAAGACAAGATTCCCTACTTACGCTGTTCATCATCGCGCACATCGCTGTCGCCGTCTTCTTGGAGCAAGTATGCCGTCTCCGGATTGAGGTTGTAGTGTCGATTGCGCTTGTATTTGAATTTTGAGATCTTGCAGTGCTCGTAGATGCCCAGCGTATAGCTACGTTCGTTCTCCTCATCCTCCTCCTCTTCGCCCTCTTGCTCCTCGTGTATGGTAAAGCTGCGCGTCTGCGATGACAACGATGAGGTTGATGACGATATGGGTGACTGCTGCAAGCTAGGATGCGTGGAAAGATTTGCTAGCATAAGGCGACGCTCACGCAGCTCATCCCGCAACGCGTTCAGATCACCATTGCAACGCTTCTTGGAGCCACCACTTAAAAACTCCCCTATATCACCAATGCCGTCCAGACTCCGGCACTCTGCACGATTGCACTTGTCATCCAGTTCACGCTGCAGCTGTGCCGTCAACTGTTCCGCGAACTCGGCGCAATCGTGGGGCTGCTGTTTGGCCTGTGCCTGGCCAGCTGCATCGCGTTTATCCGGCAACAAGGGAGCACTATCTGCATTCAGTATGATATCATTGGCATTGGGCGTTCCATTGTTCATCGGTGTCTCACCCAAGTGATACGGGTCCGGATTATCGCTAATCTGTTGACCCAACGCCGAGTCAGAACTATCACTGGATTTCCCTGTGCCAGTACTATAGGTTGAGAGCAGCTGTGCGGATCGAGGTGCACTTATCACGCTGTCAATGGAGTCCGGCGAGGAGGGTTCACTGGAATCGCTGTCCAGATCATCGGTGGCGGGATTGAACAACTCCAGCGAGAGTAGCTTACTGGTAATGCTACTATTGCTTCCAGTCGCTGCTGCCGATCCTGAGGCGCGTCGCACAATGGGAAAGTTCTGGCGTTGCAGCTGCAACGATTGCTGTTTCCGGAACTTGGGTATCGCTGGCATCTCTCGTATCGCCTGGCGTGTAACCTTCCGAATCGTGGTCTGCTCCTGTTGCTGTGCCTGCTGCTGCTTAATGTGCGCGGCATCAAAGTTAAACCGTTCCGGTTTTGCAGCTGGCGTTAGGATTGCCATTGCTGCTGTCACCGCTGACGTTGATTGTGGTGGAGATGTGACCGTGCCTTGATTGGCAGCCGGCGAGTGAGCGGGTGTTGGGGGGCAGGGCATAATCAACGGTGATGTTGGCACTGAGTGTATGTGCGTGTGTGGGTGTGTGGCTGGCAAACGTGAGCCGGGCACGGCAATCGTTGTGGTCGTAGTTAATGTTGCTCCTGCTCCTGCTGCTGCTGCTGCGTTAGCGGCGGCAAGCGCTGCTCCATTGCTGGAACTGGAGTTGCTGCTGCTCGAGTTGGAGTTCTGATGCTGTTGCTGATAGTTCATTTGCTGCTGTGCTTGCTCCGGCTTGGGTATGAAGATGACCGAGGCAAAGCTATCCTCCGACTCTATGCTGGTATCCGATTGCAGACTGCTGTCTTTTGAGGAATCCGATCCGGATTCACGGGAGTGCCGACGTGCATTGCCCTGCTCGCCATCCGCACAGGTGGTGCACTCCTGCTGATAGGCACTACAATGGCAGAGGTTGGCCGCACTGCAGTCCACTGTGCTGCAGTAGCTCACTGGACCCGTACTAGATGTGCTGGAGAGCAGCAGTTGAGCTGAGAATAGTCCGCCCGCATTGCTACCCAGGTGATGATGATGGTGATGCTGATGGGGATGTATGTGTGGATGTGGTTGTGTTGTTGGTGTTGTGCTCTGTTTGTTGTTGTTAGTGGGCTGCTGAGGATTGGGATTGCTGGGTGGCGTTGGATTGGGTTTGATATTCTGCATAAGCTTGTTGATGCCCGTTTTCGTCACACGCTCCAGACTGCCCGTGGAGCTCTTGATCTTGGTGGTGAAACTCTCCCGTATGATTTGCAATCGCTTGGAGAACAGTGCCGAGCGGCAGAGGAAAGCTTCATTGAGCGACGTTTGCTTCTGTATGCGTTTCCGTACTCCCTCCTTCTCCCGCAACCTATTCCCGGCCATCAGATCCTCATTCAGCGAGCTCTGCTTGCGCAGGAAGCTTGGCATTGTGGCAGGAGCGGGTGTTCCACTGGCTTCTGTTGGTGGTGTTGACATCGCTGGGGCATTCTCATGGGAGTTCGAAGCATAGCAACCGGTGCGAGTGTAGAGACTACTGCTGACTCCGCCATTAGAGCTGTTATAGCTGGTAACCACTTGGAATGCCGGAGATTGCGACGGCTCACTGGACTGCGCCAGGCTGTCGTCCTCGTCGCACAGCGATTGTTTCTGCTTGATGAGCTTGGGCCTTCGACTTAATGTGCTGCCCGCACTAACAGTCGCCGTTGGCGAACTCCTGCCATTCTGCTGCAGTTGCGCCTCGGAAGCGCCAAGGAGCACGGCTGCTGTAGCACTCGCTTTCGTCTCGCTGGGCACCAGAGGACCGCCCAGACTAGGCACACTGGAGCGCGAGCGTACAATTTGACGGGGTGGTGTTTGGAGAATGCTACCCAGGCTACGTGATTTGAGGCTAGCGGAGAGCGGTGGATCGGGAAAGTCTTCAAAGTCTTCGAGGCGACGCAGCTCTATTGGCAGATCCTTGGCATCCTCATAGTCCAGGCTACTGTTGTTCTTTGTGTCCTTCGACGTCCACGAGTCCAGGAACCAAGCATGTCGTCGACCACCTGCCAACTTCTGCAAGCAAAAATGTATAAGCATTTAAAAGACTGATCATTGAGCTTCTTTATCAAAGTCTTTAAGTAATCATGATCATTATTGTTACCTGAATGGCTCGCCGCACAAAGCTGTAGCAGGATTCGCCCGGCGAGGATGAGCTTAAGCTGGAGCTATCGCCATCGCCTGCAGACCGACTGGAGTTGGTTGAGTCCTCTGTGTAGGCGTGATAAGGTGGCAGAAAATCATCCTCATCATCCTCATCCGAGTAGGAAAAGTTGCGATTCTTTGGCGGCTGCCACGGTATCAGCACATCCTGCGACTCGAAACGACGATGACGTTGCTCCAGCGCCCACACTGTGATCACAACGCGTCCGCCGATGCGCAGAATGCGCGCCAGTTCCCTAAGCGCTCGCACGCGGCGTTCCGTGGTTGCAAAGTGATGAACAACGGCAAGTGAGAGAACCGCATCGAAGCTGTTATCACGAAAGGGCAACTCCAGATTGTCGCACAGCGCCACCTGTGGGCCAACGAAAGAGAGAGAGAGAGAGAGAGAGAGTAAGCAACATGATTATAAGCAACTTGGTGCCAAGGGAAATATGAGTCGAGTCTTAGACACTCTCTATCTCCACACTTGCTGAATGTCCAGCCAATTAAATTAAGCTAAAGTTTCGTCGCCCACACGCTTACAGCGATGCAAAGAAATCACGTTGCACATCCCATGGGTAACAGCTCCCATTTCCTCTCTGAGCTCAACCCCATGCCTGACCTCCTCAATTCCATCAAAATCTCTCCATAAGCAAAAGATGTTGATGCATTTTTATAGTTTCCTTTTATTAATTTCGCTTAAGAATGTTCAAAGAGCACAAAGTTAAAGTTAAGTTTATAGCCGAATAGTTAACTGCTTGAAATATGGCTGTAAATTATGGGATTAAAGCGATTACTTAATAAACTTGTAGTTAGTGAAAGTCAGCTTTTTACATATATATATATATACTTTTATGAACTGGAAATTCTTAGTACAGCAGCTGTGAATTCTTAAAAGCTTGAAAAAAAAATACGTTTGCACAGCATGCAACTAGTTTTCACTGAAAAGCTCGTTGTAATCAGAATGAAATCCATTAAATACATAGGTTATTAAATAAAATCCTATTTATATTTATTTATAAAGAGAGGAGCTACTTTACTATTAAGTAGATTTTGTCATGAATATTTTAAGAGTGTACAAGCCTTGTTTTTGCCAATTAGAAAAAGGCAGTAAGTAATCACGAGATTTTGAATTCAATAAATAAATAAATTATAATCAACAAAAGTGGCAATAATTTTCAGAATTTCCAAACATTTAACTGCTGTGTAAGTGTATGCCATTTAAGAATAAGGGTTTCAATACAGTTGAAAAAACTTTTAGCGCAATGTACATAAGTGAAGACTTTTTAATTGGCAGCAACAACTTTCGATTTTAAATGTACTTTACCTAGATGGGTCGAAAACAAAAGTTAGCTCACTCGCCTGTTATAAAATTGGCAGTTAATTTAGTCAATTTGCCATTGAAGTGGCAACAACAAATTCATGGAATCTTTGTATGTTTACAAATACACACATACACTAAAATAGAAGCTTCCAGTTAGCCCTTTTAGTTGCATTGAGATGCGCTAGTTTTTGGTTCGCTCGAATTGAATGAGTTGCGAACGAGTTTTTCGAATGTGAGCCAGTTAAACTGACCTAACCTAACAGTGTGGCAGGTGCTTCCGTGTGTGTGTGTTTTGGTTATATCATTTTTTGCATCAGTTATATTGAATTCCAAGTCACGGTCAGCAATAAAAGTGTCAATAAAGCCCAAAAAATAAAGCGGAAATATACAAAATTTTCACACATCAAAACCGTGATAGAAAACAGTAATGCAATTCGCATTTGCAGACAACACGTTTTCATATCTCTGCTCAATCAGTTCTGTATCAATTTTCAATATTCCTTTAAATGCAATATAAAAAATAAACCACCACCAATTGCAAACGCCTGTTAATAAATCATGTTAAAAAATAAATAAAAAAAATGAATGCAATACATAGCTGAGCTTTGTGGCTGTCTATTCTCCATTCAGCTGGACTATCTCTACTGAGTTTTTTTTTTTACTGCACGTACCACAAATATAATTTGTACGTTGCAATAAAGCTGATATCGCTCCGTCTGTATTTGTGTAACTGCAAAAACCCAACAGCCTTGACCCGCCAAGCGAACAAAAATGGTCTTCCTTCCACTCTCTCTCACTCTTTTTCTCTGCATGTTGTGCTGCTGGCCGGGTACTTGGACATGCCAGAGCTAAGAGCCTATGCAACAGACATTCCAACCTTACTTGTGGCACAACAGTTTTGAGCAGCAAATAATATTTAAGTTAAGCGTTTGTCCTTAAAGTTGTCAACTGTAAGGTCGGAGGTTGTGTGCTAATAACAACAAAGTACCATCGTGATCTTTTGGACTTTAAGATGATTAAATACAAAATAGCAATAGTTTTATCTCTCATCTGCATTGTCATAATTTGAAATTGCATTGTTGCCACCTGTCTGTATATCTTACATATAACATTTTGTGGCAACAACGAACATTGTTAGCAAACCACGAAGCACACAAAGTGTGCAGTACAACAAAGTATTTAACTATTTATCGATTCAGTCTAGGCGTTCTCAACATTTTACATAATTTTTATAATTATAAATTTTAAAATAACTTTATGTCAATAATCTGTGTAATGCCATTGGATAAAAAGCGCTTAGGTATATTATTATCCTTACTAGATATTAGAAGAAAAGGCTTCGCTGTTCACTTGTGTGCGTTGCTTATAAGTCTTTGGTGTTTGTAGAAAGCTGCTGCGTATAAAAATGCAACACATCTGCTTTCAACTTTAGTGCTTTGTCCAAGCGGCATTCGACTTTTTTTCCTCTTTTTTTTTTTTGTATTTCAAACACGTGTTCGGAGTGCCATGAATGCATACGTTGACATTTCTCTATGCTCTTTATAAATTGTATTTATAGCAGTCGCCATTTTTTATTCACATACACACACACACACACACACACACACACATGTACGCAATACACTTGCATAGTGCATGCTTTGTGGGTGTGTAATGTCACACTGGTCGGGCACATTATGGTTTTGAAATTTATGTTGACAAGTTTTCAATGCAGCTCCACTGACGTCGTGAGCGTCAGGTGAAACATGTTACGCATACGCCATGTTGCACACTAATGAGGCCAAAGCGCAGAGCAGCTGAACGGACCAGGCCACGGTCCGAAAAGGGTGACGCAAAGAGCAGGAAAGAAAAACAGAACAAATACAACTGCAATTCTATATGTATACATATATATACATAGATGCATGTATGTCTGTACTCATGTGCAATTGTTTGTTGGCCTTCTTGCCCCGCAGCTTTTTTAAATGGCGTTTAAGCGAACCACAAAACAAAAAAAACACATTCAAAAGGGCTACAGAAGTTTTTTCAAGTGAATTTCGCTGGTTGCGCCAGGTAGGAAGCACTCACCTGGCACAAAACTGAAAGATTACGGCTGAGTAGCGGAATAAAAGGCAGAGCATCAAGGTGGGCGCCTTCTTTTTATGTTATTTGCTGCGTTTTTTCTCTCCATACATTTTTTTGTGGATGCGTCATTTTGGCCAGCAAAAAGAATTTATGAGCTTTCGACTGCAGCAGGCTGTGTTTGGTGTTCTATTTGCTTAATGCCTGCTGCATAGCTTGCTCCACTTGCCAGTTTATTGCTTTACAAAATTATAGTAAATCAGGCCATGCACGAGTTGTGAAATCAAAGTTGCCTGACAGCAACTAAAACTTTTTCCACAAGCAGATATGTGTAAGCATGTATGTATATCTGTCCGAGCCAAAGTAAAGTTAAATTGGGGAGCAAAAAAGGAAGGCAACAGCTGCAATTGCTTGCAGGTCACGTGGGTTTCTTGTGCGTTTTGCATTTTAGTTTACTTAACACAAATTGGGTATCATTAGCATGCTGCATTAAATAAAGCCAAATTTGGCATTCTTTTTCTTTGCAAAATGCATTCAATCGAATGATGTTTCTGGCATTTTAAGCTACCCAAATACAATATTACTATTAAGGCCACAAGCATAATGTTTGTGCACACATTCATACACATATTCCACGGCAAGCTGAGGTAACATTTCAAAAATGGACTAGGTCACTGTCGTGAGATTAAAGTCTTAAAAGTTTTGAACATATGTATTTTTGTGTGATGTTCTTTTCAGATTACCAGGCATTTTTTTTTTTTTTTTATCAAGGGAAGAGTTAAAGGAAGATAAAAACAATTCGAAGAGAAATATCAGTACATATGTACGTACAAGTATGAATGATTTGTAATATTCCTTCATTGGCTTCAAAGCCCAATGAGTATAAAATATTAAACATAAGCCTATACTCTAATAGCAGTTTAATTAAAAAGCAAAGAAATTTAATTGCTTTTACTGGTCAGTATTGAAATGTCAAGGACTTGACTGCTTGTAAAACCATCGAGCAATAATAGGCACATTGCATTGTTGTCGATTGGGGTAAGATAATGATAATAGGGCTGGTTATTAAATAAATGAAACAATTTAAAGTAAATTGTATGCACTTTGCAGCGTGTGTGGCAGCATGTAACCGGCTAAGGTGGCAACCCTGGCCAAACCACATGAACAATGCCATTTAACGGTGGCCCCCGTCGCGTCGTCCTCGACGTAACCGTTAGTTGTGTCCTCGTCGTCATTACATGCGAAGTTCAATCCCACGCAATGCCAACAAATGCAATTTAAATGCGAAAAATGCCTGCAACTAAACCGAGAAGGACTAAAGAAAGCGAGAGTGGAGAGTGGGGAATACCATGAATTTCTTAGAGAATGGCATTTCTTGCCTGGAAATGGCACCATAAATAAGCGAAGCGAAACGAAGCGTTTGTAATAGATTATTGCGAAAACTATTGCATACCTCTGGGAGCTAAGAACTGGGAACAACTAAATGGCGGTGGTAGGAGAGGGAGGAGAGAGTGAGGCGGACTGCAATTTATTGTTAGCGGTTATAAAGAAAAGGAAATGTTGTGGGCTTCGTTGCAACAGCAACAGCAACAACAACAACATCAACTATAACGACAACAACGACAATAATAACAGCAAAACAATACAGTGAACACAATGCACATTACTTGAATGGCGAATAGAAAGCGAGTATACACAAATTACAAGGAAACGCCTATTGCAGCCGGGACGACAATTTTAAAGCAATAATGATATAAACTATGAATATTAAATGTTTAGAATATTATGAAAAAAAAGAATATATTTAAATTAGTGAATCGCATTAAGTTCCACAAAATCATGTTACAATTTATAGCCAACTGCAGTTGGTTCTGGGGCCTTCTGTTTGCTAAGTCCCAGTTGGACTCAGTATCGATTAAGCTTCGTTTTGGTTGCATTTGTGCAAAGCGTTGCAGCAGCAGAAACGGCTGCACTTTATTAGTTGCTCTCTAATGACCAAAACGTTGCTCATTTTATAGCTCCATTGTTGGCCATTGCAATTATGGGAGCATTAAAGCTCAGCACTGGTTATTACATGGCAAGAAGAGAACATGTGCAAATAATTTCAATGATAAGCATAATTTATGCGTTGCAATAAAGGCGACTGCCACTCGACACTGGGACCGGAGCGGAGCCATTGCTAATATTTGAATGAATCCACTGTGTTTGCTCGCTCGGGCAAAATGGGTCAATTGTGTGGCCAAGAAGGGCACTCTCACAGTGTGCACAGAAAGAACTAAGGTTAGAGAGAAAGAGAAAGAAGAACAAATAAACTATTGTTGACATGTTGAGAAATATGTAGTACTGCATGGAACTCTATGTAAATATGTGTGTAAGCACACCACCCACACCTGTAATAGCCACAATGGAATAATTTCACTTCACATCAATTACAATTTTATTCCATACATGCCATTGTGTTTTGTTGAGCCCACTCACCTCGCCACCCTTTTCATGGGCCACCTTGCCGAGGCGGTAGCAACGATCGACGCCAATGGTGCATATAGCTGGATTGCATTGTGTTAGGTAACGCCCACTGCCGCAGCCCACGTCACAGACCACAGAGCCAGGCTCCAGGTTAGCCAGGAATTGTGCCACTCTCGGTCGCACCGGTCCCGTGGGCTCCTCACAGTTCTCGTAGACATCGTGGACGTAGGCACGTTCTAGAGCCGCCGAACGGCCGCTGGCATTACTTGATACACTTGTGGTTGTTGAGGCTATTGTTGTTGCTGTCGTTGCTGTTGCTGCTGGCTGCTTTGCTGCTATTGTAGTCTCTGATGTTGCATCTGTTGTTGCGCAAGCTGATGTTGGAGATATAACCGTAGGCGCCAAATTAGCTGTTTGTGCTATGCTAGACGCAGCATTTGTCGCATTTGTTGTTGTCAATTGTTTGGTCATTGCTGCTATTGTTTTTGCTGCTGCTCCTGCTCCTGGTATGCACTTTTCATATGTCATTGACAGGCAAGCCTCATCTTTAAAAAGATAGAGAGAGAGAGAGTGCAAGTGAAAAAGTGAAATAGATAAAGGAAATGTTTGTAGAAGTGTTTGAGCTCATGAGACAAGCTTTCTTGTGGCTTTCAAAAACTTCTTTATTTTGTGCTAACACAGAAATTATTTTTAGTTAAAGAAACCTTTAGTTTAAAGCATAGAAACATAAAACATAGACCCAAACATACAAAAACAATTCACAGCAGCTTTAAATCTTATCCATAAGACAAATATGAACTTCATTAAGCCATTACCGTCCTCTTGAATTTATTTTATAAAGTTTATTATGCTATTAATCCATTATATAATTGATTATCACATCAAGTCATCATGAAAATTGAATATTTAAATTAAATTAAGCTTTAGCCTGTATAACAGTCATGAAAAATGAATAATTTTAAATAGATTTCATAGAATTTTCCTGACACGTTTCTCTCTAATGTCAATTGCTGGCTGTTGACAAAAACGAACACGAAATTTCCAAGAAGTACGAACTGTATATTGGGCAACGATATGCAAACTGCATGGTTATTTATAACGTGCCAACAATTTGTATAATTAATGCAATTTGGGTCGCTTAATAGGAGCCATAAACTCAAAACTTGCGCCCCAATTGCATGCACAACCAAATTTGCAATTGCCAACTTGTGTTTGTGTGTGGGTGTTGTGGTTGTTATTAAGCCTGCTATTGTTGTTGTTAGTGCTCAATGCATGACATCAAGTCGTAAAATCGTTACACCAACGTCAGCAAAGTCCACACAACCGTTGTCAACGCCGTCATTTGGCAACTTGCATACCGGAAATGTAGAACAAGTATGAGTTGGCATTGTTGTTGACATTTTATAACTGTATTTCCGGTGCCAGTTACCGACCGTCAACGCTGGCCAAAGCGAATGCATGGAAATTTTAAACACCCTCAGGTTCGAAGACATTGTCAGCGCCATGAATTGCATTAAATAACACGGCCAGCAAAAGGAGCAAACGTAATTAAAGAGTGAATGGCTCCTAGGCAAAAGGGGGGTTTGCCTGAGGGGGGTTGGCTACTGCTACTACAACTACTGTGAGTGCGTGGGCGCCAAAGCGCATTAGCGCTGTAAAATGCAATTATAATTGAAATCAGATTAAAAGCAAATATAATAGCAACAATGACGCTGCGATGCAGCTCGTGGGTGTATGGATCAAAAAGGAGAGCATAAGAAAGAGTGTGTCCGTGTGCACGTGGGTGTTAATGAGTGTTTGCGCGGGTGTTAATAAGCACAGCAAATGAGCTGTGAATGTGCTTTACGACATTTTAATTGAATATTCTGACCTTACGGAGCGATAGAGAGACAGCAAGTATTAAAAGGAAACGACAGCTGATCAATAAAACTCATTATATGCACGTCGCAAACATGCAACTTATTTTTTTATAAAGCGAATTAATAAAGTTATGAGATTATTGGAAAAATGTATGATTTAGGAAGGGAAGCCAAATGCACTTTCAACTTTAATGAATAAAGTTTGTAGATTACCTGATTTAGTGCAGTTTTATAAAGCTGACAAAATAGACCAATAATTAAACTAGCTGAATTTTCATGGAAGTATGTAATACAGGAACCAACTATAGCTAAAATGAACAGAACGTAAATAAAAACAACCATTGTTTGGTTGTCAAAAAATAAGTAATATGTTAACTTTTATTAAAGAAAACGTAAAAAATAAATAAAAATAAAATTCAATCGCGTAAAACTTCAAGCTGCCATAATTCTATAGATGCTTTGTAAAAAATATGCTTCAATTTTGTTAAAATTCTTCGAATTTTTCACTGCTGTCAGGCGTGTGCTCAACATTTATTATAATATCATCATCATCGTGCTATCTACTGTGTCGAATCTTTTGTTACGTTTTTTTGTTTTTTTTTTTGCAGTATGACTTTAAATATAACACATACGCCTAGTAGGCGGGTGCCCACCGTGCGTATGCATAATATTTTGTGGCTTGTAAATGTGCTTAATGTTTGTTTGTTGTTGTTTTTGTTGATGTGGGCGTTGTTGTCGTCGTTTGTAGGTACTCACCTTTTGTTAGGCCGTTGGTGCGCTGATAATTCGCATTCAACAACGCCGTCGACGTCAGTTCCGTTGATAACATGCGATGCGGCAGGACGTAGGACAAGAAATGATTTTACGATATTGCCAATAGGCAGAAGCTGTTTCTGCTACTGTTTTTGTTGTTGTTGTTGATGATGTTGTTGATGCCGATTAGTTGGAGAAAGAGCGAGCGAAAGAGAGAGAGAGAAAACGATTGCGACGGCGACGCGTCAGAAAATCAATGTGCATGCATAATTTAAAGTCAGTTGGCTGCTTAATAGAAGCCGAACGCAGGCGGCACTTGTCTTTTCTGTTTTCCTTCTTTTTTTTTTTGAATACGTCTTCGACTTTGAAATTAGCGTGTGGTTATTTTTAGACTTTCCAACCGGAGCACGTTTTATACGATAATTTGCTCAATTTCGTTTTGAAATCTATCATTATAGCAACTACACGCTGTAATTGCTATTGTTGCTGTTGCTGCTGATGTTGCTGCTGCTGTTGCTGTTTGCTGCTGCCGTTAGCTGCTTTTGTTGTCGCTACTGCTACTGTGGCTAAGGACATGGACACGGACACGGACATGGACATGGACACACGCTCGCTCACACACAAAATAGGATACACAAAATGCTTTTCACTGCTTCTGCTGCTGCTGCTGCTGCTGCCTTTGTTGCTGTTTCTGTCAATGTGCCTGCCAAGCGACAGCCTGCCTCTGGCATATGACGTTTTCTTTGTGTGTATGTATGTGCGTGTGTGTGATTTTCTGTTTCGTATTGGCACTTTTCACTTGCACTTTTTCCTTTTCCTTCACTTTTATTTTCTCTTCTTGTATTTATTAATTGCAAACTTTTTATTACACGTATTATTTCTAGGCCACTCGCTCTTGGCGCTTCAATTTCTTAATACAACTACTCTGTGTGTGTGTACGAGTGTGTATTTGTATACATGTGTGCGTGTGTGTGTGTGTTTTGTGTCTCTGTGTGGGTATGCGCGTCGTCTTTGCCGCTACGCTGTGTGTATGCCATGAGTTAACGTCGCGTACTGGCCACAAAAGCACGCGCATATCCTTTTGTTCAAGGATGTTGTTGCCATGTGGATTGCATTCAGCAAAGCTTTTGCCTTTAACTTGACGAAAGCTTCGGCATACAGCTGTTTCCAGAGATGGAAAGTGCTCGTTCGAAAATAACTGAGAGAGAGAGAAAGAGAAAGAGAGAGAGAGGGACAGATATGGAGAGAGAGTGTGAGAGATAACTGTAAATAGAGCAAGCGCCTTTAAGTGATCCTTTCTCTATGAAGTTCATTGAAACTATCGTCAAATTGATAATGAAATTGATTAAAGATGTAAAAAACAAGAAACTGTTCCAAAGGCTATCTTAGGAAGTTGTCAATTGAGTAAGCCTAAAATTCAGAGAAATACAATTTTTATTTGTTTGGTTTTTATTAAAGAAACTATAAGTAAACAAATTTGATTTCGTGCCATTGTTAGGCTAAAAATAGACAAACTCCTGGCAATTAAAATGAAAAGCTTAATCGCTTTATTTGTTGCCCCGCGACTGGCTGTCAAATTTCATGAATGAATCCCCCGAAGCAATTGAAGACGCAGCTAAAGCACACACAAACAAACAAACAAATAAAAAACACACACAAATATATATAGAAATAGCAGCAGAAGCAGAAGCAGAAACAGAAAAAAAAAGGCTTCGTCAAGTTGGCAGCAGGGAGGCAGGAGCGCAGTAGCTATCCAAAATAGTCATATAGTACTTACCCCTAGAGCCAGCAAAAAATAGCACACGATATATACTCAACATTTTGCGCAGCGCAGACTCTACACTGAGTGCGACACGCTCGCACACTCCACAGGATACTCGCCCGATTATTTTTGATGAATGAAAAGCTTTTTGTTTGGCTTTGCTGCTGCTAACTGAGGAGCACCCCCCCCCCCTCGCTTGAACCCCACCTGTCTTTGTCTATGCCAGAGAGGGCACATTTGGCTGTAGTTCCATGAAATGGGATTCGACTGACGTTGTTGCTGCTGCTGCTGCTGCTTTGTGTAGTAAAAGCTATAGCTGTTTTTGTTGTAGTTGTTGTGGGTGCTGGCTTTTTGATTGGGTGGTTTGGTTGGCTGGGTGGCTAACTGAACTGGATGCCCGAGCGTCATATGGCTTTTTTTGTAAGCATGACTAATATAATCAAATGGCCAACGCGACTTTGGAGATATGGCGTCGAAAATTTTTGGCGACATGCCAATGAGTTTAGCAAATGCGAGTTAAGCAGCCCGACGACAGATAACCTTAAACAAAATATGTATGTACGCACGTACTAAAATGGCGCACAGCGGGGGCGTCGGCATCGCAATGTGCGTGCGTGTGTGTGTGTGTGTGTGTGTGTGTGTGTTGTGTTGATGCCGTCACAAACGCCTGGTGAATCATGCAGCCGGCAAATGTTTTGCTTCTTCCGTAACGCTTTTATGGCTCGCTCTCTTCTTGGCATGTGACAAATGACAGGCAGAGACCTCTTCGGACAACAACTACAATAAGCGGATGTCTCAATTGTTATTGTTGTTGTTGTTAAAGCTTTGGCTGGGCGTTTGCATTATGCGATATGTTGTCGTGTTAAAATTATAAAAGTTTCCAAACTGGTTCTGGCCAGTAATGATAATATGATAATCGAGCTTTGCATTGGCAACAGCTGCAGTAATCTTATTAATAAATGTAGAAAAATGTATAAATGTATATGTACATGCATGCATATGGCATTGGAAGTTTTTTCATTGGCTTTTGGCCTGGCACGCTTCGCATTCAACGAATGTGCCATCATTAGTTGCGTTTCAGTCATAAATCATGCACACCCGGGCACAGTGTGTACTTTGTGTGCACGTGGAATGGACAAATGGGAAGATGATGGTCAGGATATGGACTGCACTGCTAATAATGTCACGTAGCCGGGCTTTTGGCAGCCAAGTGCCACACACTTCATTCACAACTTCATTGGTTGAGCCACGGGAAAAGAAATGATAGCAGTCCAGTCAGCTCTTGAGTTCGTTAGTGCAATTAGCAGAGCTTTAAATGCATATACAAACAGATAGCGAGCAAATAATACGTGTCTTAAATCTCTTATGGGTACACAAAACTTATGCCACACTTTTGTGTAAGATACAATTTAAATTTAATTAGAAAATTGTGCTGAAAATTATGCATAAACATACGCAAAAGCAAATACGAAATGCGAACACATTTAGCTTGTTATCTCTGATTTAAGGCAAAAGCAAATTGTGAGCAATAACAAGAAAAACAGCTCTAAAAGCAGCTCTCGAATGTCCTTGCGATGCTGTTAATTCTCTATCTTTTCCTCTCCCTTCTCTTTATCTCTCTCTCTCTCTCTCTCTCTCTCTCTCTCTTCTGCTATCGTTCTCTGTGTGTTCAGCAAATGGAGTGCAAATTATTCCGGAAATACGCGAAAAATAAGGCGCCCACACACACAAACACACACACACACTCAGTTACTACTTATTGTAATTTCTGTTGTTGCTGTGTTTTTCGTTCTCGCCCCCAAAAAGTATGCAACGCAAAATTTCAGCAGCAGAACACGTACTACTTGCTGTTGTCAGATAAAACTTGTCGGCATAACTTAACCGTGGTTTGTATACAAGCGTCCCTCCCCGCCTCCCTTTGTCTCCTTCATCAAATCTAATATTTGGCGCGTGGCGACAACGGTTAAAAACGACGCCATTTTGGATGGTCGCGTGTTCTTGACGGCCTTGCAATGTGTTGCCAGTTTTTTTTTTTTCTGGTTGACAGTCCTTTGCCAAAATTCACATAGCTCCAAAAAACATACATATCTTGTTGCGCATTCTTTCATGTGGCATGGCCAATCTTCGAGAGGGACACTGAACGCCTGACGTCAGCAGAGCACACACACAGGACCACAGCAAGAACAATGCTAACCAACTCCGCCCCTATTCAAGGCCAAACAATGGGCGCCAGCTTTAGTGTCGCGTGACGTAAAAGAATATTGAGTTTTCTTTTTCTTGCGGAGCGTCTCAAACGAATTTCTTAAATAGCCAATTCACTAGTCACGTGTCTATAAAGCCAATTAGAGTTACCGTTAAAAAGCTTTTACGGACAAGCTTTACACTTAGCGAATGCACAAACCACAAAAATCAAAAGTTACACGAAACACAGGGACGGAATTTAAGTAAAATGGGGCCTATTTGATAGCTAGTACACGCACCACTGATACAAACTTGGCTTCACATTTTCTAAATAGAAAAATTCATACGATGAAAAAAAATTCTGTAAACTTGATTAAAAAAAAAACTGCTACTTTAATTTTAGTTTAATTTATATTTAAGTCTTAGATGGGCATTAAGTATTGGTTCGTCAATTTGTATTATTAATGGTTTTTAACAAATAGATAAAAGAAGAGATTACTGAATGCACATTCTTGGCGCTTTGACTAGAGTTGGAACGGAAGTTTAGGTGTGCTGCCAAAGATTGTAGTTGCCACAGCAGATCCATTCAAAAACGAGTTATTTTGCTGTGCTCTGGCGAGGGTGGCAAGGAACAAACAGAGGAACGCGAAGGACTTTGCTGAGGTCGCGGTGGTGGACGTTGCGGATTAATGTTGGCATTGGCTTGTCGTAGATTGGCAAAGAATTGCTGACGTCGTGGACCGCCTCCGCGCAAAGGCAACGTTGGTATCTCACTGGGTGACTGATGATGTATCTCCTCCTGCGAACAGTGACGCATGGCGGGATTCACGCACTCATAGACGCTCTGCAAGAAGGAAATGTGAACAAAGCTGCGGCTTGGAAGTTAAAAATTGCCTTACCTGCTCCGAGGAGTACTGATTATTCTGGGCAAAAGCTAGAGAGGTGAGTGATGGCAATGCCTGGGCAATATCCGAGCGCTCAATACCGCGTACAATAAGAAAACTGCGTGGTATAAGAATGCCTATGAGCACTGCCCAGCCACTTGCCTGCAATCCCAACGGAATGGCTGCATCCCGCCACTCATCGCCGAACAGCGACAGACCAATCCACACACACCAGATGATTAAGATGAGCACGGAGCCAATCACTAGCAAAATGCCCTCACGATAGTTGCGCTGCGATCGATAGATGAATGGCACTAGACTCACCAGAGAGCACAGAAGCACGAAATCGTAGGCCATCAGGCCCCACAGCCAGCGACCGTAGTAAATGTTCTCACAGGATACGCTCTCCGAAGCCATGTTCATGACCACAAGCAGCTGCACTGACATGCCCAGCTGGACAAAGACGCTGAGCACGCAGATAACGGTTTGAATATATCCATTGACATGGGACAGAAATCCACCCTCCGAACCAATGGAGGCCAGCATCACTGCTCGGCAGAGCAGCAGCGAGAAGACAAAGCAATAGACGAGCGTCATCATGAAAACTCTCACGGCACAGAGCGTATTTAAGGTGTTCACATCCTCGAAAGTTACATGCGAGTTGCGCTGCTCACCCACATACTCCATGGAGAAGGGCACAAAGGAGCAGAAGACCAAGATAAGTGATAGCAGCAGCAGTATAGAAGTCGCCGGATTACCCTCAAAGACATCGCCCAGCGAAACGCGCACCACAATAAACACCAGAATGGCCAGAGTGGCAATCAGGCCAAGTATGGCGGCTGTCAGTCCAGCTGCCACCCAGGTGTCCAGCTTGATGCGCCAGAACATGACGCTCTCTCCATCGAACAGAAACGGATGCCGTCGATTGTCGCCCGGTGTGAACTGGCAATTGAAGACCAGTCCAAACTTGGTCTTCAACTCCAGGCTGGTGTGATTGTCGCGATTGTAATGATAGTAGGTCGTCACATTGGTCACACAGTTCTGTGATGCAATCTCGCGCAGCTCCATGCGTGATTCGCCTGTGACAACATCGACACCATTCTGCTTCTTCTGGTACATGTGAAAGGTCATCGATGTGGACAGCTTGCGCATGCGTAACAGTGGCAGCAGGTCAACAGTTTCATACTCTTGACGGAACTCGGGTGTGCGCCAGTCCTCAATAAAGTTGAGGAAATTGAAGCAACTCTCCAGCACATAGAGATCCTCATCACGCTTGCAGTGCTTGGCCAATGAGGAACGCAGCCAGTTCATGAGATCCACCACGGGACCGGCAAAGGCCAGAATCCGTGATGGAAGTACACTCTTTCCAATGAGCACCTCATCCAATGTTGTCGGCATTGTGTCCAAGTCAGTCGTGCGCAGCTCTATTTCATTCTCCATAAGTATAAATGCTTTGTTGGGTAGTTCTGTAAATATGTAGAATATATGTGATGAATATGAGCTTAACTACTTAAGTCTTCTAACTATTTACAACATGCACTGTAAATTCAAAGGTCAAAAGAATGGTATTCGTTTTAAAAGTCAATTAGTCTTTGACAAAGTATAAAATTTTGGGTTTAATTTGTATAGCCTTGAACTTTAAGTAAAGATTTAATCTAGTGTATGGAAACCTTTATATTAAACTAAGAGTTTATTGCTTTTTTGTACTCGGCTAGACGGATATTTCTACAACGATTCTTAAGGGTGTTTTTATATAGTCACTCTCTTATTTGACTGGTTTTTTAAATCGAACTCACCTTCCAAAAATACACTATCCGTACGCTCTGTGGGCACCGCAAAAACAGTGCCGTTCTCCTTTAAGTGATTGGCCATCTTGTTGCCGAATAGTATGTAAACATTATCGTCGCTCTTGAAGTGCATAAGGCACATGTGCTCCTTCCTGGCAGCATCCATAAACTCATTATATATATCCAAATTTTCACTGATAATCTCCACAGAGGCAATCTTCTCGCCCCAAGGCATCTGATGCAGCAGGTGTGCCACCTTCGGAAAGATATAACCACGTGTTGAGGGTATCGGCCACACATTGTATTCCAAATCTGTGATGATGGACTCGAGACGCTTGTATAAATCATAGTCCATAAATATGCCTATTGAGTATTGTGTGCACTGCTGCAAATATTGCACTTCCTGTATGAGCAGATTCTCCGCCAGACTGGCATTATTCACGCTGATAGCTCGAATTCCTGTGGAAGGGAAGGATTATTATAATGAAGTATTATCTTACTCTCCCAGCACTTACCAACTTCAAAGTCAGCTGATATCAGATTTGCCTGATTGACGCGATTGATGACAAACAGCGCCGAAACTGGGTCACTAGTTATTACACTAAGCATGACATCTCCCTCAATGACCTGAACCAGCTCCTGCTGCCTGCGCATCACTTGCTCCCCATCCACATTCGTCACACTCAGCTGCAGGCCATTGATGCAAATCTCTGGCACCAAACTGCCTGCTGCAGTTGTGCTACTGTCGTGACTGCTGCTGCCATCAGCTAAGTAGCTCTCCGTTGTGGAGGATCTAAGTTCAGCCAGTTGGTCGTTGGTGCTACCAGGATAGTCATTGGCTGTTGGTGGCACTGTGGTGCTGGTGGTGCTGCTGCTGGTCGGTTGTGGCTTTGTTATGCGCAACGGTGCTGACTTCTTGGTGGGTTTGCCATCAGCTGTCGCACCTGCTAGGCAAATCACTACGATAAACAGGTACAGAAGCACTGAAAAACGTTAAGAATAAGAAGTAATAATTATGAAAAGTTTGATATTGATTGAGAAACATTGGGGGACATTAATGAAAAACTAAAATTGTTGTCAAATATATATATCTATATATATATTTATATTTATATTTATATTTTCTTTGTAAAATTTTTATATTAATGGAGTTAAAAAAGTCTTCGTTTAAGATTAATTACACACAAATAATTGGATACACATTTTTCCCTTTTGATTTTATATAAAACTCACCCAATTGAGTTGGCGATTTCCATTTGCGCTGCCAGAATCTCATGGCCTTTTCCGTTATTGTACTTTTTAAATAAGTAATTTAAAAAAATTATCTGTCAACAATTTGTTAACTTTTTTGTCCTGTTTCTGCAGCATTCAGCATTTATGGACAATTAGTAGCATTTCATGCACTCAATAAAAGCAATTGGACTATAAAAAGAATTGATTATAGGGAATATTCATTCTTGAAAAAACTGGAAATGTGCTGTGCAAAATGTTTTGCATTTTGCCTTTCTTTAATAGAATTTCCACATTTGGCATTTCGTTTTTGCCTTCGGACTCTTTGGGAGAGTGCTGTGCTTTAATCGCATTAAAAATTGTCACACTAGCACACACACACACACAAACAGCCTCAGACATACATAAAGCTGAACAAGCTTTGGTTTGGCCTGGCACAGTTCTTTTCCTGCTTTTCTCACTTTCCGTTTGTATCAGTGCAAAGTAATGTGCTGGAACATATTTAGTTTTCTATATTTCTTTTTGCAGTTCATTTTAAATGACTAGCAGAAAATGTAAAAAGCCAAAGGAAAATCAATAAGAAATTATTATTCTACGCAAATTGGCTTGTTAACAGTGGCACAGTTTTTCCATTGCTTTTTTTATGCACCTATTTTTATGTTATTGCACCTGAATCAATTTTCGTTAACACATTTTAAATGTAACTTTATTTGTATTCATCACACGTATGATCTGCAGCTGCTCTGAGCTTAGCTTCAACTATAAAAAAAAGCTGAAACTAAAAACAAAAATTTAACGCCTCAGCGATTTTAGGGTCAATTAAACGTTTGTCGTTTTATATTTGCCCACTGAAGTACGCAGTCGTAGCACAACACAAAAACTATTTCATTTCTATATATACATTTTTTTCCAGATTTTTTATTTTTTTTATTTGCAGATAGACAAACAATTTGTGTTGCGACTGCCAACGGGTGCAGCTCTAGCTGCAACTGCAAATACTGCGGCACGGCACAAATTGTTAACAAACCGAGTCGCATTGCAATTATGTTGTATTGGTTTTTGTGTGTGTGGTTTTTTTTCTTTGTTTGTGTGTGCGTTTTATCCGTTTTGTGTTTTTCTTTTGGGCTCCCGAGTTTTCTGTTCAGCCACCCCCGAACTGCGTTGTCGCGATGTAATGTTTTGCACCTGTTTTGCCTGTTTTGTTTTGGCCAACTTAGCTTAGGCCGACATATTCGGCACGGGCCCGTCCGTTGTTATGGTAATGCGCTCAACTGCTCTGAGCTCACTCAATTTGACGTTTGAGTGGAAAAATAATCCATAATTACAAATATCAACATTTTGTGACGTGTTTGAGTAGCGTAACCCCTTTTTTGTTGGACTTGTGGCAGCAACCAGCTAAACTTTGAAGTTCAAACATTGGGCATAACAATTAGGCGGCTGATTGAGGCGGGTTTTGAGTTACACACGAGCACGCACCAAAGGTTTTGGTTGGGGGTTGGCAAGGGGTTGAAGTTTATGAGTAGAAAATATCAAATTCTGCTTTCTGGAAATTGCAAAGCTTAAAATTGCAATTGGTAAACTAATTGTAGCCAATTTTGGGATAAATACTGCTTAGGTCCGTAACGAACTATTTTAAATTGGCCTTTTTGATTGTTTTTTGGTTTCAAAGCTGAACATGAAGAAAGTCGTATTTGAAGTATTTTAATTTATGTTGCTTTTTTGTTTTAAATTGTTATAAGCATTTCTTGACTCATACATTTTTTTAACGTTTCTTATATTTGCACAGTCTTTCACTTAGCAACCGAGCTAGCTGCAATTGTAAAATCCTTGAAATATTGTCCATGACAGAGTATAGAACAGAAACGGCTTAAAATCCCTAATGGGCATTGACATTGCTGACAGTTTTGTTTGGCGCGTTTCCGGTTTAGATTGTTTTGCATAACACTTTTAATGAATGTCAACACATGACCAACGAACAGCAGCTAAAAACTGCAATTGCCACGAGTCAAATCACTTGGCCCCGAGTCCAATGCCATTGCATAAGCTTAATTTAGCTGCTGTCCATCTAACCAACCGTTCTGTCCTGCTTGCTGTTTGTCAAAATGCGACTTTGTGCACTCTAATTACATTTTTCGTGCAAGCGTAAATGTCACGCTGGACGGTTTTCGGGTCAATTTTGGGCAAACCAAATTATTTGTTTATGCAATATTCAGTAGGGACTTGCAACATATAACCAATTTATACTATCGTATGGCACTTTGTTAGTCTTTCACTTTGACTGTTAGTCATTCACGCGGCCACGTTCACGTTCATTTCTCAACTGTTTTGGCTGCAACGCAAGCTAGTTCTAAAGCAGCCATGTAAGCCCATAAAAATGCAAGAGCTCAGTTAGTAAATGTGGGTCTGAGAGTCAGGGTGAGGGTGAGTGCTCTCACTCAGTTATTCACTCATTCATTCACTCATGCATTCATTCATTCAGCTTGAGCTGTAATTATGCCTAGTTTTGGTGTCAGCTCTTTGTAACAAGTGAATTGTGCTTTGCGATGTAAGCGTATGCATATCTTGCAGTCAATATAATATGATGTGATTAGTGACACCGATGGACATGAGGTATTATATATGGGTCAGCTGTAAGTAGCTACTTAGCAGGCGTTGGAAATGTCTTTAAAGATTGTAAATTTCAAATAAAACAAAACGGATACATATTTTTAAATTTTTTTTTCATCATTACTTGACTTTGGCAATTGAACAAAGTTACGCATTGAATTAATTTATTGCAATTGAAATAACCTAAATGGTTTTTTTTTTGTGAGTTTTAAAATTTTTACGCTCCAAATAAAAGTAAATCGCAACTAATTATGTTGCTCTATGAAAAGTTCAGTTGGATTGTTGTCTTGAATGTTGTTCATATTGTTGTTTTGTGTCCTGCATTACTGACCATCGCCGGCACCCTGGTTAATATGCGGTTTTGGAAGCTTCACTCGTAGTGGTTCCAGCGATGCACGTGCTGTGCTGTGGCCGCCGTATGCCGTATCACTGCTATCATCATCCTCAGCACTGTACAGGGACAAATCATCGGAGCTATTTTCAAAATTGTCAATCTCGTCCATGCTATCCACAGGTGTCTCCATTGTCTCCACTTCGAGGGCCTTGGCTGTCGAAGGATCAGCTCTAGCATTTGTATTGCTGTTGCTTATGTTGCTGGGCTTTTCGCATATATTCACTTCAGAGATGCCTATTGGCGAGGTGTATTTTGGCAGCTCATCCTTTATATCGTTAAACTGCACCTGAGTACAAAAGCGTTGTATGTGCCCCAAAACTTCGCGTACACCCAGATCGGAGGACTTTACATTGACGCTCTGCTCAGACGAGGATTGTTGCTCCTCCGTCGGGTGGTGGTTTGATGACTTGGAAGTGCTGCGACATGCACAAGGATTCTGCTTTTTAGCGCATTCAGCTGCTACTTTTTTCTGGCTGCCGTGACCCATCTTTGCAGCTGTCAGCTGCTTGCCAGATTTAACATTACTAAAAGCAGTTGCCTGTTTGGGAGCTCTAGAGGGCACTGGCGTCAGATTGGGATTAGCCATTGGAGATGGGGCCAGTTGTGGAGTTGCTTGTTTTCCGCTCGTCAAGGTCTGTTGCTGCTGCTGCTGTTGATAGAACATCCTATCGTAATCGGATTTCATGCACAGATAGCGAAAGTGGCGTGTATTCTCCTCCCCATAGTGCGTTACCTCTGCAGAAGAACAAGGATTAGAAATAGTTAATTATAAAGTGTGTGTGTGTAATTTAACTTACTGTTGGTAACTTCAGTGTGCAGTTTGCCCAAATAATCATTCGTCTTTCTGAGTTCATTCGAAAAACGTTCCATTTTGCCAGCCAAGTCGCGAAAATTGCGATTAACAACCTCAGTAATTGTTGTCTGATTGAATAAGAATGTATTAAAAGACATGTTATTAAACTTGAAGTGTAAGTCACCTACACCAACGGCCTGCTTAACAGTCTGGCGTATAAGCTCAAAGAACTCTTCGGGATCTTCATCCTTATCCTCATCCTCGGTGACGACTGGCGGTTGCATGCCACCACGCTGACGAGCATGACCAGGACGCAGGTGTTGCTGTTGTTGTTTTTGCTGTTGCTGTTGCTGTTGCTGTTGTCGCTGCTGTTCATGCTGATGCTTCATATTCAGATGCGAAATATGCTGCGCATTGTTGTTGGTGTTGTTGCTCGGCAGATTCAACTGTTGCTGCTGATGCAGCTGATGCTGCAATGGATGTGGATGCGAAATCTGATGATGCGACTGCATATGTGCCCGACGTGCCTGTAGTTGATCCCTCTCGGAGAAATCCATTTGACTGGCATCCATTGCTTCATTGGGCATAGTATAGACAGTGCGTTGACTCATTTGCATTGGCATCGGCTGACCATATTGATGGCTGTGAGCATGTGGATGCTGAGGATGATAGTGTGCCTTGTTATTGTCGCCAGGCACGAAGCTCACCTTTTGCTGCTGGCCGGATGACTGCGGCATACCCATGGGCTTAACGCGGCGACTGGACATGGAGCCATAGTTCATAGCTTGTGTTGCTGTCGTGTTACTTTGGACAGGCATATGGCCGGTCTTCGAAGGACGATTCAGGATGCCACTGGGAGTATTGCGCATATTGGTGGCATTCACTGGCACATTGGTTGTAATATAATAATCATTGGCAGTTACATAGCTGCGCTGGGTGCGAGCATCTCCCTTGCGAGCGGAGGCAACACGCATTGCTGCCGTCTTGGTCATACCCGGCTGTGGAATGGGTTGTCGTCCCGGTTGGATGGCCTCCAGCTTGGTGCCATATACCTCTTCAATGTTTTTACGTCGATTTGTGCGCACCATTTTTATAAATTTTTGTATGAATTCCTAGAAGTGGAACTCTAACTTACCGCCAAAAATTTGCTATAATAATTCACAATTTCATATGCAAAATTAGATTTGTATATCGGGTTTTGCTTTCTTTAACGCACAACGTGCTTGTTTTACTTGTAAACTTAAAGGAAAAATAATTGTATGAATTTTTATTGTTTTACATTTGTATACATCCAACTGACGGCTAACGTAAAATGATTTGGTTGTGTTTTCTAATGCTATTTTTAGCGCCTACTGGGATCCTAAAGCTTAGATGCTTAACGGAGATAAATTTTATTTGTCAAGCATGACGATTACGGAGAACAGCCTCATTTTTTTTTGTAAAGTCTGGAAGAAATTTATTGGAATTTGTTTTTTTTTTTAAATCCATTTAATTTGATGATTTTATTAAATTTTACAAGCAATAGGTCATTTACAAATTATTCTTCCACATAATATATTTACCAAAAACGTTTTTATCTGAGTTCGCTTGGTTCTGGTTGAATTTCAAATTTTTCAATTTAAGATTTGCCACATTTTAGAAAGCCAATGACATGCGTGCAGGTTCAATGTTTGTTGCCGTTTCTTTGGCCGGAAATATTTGTTTGATTTAACCAAATCAAAATGCTAATGAGCTTAGCTGCTTTGGTGCACTGCTGATTGCGATGTTTAAAGTGGTTGTTTGCTTGGTTGCTTATACAAAGAAGTGTATACAAATAAGTACAGCATTTTATCAGATTATTTACCTTTGAACCTTTGCGCTTAGATGTATCAGCGGCAGATTTGGACGCCTTTCGAATTTCTTATGCCACTCTAAATGCCACAAGTTCGACGTGATAGCTTTAAGGCAAGCAAAAATGTCGAAAGAACACAAAAAATGCCTTGGGTTACAGACGCCAAACACTTGAAGTTGGGTTGCAACTTAAGATGAAGGCAACGTAATTGGGTCAGTTGGCTGTTGTTGTTGTTGTTGTTGTTGTTGGGCCTGCCGCTACAGCCTTGAGTTGCTTTTGAAATCAAAACCATGCCACATGCGGCACCATTTTGATTCTTTGCTCATTATGCAAATTGCTCATACGACGTGTCGGCTGCTGGGCAAGTGCACAGCTCCACTACACACACTATCCCGCACATTTGTTTACAAACACACATACTACTATAATGTGGTTGGCAAGCTGTTGCATGCGATAAGCAAGGACGAGACACGCACACATGCATATTTCGATATACAGTGACTTCTAAGGGTAGAACGCACAAATAATACAAATATTTATAGGTTATGCTTTCATTAGTATTTTTGCTTAGCTGAAGATGTTCTTTGAAAATCTTTCGATACTTGTGCTATTTAGTGATTCACATATTTATTTCCATCACTGTACAATATGCATCCACAAGTATACAAACACATAAATAGAAAATCCCGTTTTGCACTGTCAACGACAGTCAACATTTTGATAACTTATGATTTTCTATGACAGTCTGGGCGGCAACTGTGGCCGGCAAATGGTTTAATGTTGAAGTGGCCTCCGTGCTGTAGTTGACCACAATGCCTAAAGTCTGTGTGTTTGAGTGTGTGCTTATGTGTTTCCTAAATATGAGTTTGACTGCACAATTGTTCATTCCTATTGCAACGTTTTGCATATCATCAACATCATAATGTGACTTTAGTGTTCTCTATTGTTTGTTTTGTATGTGTCAGTTGCAGTTGCAGTTAAGTTGGCTGTGTTTAAGTACTTTGTGTGCAGATAGTGTCCTTGCAATGCAAAATGCTCTCTTATAATCAGCTTGGGTCCTTCAAATGGATTCTTGATGTGTGCGTCTTGTGGGCAAATTAGCTGCTGAGAGCTGAAACATTTAAATATTTATTACTCATAAGCACTCATAAATAAACGTTACACTTAATCTAATACTTAATGGGCATTAAAGCAGATTAACACGCCAAGGACTCTTTGGATATTCAACAGCGAAAGTTCATCCCAGGCGTATTACGCATAAATCTAACAAACGCGTACAAATTGCCTTAGCAGTAAATTGTCGCGTGTTAAGTCTTAAGCAAAGAATATAAATAAGTACTACGTGGACTAGTATGTATGTATGTACTCACAGGCCAATTAGCAAACCGAAGACAGAGCATGTATGTGCTACATACACAAGTATCTCACAGATGCATAAATTTGTCAGCTGTCTCCAAGATCAACACATATTTATCTTCGTAAGACACCTACGCAACATGACGTCTAAAAATTTAATTTTAGTTTGTTAGGGGTGTTTTAAAAATATTATTATTTAATGAAAAATATATATACATATTTAAATTATTTATTTGATCGTGAAAATTTTCTTTTTCATTTTTATTTTTTATAAACTCATTTCACGTGCGGTCAGCTAGTAAATAATTTCACGCGTTTATATTTGTTTAATTAAAGCGCTTTTTATTGTTGTTGTGCGTCTGGTTGTTGTTTAAAGCATTCCCCACTTGACAGGCGAACAAGATGAGTGTCAGCATTCATCGTTGTCGCCGTAGTCGTCTCATTTCTCTATGCGCTGTGCTTTATGGCTAAATGCAAGTAATAAATAAATACTAAAGCGATAAATTTGCCTGCAGATATTGGGAATGAAACAAAAAAAAAAAAAAAAAACAGTAAAACAACAAATCGTTTATTTATACGATGCTGCCACAGTTTTCGAACATGTTCGAATTGAGTTTAAATGTGATATTCATAACAGCAGCTGTTGCCATTTTATATGTGCTATATGCAATAACAAATGGCTCAGTTCGGCTTTGATTGTTGACGATTATTTGTTTTCTGATGCTTTTTTGTCATGCATTCGCAATTAACCACAAAAAACAATAACAACAACTTAAACACAACTACACGCGTTCATTTTATTGGCTTATGCTTTGTCTTGTGGTTTTTCTTGGAGATCAGTCGCTTTTTGAATGGGAATAAACTGCATTGGTATTTGGGTCAAGAAATGTACGTCACTAAAATCAATTAAAGTCATAAATACTTAAAATATGCTTGAATATATACAAAACCATAACGAGATGCGATATATTTCAAAAGAATGAGCTAAAAATGTATTGTTTACTCTTAACTTTTACGATCATTTATTTTATAAGCAACATAAAACGTTTTCCTAGAAATTACTTAAACAAATTTTTTATAGTTGTATATTAAATGTATAATTAGAAAAGAAAGAGGTTATTAAAAACATACGGCATTAAATAAATATACATACATACTTTTTTCAAACTATATTGGGCTAAATAAGGCATTTGCTCTAAATACCTGTATTAGTTTAAAGTTAGCAGTTTTTGTTTATTTAGGTGCTATTTGATAAGAAAGCTTATGTTGCTAAGCACAAAGCTTTTGCATGTTGCTCGTTTTGCTGAACATTTTGTTGCTCAGCAACAAATGTTCCCAGCAACATGGACAGCTTAATTAAATGCGTGAATTATTACAAATATTAACTCAACACTTGAGGTACTTAGCTTGCCAACGCGCATCTCCATTATCAAGTGCAGTGGCTGCCACTGACGTGCAACATTGAAGTGCAGCGGCAACATACTAACACGCAACATGTGCGCAAAACCAGTTGAGCAACATAAACAAAAAACAGCTGTTTGTGTTTCTGTTTCAGTTTCTGGTGCCGGCAAAGCTTTCTGAAGTGAAATCAAGCAGCGCATGGCGACGTCGACGTCGCTGCACAGTGGTCCTTTATGATGCGAAAAAAATTATGACTGATAAGAATAGCTTCAAAATTAAGTTTTTTTAAAAGTATGGAAAATGCTTGTGGAAATTTTGAATAGGGTTGTCTAGACAACTTTAAAACATGTGTTCTTAAATTCCTACTTTATTTAGTAACATCAAAGGTAGCTGGATAAAATGTTGTAAGGTGAAACTTTCGTCGTAATAAAAAACTCAAATTTTAAGTTACATCTTAAAACTGGCTTTGTACATTTGTACTTATTCTCTTAGAGTTTAGTTGCCAACCAACTGTTAGCTCATGCGTACATGCTTGAACCAGTGTACGTTGGCGGCGGCAGCAGAAGCAGCAGCAGCAGCAGCCGCAGCAACAGCAAACAGGAAAATCCGCACGACGATGCCACACACAAATTCAGTTCAATGCGAAATTGTGAATGAGCCAGACGGCGAATTTCTTAATGCTGCGTGCGCCACAAAACTGCCCAAAAACTTTCGTAGCGTAATATCGCGACGAATTATTATTTGTAATCAGTGCCAGAAATGAAAAGTGTTTGTGTTTTATGTGGCACACTTGAGTTGCTTCGCGACCTTCAGTTCGTGTAAGACAGAGAGATAAGTGCAACTGTCAAGCGGAAGGACAGTTGCCGAAAGCTAATTGAATGCAACAAGATCAAGATAAATTGCTACCAACTTCAATAAATAAAACTTGGCTGAATAAGGTGTCATTTTCTGATCATTGTGTGGTGTATTTTGAGTGTCATTTGAACAATTTGCAACACGTTGCAAGACAAAAAGGTTAACTATTAATTGGCCTACTCGTGTGTGCATCTTTAAGATACAAAACGTGCAGACGGCAGACAGACAACGTGTTGGTGCAGCTGCAGCGACTGCAATCAAGTCTCAAGTGACATCGAGTGAAATTTTTTGTGCCAAAAAAAATTTACAAAATTGAAGTGCAAATCACAAGTTGGTCGCGCAAATTGGCGGCGCTTGTTTAACACTCTTACAACAAACCCAAACACCAATTTCAATTTGCATTTAAGTCTGAATTGCTAACAAAACGCAAACGCAATCTGAATCTCAATTGCAAGTTTGCAATTTAATGCCACGGCAAAAATTTAAGTGAGTATTGCACAACTATTAAAGCCATGACTTGGACTCAGACTTAGCTCTTAAGTATCTGTGCAATTTATAAATATACAAACATATTTAGTTGACAGTGATTAATCTTAACCATTGCATTTGAATGCAAGGCAGCCAATTAATTAAAATTATTGTGCTATTTATCTTTTATGCAGGCTAATGTTAAATTTTATTCAAAAATGTATGCTAAATGTAGTCAATAGAATGCAGTTGAAAATGCGTGTAAATCATTTCGAATTGTTCATTGAAATTTCCAAATGCATTTCGAGCTTTTGAAAACTTTCATTTGCAATTTATGTGCGAGTTTAAAGTGGTGTGCGGTGGCTGGGGAAAACTGATTGCATATTGCATTTTTGATCAAACACGCATTTTGGCATTGATATCAAAATGATGTTGTTGTTGGACATAAACGAGAATTTGTGAAATTTACATGTAAGTTTGTGGCAATACAACAGAAAACATTTGCAAAACAGAAGATGATAATAAAATACTAAATTAGTCGAGGTATTACATTGTTGTCTAACACGTCTGTGCAACAAATGTGCTAATTAAACAAATGAAAACTTAGTAGAAACAAATAAAAACTAATTTTTATTCCACAAAATGTGTATGAAACATTCTCACTTTGATTTAAGCCTTTTCAAGTCTGATATTTATTGAGAAAAACCCACATATGGCAAAAAGGCGACAAGAGTAGAATGGGAGTGTAAGCCATGGAAAAGTTTCCTTAACTTTGTTACGAATTTGCAGTTCATTTGGTCAAGCAGAAGCAAATAGTTTACAATTTGTGACCTGGAACTGTGCCAAACTCTTTCACATTTTCAATTTCAATTGTTCGAGAAACTTTAATCAAGCATACCGAAATTCCATTCTATTAGCAAGAAAATTGACTTCAGTTACAGAAATTGTTGGGAAATTAATTACAAATTAGTAATTAATGGATGAGGGATAGGCTGCTCAATGCCCAAAATAAGTTTGACAAAAGTGATAAGGGATCAATAAGAACCTAGTTCAAATCTTCAAATTGGGGAAACTCCACAAATTTAAGCCAAATGCATATACCAAAGTCAAAGGGAAAAACTTTTTTACCCTCGAAGTTCAAATGCCAGTTATGGATAGACTTTGGCTCTGATCCAACCCCCCCCCCCCCCCCCGCACTCCCACATTTATATTGTGTCTATGTGGGTCAGTTTTAGTGGCTAGATTGTGATTGATCTGCGTTTAATGCCATTTTGTTGTTGAACGGAAGCGGAAAAATGCTTCGCTTTGAACGATGACACGCACAAATCGCTGTCCAGAGAGATTTTGCCAAGTTGGAGGGTTTTGTTGTGTGACTCCACAAAAATATAACGAGAGGAGGGTTTTTATACGATACACATGCTCGACATATTTATGAAGTTGTTAGCTGGACAGCGATACACACTTGCAACACGAAGCTGCCACCATATGTGAAGTGGCCCCTTGAAGTTTTTTTTTTTATTTTTTTTTTTGTGCAAACTCCACTTGGACACACTCGCATACACACAAAGCTAATCATGTGGTTTTCTATACACCACATAGCACAAGGGTCTAAAATGAGTGGGCGTGGTCGAGTGTGGTAATGTTGATAGGCCGAGCGCTGATTTACGATGGCATCTTTTGCGAATAAAGGACATTCCCAAAAACATTTCGTCCCAACTGCATTCTATAGCACTCTACATAGCTTCATACAATTTATTATGTTTCCTGAGAAAACCAAAGCTTATTATTAGATTACATAAAGGCAAACTTTTAATAGGATATATACATGCAGACATTTTTTGCATGCCCTCCGAGCTTATACTATTTCCTGGAACAGACACTCACGTCTAGGAAAAACATTAAACAAGCTCAATGAGCAGCCACTCAAGTTGAAAAGTTAAAGCCAGCCAAGCCAATACTTCGCAGCTGCCTAGATGTATGCAACAGAAAAACCATCCAGATCACGTATGTAAAGGCAAAGTCATACCCATACTCATATCCACAGTATTACTCCAACTCAAACTCATACCCATACTCATACGCATAAAGAAATAGAAATACGTGCGTGTTAAATTGAAAATGGCATTTGCAACTAAGTATGTTTGCCATTTGCTTTGGCATTTCTCTGTCCAGTGATTTTCAATTTCCACTGGCATGTTCCCTGCATTTGTTTGGCATGTTGATTATGTTATTTTGACTTATATATATATATATATATGTGCCAATATCTTTAGCAGCTACTTATGCGGTACATTCAAATCATTTTTCATTTGATACAATTTGGCTTATCAGTCGTGCGTTCTTTGGGCTAGCTTATATTTTAACTTTCGTGCGTACTTACGTGCGCCTATCAAACGCAATTGTTTCATTGTATAAACTTAACAGACTTTGTAAAAAAAGGCAGTCGCTTCCTCTGTAAAGCAAAATAAAAACATTTTATAAGTCTTCAAAGCCAATATCTGCAATCATTTGACAAATTTAACATGTCATTGACTCCACAGCTGGCTGACATTAACAGGAAATAGTCTATTAGACAACCCACATCACTTACACAGCAACACATTCAAAAAGATACAACATGAACAGGTCGCCAGGCTGTCTATCAGTTTGTATTGCTTGCAACTTCCGCTTAATCTTTTTAGAGTCTACAAAAGTGCGCTCGACTTGAACTTGTATGTGATTAGTGATGCCGAACTCCATTTGATTTCGAATATTAGTGTATTTTAAAGTAGGTTTAACAAATTTCTTTATTTAAGCTAAATAGCTTGCAAAATTGGCTCTTCAAGCCATTTAAGTTTACAGTTGACTATTCTTAAAATTTTTTGATAACATTTCTTAATTAACTTATTCTTAACGAGTGTTCCAATTAAATATATCTTTACAACAGTCAATTTCAATTTATAAAGTCACCTTACAATGGAAAGGTAGCTTTTTGATTCCAGAACAAACAATTTCAATTAAATTTTGTGTAAAGTATAGTACACGGTCTGTCCTACAAAATTGCTAATTGCTCTGTGACAAAAACAAAAAAAAAAAAACTTACTGCAAAATGTCAAATAAATGTTTCAGAGCAAAACTGTGGCAACATTTTAGCAAAAGTGTGAAACATGTGAAAAAAGGTTGTAGAAAAAATTAAATTGGCATTGTTGGTAAATAAAATGTAAATTGGAAAATACATTTAAAGTATCTATACCATTTCAATATTAATCCTAATAGCTTTAAAGTTTGAGCTTATCAAAAATGTTCAAAATTAAATTAATTTAAGGAGAGATTTAAAATTTGACTTAGACAGCATCTTTGCTTTGGGTTTCTTTCTAAGAAAAAAGTCTCATAAAACAAAAATATTTTTCCAAAATTACCAAAAAGATGCAATAAAAGTGAAAAAAGTGAAAAAAGTGAAAAGAAAAGATTCGCAAGTAAAAGTTTGGATAAGAGCAAAGATTTCACTGCAAATGTGCGTTTAGATGTTGCTGTTACAAAAGAAGCTCTACAGCAGCTGTCAATGATTTGTTTCAACAATTTTGCGTGTCGTGTCGTTAAACGCACATAAATATTGTGATTACCAATAATGTGCCGACTGTCTGGCAGTCCAATTGTCTGACTGTCTAGTGTCTGGCATGTCTGCAACCTTTTTGCTTTGCTTCGTTTTTTCCTGGGTGTTTTGTGCTGTGTGCGGCACTTTTTTAATGATGCCACAGCCACATTAACGGGCGGTTGTCCCAGTGGGCGTTCGTTCTGTTGCGTCTTCGTCTTCACTTTGCTGTGGTTTGCATTTTCAGGCCAACGCTTACAGTCAACGGCGACTGCGACGACAACATGTCTTTAAGAGATATATGTGCATGAGGTATTTAATTTTGCTCATTACGCTCAGCACATTCAGCTTAATTATCGACTGCATTTGAGGCCAATAATCGCTGGCCGACAGTTCAATGCGTATTTAAATTTTATCGGTCATACCATTATACATTATCATAAATAGCACTGACTCTTGACATTTCAATAATGCTATAATTTGTTATTGTTATTGTTGCGCCACTGTTAATGGTATTATCATGTCATTTAATACGCCAATCGCAACCCAAACTCCCAAGCTACCAGTTAAACAATGCTAGAGTCATTTATAAGGTTTAAAAATATATCACTTGCATTTATAGCTTACGGACGCCCAGTTGCTTGCCACTCACACTTGGCAATCACGTTAATCATTCGTCATGTATGCCCAGCCAGTGGGAAATGTGTGTTCTCTCGTGTGAGCGCGCTCATAACCACTTGGCTTGCATATTTAACACGTTTATGGTCTGCACAACGTTGCGTATACATAATGCCGCACATTAAGCATATAAATGTATTTATACACGAGTCTAGCTATGCATGTGGGTTGTGAACTCTCACAAATATCAAATTTCAAGCGCGTTAACTAAGTGTCTTTTTTTTTGCTTTATAATGATGCCTTAGGTTAATGATATATTTATGTGTAGCTTTCTTATAAATTACTCTAGGGAATTAGGTAGAGATGTAATTCCTTAAATATAAATTAAGTTAAGTCCTTCAGAAGAATGTGTTCTTAGAAAAGCAGCTGCTTGGAATTATAAATATTTAGTTTTAGATAAAAATAATCCTTTTGAATTTCTTTCATATTTCTGTTTATTCATTTTACACTTTCAGCACTTTTTCAATCCTCATGCTGCGGTTTTATTAAAAGAGTAGTCGCAATAAAGTGTTGACCAAGCCCGCATGGCCAAAACCACAAATTCAAGTTTTAATGTCTTATAAATCTTTTCGTGGCTTCCAGTTGGACAAATTGCCTGGGCTTAAAACCACAACATATTTCACATTTTTATCGCTGCTGTGAATAAAATACTTTTGTTTTGCCTAATTGTGCCATGTGTCTCGACAGCCAACCCCGATAAGCCATTCAGGTCAACTTTATTGGTGTCCTAGTGTGAAGCAAGCACGCGTTGAAAATAATAAGCAATGTCAGCAAAAGCCAACCGCTAACCAAAACAAGAGCAGCAACATCAATTGGCAAGCATTGTTTTTGCAAGGACATTCACTGAGGCAAAAGTTATGTTGATAAATTTAAAATTAGTCAGCTAATGTGTTTCATATTTTGTTTTTAGAAATCGAAAGGAATTTACTTGTATTAAGAAAACGGTTGCTTAGCAACCTTTGGTTAACTTCTATTACAATTTTTTTCTAAGTGTAGGCATTGCTATTTCTGTTTTCCAAAATAGAACAAATGTCGCCGTGATGAAATCACAATTGCTTTTATGAGGCTCCCAATTGCCATGCAGCAACAACAACAATGCGGGCAACTGCAACACTGATTTCATAATTTTGGTGATATGTGAAATGCAATTTTGCCGGCGGCACAAGAGAAGCAAGCAGCCAAGGAAGAGCGCCAAACGGAAACTCGCTAATGGAACGACAGCTCATTAACATGTTACACTCGTTTAAAGAGTGGCCCAGTCAAGCAATCATGCAATTAAAGAGTCGACCAGGCCGTTGCCATTCAGTCAAACAGCTGCCAATTGCCCTTCAGTTGCAACGCAGTGAAAATGCAATTTCTTTCAAAAATATTTAGACGTGCAGCTAAAAGGAAATATTTTTCACTATAGAAATGTTGACATAGAATGCTCGTTGTCATAGTGCATTAGGTTCTTTTGCATGTATTTAAGCTTATTCTTGGAAATTGAACTTAAATTGCCCCTTTTATAAGCGAAATTCACGTGGAAGTACAATTCGCCTTAATTATGCGTGAACTCAACATGGCTTCGCGTTTATTGATTCCAACCCTCCTCAAGATTTTATATAACTTTTTTAGGGACATTAATTTCCCTTTAACCCCATTTGACATACATTTCATACTTACTTTTTAAGATGTTTAAAGCTTTTAAATCTATGCCAATTAACTTAACTAGAAGTAGGTACTTTAATATCTCTTCAAAGCAAGCTTAAATAACGCAAATCGACTGAATTGTGCATGGCACTTAAGTGCCGGCAAAAGCGCAGCTCCTGCTTTATTCAATAAACACATCTAATAATTCAGATTGCTAACAGGAAAACGGATTATATACCGTGTTGCTATTTGTTGTTGCAAAGACAAACTGAAATCGAGTGCAAATAAACTTTTTGCACAAACTTATTTAAATGCTGAAAGTTTTGCAACTTGTTCTTGTTCTGAGAAGTGTGGGTGGCGTATTGTAAGGTTGCAATAAAAAAAAGGGGTGTGGCGGTTTCCGATATAATTGTCTTTGCTTATGCAGCTGTATGCTTTTATAAACTCTCGTGCAATTAGCTGAGTGTATATTTCGATAGTAAAATTGACTGCACAATTTCTTGGAATTTTAGCTTTAATATTATATTATTAGCCGCCGTGAGTAATTAACATGAGCTTAGTTTATTTATTTGGCAAAATTTAATTGCAAGTGATGTGAAAGATCAAAGACTTTTACTGCAGTAAATAAATCAACAACCAATCTTTATGCATTGCTCGTTTTATGATAGTAATTAAAATCTGCATATTTGCAAGCACAAATGATTTTTGCTAAAACGAGGAAATAAGTTTCCGCTTCTTTAAAAAATAAACACCAAGTCTTATTTATAACAATAGGTTCATATAGAAAACAAATAGTTTATTTTAATGCCAATTTTATATATATTCTTTAATCATATCTAGTAGATAGCGATGTTTTGCTAATGAAATCCGTTATATTTTTATTGACATTGTAATAACGTGTTTGGCTAAAAATGAACATTACCATTAATTTATCAAAATGATATCGCAGACAAATTTTTCGATAATATTTGTTAAAAGCTTTGACAAACACATGAGTGCACGTTTGTCACTCAATTTTATTTACATCTGTTTGATTGTGTCTATGAATAAAGAGGGGCAATCAGAGGCTTGACACGCACTACACACTTGCCCACACATTGCGACATCACGTGGTATGCAAACAGTGTGTGCGTCAAAGTGTGCAAAGTCCAAATGAGGAGTAAGGAGTAAAATCCTTTTGCAGTCCCGTCGTCGCGTACGTGTCGGGCATAGGTAATAGTTCAACCAGATGAAAGACTAACCAAAGGAGTCAAAAGGAAGAAGAACCGCAGGAGCCTGAAGACCGTGCAATTAAAGGGCATTAGCCGCATGGTGCAGCAGCTTTAAAGAGCTGATGTTCTGGTTTTTCTCAATTTTTGTTGTTGTCAACATTGAAGTCGCTTATAGATTTGATTGCTCAGCAGCAGCAACGAGACAAATTATGTTACACCTGAGCGCTTTGTGACATGTCTGGAACTTGGCTGAGTCGAAAAGTCGCTGCTTGCCTAACTTACTCTCTGACTGACTTTAAGACTGCGTTTGACAACAATGCCAAGTAAAAATAGAAATATTTTTGCCCTTTGTCTTCAGTTTTTTAGAAGCTTGGCTTTAACATAAGCAGAAAAGTATGCAACAAAAACTAACTGCAAAAAATATATTGAGATGTTAAGAAAAGCTCTGTATTGTATAATTTTCAAATTATCAATGTTAAAAATTTTCAGACCAACAACCAAATATACCCATTCACAGCTAAAGAGTATTAAGTAAAAACTCACGCTGATTTTTCTTAACGCTCGCACCTTTTGATTTACATTATGTTCGCTGCTTGTCGCCCCACCATCGCTAATTACAGGCCTGCCCAAAAAAAGGCAGAGTCATTGAAGATTGAAATCAATGAAATTTTTGATTTTATCATACCCAATTTGATGGCTGTGGGTGTTGAGTTCCATTTATCTCTTACTTGTAAATCTTATTCTTCCCTCTTTTCTCCTTTTGGCTGACTGTTGACTCTGTCTACCGCTTGGGCTTATTTGGTTTTCTTCAAGCTCTTTGGCATCGCCCACGTCGCGACCATTTCCTTTCGTGAGTTTTCAATTTCAATTTGTCAAGCATCTTTTTTTTTTGTATTTTCATTGACTTCTTGACTTGGTGACCTGCAATCGCATCTTTTGTTTGCTTTAAAACCAAAATTGCTTTTCGGAAAATTTACATGACGACTGGGACGGATGACGGATGACGGGTGTCGGTGACGTTAACAGTGACGATGACTGTGATACTTGCTGGCTCAACACGTGCTACATTATTCAGCATTTAATTAAACAGCTAGCACATTCCAAATCAAGCCAATCCAATGCACTTTGATTTCCCAACACTGCTGTTAATTGTTTGCACATAACACAGCGACAAATACGTCGCCAGGTTCGTTGACCAGGCAGCAGCAAGCACCACCGCACAACACCACGAATATCAACAGAGGCAGCCGCTGGCAGCAGCTTGATTAATTAACGCGCGACGGCCTTTCAGGCACAGGCCATGGGATGGGCTCTGCTTTTTGGTCTGGGCTTGTCAAAGCCACAACGTCAACTTTTGACAAGTGTTGCTTGCCTAGCTGTTTTCTAGCTGAACTAAAATATGAGCAACAACATGAGGGTTACGGAATGTTGAATAGAAACTTCTGGATTTCAAAACTAGTATACAAGGAAAGGAAAAAGCACAACGTTAAAAGTAAAATATTATAAATAAATACTGAAATAAATACTTTATCTTTCAGCTGCGCATCTCTAAAAATCAACATTTCTGTCCAATTAAGTCAAGTTCAAAACTCGACTAAATACCAAAACGCGTCGCTTACAAATTGTGTGCACCACATAAATAAGCGATATGTATGTATAAGTAAATTTACCACTGACTAACACAGGCCAGTTGTGTTTGGCAAGATTGTCTATCTGTCAGCTTACCCATCTGTCTAGGTCTTTTCTTAGCTTGGCATCTTTGAACCATCGTTTGACTTGCGGAATTAGTTTCATTAGCAGCCCGAGTCGCTCTAAACCAGTTAATCAACCGAATTATGAACTTGTTGCATACTTAATAAAGCTGATTACTTTTCGTAGCAACGTTAGCGTCTTTTTCTGTTGCTAATATATATGCATAACAAAATTCAACAGCATTTTGCTGTCTAGGGTATGAGGATTTATTACAACACTTAACGCTCACAACTCATTCGCATAGAGTAACAATTAGTTGCAGAGCATGCCGTAAATACGCACACATAAATAATATTAATAAGTTTTCTCACCTCCTTTCTAGACTCATTAATGCCAGCCCCTGTTACCTTTGGCCGATTACTTTTGCGTGCCAGGGCCTGTGTCTGGGCATAACTAATGCAGTCAAATATTTGTTGAAAGCAGCTTAATTTATTTATAATTGCCTTAATAGGCTTGGGGGCAATTGAGCGTTTTTGGCCAGCCAAAAGCTCCAGCATCCTTTCATTCATTCATTCATTCCAATGAATTTAATTATTTCGGTTAATTTATGCCCTTGCTTTTGCTGCCGCCGCATTCAGGTGTGAATTGTTTTTATGTAAACAGTCAATAAAAGGCACTTAAGTGCCACACTCGAATGGCAAAAATCCAAGTGCTTTTCCGGGTGCTCCGTTTTATCTTCTCCTCGCTTTGTGGGTGGCCCTTTTAAAGTGCTCGGGCTAAGTCCATTTAATGCGCAAATCAAGCAGACATGTCTGTGCATGGCTCAGGGCATTATTAAAGTATCAATTTACACGAGCTTGTCATTCAAATTTTCTACAAACACCGCTCATACCCTGCCCAGTGTGTGTCATTTGGCCCCGAGCCACACACATGTTGCTTTAGCACAAAAAACATTAGCTGTTGACATTTTGACAGACAGACGTTGATAACCACACACAGACATACATACACATAGAAATGTGTGCGAAAGTGTAACGTATGCGTTTAGGTCAAAAATTAATAATAAATAAGCTACACTAGCAAGACTTTATCAATAGCTAGCTGTTGATTTTTTTTCTTTTTGCCTCTTTTTGTGTGCTTTAAATATAAGCAAGCAATGAAATGCCGCCCACACGTATGTCTAGGCAACATGTCGTATACGCACTTTTCTATTCTTTTACTTTGTTTGGCTCTGTCGTAGCTGCGAAATTAAGTGCTGTCAGCTTAGAGAGCAATATCATGTATTCTACTTTAACCTAGTCGCAAATAAAATGGCATTTAGCTCAGACACGTGTAAGCCAAGCTTTCTTTTTGACCTAGTCATAATCGTTATGTCTAGGCGATTGATAGGAGTAAAAAAAACTTTAAACTTAAAGCTAGCTACGAACCTGAATCCTAATCTCGTGTGGCAAATATTCTGTTGCGATTTACACAGCACACATTTATGTATATTTGTCTAACTTTTGCAAATAGCCGCAGCTGTAGCAACGCACATGCATACAAAGTGTGTTTGCTGGCTGTGTGTGAGTGTTATTTGAGTAAGGAGTGACAGCCCAGCAGTTGGTTGAGGGTGCCCCACATAGACGGCGTCTGATGTGGCTTCATTGTTTCTCAAACTGTTTTACAGGTGTTACAAATTTGAATATAAATGCACAAGCACCTGTGTGTAATAATAAAATAAAATGCTATTCAATGCCGCACGTCGAAAGACTCGTCGGTATTTTAGCCACTGGGGACACCAAAAAGGACGAAGCACCCACACAGGACAAAAGTAGAAGAACAAGAAAAAGCGTTTTTTTTTTAACTAATATATATTTATTTTAATATATATTATTTGGTGTTTTAGTCACTGAGAAAAAAACTTTATGGAAAACTGATTAAAGTACAGAAACTAAAGTTGTAGTTAAATAATATCAAGTTCACTTTTCAGTTCTGGCATACCCTTTTGTACTTTTCTTACAGCGTACATTCAATGTGCTACAACCATCGAGACAGCTAAATGAGCCGCCTTTGGCTATGGCCGAAAGGTATTTAAGTGCGTGCAATCTAAAATATTCCTTAGTCTTTTCTATGGCATTACGTGAGACTATGTCTGTCTGTCATTTAGATATAAAATTAGTGGCTACTTAAGATGCGCGACAGTCGCATTAACAGCTTGTAAGCTAGACTAATTTTGCGTGTATTGTTCTGCAAGACATTCAAAGATAAGATATAAAGCAATGCCAAAAAAGAAATGCGAGCTACACAAAATTAAAACCAATTCGCCCAGACAATTTTGGATGTTAGATAGGCCTCAAATGAAATGTAAGAGTTAACACTTAGATTTTATAATTACGCTAGATTAACAAAATGTAAGCTTTTTAAAAATTCTTAAGCATATTTAATTCTTGTCTACAAGCTTAAAAACTTTTGAAGAGCTTTGCAAATTTGCTCTAAAAAGACAAAGGCAACATTAACAATTTTATCTTATACAGAAAAATATGTTCATTTTCGCTTTTGTTTGACTATCAGCAAGTAGAGTGCAAGGGCAAACAAAGGAAAGACTGTTTCAACTAATATGTTCATTTCTATAAAAGTACTCACAAGTCTCCATGGCATACTTGACGGCCAATTATCCTTTATGCGGCAAGCACACGTCACGCTCCATAAAATTGAAATGAAATACTAAACTTGTGTCATTATTGTGCTGATTGCCATGAACTGCAATTGCACATATGACGGCAAAAGTGATGGAAGAGCAGAGGATAGGAGGGAGAGCTAGAGTGAGAAGTCCTTGCAATGGAACCAGCCATAAACATAACGCAAACAGCACATAGTAAAACATAAGCCAAAAAAAAAATAGTTATACAAAAAAAATATATAAAACACACAAAGATACAACGTGCGACAAACTGCTGACCCAATAAAGTTAGTGCTGCAGCTTTGGCTATTCTCATATACTTCCAAAGAAATCAATTTTTCATTTTGTGGCAGCATGGCGTCGCCTAGCCATGTCCTGTATGCTTTCAACAATTGTCACTGGGCGCATTTCAGCAAAGCAAAGCTGCAGACAATGTAATGGCTTATTTAATGGCAGTCACAATCAAAAGGAGAAACAAAACAAAACAAAACATAAATATGCACCAAGTGGCACTAAAGTCAAGAGCAAAGCGACTTCAGCAGCTGTTGTTGCCCAGCTTCTGCTGCATTCGAGTTTTATGACGCATACGCAACGTTGCACAAAGTAACACAGCCAAAGTTGATGCAAGCTAACAAAAGGCGATAGTGTGGCTGCTCTAAAGCTTTCAGATTGTCAGATTGCCAAATTGTCGGATTTGTGTGTGTTGCCTGCATTGATAACACATTCAAGTACCTATCTATTCTTTACTAATCTTCACTGCTTCCTTTGTGTCAAGTGAACAAGAAATTTTTAAAGCTGCTCACTTTCCTGCATTCACTTGAGCGGTTTTCGCACTGATTTATCCAATCAAGTTGAATGCTGCTCGACACTAGCGCCACTTGTGGCAGCAACCAAAATGCCAAAGGCAGAACCAAGAATAAAGTGTCGCAGCAAAATAGGAATTTGGGCTTCTTATTGTCTGAGGCTGTCTGCATTTTGGCTGACAGCTTAGTCAAAATATGTCAATCAAATTCAAAGCAAAGCGGATAGCAAAACAAATAAAATACTCAACGGTTGAAGTTATATTTGTGAGATATTTTGGATATTTTGCTTGCATATTAAATGCGCATTAACACAAGCATAAGCAGCAGCTAAAGAAGTAGCCTTAAATTTAAATGCCAAACTTTTTATGTAAAATCCAAATGGGCTAAGATGATTATTTCTTTAAAGGAATTGTTGAAATATGTATGCTTCCAATTCATTTAAAATATTTAAAAGTTCTTTAAAACAGTTCAAAAACAAATGTTAATAGTTAACGAATTTCAAATAATAATTATAAATTCTTTTATGGTCAGAACCTTTCAGTATATATTTGATTTAATATATTTTTGTCAATTATTGTGTAGAAATATCCATAAAGCTTTTTTCTCTTTAATATTTAAGTATTTAATATTTCGATAAAATCCAGTCTGATTTTCCATAAAGCCGAGTGTATGCAAAGCCAACTGCAGCTGTAAGTCTTACAAACAGTTTGCAAAAAAAATTGAAATGAATATAAAGCCTTGCAGCATAAAGCTGCTTAACTACAAAAGCAAAAGGTTAAAACTGTTTCTATATGCAGCCGACAAAATGTTTTATGTTTTTTTTTGCAATGTTGCGTATGCGCAATATATCATATGTTTAATGTATTTAAAGCGCTGCACTTCAAAGCGTTAACATTTAAAATGACACTTTGCAGTAATTATTTTATGCAACGCACCACCCGCTAGCTGCAGGAGGAGGAGAGGGGGCCTCTAACGACATGGTTGACAAGTTTTAAACATAAAACAGACGCTGGCAAAGCATTTGTTGGCCAAGTGCCAAATGCAAGTAGTTTGCGCATGTAAAGTGCAATAAAAAGTGATAAATTTATAAGCATCGAAAGTGGCGACATGTGGCCACGCCTCACAAAAACGCCCCCAAGCGGCAGCCACTCGACTAAATTGAATGTGTCAAAATGAGAGAAGGCAAAGCAGACAACCCACACACAAACTTACACGTTTACACTTAAGCTGTGGTACGTGTGCTTATAAATCATTGCCAAAATAGTTGCGTGTTCACATTAGTGGCAGACCAAATACCAAATACTTACCTGGGCGTAAAAAGTTTTGTTTGCGTTTTAAAATAAAATTTATTTGACAACTTTGTGCACATTTCACGTGTGGTGGCGGTGCCGTATTGTGGCTAATAAGTTAACATACTGTTGCGGCTTTAATTTTAAGTCGCTGTCAAAGGTCACACAAAAAACACACCCACTGACACCCACACACCCACAGAAAGGCAGTCCGACAGACTCAGAGTCACATCTGCATGCATAAGTTTTAAGGCCACACAAGAAAAGTTGAGAAGTCCCTTTGTTTGACTGCACAGACGTGCGTGTCGACAGGACATTGCCCGTATCGTTAGCACAGAGCTAATTGTTTAAGTTATTGTTATCAGCTAGAAACAATTCAACAATCAGTTGCTTGGTCGAAGGGGTCAAGGCATGCATATGTTTAATTCAATTAGTGACATGCTCATAATCCCACTCAATACGTGCTTTTCCAACTCAATGAGCAAGCAGACACTGTATGTGAGAGTGTTAGAAATGAGATTTAAATGGCTGTCATTTGTTGTTTCAGTGCTTCGTGAATACATTACAAAGCCAACAATTGAGTGGTTGAATTTGATAAGAGATTAATTGGCAGTAAGTCTCTCACTTTTCAGTTGAACGAGTACCGAATGTATTGTTTAATTAATACAATAATAAACGATTTTTAAAATCAAAAAATCCTTTAACATGATTATTATGTTTTATCTCTAAAAAAAACATTTTATATATTTTTCGAATATATCTTACTTTATTTTTGCTTGACATATAAATTTGCTCACCTTTATCGAATTCAAAATTTAATGACAATATCATATTAAATATATCTTAATAATTCGAGCGAAGGCATTTAACAATTAATAAAAGTTTGCCTTCAAATTTATTGCTCATTCTCAAGTTTGAAAGTTCAACACAACATAAAATTTTGTTTACCATCCTCCAGTTTAAAAGTTTGCCACCTTCCCAAACGCCACATACGGCGCCACATTTACAACACGGCTCAGTACACGACCTGTTCCCAAATTAATCCACCTAAACAGGCAAATACACAAATTTATACACACACACATGTACCGCCCCTCGTATGACAGGCACGGAGCCTAAGCCAAACCAATACCAGTACTCAGACATGTGGCATGCCAGCCGCTGGGCAGGTGTTGTGGCAAGTGCTTAAAGCGCTTTATTATGCAGCTGTGGATTTATGAGTGGGCTTTAAATACCAGAGCTTAACAATTGTCAATTGCACTTTACGGCTTTTTGTTTTGCTCTTTGTGAATATTAAGCGATTGTAATAACGTTTATTTAATTGAAATCAATTGCAGCTTTTGACTGTTGGACATGGCATACACAAACACCTAAGCTAAGGCATAAATACAACAGGCAGCATGTTGCATCTAAGGCTTTTCGACAGCACACTCTACTACACGCTGGCCTCCGTTTCATCGGGCATGTTGCCACCACCCCCTCAGGCGTCCAATGGCAGCCAGGTGATGTTGACTGGCACATCAGCCCCCGAGTCAATGGAGGCTGCAGTTAACCTGACATACTTCACACCTGCAATCTCACACGTGATGTTAGCGCCAACGCCAACGACCGCCAGCGCCGCCCAGACGACAGCGGTGACAATGGCAGCAGCAGCAGCAACGGCAACAACAGCGGCAACACCAACAACAACGCCGCCAGGCAGCGACTTCCAGGCGTCAATGGGCGACAATTCAACGTTTCCATATGCGGGTGAATTGGACAACTTGAATTCGTTCTACTTTTATGAGGTGGGTACCCAGATAAAACTCAAAAAACATTGTCATTGTCTTCATCTGAGGATGCGCTCATCTGCAAACAGAGCGCACTAAAGTAATTTATGCATTGAAAATCAAGATTTCTACTTGCAATGCAGCTGCCGAACGTATTTTGATTCGTCTTGTTTGATTTAAATTGATTTTAAGAAAGTTACACTTCATGGGTGGCTTAAAGTAGTTGTTAAAAAGAATAACATTTTAAAGAGAGTTGATACTACAATAAGAAACATATATATATACCATAATTATTGTAACAATGTGATAACCAAAAATATTAATGCTACAAAAAGTTACGTCACTCTCGAAAATACATTTATCTTTGTCAAGTCGGTGACAGTTTCACTTACTAACAAACATATGATAGTCAAGCTTAACTTTAAACTTGCCAAGCCACCCACGCAAACTTTATGCATGTGAATAACTTTGGCTACAAACTGCAAAGTTTTTTTTATCTTTATTTTTATTCGCTCGCCGCAAAGTCAAACTGAAGAAGACGAAGGCAGAGAGCAGACAACATTCTTGGCTCCTGGGGTCACAGTCACAGCTGGCAGCTGTTTCCATGTTTTGGCACAAATTTGAATATTGTGCGAGTTAAAACAGTAAGCGACATGAACTTCGCTTTGGGCCAAATAACGACTAATACTAACAATAATAAGGCAAATGTTTGGCACAAAGTGTCATTTGTATTGTTTTTGGCTGGCTGCAAATTAGAATTCAAAGAAATACAACCAAAATTGTGCTGCGCACTTGAAGTTCGTTTGCATACCACGTCTTGGCTTGACTTATCAATTGGGCAATCAATCAGCGGTCGCAAGTCGTGACAACAGCTTCGATTAAACTAAACTTCCGTTGTTTTTCTTTTCTTTGATTTGTGACGAGGAGGACATAAAAGTGGGCAGACCTCTTGCAAAGTGTGGCACGCATTGAAATTGTAATGAAATCCCTACACGCTCTGTCGTATAAATCACGCCAACGAGCAGCCATTGTTAAAACGGAAATGGCCTCAAACCTAAAAGTCTTTTCGTTCGAACCCACTTACCCTCCCTACTTTGCACTTGCAGCATAAGCCAAGCTAAAACGCGCCAATCGCTCACAAAGTGTGCCTGTGTTTGTGTGGCATATGACATAAATTTGGGTTTATTTAAATGAGGAGCACAAGCCCAAGGACAACATATGGCTAACAAAGACTTAAGTAAGGGTCTTCCCCATTTGCACCCTGCCCATCAGGCAAGCAATGAAAAAGTTATAAAAAATCAAAGAAGGCATAGGATACAAATTCCAACAGCTTATTGATTTGAGTGATAGTTTTTATGAGTCGAATATAGATGAGTATCCTTGAAAAGAGTATTACAAGGGTATGGATATAATTCCTTTTTATATCAACTCAGCGCTTACCAAACGTGACTTAATTTTATTTTGCACAGATATATGATATCTGAAGCATATCGCAAGTGGCAATAAAACAGATTTTCCATATTATTATTGAACAATATAAACAATTAAAGTATTTTATTGGTCATTGAATGATGAATAATCGATGACTCTTGCTCTATAGTTCATTCCAACTCTTTAAGCTTAAATAAATACATTTAATATTATTAGCGTAGAAAAAGTGTGGCTTTTACCACTGCCTTAAATATTGTGTAAAAGGGATTAATTTTATGATTGAAATCTTAGAGATGTCATTTATTATGCAATGTCTATGTGGGAAACGCCTTTTGTTCATGACATAACGTTTTTAGAAGTGGGAGCCTAGAACAGTGGTTTTAATTTAGTTTGTCAATTAGCATAAGAAGATTAGGCTGAGTGGTCAAATGGAGACAGAGAAGTAAACTAAATCAAATGTTGATTAAATTAGCTCAATAACCTGTGTATTGAGTCATAGGACATAGCATTCATTACAGCTCCTTAACAAGTCCATTCGCACAAGGACACACACACACGCTCACACACACATACACACGCCCTGGGGGCTAATCTTGGCATATTGAGCTGTTGATGGCTGTGACACAGATATGCCAATTACAACTGCAACACCCCCCAAAAGGTTACACAAAGTCAAATATGGCAGCAACAGCTCACACGAAAACAGCAAGGAACTACTGACCAGGGGCCAGCTCCAAGCGAACTGCAATGCTGTCAATATGCGCGTATACCCCGAAAGTATCCAAGTATGAACCCATGGCTACATGTAAGCAAACGTGGCCATTATTTGGGTTGCTAGATGGAAGCAAGAATTTCATTTGATGTGCATGGCTAGCTTCGGGATTTTTCCACAAGCTTTTTTAGTTTGCCTTACACCCGCAAACACAAACACGCGCTCGCAAGAAACGAAAACATTGCGCAACTTTATTTGTGTTTGCTTGCAAAACCGAACAATATTATGCAGCCGCACACGCAGCGAGAGCTACTCTCGTATTGATTGTGAACATTTTGCAACATACTTGGCAAAGAGCGTGTCCATTCTATTTGCTTGGCATGTGTGCAAGCACAGCTCACACTCACACACACACTTTGATTGTGAGTTTGGCTTTAAAATTTAATTTGGTAAGTAGCATTCACAATCAGTGAAATCAGCAGACAAAGACGCCCACTGCCCAAACACTTTAACCAACTAATCTGATCTCCATGTGTGTGTGTGTGTGTGTGTGTTGGCGCTAATGACCCTGGTTAGTCGTTACTCCATCTGCCTTGAGCCTGCTGAGCCTTCGGCGTCGCCTTTTGCGTCTCAAGGACCTCAAGTACTTGTTTTTCATATTTCACATTTATTTTTAGCCTGACCATGTAAGACGTCATGCTGAGCTATACTATGTATTTATTATACTAATATATAAGCACATAATAGCTACTCAGTGGTACAATGACGGCCTTTGGATACTATGACCATCAAAAGCCAACAATAATTGAACCTTTGTCGGGCATCGGGTATAATCAACACAAACAACAAGTATTTGAAATCGCCAAGATGTTTACCTGCCATTGTTTATTTTTGCCGTTGTTGGGCTTCTCATTGACCTGTTTATGCAAAAAAAAAAAACATTGCTTAGCCTAAATATCTTTAAACAGATTTCTCACTTCACTTTAAACTGGCTTTCGTTAAGAACTTTTAATATTTATACACACAAAGAGTAAAAAATTTGTTATTAATTGAATATTGTACCATTTTTGTGCCTCATTTTTAGCTGTTGCTTCCAAAAATTCATTAATCTGGCATCCAAAATGCGTCCTAAGCTTATTAGCCAAATAAACTTAAGCCTGTGTAAAAAGTGAAATGTAAAATATGCATATATTGTAAAATATTTATCACGTGTCTTTCGCTTAGCGGTCACAAAGCGGCATCATTAACCAAAGACTCACACTCTACAGTCTCGCTCCACGCTTTTAACAATTTAATTTGCCACAAGTTGGCAATGCGTTGGCGATGGTGGGCAGCAAGCAGAAGTTGCGAGTACACATCAGCTAAGCGGCTTGTGAGCAAGGACAACAGACACGCAGGCGACTGATACAGGCGTCGAGGCAGCTTGTTTATTGTTGTGAGCTTGAGAGGTATTTGCTCAGCACTCGGGGCTCTAAAAGAGCATATGTGTGTGAGAACGAGGTGGTCTTAAGGGCGTGGCATTAATTACACATGCAGTGCTTTTACGCAAAATTAAAGCAAATTACGAGAACGCTGGCAACAGTCGTGCATAGTTTTAGCTGTAATTGCATTTGGCCAACGCCACTGTTGACAAAACAAAACTACAACAACAAGGAGTAGCTTAGGCTTATCCTGAGAGAAAGAGAAAGAGAGAACTTAGCCCATGGGAACTGCTGACTAGTAAGCGAAAAATGAGTTAACAACATTATTTGCCGTTAGCCAAGTTAAGAAATGGACGCAACATCAATTTTATTAGAAACGTGGTAACGTCAAAGGCCGCTGGGCTTCTGTAGCCCAACCATAAAATCCATTTTGACAAGAGTTTTATCTGGCACGTCGCCTCTGTCGTGCTTGTGTGTGTGTGTGTGTGTGTGTGTCAGTCAGGGCGATTTATACAGGGCTTAGGATTTGTTGCCATCAAGATCTCTACTCAAGTCGTGTCCAGGTCAGCTTGTCAATTCTGTTGCTGTGCGTGCTCTCGATTATTCCGTAATGATTGCTGTTTACCGGCCAAAGTCTTATGAAATATTATTATTATTATTATTTACTACTACTTCTTTGCTCAATGTCAATGCACTTCCGCGTGTGTGCGCCTTGAGGTGTGTTTTATGACACTTTATTCTTTGTCTTTTTGATGGCAACTTCAGGGTTGGTTGCCTTTGACTTTTCAGCATCGATGGCTTTTGGCAGCTCATCAACTGTGCATTAACACGACTGTTACTCTGTAGTTCAATGCTCATACGCTACTTGGTTCTTGGTTCAATATTCTCTTCATTTGGATTTGACTCTTTTTGGCAGGGGATTTCAAGTGTCACTTGACCAACAAAATCAATAAACGACATCTTCAACTAATTGCAACTGACTTTGCCAACTCAACCCAAAGGCTATAAATATTGTCAAGCTTTACGGCAGATCATAGCTGCGAGAATGAGTGAAAGTGTTAATTTCACAAATATATTCGCATAAATTTTGGTGGGGGAGGGGATTGGAGAAAATGCCTATTAAAGTTAATTGTTGGTTTATTTGTCACGCTTGAACTTTGAACCCTATGTTTTTGTTTGGTTAATGTTCACAGTTAAAAGGGGTTGCAAACTTTCCAACAACCCCCGAGCATGTTGATTAAAGCAACAATTGATTGTGTGTAACAAGCTGTGACTCGGGTATAAAGCACAAAAACACTATAAGTAGACACAATTTATTAGAACTTGCAAATTAAATAAACTCAGCAAAGATTGTTAACAATAGGAAACTTTGATTTAAATGAATACAGAAGGAAATAATTAAAAAAGACCATTAAAATAAAGAATTACTTAATTTAAGAGTTGTTTGTTTGAAAAACAAAGCCTTTCTATCTTATAAGAGATCAGATATTCAAGAAGTTAATTGGTATATCAAACAAGTCAAGTGCAAATTATAAATTGCTATTTATTCTCAAAATTGAAACCATCTTTCAAGGAGAATAGCATATTATCGCCACTCTTTTAACAATCAATCAACATCGCAGGCACACTACAAAGACTTGATAAAACCGCAACACTTCCAGGACTCGTTTGCACAGCTCAACGAACATTCTTTAACGAGTATGTATTATGTTTCTTCAGCCACGAGCCAAGGCAAAGAACATGCCAAAAAGTGTAGCATACACAAAGGCGCAACTTTATATGCTAAACATACAAAGTGAAAAGGCTGTCAGAAAGTTAGTGCTCCCACTCACTATACAAACGCATACACCAAACGGCAAACGTATGGTTGAAATAAGCTTAAAAATTTAAAATGTAACTCAAAGGAACTAAATTTGTAGTACGTTTGTTGAACGCTCGATTACAGCTTAATGATTTAGAGGAGAAGCAAATGGAAATCATTTGCTCAATCAATTTTGAGACATTTGCAAAGCAAGCTGGCGCTTAATAGCTTCAAGTTGCGTTAAAGGCGACCAATAAAAATCACATAAAAAGTAAACAAGTAAACAAATTAAAGAAAAATTCGAAATCGTTGCCATTTTATTGTCTAGCAATAAAAATGTTAAGCAATCTGTTAAGAAACTTTAAGGCAACTTTGGAGTTGTGAGTAAATCATGGGGCTAGAGCTATAAATAATCAGGGGTCTGGACGGCAACGCCTACGTAGCTTAGCACCCCGCCACGCCCCAGTCGTGTCTGCACATAATTTGTGATATAAAATACTCGAACATGGCCAAATTGAAACAAAATTAAATTGCAATAAATCAACTTGGCGTTAATAGCGTTTCACTGATAACCATTAAGTAGGCGTCGCCATGGGCTTCCAATAAGATACACAACAGCAAATAAATAAAAAGCACGCACACACACCTACACAAACACACACACAGACAGGAATATGTGTACATATGGTAGGATTTTTGTCTGTCTTGGGATTGGTTTCTTTTGCAGCCCTTGGCCCATTTGTGTGTTTTCATTTTAACGCCTAATTGATTTGTATTTTGCATGCTCGCCTGGGAGCGACTGCAGACGGCTCAATGGGGTGAGGGTGTGGCGGAGGCGGTAGCTGCTACAACCATCAAGTTCACAATTGTTTTGGCAGCATCTGCATTGTTATTGTAATCATTTTGGAGTGCTCAATGAAGCGCAAGCATCGCCTGAAGCCATATCTGATGTCCTGTGTCTGTTGACAAATGTACTCCTATCTTATGATTATTGATATTTGTATTTAACAAAGGGCACCGCTGTAAAAATTCCAAGAAGCCGAAGAACCCAGTCAAGCACAAAACATGAATACTCTTAAAAATGTATAGAATGTTGAGAAAATAAAATAGTGCAAGAACTAAAAAAATAGACTTGAAGGCACGAACATTAATTTAAGCCACGTTTACTGTAACATGACTTCTTTGTTATAGCTTATTATAATCACATAGACAACTTTACAGAACATATATACCCAAAAACAATGTAAGGGAATGAAAATTTACAGACAAAGGCGTTATCTCAAGTTATATGAGGACATTTGTCTTAAGAGATATTTTCGTTATTTGCAATCATTGCGGAAGTTGTCCTAATGAGGAATATAGGGCAACATTTGCACAATGTGCTTTAAGCGGACACAACAATAAGCTGTGGCGATAACAGTTGGCCCAGAACAATGAAGCTGACTATGATATCACATCCTGACACTCGCACACACACACAATCACACACTTGACTAGCAGCAAAAGGCAAAATAAAACGAAACACAAATTTAATTTCATTTCATAAGCACAGACTGCCACTCACTTTATGTGGCAGGAGCTAACAAACAAAACGAGGAATGCTGCACAAAAAGTGTTGAAAAACAAGAGCAAAATTTCAAGAAGCCACCCCAACACACAATTGCACTTCATAGCAATGACAATTTGCATGCATAAGCGCTGCAGAAGCAAAAGCAGCGAACGAGCTGGCAGGCAATAAATTTTGCATAGCCTGAGTCAATTACAGTTTTACAGATATTCAGTGCGTCCACGTTGCGTATGAGCAACACGCAAACAACAAAACTGTCCTACAAGTTTTCCCGGAAACGGAAGTGCGCGCGCTCGTTGACACACACTCTGAAGCTGTCGCCTGCTGTGTTGTCTAGGTGCAGGCAACTGTAAGAAACTTTCAAACACAACGACAGAAGGTCGATGGAGAAAGTAAACGCGAACAGAACAAAAACAAAAATAATCTGACTGAGCATGAGGTAGGAAGAAATAAAACTGCAGACACGACCCAGGGGCACTTAAAAAATCGTAAAAAAAAACAGTCTGCTGAAATGCGAGCGTAAGTTGTAAATTATGCAAATGGCAAATGCGATGAAATCCGCGCCTAAGGACCGCGAGACCAAAGAAATTGCAACATAATGAAAAAGTGCAGTAAATTAAAGTAATACCAAATTACAAGCAAAGTGGTAAAATGGGGCGAAACGGAAACATAAAAAGGCTGCCCTCAAGTGGGTTCAAAAAAGGAGAAGAGCAGAAAAACATGCATCCATTCATTCATCCCATCCTTGGGCAGCTTTTGTGCAAGCGCGTAACGCGCTTAATGAGAAAATGCAAAGGCGATAACGAACAGCAAAATTATGCTCAGTAAATACTTGAAATAATACTTCATTCTACTAGAACCAAACCAAGGCAAATAACTTCAACCCGACAAAGAACTTTAACTGTGAGCTGTGGCCAGCAAAAAATAACCGTCAAGTGCAGTCAGTTCGGGTGGAAAGTCCGGGTGAGTGCCTTTGCAACTAGGTCAGCGTCATCAGTTGACAACGCACCAAAGTATGTCATGAGTTGTGGGCGCTTTAAGTAAAATTAATTTAAATGACTTTAACAAATTTTAATGATGATAAATATTTTGGTTTTTATCACGGGACACTTAAGAGTTAATGAAGTGAGCAAAAATGTAAATATATTTAGAGTCCAAGAAAATGCTTGCCAAGTATGTTAATTTATAATTTTGAAGGGTTGCTGAAAAAAAATGCTTTACAAATTATTGCTTTATTGTTTTTTGTGTGATAAAAAAATTTGCTTAAAATAGTTACAGTAAGGACTTCAAATACTTGCTAGTAAACGAAATGTATTTATAAAGTAAAAACGCATAAAGAACCTACAGTATTTAAATGATATATTGAAGTATAAGTGTTACATTTTCAGGAAATAACTGAGCTAGTTACTTGAAAATGCAACATTTAATAAATATTCAAATTATTCTTCAAGCATCATTAAGTTATTTGAAGTATGCTAATATCAAAAAACCAAGCAACATCAACAATTTCAAATATGCCAAGCTCAATATCAACTGGCTGTTAAAATTCATTAAGAAATTCCACGTATTTGTATCTATTTCTGAGTTACATTGTACATACATACTGCTTGAATGATATCTCAACACCTACGCAAATGCACCCAGCCACCCACATCAAAAAGACGGAAACACATGCCAAATATAGAAGAAAAAAAAACACAATTTTTTGAAGGGAAGTGGCACATACAACGAAAAGAAACGGAAAGTGCATTAAAAGACAGAGTGAAAGGTAAAGAGGGAGGAAGGCATCATTTACGCAATTCTAATAAAGTTGCCACACAAACATTCCCTTTGGTTCTTATTATGAGACAGATGACGAGCGTTGGGAATATCTGTCAGCTAACTTCTGAGCGTTGAACTTTAATAACGTCAACATACATCTTGCCAACAAGTTTTGCGATTGTCTGTTTTCTGTTTTCCATTTTCATTCCTTTTAGCGTTGCATTTGTCATTTGTCACATAATTTACTTTAATGGTATGCTGCTATAACTAGTTGTGTCAAAGAAATATATACTTAAAAGCAGAATGCTGCTAGTGCGTGTAAAAGTCGCGTACGCCTCGAAGCTACGAACGTGAGCAATGTCAAATTCACACTCACACACACAAGCAGACACAATGTAGCGATATGTGTGTGTGTGTGTGTGCATAAATGATTAAGTGCGTGCTTACATTTGGTTTGCACTGCACGTAAGGACCATGCATTTTTTTCCTTTGACACAAAGTACTTTACAATGCACGCCCACACAATCAAACAGGCACACACCCGCACCCCAACTGCATATTGAGACGTTTTCTATTTGAATCACATTTGGCAGCATTTTATACAATAATATGTTTCAATCAAGCGTTTGCATTGCAATTAGATGACTTGCTTCACTCTGTGCTTTCAATATCGATTTGCAACTGCCCTTGCTGCTTATATGTACACTCAGAAAAAACAACACGAAAATCAACTACAATAATAGTTAATTTTACAATGCGGTTTTTTAAGCACGAAACGTAGTAAAATGTACTTTAAACAAGTAAGGAAGCTATTTTAGGCCGTCCGAAAACTCAACACACTTGAAATGCCTCCATTTTCGTACCTAGATCATATCAAATGTCTTTTATTTGTATGGCAGCTATATGATGTAGTTGTTCGACCTGCACAATTTTGACATATGATCTTAACGCAACTAACAGAAAACCTTGCCCAAATTTTCTGCTCGATAGCTCTAAAACTGAGGGATTAGCTCGCATATCAACAGACAGAAGCGGACGGACAGACAGACCGACGGACATGGCTTTATGGAGTCGGAGACGCTTTCATTTATGTGTTACACATTACATATAAATATATACATAAAAGTGTATAAAAGTGCAAGAAACTAGTGTATTCAAATGAAGTTCTTATAAGCAAGAGATATTTTAATATTCAAAATAATAATATTATTTCCACTTACCCCTTGCACATTTAAGAAAAATAATTGGACAAATATTTATTTGTCATATACACATGAATAGTTTATATAACGCATTAACGCACGCATGCTAAAACATTTAATTATAACTACACTAAAGTTCACCAAAATCAGCGAGGCTTACTTGAATTTTTGAGACTCGCGGAGTAGAACAGTGTCTTAATAGTCGTTCATTATAAAGTGTGTAAAACTAACGTAACGTAAACGTAAAGCTAAAGTAATAACGTAAACGTAACGTTAGCGTTTCGTAACGACTTTTTACTAAGACACGGCTCTACTCCTCGATTCTCAAAAAATCGAGTAAGCTACGCTGATTTTGGTGAAATGTAGTGACGGTTTTATAAAATGTTGAAGTGTGAGAGTAAGTGAAAGTAAATGTTTTAGCATGCTTGTGTAATTGCTATTAAATATAAATTATTTATTGTAAACATATTTTAGTGTATACCTAAATCACTCAATACAAACATACTTATGTGTGAAAGACAGATAAATATTTGAAATAAAAAGGAACTCAAGTGTAAGTCAATAGTCGGATAAGCTTTTTTTTTATATTTATTTTTGTGCATAACGTTTTTTGTATAATTGAAACAATAAAATATTTGTTGTTCTTCATTTATTTTCAACTTTTTTATCCATGTTCAGCTTAATTGAAACCAAAAATAAGTTGAAGGGCTTAGCAACTGATTAAATCATTATAAAACTAATGGGACTTCAATAACACACAAGACTTTTCGTTCATGTACTCCATGTAAAAGTACCAAACTTTTGCGAACACATTTTATCTGCTATACAAATTTAATTACAGTTAGAAATGCAAAGTTTTTTAACTATGTAAGTTATTAGTAGGCAGCCAAACAAAGTGTCGTCATATAACAAAGCTGACATAACAATTTATATACATACGTATATTTTAAGTACCTTATGGTATACCACAAAGTTAAACTCTTTTTGGGCAAAACTACGAAGGTCGCGTGCCATCACGTTGCCAATCCCTTAACAGCTACAAAACCCCAACAATTTGCATAGCACGAACCGGCAAACCCAAACACTTTTCACTTACATACCAAATTACTTGTACTGACAGGCAGGCCGCAGCCAAGGCAAGTCAAGTCCACGCAGAAGGCGGAGGCATCATTTGCGAATGGTTTGCTTTAAATTGAGTTAAAGTCATTCGGCAAGTGGCGCCCATTGCAGCTATACGGAGCATGCAATGCAGCTGAGCACCCGTAAACTGTAAAACCAAACAAAATCAGAAACAACAACTCAGGCGTCTAGTTTTAGCTGTGACCAGGGCCACTTGACTGCCTTCGCCGGTTGAGGAGTGGATTGGCTGTAGCCTGCTGTCTATCCTTCGCCCGTACGTCTGTCTGTCTTGTCTAACTGTTTTTCTAACTTGCCAACTTGTCCGAGCTGTTTCCTTGCAAAGCTGCTGCATTTCCGTTAGCGTTCGTAGTTTTCCGCATTTCTCTTTATTTGCGTGTGTGTGTAAATCTCTATCTCCATTACTGTGTGTATATGGTGCTTATTTGCTTGTATCGTGCTGTTGTTGTTGTTCCATTCACTGCTCTCGTTCTTTGACAACTGCCAGTTGTGGAATTTCAAATTAAGAAAAAGTTTACTTTTGCCATTGAGGGCCATTTTGCCATTTGTGTTCGCACCGTTCTGCCGCCAGGTCCTTTAAGTCTAGTCCTTAGTGGCGTTCACGTTCGATGTCCTTTGGTTAATCAGAAGGTGCTACTGCAGCACCAGACAGTAATTAAATTTGTTGTTCTTTACAAAGACAAATTGCGATTGACAACCTTAAAAGAATGCAGGCACTTCAATACATTTGATTGTTTCAGCTTACTTTTGGCAGCCTTAAGAAAAGCTTAAAACTGCTTACGTTCAACTTTTTGTTAGTGTCTAAAAGTTGGACAAGAGTTTCGTTTTTTTTTTTTTTGGCAGGAAGTTGCCAGCCAGTAAGATAAGATACTGCTGTTGGCGTCTAATGATGTTTAGGTTATCAAGTCAGCAAAGTTTTTCTTTTCTTACGCAAAAATGTTGCGCAAACTAGAATGACACCAAAAATATTTATGAAAATATAAACTGATTTTTAATTGAAAAATGCATAAAAACATTTTAAAAATTAAATTTGTTGACCCAACATAGTTTTTTAGCCAATATTCATGTTAGTTATTTTTCTTCTCATCAAATTGAATTTTATTATCATAACTTCTGGGAAATGTTTGGCTTTTAGTCAACAAAGTTGACAAGAAAATAAAGTAGTTTGAAAATTCATCTTAATCTGCTTTCATAAACAAACAAAATTAATAGTGTTTCTGTGATGTATGTGCAAAGCAAAAAGCACCTGGAAAAGAACAACAACCATTAAAGCTTAAGTTATAGCAAGCTCTTGATATTTAAGTTTCTGGTTCAGATTTCACTATGTGCTGCTCATCGAGATTTTTTACTCACTTTAAATTTATTCATATGTCTTCAGCTTTGCTTGAAACTTGAGCGACTGCTGACCACAAAACACCAACTAAATCTGATGTCATGCTTAGGTCATTTGGCACAGATTTACTAAAAATAACTTTTTATTGTTGCATTTGTAGTGGGTGTGTGCTGCTTATGTGTTAATTAGCACTGGGCAGCTACAGCGAGAACCCAACTCAAAGTCAAATGAAAAACAAGAAACAAATACAAATTTATGTATGACTTGAATTGCGTCCAGGATGCCAAATATGACTACTATCATGATCAGGCTCCGAATATTCGGCATGCTTTTGTTATTTATGCAAATATCTCAAGCACACATGACCCAACAACTACCGTCGTGTGTTAACCAAAAACCGCACTCCCTACAATAAGTTCTGCCTCCTTTTTATCTGTGTATGTATTTCTGTGTAATTTGCATAGTTCGAGGCGCGTGTCTCTATTTATTGTTTACTCAATGTCTGCCATACAAAATTCTAATAAAAAAAAAAAAAAAAACACATAGCAAAACGTCAACTGCGCCTTTGTTTTACCATTGTCTGGTCAATCCGGTGTTTGTTTTTGTTTTTCTGTGTCTGTGTAAGCTATGTTTATTTTGCAGCTATTTTTGGCAAATTTAATTTCGTGTTTCTCTTATTATTTAAGGCACAGCGCGGCCATTCAAGCCCTAATTTATTTATGCTCATTTCTGCATCGAGACAGCATTTAGCACTGATGTCCTTCACTTTCCCTTACAGCTATCTATTTCTGATTCTTATAAATATATTCCTTTTTTTTTTTTTTTTACTGCCTGCCTCTTGGGTTTATGCTCGGCTCATTTGATTAATGTCTTGCGTCTTGGGCTTTGGAATTCACAAGGCACTGCTGTTAAATTTTAGCTTTTTCGTTGAAAATGTATGGATGTGCTTTTGAGGTCAGTTAGCAAGCTGATCAGAAACTTATTTGGTAAATAAATTTTGAAAAAGGTGATTATTTTAGTAAGGAAATTAAATCTATAACACCCCCAATATGTTATTTAACAACTTGTTTGAGAACGAATTAAATGCCATACAAATATTTTGTACTTTTTCCGGTCCTAATTCCTTTCATTACACTTTATTAAATAACAAATTGGCCCCTAACTAGCCACTTAGCCTTTTGGCCAACATTTGGCATGCTTTCCCTTTATTATTGTCCATTCCATCCCATAGCAACTGCAGCTGTGACCAGCAAACTAACCAAAATTATGTTAGCCAAATTTTGGTAATTTTTCACATTTCTCTCATCTGCCCTCCAACTCTCAAACTCTCAAGTCATTTGCTCACTTGTGCCAGTTACGCACTCAGCTGTCAAAAGTGCCGCTCAACAGTTTGTCAAGTAAACAAACACAAACCCACCAACACACACAGCAACAGCTTCCATCTCGCTCGCACTTAAGCTAATGTACACCGTGAAGGAAAGATGAGGGGGGTTGGAGCGCTTTATTAATTTCAATTTGTGTCAACATCAACGCCAAATATACGCAGCCAGTGAGGCAAGCGAAATGATTTAAGCCAGCTGATGACAAAATGTTGCCCATTAGACGAATTAAAGCACACTTTTTCGGGCGCTGTGGTAAACATCACTCATGTGGCTACTGCCCCCTCCCATGTTCTCTGTTCCCCGGAACATATTCGACAAATATGTATGGTTCAGGGGCTGGCTTTAGTGGCTTTGGCTCAAGCGTAGTTCATAAAACTCAACGACTGGCCATTGTTGTCCGAACAACAACCATTAAAACCATGATTGATGCGCACGGCTTGACCCAAATGCATGTTTTTATACCTACTTAACAGATACGCAACGATTTCTGTCTCTTCTCGTATTTGTGTGCGGACAATATGCGGCTGCTTAAATATTGAACAGCTTTTAACACCCACAGCACGCTTTAGGTTCATTGAACTTTTGCGGTAAGCTGAGATGCAGCCACTTTTCGTTTATGGCAGCGACATCATTTTCCTTATTATCTGACCATTTTAGTCAGCTTAGCACGCTGCGTATACGCAATATTCCATTTAATTTCACTTTGTGATACCAAGCTACTTCCCGCTAGACCACAATGTAATCGGTATTAATGAAAAGTGCAAAAAAAATAAACAAACGAAAAACGACGAGGCGAAAAAGTGAAAAAAAAAACTTGTTGAAGTTGGTGCAGATCCTGCATAGATATCAATGAAAGAAAGATAGAAAGAAGATAAGCTGTACGAAAACTGAATAATCAATCTTAAGCAAAAGTGAGTTTTCAACCAGCTACTTTGCTTTACAGCGTTTAAATATGTTAGGTACTTAACAAAATTTAAGGTGAATTAAAAGATACGAAAAAGCTGCAATTATATCAGATTTAAAATCTGAAATTTCGGATTTTTCCAATAATAACTGGAATAAAGAACACTTTGTGAATGGGAATTTTCTACGAATTTCGCTTTTCGCATGAAAAAATCAATCCAATCAATTTTCGCAAACCACAGTTTAATAACAAAGGAGAGGAAGATGCAATTTTCAAATGAATCGGGTTTTTTTGTGCAAAAAGTTTGTTTGTATTCTTCATTGGAAATAGAATACTAAGAAAAAGTTAATTGAATTAAGCTGCTTGTTGACCTTCGCTCAGCTTGTTAAATATTGAGTGCCCCTGACCAACAATTAAGTTAATGTAAATTAACTTATTCAAAAACAACTCAATGCTCGGTTGGGTGCAGAACATGCCGTGCTCTCTGTAATCTTTTATTTTTAGCTACTTGTGTGTCAACTGCAAATATTTCCTTTTGTACGCTATTCGCCATCCTTGCGGACTTGACTACATCCACTGCTGATTTATATCCGCAGCATCAGCTGCAGCTGCAGAGAGTTTTCTTCCTCTGTTGTTATTGTTGCTGTAATTGCTATTGCAGTGAAATTAAATTAATTTGCCATTGCCAGTGTTGCAGTATTTCTGTGGCCACACATTTGTCTTGCTATTGTACTTTACTTTACGATGCTCAGCTGTTGAAAATTTGTCGTGGCGATTTTAAGCCACAGCCTGAAACCGCACACTTAAAGTCACGTGAAGGCCACAAAATGAAAAGAAAGCGCGAAAGCGCTGAAAGTGCCTTTATTTTGCGGGGGTATGTGCCACTTGAGAGTGCTACAATGCCACAGCAGCCACGAACGAACTCAAGGGCCTGGCTGTTGTTATGGCTGGCACACTTAATAATCAGACATAATAGTTGTGGCGCCCCGACAATGTTGCTGCGCGCTGCGCAACAGGTGGCAAGTAGTGGCTTGCCTTGGCATTGCAGCCTGCAACAATGGGGTAAGCTTTGCCCTTTTTCGCAAAATGGTCCTTTAATAGGGGACTTACGGTTTCTGTGGTCTTATCATCAGCCGATTAAGCTGTTGGCCTTTAGGCAGCGGTCCCTTTAACTCCTTTGGCCTTAAATTAAATTTCGCACTTTTATTGCTGCCGCCAAAAAAAAAGGCAATTTCCTTGAGGTGCAAAGCGAAATTGAAAAAGGCATAATGACTTGGTGCCCAAGAAAAAACCAACAAATAAAAAGGCCAACAAATACACACAACCAGAAATGGTTGATCATTAAAAATGCTTACAACGCGCCATTTATTACTTCTTTATAGCCGCAACAGCTTGGCACACAAAGAAAAAAGCCTTGAATAAAATATGACTCAATAAATTAAATTTGTTTAAAGTTTTGTGCATTTTCAACGGATAGTAAAAATATCGCTACCGTAAATATAAAGGACATCATTTACTATACGAGAAAGAGTTTTTTATAAGTGTATCTTTTTACTTCAAACAAACTTACTTATGTACATTTTGGTATACTTATTCACAAACTCGCCGCAAATATTCCAAGCACTTAACACAGTGCAAATATTTTGCCAACAAAAATGCGAATAAAATGTGGAAAAAGTATCCAAAAAAAAAATGGGATATAAAAATATACGAAAAATATATAAAGAAGCTAAGCGCACGTCAAATGGCCAAAGTTCGAAACAACTTTTCGCCAAGGTTTTATTTCGTGTTGTGGCTTAAGCCAAAAATTGTCAAAGTCATGCAAGAAAATTGCAGCATGGGGAGCAAATTCTTCAGGGCACAAACCCACAGGCATAAGAACTTCAGGACACAAAGCCAAAGGCTTTAAAAAAAAAATGGTCGTCATTAATGCAAAACTCAAAAACAAAGAAGTTTAAAAGCAAGGATGCTCGAAACAAGTTACTGAAAAACCAACAGGTCAAATTTCGAGAGCTAAAAATAAGTACTTATTTTTAACAAGTGCTGACCAAAAGACAGTCCCAAGAAATGAAAAACAATGCAGACAACACAAACATATACGAGTGGCTTTTATGTGTAAATAAATAACCGAAAAAAATGTGTAAAAATAGCCGGACTGTCTGGCTGTGTCTGCTCATTCGGCGCTTTGGTGATTTATACTGCAATTTGCGCAACATAATCAACTACCAGAAAGCCAGTTTTCCAGCCAGGCAAGGGCGACTCGCGGAGTGTTTTGGAATCTCAGTGCGCCAAACAGTTGGTCATAAATATGCATAAAAATCAAGCAGAAACAACATTTAAGGCACACACAAAAAAACTGTGGCATATGCTTAGGCGTCTTTAGTCTGGCTACGGGCAAAAATAAACTGTCAGAACTGTCGAGTTTTCGGTGGCATGTTTACTTTTAGCGCGTGTTGTGTATATCATCCTTCACCCAAATTTAGTTTTTCGACTAAGTGTAGGTGTTTCTGAATAAAGAAACTAAAATGTGCACATAAAAGTTCAAGTTTATTGACACTAAACTTGCAGAATTTGTTGAGAACTTTAGCTTTAACGTTTACAAAACTCACCTTATACTATTATTAAAGTCTAAAAATATTTATTTCTTTCCCTACTTTCCTACTTCAGTAGCTGAATGCCATAAAAACCCTCTCTTGCAAATCAAATTAAACGGAATGGCTGGCTTGTTAAACGTCTTGGCTTTCATTTGAGTAACTTGTGGCACTTCGTTTCAGCTGCAATTTCCTGCTTTTCAAGCACACAGCAAACCTAATTACTTCACCGACCAGTGAGCACTGAGGCTCGGCACACAGCACAACAATACACAACCAATTGATAGGAACAACTTTGCCTGTTTGCCTGCTATCATTACCAACGGCAATGTGTGCTGCTATTGCTGTTGTTGTAGACGTGTCTTGTTGGCTCAGCAAGAGTAAACTTCCGCCAGCACATCCTGGCCTTTAAGGCCCAGACGCCTCCAACGGCCCTGACTCACATTCCCGCGACACGCATCAGTTAGTGTCTATCATTTTTATGGCTATTTAAAGAGCCATAAACAAAAGCGCGTGTGTGGTTTATATCCATGTATGGGTGTGTTTTTGCTAGAAATTGCTGTGTGAAATTAAATTGAGTTTTATGCGTGATTTCCGCTCTTAACACTTTGTTGACAATGAATTTTATGGTCGGTTAGTGAATCGTATGAAAAAAATATAGTAAAATATTTATCTTTCTCTCTCTCTCTCTCTCTTTTCCTTCACAGACGGAACAATTTGCGGTGCTGTGGATACTTTTCACAATTATTGTACTGGGCAATTCGGCGGTTCTGTTCGTCATGTTCATTAACAAGAATCGCAAGTCGCGCATGAACTACTTCATTAAACAGCTGGCCTTGGCAGGTGAGTGCTCAGCCGCATTAATCAAAAGTAAACGAATCAAGAGTGTGATTTTTTTCGTAACAGATCTGTGCGTTGGACTGCTTAATGTGCTGACGGACATAATATGGCGTATTACCATTTCGTGGCGTGCCGGAAATCTGGCCTGCAAGGTCATACGTTTCTCGCAGGTGTGCGTCACATACTCCTCCACATATGTGCTGGTAGCCATGAGCATTGACAGATACGATGCAATAACGCATCCCATGAACTTCTCAAAGTCGTGTAAGTCCTCAGTCGCAAAAACTTTTTTAATTGGAAAATCTTTGGCACTTGGCGTAACAAGCAAAGTGCTAACAGGGCTTCTTTTTTTTTTAGTACATACTCTGTTTCACATATGGAAAGGCGTGTTGTACGATAAGGATATTAACAATATAGTTCATTGCAAATAGAGTATTGCTTAGTCGGCTAGGTTCGACTGCAAAGTTCTAACTGGCTTGCGTTTTGTGTCATTTGCAGGGAAACGTGCTCGTCACTTGGTTGCTGGCGCCTGGATACTCTCCGCGCTCTTCTCGCTTCCCATTCTCGTGCTGTATGAGGAGAAGCTAATACAGGGTCATCCACAGTGCTGGATTGAGTTGGGCTCACCAATGGCCTGGCAGATTTATATGTGTCTAGTCTCGGCAGCGCTATTTGCAGTGCCTGCACTAATTATCTCCGCCTGCTATGCGATTATTGTGAAGACCATATGGGCCAAGGGTTCCATATTTGTGCCCACAGGTAAGGTGGAACTAAATGTCCCATCAGTTCTCGCTCTCATGTGCTGCTTTTGGCTAGAACGTGTAGGTTTCGGTGCAGCGGCAACACGACGCGCCAGCTCCAGAGGCATCATACCACGTGCCAAGGTCAAAACGGTCAAGATGACGCTGACCATTGTGTTTGTGTTTATCATCTGCTGGTCGCCGTACATTATCTTTGATCTGCTGCAAGTCTTTGGCCAGATACCTCACTCGCAAACGAATATTGCCATTGCCACATTCATACAGAGTCTGGCACCACTCAATTCGGCAGCGAATCCACTCATATACTGTCTGTTCTCCTCGCAGGTCTTTCGCACACTCAGGTAAGCAGCATGGTACACTAACCTATTAACCCCAACCCTAACTTACATTCACACCCTATACCTATAGTCGCTTTCCGCCCTTTAAGTGGTTCACCTGCTGCTGCAAATCGTATCGCAACAACTCGCAACAGAACCGTTGCCACACTGTGGGTCGTCGTCTGCACAACAGTTGCGATTCCATGCGCACACTGACCACCTCACTGACCGTCTCCCGACGCTCCACCACCAAGACCAATGCTCGGGTGGTCATCTGCGAGCGGCCCAACAAGGTGATCACTGTGCCAGCCATGTCGGAGGTATGATAGCTGGCGCATTCGACACGCAAACGTTCAACGTTTGCTGTCCATGGGCCGACATCCTTCAGTGATGCGGAGTTTCTATAATTATATACCAGTAAAGAGCATTTGCAAATGCAACTGAAGGCTATAAAAGAGGCTTAGACAATAAGTGCGATAGTTGTGTATCCGAATATATATACTAATATTCATGTGTGTAGTTTATGCTTCGAATTTCCCAATGCAATTTATTTTAAGTATTTATGCATAAGCTTGTAATTAACCAAATGGTTCTAGTACTCTTCTAACATCTCAATGCATTGGGCACGTCTACCTTCGATTCCTTAACATAATTTATTCTGAAGCCCATTTTGCATTTTCAGCCCAATGCCAAATGGTGTTTAGTGTTATATATGTATACTACTCCTAACTATTATTCTATTTACCAGACTGATGTTATTTTTTTACATGAAATTTAAACAATTGCATTTCTTTTAAGTCCCAAACTAAGTGTTAAGCCAACTAAGTATTTATCTATCTACAAATATATACTCCATATATATATAATCGTATCTCCTGTCTGTCAACTACTTATATAACTAGCTTTTACTGTACAAACATACCTACAAGCATGTATTTGTTAGTACTTAAGTGTGCAAAACTTGTCCAAGCATTCAAAACCAAAATCTATACAAACTTAACGTAAAACATTAGATTCAATAGAGCATAACGTTTTAGTCAATTTGGTCTAAGCTAATATTTATTTCATAATTATGTGTATAAAGTGTGGCGAACACAAAACGAATAAAGGCCAAAAGTTGTCGAAAAATCTGCGGGCTCATATTTTAATTCACTTTGGCATGCGCCACAAATTTCTTTCTAAGGTCTCAATGCTTCAGCGCACAATGGGCTCAAGGACGCAACAGCAAGGACCAAAGGCTAGCACACAACTTAATGATGGGCCAGCTCATTTTCGTTCTCACTTCATTTATAATTGTTGTAATGTCTGCGGCTTTCGACGTCAAAGGCCAAAAGTCAACACAACAAATTGAGCAAATGCCTGAACAAAATACCAGCATGAAAACATATTTTAGCATTGTTTTCTGGCTTTTTGGTCAACAGACAAAGTTTATTTTGACTTGAGGCTTATTAATAGCAAATATTATTAAATATCCGATTAAATCTGACCCGGTTCTTGATTACTGCATGATTGGGCACTAAAGCATACGCAAACTATTGATGCTGATGACATAATGGAAAAGAGAAAATTTCAGAAAATTGATGGCAAACACGCTTCATTAGTCAAGCGACTCGTTGTCTAAGTATATTTTTAAGAAGTCAGTGAGTGTTGCAACTTGTAAAATATTTGCAATTAGACTTTTTTAATTGCAACTTGGCAACTTCTAATTGAAATACCATTAACGAGACAGTCAAGTGGCACGACAAGAAGAAAGAAACGAAAACTTTGTTCATTTTACGCAGACAATTTGAAAAGCGGTCGACTATCAATCAAACTATTTGGGAAACTGCATTTAATTAGTCACAACTAGCAATTTAAAAAGCATTTTTGGCTTTTTACATATTTCTACACCTACTTTGGGTTTTCATTCAAATTTGCTCATAAACTTGTTAACAGGACAGGAACATTTTTTTGAAATTATTTAATAGTGTAGTTTAAATCGATTAAGCATCCATTTACCAAATTTTAACAAGCCATACCTTTAACTTGTATTTATTCTCAACTTGTATCTCCAAAGCGATGTTCCCCAATTATTGCTTTAAGAAGCCGCCAAATGATTTTGGCTATGATGTCGTGTATATGCCAAAAAGTGGCTACAACAACAACAACAACGGTAATCAATCTCATCGCTCGGAACTACTTTCCCAATTGCGTTCCCAATTGCGGAATCCTACGAAACTTTGCTGCGATGATCTTATTGCGTTGCAGACGCTGTTGAAAAACAATGAGCAACTAAGCTCCTCCTACTGCCCTAAGCCTCAGGCTAAAAATGCTAAGCGCACCGTAGAATTTCGCCTGCCTCCCGTAGACCAGCAACGACAAAGGGAAAGCGCTGGAAGTTGTCCAGCCGATCGAGGCTACCATCAGAATCAGCATCAAAAGCAACAGAAATCCTCCCTACGCAACAATATGCCATTCAAAGCCTTTGAAGCAAATCGTGACAAGCAAGATACAGACTTCTTCGACGTTATAAACAAGAAATTTATGGACGCAGTGGAGAGCACTGTAAGCAAGCATTATGAGAAGATCATGTATAGGATAGACCAGCTAAATGGCAATCTAATGGACCAGCAGGAGTTAACAAAACAGCTCAATAGAGAAGTTGTATGCAGTAAGTGGAAACAACTTATCTTTCAACTTAACTCCCAGTTCTATAAGCTTTACCAATCCACCCAGAAATTGCTGAGCAAAATGAGGCTAGCATCAATCAGTTCAAATTCATTGCACAGATGCTTATTGACAATCAAACAATTTACTATCGTGCGCTCAACCAACAGCAGCTCTCAAAAAATGAACTCAATGAGGAAGAGGAGGAAACGGAGGAGGAGACAGAAAATGAATGTCCAAACACACAATCAACAAAGAACTATAAACAAAAGCCAGAACCAGCACAAAAGTCAGACAATCCTTCACAACAGATGCAGCATCAGCTGTGGCAACCACAGAATCACTCAACAAATCATCAGCAGCATCAATGCCACAAACATCTAAATAGCAAGTCTTTTGCCAAACCCTGCAGGCCAACAATCATAAGGCGGTCACATAAGGGTGTCTCTACTGTAAGCATGCCCGATCTGCATCGCGGCTCGTTGTTCTCCACAAACAGCAGTAATACAAGCAAGCCTTCTAAATGGACTCAGTCAGAAGCAGCTGGATCCGAGAGAAAGTGCCGCTGTCAATGCCCTTCGCATGGAAGAGCAAGCTATATGAAATCTCCGCAATGCAAGGCATCCAGCAATAGGATGTCCAGCTTGGAGGATGTGAGAGTGCGCAAATAAGCAATTATTAAATTTTAAAGTATGCTCAAGTGTCAGCTAGCTTTAGCTGTTAATTGTGTGGATGTTTCTTAAAAGTTTCACGCAATTAACAGCTAAAGTTGGTTGGCACTTTGAGGATACAAATCTCAAAATTGTAAACATTTTATAAATTTAATGTTTTATCAGATTTTAAAATACTTGATAAGTAAAGAATAAAATTTTTTTGTAATATAAAAGAGGCTCCCATTAAACACTAATCCGTGCTTTCAACAATTACTTTTTGTTGCTTCAGGTGTACGGTCTCATACTGTTTATTCCGCAGCATAAAACGTTGCACAAATGGCGCCAATAGCTGAACATCAACTGAATTTACATCCTGACGTCCAAAGATAAAAGTAGCCAAGTTTGAGAAGATAACATTAAGTGAGGCACCAGTCAGAGTATACAAAAGAAAGGACATGTGGTATACAGAGGAGCCGCTGTGTGGTTCACTGTAATCGTTAAAATATATTAGAATCTTATCATGCTTTATGTTTCCTAAACTTACTATTCCGCTGTTGAGTTTAAATAGCGATTCATATCGAAATCGTAGTCACAGTCTTCGACAGAAACTGGCAGCTTAGTATGACGAAATGAACCGGTTACATTTGCTATTTGTGCATTTATTGTAATCCAAGCCATTGTTGAAAACGATATAATACTGCTAAGGAACATGCACTGTAAGCAATAAGGGTGTTAATTGATCAATCGATTTTAGTTCACATACTCAAAAAAAAAAATAAATGTAGTATAAATAAGCAAATTCATGGTAAATTCAACTATTTTCCGGTATAATAAGCATTAATAACGAAGTTGATTTAATCGAAATAATCTGAAATATCTTTGAAAAGTATTCAAAAAAAAGTTTGTTTTCATTAAAAGTGCAAACAAATGTTGTTAAATGAAGTACTTATAAACAAGAGATATTTGTATATTCATTAAGGACTATTAAGACACTACTCCACGAATCTCAAAAATTTAAGTAAGCCTCTCTGATTTTGGTGAACTTTAGTGACGTGTTTAACATACATAATGCGAAAGTGTAAGTGTAAGCATAAGTAATTGTTTTAATATGCGTGCGTTATTGCATTATTGCGTTATATAAGTAATTCATGTGTAAATGATAAATTAATATTTGTCCAATCATTCTCTTTGTTATACGTAAATGTACAAGGGGTAAGTGGAAATATTATTATTATTTTGAAAATATCTCTTGTTTACAAGCACTTCATTTAAATACAGTAGTTTCTTGCACTTTTATACAGTTTTCTGTGTATATTTATATGAAATGTGTAACGCATAAAGGAAAGCTTCTCCGACTCCATAAAGTATATATATTCTTGATTAGCATCGTGAGCTGAGTTGAAACAGCCATGTCCGTCTGCCTGTCCGTCTCTCTGTCCGTCCGTCCGTTTGTGTGTTGATATTCAAGCTAATCCCCCAGTTTTAGAGCTATCAAGCAGAAACTTTTTGCAAGGTTTCTGTTAGTTGCGGTTAGATCATATGTCAAAATTGGCCAGATAGAACAACTATATAATATAGCTGCCATACAAATACAAGACATTTGATATGTTCTATGTATGGAAAAGGAAGCTTTCAAGTGTATATAGTTTTATGGTGCAGACCCGAATAGTAAAATTAACTATTTTTATAGTTGATTTTCGTGTTGTTTTTTTAAGTGCATACACCTTGTTTTACCTTCTCGCCCACCCAGGGCATTAGCATGCCCACTGTAAAGATGCCCAGCATGGGTCCATATAAGCTTGACTGTAGCGTTGCCGATAACTGCAACACCATGCCCAAATGCTCCACCACGTATACCATGAAAATGGAACTGATGCCAAACACAATCACAACCAGACGCATTGTCATGGCCACTGTGCGCTCCGTCATTTGTTTGTTGCCCATGCGCGGCTTTACAAAATCCTCCAAAATGACGGCTGCCAACGAATTGAGCAGCGTTGAGAGCGAACTAAGAGCAGCGCTAAATACGGCGGAGACAAAGAGACCCGGCAAACCGGGCACAACACCCAGGACACGCATCACCAGCAGCGGCACCAACTGATCCCGACGTCCAGCTAGCTGTGTAGTGGAAATAACTGTTAGTGTAAGGTAGAACCCGTATATCTTACGCACCCCTGTTGTCATTGGATCGCAGTCATAATAGGTGGCATAGCAAACCAGACCCACATAGATGCAGCCCATATAGAGTAGAGTTAGGCCTATGCTGAAGGTAAAAAGCGTTTGCTTTATATGCTTCAGGGAGGGCAGGGACATAAAGCGTTGAATAGTCGCTTGATTGATGGAAGTATTTTGCAGCTTAAAGAAAGTGCCGCCCACAAATACAGATAGCACGCTCATACGCACTGTGGGATCCAAGCTCCAGCTATTAAGTAAAGTAATTTTAAGCATGGAACTAAGCTTAAAGTAGTTTAGTTACTTACTCAGGCGTATTAAGACGACCACCATCCATATTCCGCTGCCAGACAACACCAAATCCGCCCAAATCAATAGTGCCCTTAATCATAATGACCACCAAAGAACCATACATTACGACACTCTGCACCACATCCGTCCACACGACGCCCTTAATGCCACCCACTGTGGTGTAAAATGTGCATATGACGATCACAATTGGCGTTATAGTATGTACGCCAATACCACTGACTTGGTTAAAGGTCAGAGCTGGCACATATACTGCAATGGGCAGCCAAATGATCTAAAAATAAACATTCGTAAGAGTTTTTAAAAATTAACAGCTGGGGGTTTCTCACTTACCGCCTTGAGCACAAAGAGCGAGGCGCCAAATAAACGCATGCGGCGACTGAAACGTCTCTCAAAATACTGAAAGAGTGAGTGTGTGTAAGTATTTGCGAAAAAAAAGAAAAGTCGAAAAGCGGATCCAGCGGATTCAAAGTGTGGAACAACACAATTATTAGAGCTAAAAATAAAACTACTTTAATTTGTCTTAAATGTATTTATTAATGATTTAGTTAATTTCATTTAGGACGCTTATGTTCCACATCTTTGTGCAGTTCCTACAACTTCAACTAGACTCTAATTATTAGAGTATACCACATGATGCATTTCCCATGAAACTATAGTAAAGTAGTCCTGGGAAAAACAGTTTTGTAGCATCAAAAACTGAAGACAAAAACTGGATTCATTGGAAAGCTCTAAATTCCAGTTAGCAAGCTTTGCCAAAAGTAAAGCAAGACGCTTAGAGTTAATTGCACAGCACTGCAGTTTCGGTTACGGCAAATGCCAACAGCATGCCGACATTAAGTAGTATGGGTCACAGGTAATAGCATCCATTCAAAGGCAGAGCTGTAAGTTCGAAGCACTTGACAACGTTAAAGGTTCAATTTTTGGGGTTCAGTAACTGTGCAACTGAGATGCAGCTGGAGAAAGTGTTTGTGGACCACAGCAAAAAAGTAAATGAAGTGCGTTGAAAAGTGAGTTTGGCGCTGAACTCAAAACATGATGGCACCAAACAGACCCACAGGGCCAGGCAGCCTCCAGGAATCACCTGATCCTTTATACGTGCCAACTGCAAAGAAAACGCCAGACAAGTGAGTAAACACAGCTTAGTAAAACAATTGAAACACAATGTAAAAACTGCATAAAACAGCTTCACTCTTGAATTGAATACTTAAGATATCTTGAATTTTATAATCAGGAAAGCACGGCTTGCTTAACCCTCACCTGCTGGAACATTATTGCAAGTGGATTGCCAGAGTATCTGTGTGGGATAAATGATTATTCAACAATACCATAACCATATTTTTAATGCTTACTCTCTTCAGCTTACTCAGCTAAGATCCACAGAGTAACTAAGGAAATGAATAAAATAAGTATTTAAATAAAAGACCACTTTATAAAAACAATACATGTATTTATTTATAACTAAACTATTTTTTAGTCAAACTCCTTTTTGCCACTATCTATCTTCACATCGACTTGCGTTTTGCGCTTGAACAGCTCCTCCAAATCAATGGTCTGATAATGTTTCTTGGGCAAAAACCGACGCATGCAAGGCGTTACTAAAGCAGGATCCATGTCAGACACATCCTGCCAACCAAACACCAAGCTGGCCAACAATGCAACCACAGTACAAATGACACCACCCAATGCGGTGTACCAAAAGAAAGACAAATGATAAAAATTGCGATCCGAGGGACTGCAAGAAGGAAATAAAAAAGTAAGAAAAAAAGTTTGTTGTCTACAATACTTACCTGTACTGATGCAGAGTGCGCCAAACTGTTGCATTATCATATTCATAATCACAGCCAGACACAGAGACTGGCAGCTTCGGATAGCGAATCTCGCCGTGCATCTGTAAAAGCTGTGCCTTAATGCAGATCCAAGACAAGACAACAAATGAAACCAAGCTGCCAGTTAAAGCGCTCTAAAATTGAAACATTTTTAAGTCAAGTGCTCTTATTTGAGTACAAACAGAGTGAAAACAACCTTTGCGTTAACCCAGGGCAGGCAAACACCCATTACATAGATGCCCAGAAGCGGACCCATTGATACGGCTGAAGTGGTGGTGGCTAGCTGCACCACCATGCCCAGCTTTTCCACAACATTAACCAAGCCCATGCAACACAAGCCAGAGATGACAACAATGCCACGTAGGAGAAAAGCGGTTTGACGCTCCGTCAGAGGCTTCTTTAGCAAAGGACGAATCATATCCTGTGAAATCACGCAAGCCATTGAGTTCAGTCCAGTTGATAAGGAACTTAAAGCAGCGCTAAAAACACCAGCCACAAAAAGTCCTGGCAAACCGGGCAACGAGCCCAGAGTGCGCATCATCAGCAACGAAGGCAACTGATCACTGGCCTTGGCTAGCTGAAGGAAAGACATAATAGGGTTAAAAAAAATATGACTTCTTTAGACTTTAGCTCACATTGGTGCTAATAGGATCACAATCGTGGTAAACAGCATAAGTCACAAGGCCCATATAACTGCAACAGCTCAATAGAAAGATGAGAAGTACAGTAAACAAAAACATTGATTGCTTGGCATGCTTATAGCTTGGCAGCGATAGAAAACGTTGTATGGACACCTGATTCACATCCGATGATTGTATTTTGTGCAAAGTGCCGCCAACAATAACAGACAGCATCGATAGACGCACAGTTGGGTCCCAGGTCCATCTAAAAGCAGTTAAGAGCTTATGATAATTCTCAATTAATCTCTATATAATTTACTTACTCCGGTGCATTGAGACGACCGCTTTCCTCGTTTCGTTGAAGCACCACTCCCAGGCCGCCCACATCGTAGGTGCCTTTAATGCACACAGTCAAAATTGAACCATACATAACGAAGCTCTGGATGACGTCTGTCCAAATGACCGCTTTCAGGCCACCCTGAAATATTTGCGGATTGTGTGTGTGTGTGTGTGTGTGTGTGGACAAAAGGGGCAATCCATGATTTAATTAAATCTTACCACACACGTGTAGAAAGTGCAGATTATGCAGACAATGGGCGTGATAACATGGATGCTCGTGCCAGTGACTGCAATTATTCAAATCGACAATATATGTTGTATAGATTCCCTAGACACTATAAACTAAGTCTAAGGCTTACCTTGATTGTAGGTGATGGCAGGCACATAAAGAGCCACAGGTAGCCAGAGCATCTGCATTCAACATTTACATTAAGTTGAAAATGGAATATCTTAACTGTTTATTATATACTTGCCGTGCCAACAATAAACAGCACAGAGCCAAAGTTACGAATGCTTGCACCATAACGAAGCTCAAAATACTAAACAAAGTTTATATAATTAACAGCAAAACGGAAAGCTAAAATACTTATAAATATTTTTCATATTTAGGAACAATTCGTGTTAATGACATATAGATTAGCGTGGTGATTACACAAAGTTCAAGTCAAACACGTCGTATACTTAATCAAAAACTTTTATTACAAGTCTTAAGTCGTTAGCACATGCTAAGTTTTATTTGAATCATTTCTGAGAATTCGACTTTAAGGCAGTCTCATCAAGCTGCACACTTGCGTATTTGTTTGTATAGAAGCGTCGCATGCAGGGCGCCAACAGCTCAACATCCACATCCTCAGGCTTATGACGTCCGAATATGAAGCCCGAAAGATAGCCAACAATAACGCCCACGGTCGAAGAGAAGAGTGTGTAGTTCATAAAGGAAATATGATAGATTTGCTGGAAAAAGCTGAGTGAACTATGGAAAGTTCCATTAATTCCAATTCACTTCTTCCCAAACTCATTTCAGCTACTTACGCCGCCTCAGTGGCAGTGAATGTCGCATTCGCTGGAGTCATCAATGACCGTTCAAATTGGTAATCGCAGCCCTCTATGCTGACCGGTTTGCTTTCGTAGCGCAACTCACCCGAATTCATGGCCAGCTGAGCATTTACGCATAGCCAGGTCATGAATAAAAAGGAACTAAGAGCACCAGCTAGAGCGCTCTGAAAATAAACAAGGCATAGTTCAAATACATTTACATAAATTAGTAAAGAGTCTCCCACTTAAAGTATCCAATTCTACTAGTGCTTACTAATTAAAATTCAGTAAAAAAAGGAAATGTTAATTCTTGCATTTCCAAACTAGTCAGTATGTGTTAGAAAGACTAGTGCTTTTTAATTAGCACTTAGGAAGAACTAATTTTCATTTTCTTTACCCAAAAAATTACATACTTTTGCATTAAGGCGCGGAAATAGCATGCCCATCACAAAGAGCGCTAACAGTGGACCCTGTGTCACAGAACTAAGCGACATGAATAACTGCATCACATGTGTTCCCATGCGTTCCACGACAAAAACAAGTCCAACGCTTACAGAACCAATTATAGCCGTGCTGAGGCGCATTGTGATGGCCGTTTGGCGCTCGGAGAGGGGTTTCCTGCATAGCGGCTTGATGTAATCTTCGAGAAAAACAGCGGCAAGGGAATTGAGCGCTGTGGACAGTGAGCTAAGTGCGGCACTAAACACTCCGGCCACAAACATGCCAGATATGCCGGGATATGACTTAAGCGTATCCATGACAAGCAACGGCACCAGCTGATCCTTGGCTTTGGCCAGCTATAAATCAGTTGGTTAGTTGTTGAGACTTTAAGGAATTCCCAGAACACACACACACACACACTTTGTTGTCAGCGGATCACAATCGTAGTAGGTGGCAAAAAGCAAAACGCCATTGTACAATGTCAAGGCAGTTAATAAAACCACACCTCCAATAAATATCGCAGACGCTTTCTTCATGTCCTTCACATTGGGCAGCGATAAGTAGCGTTGTGTGATGATCTGATTGCAGCCCACATTGTATGTGCAATGCGCCGTATAGCCAAGAAACAAGGCCAATACAGACATGCGCATCTTGGGATCGAATGAGAATCTATTTAAAAAAAACAGAAAATAAAATGTTAACTTTAGCTACTTAACTTACAACTATAAAAGCCGCCCACATGTATCTCAAATTTTAAATACAACTATTAAAATGTCACCTACTCAGGAAACTCGAGACGTCCAGTTGCCAGATTGCGCTCTATGACCACACCAAGGCCGCCCACATCGATGGTGCCCTTAACAACGACAAAGATTACGGCGCCAACCATAATTACGGTTTGTATGACATCCGTCCAGACGACAGCCTTCAAGCCGCCAACAGTGGTGTAAAATATGCAAACAATACACACCGCCGGCGTGATGATATGAACATTAACGCCAGTCACTGTAAAGTAGCCAAGTCAAGAAGTGCTTAAAAAAATAGCTACTATTCAGAAGCTTACCCTGATTAAAGGCCAGTGCTGGCACATATATGACTATTGGCAGCCAGATCAACTAGATGGAATAGAAATTGTTGATTATTTGGTATTTTTGGCTCAATTGTTCAGGGGAACTTACTGTGGTTATGGTGAAGAGACCTGAGGCCACAAGTCGAGTGGTTTTGCTAAAGCGCAGCTCAAAGTACTGTAAATATGTTTTTCTTTGTTTTTCTCTGCTTGTTGCCACTTTACATTTGATTTTCACATAAACAACACAAAGTACAAAAGAACATAAGAACAGACATACACCAACACACACACAGACACGTTCTGCCCGACAACGTTGCGCATGCATAATCGAATATTACATATACGCCATGAAGCTTATATCGGCTAGCTTATAAGCCACAACTGCGACCACAATTCCATTCTCAGTCCAGCAAAACAGTTTGGGCTAAGCTCTTTGTACTCCTATTTGGAATTTTCAGGCGAAACGCACCCAAATATTTCACTTGATAAAACAACTACAGCTGAAAACAATGCTTGGACTTTTGCTGGCAATCCTGCTACATGACAGGCAAATAACTTGCACACATATTTGTCTGGCGTTGGTCTATGCATTGTTTTACAAATACCCCCGGAGGCGTCTGGTTTGATTTTAGGTACCCAACCAGCTTTAGATGACTTACCGAGCTGGAGCCAAAAATCTTAAATAACTGCTCCATAAATATTTCATGGCAGTGTGGGTTTAAACACAACTTCTTCTTACACGATTTATATTTACTGACAACAGCAGAATAGAGAAGTTGGATATGTAACAAGTGTTATGCAGCATACCGTTTAGTTACTTAAGAATAACATTTGCCAAGCTATTATTTTCAACATGCCGAAATTTAAATACCCTTGCAGACAAATTTTGGCAACTGCTAGGGTATAAACAAAAAAACACGATGACATGAAACACAAACTAGACAACGTTAAGCTTACCTCATAGGTGGACGTCAGTTGTAGGTTGCAAAAAACGGGCAAGAAGATATACCACGATATTAGTCCCGATATGGCCAGCGTAATAAGTATAAAGGCGTACTGAGTGCCATAAACATAAATCTCCGTTGAGGTGCCAAGCAATGAAATGCCAGAAACAAAGCTGTAAAATAAAAATTAAAAGTATGAATATCTGTTTTAATCACATATTTGTATGTAAACTTTAAGCTACAATTATGTCTGTGGTATTTGCAAAACTTTTCAAATCTTTTGCCATTTATCTCATAATCACAACTACAATCTGATGATAAATGTCCACAACAATCATGATTTCAATTTATTTCCCAAAACATATGCAATGGCCCCAAGCTTTAGCCACGTCAAAAAGGAAAGTTTTTATGCAGCCAAAATACCATTAAAAGTTCATAACAAGTTGAGGTATGCAGATGCAGGCACAGTATCCACCACTACAACCTAATGAACTAAATAAAGCATTAAATATACACACAACAGCAAATAAAAAAATGGAACAGATCTCAAAGGAATGTGAAAGAAAACGCAGGCAAATAATTGTAATTCAAAGCACGTCGGCAGAATTTGTTGCAGAAAGCGAACGACAACAAACAGAATGCACGATAACAATAAAAGGCGCACAAAACAATTGTCGCCGAGGCAAATGACCAAAAGCAGGACAGGATGAAACTCAGGAGCACTCAGTTCCCTTTTCATTCCCTTTTTTTGACAGTCATTAATGCGGTGACAATACACCCAAGACAAAGGCAATGCGAAAGGTGCTTGACCAAACGTGTCAAATAGAATGGCCCAAAAGCATGGCATAACCCCCCACAAGGTCGATGCCGAAACAAAAAAGTAATTTGACAAATTATTTGAGTTTTGCGGCTGCTGCCGTAAGTTTAACTAACTTCAATCATGCTTCGAGGCTCTGACCTAACAGCGAAACGAGCTGCTAAGCTGGATTCATGCGCCAGATACTACTTAGCGACAAAAAAAGTTCGCCCCGAGCCATATCAAAGAGCATTATCTGCATAATCATCGGCCACCATAAACTTGACCCTGACACTCTCTATTGTATTATGTATATGGATTTATTCTGGCATCTCGCCTCACATTCACTTTTAATGCTCTCTTGTTGCAAATTTGCGTAAAGTTTAAATCAAATTCTTTTGTTTGCCCTGACAAACATTGAGTCAGACACCGACTGCTGGGCTAGCAGTTTTATGCGATTTATCTTAGGTTACGCATACGCACGGTCGGTCGCGGGTAGCTTAACGCAAACCTAGTGAAATTAGGCGCATATTTTTGATTGATTTCGGAGAAGGCGGACAAATTCGATTAAGCAAGCATTTAGTTGGGTAATCTATATAATCAATTTAAAGGAAATTTAAAGAATAAGCAGCTTTTTTAATCTATATAAAACTTAACTAAGGATTATTTGCATAATATCAGCAATGATAGCCAGCGACAACAAACTACTTTGAGCAACTATCTATTTCAAAGACTAAATTAATATCTTCTTCTACGAATCGATTACATTTATGTGAACTATAAAAAGTTTGTGGAAAACCATAATTTTCCCTAAATATCAAGAGTGACATAAAAAAATGTGTATAGCCAAGAAGAAGATTATAAATTCAAAATGCATTCTCCTCTTCTCCATACTGGCCTTACTAAAATCGTTAATTCAAGTTATTCCATATCTATGGCATGCAGACCACATAAACTGACACAAAGTAATGGAACAAAATCGTGCACAATTCAATTGAAGCTGGAATTACAAAACTGTTTGACCATACCTACAAGAGCAGTCAGAGCAATCCCATTAAACGCTGCACGCTCCAGTCAAAGCAATTAAATGAGCCGCATACATCCTGCTTGCCCCCAAGGGCCTTGCCTCAGTCCCATTTACATATACATACTAGTTGCTGTTGTTTTGATAATGCTATTGGTATTGGTGTTGATGCTGCTGTAACTTACCTCGCCACTAAAGACAGCGAAACCGGAAGCACTTTCATTTTGCGTCCACCCACCAAGTAATCCAATGCTTCCGAATCGCGTCGTTCTTCGATGCCAGCTGAGCCGGGGCCATCCTTTTCATCGGTGGACAGTTGGACCTTTTGCTTTTTCTGCTTCTTCTCGATAAAGCCAAAATAGAAGCCAATTACGGCACAGACCGCCAACATGGCAATGAAAACCAAATAATCAACAATTCCAAAATGTTGCAGGGTGCTACTTAAATCGCTCACGCTGAGCTTCTCTGTCATGCTGGACGAGGAGGGTGTGCGTAGTATTGTTGTTGGAGTTGTTGTTGTTGTTGTGGTACTGCTTGAGGTTGCCGCACTTGTTGTTGCTGCTGTTGTTGTTGTTGTTGTGCTGCTAATTATGGATTGGACTGTCTGAACAATCGCATTGGCCATTGTGGTTGGCGCATTAACAGCCTCCACCATTGTTGTGGCCACCTCCTCGGTTGTCGTTGACATAATTCTGTAGACCGCAAGTTGCTTTTATGTGTTTATTTTTATTGACTTCCTGCCGCGTTGCTTAAGCGCACTTTTTGCTTTAATGCGTTCAGCTTTGATTACTTTAGTATTAGTTAAGCCGCACAGAAACCGAACGCACACATATAGATAGATACAATTGCTGGAAACTTCTTCGATTTTCATTTAGTTTTTGCCGCTAGCAAAATGTCAACTTCTTGCAACTTTACCACAAACTCAACTTATTGTTGCTTAGTATGCTGACCGTGTTGCAGTTGCTAGTTGTGGCTAGTTTTTTGCAGAAATATTTGTTAAATATTGGTGCAAAGTTGTTTGTAGTTTATTGCGATGTAGCTGCTTAAGATATTACCAAATAAGATTAAAGTTTTAACCCTTTTTGTAGTAGTTTGACTTTAGAATTTAAAGCTAAATACTGTTAATGAAGTTAGTCAATAATTAGATACATTTAATGACCTTGCACGTGTCGTTAATTCAAAAGGACAACAAGTGTTGAAAATTTTATGTTCACACACAAGCGACACGCACCAAGCGCAGCGAAAAACTGAATTTAAAAACTCACACGAACTGAGCATCTTCTGTGGCTTTGTGATCAACAATGCTTATCAAAGACGATCTTTTAATTCATGTAAATCTCTTAAGTGCGCCTGTCTGTGTGAGTGGCTTCTTTATCACAAAATTTATATACAACGTAAATAAATACACACCCCCACTTGCTAGATGACTGTGGCTGATGTGTGTGAAAGTCTGGGTCTGCCATTAGATGCATTAGCTTATAAGCTTTGTGAGGTCCGGATAACGATAAAAGTGTAAAGCCAAAATCTTTTTCTCAGTTTTTTTCCTATCATCACACTTGTTACACGCAGACGTCAGCCAGGTGTCAGGGTGTCATGTTGACATTTTAGATAGCGTGATTCAGGTGCTTTAATTATATAGATGTTTGTATACATTGTATAGTTAGTTTAAACTGGCTGCTACCAAGTGACTTCTGGTTATGCTTACATTAAACAACACAAAAAAAACCAGATTAATTAAATTTTCCAAAATAAAAATTGAATTTCTCATCGGTTTTTAAACTTTCAGTGAACACGCAATGTAATTTTCACTGTATTTATCTTATTTAATTGAAATTTGTTAAACAGTGTAAGCTGCATTTTTGATGTTTCTAATATTAAGTCTTAATTGGTTTAATAAAAGGAAGACGTCAAACAAACTATTTGCTATATGCGCTAGCAAACGCAACGTCAAACTGGCTTAGGCATGCATGGCGTATGCGTGATCATTAACAAAGTAAGTTAACTAAGAATAGAAATATTAAACTGCACACAATGCACATGGACTAAAATAGCTCGTACACTAACACTATCAAGTATATTGTGTGTTAGATATTTATTTGGACAATTGTTGCATCTTTATCGCTGTCGGTGCATTCAAAGTGGTTTTGATTGAGCTTAAACTAATGAGCTGCCTCACAATAGCAGTATATAAGCTTTGTGGCAATTTGTGTTAGTTATTAAACATACATATGTATATAAATGTGCAACCAGAACTCTACGTAATACAGCAACCGAAATTCATTATTTTACATGTTTCTGATTACTAATTGGTTTTTGATTGTGCTTACAAAACGTAAAGCCGAGCATTTTGTAGTCATCATTGGCCTTAACAATATAGTTGGGTAAAGCCACACTGCGTGGAACTATATATATATATGTAAATACATTCGCAATTCAATTTGGGAATTTACAAAGTGCTTAACGTGGCGTATGCGTAATGAGTGGAACTGACAATGGCAAAAGGCAATGTTTCAAAATCCGTAACAGCTATTAGATTTTCACTTGCTACAAAATTTTCAAAAATTTTAATTAAAATATTTTCTTACATGAGTATCACTAATACATTAATTAACAACTAAATGCGCAAAAGCTAGCAAATAACTTCAGTCTTAAAGTATAAATCTTAGAATGCTTTTTCTTCGGAACTCTAATTAAGTTTGTATTAGTTTCCGGCTAAATATTGTACACTTGTTATCTGTTTGTTTAATGAAAAACACGGTCATGTAATCCAAACTTTAATTAAATTTCGTGTTTAAATATTTATAAATCTCAATTTGGGCCACACTGTTATTATTTACAGCTTATAACCCAAGCCCAGCGACTCTAAGCAGACAACCACAATAAAATACAGCAATAAAAAAATATTTATTCAGCATCCAAACTGGCACAAAATAATACAATAACAAGCGGCAAGCTGCCAAAAATTGTGTCCGAAAATTATGCAGCTTAGCACATTCTTAATAATGAACACTGGCAAACACTAAGCCCCTTTTTTAAAAAACCCAAAAATAAATTAAATGTGTGTATATTTTATTACGCCTTGCTTTTAGCTTTTTAATTTATCTGAAAATCGCACCTAGTGCCAAAAACAATTAGCAGCTTTAACAAAATGCGCGTCTAAAACTCTTTTTGACCCGCCCACACGAATTTATTCCTTTGCTGATTTTCTCCCAAGTGGCTTTATTTCCCAGTAAACTTGGTTTACTTGTATTGTTCTTGTCATTGCCTTAGTTTCCCGTTTGACTTTGGCGTTAGTTTGCTGTAGCTAAAAATAGATAAAAAAAAAAAAGGATTTTATTCAGCTGTCAAGGTGGCATGCCTATAAGTGTGAGTAATAATTTCTGAATAATTCATTCATGATAAGAATTCATGATTAACAAAAACCAATGGCGGTTACCAGTATGGCAGAATAATTCAAAAATTCAGATACTTTAAGAGCCTTTTAAAGCACTTCAGTTAAAGATTTCACTGAATTCCCCTTTAATACTTACCTTCTTACGCATATAATGATTTTTTGTGCTCTTAACTAATTAGTATAGGAAAGCTTCTAGTCCTGCACACTCAAGTAAAACACTTTTTTTGTGTATTGTGCACACTTGAGCCAATTTACCGCTTCCGTGTGTTTTTTGCTTGCCACGGCTTGTTGGCTGCTGGCTTCGCTTACTTTTTGTAAAAGTGCCATGTGCTCTGGTACACTTTGATTTTCTTTTACAAGCTAACTAGTAGTTGAAGTGAGAACAAAACTTTTAGATAACTCTTGAACGTTTTGTAACTACGCCATTGTTGCTGAGTACTCTTGTGTTCAAGTTCTTTCATATCAAATGATTAAAAAATTCATTAATATAATGTATTTAATAATATCTCAGTCCAAGCATTTAAGCTTACATTGCATTATTCCCTAATTACAAGCTATTAGCTGTTACATTAAAGTAAATTAATCAAATCAAAATCAGACAAAACATACACTGCTTAGCAGTCTTTTGGCCAAGAGATGACCTTGAACTTGCCAGCCAAGGCCAATGCGAAATTAATGCCAGAATTTTGTAAGTATTTTATATGTCCGCAAGGACTTGATTTGAATTAAGCTGCTGCTATTTACATGTTTTTGAGTGCATAAGCATAAATTTAATTTGGCCCATTTACTTGCGGCCTTTGAGTATTAGGGACCAGAAGCCAAATGATTAAATATGTACAAGCCAAAAACTTTATTTTATGTTTGAATATTTGTCTATGGGTCATATTCATATTGAAAGTTTTTCAATAGGCAAATATTTAGCATTCATAAAGTTTATACAGCCTAAAAGTTTAAAAGGTGCCTCAAAATAATGAAGTAACTTCTCATGAAATTTTATAATAATTCTAAGAAATATTGATGAATTATTAAATTACCTGTTTAATAAGGTCTTGGAAATATATGAACTGTTAGGACGGTTCAATGCAAGAAATAATTTTTGAAGCCGTTCGTAACAATAATTATTTGTCAATGAAAATATTACCATTTAAAATTTGACAGGTAAAATTTAAGATTTACAACAAAATCGCCTAGTCAAAGACTTCCCCAAACTTTGACAATTGGTAGTTGAGATAGTGCTCACAAAATAGGTAAGAAAACATTATTATTAATTAAGCCAACAAAGCAGTTTCTTTTCAGAGATAAAACTTCAGCAACAAAAATTAGTTCAAGCTTTTTCTTTATAGCGCTCTTCAAACTCCATCATAATCTTAATGACCGGATCGTTTAAGTATTTGCGAACCTCTCGATTTAGAGGATAGTCCTTGTGATCCCACATAGGATCCTCCATATGATGCAGTTTTCTGTTAGGCAGTCGGTCAGCCAATGCCAATACATCCTCCACTGCAGCCATATCATCATTGTCTGAATACCACAAGTGCAGTTCGGACTTAATGTTTTCGACGGGATAATCTGGAGGCTGCTCCGATTTATATACTTCAAGATTCTTCTTGGTGCCGTAATCATACTGTCTAAAGTTCCCAGATTGCTGTTCCTGCAGATAATGCAGCATTTGATTGGAAGAGCAGCCGGCTGGGTGCGTTGCATAATATTCAGGCATTGCAGTCTGTTTAATAAAAATTTGTACAAAAATTAGATTAATATTCGGCTTTGAATTAAGCAAATGATTATACTCACTATATTCACTCGTCGATCATTGTAAATTTTGTCTATAGCATTGTCACAAACTAATCTCAGTTGCTGATCCGGCTCACATAAAGTAGAAAACAAAGTCAAAAGGCCGTTATTGTGTGGTATAAATTCTTGGCTGGAAAACAATAGAGAGTAGGTATTCTGGTATCCCAGATAGGGGCCTACCGATCGCACCAAGCTGTTTTTCATGTGTGTCATAATTGCAATTGGGGCAAACATATGGGCCGTTTTTATCTTTTCGTTATACTCTGGACGCATGGACATCAAGGTGAAAAATGCTGTTGTTCCTTGGGAATGGCCCACGTAGTGAATGGAATTTTGTCCCTGCCCATTGGTTTTCAAAGCGTAATCGATCATGGCTGCTATATCATAATATCCAATTTCATGCCAGCTAAAATTCCAGAAATAAGGATGATGTGTAGAACGTGATGTGTGATTCCTCGAGTAAGTGGTGCCACGTGCATTTCCCAGCCAGACATCAAAGCCCATATCAGCTAGTAAGAAAGCCAGTGAGTCATTTGGACCACAAAGTGTCCAAATGTCTGAGCAACTCGTCAGTCCATGTTGAATAAGTACGATAGGGCGGTGTTTATTTTGGTTCTGCAACTTGTGGGAATAAGGTATCCGAAAGACGCCTACGATGTATCCATCCTCGGTTACTATATGATGATGTTCCGAAGGATATCCATGTGCAGCAATGCGATCTGCCTACAGAAAAAATTAGACTCCGATAGAAACTTTAAGGTCAATACATTATTAATATTTGAACTCACAGTTGTGCGACGTCCTTGAAGACTTATGTGCGCCTCTGGATTGTCATACAGTTTAAAAAAGTCAATGTTGCCTGGAATTTTATTTACAGCTGCACATTCTATGGCAACAACCGAGGTAACCGCTAATATTAAAGCGAAAACGAATTGGCTCTGCATTGCTTAACGGTTGAACTACGACTGCGGTTAAATAAACATTTGGCTAAAAGTATTTTTGCAGCCTTTTCAAGACTTATCAACAAGTGGAATTGACAATCAGATAAAAGATAGGAATGGTAAAAGTGTTATTATACAAAAACTCAGATTATAACTATAAAAATTTAATAGTTCAGTTAGAATTAGTGTATATAATCTGATTGTGAATTTTTAACATTTACTTTTGGCTGTTTTATAGTTGCTTCATTGATTCACAGTACGCACATGTGGATCACAACAACTAAACAGCTTTCCTTAATCGCATACCTCCTCGAAGTTTGTCAAGTGATAACTAATAATTTTTAAGATTGCGGCTCGCAATATGACAACAAAAACATAATTATCAATGAAGCGATTATTTTTTATAAATAGGCTTTCCAAGAGATTAAAACACTTTCTTAAGCTTACAAATTAATCGTAACAATCACATTCCTTTATTGCGCTCTTCAAACTCAATCATTATCTTTATGACGGGCTCATTTAAGTACTTGCGAACCTCCCAGTTTAAGGCAAAGTCCCCGTGATCCCACTCAGGGTCCTCCATATGATGCAGTTCCCTGTTGGGTAAACGGTCTGCCAATGCCAAGACATCCTCCACTGCAGCCATTTTATCATTGTCTGAATACCACAAGTGCAATTCGGAACTTATGTTTTCTACAGGATAGTCTGGAGGCTGTTCCGATTTATACACTTCCAGATTTTTTTTCGTACCGTGATCGTAAAGCCTAAAGTGTCCCGACTGTTGCTCCTGAAGATAATGCAGCATTTGATTGGTTGAACAGCCGGCAGGATGCGTAGCGAAGCCATCAGGCATTGCAGTCTATTCAAATAAACATTAGTTGATATTCAACAGGAATTTAAAAATCATACTTACCATATTTACGCGGCCACCAGCGTAGAGGTTCTCCATAACACTCTCACAAACTGGTCGAAGCTGTTGATCTGGTTCACATAAGTTGGAAAACAAAGTCAAAAACACATTATTGTGTGGTATTATTTCTTGGCTGGAAAATAAAAGCGAATAGGTGTTCTTATGTCCCAAATATGGACCCACTGAGCGCACCAAGCTGTTTTCCATGTGGGTCATGATTGCAATCGGGGCAAACATGTGGGCCGATTTTATCTTCTCATTATATTCTGGACGCATAGACATCAAGGCAAAAAACACAGATGTTCCTTGAGAGTGACCAACATAGTGAATGGACTTTTGTCCCTGTCCATTGGTTTTTAAGGCATAATCAATCATGGCTGCTATATCGTAGAAGCCAATCTCATGCCAGCTAAAATTCCAGAAATTAGGATGTTGTGTGGAGCGTGATGTATGGTTTCTTGAGTATGTGTTGCCCCTGCCGTTACCCAACCAGACATCAAAACCTGCATCAGAAAGCAAATAAGGAAGCGCATCGTTTGGACCACTAAGTATCCAAGCGTCCGAGCAACTCGTCAGTCCATGTTGAATAAGTACGATGGGCCGATGTTCGTTTTGGTTCTGCAACTTGTGGGAATAAGGTATCCGAAAGACGCCTACGATGTAGCCATCCTCGGTTACTATATGATGATGCTCTGAAGGATATCCATGGGCAGCAATGCGATCACCCTTCATAATAAATTTGATTCCACTTTTAAACTAAGGTCAACTGCGTGGCAGATAAAGAGGACTTACAGTTGTGCGACGTCCATTAAGACTTATATGCGCCTCTGGATTGTCATACAGCTTAAAGAAGTCAAAATTAGCTGAAAGTTTATTTACAGCCGCACACTGTATCGCAACCACCGAGGTAAGCAATAAAATTATTGGGAAAACAAGATGGTTCTGCATTGTTTAACGATTGTTCTATAACTGCGGGCGAATGAACAGTCTTCTATTGGTTTTTAAGCAGCCTGTTCAAGGTTTATCAACAAGTGGGCTTATCAGGTTATAGATAGGAATTGAACAAGTGCTATTACAAAAGGATCAGCAAAGAAATTTTGGATTTTGCAGCGTTACTGATAACTATAAATTCTTATAAGTTTGAGCATATTCCACTTTTCTAAATTTAAAAAGCTAATTACAATTATTAAACTAATAAACCACAAAGTTTAGTTGTGGTATTTATTTTAAAGCATACCCTTTCTGATTATAACATTTTACTCGCCAATTAATTATAGCTCCCAAAAAAAACAAAAAAAAAATTACTATCAATAAAACGATTATTTCTTTGTGAGGCAAATAAGATTTCTGAGGGATTACATCTGTGGGCACATGGAAGAGTAGCATGTGTACATAAGCTGTTTTGCAATATTGGTTTTTTGTTTATTTCATCGAATTACATCTCATCATCAGAACTAACACTCACTTAAAATTGCTCTATGCAAGAATAATATTTCATTAAAAAACTTATTTGAACATAAGTTGTTTGAAAATAATTAGTTTATTTTTTTGAAGCTGAATATTTATGCTGCTTAAGTCGATATAAGTGGAATAGTTATATGATGAACGGAAGATCGAAATATGTAAAAAAAAAAACTATGTGCACTTAAGATGTTTTGACCAATGCATGGCTCTTTCAAAAAACTTAAGCTAAAAAGTAAAAGCACATAATATTGTGAAGAAACATTATTTTTTAAAACGGATTAAACAGATTTATGCGCTTTGACATCTATGTACCTCCTAACACAATAACTCAATTCGCACTTAAGTCGACTTAAGCTACTCTTCCATATGACCACAGAAAAATTTACATTAATAGTAAAACCTTATTTAAGCAACTATGTTCCGTTGTTCCGCTGCTCAAATTCCATCATGATTTTAATGACCGGTTCATTCAAGTATTTGCGAACCTCCCAATTAAAAGCAAAGTCCCCGTGATCCCACTTAGGATCCTCCATACGATGCAGTTTTTTGTTAGGCAGACGATCAGCCAATGCCAAGACATCCTCCACTGCAGCCAAATTATCATTGTCTGAATACCACAAGTGAAGTTCGGAGCTTATATTCTCAACAGGATAATCTGGTGGCTGTTCCGATTTATATACTTCAAGATTCTTCTTGGTTCCGTAATCATACTGTCTAAAGTGCCCAGATTGCTGTTCCTGCAGATAATGCAGCATTTGATTCGAAGAACAGCCAGAGGGATGCGTCGATAAAAGCTCCGGCCTTGCAGTCTATATATAATATGTATGGTTAATGCTTGGTTTTCAAAATTCTTAATAAATGTAGTACTTACTGAATTCACGCGGCCACCAGATTGATTTCCCATAGCTTTGTCACAGACTGGTTTTAGCTGCTGATCCGGCTCACATAAATTGGAGAACAAAGTCAAGAACACGTTATTGTGTGGAATTATTTCTTGGCTGGAAAACAAAAGAGAGTAGGTATTCTGGTGTCCCAAATAGGGACCTACTGAGCGCACCAAGCTGTTTTCCAAGTGGGTCATGATTGCAATAGGAGCAAACATGTGAGCCGTTTTTATCTTCTCATTGTACTCTGGACGCATGGACATCAGTGTAAAAAATACTGTTGTTCCTTGGGAATGGCCAACATAGTGAATGGACTTCTGTCCCTGTCCATTGGTTTTCAAGGCATAATCAATCATGGCTGCAATATCGTAGAAGCCAATCTCATGCCAGCTAAAATTCCAGAAATTAGGATGTTGTGTGGAGCGTGATGTATGGTTTCTTGAGTATGTGTTGCCCCTGCCGTTACCCAACCAGACATCAAAACCTGCATCAGAAAGCAAATAAGGAAGTGCATCGTTTGGACCACTAAGTATCCAAGCGTCCGAGCAACTCGTCAGTCCATGTTGAATAAGTACGATGGGCCGATGTTCGTTTTGGTTCTGCAACTTGTGGGAATAAGGTATCCGAAAGACGCCTACGATGTAGCCATCCTCGGTTACAATATGATGATGCTCTGAAGGATATCCATGGGCAGCAATGCGATCACCCTTCATAATAAATTTGATTCCACTTTTAATCTAAGGTTAACTGCGTGGCAGATAAACAGGACTTACAGTTGTGCGACGTCCATTAAGACTTATATGCGCCTCGGGATTGTCATACAGCTTAAAGAAGTCAAAATTAGCTGGAAGTTTATTTACAGCCGCGCACTGTATCGCAACCACCGAGGTAAGCAATAAAATTTTTGTGAAAACAAGATGGTTCTGCATTGTTCAACAACTAAACTGGTACTACGGTTAAACAAACATTCGAGCTTGTGTTTTTTAGCTGCCAGTTCAAAGTTTTTATTTAAGTGGTCTCAGTTTATTAGATTAGGAGCAGTAAAAGTGCTACACAAATAAGTCTGCAGGAAATTTTTGATAATGCATCTAATATATACTTAGTTTTAAAATTTTCCCATTATCCAATTTCTAAACGCATTTCGCAATTAAAAACTGATTAACGACTTAATTTCAAGTGGCTGCTCTCAAACAGCTTATAATTAGTTTACCAAATATTTGCAGTCAATGTGTAATTGGTAATTATGGTTATTTCCAGCAAATGGCCTTAATATTTGTTGAATGAAGTACGTCGCTTGCTTATCAACCTAAAATTACCTTACTTATCGTTAATCCAATTTTTAATTTCATACGTTAGCTTGAACTAAATATAGAGCTGATTACTTGCCCACACACGATCGTAGTCCATAAATTAGAATAAGCAAATGTTGTGTAAAAACAAACACTTAAGTCAAAAATGAACAGCAACACTGTATATGGTTAGATTTTGTATTTTAAGAAGTAAGACAATTTGCAATTAGGGCTCTCGTTACCTCAAAACATTACAAGCAATTTATAACGCTTAACAGACATACTCTGATCTAGTTAGATTTCTGTTCATTCATAGTTCTCTCAAAACTTTTTAAAATTTTAGTGACTGGATCATTGATATAACGGCGAAGCTTTAGGCTCAGGGCAAAATCATCGTGACCCCACTTAGGATCCCTAATACGATGCATTACTCTGTTCGGCACACGATGAGCCACAGCGAAAACATCCTCCACTGAAGCCATAACATCATTGTCTGAATACCAAAAGTGCACCGTGCACGTTATATTCTCGACTGGATAATCTGGTGGCTGCTCAGATTTATACATTTTCAAATTCATTTCAGTGCCGTAATCATACTGTCTAAAATGTCCTGACTGTTGTTCCTGCATATAATGAAGTATTTGATTTCGGGAACAGCCAGCGGGCTGTTCACCGACTCCTTCTACTAGAGCTGTCTGTTAAATAGAATCTATTAGGATTTATACCTAGTTTTGCGTTACAATGCTTACCAAATTCCAACGACCAGAATCGTAAAACCTTTTTACAAAACGCCGCTCAATTGCGTGCGCCAGGGGCGCCCATAAGTTAGATATAATGGTTAACATAAGGTTATTATACGGTAAAAACTCTCCGTTGGAAAACAAACGCGACCATATATTCTGATGACCCAGATATGGTGCCAATGTACGCACTAACTTGTTTTTCATGTTTGCCATAACTCCAACTGGAGCAAACATGTGAGCCGTTCTTATCTTCGCATTGTACTCTGGACGTAAGGACATCAGGATGAAAAATACTGTAGTTCCTTGGGAGTGGCCTACATAGTGAATAGACTTGTGTCCCTGTCCATTGGTTTTTAAGGCGTAGTCAATCATGGCAGGTATGTCATAGTAACCAATCTCGTGCCAGCTGAATTTCCAGAAGTCCTCGCAAAATGTCGAGAGTGTGGTATGATTTCTTGAGTATGTGTTGCCACGACCGTTTCCCAACCAGACATCAAACCCGGCATCTGCAAGAATGTACGGCAATGCATTGTCTGGACCAACGTAAATCCAAGCATCCGAGCCACCCATTAAGCCATGCTGAATAAGCACAATTGGACGGTTGTCGTCCTGATTCTGCAACTTATGGGAATATGGTATACGAAAGACCCCGAGGATATAACCATCTTCAGTGACGATGTAATGGTGCTCAACCGGGTATCCATGTGCCGCAATGCGATCAGTCTGATAAAATATTTGTATACACAATTAAGTCCATTAAATAACTCATATCACAGACTTACCGTTGTTCGTCGGTTTAGATTTTCTAATTTGCTGTACAACTCTGTTGCAAATGGTGAAATAAATAACGATGCAGACTGTACGTCAACTTCTGAGATAACCAATAAAATTAAAGCCGAAAGTAAGTGGTTCCACATTTGACTTTAAATTTTGATGTAGCCTTTTTCTGGGTGGTCTCAGTATCCGAAATCTGTATAGGTGATACTTGCCCACACATGACGATGGTCATGGATTGCAAATTTTAATTTAAATAAATATTAACTGTATAATGTGCCAAATTCGTTACAAAATCTAAATCTAAAACAGCCTATTTCACACGAAGGTTTTATGACAGCAAAAAAACAACAAACCTGATTAAAGATTTAACAAATTAATAAAGGTACATACTATATCATAAATAATTAACCTGATAAAAATAATAACAAAAACTGTTAAATCGATAGAAACTTTAGCGGTTTTAGTAAATTTCCGATGTTCTATAAGTAAGAATTAAACAATACAAGATAAGCTAATCTTATGTTAGTCCTCGCCAGGCGGAAGCGGTTGATTTAATTCACTTAGAGCGGGGGCGGGTACTATCTGTGGTGCGACCACGGGTATTGGAGCCAGTGAAGTCAGAACGGGCACCGTGGAGATAACGCTAAAGTCTGAAGTATCCACCAACTCCTTTTTGATGTTGTCCGGATTAATGTAGCCGCCACTTTCATCCTGTTTTAAATAATAATTATAAAAATTAAATGGATGTTTAGACTAAAATCAGATTAAACTTGCCGTAACAAAAACATCCACTGTTTTGCCGGAAATAATATCCAATATTTGCTGGGTGATGCCGCTCATGGGCTCGTCCTGTATGCTCTCGGCGTATTCAAGTAGTTGTGGTCTAAGGTCTGGACACTGCTGCAGAGCATCAGACAGTTGTGGCGGTGGAAGTTGCAACAGCACAGGCAACGACTGCGGCTTAAGACGCTGCACAGTCTTGAGAAAACCCTCCCATATAACCTTTTGTCGCCAAACTTGCTTCAGTATTAAACGCTGCAGCAGATTAAGTACAAAATTAGAGAGTCGCGGACATAGCGTTAAGCTCTGAATTGTAGTACGCATCATTAAGGTCGGCACGGGCATAATCTCAACCAATTGCTGCAGCACAGCCATAAGCACATCCTGGTTATAGACGTCGCGCTCGGCCAGGCACATTGATGTGGCTTTTACAATTGCTTTCAAATCACACACAGTCGTATCAATGGTATGTAGAGCAACCAGCAAATCTGTCGGTGACAGCGCCATCTGCTGATGAGCGAACTCTGCGCCAATGCCGAGCAAGCGATTAAACACCTCCTTAACTACAGCCTGATTGAGCTTAATCAACTTGGGCAGCACGGCGACTAGCTCAGAGCGCGACAGCCCGCTTAGAATAGGTATAAGGACGCGCACATCCTTGACCTTGTTTTGGTAAAGTTCACGCACGCGATGCACTAGATCAGGATGTGGTGTAGGCACGCGTTCAGTCAGTATGTAAATAATACGTATAACCAGAGTCTCCAATCCCTTGGGACAGTCCTCTAGCAGCTTAAGTAACTCCGGCGACTCCACGCCTAGTTTCTTAATTGGTGCATCCAAGCTGCGTAATATGGTGCGTTTTAGTTCCGCTGAGGTCTCAGTAAACACTTGACAAATCTTTTCCAAATAAACTGTTAAAAAAAAAAAAACAATGCGATGAGATAAGAAACTCATATTTTTATTAAAATCAAGTTATTTACCTTCTGGCTGGTAGGGCAACAGTGTGAAAGCCAACAGTAGGCAAATCTTGGCAGTATCTTCCTTCCATGCTGCCTCCGGCGATGGCCTTCCGTAATCCGCAGAAAATATGGCCTTTGGCGGTGTCTCGGCCACTACAAACTCAAGCCACTCTATGGCGAACTCATCGATGCGTGCCGGAACAATCTTGTGAACATGATAGATGGTAACTAGATGAGAAAGGGCACGCTCACGCAGATCAGCACGTTCGTGGACGGCAAAGTTAAGGAGAACCCGCACAAAACGATTCTTCCGCGGCGGACGCAACACAATCAGGTCCTTGACCATTTCCAAGCCATGCGGCATAAACTCCTCGACGAGACACAGTTGCACTAGCTGCGTAATGGCCTCTTCCGGCAGTATGGGTGCCTCCAAATAAATACGACGCAGTAGAATAATGCGATCTTTATATTCACACCGCTCGCCAATGCCACTAATAAGTTGGTTTATAAGCTCGTTATAGGCGTGATCCGGACGATTCTCGGTCTTAACATATGTGTGCCGTGTAAAGCCCTGCAGAAGCGAGTACTCCTCAAACAGCCAGGAGAAGGCAAGGTCTATTCGCTGCTTAATATCTGCTAATATAAACTCCATAATGCCATAGCGCACATTATCCGGAAACGTGGCTGCAATTACCGTCACCAGTTTGCGTCGCTTAGCCGCCACACCGCCCATGATGCATTGGCGCTCCGAATTGAGTATGCGTAAAATGGCATCAAGCAGACACTTTTCTTTAAGATTGCGCGACAAAGGTTTGGTAATCTCTTGCAGCTTTAGCGTCTTGGCGCGCTCCTTCATCCGCTCAATGACAGTTTGCTCGCCCTTAGACCGCTCCATGGTGTCGCGCAACTTTTTGGTCGCCTCCTCTTTGCGCTGCAGTTCCAGTTCGCTAAGCTTCTCCGGCGACTCAGCCTCATCCACTTCCATAGCAATTGCTTCTGGCAATGCGTCGACTGGAGTATCGGTGAGCGCCTTAGGTCTCATGGGCGGTTCCTTGCTAAAGGCAGCTGCGCCAGGTCCCAGGCGCAGCGCTGTTAGCTGCTGTCCAAATTGATGGGATATGCTGCTTACTTGTTGTGGCAGCGAAAGCTGTTTAATTGGTGTGTACTCCCCAAGAAATTGAGCTGGTGCCGCCTCCGGCAACGATGGTAAAAACTCAACGACGAGATCAATTACCGTTCCAGTGTTGCGCAAGTGCTCTGCCAAAAACTTTTCATTGACGCGTGTGCTCTTCTGACGCTGGCGTTCTAGCTCCTGCTCATCCAGTTCCATTTCTCGGGGCTGCTGTTTTTCAACATGTTGTTGCTCAGAAAGGCGCGCTTTTTTCGCCAAACTCTGAGCCGCATTTTCCAGTATACGCTTTTGCCGCCGTGCCATCTCTTGCTTGTCCATTTTGGGAAGCAGCTTTTGTATTTCAGCAGTGCTGGCACCGAGATCCATAAGTATATTGCGTATGGTGGAAGCGAACTCAAAGGAACCTCTTAGCTTGAGCAATGTTTGCAACTGCAAACGCAAACTTTTGCGAACCGAGCTCACCTGGGAGTCGGTTAATGTGGGCGGCAGATTATTGTTAAGGTGCTTAAAAGCCTCCACAACGGCACCCATTCGTGCCGGTCGCATTTTGGCCACCGTGCAAAGACTACTCGTGCAGGCAATCAAATTCACCGAAGAGATGTGTGTGGTGCCATGGAACTGCAGCATTATATCAAATATGTTTGTGCCCTCCTCCTCCAGTTTCTGGCGTCTTATTAATTTGCACTGCTCTGGCACATCGGAGAGCGAGAAGTCGCCCTCGCGCTTCATGCTATCCTCATCTGCATAAGTTTGCAGTATAATAACGCCTTCCAGGAATTTAATCGCATTTGTGCGTATGCCATCGTTTTCATTGTCAATCAAATCAAGAATTTGTGCCTTTATCAAACTCAGCACATTCCATGCTTGCTCTGCACTATCTGTGACATCAGACAAGCTGCTTAGATATTGTAGTCCGTTCTTGTATATGCTGCCGCATGCCTGAATAACACGTTTAATAACTTGTGCGGAGGCATCACGCAACAACATCGATATCACATTTATCACATACGGCAGAAGCTCCACATTGACCTTGCTGTAAGAAAAATTGAGTTATCTTCGCGTTGATGCAGTATAAATACCCTTGTGATAGAGTACGGATAGAGTATAAAACGGGCACACAGGCAAGCCGTGAATGTGACTCTATACACTTTTATTTTTGCCTTTACCAGAGCTGCTCGACAAAGGAGACGACTTGCTTGCGCACCTCCTGATTCTGATCGTGGGCCAGCGACAACACCGGCTCCAGGAACTCTTCAGCCAACTCAACGCATGAGCTTAGCACAATTTCCTGAACTTTAACTAGCAGCTCGCATTTCAAAGTTGCACTTGCTGTGGCAAATTCATTGCACCATTCCACAACCTAGGAAGAAACATGAGAAATATTTTATAAAGCGTGTAAAGTTCGCAATTTAAGGAAGTTTTTAACCTTTGCACGCGCTGTAGCAGTCTTTTCATCGGTGAAGAGATTCGCTGTTTCTGAAACAAACTGGCTACGACCAATTATGCTATCCATGCTCGCATATATTTATTAAGTAAATGTACACAAATTAATATTAAATATTTTTAAATGCTGCGAGTGCAAAGCCAACAGAGACCACTTCCCGATAGCTTTATTGACGAACAACAGACAACCGATAATAACAAGAAACAACTATCATTCGATATATAATGCACAGCATCGTTTGCAAGAATAATGTCATGAATTGTTTTGCTATCTAAAGAATATACTAATTATATATATGGCACACACATAATAATAAGTAATATTGCCAAAAGCTTGCTTATCAGGAAGTAGAATAAACAATTGCTTACTATTTGTGACGTCACGAATGTATTGTCAGGTGGCTATCTTCTACATGTTTGACACATGTCTCCAAATTGCATGCGAAACATCGCCAAACCGATACATCGTTTAATAATTATCGATAGCATCGATGCATCGATTTACTCACATTTTTTTGGGTGTTTTAAAAGCGTGAAAAAAACGCCTAAACAAGCCAAAACGGCCGCACAACTGGACCAATAAGCGCAGTTATTTAATACGCACAGCTGCTGCATTAAAACGCATTAACAATTAAAAAGACAAACGGCAATAAAGAGGCTCACCGTGTTATTGAACAACGGCTGAAGAGGGGCAGAGTACGAGTGTAGAGTGCAAGAGAGTGTGAGACGAAGGGTGGTAGCGAAGAGTGTGCGTATGCGTTTACGTGTGTATGTGTGTATGTGAGTGTGTGGGCAGAAGTTGCGGCTGTGGTTCGGCGACGTCGGCGGCGACAGCAGCGCCCGGTTTAGTTGGAGCAGAACAAACACATTAAATAGTAAAGAAACGTTGAAATAAACAATTGAGCGACCAACAACAATCAAATAAGTAGCAGCAACAACAACAACAAAAACAACAGCAGCAGGGGCTCAACTGCTTTTGTGAGCCGACAACTCGACGACCGCGCCCCAATGTCAAATAGCCAAGCAAATGCCAGCAGTAGCGCTAGCGTCCTGGATGAAACGAATCCGATTACGAATCCCAATCCAAATGCAACTAACCAGGCAGCGGGTAGCCCGAGTACAGCTCCGGTCTGCTCCAGCTTGGTGCAGCCGGCGTCAACAGTTACAGCTGCCTCCAGTAGCACAATAGCAACAACCGCTACATCGACAGCAACAACAGCAATAGCAAGTGCAGGTGCGGATGGAGGCGTTACCAATTTAGCTGTGGACTCATCGCCGCGCGAGTCAGGCGATGACTCAGAGGATGAGAGCGAAATACTGGAGGAGTCGCCCTGTGGACGCTGGCTAAAGCGACGCGAGGAGGTAGATCAGCGAGATGTGCCTGGGATTGATTGTGTGCATCTGGCCATGGACACAGAGGAAGGTGTCGAGGTCGTTTGGAACGAGGTGCAATATGCGCAGCTGCAGGAGCTCAAAACGCAGGAAGATAAAATGCGTCAGGTGTTTGACAATCTCCTACAGCTGGATCATCAGAATATTGTCAAGTTTCATCGCTACTGGACGGACACACTGCAGGCAGAACGGCCGCGCGTCATCTTCATCACGGAGTACATGTCGTCTGGTTCGCTTAAACAGTTCCTCAAGCGCACCAAGCGCAATGCCAAGCGATTGCCGCTCGAGTCGTGGCGCCGCTGGTGCACACAGATTCTGTCCGCGCTCAGCTATTTGCATTCCTGCACGCCGCCGATCATTCATGGCAATCTAACCTGTGATAGCATTTTCATACAGCACAATGGTCTGGTCAAAATTGGCTCTGTCGTCCCGGATGCGGTGCATTATAATGTGCGCCGTGCGCAGCATCTCGATCTTGCGGTTGAGGAGCAGCCAGAACAGGAACGTGAACAGGAACTGGAGCAGGACAGTGGTGAGCGTGGTGCTCACTATTTCCATGCACCCGAATATGGCGCCGCGGAACAACTGACCGCTGCCGTCGACATTTATGCCTTTGGTATGTGTGCTCTAGAAATGGCTGCTCTGGAAATACAACCGCAGTCCAGCAATAGCGAAACGACTGCCATCAACGAGGAGACCATACTGCGCACAATCAACAGCCTGGACAATGATCTGCAAAGGGATCTGATACTCAAGTGTCTCAATCCACAACCGCTAGATCGACCAAGTGCCAGCGATTTGCTATTTCATCCACTGCTCTTTGAGGTAAGTGCATTTAGTCTATTCCTCAGTTTCTCAGTTCCTCAGTTTGACTTATGTAAGTATTCTATTTAGTATCTCTAAAGTTCATTCTTGAATCTTATATAATCTTCATAAATAGAATTCATAATTAATTGCATTTTATTCGTAGGTGCATGCACTAAAACTACTGGCCGCTCACTGTTTGGTCTTCTCGCCCGCCAATCGAACCATGTTCTCCGAGACGGCCTTCGACGGGCTGATGCAGCGCTATAATCACCCGGATGTGATTATGGCGCAGATTAAAATGTCTGGCGGCGCTGAGCGTCAGTTTCGACTGTTGGATGTACCCGGGGCCGACAAGCTGGAGAAGTTTGTGGAAGATGTGAAATATGGTGTCTATCCACTGATTACGTACAGCGGCAAGAAACCGCCACATTTTCGGTCGCGTGCTGCTTCGCCGGAACGTGCCGATTCGATAAAGTCGGCCACGCCGGAACCGGTGGACACCGAGTCGCGTCGCATTGTGAACATGATGTGCAGCGTGAAGAAACTGAAGGAGGACAGCAACGATATACTGATGACAATACTGTTGCGCATGGACGATAAGATGAATCGACAGCTGACGTGTCAGGTGAACGAGGAGGATACGGCTGCGGATCTGACCAGCGAACTGGTGCGCCTGGGCTTTGTTCATCTGGATGATCAGGACAAGATTCAGGCCCTTCTCGAGGAGACGCTGCGTGCGGGCGTCCTAAGCGATGGCACTGGTGCAGAGAGTTCTGGTGCTGGTGTGACCACAACGGCAACGATGGCCGCCTTGGAGCAGCTGGAGCGTAACTGGTCCATCTCCGATGCGGACAAAACGATGACAAGCAGCATGTCGGTTAACACTTCGCCCAGCAGTGCTGTTATGTACGTACCCCAGGAGCAGGGCGATGCGGAGAGCACAACGATTCACAACAACAGCAGCAGCAGCAACAATAACAACAACAGTCACAGCAATTGAGAACAATTTATAGTATTCAAGGCAAAGCCGGCGGGGTGCGCATTGTTTTTATTAATGGCAAGAAAAACAATATTACTACGATTTTATTGCTACTATTATTTTTGTTATTTTTATATACCCATATAAATATGTATATACATATATGTATGTAAAGGCATGTGTTTATATATGTATTTATAAATATATATGTATGTATTTATTTGAAGTAATATTTATATATGTATATGCAAACGATGTTGTACAAGGCTTCCAGGCTAAAGTTTTCCAACGTGTAACCCACACTCACTCATACACACCCACACATTTGCGCTGCTGTTTCTCATTAGCCAGAGGAAGAGCTTATAAAACCGAAGCATTCGCTTAGCACGACTTTCGAAAATACCGAATCGAATTCGGCATTCTCGAATATAACGCTAGAAAATCTAATCTAAAATCGAAAAAAATGATAATAAACAATATAAACCAAAACATTTCAAAGGCGGCTGCCCCATTAATCCAAAAACCCAAAACAAAGGAACTCGACCTATTTCAAAAATAGCATTTAGGCGCCCACTAACAAATATGTATTTGATTTTGTATTGATACATATATATATATATATATATATATATATATATATAAATATATAAAATTCGAATTAATTAACGAGCAAGACAAAAGAACAAAACGAAAATCCCCAAAGGCAGTGAATGTATGTATTTCAACGTATTACAAATATTAGAATACACAAACGGCCACATAAGCTAAATACATAAAGCAGCCACAACTATAAGAGAAATACACAAAACAGACATAGCGACACTATTATTAAATAAATAAATAAAAAATGGTAAAAACTGACACGAGTCTTATGCATTTTCCCATTTATTCTTGTTATTATATCAAATTACATTGATAACACAGAAAAAGAACCCCATAATACTTAGGCACATGGATTCGCAACGAGTTCGGCCTCGCTCGACTCTTTCTCTGGGGTGCTCAGTTTGATGCGTTTGCATTGACGAGTCTCTTCAGGTTCATCGTCTGTGAATGCTTCTGGTGCTTCCTCTGTTTCTTCTTTCTCCTGGGATGCAGTTTTGCGCACTTCCAAGTGCTTATCGTATAAATCAAAAGCTTGTTGCCCTCGTACGAAACAAACGGCAAAGTGGCACGCTGATAGTAATCTGGTACGAGCTCCAAATTATTAATCACCGTATCCAGCATATGGGATTTTTCGCACCATATACCGGGCGCATCATTCCTAATCGGATTGATGTGCACATGCAAATGATAGAAAGACGGCTGGTAATGGAAGTACATGCGCAGCTGATTGGGATTCAAGCCGTAACGCTTGAGGATTGCCTGTTTGGCCGAGTGCTGCAAGTTGCGCAGCAACGGCAAATGGCTGGCGTTTAGATCACGCAACGATTTTATGTCACGCTTTCGTACTATTCCCAGTAAATATAGGTTCTCCACGTTGCGGCCATCCCATTTAAGATCTGGGACAAGAATGAATCCATTTTCGTCGTCATTGTCTTCAAACACAATGCGTTCCTTTTCTTGCTTGTGCTCCAGTATATTGTATACCCATTCTAATGAGAATTGGCTTGTGCTAATGTAGGGAAGTGTGATGGATTCATAGAGATCTGGTGTTTCATTAATGAGGTACTTCGGGCATATGGAATATTTTTCAATGTGCTTCTCGGTTGCTGGGTAAATTACAGTGCTCTTCACGGCTGTTATGGATTTAGGGTAATTGAAAATTTGCGAGGAAATAACTATTTTAACATACCACATAGCTCCTGAGTGGGAACACATTGGAAACTCGCGTAAATATTGTTTACAAAGTCCGTGCGCACTTTCAAGTCGTTGCTAAAGTAGCTGGGTTTTTGCTCTGACTCGGCATCCTTTTCCACAGGCACTTCAGTTGCAACGTCGCTTTCACGGTAAGCTACATAGTATGATCTTAGTATGTTTTATAAAATGCGCGATCGAATTACTCACCATTTTTCTCAAAAACAACAATTGCGGCGTCAGTTTCGGACAAGTCCGGAAAAGAGCCCAGTAATGTTATGCTCTTTGCTTTACTGTTGTTGTTCAGTATGCGTTTGAGGCTAAACTTGGTTAAATCATAAGTGGGAGACTTTATCTCACTGCTTACATTTAGTTTTGTACTTGATTCAACTTGTTCGGGCATAGTTTAATGTTTATTTATGCAGTTGTTGTCTTTTCAGGCGGCAATTGTAACAGAGTGTTGGTAAACGAAGAGTCTGCGAAATGTTAAATTGCACATTACAATTTGAGCTAATGTTAAGTTAACAGCTTCACTCCACACTTAACGAGAGAAGAAAAGGTAATCTTTAACCGCCGTTATATTCAAATTCACATTAGTCTAAAAAACTTATTCGTTGTTACATTTGTGTTTATTGTGTATAAGCCATATTACAATATTGTTCATGAACTTTAGAATATATATATATATAAAGTACTATATCGCAACCACACCAAGTGCATGCATACATGTTCAAAACATTTAAATATAATGCCTAGCATAATCTTCGCACTAACACTTTAAAAAACTATTATTGATGTATGTATGTGTTTATGCGTGTGTGAGTGCGCATACAAGGCGAATTATGTTAAAAAAAATTGATATTTCACTTGCTTGTACCTATTATACAACAACACCCTTGGAGGGCTTAGCGCCCAATATATCCGAAAGTTTTTGCTGATAGGAAGCCAATAAATTGGCGTCAGTAATGCCACACGCTTTACAGGACAATTGCAAAGCATTCAGTAATTGCATCTCTGAGAATTGTGGTCCGCGCTCCAGCAAAGAATTTAGTATTTCCTAAGGGGAGTAGAAGTTGAGAAATTGCACTTCAAATAATAAAAATTTGACACTTACATCTGGTTCCATGCAGAGCAGCTCATAGAAATGCTTGGCCTGATCTAAAGCAATCTCTCTCGGATGCCGTAATGTTGCTCAACGTTTGCTGTAGCGCAATGGAATTGCGACACATGCGTTGCACAGTGATTTGATCAATGTGCTCCAAGTAATTTGACGCTTGTATAAGTATGCGTGCTGCCAGATGAGCCAAGCCCTCGAAAATATACTGCAATCAAATAGAAAAGTTATAAGAAAACAATTAAGTAAAATCTTCAGTCGTATATGTACCCTCGTTTTACGCGGATGCAACGTGGCACTTAAAGCCTCATCCATTTCCGATAGCCGCTTTGTAAGCACGAGCACCTGACGATCTGGCTCCAGTATATCATCCTTAGAACCAACATAGCTATTAGTTCTTACACTTGATTTGGACCGCAAATAGTGAAAACATTGGACGCGCACCTCCAGATGCAGCACCAGCAAGCATGTATTGGCCAGCTCATCGAATTCTAAGGCCAGATTAGTCATCACTTTGATGGTTCCATCTTTAATTGCCACATTTGCCGCACATTCTGCTGAGGCTGCATTTAAGCCGTTGACCAACGGACGCCTTAGCTCGTTCGCAAATTCAGAGACGCGACACGAAAACCATTCCATACTCTCCTGCAATATTGCCAGCTCCTTGAGCACGCTTATATCGGCAAGTATCTCCTGCTGTGTGATGCCACCCTCACCCAAGTTACTGGTTAACATTTCGGCTTCGCGTATATTACGCTGCTGAACCTGCAATGGGCTTTCCTCCTCGGATGGCTCAAAATTGTTACGTTGAAGCTTGCGCGTATGCCTCGCGCGTTGACTGGAGGTCTTCAAATCCGTCCAATTTGGCAGCGTTCTGCAGAAATCAGTGAAAGAGTTAGAAAGTTTTAATGAAAGTCGGAATTGTAGTGTATTACTTTAAGAAACGACTGATATCCTCATCCTTTAGCCAAGCCACACTGTAAATACGCTTATCCTCCGAATCCGGCTGTACAATACCTCTATAAGCCGTCTGGCATATCTCGCGATAGGCTTTTAGTAGCGCACACACCATCTTCAGTAGTTCCTCCGAATAGCAGGGCAAATCTTCAATTAGATTTTTAGTCTCCACTAGGCGACGCTCTACCATTACAGTGGACTGCAGTAGTGGCCGACTTAAACTTAAGGACTTCATTTCCTCCGGCGTTATAATAGCGCGCCAAGCATCTTGATTTTTCGACAACGACTCAAAGGTCAGCTGCAAGTTGCGATTGTGACCCTTGGATAGGAATGTATCCTTTATATAGTTATCAACAAAATCATGTAGGCTGCACGGTTGTCTGCCAAAAGCAATTACCAATAAGTTAGTGACAAGAGATGACAAATTGTTAGCTTACCCTGACTTGCACTTCATAAAGTTCTCAATTTCCTGTATGTAGCCCATCAGCGGCAGATACACTTTGGTAATAACATTTTGATCAGGCGTGCATATTAACAACTTTTCGCGTTGTTTCTTCTCATGCGGCAACAAACCAGTTATTGAACCCTTGCCGCTACCCAGAAAATTTCCACCCAAATTGTCATCAACAGAGGTATCCGATGCATTGCGTCGATGCTCCTTAAAGGGCTCATTCGTGCTGTTGTTGTTGCTATTCACTGTGCTGGCTATGTGCGAAGACTTGTCAAACTTAAACATGGCTCTCTTCGTGCTGTAAAATAATTTAATAAATTTATGACATTTCTTAGTCTACTATCTTTGTGGTTTTACCTTGGAACTTTACGCCTAAGGAAATAAGAATTAATATTGTTGATCGGCTCTACAAAGCCCGTCTGCGCACTCTCATCCGCCGAGGCATTTTGTATATCCAAATAGTCCGTAAGCAAAAGTTGTAACTGTAAAAGAAATTCAACATTTTAATATGCAGTACTTGTTAGGAGTTACAATTAAGCATACCACAGACTGCGCCTGTGCCCAAAAGTCAGTCAGATCGTATGGCTGCGGTCCAACAACGGAATACTTCTGGCCTACAGCCAGATAATTCTTCAACAGCAGCGTATGCGTTTTGGCGATGGCCTTAAACTGCTTAAATATGATCTCTAGGAGCGTAAGCAGTGGATTGTTATCACCGGAACTCGCTTGAAGCGTTCCTCCATTGGCCAGCTGATGCGTTGTCTGACGCACTACATTAAGCAGCTCCGTTTGAATTTGAACCCGCAGCGTTTCCAGCGAATCGGGCACTTTGTGCAGCATGCCAAAGCACTCTACAATGATGGCAATAAAGTAGCTCATGCTTAGCTCAGTATCAATTAGATCCGCATCCTCGATTATCTCCGCCTTGTCCAGATCAAAGCCTTGAGCCATTTCGCTTAGCGCCTTACGCACCCGGGCATTTGCTTCAATGCGATCCGTGGAGCGACGGGCGCCAATACCGCGTGTAAAGCTGGAATTCAGTCGACTCGAGTTGCTCCGCTGAAAAGCTTCATTTGCAGAATTTTTGTACACTTGTGTCACAAGCTCCTCGTGTAAACGGTGATATAGCTGTTGCCGGCGCGCTTGCAAGTCAGTGCGCAGATCGGCCAGGCCCTCAACGCCCGACAACGGGCCGTTGAGCGTGGCTAGGGCATCCGTCAGCGCTTTGCTGGCATGCAAATACTGACGTTTCGCCGTGTAGCTGACCACACGTTGAGGCACTTTACGCAGCTCCTGGCTGCAATCAAATGAATATTAAGAAGTAATATTAGGATTTTAACCGATTTTTCTTACATTTGCTCTAGCATTTCCAGAACATATTTATGCTGAACTGCATCCGTCCACATCTTTTTGAGCTCATCGCGACGGCACTGCAACAGCCGCTTGCAGGCGCCCAGATTCTCCTTGACCGCATGGATGCGCTCCCGACTGGCCGTCACCTCCGTGGACACCTGACTAAACAGTGGCAGTACTTGTGTTAGTTGCTGGTCATGGCGTGAGACCAGCTCGTTCAGACGTAGATCCGATCTTTTGAATTCTTGCTCTATTTTATGCTTCTCTTTTAGGCGCTCTTCGGTAGTCTCGCTGAAGCCCAATGACTTGATGACGTTGACGAGAAAGCCACAACCTGCGGACTACGAAAAACAATGTGCAACAATATGATTAAGTGTTTTCCGTACCCTTGCCGAAGGTACATTATTACATCAGACGACAAATATCAATTTCGGTGCAAAAAAAAACAAAAAAAAAACCGCACTTTTGATATTTGTCTTTAGCACACCAACACAAATTGATTCTTGTTATTATCAAACATAAAAGAGGGCGTGCAACTACAACAACAGAAACTACAGCGACAATAGCCCGCATCAGCAGCGGTGTCGTCATCAGATTAGCACAAAGCGGCTTTCGCCGTTTTAGTTCAATTAGTTTTATTTGGAATCTTTAACGTCTTTGAAGTATTATACACTTTATCATATGCAAAATTTAAGGATTAGACATAATTTGCGATTTATTCTTGACATGTACCTCATCCTTTCCATATTTAACGCCTCTTGGTGGCTTTGTTGGCGGCGGCGCGTCCATGCAGATGCCTTTGAAGTTAAAATTATCCGAAAACCTCCTTTTTACTGTAAACGAATTTATTTTAGTTATTTTTATAATAACATTTTGTGTTGCAAGTGTTTTCTTCTTTTTTTTTATAAATGAATAGCAAAATCACTGATCTGGCAACCTTATATAACAGTGTGACCTTAGGTGGGTAAAGTTGGCCAGATTTTGACTCAGTTTATTGCAGTTGTTGCTTTTTTAAGGGAAATGGCAGCCGCAGTTTTTAAAATAAACAGTATTGTCTGTAACAGAATTATAAATTGCTTAAACCTTTTTTTAATAAAGTCAAGAGTAAGAGTCATTATTATTTATCGAAAGACCCAACACTCTGCCCATAGTGTACCTAACAAGGTGAGCTCATTTGTGACAGCTCGGTACCAGTTGATGCAACGTATGAGTGCGAAAGGGAAAGCAAAATTTTGCCTTTAAACTTTGTTAAATACATCTTGACTCTGCCCACTTGACTGATGTAAACATATGTCAATTTATTGAACGCAAAGGGAGGCTGTTAACGCAGTGCACAGCTTCTGTTAAGAGTCTGTTAGTCATAATAACAGTTTGGTTAAAACAATTGAAAACATTGAGTTGCGGTTTTGGTTTTATATTTTAAACTTTATTAGTGACTACAACTATGCTTGAGTGCTTGGATAAATGTTTTTTTTTTTTTTAATTTGTGTTGAAGCATTTGCTTAACACTAAAAAGCCAGTATTGCATTCGCTATGCTACGAAAAACACTAAAAGCTTAGCTACTAACATTTTCTTTGGTTTTCATTGCTTTATAAATTGGATTAAACGCATTATATGTATATATTTAATTTGTGTGCCTGATTGGTTTCATAAATACTTTAAATAATCAGCTTATTGCTGTGGTGCTTTGAACTTACCCTATATAACTCTTGTATATAATATTAATTTATTAAAAACAGCATTATTCGACTGCTTGAAAATACATGTTTCGAAAATTTTGTGAAAACAAAGTAAAAATGGGAGTTTTGTAGTTGCATCAGTTTCGTAATTAATTGCTTAGGTACAGTTCACTAATCGGAGGTATTACATAGATGATTGCTTGTACATATAAAGTATGTTTACACGTGTGTACATATGTAAGTAGTAGTTAATAACAACATTTCTCGCTAGGTTTGAACAACAGGAAGCTAAGATATGATCGTTTTTTTGCTTTGTTTTCACAGGTGGGTTGTTGGGAATTTTATAATACTAAATACAAGTATATAACCTTACGGAACTTGTGTTCTCGCCGTTACTTGCATTTGAGAATTATGCGTATTTGTTTATATGTATGGAGATATTAAGAGCGACTGCTTATTAAAATTTGGCTTAAAATTCATTTTGTTCATTTGGCTAAAATTAATACGATTGCATCATGAATGATTGTTTGGCCTCTAGTTTCACAGAATATTACATTTCTGTCATGTTATGCACGACTTGTTTCTAAATTAAGAAATAAATGTAAATATGCGTTATGTTTTACTTATTTTTACTACTCAACGCTGAACTGTTTTGCTGCTGCGGCTGCGTGTAACCGTGTGTTGGTTTTTTTTGGTGTAGATTACTCCTTTTTGGGCGACTCACTGTTCATAATGCTGAGCCGACGTATATTGGGCTTATCATAGTCCTCCATTGAAATGCCACGCGACAGACGACGCTCAAAGGAACCTGAGCTGGCAGTAGAGTAGGAGCGTCCACGATCCACACCGGGCATAACGATCGATGTAAGCAAACCTTGACCCTTACAAAACAATAGTATGGACTGAGCTACCTTTGAGGGCTAAAAGTGTAAGCGAAAAGATGTAGTATATTCTGTTCGCTATCTAGGAAGGAATTAAAACTTACTGCATCAGCCAATACATCTCCAGCACGTTCAATCTTCAAAATGGTCACACGTTCCTTCTCCACATCGCGATGCAGTTTCTCTACCATTGAGGCATAGGGGCTGAGCATGCCTGTTATCAAAATGACATCAACCTTGCAACCCTTGAGCGTCAGATCCTTCCGACTGTCAAATGAGAAACATGAAATTCACAATGGCCAACCAATGCTTTTGAAAGTCTTACTTCATAAAAGCCTTGACATAGAGGCCCACGTTCTTGCTGTTTAGCGAGCGGTGCAAACGCTTTTGATATTCGCTTACAATCTTGTCCTTGTCTGGATTCTCGCCAACAATTTGCTATTTGTTTAATTTGTTATTGTGGTGTGTTTTGGTGTTTTGTGGTGCAGTGTAAATAAGCAGATCATTTGTATTAGAGATTATTAGACTTATTATCAGCGCTTCATTTTAAAGCGGAATGCTACACGGCTACAGCAAGGCAAATAAGAAAGCATGCTAAGCAAAATTAAGAACTATGCAAATATAAAAAATTTTGGTGTTTTCGTATTGGCCGATTTCTTGCTTGAGGTTCTACGTACCCAGGTCTAAAAGAAAAATTATAAACACAAAACACATATTAAACACATGCTAAAAAAGGATCCTAAAGCTAATGATGTTTGAGAAAATTCTTATAAAGTTGAAAATATTGAAAGACTATGTAAAAGCTGAAGATCTACAGATAGCTGCAGAGATTTGTATATTAGACTGTCAAACTGTTTACCTCCATGACCTGTTGTACCAAGTTTAAACAGTTCAAAACATAAAATAGACAAAAAAATAAGAATACAGTAAATACAAGAAAAACACTGAGATTAAACACCACACAGACACACAACAATTACACACGCACTTATACATCTTCACAGGGTCACACCTAATAAGAGGGTGTGGCAACTCTAACAAGGACTACTCACATGTCCAAACTTGTGATACATCAAAAAGCTCTCAGCCGATTGGGCCACCTCATCGCTTTTCCAGCTAATGAACTGCAAATGGTTAAGGGCAATACAAAATTTAATTACACACTAGACACTTCCAACGCTTTAAAACACATCACACCTTGCTCTTAAAGGACTGCAAAACACTTGCAGCACTGCCAGTGGCATTGATCAGGATTAAGCCCAATGCACGACTAGGATGGGCGAGTCCGAAGCGAGCCAACACATTGGCGCCAGCACCCTCGCCCAAACCAATTACATATTTAACGTGCAGATAATCCAGGACAGTAACCAGATCCTCGCCCAGCGACTGCAGCGACGGAAATGGAAAGGTATCAGATAATGCATCAGCATTGTCCGCATGGCCGGGCACGTCGACATGTATGAAGCATGAGCGCTCCTTAATTTCCGTCATGCACGGACTGCTCACAAATTCCTGAAATGAATTATCTGCCAATGCGACGAATGCATAATGTTCGAATTAGTATAAATTTGTTTGACATTTCAATTATACATACGATTACAGCCCAAATCATGCACAGTAATAAATACGGCACGTTTCTCCTGCTGCGACAAATCACCCTGTGTGCAATAAAATAGTTAGATATTAATTATTAATAATCTCGTTAAATTAATTAATTTACCTGCACAATGACAGTCAGATCTCCGCATTTTTCCGTGCTTATATTATATTTCTGTAAGCGGAAAAAATGAAACATTAAACACTAATTTAATTATTTGCTACGATGTAAACGCGTTTAGGCAAGCGATGATTAAAATAAAAGAAATAAAAATAAAAGGCAAAATCATTTTCACTTTGCTATTAAAACAAACTCAAGCGTGGAAAATGACGGGCATGAAATGACCAAAAAAAAGGGGACACAAAGGATATAAAAGCTTCGAAGTTTAAATACCCTTACTAGCTAATAATATTTATAACGCCAATAATATCAGTTCACTTTTTTATCTAGTTTTGATAGAGTATTCAATAGCACATTACATTTTGCAAACTACTTTTGAGCCCTCTCAAATTGCCTCTAAAAAGCAGCATGTTAAAAAATTGTGCTTAATGCCAAAGGCATTCGGAAAATGTACAGTCATTTCTCTTTGCGTTGAAATAGAAATTTTAGACGTTTTAAATATTTAACGCTAAAAAGTAGACTACAAGAAAAACTGCACTGTTCAGAATATTATGAAAAAACTTTGGCTTATGAAACTTAATGAATAAAAATGTAAAAAAAAAGTTTATTATACCTGGAGACGAGTGCGCTTGAAGCATCTACTTTAATTTGATTAGTTTAGTAATAGCTAAAATGTTTGCAATTAATTTAAATTGTTGCTTTAAAGATTTAATTTGGTTAGCTTGCACTAATATCCATGCAAAGTCTATTTATAAATGACTTTAACGCCAGACCAAGCATCCTTTACACTTGACCACACACACACAAACACCCACACATGCACACGGACTGGGCTGCAAAGCACTTATTGAAATTGAGCGAAACTATAAAAGTGTCAAAAGACGAGAGCAAAAAGCAATGTAACATTCCTTCGTTTCTAGGGGCTCTCTTGTCAATTTCTTTGGCCCCTTCGTGTAAGCTCCTTAATGTGGTCTAAAGTGTTTTTGTGCTAAGAGTAAATAGATGGATAAATAGACGGGTATTATGTAAATAAAGCGGCAACTTTTAATAGCATTTCTATATGCTAAGGCCATTGGCAATGCTTAAAAAAAAAATACCTAAGGAACATGACATGGCCATGGGATCCACTGCAGTTTATCCTGTTTGTCGGATGCCAGTAAAAACACTGCGTTTCGCAAATTAAAAACATAAATAAAACATGTTGTTGTTTGCCTTGTGGCCATTGCAGTAAATTTACATAACAGCTTCGTCTCGTGGCCAATAAAACATACACACACACACACACATACAGAGCTAGACTCAGATACCGGTTTAATGCAGCTATACGTTAACAGTCACTATGCATTATGGCATTGGCACGCCTCTAAGGCATTTCGAAATAGAGAAGGGTAAGCGCAGTTGGACTGCAAAGAGCTGTGCAAACAAACAAAACAATGCAAATAACACAAATGGCGTTGACAATGGCAAAAGCGATGACGATGACGATTGAAATGGAAATGAAAATAGACATTCGGATGACGTTTTTGAGCCTCGCAATGTTAACCTAGAATTATTGCTGAATAAATACCGTGGAAATTGCGCGCATTGTCGTCACAAATCATTTGCAATTAATTGAGCGATTCAAATGCAATCGAATGATAGACAAGAGTTTGGTTAGATCAGAGGTTGGCAACCTGCTGTGTTGCTTAAAAGAATGTTTGTATTTGAGCAATAACACGAGCTGCTGGATATAAAGAGTTAGCAATTTTTAAAAATGCTTATTTGTTGCGTGGATTTTGCTGCTCAAAGCATAAAAGTTAATTAAAAACTTGTTCTTTCAAACATTTTCTTTTCCGTTTAGCATTATTCAGCACGTTCAGTGGGCAAGCTAATATTCTCGGTATTTGCTTTAAATTACTTAAACATACATGGTTGCAACAAAATCAATAGTTTGCTAGTTAAACACACAGTATAAACAAAGTCTGTTTGCAATTGGAGTTTTAAAGTACAGCTGTAATTGTATAGCATGTACTAAAAAACCACAAACAAAATCTAATTAATACGAAACATTGTCCAATCAACAGATCACGAACAACAAACAGAATGAGCTGGCAACAGAATATATTAAGATTTGATAGCCATGGTGCTGCCAGAGCAAACGATCAAAATAAACCATCCGCTGAGTAATGCCTTAAAAAGCGTTTATAAATAATGAAATTGGCAATAAAGTGCACAACGTTGATGTCGGCCACCTGCCCCCGTCTGACTGACTGCACTTTACGACCTGCCAATGCTTATTCACATCCCACTCCACACTCTACAGTCCCTGCCCACCCCCGCAGTGCAGTCAATACGTCATGATGCAACGTCAGCTGTTATCGTTGAGGTTGACGCATGGGTTGATTGATGTTGCGGTTTCTCAGGCTTTCGCACACAGTAGCGATTGAGGATACACTATGCCCCCAAACCACTCTTGTCGTATACGTAACACGAAAAACTTTTGCGGGAAACAAGCTTTATGAGGTGTCTCTAGTCTTTGTGTGTATGTGGTTCTCTCAATTGTAAATTGCAATTGTTCATTTGTGCTTTTCACTCAAAGCGCTTGATTCTTATTACTTTTCCACTCTGAATATCGATCAATTAAAGCGAAAACAAGAAATCACTTTTCTCAATCGTTTGATTTAGTAAATTTGGTGTGTACATAAAACAATTTTCGAATGCTTCTTAATGTTTTTATTTTAATTTTGTTTTTTGCAATTCTGTAGGGCGCGCATCTTAATTGACTTTAACAATGGGTCAATGTGTTGGAATTGTTTCGCGGTGCACTTGTGATTCCTTCAATTGAGATACACGAGTTTTAGCATATTGCTTTGACGTGCGCTCGTTTAATTGACGTATGCCTCATTAAGTGCTAGAAGAAATTGCTAATTGGGGCATGCAGCGCGTTAGGTGTGGGTTAGAAATGGCTTTGAGCTAACAGTAAGTAATTTGTAATCAAGTCGTCTCATCAGTGTTTCAATTGCAATGCAAGGACTTTGTCATGTAAAAGAAATTAGGTTGACAAGCATTTGAAAACCCACTTTGAAGAGAAAACATTAAAAAAAAAAGATTAATGACCTAGTTAAGCCCAAAAAGGGCTTTTGGTTTAAAAAAAAGCCAAGACTGTTACTTAACCTTAGCACAAAAAAAAATCAATATCTACAGTAAAAGTAGAAAGATTCCGGATGGAATCCACCAATCCTTCTCGTTTGCATATACATGTCACAAATCTCAGCTTGTCACAAGACCAACTGCCTGCTAAACTAATCAAAGCTGTCAGTTAAATCAGAAACCTGACCACGTTTGCCACGAGACTCATGTCATAAGCACTGGCTGGGGTCGATGCTATCCGATTACGACATTTAAATGTCGACTCTGGCCCTGGTAATGATGCAGAATCACGGCAAACGGACCAAACAGCTACAAGAGTTGTTGCCCTGTTGGCCGTGCACTGAGAGCGTTGGCACAGTTAGCCAGGAAATGGGCTAAAGGAAGGCGTTGGCAAAAAAAAAACCTGCCAACGTCAACGATATAACGAATAAAAGCGAAAAAAAAAATAAATATGCCAGTCAGTATCCACACACAGCTAAAAGCAGGGGTAACGAGGTCAATGAGTTGACACGTACACACACATACACAGCTGCAATTTGTAGCTGACGCTGAAGGGCAATGCCTCAGCCATCCCCCGTTCCTGCACAAAGCCCACAGCTAAATTGGACGAGCATGTGATATAGTTTTATGCACGTTTGCCATGCATTCAAGCAGTGAAACAGCAACAATGGCAACGTTTAGTGTAGAGCAATACAAATGTGTGTGTATGGGTAGGGGAAGCTGATGCAGTTTCTGCGATTGAAACTGTGGCAGCAACTGTTGCTGTTGTTGTTGTTGCATGTCGACAGCTTGCCCGCAAAAGAAACGTACAAAAATGTGCAAGCAAACAACCCAACTCAGAACTTTCCAAACATGAAAATGCAATTGCCATAATAAAGATATATGTATTTTATCAAAGACTAGTTGAATACGTTGCTGGTCACTGTGACCATTATAAATTACCAAAAAAGGTATTAGGAAATTGTGAAAAATTATGTAACAAGCATGAATGCTTAGAAATTAGTTGCTTTAAATTGTGAAATTTGGAATTTTAGTAGAGATTCCTTTGGCACTGGTTATAGGAAATATTTTCCTCAGGTCCTCTTACCACGAGCACTTTAACTTGTCTTATTTTGTATGCTGCATAGCTTGCTGTTTACCTTGTCAGAAAAGTATGCAGGGAGTTGTCAGTGTTTCGTTTCGCATTTGCCCGGCATGACATGCAAATTTATAAGTTCTCTCAAACTTTATGTCGGGTATACCATAAAAAGTAGCAGTAAAAGTTGTTGATTTGTGGTCGGATTTGAAATTGATATGCAAACGTCTGGAGAGTTCTTATTTTAGCAAAACAAAAGTGACATAAACTTGTGTAATCAGACAAGTAACATTGCCTAATTAGCAGAGGTAAAACTTTCTCAGCATAAGCATTACTTTTTCTTGCAGATATTATTTTTAGCCAAAGTACACTTTGTGTAACTCAAAGCATAACTGAGATATGCTAAGGAGCTATGGAAAGCAGAAGTCGCTGACAGCGAGCGCGACACTTAAGCGCAAAGTTTATCCAACAAAGTGCTCGTTACTCAATTCTAGCCACAAGTTTGTGCTCGCTTCAAAACGCTTGTCACGACCTCTTTCTCGACCTTTTTGTTGCCAACAGCCTGGGCCTGGTTAATCAGCATTTTCTTGTGCTAACTCAATCGTTGGGCTTTTAGTTAGCTACATTTGTTGCATTCATAATTTAAACATGATGTTACTTCGATGTTACTTCATCTCTTTGGCTAAAACTCTGAATGTGTGTCCCAAATGTTATTTGTTTGTTTATGGCCAACACCAAAGTTTGGTTCGCTTTTGTCCACTTTATCATGGCCAAAATGTATTCGAGTGTAAACGGATTTTCGGTTCATAACCACAAGCATGAACACAACCTCCCCAACATACACACACACCCAAATACGCCAACGCACTTTTGCACATAGACACACTTTTGAGGGTTTGTTGATATCCCAAAGCGCTTGCCACATCCAGCTAAGTGAAACCTGCAATAATGTCCCAATGCTTAATGCTCGACGAGTAGATGCTCAGAAAAAATTTGGCAAAATAAGTTTGGTTGTGATATACTACATAAATTTCGACTTACTGGGTACAATACAAAAAAAGCAGTTGGACATTTTACATCAGCAATGCAGCACTCAGCTTAAATATGTTCTTATATATCTGGTTAAGTGCTGTCATGTGTCGCCTGCCAATTTGTTCTACATTTAGCCGGATGTCTCTGTTTACGCATCAAATTGATGTATCACTTTTAATATGTCCTAAGACCATTGCGTAACTACCTGTACGGCTTTTAAAGGCAAACAAAATACAAATTTAATTATTGCCAATCTCGGTTATTCTTGTATTTGAAATATTAATAGAGCAAACTCAAATGCGTTTATTTGATATATATATTTCTGCTAATTTGCACATTTCAATTTGTTTGCATCCAGCATATTTGACATCCATTGCAAGCACATTAATTTAAATTAATATTTAAACAGCTGGTCATTACGTGACGTATTCAAAATGCATCAGAATGCTAAATTAACTATTAAGCAATAGAGTCAAATTTACTATTTAAAATGCTGCAAATTAAAGCTGTGGGATAAAGTTATTTATTACTTAACAGAAACATATTCATTTCCAGCAAGAAATGTCAAGGGATAAATTACTACAAGGTGGCAATTAATTTTTAAAAAATGTCTTAATACGTGACTCGTTGAAATTTAGTGCGAATGCTTTTTCTTAATTAAGCTCTAGAGGGCATTTAATATTTTTATTCTTCTTCATTAAGTTATTTTGGAATCAATGTTGGTTATCAAAATGCAATGCTCTCGTTTATGTACACTATTAAAGGACAAGTAAAAGTTATATTTAACTTTTAATAGCACTTAAATTCTTTATTTAATGCACAAAATCATTAAAAATTGTTTTTCTACCTAATGAAAAATAGCTTTAATATTCTTAAGCGCTGTAAAAATAACATCAACGACATGTAAATCATTTCCAGATCACTACATTCGCTATTGGTATAAAAGGTAAACTTAACTTATTTATCATTTAGCTCAGCCTTAGAGTTTTGCTGCTCTGCTTAGCTGCTCGTTATGAGAAGCACACCTTAATGAGTTCTTAATTGAGAATTATCTTTACTCTGCTTTTCGATGAAGTTTTTAAACCCAATCACAAGTTATGGCACATTAAAGGTAGCTAGAAAAGTTTAAACTCAGTAAATACGTGATATATTTTATGGTTTGGCACGCACTTTGGCACATAGCGAAAACGAATCCTTACAATAAATCCCATAAGTCTTAACAAAAAATAAATACCTGGAATATGCCAGTAAAACTTTTGTCAATCCCCAAAACGTTAAAGTAACTTAGAAAGTTTTGACTCAAGTACAAAAAAAAAAAAACTTCAGAGGCCGCATCAAGTGCCAGTTTTTAATAGACAAAAAACCAGCGCAGCGCTTGCCATAAAATCTACCAATTAAAGGTCATTTAAGTTTTTTAAGACGCTTCAAGCAGTCAGGCTGCCTGTAGGGGAAAACGCAGCAGTGGGAAAAGCTGACAGGCAACATGTTTTATGCGGGGCTGGCTGCCTGGCAAACTTTCGACACTTTGCCAATGGCAAAGCAATGCCGGCGCTAAGAAAATACTGGATGGTGTTGCAACTGGCTCAGAACACAAACATGTGTGAGTGTGTGTTGTGTGGCAGCTTCAAGAGACAGCTGTGCCCTGCAGCAGTCGAAGCCACACACAGCGTATGTGTAATATTTATGGAGAGGACAGACACAACTCAATTGACGCTAATGGAAATAAAAAATTCCATTAAAAATGCAATTATAGAGTCAGCAGCAATTGTAAATCAACTAAGAAAAACCAACAAATAACAACAAGAAAATCAACAAAAGCAATAGGAACAAATTTAAGTTTGAAGTCAAACAAATAAAGTCGGAAAAATTCTTTTATGTTCTTAACTGGGCAAACAAAACTATTTGCACGCGTAGTAACGCAAGAATGCGGCAAAGGACTCACATAACACACACTCTTACACGCGAGCACACACAAACACAAGGCAGCCGAAGCAGTTTTTACTCTACTTTGGCAATTTGGTGTAATGAAAGTTTATTCAATGCACAAGGCCATAAACTTGCCCAACTGATGCCCCAAACAATCCTAAAAGGCAGCCAAAACAGTGAAATAACTGGTCAGGGGGGTCGTGGAGGGGGTGGGAATGCTCTGTGATCTGTTTGTTCTATTTTTGGTTGCCGTGTAAGTCAACAAATTACACAAAAGATTGGCAGAACATTTTCTTTTCCCTTTTTTCGCTTTTGCCTGCTATAACGGGACGTATGCAAATGGAAGACATTTGATTATGTGTGTGCGAGTGTGTGTGCCTGCGTGCAGCTGTGTGTATATATATATATGTAGTACATATATATGCACCGACCCGGATGGCGACCCGCGGCATTGTGCACATGCTCGACGGATCGCATAAAAAACAATTGAAAAAAACTATATAAAGTCAAAGCTTCAGATGATATTATAGATACCCTGTAAATATATTCCAATATTTTGGGCTCCAAAGTTTAAAAGAGGTTGAATGCACTGCCAATTTCAATTAGGTGAACATTTTTTCTAATCAGTGAACCTTTTTCTAATTAAATTTTCATTCTTTGCTGCTGGCTAAGAACAAAAGAGTCAAAGTAAGCATTAAAATAGAACGAAATCTCACCAAATTGGAGCACGCAACAAAAAAAAATTCCCATTATCTGATGGCGACGGAAAATATGTTGGGTTGTCAGCATATTTTGAATTGAAATTGTATGCGGACGCAAAAGCCGCGAGGCATGCAACATTTGTGCTTGGTTAAGCCAACGAAAAATACAACGTTGCATACTTTATGGCTGCTGATTCAGTTAAGCAAAAGCTAAGCTGCTCAACAGCATACAAGGAACAAGAGCAAAGAGTTGAATGCAAATTCAATTAGGATGAAAATGCTTGAGCTCCGAATTCATCTTAAGTTGTATTGCTTAAGCGAACAATAAATATTTTATCGAGAGTCAAATTTATAGACAAAGAGAACGAATCAATAATACTTTAATCAATTGGAAATGCAATTTTCAAAGAACCAATATGATTGGCCATTAAAAATCGAAAAGTTAAATAGCTTGGCAGAAAGGAATAAAATGATCAAAGACTACGAATAAATTTAACAAATGAAGCATCATAAATTTGTATTATGCCTAATTACCCAGTCTCTAATTTTAGTTGAACAACTCACTTGGCTGAATGGCAACCATTGTGGCAGGCCGTTAATAAGAAACTTAATAAACGGCTCGCAGTAGTCGTTGGCAATTTGAGCACCTCAATTTATTTGGCATGCCAGATGCGAACACAAATGGCACGTAAAATGACTATGTTAACGGTAATGGTCACACAACACACATGCATAACAGTTACAGCTACTATACACACACACACTTCCAACCACACATACAGCGCGACAATTATGCAATTTTTATGATGCGCACGCATAAAAGTATGCTATGCCCTTTGAGGCTCAACAGACAGCAACCAAAAGACACCAAACAGCAATTTGCAAAGCGACCAACAGCACACACACACACACAGAACAAAAGAGCACAAGTACAACAAAATTTAGCTATGATGAGTTTTCTATATAACAAACAGAATGTTGTAAAAGGAACAATATTTTGGCGTCTCACTACAAATCTCTATAAGATGGTTCACATTGGGAGGCTCGACTGTACATGAACTGTAGGGCGACCAAGGACACAGAGCGGACTTTGGCTGCTTTTGTGTGGCACTGCAGTTGATGTTTGTGCCTAAAGCAGGCCAGGCTTAGAGTTGAGCATCATAAATATATGGGCCAGGATGTGCCAGATGTGTCTCGCTGGGGCCTGGCATAGTCACGTAGCGTAGTTATTCAAATGCAATGGAAACAGTTGAGAAATTGCAGATGGCATCGCTAAGCACATAATTTAACATACACACACACACACACACCAAAGATGGAGCTCTAAAATTGCACATTTAACTAAAGTAGGTAACATCAATAACATCGAAGTAGAGCAAAACTTACGCTAATCTTCTCTGGAGCACTTGAAGTGCCGCCGCCAGCACGATGCTGTGGTGTAACCGGCTTGGACATGGCCAAATCGAATTCACACAACAAAATTTTCGCGTTCGACAAAACTGTAACACACAAACGTTTTCGATTTTGCGTGTATCAGGCGCTCAGAAGCACTTAGCACAGTATATTCGAGTGATGTGCGGACTTTTCTTAGATGGGGTAGCAATTTGCTCCTGCAGCGTATTACGATTGCAACGTTTCGAGCGTTCGACGACGACTGCTGCTGCTGCTGCCGCCTAGTCTTATCAGAATTGCGTCGTTGCCACCGGTAGGGCAGCGAACACGAAATGTTGACGATGCAAACACGAAGTGTTGTCGAATGGGAACTGCGACGAAGTGGCTAGCAAAACAAAATGCCGAAAAGTGTTATGGTAATGGTAGCTGTTGTCGTTGTGTGGGTGTAATGCTAATGGCTTTGCATTCCCTTGTGCTGTATACTAAGATGTTGCTGCGACGCAAAAAAGGCAGCATTACGTATGTGTTGTGCGGAGGCGTCCGAATGTAGTAGGGTAGGTGTGGCGCTCTATCAGCCGTTTTTAAGGTGTTGCCAGATTGTTTATGTTATAAACTTAAAAGCTTTAAATTTAGGAAAAATTATATGTGTATACAACTTTTTCTGTTGTTATACATGAAAAGTTGCTAGAAATTCCTTTATATTAAACATCCATGCAATTAATTTTTTTCTTTTTCAGCGAAAGTAAATTGTGCGCAGATTGCAAAAACCAACATTGGCATACATTTTAATTTATCTTCATTTAGCGGAAGCTGTGCAATCAATATTCATTTGTCATTTGCATTCAATTATTTTGGCTTTCTGGCACCGCTGTGCCGCCCACACGAATTACTAAATCACATTGCAAAATTTCGTTGCCTACCTGCGAGCTCTCTTGACACCCATCCTTTTCAAGTGTATTCGTAGTTTGTCTCTCACTAAACGCGTGAGTGAGTGTTTTATGTCTGTGTATGTGTGAATTTGTGTGAGTTGTATACACATATTTCCCTTTGTTATAGTTTTCATTTTTGGTTGCATTGTTATGCTGCCCATCGGTTCTAAGCGACCTTTTTGTTTTGATGCGCTAATTTGCCAGCTCGCAGGAAAGCTGAGCGACCGCCATTGCCATTCATTCTTCCCCAGCCAGCAGATAAGCCTCCCTTATACCAGCTAACTCCCCCGAAAGAACGTATAAAATATGCGCATTTAGAATTTGCGTGGCGTAGGTCAAGCCGGAAAATGGCAGCAACCCCAATCCCAACCTCCAGGGCATCTGCTCCTGTCACATCAGACAACAATGACAGTCGAATTCAAGAGTGCACTTTGTTAAAAATGCATAGACTAAAAAATAAAACTGAATAACTATTATCAAATGCATATTAAATGTGTATAACAATACAAAAGAGATGGCCCTCAGCTTAAAAACAATGCTGGGAAAATTCGGAAATAATGATGGTGTTGATAATAATGGTACGAATACTAACGAACACAAATGGTGAATGTTAATATAAATGCTGCTCACGTTCAACTACGAATATCACGGCTGTCAATGTGCAGGGCCATACATAAGTCTGATGAGTTTTAGCATTTTTTTTATTTTTATTATTTTTCTTCTGACACAGCACAAAAATGTTGTTCTCGACGCTGTGAAATTCAGAGGTCCATAAAAGAAATGCGACAAACCAAGCGGTGTGGGCTTTATAAAAATTCAAATTACGAAGCAAAACTTTGATGGGTCTAAGCAAGTTATAAAACTGCGTAGATAAATGAGTGTATAAGCATAGGCATTGGAGCATTACAGATTGTATCATATGAGTTTTATAACAAATTAGTTGATTTAAACATACCGCAGGCAGCTTGCTGAGTACACAAACATTTTACCAACAGTTAAAGACTGTTAGACTTGTTTGTTTGAGGCAACTTAAAGATTGTTTTTTAAGCTGTCCGACTAACATTCAAGCTACTTGTTTAAGATTTCGTGTGAAACTTTTGTAGCAATCAATGACAATGGCTCAGCAGTTTTCTTTGTCAAAACTTTTTACTATTTAACCCAAGTCAATCAAGCAACACTCAATCTCAATCTCATTTAGCAGACTTATCAAGTTGTTTTTCTGTAAATTGTTTCGCTTAGCACTTCTTGTATTATTTGCCACTCGTTTGCATTGCCATTCAAAAAGAACAGACAATGCCACGCCCACTCCCTCAGTTGACTCAGCTCGATGTCTGTGGCAAGTGGCTTACGGGCTTTCCAATTGTTTTTGCAGCCTTTGCGCCTTAAAGTATGCTATGCACAGCTTCTGGCAACTTTTTGCCATTGTTTGTTGTCTGTTGTTGTCGTCTGCTCTGACTTATTGTCACGCTCTCGGTATGCCTCGCGCCCATCACTTAAGCAACGCGTCTTTTCTACTATGTATTTTGTTTTTGCTGCCTTTTGCCTGTGCATATAAATCGTCATGTAGTGTACTTATTTTTGTTTTTCTTCTTATTGTTATTGTTCTTCTTGTTGTTTGTTTACTTCGCGCACCTGCCTAGGCAACTGTAGCTGACATTGCTGTTGTTGTTGTTGCAGTTATTGCTGTTAATGTATGGTTTACGTTGTTGTTGTGGTTGTTGTTGTGCAGATATTTTTTAATACCCTGTATCCATTAAAAAAAAAGGTTCAAGAGTGGTTTTAAAAAGTTGTGCAATGTTACGTAACAGGCAGACAACCCGGAAAATCGTATATTTTCCCTTATCTTTTATATTGTTGCCTACTTGAAATTCGTAATGCGTATTTTCTGGTGCGTACAGGGTGTCTCCCCGTGTGCCGCGTAGTTGCTTTTTTTGCTGTCTTAATCCTCCATATGTCGCGCTTGCTTTGCATCTTATCCCACAACATTTTCCCCGAGCTTTTAACCACTTTCGTTTTTTGTTTAATTAATTTGAAATTAAAACATTTAATTTAGGGCTTCAGCCCTACGCAACGAGCTCTTTAACCCGCTTCATTCGCACATTGCTTTGCGTTTTAAATTCCTTTTGAGTTGTTTCAACACCAACAATGCAGCTACACTAGCTAGCAAAAAGTAAATAAATATCCAGAGTAATAATTTGTATGACAACATGGAAAATAAAGAGAGAGAAAAACTGTTGTCTAGCTGAATTAAATTGTAAACAAGGCTAAGCCAATATTGTGTGTGGCGTTTTACGTGTTGACTCTAATAGATGTTAGGCAAATATGTAAATATAACATGTATGAAATGCTTTACTTTTTAAATGGCGCTCAAACTGTCTTAATTTTGTTGATTTAATTTGTTGTTTCAGCTTGGTTGGACAAACAAAATCCATTTGCTATGGTTTATAAACATATAAAAATTGTCACAATTTAAATGAAACTTTTTGTTATAGCACATCTGAAAACATTTTTGCGCTTATCTCATTTACCACATGAACTGACTTTGGCTTGTTTCTTAAGAACTTTATAACTGAACTTGAAGCTTAAGCTTAATGTGAGTAATTAAGTCTCCCTGGAAATGCACACTTAACAAAGTTTGTTACTCAAATATCGACAGACACTTGAAAATTTAAACGCTCGATTATTTCTGAAGCGAAATTTAATGCTTTTTAAATGTGACCCCAGGACAAATTCAAGTGCATAGCTTTCAAAACAGAATTACTTAAAAGCAAACACACAAATTCGCATACACACACAAGCCCAAGCACCCACACACAAAGCACACTGTATAAAAACGGAGAACGCTTTAAGCCCGGACGGCAGCACAAACACACGTGCCAAGACAACGAAAGAAGATACCAGCAAGAGGAGAGCAGCAAAAATACAAGTACCACAAATTCTAGCGCTTTGCTGCAAAGTATTTGTGGCAGGCAATCAAGTTGGATGCCTCTCTTTGCTCTGTTCGCTGTCAAATTCATTTGCACGATGTATTCACGCGATATTTACGCACGCATTTATTTATGTTGCACTTTATTAGCTTTTTATCGTTCATTTATTTTGCTCGCTGTATTCTCCTTTTCATTTGCTCAGACGCCCTCTCGCATTCTCGCTCTAAGCAATTTCCTTTATTTGCGTTGCTATTTTGATAAGACAAATATGCTTGCGCAATATAGACATTCACATCGTTTTATATTAGGAGTGCGGGCAATTCTAAGCCAAGTTAATGCAAGTTGATTGATATTTAAAACTTGAACTTTGCAAAGTTTGGTTTCTATTTACATTTCACTGAGTGTAGACAATTTAAGACCTTAATAAAGCTGGACAGAATTGATTTTCTTTAACTTTTGAACTGCCCTTGTATCTCTATACATTACATCCTCAATATGGCGTTCAATTTAATTTACAGATGCAACAAGACAAATTATATGCTCGGTCGTCGGCCAACTGAATGTGTGTTCACTTTTCTTTGGCTTCTTCCGCTTAAATAATGCTGCGGCTTTGTACATACATACATATGTATATGTATATAAATAGTTAAGTGTACACATTTGTTTGAGCAAGAGCGTCTGAGTCTGATAAAGACGCATTTGCTTTGCACAATTACAGAAGCCCATTTGGCGAGCTATTTGCAATTTCAAAGATTTATTTTTAGCCTGACCGCAAAGGGCGTACATCGACTTTTAAATGCCACAATTAGAGAGCATTATGATTATCCCAGTCGTTTCAAAAGATACATTTTTGTATGTGTAATAACTGGGCAGTGGCCGCAAAATTGAGTCAAAAATTAAACAATTGTGAAGTAATTAAGCAACAAAAGGTTAATTAAAAAGACACCAAACCGTCTAAAGCCTCATTAATAGCACAAAACAACATCAAAATCGAAAGGCAGCCACAATTTCTGTCAACAAACGTGTCCTTGATCTTTGTACTTTTCATACGCCTCAATAGTTGTTTTTGTTATTAAAAGCAACTGACAGCATGTGAGACACATAATACATATATTGTATATACACTAAGAAAATAAACTAAAACATTTAACAAAATTATGAATATAACAAAATATTAAGTAAAGTACTCAAATTAGAAACTTGTGTTGTCATAATAATCACATTAAAAAAAAAAAAAAAGGTTTGTGCAAGAGAAATGTATAAAGAAAAATGTTTTAACAAAATTCAAAACCATTGATGTATGTTCTACGTTCTTTTTCTCTAAGTGCACACATATATATATATATATAGGTTTGTAATGTATAAACATACATTATAAGAGATTAATTGACTGAGCATACCAAAGTCAGGGCAGCGAGCCTAGTCAAATAGGCACGTATGAGTGTGTCTAAATTCGTAATGGCTTACACCCACACCCGTAACGTCTAATTAAATAAATATTGATATCGTATATACAAGTACAAATGTATATAACAGTTTCTGTACAATTATTTGTTTTTCTTGTAGAAACTACTAGTTGACTGTTGACTGTTGTAATAGGTTAGGAAACTCGGCCAAGCAATGATTGCCCAGCTCGTGTGTAATTAATTGCAAATAAATATCAATTGAGCAGCAAACAATCATGCAAGCCTCAACAACAACTACTTGAAAGTAAAACAAACAAATTGTTATATCTCACGCATTTTGGTCACTTGATACCGTTTACCTCATATATGGTATTCAAAACTCTCACCCGCTCCACCAAACTTTCGGCCCGGCGCGCAAAGGAGGCGCGTTTCTCGGCGGCAATATCGGACATGGTCGGGTCTGGGGCAAGTACTTTTGGATTTCGATCGATTCGCTTTATATATTTTTTAACTCGACTTATGGACGGCAGGCGTTAGGGCAGCTGCAAAGAGACAAAGAAAATATACTGATAGATACTTTGTCAACATTGAGTAAAAAACTTTTAGATATTTTGTATGTAATCAATGGCTTTAAAACAAACAAAAAAATACAATGAGGCTAAAATAAAACATACACAAGCACTCACTTATTTTTATTATTATCTATAGTTTAACATACTATAGCATACACATTGCCCCTGGAAAATAAAAAGAATCGACACGCACTTCATATAATATGTTTTATAAATTGCCACACATTTAAACAGCGTTTCACAAATACCAAAAACAAAACACAACTACATATGGTTGTAGAAAACTCAGCTGCCTATCTCAGCAAAAATTAGTACGCGATAGATATCAATAACTGGCATTAAATGATTGATATTAAAAAAAACCCCCCTTTGCCGATCGCATTCGGCTCGCGCCAGACGTTGTGCTAAAGAATACCGCCGTTGAACTAAAGACACATAACGGCTGTATCGTCTTTTGTAGCCTAGCGTAAGTATAAAGCGTTCAATGAGCTAAACTCAAAGAGAGAACACAAAGAGCAGTAGCACAAAATGTAAAAATAAGTATGTATTTAATGTGGTTTTATTTTTAAATATGCGCTCGTTGCACTCTTCATTGTTTTGCTTTCAAGCATTGATTTATAGATTGAAATGCAAACAAGCAACAGGTGGCAGTGACGCAGTTCCCCTAAGAATGAGCTCTAGTTTTAGAGCACTACACGCCCACTTATCAAATTTAAGCCTATTTAAACAGACATTTGCATATCAAAGTGCACTTAATTATGCTAATATCAAAGATAATTTGCGGCAAATAATTGCGCTGCTGCAGTTGGTAACTTTACCTATTTTAAATTAGTAGGCGCTTTACAGCACTTTAGCAGTCATCGACAGGCCACCACAAAACAATAAATATCGATGTATCGATATTAGAATTTTAACCATTTGACAACACCAATGCTATGTCAGCAGCACCGCTGTCATCGCTCGACCGCCACAGCCTATCGTCCGAGCAAATGTTGTGAGAAGTACTTCGAAGACAGTTAAATTGTATTTAAAATAGTTTAAAAACGCTCTAAAAAACGGCATCGAATTGACGCACCAAAATGGCAAGTCGCGGCGGTCCAATGGTCGCGGGCACCGATGGCAACGACTTCGAGTTCAGGCAGAAAGTGGCAAACACATATCAAATTAGGTTAATAACACTTTATAAACCACCGCAAAATTATCTAATTACTTGCAAGTAGCTGCAACTGCACGGCCAAAAGCCAAAAGGTCATGACATCTTAACTAACTGCAGTCAATTTGCAACTCCTGCTGCAGACGGTGCATGAGCCAGACAAACTGTCAGCTAGCCAGCTATGCAGCAGAGTGGGTGGGCAAAGTGCCAGCTAGACACTCAGCATGTGTGCCTGTTTACAGTAGCAACAACAACATTGTTTATGTACATATTTTGGATGGCTAAAGGCCGAGGCCTACCAAACAAAAGCAAACGCAACTAAAACAGACGCAACCATTAATTTACTTACTTTTTTCCGTAGCTTGTTGAACAAATCACGCCTGAAGTACTGCATTTTCTTTCATGCCCTGCTCTTTTTTGTCATGCTGGCCAAGCTGACGTCGGACATATTGGATCGCTTGGATATTTTTGTGCTAGAAATCGAAGAGCTGGAGGTGCCACCGCCGCTGTGGTGGGAATATGTTTGGGCTGCCTCGCTGCTTACCTCGTTTCTGGGCCTGTCAGCGGCACGTGGCAATAAGGTGCGCGACATGCAAAAATATATGATTGCCATTTTGGTAATGGCAGTGCTCCCGCTGGTTTACTGTTTCGCCTACTACTTTTCGGACATTTGGGAGTTTGTGACCATGGACAAGACCGTGGAGCTGGAGGAAACGGACATTTTGATATGGCGCGTAAGTAAAAATGAAAACTATCTCATAACTGAGCATAAAAGATTTATCATTTTCCTATTTTAGGGATTTCCTTATGGCGTATTCTGGTATGCGTTCTGTTTTATCGGCTTTCAGATACACGGCTTTACTCTGTACTTTGCGTACAATTTAGTCAAGGCCTGGAAGGCACGCACCGGACGCAAAATGCAGTAAATCAGTTAAGTCATCAATGAAGAAGTACTAAATACTCGCCAAATTAGTGAAATGTCGGAGCAGGATGCAGTGTAGGGCTAGTTGTAAATAATTTGAAAAAAGAAAAAAAAAAAAAAAAAAAACTAACTCTAGTGCACAAAAGCGAAAAAATAAACCAGCTATTAGATTAACGCACATTTTTAATACAGTCAGACATATTTTCAGAAAAAAAAAGAAAAACAAACGTTAAAGTTATTGTTAAAGTTAAAACGTTCATAATAGTAAATCTATAAACAATAATCTATATACATACATACGATACACATGCAACCTTAAAAAGTCGAGTCGACAACAAAGCAACTGAAGCCACCAAATTTCCCAAATCAAAAAGGAAACAAAACAACAACAACAAGATATAAACTAAAATATTCTTTTTTGTGGTCTACTTACATTTCGACGTGCCTCGTGTTTGTTAGAAACGGTTAATATACTTATTAAAATACTTATGAATGTATATCTATATTGATATACGGACGATGGATAAGTACATTTGAAACTATTAGTTCTTAAAAATTTTTCGAAATGGTTTTAATTGCGTTATTGTTTTCCATAATTTTATTACAAATGTACTCTACACAGTAATGTGTATAATTTATTTTGTGAACTGCCCCATAATATTTAAAGATTACGATTATTCAAATGCAATATGAGTGTTTAAGCAAAGTTAAAGTTCTGATCATCAATAATTGTAAAAACAAATATATGTGAAGATTGTAAAAATAATTCACGAATTTCAAAAGAATGGTCATTCTCTATCAGAATTTATAAGTAGTCTTTTTTAAATCGATTAATAAAGATAAATATATATTTGTTCTTCTGAGTGGGTTAAACAACTGGTATTTAATGTTTATATTTTTTGGGTGGGAAGGGAATGATATCAGAAATACAATATATGAGAAAAGAGCAACTGCTGGATTTCCTTTTAACATTCTGATACAATGATACTTATACATAAAGATGGTTTAATTTTAAAAGGTTTAAAATTAATCAAAAGCTTGTACATTTTAAAATGACAGCCGCAACGTCCTTTCAAAAATGTAAGCTTTGAGCAGGTTGTTCTTTAAATCAATGTTTGATTGTCCGTAATAAAAATCCAACAAACAGGGCTCAAAATAAATATTTGATAAAGCTGGCTCTTCAATGTTGCCAGCTGTGTTAGTAGATACAAATGCACATTTTACCCATGCACATGCCAAACAACCCCCAATTCATACAATTCTCACCAGCTGACGTTTGGCAAAACATTGAATGCTGCTGACCAACAACCAACAACAGTTAGTGGCCAGTCAGTGACCATTTGTGCAGCGCGGCAGAAGCAGCAACAGCGTTACGACGCTGCACTTCAAAAGTTGCGCAATTCGCCAGCTGAGAGGACTCAGACACGAGAGAAGAGCGTCGCAGCGCATGAGAGAGTAATGTCTGCTGTCACACAGCATCCGTTTCCGTTTGCTCTCAGCTCACTTCGACATTGCCTGCGGGAAGAGCAGACGCAAAAATTTTCAACACAAAACATTTTTGGCAAAAAGTAAACAAGTGTAAATTAAAAAAAAAAAATAAACAATTCTTTTGGTTAATTTGTGAAAAATTTAAAAGCACAAGAATGCGCGGCGAGGAAACCTACAGGCGCACCACACGCGAAAAGATTGTGCTGCGTGGCAACACAACCATACGCACCGTGGATTCCACATCCACCTATTTGCCTATAATGAGCGCAGGGTAAGTAGGAGGGAGTACCAGTATGTACATATTTTTTTTTCTTTTTTTTTTTTTTTGTATAACGCTTCTGTCTAAGGCATGCCGGGCCACTTCACTGGCAAAAAAAAACTAAGTGCATTTTTCTCCTCAAAGCGTATCGATTTTTATCTATGGCAGCTGATTTGTCGTTAAGTAGATATACTATATAAATGTGACCTCGCTTGCAGCATTTGCTGCAGATCTTATTTCAATTTATTGACAAATTACTCCAAACATACATATTCTATTTAAAATTTTCCAACATGAATACTTATGTAAAACAATTGTATGTAACATGCTAGGATTTGGCTTGTTTTTATTGGCATCTTAAGCCACATGCAAGCGCTCCATTAAAGCCGGCAAAAACTAATGACAAATTATTAAGAGATTATTGTAATACAGTAGTCGCTCATAAATGTGAACTCTCTGTAGTTAGTATTAACAACAAAACTCAATTGTCTTATAATGATTGTTTCTTTGTTTGCCAATTATAATTATCACTGTACATTCAATTGTATGTGTATATAGTCATACATATATTAATAAATGTACATGTACCTCGCCAAGTCGCAGAAATCGATGGCATCTTATGCTTGAGTTTGAGTCGACTATGGCTAGCGTGCATTGACCACTGGTCTCAGGTGGGGGCAATAAAAGAACAACAAAAAACTCAAAGCAATACTTCCTTTAACCTCATTCAACATGCACACTTACATAGAATACGCTAACACACACTCTCTGAAATACCCAGAAACTACCCGCCAAGCAAATAATGAGCTAGCCGATTTTTGTTGTGGACGCTTGGTCCGTCGTCCAGTTTTGCGGTCAGTTGGCGCTCAACCCTTGAGTCGTTTGGTGGATGCCGCCTCGCTGCGCGTTTCGTCGTCGTGTTGTTTCCGACAATTCCGTCAGACTTTAGTTCTAGTTAAACAAATTTAGTGCGTTTTTAAATTACTAGTGTCTTACTCTCAGTCATTGTTTGCTGATCGCCAACAATGTTTAATACGAATGCCCAAAACTGGTTTGGCATGGGACAAACGGTTTCTGCACCACCGCCAACTGGTGGCAACGTTGCCCAATTGCTTAACAATAACAACAGCTTTGATTCGCAATCCTTTATGCGTCAACGCTCGCTGACCAGCTCAAATCCGGCCCTGGAACGCACCACGCTTGCATTGCGGCCCCAATCTCCGCCCAATGTTCAAGTGCAATACGAAGTGGCTGTGCCCTTTATGTCTGGCTATAGACACACGCCATATCATTCGCTATGGGATCTACATCAGTGGTAACTATATGTTCCCTATATCGTAAAAAGAAAATCCAATCACTCCTCAACTATCCTTATTTGGACATTTTACATTTAAAGTTACTCTTGCAACATTGTTCTTAAAGTTTGTTCGATTACTATGGTAAGTTTCCCAGTCCTTAACCTACTATCAGGCGCATTTTCCTGGCCACTTGACGTTTTTGCTAGTCATAATTGCCATTGGTTGAAATTTGCATAAATTGACGGCTGTTTTGCGTTAGGTTTTCTTGGCAATAAATTAACATAAACACCTCTTTCGGTCACATGCATTTGCAACGACAAACTCACAAAAAATAAAGGAAATAAGAGTAGGAAGAAAATACTGAGCTATCATATATTTTATCAAGATATTGTTTTTGTCAGTTTAGTATATTTCTATGCAGCCTTGTGCCAGTTTGCCTGTTTAACAAACACTATATGAATACGCTTTTGTGGTTTATAAGCCATTAATGCTCAGAGTCAATAAATACTTACATATATATAGGACACTTGGGCGGATAAGCCAGAATGTAATCAGTCGCTTTAATTACTCCGCAAGCGTAGAAGTTGGCCCAGTTAGAACGTAATCTGGCAGCCCACAAATCTCTGGATCCGGAACGTGGGCGCTTGTTAGTTGCCATATCAGGAACATTAACCCAATTGTTTATGGGCGCGCAATAAGACCACATCCGGTCAAAGGCAACTGAAACAAATATGGCCGACAACTGCGGCCAACTTAATTAGTTAAAGAAAGTAATCCAAAAATAGTGTAGCATACATTGTAGCGTGATGGAATTTTTCTTGACAGCAGCAATCGAACAAAATGGCAATTGCACTATTGTACTACCACTATATACAGATAATAAAATTACTGTTAATAGCGATGACGCATGCATATGTCAACAATAACATTTGTTGCCGGCGCGTCAATAACCTGGGAGGCATTTTCACCCACAGAAGTTTATTGAACCCACAACTGTTTTGCATGTGAATGTATGTTTGTATGTATGTAAATGGAGGCATCGGCTTCCTAGAAATTCCCGAGTATTAGCTGTATATGTGTGTGTGCCTGAGTAAACGAATTAAATATTGTGTGACAGGGCTAGACAACATTAGACAAACTTTGGCCAGACTTGAAGCGGTCACGCAAAGCACTTGTTTTACCCTGTACATAGTTTAAAACGTGTTTGTGCAGGGGCTACCGAGTATGAAAATTAATGTTACAAATGTTACAATGTTTTAAGGTCCACTAAGTGGCAATTAGGGAACAATGTACCTTGAAGTCGGCCCGCATTCATTTTAGTAGTCTGACCTGTTCCTATTGCTGTCGCCAATTGATAAGCTAAGCAAATAACCTTTGCAAAAGCAGAGGCCAAGTTGAATGCCAAGCGACATTAATCAGCTGCAATGTTTCAAACTGTATTTTTTTTAGCTCATCTACGCCACCCACAAACTTATCTCATATGGCGCGCATGATGGACTCGCTGATATTGGATTCGCTTTCACCGTTTGCCTTCACCAAAATCACTGCCACCAGTCGTCCCTCACGCAATAGTAATGTTGTGAAGAAGTCTTCACCTGAGAGTGTGCCACATCCACATCATCAGCATCCACACTCCAACGCCGCACATTCGCATCGACCCGTTAATAATCTGGGAGCAAATGCGCCTAATGGCTTGGGAATCGGTGGAGCGTTGCCGTTGCGCAGCAAGCAACGTCTGCCCACACAAGGTTTGTGCCACAAATATTCAACTGCTTGCTCACCCAACAATTAAACGCAGTCTTCAATGTAGAGGTAGCCCCGCAACCACGTTCCAACCAGCCAGCAATGCCTTTTCCCTCACAGCAGCAGCAGGACAGTCGCTGGGTGTCCTCGCTACGACGACGGGATCCTGAGCTGCAGCCGACGCTGCCCTCCATTAACAGCAATCTGAATAGTAACAGTCTGAGCCAGAGTCATCATGGTAGCGCCGGCAATGTGGGCATGACCACAAACAGCAATGCTAGTGTTGGCATGCGTCTGGGTCGCCCCGGCAGAGCATCTGCGCTGACGGCAGCCGTACGCAAGAGTCGCTCCGTGGAGCGGTTGCGGGCCCGCAAATTGAGTACCAACACACAGCTGACCCTTAAGCATAAGGCGGTGAAAAAGAATTCGCTAGATGAGAACTCAAATTCGGATGATCAGGATGCAACTACATCGCTGGAGGATAACTCACATATACAGTCGACCACGCACAACACACCCAGATGTTCGCCCAAAACAAAAGTTAAGCATTTCTCACCCTTGGGCTATGAGGGACACCTGGTCGACACTCTCGAAAAAGACATCCTTCAGCGCCATCCGTGCATCAAATGGACTGACGTTGCTGGTCTTAATGAGGCCAAGACCATATTGCAGGTAAGTCATAGAAATGTTTATCAAGTGAATCATAATAAAATGTAATTATTTTCATTAACTGCAGGAAGCTGTTGTTCTCCCCATTATAATGCCCGAATTCTTTAAAGGCATTCGACGACCGTGGCGCGGTGTTTTAATGGTGGGTCCACCAGGCACGGGCAAAACTATGCTGGCCAAAGCCGTGGCCACTGAATGTGGCACCACATTTTTCAATGTGTCTTCATCCACACTCACATCCAAGTATCGTGGAGAGAGCGAGAAGTTGGTCCGTCTGCTCTTTGAAATGGCGCGCTTCTATGCGCCGAGCACAATATTCATTGATGAAATCGATGCGTTGTGTGCCTCACGTGGCAGTGACTCGGAGCACGAGGCTAGTCGGCGTTTCAAGGCGGAACTGCTTATCCAAATGGATGGTCTGAATGCGAGCTTGCAGGAAGAAAAGGTCATCATGGTGCTGGCGGCCACAAATCATCCCTGGGACATTGACGAGGCTTTCCGAAGGAGATTTGAGAAACGCATTTACATACCTCTGCCCAATGGTGAGTACGATATCTAACTTATTATCAGCTAAACTCATAGTTTCTCTTGTTCTTACATTCAGATGAAACACGGGCAGCGCTGCTGCAGTTATGTCTCAAGGATGTTTCGCTGTCGTCTGATTTAAACACGAGCATAATTGGTGAGGAGATGCAGGGCTATTCCGGTTCGGACATAAGCAATGTGTGCCGGGATGCCTCCATGATGGCCATGCGCCGTCTGATCTCTGGTCGCACGCCGCAGCAAATAAAGCAAATACGTAGGGAGGATGTTGATCAACCCATTACACTGCAGGACTTTCTGGATGCGCAACAGCGCACCAAGAAATCTGTTTCGGCTGATGATGTGGCACGTTTCGAGAAGTGGATGGAAGAGTATGGCTCTTGCTAGTTGTACGAATTATGTGCTAGTGCAGCACAACCGAATCTATAAAGTCCCCCAATATTTACAGACCCATACGTATGTACTTCCAATACGCAATCCTTTTTTTAAATATATATGTATCCAAATATTTATAGCTACAAAAAAAAGATATGTTTTCTAAATATTTAATTGCTCAAAGACCTACACGCCTCAAATTATTACTTAAACCCTCTTAATACTCATATACATAGGTTCCTTTTAAATACATATTTATTCGGCAGAATCCTACTGTAGGCTTATAGCAACAAATTGTATTTTGTAATCAACATATTTGGAACGGAAAAAAGTAATAAATTAATCAACACCCAAAGAGTATTTATTTTACATAAGTATTTTTAGACGCGAAGCTTTTCAATTGTATTTTTGTAATCTTGTTCGATGAGCTCGTACTCCTCCTGCAATTGTTCAATGCGCTGTTTATTATTGGGCAAGCGTGCACGGAGCATTTCTGTATCCATTTTACAGCGCTCCATTTTTTGCAGATCCTTAACTTGTTTGTAGTAAACAGCATTAAGGCGTTTCTTAACTTCCAGACGGTACGCCTTGTACTCCTTTTCATCATGCACATTTGTGTAGTAGAGGCGCAGCAGTTCATAAATCTTGCGCACCTGACGCGGATTAAGTTTGAAAGCCTCACGAGCCTCACGTACCATTTCTTTGTTGAAGCCCTTGCTGACTTCGTTGCGTGCAAAACATTTTAACTGCAGACACAAACGTGCGTCCACAAAGTTTCGCAAGCGCTGGAAATCCTCCGATGGATCCTCAACGGTTATATCAACCACATTCTTCTGCGACTGATAAAATTTGTAAATTGTTTCGACCAGCTGTGTGGCCAGGCCCAACTTTTGGAATGGCGGCAATATGATCATTTGACTAATGCGTGGCCGCTTGTTTTGCGGATAAGCATAATACTCATAGACTGTGGTGTATCCAGCCGTGGCGTACTGGAACTTGCCATCTTTATTCTTGTATTTTTCATAGCTGCAATCAACTGAATTTTTTAGAGATTTGCGACGGAAATTTAACAATCAACTTACCAAATAAAGTAACACCACTGAGCATCATCTGTGTCTATGTAGGAGGCAGCATCGACAAACCAAAGGATAAACGTTTGCAGTCGCGCAAAGAACTTTAGAAATGAGGACATCTTATAATCGCACTGATAAATCTCAAAAAATCGCTCGCTGCCGTCTTCAGCGCGTTGCGTGTATTCGCTTAGCTTTTCGCCGAACGGCTGAAACTTGTCGGCCTTGTCCAGTGTCTTGAGAAACTCATCTAGGTTAATAAAATAGCAGCCGTCTGGCAGACTTTGCGCAATGGTAGCCACTACATCGTCTGCTTTAATTTCACCGCCGGAGATTTCATTGACACGCTTCTCATACTCAATGCCCAGATAGATGTGCAACGGACCCGCCGTATATAATACTCGCACTTGCAAGCCCTGATAGCCAAATATGGTCTCCGACTCGCCAAAAATCTGATGAGCCATTGCTGGGTGAAATATCAGCGCGTCATTGTTGATGTCGGCTTTGTCGCGTACTACACAAAGAGAAAAGCGAATGATAATTGTATTTTAGGCTATCTTTCTCCTATATACTCACTCAGCTTGAACTCCACAGTGTCGAGTGCGTCCAACACTAGTTCCTGATATTCCTGTATTTGTGCCATTTTGTTGCTAGTCTTCCGGCAGCCTCTTAAATTGGCGCGCAAAATGTGTATATAGTTGTAGCGTCGGAATAACAAACGATTGCGGCACTGAGCAAGGAATTAATTACAAACAACGCAACGTAGTGCTTTAGTCATAAAAACTATCTGAACACGCTCTTTATATAACAAATTTGGTAAAATTTCGTTTTAGCAAATTTTTTGTGGCGGCCTAACAAAGACTGTGAGTCGCAAGAGTTGTTTAGTGTAGTAAAATGCGACAAGACCAGGGCTGCAGAGCTTACCTTACGCTTGCGTTTGTTTATCTTATGTGTCTTTCTACGCGTTAGTCGAAATCTTTTCCTACGAGCCATGATTCCCAGTATAAATTAAAGTTTTGTTGAAAAATTTGTTAAGTTTTGCATTTTACTCGCTTTGATGTTTGTTTCAATTTGAAATTTACTTATTGTTAAACACTCAATTTCCAGCACTGGAATCGGGCACAGCCAACTTAACGTCATTTGTAAGCAAATTTCTGCAGAGTTTTAATCAAAATTCAGCGCATTTTATTTGCTTAGTTGCTAGTAAAAAGAGACAAGTATTACAATAAAAGCAAACGAAAAAAGTGAAGCAGTCACATTAATTTACTCACATCGCCAATAATACACACGCTTCGCTTGAGTACTTTGTAACAAAATGTAAGTATCGGCACTAAAAAAGTTGCCTTGTCATAGCAGCCAATTACAACAACATCAACAAAAATCCTTTTAAATAGCAGCAGCTTCTATCATGGATACATACTTGTTCGATGGCGGTCGCATTACAAAAATGGAGGTGGATTACGAGCCCGCCTGCAACGAAAAAATCCCCCTGGCCAAAGAGCTGGCCAAAAAGAATCCCGACGCCTTTCATGAAGCCATCGAAATGATGCTTCAACTTGAAAAACAAACACGTCTGGGCGGCGACATGTTATCCTGCTCACGCGTCCTGGTGGCCATTTGTCAGATATGCCTACAGGCCGGCAACTGGAATGCACTGAATGAGTACGTCTCGTTGCTGGTGCGTCGTCGCTCGCAGCTTAAGCAGGCGGTGGTCAAGATGATACAGGAATGCTGCACATATGTCGACAAGACGCCTGACAATGAGACAAAGCTAAAGTTTATTGATACACTGCGTTCCGTAACCGAAGGAAAAATCTATGTAGAAATCGAACGTGCTCGCTTAACCAAAATCTTGGCTGATATCAAAGAAGCCGATGGAGATGTGGCCGGTGCTGCTGCCGTCATGGAGGAGCTGCAGGTTGAAACCTATGGCTCAATGGACAAGCGTGAGAAAGTCGAGCTTATTTTGGAGCAAATGCGTCTGTGTCTGTTGAAGGAGGACTATGTGTCCACTCAGATCATTGCTAAGAAGATCAGTATCAAGTTTTTCGATGATCCCGCACAGCATGATCTCAAGCTAAAGTTCTATAATCGAATGATACAGCTTAATCGAGATACATCCTTTTTGAAAACCTCACGTCATTATCAAGCTATTGCTGAACCACCCCGTAAGAAGGCTCCAGCAGCTGTGGAGTCAACCACCGGCGATGAGAAGAAAAAGAGTGATGAGAAAAAGAAGGAGGAGGATGACAAAAAGTCGGACACCGCCGCTGCACTAGAGCCCGAAATCGAACTGACAGAGGAGCAGAAAAAAGAGCTGACAAATAAGCTGGTTTGCGCAGTCGTTTACTGCGTTCTGGCTCCTTATGACAACGAGCAAAGCGATATGATGGCACATTTATCGAAGAACAAAAAGCTGGAAGATGTTCCCGCATATAAGTAATATACCTAGGCAATAATGTAGTCTAATTTATTTATTCTATTCAATTTTTATTTAAAAGGGAAATACTGCGCCTGTTTATGTCAAAGGAGCTAATTAACTTCGATACATTTAACGCAGACTTTGGCATGGTTTTGGCCGAGAACGATATGTTCAAGGATGACACCAAACATAGCAAGAAATGCATTACTGAGCTGAAAGATCGTTTGATAGAGCATGTAAGGCTTAAGATTCTAACCACCAATTTCAAAATACTAATGATTTTTATTTTTAGAATATTCGCATCATTGCGATGTATTACTCACGACTGCACTTGACGCGTATGAGTGAACTGCTTAATTTGCCAACAAATCGCTGTGAAGAGTACCTATCGAAGTTGGCTAACAGTGACACAATACGTGTAAAGATTGACAGACCGGCTGGCATTATTTATTTTACCACGAAGAAGAGTGCTTCTGATATATTGAACAACTGGGCAACCGATGTCAATCAGCTCATGTCACTCGTTAACAAAACTTGTCATTTAATCAACAAGGAGGAGTGCGTTTATTCGGTTATGTGTGCCGTTGAGGAATAGTCGCATATTAGATTTATGATGTTTTCTTTTTAAAACGTTTGGCCGTATACATACATTTATTGTAATACTAACTAATCCAACATCAAATTCTTTTGCAATGTTTGTATTCATTGAATGAACTACAACAATTAAAAACCGAAACTCAACATAAATATAAGGTACCACTAAAGTACTGGGTGAACAGAATTGAAACTCACCGCCCTGCAAGGATTACTTTTAAATCGAATTTTAAACTATCGCCGGCATTGAATATTACGTCTATCGATATATCGCTTACAAAAAAATTACGCAGCACTGGTTAACCTCTTGTTGCTGTTTGCTTTGCGGAAAGAAGAAGATAAAACTTTGAGGGTTATTATTTGGTCCATTTGTTAAACACACTGAACGATTTCGTAAAACTATTGAAAAACAATGCCAAAAGAAGACTGTAAATACTGGGACAAATGCTACCAGCGCAATGAAGCACATATAAATAAATACAACCACCCAGCCCAGCAAACAGAAACGACAAAACTGGCGCCAAAACGCAAAGCATCTACAAAGGAGGAAGATAGAGAAAGTCCAAACACAAGTGGCAGCAACGAAGCAACTGGAATGGAAGTAGAAAGCAATAAGGATATGGGTAACTTCGAGGCAGAGACAGAACAGCTGCAGAAGGATGCCCTGAACAATATAGCCGGCAAAAATTATATGGAAATATTGGAAAAGCGCATTCGTTTGTCGGTGCAGCAGGAGTACGACAATCTTTGTCAGAGCAATGAATTTATAAGGCATAAATTTTTAGTGGAAATGCCACCAGATTTTTATGAATTCTGGAAATTTATAAGCACACTTAAAAAGGACGGCCCACTGGAGCATTTTGAGAAGTTGTTCCAGCTGCAACTGGTGGGTCCTTTTGAGTTTCTGGCCGGTAAGTTCCACAAGGCAAAAATGGGTGAGCCGGGTGACTATTTGCGTCACTGGCGCTTTTACTACGATCCGCCCGAGTTTCAAACAGTCTTTGTGCGCCGAGGCACGGGAGTGCACTATGGCTACTGGCGGGATGTGCCGCAGGATAAGGAGCGCCTGCTCTTGGCACGCAATGATGCCACAAGTAGCTTTGAATTTAACTTTGTGGCTGGCAACATATTTGATGCGTTCGTTTACTATTTGGAGCATGATTTTGTAGGCACACCCTTCACAGCTGCTCAGGTCGCAGCTACCAAGAAAGCCTTAAGGCAGCACATAAGTGATAACTCACTTAAGTTTGCCCAGCTGGAGAGTTTAAAAAATGAGCGCAGTAAAAGAGTGGTGGCCAAAACCTTGCATGGCGCTGGCATTGTGGTGCCCTATGAGCGCAAGTCACAGCAGGGCTATCGCCCGCTAATGGTTAGTGATGCGGAGCTTAAAAAAATATTGGCCCTATTTGATCGCAAGGATCTTAAAGACGATAGCGATAATGCCAAGAAGGCCGTGATGGAAAAATTACAGCCGGTGGTAAATGCGGCCACTATTGCTATGGATGAATGCGATTTTGGCACTGCCTTAGAGTTGGGCCTGGATTTATTTAGCAGCGGACACAAGGAGCTGCACATGGTGATCTCTTCGCTGTTGGTGTCAGCCTATTCGCTGCTGTCGCGACCACAGTTTATAGCCATTGCCAAAGCGCATATGGACCGGCGCAGCAAGGAGCTTAATTTGAGCATTTTTGAAGTATTGAAATAAGCGAAATGTGTTTTTTTTTTACTTAAGCCACAACCTTGTATTTAAATAATAAAAAAAAAACAGCCACCAAAAATCATTTTTTTTTCCTACATATACAAGTAGGAGCTCTCCTTGGATGGCGGCACATAACGTTCGGTACATGGCACACCCAGTTTCTGCAACAGTTTGAGCACTGGCTGAGCAGCGATGACATCAAGCGGTAGTTTGTCTGTGTATACAACAAATGAGCTGACTGGCAGCTCCATTTCGTTGCGCCAGCAAGCAACTGCAAAACGGAATAAATATAAAACAAATAATAAATATGATGTTGTTTAACACTTACTTCCCGCTGCCACGCCAGCAATAAAGTTCGGAGCCTCTAGCTCGCGCACAGATTTGTCGCCTCCATTTCCACCCACGGAGTGCACAATGGCCACATCCTCTCGGTATCTGTCGATCTCCTCGCTTTTGTAATCCACTTTGTTTTTCAGAGTAATGGTCAAGACACGCTTTGCCACTTGTGCGTAAGGTATAAGTAGTTCTGTAACTTCACCACTGCTAGTCAAATCCTCTTCCAGTGCTGCGAGCAGCTGTCCTTTTGAGGCATTCCAATGTAGTGAAGAAGATTTTGCTGGAATATCGCAAATGCGTTTTGCATCCTTGAGAAGCGCACCATTGCAGAATTCTTTTATTTGCGGCCCTTCGATAAGCACAAAAAGGTCGCTGGCAAAAGGTGTTTCGTCTCCACCAGCAGTAAAACTTAGCTGCGATCTTGTTTAAAAAATTTTTAGCTTTTCAAGCACATTAGCAAAAATTAATTGCACACTCACTTCGTGGCCGGCTCAATACTTTCAAACTCGTCTTCTTCGCAGTCATCCCAAAAGGCACGGGAGGATGGTATGTTAACTTCACCAAATCCAGGACAACTCATTGTGATTTTGTTTGAAAATAGATTTCTAATGCAAAATTATACTGTTTTACAATTGTGCGATTTTTAACAAGTCATTTTTAAAAGTATCGAGTACGCATGCATTAACGATATTTTATTGCAAGTACTTTAAAGTAGCAAGTACTTACCTACAAGATTTTAAAAGTAGCAATTATTTCCAATATTTTTAGCTTGTCGCGAATTGTAACTGACATGGTGAAACTATAACAAGGAATTCTATTTTTTTGTCAGCTGCAATAGCTTGGAGGTAAGATGTATTTGAATACATCTTGATCACGTCTACAAACATCAAGCTGCCACTGTGAATTGGCGCTGACATACTGCAAGTTTTTATATCGATAATTTTTGTTAGCAGGCGTTGCTATCGATGCTTTTTGCATCCTTACTGGAAGTTTAGCACAAACAAATTGATTTTTCTCCTAAAATAACAATAACGTCTGAGGAGCGTCTTACTGAATAGACGAAAATTAAATTGTGTAAGCGATTAACGAAAGCAGAATAACAAATATGACAACATCCCAGGTTGACCAGGTAAGCAACAAACCTTAACTGCAATGCGCTCACCACGCAATTACAACTCCGCCATCATGAAAATCTCATCAAAAAAACGTTAATTTACAGAAACGCGCTCTAATAAAGCTAAAGCACGACCTAGAACCTTTTCGTAATGCCATTGTGGGTGCATATGGTGTTCTTACTTGGGAGAAGCAGTACTACGCCGGCGTCGTCTTCGGCGCCATCAGCGTGATGTATCTGTTGCTGTGGTACATGGATTTATCTTTTATAACACTCTTTTCACTACTGGCGTTGCTGGCATTCTTTATGGACTTTGTTATTCCGACACTTTCGCGTTTGATCTCTAGCGGTGACAAGTGGGATGGTGACCAAGAGGCAAAGTTTGAGGAGGTTTGTGGACAGTTGTATGGCTTCAAATCTGGTGTTGCCGACTGGTATGACTATCTTTTGAAAGAGCGCAAGCCAACAATGGTAGGTAAAATATACATTTGTACATTTTTTATAATAATTCTCACCTGTTACTTTTAAAAGGTTGTGATTGTAATTAGCCTGGGCCTGTTGGCTTTGGCCTGGATTGGCGCCATCATCAACAATCTATTGCTCATGTATTGCGCCACTCTACTAGTGGCCATGTGGCCGGGATTGAATGAAAAGGATGTTTTCAAGTCCATTACTCAGAAAGCTTCAAAAATAATTAATGAGAAAATTCAGTATGGCAAAAAGAAACTGCAGTAGATGGCTATTTATTTAATTATATTGTGGATTATTGAATGAAACAGTTCACGCACACATACACCTTCACTCATCTAAACGCATAACTCACCACATTTGACCAAAAAGGAATAAAACATACGCACTAAGTCATTAACTTGCCATCTCACGCATAAGCACATATTACATTAATCAATAAACTTAGTGTATCAGCTAAGTATACTATGCGCATATTTAAAGTATTATCATTCACATAACTAGCTAAAAACCCTGACTTAAGCATAAGCCAACTGGTTATCCTATGCATTAGTGCATTTCTAACTTTAAGTTTGTATGGGGCCCCAAATGAAAGATTCTCAAAGAAAAAAGACATTTTTGTGATTATTTGTGAGTTAATTGAAATTTAATGATAATCCTGCATAAGTATACAAGCTTAGGCGTCTATATGTTTCAATAAAGTTTTGAAGTGAATACCCACTTTTGTTTTCTCTTTGTACTTCATACTACCGGCCACGCCCCTCGCGAGATCTTGAACGTGTGCGGGAGCGCGCATGTTTACTCTTTTTGGTTTTTTTTTTGTGCTTGCTTTGATGACGATGCTGTGCACATTCATCTGTGCTGCTATCGCCTTCCTCGCTGCTGCTGGATGAGTGACGATGACGATGGGATTTGCTTTTAGATTTCTTAGACTTTCTTTTCTTAGATTTACTACTGCTGCTTTTAGATTTCTTTTTGTTCTTGCGCTCGTATGCTGAATCAGAATCACTTTCGGTTGATTCACCAGTATCCTCAGCTTCATCAGAGCTGCTTATTTGGCGTCGCCGGCTGCTCGATTTTGAAGTACTACTGCTTTCCTGATCACGTTCTTGGTGGCGACTACTACTGCTGCTTGCAGGTCTTCCACGCTCTTCTGTCTTGGAAGGTTTACGTTCTTCATTCTTGTAGCTTGAGCTTGAGCTACGTTCCTCCTTGTAGTCCCTGCTGTCAGTTCGTCGATCTTCAGTTTTGTATGGCTTGCGATCTTCATCTTTCGTCCGATACAATTTGTGCTCCTCCTCACGTTGCCTATCACGACGATCTGTTTTTATGTTGGTTCGCTCTGTTGACCTCTCTCGCTTGACAATAATTTGACCGTGTTCGTTTTCCTGCTTCTTAAACTCCTCGTACTTAGCACTATCTGTGGGCAGTTAAAAACTATTATTTATCTTCTGCATAGTCCATTCTATAATATAACCGATTGTGACTTACTAATGCACTTGCCAAATTGTGCGAATTCCTTGCGCGAGACGGGCTGGCAGAGAAACTCATTAAACGCCTCCTTTGCCCCTCCAATAGCCATTTTGACTATCACACGACCCGCATGATCATCAAATCCTTCAATTTGTCCATACTGATCCTTTTGTTTGCCTCCCAAGATGCGTACAAAAGCTTGTTTTTTAATTTCTAAGATTTCATTTTTTTCTGGCTGAACCAGCAACGCCTTCGACTTAAGTGCTTTGTCAGCGCCCAAGCCCATACCTTTGGGTCGCAAAAATGGAGCATCATCCACAGGTGCGGCACCCTTTTTCTTGGAGACAGGCGGCGGATCCACCCAGCCCATGCCACGCAGCATGGCAAGACCAAATTGTTGAATAGGAATGGAATCATAGTCATCCAGAGTCGCCTCCTTGGCACCATCCAGGGGCAGCTCATCAGCTTTTAACGCTGGCAACACAAGTTTTTCACCTTTACCTACATCATCGTCATTGCTTTGTGCCGCTGCAAGTAGTTCACGCGCAGCGCGCTGTTCAAGACTGGCCACGTCCCCATTTGCCGTCACATCAGCTATGGATTGCGCTTCGGCAGTTGACTCCTCCGGTTCGGGTTCATCCTCGCCGAGTAGCACTGCGCGCCGTTTCATCAAGCTTGCCAGTGCCGTGGATGTCTTTTGATTTGTTTGCATTTGAATGACCAGGGGCGCCGCTTCCAGTTTTTCACTATTAAAGAATAAAAGTATATATATACACAATATATTTTTTTGATTCACAACTCATTATCTACTTACGCCACAAGCTTGATTTCCTTGCCTTCGAGGCATTTTATAAGCTCCACTTTGTTTTCTTCTTTTGGCGCTTTAGTGGGCAATAAATTGGGCTTTTTGGTCACCTTGCTAAAGCCAAATGATATCTTTTTGGCTTCCATAGCGCAGCGTTTTACACAAATTGCCGCTTTAAAACGTTTATAAACAAAACCACAACAGCTGCTTTAGTGGTGTTGCCAGTGTGCAAAATAAAACCGATTGTTTGTTCATATCGAGTCTGATATTTTATAAAATTTGCTCGCATGGCCATCATATTACATTTAAAATAAAATATATATTTACCTTGTAATTAAAGTAAGGCATTATAATAAAATAAATGATAACATTTTAATTACACTTATTTACAGCTACAATTTGTGTTATCGAAACTTCTCGAATCGTGTGTCAGCTTTTTCTAACCTCAAAAATAGTCGTCACTTCATTCTCTTTCGAACAGCGGCAACAGCAGAAACGCGAAGCACGAGTTCTATTATTTTCACATAGAAATTTATTAAAAACAACAATAAATATGTTTGGTGGACAGCAACCAATACTCGTGTTGAGTAAGTACAAAATTTGAATGGAAAAAGGACTTTTCACTATCTTATTTTCTGCCCTTAGGTCAAAACACAAAGAGAGAATCGGGCCGCAAAGTGCAGTTGGAGAATATTCAAGCCGGAAAGGTATGAGTGTGTGTGTGTGTGTGTGTGTGCGATTTTGTCTGTGTGTGTTATTGCGTATGTGACTCACATGTCTCCGCATTTCTGACCATCTGTTGATAAAATTGTCATAATGCTTATCCTTTTCAGGCTATTGCTGATGTGATACGCACCTGTCTAGGCCCACAGGCCATGCTGAAAATGCTCATGGATCCCATGGGCGGCATTGTAATGACCAACGATGGCAATGCCATACTTCGTGAAATCACTGTGCAGCATCCAGCTGCCAAGAGCATGATTGAGATTGCCCGCACACAGGACGAAGAGGTTGGTGATGGCACAACCTCTGTTATTGTCCTTGCCGGCGAGATGCTTGCGGCAGCTGAGCCATTCCTGCAACAGCAAATCCACCCGACTGTGATCATTCGTGCCTATCGCGAGGCCCTCGAGGACGTCGTTAATTATCTGCAGTCCGATTTGAGTGTGCAGCTGGATGTCAAGGATAAGTCTAAAATGGCTGATGTGATCAAAGCCTGTGTGGGCACCAAATTTATTGGTAAGTGGTCTGACATGGCGGTCAAAATTGCACTGGATGCCGTTGAAACAGTTACTCTTAATGAAAATGGACGTCTGGAGGTAGACATTAAGCGGTAAGTGTTTTTTTAATCCCAGTTTATATTGGTGTTTTTACATGGTGTTTTTCTCAAAACTTTTTGTAGCTATGCCAAGGTGGAGAAGGTTCCTGGCGGTGCTATTGAAGATTCCTGTGTTCTGAAGGGCGTTATGATCAACAAGGATGTCACGCACCCCAAGATGCGTCGCTACATTGAGAATCCACGCATTGTTCTGCTGGATTGCTCGCTGGAGTACAAAAAGGGCGAAAGCCAGACAAATGTTGAGATCATTGGCGAGCAGGACTTTACTCGCATGCTCCAAATTGAAGAGGAGTTCGTGCAACGTGTATGCGCTGACATAATTGCCGTCAAGCCAGATCTGGTGTTCACCGAGAAGGGTGTATCCGATCTGGCACAGCACTATCTGCTTAAGGCAGGCATAACTGCTATCCGACGCCTGCGTAAGACGGACAACTTGCGTATCGCTCGCGCCTGCGGTGCGACAATTGTAAATCGCACTGAGGAGTTGACCGATAAGGATGTGGGCACCGGTGCTGGACTCTTTGAGATCAAAAAGTTTGGTGACGAGTACTTCACTTTTGTCACACAGTGCAAGGACCCTAAGGCCTGCACCATATTGCTGCGCGGCGCCAGCAAGGACATTCTCAACGAAACGGAGCGCAATCTCCAGGATGCTTTACATGTGGCCCGTAATCTAGTGCTGGAGCCACGTGTTGTGGCTGGCGGTGGCGCTGTTGAAATGGCTGCCTCCCAGTTGCTCACCCGCAAGCAAGTCAAGGGCCCGTACACCGCTGTGGCACACGCACTGGAGATCATACCACGCACACTGGCCCAAAATTGTGGCGCCAATACCATTCGTGCATTGACCGCTCTACGCGCCAAGCACGCCTCTCACACGGCCGCCGGCGTCTGTGCCTGGGGCATTGATGGCGAATCGGGCGAAATTGTCGACATGCATGTGAAGAACATCTGGGAGCCGCTTGCCGTTAAGCTGCAAACCTATAAAACTGCCGTTGAGACAGCTATTCTGCTGCTGCGCATCGATGACATTGTGTCCGGCTCAAAGAAACGCGGCGGCAACGAGCCCACAAACCCGGCTGCCATGGCTCAGGGTCATGAATAGGGCCAAAAACAACAAATACACGTGTATTAATAATGCTTAATATCTTAATACCTAATTTAACACACAAAACAAACAACAAATACAAAGCACCACAAAACACCACAAATGTTAAACATTTCGCCAGCTCCTCCCCTCACACAAACAAATTTTTGATGCATTTGCTCTCATTAACAGTACACAAATAAAAATGATAATAAAACACAACATAATCGTTTGTTAGTATCACAAAGTACTTTTCTATGGAAGGAAATTGTTCAAACTCGTGTTATTATTTTTAGTTTTACTTTAATATTTTGTCGTACAGTCGCTCATCCATCAGCTTTAACACTTCCAGTCCAATGGATGTGAATTGGGGTTGTAAATAGCGGGCAAACAGTTCCAAACAGTTGGGCTCAACTTGATCCCCCGCCAGCTGCAAATACTGTTGCAACCACTGTAGCAGTGGCGGCTTATGAGAATGCACAATGCTAGGTACACTGAGCAGCAGTTCAGTTTGTTTAAGACCTGCAGCATATGTCCCTTCGCTCTCCACATGGCAGGCCAAATAAAGCATTTCGTATGGCTGCTTTTGTGTGACGTTCGCTTGATTCAAGCTACTGATCAGCTGATGCGCTGTGTTGAGCTTGTACCAACGCAGTTTGTGCAGCAATCGCAGTCGCCAGCGAGGCAGCAGTTGTGTTTCCAGCGACTGTTGATGTTGCTTGGAGTTTGTGCACCATACAGCCACCAATGTGTGCTTGTGTGTAAGTTCACTAAGCGGTAACAAAGCCAGCTGCTCATTGTCCAGCATAGCATAGCCCAGCTCCTGCTTGGCACGCTTAAGGCGGCGTATATATTTATTCCGCCAGGGCGGATCGATTACGATTAAATCATAGTTGGGAAACAGTTGCGGCAGCAATGACGTTAGCTGATCCACATTGTGGTTGTAGAAACGCGCAGCATGCGGTATGATAAAAGCATTACTTGTGCTATCCTTCGTTTGAAACTTCTGAAATTTCCCACTTGTATTGCTACCATGCAGCTGAGGTAGCGTGTACTCATCTTCCCAGTAGCGTGGCAGTGCTGCCTCATTGTCCTCGACTGCAGCGGGCAGAAGCTCCAGGTAATCGTTAATCCTGTCAACTTCGGCATTATCTGCAGTTTCATTAAGTTTGCGCTTGCGTTTCTTTTTACACTCCTGTGGCTGCTGCTCTGCTTTTGGTTGAAATTTAAACAATTGTGACTTCAGTTGAAAAGTCTCATCAGAAGAAAGTGCTGAACGGTAAGCTTTATTAATTAGTTGCCTATGATTGAGGAAAAGAGCGTATTTTTCGCTGTGTTTTGACTGAAGTTGCAGCATGCTGAGTTGTTTACCTCAAAAAAGTATCGATACTATACAATCGATACCGGGGTCTGGTGGGATACTGATATATGTATGTACCAATGAGTATTTAAATACTCCTTGTGTTTTTTTTATGGATGGCGATTTTAATAATGTATTTAATAAAAGCTTGGTATAAGGTAAAAGTTCTCTTCTTTAAAATAGTTTTGCATATGTTGAAGTAAATCTACGTGCAATTTACGCAGCCCGTGTCGATCATAGAAGTTAAGCTCCTTACTTGAATGCTGAGCAACGTGTTTAAGCATGGTCACAATCCCGTGGCAGGGAAAATGGCAACGTATTGGATTATCTTTTTGATCTTTGGGTAACAAAAACATGGTTGGAGTGGAGTTTGTGTGAAACTTTTTGGGTGGACAGCTTTTGTGTACGTTCATTTTAAATAATTTAACTGGCTCCTGCCGCAATTTGGCGGCTAGTTTATGTAAATCCTCCAGAAACACTCCTGTTTCACCCATTCCGAGCTCGTTCGAGTTGTAGAAGCAAATGACAACATCTGCTTGCTCTCCATAGATAAGTTCATTAAAGTTAAATAAGTCCACATCCGGCACATAAACGCTTTCTTTAAATACAAACTCCGCTAATGACCCAGTCAGCAATTTATCACAAAATTTATTAAGGTTTTCCAAGCAGGGCGTTTTTGGTCCACTTGCTCTACCAAAAAAGTGCACTTTACCAGTTGCACATACTCCAAAAATCATAGGAGGCGATTTGACACTAAAGCTACTATGGCCGCGCCATAAAGAAAATCCATTTAATTCAAAGGCATATGCAGCCCAAAGATCGTCCACAAAAAACTCAATTTTTGCTCCAAAGGAGTCCGGAGCTGCCACTTCGTAGAACATATCTAACCAATGCCTTAATCCATCCAAGTCGTCGGCAAACAAATGCAGTGCTATAATCATTGGTCGCTTCTCCATGTTCAGTTTTAAAACCGAGTTACCTCTGCCCAAGCGTTTAAGTCGCTTAGCATGCAGCGGCGTCAACCAACTGTTAAAGTTTGCTGGCGGAGGATTGTAACCGCACATATCATCTTTAAAATAACGAAACTCACTCATGTTTGCATTCAAAAGACAAAGTATAACTAAAGTCTAATTTAAATAAACATAATTGAATACGTTCGGTTATGTTGACTCATATTTAAGCTTTTACAATATCTGATGCAATCAGTGAAAGCTTTTCACTACCATTAAAACGTATGGATTTCTTAAATCTTCTGTTGTTAGTTGTTAAGTCTAAAAAGAGCGCTTGTCATAGTAAATTCTCCATAATTTTGTTTTACATATTCAATATGTTAAGTTGAATAACTTACACATTTAATTGTATGTGTATTTATGATTAGTTACATTAAACTGTATACATTTGTCATTCGTTAAGAAAAGCTATTAAATAAATAACAAATATCAGAGAGTGTATTGTTTGGAACTCTGGGTTGACCTTGTTCATCGTATTCCCTAAGCTCCGGATTTCTGCCCTGGGCAATGTATTTCAGATAATCTCGTGTGCTATTAAGCCTTCCCTGATATTTAGAATTCCAGCCATCTGGACGATTTGTTGCAAACGTGATGGTGCCTTGAAAACTATCCAGTTTCGACAATTTTTCGACATCAATACCCAGATAATTATGTGCTTTATTTACAACAACAACGATAACGTCTTCATTGGTTAGCAGCTTGGAAAGCTTTCTCAGCTTACCCAATTGAAATGTCCAATAGTAGCAGGCGGGATCGTAAAACATTATAAACAAGTCCTTGCTGTATTTGTCTTTGAGGTAATACAAATTTTGTGGGAGCAATTCTAATTCTGGACTCGATTTTAATACAAGAGCCTGATACATTTTGCCCTGAAGCAGCTTTTCACAAAAATCTTTAATGTATTTGTAATTAAAAAACATCTGCATTGTATAAATGTGATTATCCTCGTCGATGCCGTAAAGTCGGGGTGGAACGTCAGCCCGAAAACTACCAAAATCCTCGGCATTTAACGACTTGTGAAAGGTAGTTATAGTTTTAATATCTTGTGTTTTGAATGTAATGCGATCTGTGTACTCCAGTGCCACCTTATCAAGGCAATTAGTCCATTTTTTTAAATCCTTAAAATGACAGTCAAAGTAGTGAAAAGCTATAACTTGCAGTTCTTTAAAAGGATGATCTGCACCTGATGATACTATGACCGGCAGTGAATCCATTTATTTTCTTTGCCGAGCTAACAAATCGTAGTTGAACAATAAACAAAAACAGCTGCTAAATGACTTAATAAGATAAAGCTTTATTATTAAGCAGTTTATTTCACAATGAGCAAAAGCTCGTCAGACAGTGGGACCATGTTTTTTTTAATCAAATACCAGAACTGCTGCATAGAGCATTCAAAATATATCTTGGTTACCAATAAAACTATCAGCAGTTTAAATTCCATGCTAAAGGATTTATGTTTTCACATATGACAAAAAGTGTTTAAGGAGGGAAAATGAAATATGTTTTGTTTGTATGACTTATTTTTATTGCTCGAATAGAAAATATTTAACAATATTTAAATATATAAATTCCAGCTATGACTTTACACAGAGCAGTATTTGAATTTAAAAAATAACACTTTGAATTACTACATCGTTTATGCAGTGTGTGCATAGATTATAAATTAAAATATTATATTATCAGATATCTATTAAAATAAAACAAAACCATACTTAAAAGATAATTAATAAACAGAGAAACTACGCTTAATATCATTTACAGTTTTTTTGATTGTAAATTGCATATCAAAAATAGATTCTGTGCGGTGAATTTCCCACTACTTAGTTCTAAATAGAAAATTGCGGCAGCACGTACTAGATGCGCACTTGCTTAAGCTTGTCGTAAATGCTAAAGTACAAGGCCGTTGTCAGGCTTGACTTCAGCAACGTGGGCGCCACGCCCTTGTACAGACCCCGCACGCCCTCTTGCCTCACCGTCTGCCGCAGACAATCCCAAACGCCATTGCATTGCAGGGTCTGTCCAAAAGTCTGACGATTTTGCTCAAAACCTTGGATTTGCAGCCGCTTTTTGATTAAATCAAAAGGATAAACAATTGTCTTTGACAACATGCCCGATGAGGCGCCCAGCACCAACAACGTCCACGTCGGCAAACTGCTGCGATCCTCCACCTCCAAAAAGTTGCATGCCGACTCGCTGAACAAACGATAGGCCATGAAATTGGTGCCCATTAGCGGCGCAATCTGCAACAGTGCCGAGGACAAGCCGCGGTACATACCACGTGGTCCCTCTTGCCGCACAATCGCAGTGACGGCACGCGTTGCATTGCTGTAATAAGAGTAAAGATTTTATAAATATATATAATAACGAACTGTTTGTTAAGCCAGTGGTAATTCAAAACTGTTAAACTGTGCATTTCTAAAGTCAAATTGTTGAATGATCATCTGGCTAGAAATAATTCTCTGTTACCGGTATCCTTTGCTGGTGTCTTGAGCAATAAGGCGAGTCCGTATAACATCCAGCGGTGTGGAAATAATGACTGCTGCAGCGCCGGCAGAGGCGCCACAAATGAAATTAGACTGATGCGTGTGATCCTTGAGGTAATTGGTTTGTTTAGCCAATAGGCTTAGTTGCTCATACGTCCAGAACTGACAGATGCCGTACATAATGCTCAGCACCTGGGCGGGATTGTGGCCCTTCCAGAAGGCCAAAAGGCCCTCCTCGCGATAAATAGTGCGCACCGCCTGAGTGATGGATGTATATTTGGATGACTGTACTGCTTCCATTACAGATCTTTTCCCAGCTAACTTTTGTTGTCCTTTAGCTCCTAGTGGTTCAACTTGCAGCTGAAAACGTATCTTGAGCACATCTAGAGGCTGGCAGGTGGATCGCGTAATTGCGGCCGACATGCCTCCAGCGACAATCTGATGGAGTTGCTCCCGTGTGCTGTGCTTACGCCGTGGACTAACCGCTGCCGCTGTGGGCGTGCCTGACGATGGGGCGGTGCCAGTGGTGCTTGTAACGGCCGGCGTCATATCGATTGCTGTATTTTCGGCCGCCTGTATCGATGTCAATGGCTCTTTAAGTGTGCGTTTATGGAGAGCGCTTACGGGTGTGTGAGTGTTTTCGTACTGATTTCACTTTTATTGCTGCGGCTGCGTCTTCAATGGCATTTCTGTAAATCATACAAATAATAACAACAACGTCAACATCGGTATTTATTGGCTGTTAGACAAACAAAATAGTTTTAAGCTCTGTCGTCGCTCTACTGAAAAAAACTTATTCAAGGTGCGTCCCGCGCTTGCTTCAAATTGTTTGCACTGTCATCAAATGATTGCCAAATTAATGTGTGAAACAAGCAGGAACAAGTGTTATCTTCAAGCTGCCGAAGATTAAATACTCTAGGGGGATATATGTATATAAGGTGCAAGAAAATAGTTCGTTACAGGAAACGCTATTTACAAAAAAATAACAAAAGTGTGTTGTTTAAGCAGTAACTCAATTTCAGACCGTTTGTTTCAAGCGCTAATATTTGAATACATACAAAAGCACACATACTTTCCTTACAGAAGCGAAGTCTTTTCTCTTTCGTTTTATAAATATTGTGACAAAATTTGAATAGCTTTTGTAAGAGTATGATAATTGCGCATTAGGATGAAGATCGCAGATCGTAGGCCAAACTTACACAAACAATCATGTCAAGCGAAGCGCGTTTCGGTCGTTTGTTCCACTAATATTTCTATCGGCTTACTCGCCTGCGCGCGTAATTTCGACATAGTCTAAATATATTTCAAGTTTTGAGATTCATTCATTCATTCACTCAAGGAGGTCGTCTTTATCAGCGATTTCACTTTAGTTGTTGTTTTTGTTGCTTAGTTTTCTGTTGCCAAGTCTGATGCTGCTGTTAAAAGCAAGCCAAGATAAAGCCGTTGCATTTGTTATGCATATTAAGCGATCGCCTCACCTTTACAAGACATTCCAAATATCCACGAACTGGTCAAAAATTTCGACTGTCCGCTGCCAGAGTGCAGCGCTAACTGTTTGGCAGCACGACGCTTCTTCATTACAAATTACAAGTAACGGCCATGCGATTGCGTCAAAACTTTCTTTTGCTGTTCGCTCGTGTGTGTAATAACTGTATGCTGTCTCTCTGTGATTTTGCTGCAGTTTATGCGAAACCGGTTTTAAAACGCTTTTCGGCAATACAAGACATTGAAAACAAAACTTTCGGCCTTAAGTTACGTCAAGTGCATGCCCACATCAGCTGTTGCTGTTTTCTTAACTTACAGCTGTGGGCACCCAAATAATTTAACATATGTCGATATGTTATTAACAGTGATCATTGGTTTTCTGTTTGGCCACTGACTACATAAAAATCTAGGTAGCATTATATAGAGTTAATAGAGTTCGGTATAAAATTGCTTTAGCAATGATTGAACAAACTGATTTTAAATGTTTCGTTCTTGTATTTAAAATATTAACAACACTCAAGAATCAACTGACAAGTGCGAATAGAGGCGCAGTGCGCACAAACCAAGAAATAAACACTGCTTGTGCTTGCATATATGTATATTATCGATAATTTTAAGTGGCGTTGCCACTGGGCATGTGCGCGAAAAAATGTTTTTTAAAAAATCGTTCAAAAGAGCTTATAAAAAAAAAATACATGTCTTATCACTACTTCCACCCTATATTAGTGGACGCATCAGTTGGTGCACTAGGCGTTGGTTGATAGCCCGGTGGTATGCTAAACCCAAGCACCTCAACATTATTTCCAGCGGCTGGCCCAGCTGCAGGCACCTGTACGGGATATGGCGGCGTCTTGTGCGACTCAGCAGCCGGCGGTTTTGCAACAGGCGAAACAGGATTTGGTGTATAATGCACTGGATGTGCCGGCAAAGTATCCTCGGCTTTTGGATAAAGACTGGGAACGGGTGATTTTGCAGTGCCATTGCCATTTGCATTTGCTGGCTGTCCATTGAACAGGTAAACTGGATATAGAGGCTTAAACGTGTTCGACTCAAAGTGTTCCGCGCACACATCCTCCTGGAAGTTAGGTGCAGCTACGCAAATAGTGGGATCCGTTTAATGTTTTATTAATCATATGCTATATACCACTTACACAACGCTTGAAAACTGCCGTTTAAGCTGGTTGCCTTCTGGCCCGGACCCTTATCTTCTGCGCTTCCCAGCAATGGCACCGTGCCTATGACCAATGGAAAATCGACTACCATATCGCCGCCGCCATGCAAACGAAATGTTTTCGCAATGAATCGCAGCGTGTAACTAACCCGAATTGGATCACGCTCCAGAAGAGTTGTAGGCGTTGTTGGCGGTACCAGCAAAAATTCATCGAACTGAGCCTTGTTATGCTTATCCACTTCACCACAGTGCTTATCGGCAACTCGTGCCTCGGTTGTTTTTAGCTGCTCCTTATCACCGGACTTTCCGCGATACGTGACATTTTTGAAGAGACGCACTTTCACGTCCTGGCACTGCACATCCGACTGATTGTCCAGCACAATGTGAAACTGTATCTTCTGGCCAGGTACATAAGCGCTAAACGAGGTGCTCACATCCATAATCATAGGTTTATTGCCACCAAATATGGAACCCCACCAAAAGGTTTTCTCCTCAATGCGTTTTAAGGGTTGCTTCAAATACATAAGCAAAAAAAAATAGGTTAACCAAGAATATGTAACTTTCATATTGATTCCAAACCTACCAAGTGTTCCCGCTTAACGTTTAAATCGTTGGGCAATATAACCGTAAAGCATTGCTTGAATATGTTATTATATCGAACAGCTCGATCTATAGTCAAGGTCACCTCGTGTTTAATCTGACCATGCGTGCCATTAAAAGAAGTAGGCGCTTGTGGCGGGATGGTGGCGTGAAAAGGAAACACGAACTTGCCCTTAGGCAACTCCAGCTGCGAACCGCCGCTCTGCCCGTACACATACTTATCGCTGCTATAGTATATCTCTGTGGTGGTGTGCGTTTCCAGCGCCTTTACTATTTTGCCATCATCTCCTGGCTTCTCAACGCTCTCCTGCCAGCGCGTCTCCACAAAACCGTTTACGGTTATATATATAGCTAAAGAAGAACAGGAAAAGATATACGGAAGTCATGAGAGTAATTGGCTTAATTTCTTTGTAATACTATTCAGCTTTGTACATATGTGGGCTGTCTAAAGATTACGCTACAGTGCCATCAAGTTCAATTGTTGTTAATTCAATTTTGTCTGACATGCCCCTGACTTTATTATGAATCAAATGAAATGTTCGGCCCATTGGAAAACCAGTTTGAAGCATACTTATAATTTTAAACTTATTTTTTGATGATTTTACCAGGAAATGTGCGTTAAGATCTAAGTTAGTCAAGACTAAACGATAGGGGACCCCCTGTACACCAGTGTATGCTTATGGGATAACAGATATTAAAGTGAAGTAAAAAGAAAAATAAGAACTTAGGAATTTTTCTCAAATTCTTAGAAATTTTCTGTTGACGAAGTAAATTGTTGGCTTCTAAGTCAAAGCTTAGCGCAAACCGACTGTAATCGCCAATACACATTATAACCAGCAGGCATACTATTTCGAGAAAAAAAACTAGTTTTGTTTTTATTTCACTCTCGCTACAATATCAAATGGCCGACACATGAATCTGTATGAACATTAGCCACCGGCACAATAACAAAAGAAATACATAACAAAAACAACAACAATGACGGCTCGAATACTAATGAACCGTCTGCCCCATAAGCTTATTTTTTATATACGCAATGGAATTGGATTGGAGGAAGGGGCAGCATGACGTCATGCTACCCAGAAGCACAAAGAAATATTATTTACGTCTTTAAACTTACATCGAATGGTTTTTGGGCGCTCAGTGATGAGCTCCGCTGTGCCGGATACGACCTGACCAGCATAGTAGACGCCCAAGGCATTATCAAAGCTGAAATTCACTTTACTGCTCATCTTTAGCTTTTTATATATACACTATATGTTCATAAATAAATATGTATGTTTATAACTGAGCCCTGGTGATAGGCAGTGTCAGTATATTTGCTTTTAAATGTGTGGTATGTTTGTTTTATTGATACTGGCAAGCAACGCGTACATCTAAACACACACACACACTAGAAGTCAGGCCGCACTGACGCGTTGCAACCACAAACACCGAACGCGAGCAGCGACAAATTAATACTGAAGCAGAACCCGATTAATAAATTATGATTCGCTCTAAAGCAAGCAGATTTGATTATGTTCGAGTAGTCACTTGTCATAAAAACGGGAAGAACACGCTGAAAATATTTTTTTTTTTACTTTCCAGGTATGTGTTAAACGTTAGTTTTTTAAGCTTAGCAGCTTATCGTAGTTTGAAACTATAGTTTTTGCGCGTCAAGTGAAGGTAAGGTGGCAACGCCGGTAAGTATTTAGCAACAGCTGTTTTTGTTAGAGCTATCGATTATCGTTATCGTGTGGCAAGGTAAAACAAAAGCAACAACGATTCTAGTTAATTTGCATGAATTAATAAAATATTTGCCGTGGTTAATGTAATTTAAACAAAGAACCGTGCTCGTTACCGTTATAGACTCAAATTAAATGCTGTCAGTTAAAGTGAATGCGATAGCAATCGTTTTTGTGGATATAAAGTGCCCAAAGTTGTAGTTGTACTTTCTGCACAGTGATACCAAAGCGGCTGCTCAAATGTGGCGTTTTGTGTGTTATTTTTGGATGAGTATTTAACGAGAAAAGCAGCATGGAAAGTGAACGACTATGCATTCGACTGGACAATCCAGAACGCATTTTTTATGGCGGCCAGGTCATACGCGGCGAGATTTGGATGAATCTGCCCAAGCGTACCAAAATACGAGGTAAATTTAAAAAAATTGTTGCTATTACTATTTGATATTTCGCAAGCTTGGCTTGCATCACAGGTGACTCAGGCTTTGCCAGACCTGGATTTGCGGTCAGTATTGAAGTTTTTTTCACCCATTGTCATCGTGGATTTCGTTATGGCCGCATTGGCATAAACAAAGAAGATCTTTAACAGCAGCAGCATCAACAACAAATCGAAAGTTTGCAGCCGCAGCCATTTTTACACCCATGTTTTACTTATAGTTGTGTTGTATTCCGAATTACGAATTCTTTAAATTGAAATCATTCATCGCTAAGTTCTCAATTGCACTCGGCAATTGCTCTTCTTGTTTTGTGGGGTCATTTGATTCAGGAAATGCTACGCACGGGTTCACCTAGTATGTGCAGGGGTGCGGGGGGCAGATCGGTGTTGTGTACGACTCCCTTTATGTGTGCGTGTGTGTGCTAAAAATGCCGTAATAATGAGCAAAGCACAAAGAGCTATGCTCTCAAAAACAGTGCAGTCGAGAAAAGTGGGCACACCTTAATATGCAACATTGCCCCGTTGTCTGTTAAACATGCCAATAAGAGACTGCATGAAATTTTATAATATTTTAGCACCCCTGTAATATTCCAATAAGTATTTATCCAATTTTACTTTTATCAATAAAAATAGGAAAATAGTTAATTAAGTAGATTTAATAGGTTTTCAATTCAGCTGTTTTCACCAGTACATCAGGTGTTGATAAAATATCATCAATTGTGATTTGATTGTCAACCATTTATTCAGTTGTCAAACACGTCTGTTTTTAAAACACATACACATGCATCTTACATAATTTCAAAATCAAAACAATCCCCGCAACGCAGTGTAACTTAATTCTGTATAAAAGAGAGCAAATAATGTAGCGTCCTTCTGTTTGCTCATCTCGCATTTGCGCGTGTGTGCGCCAGAGAGAATACTTTGAGAGCGCCACACTTCGGTCGGGCGCTACACGCCAACAAGTAGGGTATTTAAGATGGCAAGTCATTAAGCGTTCAACCTGCTGTAGTTTGTTCCCTACTTCAAAAATAGTTTCTGCCATATCTGTTACGACTCCGATGTCAAAATCAGCAGTAACGTTATCAGTGGGAATTAAAAAAAAAACGTTTTATTATCAGAGCACCTACTTAGAAGCGTTTATACAAATACATATATATGTTAACTACATAATATTCATATCAAAACAATAGATTTTTATTGGGGGAATGTATCGGATAATTGAGATGTCGCAAAAAATAACACATTAGGAAACATTTTATATTTTGATTCGTTTTTTTGTTTTGTAAGGCTTCGCAATTACATTTGATTAGTTACAATTCTCCGTACCCCCTACAGCACAATATATACATTTAATATATATATGTGTGTATACATTTGACCTTAATTGAACACATTAGCAACAGCTGCTTTTGAGTATAAAAGAGTGTTTGTGCACATAATTGAATTTTGTGTCTAGTTGCCTTAATACCCTTAGATTCCTATCCCTTGTTGACCTTGTCTTTAAGAAAGCGCTCGACACGCGGCCAAATTTCTTTGGTTTCGCGTCCCTTAAAAGTGGTTAACAGACCACGTTGGCCATACCAGGCTAATACAGGGCCCATAAGCTCATCGTACAGCTGTAAACGCTTCGCTACCACTTCGGGCTTATCATCCTCGCGCTGGATTAGTGGCTCTCCTGTCTTATCGTCCTTGCCGGGAACTTTGGGATCGCTGAAACCTGTATTATACACACGACCAGACGGTACATGTATCCAACGATGTTTCACACGCTCGATGATCACATCATGTGGAATGTCTAAACTGATAACAGCGTCGATTTGTTCACGCGTCGACAAAATTTCAGCCTGAGCGCTATTACGCGGAAAACCATCCAAAATGTAAGACTTGTTGCCCACCTCGGTAATCCGGCCCAGCATTGTCTTTGTCACGATATCATCGGGAACCAGTTGGCCGGCAGCAATGTAACGTTGCGCTTTTTTCCCCAAATCCGTACCGTTGATGATATTCTGGCGAAGAATATCGCCCGAAGCAATGTGCAAAAAGCCAAAAGTTTTCACAATGCGCTCCGAGATAGTGCCTTTACCGGAGCCAGGGGCGCCGATTATCACAGCACGAAATATTTTCGTATACATTTTATATGCGGGATTTTTGTTAAGTTAACGCTGCAAGAGATTTAAAGAAACAGATATAAGATAATTTAAATGATTATTATTTGTCTATTCTGATAACACGGTTTATTTATTTTTTTTTTTTTTCTACTATTTACTTACAAATGTTTTATGAATTAATTATGTGTGATATTCTTAGAATGCCTTAAATGATTGAAAGTTAGCAACAAATCGTTTTTTTGTTTTTAAAATACTTTGAACTTTTTTTAAAAAAAAGCTTTTCATATAATTTAATTACAAATGTAATGAAAATACGAATACGGTATCTTTTAGAATTAGAGACTCCTAAATCGAATTGACCACATTTGCGATTGACCACTGTACTATCAAAACAACAACATTTATCAGGCTATTAAAAGATAGCGTTTAACTACTTTATGTAGCAAACGATTATAAATCGTAATTTGTATTATCATTTATTTCATTCACCACCTTTAAAATATAAGGCATATTAGTGTTCATATGCCCCACATGGCAACTAAAGTGTAGCGCAGTCGCAACAACAACCACAAGCGTGGCTTTTTTCAAGTTCTTTGTCTTTACGTTCTGTTATTGTTGTTGCTGTGGGTGCGCTCTTATCGTTCAAAGTCCAAAACAAAGCCAATGCCGCCGCGTGTTGTTTTTTTTCTCTGCACTTTACAGTTTGTATTCGCAGTTTTTCTTGCATTTCTCGATTTTTACTTCTCACTTTCATTCTTAGTTGACGAATGCAGCGCTTATGTAAATTGGCAACGCTAACAAAAAAACATATAGTTTTTACTTACCTAATTAGACTGTTTTATAGCGTGTTATAATATTCGTCCAGATATGTATGTATGTCTATTCGACTACCTATTTGTTGGAAATTACCTCGCGTACTTAGTACAATAACTTTTTGCGTATGTTATTCTTAATGAAAGTCTTGTGCGCTAACAAATATATATACACACACAAGTAAAAGGCACACAATTAGACACAAACATTTCCCCCTTGCTGGGCTCCTCCAAAGTTGCGCTTCTGCTGCTGCCGGCAGGCAAATATCAACTGAATGTTGGGGGACATTTTATCTCGGACTGAGTTTGTACTTCGTTAAGCGTCCAGACTTTTTATGCGCTCTGCTCTTACGATTTGTAGTTAGGCGACTGCACCATATGTCTCACCAATACATAGCAGGCAGTGAGCTCTCTGATTCTCTCTCTGTTGTGGGGCCCAGTGGTATAGGTGGGTAAGAGAGCGCCAACTATTGTGAATAGCCGGTTTAAGCAATCACGATTTGTTTGTTGTGGCTGTAATACTTTGTGAGAGGAGCAAAGCAGGCACGCGCTTCGTTATAAATAGAATTACATATGTACGTATAAGTATATACATATATGTTTATTTAGGTATGCAAGCAATTAACAATTGGAAACAACAATCAACTGTTGATATCAGTAGCAGTTCTAAAATCTACCCTGTAAACAAACAATGAAAGAGGTTGTATGTTAATATCAATGTTTTTTGTTGCATATAATAAAAAAAAAAAATGTGTTCCAAAAATATTTTATATTAAAGGAGATTACTTGCTACTCTTAAATATTTCTTGTTTCTGCAGAATCCTTTTTCCGGTCGCACAATTGAACGTTATGTGCATGTTTTTAAATAATGTTGCTTTGAACTTTCTTTCTAAAATGTGCTAAAAAACAAATAATTTTAACTTCATTTTATGTGTTTTTTCTATTAGGTTTTTTTTACTTACCCTCGCTGAACATTTATACAGGATACGAAAAAGATTTAACTTATTAAAGCCGCAACAATTAGTTAATATATTTTTTTAATCCAACATGAGGTATTTTTTTTTTTTTTTTTTTTTGAAAATATTTGTTATCAAGTGGTTAGACAAGTATTGAAAGTATTATATTTTATTTGTAATGCATGCATGTCATGCATAAATGCTTTGCAAGCATCTTTATTTTGGTGTTTATGGTTGTGTTAGAAAGGAGGTGTGTCAGAGCTATCAAATACATATTCAATGGATATTAAGTATTTTTAGGACTACGTATATAAAGAACCTTAACAGTGGATGTGCCTAGACTTAGATTCTAGGCGTTGTCACTGGTCGTGTTTGTGGCTTTCTTTTTTAGTATGTCCTTATCGCTTTCAATGATGCCTTGCTTGCGTTCCTTCTGTGCTTCCTTAATCATTTCGTCCACCTCTTCAATTGTTGGGCTGTCGCCTGGTGAGCTAACGTTTTTCTCACGACTAGAACGCCGTCCATTGAAGCGGATATCATAAACAAAGCGATTCTGAAAACGCCCACGGCCGCGACCACGTCCGCGCGGAGTAAAGCGGCCTGGCTGGCGCCGCGGGCTGCTGCTGCGAGATCGAGTGCGTCGCTGGCGTGTGGCCGGGGATGGTGTGCGTCGCGGCACAAAAGGCGACGGAGTGCGGCGTCCAAAGGAACGGGAGCGGGAACGTCGGTCACGGTTGTTAACGCGACTCTTATATCCACGACCTCCTCTGTGGCGTCCCCCAGACCAAGACGGCGAATAACTTCTACTCCTAGAACGACTGCGACTACGACTACGAGAAGGGCTCCGAGTACGACTGCGACTTGGACTGCGTCGTCTAAATGATCTGGAGTGATGGGATCGGCTGCTTCGTCGACTGCTTCTGCTGCGACTGCGCGATCGCCTTGTTAATGGGCGTCTACCGCGGGAGCGACTACGACTGCGTCGCCTGGGCGAGCGGCTGCGACTTCGAGATCGCGAGCTCAGTGGCGTGGCCAAACGCAATAACCCAAATTTATCCATCTGCAGCGGACGCTTCTTGATTTGAAATGAGAGCTTTTGCTGCTGCGGTTGTGGTTGTATGTGATGCTGCTCCTGATGAAATTTGGGTGCTGGTGGCGGCTGTTCATCATCGACATTGGCAGCCGCAGCAGCTGCATATTTCGAAGTGCTTGGTCCCAACATCAGATTGTAACCGGCAGCCGATGGCTGCTTGCGCTGTGTCGTTGGTACAGCTGGTGGTGGGGGCGGTGGCGTTTCCGAGCGTTGTTTGCGCTTGAAATAGTTTTGCAGATGTGCCTTGAGTTGTGCATCGCTGCTGCTGCTGCTCATGAGCCTGCAAAGGTTGTTAGCAAAGAAAGGAAACTTGTAATATGGGCACAATAAATGAAAGCAACTCACTTAGCATACTTATTCCGGCTAATTCGTCATGCATGGGAGAGCGCAAGGATACTTCAAAATTATATGCGGTCAAACATAAAAACAAGTCAATTCAACTAGATCATAAAAATACATAACGTTGAGGGATTTTACACCCAGCACTAGGCACATTTTTATGATCTAGAAATCGACTAGCTAGTATCTTAACACGCACTTACCTGAAAGCCTCCGCATAGTCAATTTTCTTAAGCATTTCCAAAGCAGCCTCCGTGGCTGTAATTGAATTTCCAATATCAATAGATTTCGATTTGGATTTCTTTCGATCCTTTTTATCCTTTTCCTTGTCCTTCTTCTTTTTGCCTTTCTTCTTCGATTTTTTGTGCTTGCTGGCCTCGCGCAGCAGCCGACGCACACTGCTCATGGTCTCATCGTCGTCCAGCTTAAATTCGTTGGCTGAAAGAGCGTCGCTTACGGCACGTTTGTCCTGCTCAATGGGCAGGAATGAACGTATTTTGCCGGCTAAAATGTAAAATAGGTTGGTTGTAGGTAAACTCAGTTAATCTGCAGCTTGGCACTTACTCTGCTCCTCGCTATCGTTTTCGTTCTCACTACCGCTGGATGAGCTCGAGTCTTCCGAGGAGGCAATTGTGATGGGAGCGCTATTGGTGCCGGGTAAATTCAGCAGATCAGCGCCACGCTGCTGCATGGCCAACAAGGCGGAGCTAGTGCCAGGAATTGCAGTTGGTCGCAACTGTTGTAGTGCATCCAGCGAAATGCGCGCCTGCTCATGTTGTGGCAATAGATTGAGGCAATCGCTATACGCCTTGATGGCATCCGGTATGCGATTCTCTTCTTCATAGCTGCGTCCTAATGCCACCAGGGTTTCGCCCATATATTTACGTGCATTCACATGGTACTTATTCAACATTAGCGCCTTTTCAAAGTCTTTCAGACCCTTCAAGAAACTGCCACGATTCGCGTAAAGTGCGCCGCGCGCCACCAAACCCTCGACATTGCGCGGATCAATGTTTAGGGCCTTGTTCAGACACTGAAAGGCCTCAACTTGCTGGCCATTCTTAAAGTGCTCAATGCCATCAGCCACGGAGCTGATTTTTAGAAGTTCGTTTTGTGTGTTGTGCAATGAATATTTATATACGAACAGTTATACATACAAATGTGGATGCATATCTTAGATACTAATTTTTTCTAATCACGGCTGGCTGCTCAGTTTTTAAGTATGTTTTTTTTTGACTGACGAAAGCGACCAGCCGTGATTAGAACATGGAAACTTACCGGAATGCCCACTGTGAGGCTTGTTTTTGTCGCAGCTCCGGCGCGTAGTCTGCTTCGGGAAAGCCACCTTTGATACTGCTCATCAAAGTTAGATTTTCATTCGGCTGCAGTCCGTTTAGCTGAAATAGTACATCATAGTTAGGATTTTCAAGCTCCAACGCCGCGGTTAACTGATCCTCGTAGTGAGGCGCCGACGATGGCTCCAAATTATGTATTAAACTAAGGAGTATATGGTGATTATAGGCGGATGATACTGACTGACTGTCTGAACAGCATACCGATAGTAGTTGGGAAAATCGGTCAAATCGCAAAGTCCCAGCTTAACATCAGGGTCCTTGTTGTATTGACCCAGCATGCCTAGAGTTAAGCGTTCAACGTCTGCCGATACGCTGCAAATTTCACATCGTATAAAGTCATTTGCGGCAAATGGGCGGGCTGCACCCTGTTTGTCCAGCGGTAGTGGTCCCCATTGTTCCTGCAAGATAATGGCCTAAACAAAGAAAAACATTGATCAAGTTTTCGGTAATCATAATGTCATCTTATTGCTTTTTAACAAACCTTAATGGGAATATCCGCCAGGTAGAAGTGTAAGGGTTCCGCTGTGCACAGTGGCTTGACCACAAGGCGATTGGCATTCGAAATTACTTTTTGCACAGTGGCAAAGACGATGTCACCCTGCTTGAGGGCGCCAATGCGATACGCATAGGCCTTGCGTTTGTCCTTGACATTTAAATAAAACTCCATCGGGGGCTGTGGGGCGGTGCAGTTGCTCACTTGTGTAAGCCACGATTCCTCCATAACATGGCCCACCAGCTGCCGGTCATACAAATCACTGGCTTTTCGTGCTAGAAATTGATGGATTTTCAAGCGTTTTGCACGCTCCTGAAAAGTAAAATATTTCTGTCGCTCCTGGTAGACATTGTAGTTGGGCTGAGTTAAGTTCAGACGTCGCAAATCATCAACGCCTCTTTCATCGTCCCAAATCTTTTGTAGTGGCTGTCCATGGTAGCACAAAGCCCGTGATATATAATTGGCATTCATTTTTGTTAATCTTTAATTCATTGCAAATTTCACTGTTTCACTTTAGGACGCCACTAAAGTGCAAAAAAAAAAAAAGGTTTAAGAATAGATACGCTTGAAAAATTTTCGGCTACCATTACTGTACAAATACGGTGAAATGTGCTATGCCGCAATTTTTTTTGCAAATGTAAAATCGCAACGCGGATGTTTTACGTGTTTTTTAACAATAACTTGCCTATTTTAACGCAGTAAATTAAACAAAATATTTCTATATTTTGTACAATGCCAGCAGAAAAATGTCGTGTTTTCTGCTTAGCTATTATCCGGCAGCAATGACATTTTGATAATTTTTGTTATCGATATGTTAGTTTGAAGAATAGCATTTGCGATAGTAGCTAGCTAGGTGGCAACGTAAGCAATATTAAATAGCCAGGTCACAAACCTTAAAGCTTGAAATGGCAGCATTGGCGGCATGGTAGTTCACAATTATTACGCTAGGGGCTCGCCTTTCAATTCAATTCAAACTGTGAAAATTGCTTATCGAATTTGTATTTTCAATGATTTTTTTTCAGCCATTAAAATCCAGGTAACTGGAAAGGGTAAATGCAAATGGATGGAAATCTTGCGAAAAAACTCAAACAACAATGAGTACACACGCAGCTTATTCTACACTAGTAAAGAGATTTACGAGCATAGCGAAACTCCGCTTCCCGAATTCGAGCCACGCGGATTAGAGTTGTCACCCGGCGAGCACACATTTGCCTTCAACGTTGCACTGGGTCGTCAATTGCCCTCCAGTTTCAGAGGCAGTTATGGCAGCATCAAATATAAGATGCGCGTTCTCATCCAAAGACCCTGGACCTTTGACGAACGCCATACCATCCCATTTACGGTTGTGAAGAATATGCCACTGCCTTCGACCTATCGCAGCAATCCCACACCGCTGGAGAAGCAAATCACGAAGACAATTAGTCTATTTGGTACACGACCCATTACCATGCTGGCCCTGCTGCCTGAGGATTTTGCAGTGCGCGGTGAACCGTTGCGCATCTGTGTTACCGTTATGAACAACAGCACAACAAATGTGGAGAAGCTGCGCTTTAAGTAAGTGCTAACAGTGCTGCCACCTGACATTACAAAATATAATACTCTTGTTAACTGTTGTTAAAGCTGTTGCTAATGTGATTTTTTCTGTTTAGCATTTTACAGTACGTCACCTATTACAGCCACGTGCCGTTGCGCGTGCAAAAGGTAGAATGCATTGCGATTGCCAACAAGGAGACGGGTGCTGTAGTGAAGAAGAGTGAGCGCAGCTTTGCCCATGAGCTGCTCATGCCGGACACAGCGCAGCCAACGGATGAGCAGTTCAGTGGCGTCATAACCATATCCTATGAGCTGCGCGTGGAGGCAGTTCTGCGAGGCTTCTTCAAGAACTTGGTGCTAAATTTGCCGTTTAAGGTCTATTCGCAGGATGTTTCCAACAGACTGAGCTCATTTCGTCCATCGCTGCCACCGCGGCCCGATAATGGGCCACCTGGTCCGGATGATGCAGCCGCTGCGCCTGGAAATCCATTTGAGCCTTCAGCTGCACTGTCTGTCTATCCAGCGGTGGACTCTTCCATTGGTTCGCCATCGCATTCTTCGCAGTACAGCGAATGCAGCTCCCTAAACTCCACCACATCGGATTCCACGCTGAGTCCGGCTGTTGGTGGCGTGGAGCTGTCGTACACGTCCGGCTCGCAATCCTCACAGTTTGGCAGCCCCTCGGCTCGCAACAGTTTACGCAGCAACACTAACGTACCCTACATGCCTTACTCGTCCAGTCCATTAATGGTGCAATCCTATCCACCGCCACAGCTACCACCGTATCCTTTGCCCGAGTCGCCGCAATATACGCTGCTGGCAATGGCACAGCCCGTGCCTCAGCTGCCGGCAACGTCAACTGCTGCACAGCCTCCAGCTGGCGGCGGCTATAGCCAATTGCCATCCACCTCAGCGGCGTCCGGATCGTTTATGCAGCATCGTCACCCCGGTGACGCGCAGGCATTGCGTAAGTTATGCGAAAATTTGCAATGCAATTTCATTCCAACTCTTTGCTTGCAGCCCCCTCATACGAGGAGCTCTTTGGTAACGCCAATGCACCGCCAGAGTCACCGAAGTGAGCTGCAGTCGTCGATGCCAAAACGCCCCAAACATAGTTTATGCCGCCCAGTTATATCTAAGCCTTGCCTAGAAATGCATCAGGTTTTACTTTAGAGTGCTTACAACCCATAGCAGAAAAACACTTCTCGAGTTGTGTATCTCAAACTAATGTGACAAATTGTATCTCGAATTGAAACAAAACGATTAATGCCATTTGATTTTCACTCAAAGAATATTTACAATGCCAATCAATGTAAATCAACGCATAAAATATGCGCACATACTGACACACATACATACATATGTATGTACATGCATTAATGAATGATAATGAATCATTTAAATTATTTATTAGTTTGCATTAGCTCATAAGAAGTTGACAAGCAATCAGCAAATACTTTGCCTTTGCGCCAATTTTGTGTTCGCACCTTTGTAAAAGGCGTGGTAGCAACAGACTTTAGTTTTCTACCAGATAGTTAGCTTATTGGCTTATTCTAAATATTCAAAACATGACTAGACTTATAAACAAATGTATTCGAATATTAGCAGATAGTTAAACGAATTGTACACAAATATCGTAAACTCAATTTGTCAGAAGAATCGTAAAGAATTTAATATCAATTATTTTTGTACTGCTTTCTATTATAGTTTTTCCACTCAACTAATTTAAATGTTTAATTCAGATTACCAAAAACTGTAGACTTTACAAAAGTCTATTGATTACTAAACCTTTATTATTTTCGACAGCCAACTGTGTATGATTTTGTTTCTAGTTACTTCATTAATTCCCACATCTTGAACAATTATTTATTATTCTTATTTATTTCTCGCACCGCATTAAATGAAATTAATTTTTATAATTTACTCAAGCTTACATATGAACAAATGATTTGATCCCTAAGCTTTAAGGTCTCTAGCAAGTCGAATGTGTACTTACCGAACTAAGATACAAAGTGTGACCGTATCGATTAATCTTTTGTAATAGACCTCTGTATACTGCTGTCCAATGAAAACAATTTAGTTGTAAGTCGCACAAATCAAATCATAACATTATTTAGTTTGTTAAGGTGCTTTATGATATTTTTGGAGAATTTTACGTGCGAGTTCATTTTGACATTTGATTTTTAAACGCAATAAAGCCAATCAAATGTTATACAATACAAAAATTGCGTATTTGTTCGTAAATGTATATTTTTAAACGAAAGATTTGATTTATCTCTCTCTTATTTATTCATACCAAAATAATAATAACACCATTTCTATAGGTTTTTGTTTTATATTTGGATTAGCTGTGTGTTTGAAAACTGCAAACCTAACTATCCCAGTTTTTCAAATTGTATGAAAAATTCTCATCTCATTCTTAGTGACCCATCGCAACAAGTAACTGGTGTGGCTGACCTCTTAAACTGACCATCTACTCAGGAATATAGCTTAAATACAAAGGTGTATTGTGTACGTGTTAAATTACAATTTCAAGTGCTTGACGGGAACGCAGTGCGTTAACGTCACCCCCACACTACCACGCCCATGCCCGCCACCTGTTTCAACGTTGTGAGGAGGATAAACGTGTGCGGCTTTTTCCCGAACAAGCAACGGAAGTGTTAAGTCAGATGTAATTGTTTTCCTACTTTTTGTTTCGACTCGAGCAACGGTGACGACGACAATTTAGTTTTCTACCCCCCGACTTTTTAGCTTAGTCTGAGTAACCATAAATTATATTTTCATATAGGGTATGTATGTGGTGAAGGGTGAGGGTCGCCTGCATGGGTAGCATACATAAACAAAATTGTTAAATAATAGCGACATTTAGCGGAAGTGTAATGCCTTTCATTCGGGGACCAAACAACACGCGCGACAAACGATCGAGCTCTCTGGCACTGGTTTTTGGGACTCTGGCTCTGGATTTTATGTCAAATTATAAAAGGTGTTAAGGGGCGGCTTGACGCACGTGGACGGCTCACGTTGCCATTTGGGACTTCCTTGTGACCCAAGCACTTTAATGTCTTAATCTTTGCCAAACATTAAACTTACGAAATGTTACATGAAACAGTTTGACTACGCAATACACAATACAGCAATTTGTTGTTGGGATGACAAACGTGCAACAAACTGATATTAACTATAAGACAGATGGAACCAACACGCACGATTTATTCAAGTATTATATTTAAATTTGCCAATAACTCAAATAGAAAATGTGTATACTTAAAATAGAGGAATCTTAGGAAAGTAAATATTCCATGTTTGTTATCAGTTTTGACTCTGTTAGGAGTTGTAGCACGTAAAGAACAACTTGTTATAAGAACACGCTTACCAGCTGTCTCAGTTAAGTCGCTGGAAATTAGTTTATTTGCCTGTGCTAAAGAAGGAAGGAGGAGAACACAGTCAACAGTGGGGAAAATAAAAGATATTGGGCAAACTGAAAAGCATATTGCCTAATGCCGAATAACCAAATCAAAACTAATCGAGCAGAAGTTAACTGCAACTGTTTCAGTTGCCTGCCTGTCCGACTGACTGCCGCAGCAGGTGGTGCCTGGGCGCGTGCCTTTAGGCTGTGGGCGTGGCTGGTTGCCCACAGTGAAAATGATTTTAAATTGCCGCCTGATTGTCTTTCAACACTGGCTCACACTTGTGGCATTTACCATTACCACTGGTCACGGAGTCGCCTTTTGCCTTTGTTGCCACACCATTTGGTGGACTCCAAATTTAATCAAGCGCACAAATTTTTGCACGTACGTTTTTGCTATTTCTATTTCTGATGATATTCAATGGTCACATGTGTGGTACGAAACGTCCCACCCCCACCCCTTGTTTAGCCACGATTTCGTCTCTGTGTGTCAGTGTGAATGGGCGTAAAACGAGTTCCGTCAAGGGTTTGGGGCGGGCAACAGTTGCCAAAGATTGGCGACCCTTTTGTCATTGTTGCTGTTGCTACTGCTGCTGTGGGCTATGCTCTGGGGCAGGCAGTCGCTTCATTAAGCATTTTTTGTTGTTGCCACACAGTTGGCTGTTGGCTGTGTCGCTCAAGCTGTGCGGCATTGTGCAGAAGTTGCATTTGAAATTGTTGCTGATTGTGGGTTTGTTACACTGCCCGAAATGATGAGATGAAAACTTAAAAAGGCAACTCTTTTAAATCTAATGTTGAGTTAAAGGTATAGTTTCAAGGAACTATTTTTAAGTAGAAGGTGTTCTTTTTTCGCCAATCCGGAATAAAGTTTGCCTCATTCTGGACACTGTTGTGCTGACCGTCACATTTATTTTTTCTACAATTTGTTGTAACGTAGACCACACACGCACGTGCCGTCCACCTTCTAGAAACACACACGAGAACACACACAGCTCGACCCCTTGCAACAATATGTTGCAATTTCTGTTAATTTTGTTATTGAGACACGTTCGCACGAATTGCGTCACAGCTTGTGATGAAATTCATCTATCGCTCAACTGCAGCAGCAACAGCAGCGATTGCTTATATAGGGATTTTGGTATCTGGAGATTGAAAATGGGATTGGGGAAGGTGGTTGGATTGAACCGCCTTGTGCTAAGCTCGTATTGGCATACAAGCCACAGCAAACGCTTGTGGTGAGCATATTATTTCATAAGCAAAGAAAATGGCTTTTTTAAGAAATTCCAAAGCAATGAACGTTGCTCCACAGGCCACAACAAAGCGTATGCAATGCTTAGCTTGAGGAAAAGACTAACTAATTTATGTACAGTTGAGTACGTCTTTTTTCTACTCTCTTCACTACTCTATCTTTACAATGACTAAGTTGTTCCACACTGCGAATACGCAATTTATAATAACATCAAGCATCAAGCTTAAAACTAAAATTGTTCTTTATAAAGCACTGTAAACTTGTTTAAAAGGGTATTTTTGATTTCATGTTTAATTGTGCTTTCTATTCTTTTCCATTAAGTCGACAGATGTTTCTAGCTTAAATAGTTTTATAAGAAAACTTTTGCATAATCAACGTTAGCACAGGTTGTTCAATCAATAAACAAACTCTGATTAATGGTAAAAAGAAACTTTCACTATTTACCCGCAAGTTGTCTGGTTTTTTCCTGAATTAAAGTTTTTTTTAAATACATATACATATATAAATATATATATATTTAATTCATTACTCAACGAGTAAATAAATCAGCCATTAATGCATCGAAATCAACATAATTAAATTATGTGGCAGCGAACCAATAAATCCTTACACATGTTGTTTGATAATCGTTATTATTATCTTATCGCAGCAATAACAACAACTCGAAGTGCAATTAAATATGGGATTAACAAAAACATTTATACAAATTAGCACTTTTGTTGCGAACAAAAACAATACAAACATACAAATATATTATGTATGTAAATGTTACTTTTAGATTTAATTAAAGTGTTTTGTTAAAGATTTACATAAATTATACCCCATAAACATTAACAAGTTGAACAAAATACCTTTGGTGCACACTTAAAGAAGAACAGGGTATAGTTAATTCATATACGCTTAATGTAAAGCTTTAAATTTACTTAAAATTGATTTTAATTTATGAACGTTAACTTGTCAAAGTTTTTCACTTTTATTCAAATTAAAATAAGCCGCCCATCCAAACGAATTTGCAATATGATAACGATTATTTTTACTCAAAAAATCAAGTGAAAACAAGTGAAAACGTTGCAGTCGGACGCAACCGACTGCGGAATACTTTGATACCAGTAAAAGAACGGATGGTAAGGAGTCTGCTTGCATAGGAATGGGGCGGGTGGTAAACATCGCCAGCTATCATGTTACCAAATTTGGTGACTTAAGCTCAAAAACTGTGGAAGATAACTGAACTTCCAAATGTAAAAGGTGGGCGGCAGAGGTGGGTGTGGCATCGAAATTTTTGAATCAAATCTTTTTAGCTGTCACCATTTATCTTCCTACTAAGTTTGGTGGCTCTAGCTCAAAAACTGTTAAAGATATAGCCGATTCCAATTTTATAAGACGGGTTTCTTGGGTGGGCGTGGCATCCAAAATTTTAATGCAGATCTTTGGTAGATGCTGCCTTCTATCTTTCTACCGAATTTAGAGGCTCTAGCTTAAAAGTGTAAGAGATATCGAAGGAATGTGCAGGAATGTGAGAAATATATGGTTTTATCGGATTTCAGTTATCGATTTTATTGATTTCCCAGCCTCCTGGTAGGCGTGGCAGCCCAATCTTGACACTTTATCTGTCTCGCCTATAGACAAACATAATTGCAAAGTTTCAAGTCTCTAGCTTTACGGGTGTTGAAAAAAGTTGCGTTCATACGGACAGACACCATGACGGACATTGCACCAAACCAATATACTATGAGACCTTCGGTATCAAAGTATAAATATGCAATAATTAATTGATTGGGATTTTGTGCACACACACAAACAGAAAAACACAGAGAAAAAGGGATTACATATGTATATGCAAATAATTAGTTAGCAAGAAGATTGCAATTTGATTTGTCCAGCTCGAAATTACTAGGAAATGAAATTCAAATGAAATAACCTGAAAACATGCAACCAAAAATAGCAAAAAGCATTTGAGTTGCATAAAAAATGTATGCTTATAGTATTATCTTTTTACTTGTAAAGATATAAAATTGGATTTAAAATGTATCGACAATTGTTTAACAAATGTAGCTATTGAACAAATTTCAAGTTGCTTTGTGGAAACCCAATGTAGCACATTTGCAATTACTTTATTAACATTTGCCATAAAGTGGGCTAATTTAATTGAAATGCGTGCTCAATTAATTTGTCAGCATACCATAATTCACAAAGGTAAATTGAATTATTATAAATAATCAAATTCCCAAATATGCGACAAACAAATCGTTTACCATTTTGCCATTTAGTTATATGGTTAAAGAGATTTCAGAAAACAGTCGTAAATTTAACAGAATGATAAGATAAGTTTAATAAATATGAAAGAAGCATAAATGTACAATTGTAAAAATAAACTATAAATTAGTTAAGACATATTCTATACAGTTTTATTTAAGTTTAACATTCTCTACGACCAAATATTAATATACTTCTTGTTTTATTACCACATGGTAAACAGCATTCCTCTCCAAGATAATCAAAACGAAATCAAAATGACCAAGAAATGTTAACCAAATGCTTGGCATAGTTTGTCTTGAATCATAGGACCAAATTGTGTCCAGGTGGAGTGATTGCCGCATTCTTCTGTCGCAGCACTTGAGTCAATAACTTTGTCAATGGCCAAATTAATAGAATACAAATATGCTAAGACGAGCGAGAGAGAAATGAAGAAATGTTAAACTAGAGTTGATTAGTCGCCATGCCTCGAATTTTTTACATTCAATGCAAATTGATTCAAATATTGGCATTTAATTAAATGCAAACAGACGTTACCAGAACGCCCAAAATATTATGTTACCTGGCAACCCACACTCCCTTGTTTTCACTACGCCAAGCCCCATCCACTTGAAGAACTTAATTTAAATGCCAACAGGCGTCGTCGCACAAAAGCAAAGCCCAAAAATGCCTTTTGCATTTGCATTTTGTTAGATTTTAAAGGGACAGTCGGGAGAGAGAGAGAGAGAGAAAATGCTGTACAAGCAGAGTTGACACCCCATCTATGCCGTCCACTTCATAGCCATGTAATTGTTGTCCGTCTGAAGCAGCCCTGCAGTTATTTGCATTCAAATCGCAATTTTTGTCTCATTAGGAAGGCAGGGGCCTTGAAACATGCCCGCTCGCCCAGACAGACAAACACACACACAAGTGCTCGACAACGATGTCGCTTAAGTGTCCCAAAGATGCGTTGCGTTGTTGGCCACATAGCCCTCTCCCTCTCGCCCCCTCAAAATGAATGCCAACAAGTCAGGCAGCCATTCAACCGGATAGCCTGTCTCCCTGTCTCTTGTTACCAAAGTCTTCGTCTGGCATCTCATCCTCAGCGACATTATCGCCTGCGGGCTTTAGTTTAATTTCACTCCAATTTTCATTGTACAATTTTCACATTTCTCAATATGGGGGCCGACTCCCTGCAATGTCCGACTCTCCCCTCCTCTGAAGCCAAGGGTTTGCTACTGCTGCTTTTGCAAACTGATATTGCCTTTTAAGTAAATCAATATCAAATGCCTCGGATTTAAGTTTGCCAAGTCAACGACACAAAAAAATAAAATATTGAACAAAAAATTGTAAATGCAAGAAAGGGAATTTCATTTGAGCCAGGTCGGTAAATGAGTGCTCTGTATTGGCAATTATTTAATTTTTTACCACAAGAAGCTTTCTAAAGTTAATTACTGGAGTTTGAAGTTTAAAATGTATTTTTCGTACAGGCTTAAAATTAGACAGGAAGAGCCTAAAAAATGTTGTTTAATATGTATTTTTATTTATGTAATATTTCAAAACATTTCTTGATTTGATTGTTATGTATTTATTTGAGTCATTTTTTCTACCATACTTTATAGCACAGTTAATATGCCTTAAAATACTTAGAGCATCGTTTGAAAGAGAACGCATCATGAGAAATTTTGTGATGATGAATGAAAATTTTGCTTGACGTGTATATTTTATGCGAGCGTTTTTAATTTACCAAAGTGAAAAGCAAATTTGTCACAATTTCATTCACTGTGTTATTGGATTGAGCCGCATTTGATGAAGCTCTGTTTTCATTATATTTGTTTTTTTTTTTTTTGTGTGTGGTTTTTGTAGCGGGGCTCAAGTCGTTGTGCGGCTAATGCTAATAAATTATATGGCAGCTTTCAAATTGAAATCCGCGACGACAACTCAAACGAATTTAATTGAAAAACTGTTCTTGCCGCGTTTTGCATATAAATCAGTCAGCCAGCCAGGCAGCCGAACAGTTTGTGGGGTATTAGGAGAGCCAGGCAATTGTTGAGGGCAAGGGGAGGCAAAGCGAACGAACGAACGTCAGCCTTGAGCCCGACAAACAGCATTTGCATCCACTGCTAGAGCCGCTGATATAGCCATACACATATGAAGCTCCTAACTATTCACTATTGCCTAGCATTTGGCATTCGGTTCAACTCACATACATACATGCACATGTTGTCGCATTTGGGCAAACAAACGTGGACCGTGCAGGTCACTGCATATTGGGTGCATTGTGGGTAAATGGCCACGCCCACCTGCCCACCTGCCCCAAAACCCATTCACAGTTGTTGAGCGCGCGCTTTCAATTAGTAATTTGTCAGCGAATTTCAGCGCTCAGCTTGTGCAAATTACGTACCAAAAAAAAAAAAAAAAAAAAAAACGATTAGAAATAATAAAAAAAAATGTTTATAAACACATATAAAAAGCCATTTCAATTCAATTGTGCGAGTTAGATAGCTCGTAAAAATATATTCAATATATAAAAAAAATTGTATACATATACATATGTCTTTGTTTACTTATTTTTTATGAACAAAATGTCCTTTACATTGCCTTATGTTATTTGACATATCCATTTGTTTTTGCTGTACTGTTTTCTGCAGTTGTGAAAACTCATAAGCGAGCTGTGGGTATTTTTTCACGATTTAATTAAAAGTCTGCATAAAAAGTGCACTTTTCGCTTAGGGCATTTCATTTGTTGCAGTAAAATGCTATTGGTTGCAGTAAGTTGACTGCAAAGTGTGGTCAATTAAATATTTGTGTTCATATAGTTTTTATCAGGCTAGTTAGTTTGTCCCTTTATTTACTGTGTTCAAAGCGATGATGGGTTTTGTGATACCCAAAATTTTTAATCTGAAATAAAAATTAAATCATAATTTCTTTAAAATAACTTAAATGTAATTTTCATGTTGAAGCATTCGCTAACACTTTTAAATTGAAATAAACAGTCTGTTAATTGCGCATTATTTATCCTCATTGCTTACATAAGCAGTCCTTAAACACACATTCAAGCAAACATGGGCACCCACATACTTGTTTTCAAGGGCTAATCTGTTAGTAGTCACATTTTTTTTTTTTTCTTCCACCCGTTGAAGGCCCGTTGTGCCCTCGTTTTTTGTCCATTGGATGTGCGTGTAAACATTATCACGGTCAACGGTTTTTAATTAGTGATTTAGCTGCAGGAAATGACGCAAGTCAAAGTGAATATGAAAGCCTAACGTTTTAGACAATTTGCTTGCCTACTTTTAGGCCCATAATTTGCTCAGCAATATTTCGCGATGTTCGCTTTCACAGAAGTAAATGCAATTTGGGCCCTGTAAATTTATGGCACACATTTCAATTGATAGCTGAACTTTGCATAACTAAATTTTTGTGTTCCGTTAGATTAGGGATAATAATACCATTGGGGAATATTTGTTAACGTACGTATGTAAACTTTTACATAGATGCAAAGGTCATTCCTATGGGTATTTACTGTACTGTTCTTTTAAGCAATAACTGACATTTTAAATGGCAAATGTTACCTGTGATTATTTCATTAAAAGGTAAAAGTTATTTAATGTTTTTTATTAAAAATGGGATAGCTACACAAAATCTTCTTTGCTTGCATAAGACAAATTAAAGTTAAATATTTATTTTATTTTTTTACTCCTCACTGAAAACAAACATATATAACATACTTATTTGGTAAACCGCTTATAAGTCTGAGATAAGGCGTCATAAATACTGCATAACTTATGTGCTTTTACCTTTTCACACCACACCATTAATCCATATGGGTAATCTACTTATTTCTGTGAGTTTTTTTTTGAAATAGTCTCACTCTTTTCATGTTGTATTGTTCAAAATGTTGGCAAGAGTTTTATTCCTTTAGTTTTATGCGAAATTATGCCACATTAGCAGCCTGACGTATTTATAAGTTTTTAGTTGGTGTTAAAGCAAAAGCAATGCGCCGCAAGGCTAACAATAATGCACGTATGCAACTTCATCAGCCTCACACACACATGCATGCACATAAATACATGCACAGCTGCACCTACGAGTACTCAAACAATATAACGACGGAAGTAGCAAATAAAATTCAAATTTGTGCCAGAGTGTTTCATGGCCAGAGAGAAGCTTCGTGCAAAATTCTCTACAGTTGATAGCAAACGCTAATGTGAGCTCATGTAACTGTGTATGTGTATGTGTGTGTGACCGAGTACTTTATGCGACTACTGTAATAAATTTTACTCGCTGCGCTATTTCCAAGTTCCATATTGCCTTTTATTATTTCAACTAGCTTTGGGCGACTGCGTTTTCCTCTGTACATGTGTGTATATGTGTTTGGTTGTGCATGTTGCTATACAGTATAATTATGTTAATTATCTTTTGATATTTCAATTGCAATAACAATGCGCTTTGCCTGGGCCTACTCTTTAGTAGAAAGTCAGCATAAGCTGATTCAGTTTAAGAGGTATGTTAATTGGAATTGGCAAGTGGTGCGGATGAATTCAGGTAACTGCTTTTAAACAAAATATTTTAAATACAAATAGAGCTCTCTTTCCTAGAAATGATTACAAAATTTTCGCTGCAAGCCAGACGGTTATTAGCTTAATCTCAACATGTTAATTATTTATAATTTAATTGGCATTGCATTCACGCTTATAATCTGTAAGTTCCAGCGAATGCAGCACAAAACCGACATTCATAAAGTGCAGAAAATTTAAAACCGCTTTAAGCCGTATAAACCTTACTGCCAGGTGGCAGGCAAGGCATCAAAGTCTCGGTTTGCGAACGATAAGCGTGGCGTTTTGTGGTTGGCTGGTTGGCTGAATACGGTTTGGGAACTGGCGAAGTATATTAAGGCTGGTACGCAGCTGCATATTAACAATAATTTCCCCAAATGTGTGGTTACGTTTAAGCCAACATACGCCAAAAATGCGGCGCAATAATAATTGCCACGGCGTGTATGTGTGCGTACAATTATTAACATGTATTGCCACACACAGAAACATGAAATGTCTGGGCAATATGCAGGGGTTATGTACTACATAAACATATATCCTGTACAAAAGTAACAATAAGCAGCGACAAATGTGCGAAACAATAATAAAAGCAATGCGTGGGGCTGAATAATGACAAATGTCTGCAATGAATTTGTGTGTGTGTGGTGTAGGTGTGCCGTGGGCCACATTGTTGCTCCTTTTGGCCTTTTGTTGTGGCAATTAAATTAAACTTAACATTTCCCCTGTTCAATGACAATTGTATCAAAAATATAAAAGGTGATACGAAACTCGCGTTTTCCATGCCACATATTGCACTTGCGCGCTGTGGAATGTGGGCGTGAGCAGTCAAAAACAACAACTAATTATGTAGCATACTATAATGTGACTCTAGAGATTTTGGCTTAAACAAATATGGACAATTACAAGCACTTTATTTTTGGGAAACATTTCAAAAGGCAAAACTATGAAAGAAAATAATAAAATTATTCAACAGTCTATTAAATACTTAAATCCTACACATTTTCAGTTCGATAATTTTGGAAGAAAATTAATTTTACTGCAATTTGTAACTTTTTGTCTGCAGATTTATTGAACTGCATTCAATTTCCATTACCGCTAAAACTAAGCGAATATTTGGTTTCTCATGCATTTAACTTATGTATAAAATCCAACTGCTGGTTATTTGCTGCATGCATTCCTTTCTTACCAGCTCCATATGATGAATGGATTGCAATGCCAATGTAAGCAGCAAGTAGCAAAATTCAGGCAGGTAAATAACTTTTAACAATGCACAGAGAGCTGAAAAGCAGTCGATACTTAAAATGGAAAACGAATTTGAAGTAAAATTTTGCTGAGAATCGACCAGCATTGAAATGTTTGGAGAACAATATTATAAATGGCTTAAATGTTCGCTAACCGAATCCCATTCGAAAGTTGTGCAAAAGTTACGTGTTAGCTAGATTAACGTTGTGTCATCTTGTTCATATCTGTAGAAGCTTAAGAAAGTTGGATTATCGTCTTTTCAAAATTAGATTTGAAACAATTTCGGATTTAGGCTGAGGCTCACGATTTACATTTGAACCAGCTGGATATATCAAAAGTTTTAAGCAATTTCTTAGTTATAAAATAACATAAAATTAATTTTTTTTATATCAAACCATACAAATCTTGAGAATACCACGACCATTTTTAAACTTTAACTTAGACTTTTTTGTCAGCTTATGGTTTTATTTTAAGCTTAAAGAAGAGTATGTTGTGAAGTTCATCCAAGTGTATTTAAATATATTTACCAAATTGTAAGTCTAAGTTTTCTGTTTGAATTCTTAAGCTGCAAATAACAAGTCAGTTCAGGTTTATAGCTAAGTATTTTACCTTTGGTATTGTGTTTATCATTGTACTTATACATGTTTGTTCATTTTGTGGTATTATTGTTGTCTTGTTTTTGTCAAGTAATTTATTTTCAAATATTTGCTAAATAAATTGCCAAGAAAGTCTTTTGGCTTGCCAATGTTAAAAGTTGTGTTAATTAAAAAAACATAACACACATTCAAAGAAATACATACTAACCACATCTCAACTCCATGTATTACTTTGGTGATATTTTATTTTTACTCTTTGAACCACCTTCAGATGTTTTGGTAGGTATTGTAGTTAGTTATTTGAAGCTAATAAATAACTGCGCTTAGTATTGTGGCTTTCAAATAAATTTTATTTTGCCCACAAGACTTGAAAGAATAATAATTTATTTATTTTATTTTTAAGATTTCACATGCAATTAGCAGGCAATGTATTTCTTCAAATAAAAGTTTTTCTGCAATTTTTCTGCACTTGAAACATAAATCAAACACCTACTAAATATATTTTTTTTAAGCAACTTCGCATATTAAATATATGTCTTTCTATATTTATATGTCTTGTCAACTTAGAAGTTTTTTTTTTAAAGCGGAGATAGAGATTGATTTTTTAATATATACAACTTAAGCATACAACTTTAAACACATGGAAAAACAACGTAAAATAATTGAATTCCTTTTAATAAAAAAAATCACTTTGCTATAATTGTGCAAAATAAAATAACAAAGCCATTATTTCCACAAAAAACCAATTTAATATTAAAATTTTTCATGTCATTTATGGTATTATAATACTTATTAAATCAATCTTGATGTGCATGATTTAATTTTATGCATTAATAAAAATTTATGCAGTAATAAAAACAATATCTTGGAAACGTTCAACAACAAATGAAGACAAAAAAATACTCGAGTCTAGCAAAATATTTTGAACTGCTACAACATAAATTTTAAAATTAATTAATAAAAAACAAACAAACAAAACAAACAACATGTAATACGACTATAGACTCGACACGATAATATTTATGTGCCCCATTGTGCACATTTTGGCAGTATGAGTGTGTGTGTGTGTGTAAAACAACGGGTTGCCTTGCCGGAAAACAATTATAATTACAATAGCCATAAATGTAAATTACAATAAGCAGCAAGTGCTTGGCGCTGTGAGTGTGTGTGTGTGTAAACTTAGAGATGGAGTCAGAAGTCATTTCCATTCATGTGCAGTACAATTGACCAGGCAAACAGGCAGGCAGCAAGCATAACACGATTCAGTTTTACTTGCCCTGTCAAAAAGTCGACTATAAAATTGTAGCACTTTATGATGCACTCAAAAGAAGCGAAGAAAACGAAGAGACAATGCCATAGCTGTGAATTTAGATTACTTATGATGATTATGAGCCAAAAGAAACAAAAAACGAAAAACATTAAGCCTGAAGAGCTCAATTCAATGCACAACAAAGCGCATTTCTTGATGGTCTTTTAACGATCTCAAATTTAGCATGCGGCGAACAACTCTTTCCTTCTGCCTAGTTTTCTCTTCTTCTTTTTCTGTACATTGTGTTGTAGGTGCGCTGTCATAAAGCTGGCAAGAAAAGAAAACTGCAGCCGACCGCTTTTTTATGGCTCATATAAGGCAAAAAGTTATGGCGATTATTACAAAAACAAAAAAAATAGGTGTTGGGCAAAAGCAAGCAAGGTTTTTTTTTGTGTAGCTTTAGTGGCTTGCATTTTGTTCTAATTGGCTGAAAGCATAGAAAGCAGTACCAACTATAAGAAACACGCAAGCATATGTCTAAAGAATGTTTAAAAATGCCAGCAATAAGGTTATTAACCTTTTAATGGGAGAAACTATTTTTTAATGATGCTGGGTAAAATGTTAACGTTATCTTCACTTGGCTTACATTCCTCGGCGCTAATGTTCATGAACCAATTACATAAATACATTGAGACACAGCTATAATTCCACTTGATTGATGCAGCTTAAGAAATCTAGAAATAACTTTAAGTAGCTGGCAAAAGTTGTCTTCTTTTCTTTTTTCTGCTCATCGCAAACATAACTGAATCAGTCATATGCAGCTTGTCAATTCAGCGGCTGTTGAATGGGGGCACACTTGAGTTGTGATCCCTTCAGCTGTATGCTATCCATTAGCTGGCACTCAGGAGCCATGTAAATGCTAATGCCAGCAACTAAGCCGCTTCTCATACACACACAAGCACACAGAGGAAAATCAGTTGCATCAGCGTCAGAAAAGAGGATGGGAGGGTAAGTGGTAAAGAAAAAACTAAGCCCTATGCGAAGTTAAGCGCATTTGTGACACTCAATCAAATTGGCAAACTGCTTGCCATTGCATTGCACAAACATATATATAATGTGCTTTAAGATTACGCATACGCAATGTGTTTGACCACAGAAAAAAACTAAGATGGGTTTGCGCACTGCTGCTGCTGGTACTGATGTTGCTTCTGACTTACCAACATAATTAAAATTGTGGCTGAATTATAAATGGCACCTGTGGCGGTTGACCGCAGCTATGCAGCGAGCTGTGCACACAAAACCACCAACCCACACGCACACACACACACACACATAGATACACACATTGCCAGCGTGTGAAGTCCTGTGGCTTCTGTAGGGCACTTAAGGCGGCCCTTACGTAAAAAGTAGAACACACTACACTACACATAGCTACAAATAAGCCAAAAAAGAAAATAAAAAAGAAAAAATTAAACAGAAGTAAGCTCCAGCAACAACATGTTAAAGTTGTCTGCTGTACCATTTCATGGTATAAATTTTAAGTGCAACACATTAACAGGTTACAACCCCAACACAAATGCAACAGCAACATCAACAACAACTACCAAAAGGAAGTCAGCAGAGTCGGAGTGGAAAATGCACCTGCAGCTGCCACAGGCTCTTAGTTCTGGTTGCAACATATGGTCGTGTTATAATTGCCAGAGCGCGACTTTTTCGCCCAACATTTCGTTGCAACATCGCAATGACTTTCCATAAAGCGACTGCTGACCCACATTTTGGGGTTACATTATTAAAGCGCTCTTCCAGCTCGCATGCAAAAAAACTTTTACCATTAAGCGGATGTTAAAGCCACGCCCTGTTTGTGCACCTGACTGCCCACACCTACCTGCCTGACTACTTACCCAGAGCCCGCTACTAACCTGGCTAAGTCCAAGTCTCATGCTTGACTTGCACTTATTGTTGAAGGCTGTTTAGCGGCACTCGTTGTACTTGTTATACCCTGTATAAGCGATTGCTAAAAGTGGGTATGCTATATATATTTTCTTTTTGTGTAAGATAGTATAAGCAATTTAATTGGGCTTAAGTAAAGTTACTCAGAGAAAATGTTCTTTCCCAAAACATTGTTTAGATACTTGTTCTTGAAACTTTTAATATACTAAAAATATCTTAGGTTTCATGGGGTTTGCTAGAAGGATATCTTTATGCAATCTTTTCACGATTTAAGCATTCTTTTTTATTACATGCCACTGTTGTTCCTGTTGTTGTTGGTTGACTTGTAATTTTTCTAGTCGAACGCTCGACTGGGCCAGAACGAAGCTTTTGTCGCTTGTTCAGCCAGTTTTATGCCATTTTTACAGTCCTAATAATAGCAAGCGCTCTCGACAGCATAATCACTTGTTTTATGCATATAATTTTCTGCATGAACAGCCGCAGAGCTAACCACAAGAACCCAAGTCACCAATCTCACACTCTCTCTTTCTTTTCTCTTTCTGTAGAAGAAGTACTCTATATCCTTGGTAAACTGTTCATAATCATTAGTTGGTTGGCAGGCTATGAATAATGACTTGCAACTTGATATTGGTAAGCAAATAGCTGATGAAAATTATTAATGTGTCCTTTTTTTGTGAGAGAGAGATGGAATTAGAAGGAGAATTTGTTGTGTTGTGGCCAGCTGAAGGTCAGTCCGTCAATTTAACAGCATTTAGTGGGGCGTGTCTTAGGCAAGAGAAAGAAAGCTCATCTTGATATCAATAATGCTTAGCTTAGCAAAAACTATTACTAATTAGCAACTTTGAAACACTTTTTCAATATGAACATATTATTTGCAAATAATCCAGTGAATCATATATTGTAGCTCATTTGTTTGTGAAATAATTTCGATATGATTCAATAATTCAATACAAAGAAAACAAATCAGTCTTGGCTCTTTCGTGAAATGCAATTGAAAATGAAAGTACAAATAAATCTGATTAGAATATTTTCTTTGATTAAATTCTGCAACTGAATTTCTTATGTAACTTTATTGTTGTTCTGAAATTTCACACTGCCAAATATGCTAAATAATCGCTAAATAAACCTTAAGCCAACAACAAGTAACATAACATAACTGTTTACGCTATGTGAAATTCACAACTAAGCTGGTTACAATTAAAACGGAATGAAAACAACCATAAATCGAAAACCGTTTTAAATAATTTTCTTTATTTCTTGTTTTGGATTTACGGCGTATATTACACGATTCAATGAGGCCAACTGATTGTTTATAAATAAATGCGTTGCAGAGGACAAAAAGCGCAAAAACCGGCACCAAAAATAAAACGAACTTTAACAATAGAAAAAAACTTCTTCTTGCCTAACTAATTTATCATATACACTTACAAAAAAAGTTGACCCTTTGGTGCTTAAGTTAAATTAATAATTACGCAATATATAAACTTTCTCAGAAATAAAACTATAAATCCAATTATTCCGTTTAACACTCGACAACAAAATTCAAATACCCATTACAAGTGTACTCAAGTAAGTGATGAGCGAAAAAGGAGAACTACAGTTATATACAAAAAAGAATTACCAATCTGTGTGTGGGCTATATTAAAAATGCATTATGAAAAAGATGTCTGTTTATTGTGTGCGCTAAAAACGAAAAAAGCGACAGGTTTTATGACCTGTATATAGTATATATCAGTAAAGGATGTGTATGTATCGATGCACATATAGGATGTATGCGATGCTGCTGCATTCAACAGTACCGTTCGCCAGTCGGAAAATAAACATGCATCAACGTGCTGCACGCACCGCCGTAAACATGTTGGCCGTGCAACGATTCTGGGGTAGCCATGGCCATGGCACGCTACCCGAAAAACCGGCACGACATGCCACTCATTGCAAGTGGCGCCCACAACCCTCACTCAGGGCACAGCCCCCCCCCACACACCAACACACATCACTTCATTCAGCAGCAAATTGAATAACAGCATTTTCCATTTGCTGCATATTTTATATGGTGATTAAATTAAAGTTGCAACGTGTTCAGGATAGAGAGTACGAACAAAGGTACAAAAATCGTCAAGCTGTTTTTACAAACAGTACTTCATGCAAGTTCTAATGCAATATGTTGTCAACACTCGACCTTTTAGCATATATTTTATACCAGCTTCCAGCTTAAATGTGCAATTCTATATATGGTTTTATCTCTGGTTAAAAATCTTCATAAGTTTATTAAAGCTATAACTTCGTTTCACTTTTTTCCATTTTTACGCCCAAAGCCAGTTTTATATGTCGATCATGCATACAACTAAAAGGCAGCCATAGAAAACATATTTCTAAAAACAAGTTGACTTAATGGATTTCATGAAATTTACATAACCCTTTCGCCAACAGTGCTCATAGTGCTAAAAAAAATAAGTGGAAGTGGAATCATGCCCGTGTACAATGCGCGTATGAAGAATATAAAATGACGAAAACTTCTTTTGTTTGCTAGCAACAAATAAATAAATAAATATGCAGCTTAAAGCTCCCTGCGATATGCAATGCATATTTTTTATGTCCTCATAACATTGCCACATACGATTGTAGATACGATTTATGCATATGGACGTGTTAGTGTTTGTGTGTCGTATCTGTGGAAGCATTATAATGCCACTACAGACGCGCAGCATCCGGTTTATGATTTACAATATCACGGTCAACAATAAAAAATGGCGCCGTAAAAGTTTAATAATCGCAAAAGTTGTATAACAATATGCTTTTCTGCCAACTGCAATTTTCAATGTCAGACTAGAATGACACAACAAATCGTGAAAAATGTTTGTCAAAGCCTTTTTTCCCCAGCTTAGCTATGTTTTGTAATTGTTCGAAGCTTATAGCATTTAAAATTTTCCAAAAAAAAATATTTAAGAGGATTTCCAAAAATCTATGAAATACGAGAATTATTTCAAACAAATATTAATTCGCTGTTATTGTATTTAAGCTGAAAAAGAATTGAAAAATTGTAGCGCATACTTCATTAAATTATATTTTATATTCAATTATGCAAAACTTATGTAATTCGCAATAATTTTAAATTAATTATCTGCAAAATTGCAGCACACTCTAACAAATACAAAATCCCATCGAGATTGAAATGAAATCGAATTAATATTACAAAATTCGCTCATAGTCACACACTTAACACACTGATAAATGTATCCATATAACTATTTATTTACAAGTTGGTCGAGTTGCGAAAACATTTTTCATTTGTATAATTAAAATCAATAAGCTGCTAGCTAAATTTTTAATGGTATTAAACTGAAATTCATAAAATGTGTAGAGTCCAATACCCTCGTTGCTGGAGGATAAAAGGGTATACAAAGTAAAGTTTTATTTAAAAATGTCCATTAAAGAATATCTGTTTAAGAGGTTTTAAATACAACTAAGCTTGCTTTTTCTCTTCGGGTTCTATAATTATATTGTTCTTAGCTAGTTAAAAAAGGGTATTTTCTAGTTAATCGCACTTTTATTACCTAGCTTGTGTTTACATTTGCTGATTTTAATGCATTTTACCGACTAAATTGTGTATGAATTTTATTACTTCCGCTACCATGTGGCAAAGCTAAAAATACGAAAATACCAAATATAGTAAAAAAATTATTTTGTATGCAAACAGTTTATTAGCATAATACAATAACATGGGACACTTACATGGGTTGCTATTATATGATTTTAAGATCGATTTTGCTATCTATTTTTGGGTCTATTTAATTAGTCATTGTTAATGTTAATATTCCTATCAAAAGATAAATTAATACAAAAATTAAGAGTTGTTAAGAGTTAAGAGTTAAGAGTTAAGAGTTAATTAAAATTGTTTAAAATATGTGATATTCAAACTTTGAAAAGTAATTTTAGCACTGGGAAAGAAACTAATAAAATAAAAAAATTATTGTTGCAAATTTTAACTGCATTCTCTTCATATCTTATCAAAAAACGGATTCTCAACACAACTTTATCGTAGGGTATAAAATATTCTGTTTGTCGATATGTAAGTGCCGCTTCTTGTTTACTATTTGCATTTGGCTGTGCATAATTTACGCATAATTATTTATGGCAAACAAAGCTGTGGGTTCAATTGTTTGACCCACACCAATACCAACATAAATACCACACCAATACCAATATCAACAACAAGTACGTGCATTGAGTGTGTGTAGTTTTTAGTAAGTAAACAAATTGACTTGCCATTAAATATTAGTCATATTATCAATTTGCCGCACATTTTGCTAATTCTATTTAATTGCATATTAATTTTCTGAACAGTGCGCGGGTCATATATTTTGTGGTATGCTTTTAGGCACTTGACAGTACAGAAAGCGGACACTAAAACACTCTTGCTTTCAGTGCCTGGCAAGCTGATGGGTCGTTTGGTCGAGGGTGTAGTGGAGTGGAAGGCAGCTTCCTGCCACGTGATTAATGTGCCACAATAATGTTAGAGCTGCTTTAAAGCAAAGTAAAGCAAAGCAAAGCACAAAAAGCAAAAGGGGAAATGGCTTAAAAGTAACGCACATACATGTAGTAACATACATGCAACGCCATTTTCTTAGCTGGAAAATATTTTTGTCTGCTAGCAAAATATTTAACACAATGGTCCTTAATGGCTGTGGCTACAAGCGTAATTTTTATTTTATATATCTACTTATACATCTTTTACCTTTTTTTTTGTATTTTAAACATAACAAACGATAAATTAGCAGCTGGCCGACAGCGCCGAGTACTTTTGCCTGCCACACTAATTGCAAGTGCAGGCCATATAAATAAATTCAACTGCCGCTTTTGCTATGTCCGCCCAGAAAAAGAAGAAGACCTCTTTAAGTACTTTCGTGCGCCTCAGTGCTATACACACACACACACAGACACATTTTTTTCTACATTAATTAGTTATGATATTATGCGTGGCAAAGTTACTGGAAAAGTTTGCAGCATGCTACAAAATATTGAAAATTAAGACCCAGCCACGCCTCTGTTTATGAAAGTGTTAGTCTATTAAGTGGCCGAACTTCAAACACACTCACACATACTCGCACACACTCGCACACACACAGCAATGCACTCGCACGCAAGACAAGAACTTTTATGAAGCAAACTTTTGTCCCACGGCAGTCTCAAGCTTGGGGTTCACACATTTTAAGCGTTTTTATAGACATTTTATGCGCAAACCAACAACAACAACACGACGTATGCGTAATGTGGCAAGTTTTAACGATTTATGGGGCAAGGTATATGCATATGTATACGTAAGTATATGAGAGCCATAAACTTAATAATTTTTAAGATTGCGAAAGAGTTGTACGTAGTATATGTATATAATGAGTGTTTTTGTGTGTGTTTTTCAGTGTCCTTTGTTGCCTAAATTTTAGTCAGTTGATGTGTTCTACTGACCTAAACAGCTATTTAAAATGATTTGATGGTGCATTCTTGAAAATCCATATGATTTTGTAAAGCACAGACTTATAAATAAACTAATACTGTACACAATAAATATTTTCAATATCAAAAGAAATTTTAATCGTTTTTTCATACAAAGTACTTAATACAGCATGTAGAACAGATACTTCAAACCTTTTGAGAAGCATCAGGCAAAGATAGTTTGAGGTAAATCCAGTTATAAACCTAACAAATCTAAGATCTACAACAACAGCAACAGAGACAATTATAAAAGCTAAAGTTCATGCATATTGCCATTAAAACTGAATTTGCCTTGTGCGTGTGTTGTGGGCTTGATTGTGGGACGCTGCTTGTTATCTGTAAGTGAGTTTACCTTCCAGCGAGACAAACAAATTGAGGGCTAAGTGTTTGGTGAACACGCGTTGGCAACAATTGTCGATAAATCATTATATGCCAAATGCGGTGTGTGCTGTGTTTGCTGTGGGCGCGTATGTGTATATATGTGTGTGTACGTAAATAGGTACACCAACAAACTCACACATAGACATTGGCAGGCTAACACTTGAATAAACATAAATGCATGGCGCTTATATGTAAAAAGCACCCAACGGGGGCACTTATCAAGAGTCGGCCCATGTCTGCTTCTTGCTGTGCACTATGCAAGGAAACGGGTAATTTTGTGGACAAAAGTTCGTCAAATATATTAAACATTTTTAGTTGTTTAGATAATAAAAGTATTTAAATGCTTATAGATTTGCATTTTCTTAGGGCATAAATAAGAAAAAAAAAAACAATGGATAAACGTTTAGTTAATTTTCAGAACGTTCAGAATGAAAATAATTACAAAATAATTGTTTTTGATATGCTGTTACACTTTTCGACTAGATTCAAATGCTTTGCCTTACCTTGAATCTAGGATATTTTTCAAAAAAAAAAAAAAGTTGATTAACCCTACTGTGCTTCTCGTTCCTTAGACTGTCGGCATGAGTGATTGCTCTGCATGTGTGTCAGCTAGTGCACTATATATATGTGTGTATGTGTGTGGCTCCTGTCATAAGATACTTTGACAGCTTTTGTTTGGCTTGCCAGCCAGTCAGCCAGCATACGAAGCAAGAGATAGAGATGAAGAGAGTAGAGAGAGATTGAGAGAGAGCCGCATTGTAAGCTTTGCCTGGCCATATAAGATGACAATGGAAGCTTCGGGCGCTATGTAAATTTGTGGTTGTGAGTGTTTTCTTTTCTCTCATGTGTGCGTGTATGTGTGTGAGTGTGATTTGCTGTTAGTGACTTGCCAGTGTCAAGTCGTCAAACAGGTGTGCTTACAATAACTCAAGATGCAGCATCAGCAACAACAACAGCTGTAGTTTCCATTCAGCACAGACTTTAAATCAAATGAATATTTATTAAAGCGCTGCACATCAACAACATCTACAACAACAAGAAGAACAACTAAACACCGCAATCCAGCTGAGCTGTTTTGAGGCCACACACCCTGGGCGCCAAATGCCAAAGACGTGGGCGCTGTGGCTCAACGCGTTTATGCCTCAATAAGCTCATGATTAATAGCCCGCCTCCGCGGCATGTTGTAATGAGCAAAAGGCAAGGAGCAATGTAAAGCTGTGCAAAGCAAAAGCTGAGAAGAGCAGAAAACAGGATGAGGGAAAATAAGAAAGGGAGAAGTTCCAAGCAGTTTCTTGCTTGCTATTTAACTTTATAAACTGCAGTCAGGGGACTGAAAATTGGTTTTAAAATGTCACTGTATTGAAAATCACTTAAAAATAACATTTGTTATAATTATTTTATCATTTTTATAATTTACAAGGCAAATGATGTGTTGGCGATTTAAAATAAGTTCACATCGTGAACCAGTTCACAAATGCCATTTAAATGAGCGACAGCTCAAGATGTGAGTGCTTTTCAAGTTGAATTTTTGAGAAGAGCATTGCTCACATTACGTATACGCCGCATTAGACATTAGACGAAAACGATGTAACGCCCGCACTTGCTGCCGCTTGAAATGCTGTTGAAGTATTGCACAGCAGGGAAAGGGAGTGCTTTGAAGGATTTATGTTAATATTGAAGATGCCATCGTCATTGTTGGCATCGCTAAGCGCATAACTTCACACACGGCTAAATCATTGGGAGTTCGTCAGTTTTGGCAGTTCGCGTACACCTTAATGCTTTTACCATTACCATATGCGTTGCCATTAGCACGGAGTAAGAGAGAGAGAGAGAGAGAGAGAGAGAGAGAGAGAGAGAGAGAGAGAGAGAGAGAGAGAGAGAGAGAGAGAGCGAGAGAGTGAGATATGGAGGGAGAGAGGAACACGGGGGCGTAAACTGACTGTTTGTGAGTTTGTTGATTTGCCGTTTTTCGGTTTTCTGGTTTTTTGTTTGCTTTGCTTTCTGGCCGAGCCACTGGCACAGCAGTTAATGTTACGTGTAAATGCGCATTTCCGTTTCCTGCGGCACTCTCTAACCACATCACACAAACGCCTCGCCTCTATATCACTGCTCGCCTCTGACCACCCACCCTTCCCTCCTCCCTGCCACCATCGCATACATATGCTATTCAGCTGGCTTGTCAAAAAGCCAACTGTTTGACAGGAAGTTGCGCCAAGAATTTTACAGCCTATTTGCATACGCCTCAAGTATATTAGAAGCGCCTTCTTTATCCCCATTAGTGGGTGGAAATTTTGGTAAGTAGTTTTATTCAAATTGCTTTTAAGGAGCATCTTTATTAAAGTCAATATTTCTGCGTATCTTATATTGCGTATGTTAGAATTTATAGATAAAGTATTCTTGGCTTAAGGCATTTTTTTCTCTATTTGCTTCTTTTGGATTTTCTTTCAACTCATTAAAAATGTACTGCTAACTGCCTAGCAGTTAGATTTTTCCTTCGTATTTTGTTGGCAGTCTCTCTCCCCTAGTTTTTTTTTTATCTTCTGCTCGAACATCGTTACATTCATTAGCAGCTACGTTTTTTTATTTTGTTATTCACTTGTTTTTGTTGTTGCTTGTCTGCACTTTCTGTGCCTGAAATTAAATTACAATGTTGTCGCTGCTGTCATCGCTGCAGCTTTTTGTGTGTAATCAAATTATAGTGTAACTTTTTTTTTTAGTTGCAGCTGGATTGTACTGCTCTTTGGCACACTCCAGATTATACTCGCTGGTTAGTCGTTTAAGTTGTGTTTTTATAAAAGTTCGCATGGCGAATGATGTACGCCTACTACAACAACAACATGACCAACAACCAGTATTTTGTGGGCATTGCCAGCGGCAGTTAACTGTGATTTTTTTGTGTTGTTGTTTTTTGTGCAAATTGCATTTAATGGGCAACTGCTGCTTTTGCCGCTCTTCCTGTTGTGCATGCACCCAAAATGAGTTATTAATTGAGTTATTAGTTCAAATAACGTTGCAATAATTTAGTCGCAACGAATTTTTTCCCCTCGCTGTTGCACAAAATTTTGTCACGCCAAATGTTTGCTAATAGGTTATTTATTTATGCTTTTTTTTAAAGTCGTAGCTATCTTTTATGCATGAGAATTTACGTGTGTAAAATTAATAACTTACCAAAACTTTGTGTATTGTGTTATGCTTATAGTTTCAAAGCTTTTCAAGTAAGTCTTAAAGATAAGAAAAAGTTTGTATTGGTTTTCGATCCAGCTCTAAAAATATTTTCTCTCAAAAATAATATGGTGACTTCTAAGAAGTAAATCAAAAAATAAGCCAGGACAATCACTAAAGATTGTTTAAGTTTTTAAAATATTATTTAATAAATCTTTAAATCCAAAAAAAACACGATCTCTCCTTTGAATTGCGTTGTCTGCTGCTCCAATTTCTGTATAGCAACACTTGAATAATTTTCAATTATTGACATCGCACAAAACTCCCATAGCTTTAAATGCACCGAATGCACCAACCCAAAAAGAAGTAATATAGAAAGAAACGCGAAAATAAAAAATGATTTATAAAAAAATAGAAAATCCACTGTGTAGAGAGAGAGTTGTGCAAGCTGCGCTCAAAAGATAAATCTTTGCTCGCTGGCTGCGTCAGTCGGGCACTTTGCATTTGTTATTGGCGCAATATGCGCGTAAATCGCGATTTCAGCGGCTAAATATTGATTGAATGAATGAACTCAATATGCAGGTCCTGTCTATCGTACTACCATCTATATATATATATATATGTATATATATATTCCTATCTATTCAGCTAACAGTATCTTTGCGAGTGTGTGTGTGTGTTTTTTTGGTGAACTGGCAGTTAGTTGGCAATTGAAAATGGGTGAAGCTGTGTATTGGCCCGCTGCAGGCCGGGGTAGGAAAAACTATGCATTTCGGGTCAGGTTATTGCAATGAAAATCCCTTTAAGCTGGATAATGCGAACTGCATTCGGGTCGTTGTGCCGTTGCTGACTGCTACTGCCACTGATGCTGTTAGATAGAGCCGATCGGGACGAGGCGATTGCGGCTAGCCGCTTGAAACGCGCTCAAAATCATGTTACCTGCACGTTTCGCCCATCTATTTTAGCCATTCATTGTACACTTCAAATTAAATATGCCCAAGAGATTAGGAAATTCCAATGAAAGATAAATAACTCTTGAAGCTAAGCAAAATGTTGAATAAAATGTTCCTATCACAAACATAAAGAGATTGGAAAAGTTTCGACTCTATCAACTGAGTCATCAGTAGAGATTCTTTACAAATGACATCCGAAAAACTCTTAGCTATAATTTATTTTCAGTGTGCTAAGTGCACACCCAGCGCATGTTGCCTACTTTCCGGGGTGCAGTAGTGTAGCTCGTGTTATTGTAGCACTGAACGATTTATTGAAAAGTGCGCATACACATACACATACACACGCACACATGGAGTAATATAAACATGGAGCTACATGAAAATGTGTAGATACATTGAAAAGGTGTGCGTGTGTGCTGGGCTTTTTGTACAAGGTTTCGGCAGTCGGTCGACGCTTGAGTTTCAATTGATGCTGTGTGGTAACGCTTTATTTTCATTGCAGTACCAAACGAGTCTATGACGATGTTTTGGTTGCTACCGGGGCATTTGGTGCTTTTGCTGCATTGCTGTACGACCAGCATTTTAGCATATACGACTTGCAGCATTTTAGCATTTTAGCATTTGAGCATTACGGCATTTATAAACTGCCTTTAGACATAGCTAAATATCAATTACTTAAGCCTTGTGTTTTTGCAACTGAATTTTCCACTTTGCATTTGCTTATAAAAGTATGTATGCAGTTTTGCCGCTGGTAAAAGAACTCAGCAAATGAAATCAATCATGACGTGTGTGAAAGTTTATTGGCTTTTTGGCAATGTGTACATATGTATGTGAGTGTGTATAAGGGCAAATGCATATTTGCATGTGCTCATAACTTTTTGACAAGAATTTGTCAATATTCAAGATGCGACAAGTTTTTAAATAACGTATTTAGGTAAAGATTTAAAAGCACTTTATATATTTTATTTTTGTATATTTACTTTTGACAAAAGATTTATAAATTTTTATTAATTACTTTAAAGTGAAGCTCAAACAAGTAAAATCCAAAAAAATTTTGAAGACATGCTTTTATACGCTTTCTTGCATACAATGGGTAGCTTAGTCAAGTTAAATAAAAGCATGTAAAAAAGGTAAGGAGTCTGCTTGCAAAGGAGTGGGACGTGTGGTAATCATCGCCAGCTATCATGTTATCAGATTTGGTGATTTTAGCTCAAAAACTGTGGAAGATAACTTAACTCCCAAATTTAAAAAGGGGAGGAGGCGTGGCATTCAAATTTATCAAATTTTTTAATTGTCACCATATATCTTCCTACCAAGTTTGGTGGCTTTAGCTCAAAAACTGTTAAAGATATAGCCGATTCAAATTTTGTAAGGCGGGTGGCAGTGTTGGAAAACGTTGCTACCATCTCAAAAATTTTGATGCTCAGATTTTTGGAAGAGCTTAATTTAAGGAGAAGAGATGATCGAAATTTTCGATTTTAAATGGTGGGCGGCATTAGCATATTGGGCAAAATGTGGCCAAAAATGTAAAAATTTAGGCGTTTCCAATTTCAAGGAGCAGGGAGGATGGGGGCGGATGTAGTGGGCGTGGCATCCAAAATTTTGATACAGTTTTTTCAGGGACATGCCTAGCTCTGCGTGCAAAAATTTTGGTAATTCTATCTGTAAGAATGTGAGAAATATTTGGTTTTATCGGTTTTTAGTTATCGAATTTATCGATTTCCCAGCCTCCTAGTGGGCGTGGCACCCCAATCTTAACACTTTATCTGTACCGTCTATAAATAAACATAATTGCAAAGTTTCAAGTCTCTAGCTTTACGGGTGTCGAAAAAAGTTGCGTTCATAAGGACGGACGGACAGACGGACACCATGACGGACATTGCACAAAACCAATACTTTCAGTATCAAAGTATAAAAATATAGAAAAAGAATGTCTCGGTCGGGGTTCGAACCCACGACCTTCGGCTAGTGAAGCGGCAGTCTTCCCTCCATGCCACAAGAGCTTGTAAATTTTGGGAGTCAAATTAGTAACTTAAGCAAAAGGGAAAACTGGTTTTCGTGGTTTTTACATGGTATTAAATATTTTATCGTGCCGAAAACTTTAAAAACATGTATTGTCATCTGAAACACATCTCTGGTGGAAATTGCAGAGCTCTAGGTAGTCGGGAGCTTGGTGAAATTTTGATTACAAGAATCCGGTACAAACAAACAAACAAACAAACAGACAAGTCAAGTTGAATAAAAGCATGTAAAACGAATACACATTCCTTAAAATTCAATCGCAAGCTAAGTTTCAGTCACAAAACTTTAAACAAACACATAAAAACACTCAAAACACCTTCTTAAAAAAAATGCAATGTAAGTCAATAAGCCGCATAAATGTTAGATTCGAGTAGTAGTATTTTAGTTTGTCAATAAAGCAAACAAAATGGCAGGCAAACAAATACAAATATAGTCTTACCTATACACCAAAGCCAAAACACACACACAAGCACACAACGCATATAAACAAACAAAGGATCAGCGCCCTTATGTCTTTGCGACTTTTTGGTATTTTATTTTGGCTTTTCTGCGCACTTGACATTGTTTGTATTTATATTGTTGTTGTGGTTTTTCTTTTTCTAAGTTTCGCTTTTGCTTGTAGAATAAATACAAATATCACGCAACGTCATGTTTTACAACCTGTCATATAGATATATGTATATGTATTTATTTTTATCGCTAAAATGTATACATATATTTATTTTTTGGTGGTTTTTTTTTTTTAATTTTATTGCAGGTTCTTGCATGGCTCTATCAGACATTTACAGGGCATCCAATTTCATGTGCAACTTAAATATTTACATATGACTTAAATATGCGTATTTTCGCATAAATTACAAAATATTTCGCATACATGTTCTGTTCGTGTTCCACGCGATATGTTTGTATATATGTGTATACTATATACAAGAACAATTTTATGACATTGTTGTAATAAAATTTATTAGATTTTGCTTGTGGCGTCTGTTAAGCTCGTTTGTGCAGCTCTTTTCAGTTTCAGTTTATTTTTTTTCTGCTGTAATTTGCCTTTTATATGGGGCAGCTTTTTGGTCATAAACTATAATAGGAAATGCCTTTGGGGATAAAGCAGTCCGAAAAGGGTTGCAACTTCATAATGCGAACACAAACACACTCACGCACACCACGCACCACACACAAATTTCCAAGTATTGGATAATATAGCAATATTCAGGTTTTGAGCTTGTGTGTGGTGTGATGATATTTTAAAGGTCATTTGCATTTAAATATTAAGCTTAGATTAAGTCTTGAATATTAAAGCCAACTTAAACTTTGGTAGCTTTTACTGCATACCTAAAACCGTTAAGCTTTAATGGAATTGACGGTTTTTCCGTGAAATAAACTCGACTGATGACTACTGCGGCATGTGTCTATGAATCAGTGGCATACGCAGTTTGGCTCTAAGCCCAATAAAGCAACGGCCAAAATCAAACGAAAAACAAATGAAACAAAAAACGCAATACAGCCGCAATGCAAAGAGGGAAAAGCCTGAAAATGGAAACGTTTGTGCAATGCAAATAGATATGGGAAGAGAGAGAGAGAGGCTGTGTGATGCGTGCCACGGCCACAAAAAATGTGCGGTTCACATTGATGGCGGTTAGTTTGGATACGTTTTCGGTGGACGTGCTGCAGTTTTGGCTTTAATGCAATCATCATCAATAAGTCGGTGACAAACTGCTGTTATGCAGTTGCTTTTGACAATTAACTTTTCATTGGTCGCAAATACAATTAACCGAACAGTCGAGAAAAAAAGAAACTTTTACAATTGAGCATTTGCAATTTTTCGTTTCTGTTGCTGCAAGAAACGAAATGCAAAACAACAAGAGGAAAATAGAAAGAAAGAAAAGAAGTCGTCCAAAGTTAATATTTGTTCAACTGGACAATTGAGAGATGGCATCGTGCGTTGGTACAGTTAGTGGCACGCCCCACGCTAGCCTCACGCCTATTCACAGTCCCAGTCCCAGTCGTACATTACGCGGCAGCCAACCCCCGAGACACACGAGAATTGACTCCAACTCAACTCAACTCAACTCAACTGAACTCAACTCGACACGAGTCCTGGCTGCCTTAAGAGCGAACTAGAGTAATGTCGTGGGAGCCAAAGATAAATAACAGTTAAACAAACCAGGGGGATTCGGCGGATGGGGGTGGAGTTTTAGCCAGAAGAAAGAGAGAAACAATTTGCCGTTTGTGCTTTGAAAAATGCATGAGCCCAAAGTAAATGGAAAAAGTTGCCGAGTAACGAAAGACACAAAACAACGCAGCGCGGAAAAGGAGAAAGAGAGACACAACACACAAAAAGAAATATAAGGGTAATGGGAGGCTGGGAATAGTTTGGCTTGAACGACTACAAAATATTGCGGTCTGCTTTTAGGCACAATTTGACATTTTTAGCATGGCGGGCAAGTGTGTGCTCTGACGACGACTAGTCGTTGATTTTTCATTCGTCCAAACTTTTTAGCAGCTTTATTTATTTGTCGCTTTATTTGCTGACAAGAAATATAGACAATATATTGCAACACACAAGCTTGCACACACACACAAGCACACACATACAGATGACAGTGGCATGTCGCCGCTGACACTTAACATGCCCGTAGACAGTTATTAGGGTCATTGCAGGCAACAGAGCTGAGAAGCAGCCCGGAAAAGGGCGCACACACAGATAAGTTTTAGCTTGGTTTTTTTTCCTTCTCTCTCTCTCTTCCTCTGTTTCTATGTTTTTGATATGGCTGACAGAGACACACAGTTGTGTGTGAATGTGTGCTTTAGAGTTTTGCTGCTGGCCGAAAGTGTTCTACAATTTATAGCGCTGTGCGCCTAAATGTATACATTGAGTTTTTAGTACGCCTGTTCCGGCTTTTCTCCTCTTTTTTTTGCATTCAAGTGTCTTTGTCAATGGCGTCAGGGGAGAATTTACATGTGACACTCCCATGCTGTGCGTTTTTCTATATGTGTGTGTGCGTGTGTGTCTGCCACAAGCTGTTTAGTGCTCCTTTGTGCACTTGGGGGAACCCCTCTACTAGTTTTAGTAAATTGTATTATAGTTTTAGTGCTTGAGTTCAAGTTTGTTCTTTTTTGATGTTGCAATTTCACGCTTGGCAGCTTTGTTGTTGTCTCCTGTGTATTGCGAAGCTCTTCAACTTTCGGCTACAGCTCTTCGGACAGTGGCTTATACTGAAAAATTAGTTAATTTAGTTGCACTTTCGGCAAAAAAAGGACCAAATAGTTCCCGGAACCCAACATTCAAACCAGGCGAGTGTCGTAAATAGGCAAGGAAATTGATGCGGCTTTCGTAAAACTTTTGTGTGGGCTGCATTCAATTAGTGCTTGGGCTTTTTGATTTATATCGGCCATTATGTGACTTAATAATGCCTGAGAGCATGTTCTGATTTTCATAATTATTCATGTAAGTTAAGAAAATGGGGGACTACAGGAAAGAAGACTTATGTTTGCTATAAAACTTATTGCTCTTGAAATTATTGTCATTAATTCCAAGTCGAAATGTTGACTTAAAGACTAGCGAAGGTTTTTTTTTTGATAAGTAACACATGTGTACTCAGTATATTTTTATGATGACTTTCGAGTGGCTTTTAGAAGTTTTTGTTTAGACATTGCTTAGAGTTTAACATACAGTATTCAATATCAAGTATACGAAAGCCAGCAATTCACACTTGATTTCATAATTCAATCAAGGGCATTCACAAGCAGTTTATTTTGTGCATAAGCATGCATAGGGCTGTAAGTTACTCTCGGCTATATGCGGCGTATGAGTAATGCATACAAAATAGCTACAACCAGTGCGCTGCACAGCTTACACTGGCCATAAGTACTTGAGATTTGGCCAACTTCTGACTAACTGTCTGCTTATTTCATGATAGCATAAAACTCTTATTCGACAACAATCGGAGCGGAAGTGTGGGTCCACAGCTCTCCGGAGAGTTCACACGCAAAAAACACACTTGCAGCAAACAGTTGCAACTTTTATGTGTTATCAAATGGCAAAAAAAAAGAGAAAAATTTAACCAAATTGACTACCAACACGTTTTAGTTTTGTTGCTATAGTTGTTGTTAGTGTTTGAGGTATAAATGTTGAGTTGGGCGTTGGCGTTGGCTCAATTGCTGTAGTAGTTTTGGTGCAGTTGCAGTTGCAAGTTGACTTGGCTGTCTAACGGTTGGCACAATGGCAAACAACTTGCAAAACACAGCACTACAGAACAGAAAATTCATTTGCAAACGAAAATAAAACTTTTACATTTAACTGTGTGTAAATTTTAAAACATTTTTGGAGCCCTTTTTCACGCTGGTTGCCATTGCCAATCCCCAATCCCCCTCCTCTAGCCCGTTAACCTGCCGTTCTGCTTGCACTTTTTGTTGTTGTTGACTGTGTGTGTTTTGTTGGCCTGGCCGTGACTGTTTTTATTTATTTATTTGTCGTCGTTTTTGTTGCAAGTTTCAACTGTCAAACACAACATCAATTTGTACAAAAAATAAGCAGCGACAACTTTTTCTTTCTGCCGCTTGCTTCGCTTTCTATAAACTGTTTTTATTTTCTCTGAGCTCCCTCTTGCATACATTGGCAAATGTATATGCGTGTGTGTGTTTGGGTGTGTGTGTTAGGACAACAATGCAACATTAAAAAGTCACATTGCTGCTGATTTATTTTGTAATTCAAAGTAAACTTTTTCGGCACTGCCATTTGTAAATGCAAAACGTGCGGGACGATTGCCGACATTTATGAACCGTATCATTCTTAAGGGTTAACCCATTATTTTTCTTATGCACGTGGTCATATATTTAAAAGTTGCGAGGGTTTCATATGTTGTGAATGCATGCAAATTATATTAAACGAATAAAACTGAATAAATAACTATCAACAATAAACTAACGTTACTGAATATCTTATGTTTAATAAAACTTGTTCCTTAAAGATAATCCAAACATAATTAACACCATTTAAAAGCAAATTTAATTAAAAGTCACGCTTTGATTTTTTTTGTATACTTAGTATTGGCAACATCAGTTTTGACCCTTGTTGCAAAACTAACGAGCTCACAAACTCTCCATACTATGGTGGAAATTAAGAAAAATACTTGCACTCAAAGCGGTTATTATTATTTCTTGCTTGTTGCGTTAGCTAAAGAGAGCAAGAAGCAGGGTTAAGGGAGGGGATAAAGTAAAGCATAAAGTTTTTTGGCCACAAGCAGCAAGAAGCGAGCAGCAGCAAGCAAGTTTTAAGTTGCAAGTTGCTCAACTTGCTCCCGCGATAAGAAGTGCAAAATTTTCTAATTAAATTCATTTGAGACCCTCACGCACTCAAGGCTGCTGCGTGCTGAGCATTCGAATTCCAGCCTTGCCGCCAACAAACCCCCTTCGCCACCCCTCTCAGTTTAGTTTCGCTGACCGAATGATGTTGCCACGAAAAAGCTGCCGCTGAATGTTGCACAATTTGCAATCACCAACGGATAGAAATCGCATGGGCTGTGCAGACATCTCTCTCAGTCGCTTTCTCTCCCTCTCTCCCGTTTTCTGTCTTTCTTTAAGTCTGTCGTATCTGTGCTGCTTATGCGGCATCGATGACATTGTGTGTAGCATAAAGTAATTTCCGTCTTGCACAAGCGTCGCTTCCGGTGCGGCAAACGTGCGCCGAGCCCTGACACTTGCTGCAGATGTCATATGTGTGTGTTTGAGAGAGAGTGCGTGTGTGTGTGTATGTCAGTATCATCGTATTCAGTTTTTTTTCTTTTTCTGGTTTTGCTCACACGCTAACATGGAAATAATCAAAATGTCGCATTGAGATTGAAAATCACTGCATTTGCCAACACTTCCGCTCAAATGATGAGCAAGTTGTTGCCCCGTCTGTATGTGTGTGTGAGTGTGTGTGATTGTGTTTGTGGGTTAGTGGTATGTATGTGCTTGGATTTAACAGTCTGTTATCAACAAAATTGACAATAAGTTGCTGTTAAAGACAGCCCCTAAGAGAAATTTGCCATGTAAGCAATTTTTTTCAAGACTGCTTTTTAGGTCGCTTCGATTTTGAGTTGTGAGTTGTCGATGGAGTGCGAGGGTCGTGGCGTATGCGTAATTTTTCAGCTTTAAGGCGTAAGCGTGCATTAAGATTAAGAACGAGCGAAGCATAAAAGGGGCGTAATGATGAGATGGAAATGATGCAACAGAAAACTGTACAAGATAAAGTTATTGTGCGAAATATTTGTGCTGAACGGAAATGACACAGAATTTGAAAGATATGTTCGATTGGCAGTTCTGACGAGCATCTGCTGCTGCTGCTGTTTTCTTTTAAAGAACTACTGAGTCCACAGCAAAAATGAGGAATCTTTAGAGGGAAAGGCGCAATATACATAAGGGTAGGGTGTGTTGGGTTATTAACATTTTCACATCCATTTCTCAGCTAAAAACTCTAGCTGGTCTTAAAACAATAAAAAAATTGCTTGACCACTAACTTAAACGTAGTCGTCGTGTTTTCAATAAGGATAAACGCAGCCTTCAAATGTGACGCCTTTGGGCCATATAACTTATGCACTTGGGGCTTATCCTTAGCCAAATGGCCAACGATGAGGCAGTCGACTGAGTTGCCACTGGCAAAACTTGGTCGGAGGACAGTAATATTAAGTATACGACTTTGTTAACAACAAAAAAACTAATGCGGCAAAGTGAAAGCTAAACAGCCGAGAGCAGCCACAAGAAGCAACAACTAGTGGTAGCAGAAGCAAGTGGCACAACAAGCAGCTACTTACTTAAAAAGCATTGAGCCTAAGTAAACTTTTACGCCCAGCGTTTCGTCCATCCGTCCGTTCAGATGGCGACCTCGACTGCACTTAAGGATGAGCTGGCAAGGAGGGAGGCAGTGTGGAGGAAAGGACGAGAGCTTAATGCAAGGCAAATGAAGTACAAACAGTTGGGCATTAAAGTTATGCCGCTGCAAGTGAGTTACGCATAAAAATAAGATGTGGGCGAGCAAAAATATTGACAAGGCCGTAAGGCCCACGGAGTTAAGAGTCGCCACAGATAGAGAAAGTGAGATAGAGAGAGAGAGAGAGAGAGAGAGAGAGAGAGTGTTGCCTTGGCCTGTCAGGCGCAAGCGGCTTATGAATTAATGCAAAACAGATTGCCAGTCGCTTAAGGCGACACTTTGCACCTTTTTTTTTCGCTGTTCTCTCTACACTTTCTTTCTTTTCTTTTTCTTGTTTTTGTTGTGTGGTAGAGAGTCCCTTAAATATTTACCAACTGCAGGGCAAAAAGAAAACTGGTATATATATGTATGGATGTAGGTAAAAAAAACTACCTGCCTGCTATTTAAATTGCGTAGCCAGGCTGAAGGCACAATTTATAGCACCTGACTGGAGATGGGATTGTGTGTGGGAATGCTGACTGCCTGCCTCCAAGGCAGTTGACGGTGATGAGGGTCTACCTCTAACCTGGATGGCTGGCTGGATGGCTGCTATCTGTTTACTGTGATCTGTGTGTGACTGTGCTCTCGATTCCAACATTTTAATTTTCAATTTGAATTTTTATGCCGTGTGCCAGGTAGCTTGTAAAAAGTAAATATCCTGACGGCGGGCGACGTCCTTGCAAATGTTTGTCGCTTTATTAGTTTATCACAATTTAAGCATCTCGGGCATTTCGTTGGCAAAACGGATGTAAAACGCAAAGCGGAAGCAGCATCTGCTTCTGCTGCTACTGCTGTTTTTTTGCACCTACTTTATTTTCTTCATCTTCTACTTCCTTGACTCGGTGACTCTTTAGCCATTGTCCTGCGTCCTTCGTCAGAGATTTTTGTCTTATACTCTTTGTTGTCACTGTTTGTTCTTCTTTTTGTGTTTTTTATTTGCACCTCGCGCATTTGCGTCGCACGTCGTTTTCAATAAATTAATCAGTCGAAGTGCTTTAGTTTTGTGCCTGCAGAATGTCAGGAGAAGCAGCAGCAGCAGCAGCAGCAGCGTCAGCCTGGCAACTCAATCGCGATAAAGCCCTCCAGGTAAATTATAGTTATTTGATTTTGTTGGGTGATTTGTTTGCCCCATCGTTTTTTAAAGCTGACATCAAATTGAATTGCATTCGAGTTTGGCCCCAAGACTGCTTTTTTGTTTTTTTTTTTTGGTTCTCGCCACTGCCCAACCGAAAAGTAATAGTGCCCAAAATTATGTAGCATGCATAAATTTTGGTTGCCAGGAAGCCGCCGTCTCGTTTTCTGCTTCTTATCGTCACGAAACCCCAAAAAACTTTTCCATATGTGAATGTGTGTGTGCGTGTGCGCTTGTCTTAGTGTGTAAATGTAAAGGAGGAAACTCCATTAGAAGCAGACACAAGAGGCAGAGATTGAGTAAATTATCATGAATATGGTATACACTATTATTAATAAAATAAATGAGCAAATATTAATTCTTGAAATTAATAGTTCGGGAGATTTGTAATATATAATGTATTTAACTTTCCAAATTAAATAAAAAAGCAAATAAATATTTTTCACCACTTAAAAGTATGCTAGTATGAAAATTGTGTTTTTGCTTTAACATGTTTTTCTTTTGTCTTGTATTGCAGCTTAAATTATTTCTGCAAGTCATAAAGAAAACAAACGTCACCAAACAATTACTACACCCTACGGAAGTGTATAATTCAGTGCTTGGCTAAGACAACGGTTCAGCAAAGGCTCATAGTCTGAGCGAAGACGAAGACGGTGGCATAGCAGTTAAATCTGTGCATACAAGTTGGGGGGGATTGAAAGTGCATAAAGTTGAGTTTATTGTTGCCTAAAGTATATGCTTTATGCTTTATGGTGGTAATGGAGCCGTTTCTATACGCGCGCACCCACATACACACTCTAACACTTTTACACTCACACATATGCAGCAATCTTTATCAGGCAGGCAAAGAAATTATGACGGAAATCTAAAAAGTTGTGCATTAAAACTTGTTTGTGGTCGGTCGGGTTGTGCTGCAGAGAGTTGGGAGTTCTTAGATGTCGTGCGCCATTCATAAATATCAAAAGCAACAAAGCCAAAAGAAGGCGTTGCTTAAATGGATAGCAATTATGTGAGGCCTTTGGACCTGCACTCCATGATTCTATGTACAGAAAATAATTCAACTTTTACCTCAATATTTCACACCATACCAAATTAAAAACCGAAAACACCCAAATAACTTTTACTGCACGTGGCAAAAGTCAATTGGAGTTTATTGTTGTGTTTAATGAACAACTTTTTGTTAGGTAGAATTCTAGCCATATTTAAGACAATTTCACTTATTTCTTTAAAATCAAGATGACAGCAATTACATAATTGTATTTTTCACAATCAAATTGACTGCAATGCTTCACATTTTTGCAAATCTCTTTGAAATCAGAAATATTCAATGTGCAATATCTCCGAAAACCTCCTCTCACTTTAAGTTGTGTCCATGGTCAATGCGCAATCTCAGGCTACACAGTTGGGCGGCAACTGTCATTGGACTGGCCAACGGGATACTGAAATCCAATGGCCATACAATAGAATTGCCTGATGACAGCATCGGGTTTTTAGGGTTTAGGTTCTGGCTCAGCGTCAGCCTTAGCCTCGGCTTCGGCGTCGACGTCGACGTCAGCGTCGACAGTAGCCACAGAATTTAGCACAAAAATATTTTCAATTATGATGCCAGGAATGAGGAACTCTAGAATTTTTCAATTAAGTTATGGGGTGGAGGGGAGGGGGGTGCTTTAGACTTTGGGGGCGTGGCCATGTCTTAGGACGACTTGCCAACTGAAAATGGAATTTTCTTTGCTCCTGCAGTTCTTGTTGTAGTTGTTTTTGTTGTGGTGGGTACTAAAAGTGCTAGACATAAAGGTAAAAGCATTAAAGTTATATGCGCTTTAAGCTAGAAATTGTTGTTGTTGCTGCTGCTGCTGCTGCAACTGGTCTTGTGCTACTTTTATGTGCCAAGGCAAAAGTTGTCGCAGTTTTAGTGGCAGTGGCTAATATCCCTCCACCACCTACACAACGCCTCCTCAACGCCCACAACGTGTCCACGCGACATAAAAATTTGCAACAGCTGCACAGCCTGGGACTAAGACCAAGGCTAGCATTGAGAGGGTCTAAGAGTGTCTCAGCTACTAGTACCTTGACAGTAGTCAGCCAAAAGGATTTTAGTTTTCGGCTTTCAATACACTGCCCCAAAAGCAATGCTAGTCAGCTTGGGCTGAATGTTCAAAAGAGCAGTTGAGTAACATTTTCAATATAATACACAAGCTTTAGAATATTTATATTATTTAAGAGTCGGAATATTATTATGAATCTTTTTTTTATTTTATTTTTATTTTCTATAAATCTCTGATTTTAAAAAATATTAATGGTCCAAGTCTAGTAATACAAATCTAGTTTTTAACATTCAAGGATAGAGAATAAAATCTGTATATAAACAATTAATGATTATGACTAAATTATTTATATGTTTTTATTCACTTAAGTGCATTGGAAATTCGTGAAAGCCATTCGGACTCTTGCTGTGAGGGTCTTTTGTTTTTGCGGTCTGCTTTTGTCCAATAATTTGGTCTATCTAATGGCAGCACAAAATGCATTTTGCAACGTATCTGTAGCTGGCAAATGGCCTTAGTCGCTTAGTTTGCTCTCTGCACCAGTTTCCCTCCCTCCCCCCAAACCACGCTACTCTGCTGCAAAGCTATGCCAGCAGAGTCTGTGCATAAAATAACAATATAATGCTATGGCCCAGAGTGCCAGAGAGTTTTTGCCATTTTTTTATTTTTTCTGGGCCAGAGCCATGAAAAAAGCGACTAGAATGCGACTTATTATGCATTAGCAGATGTCAAATTTGTTGGCATTTTGCGGCGCCGAGAGCAAACTATTTATTTATATAGTTTTATTCCTTATGGCTAAGAAACTTTTAGCAAGCTCTGTTGGTATTTCCAGACAGCTGACAGACGACTGATATGTGTCTAATATAATATATCAGAGCTATAAATAGTTGGGCCTTGCGTTGTTCGCTTTGCTACTTTGCATTTAGTTAATTAGTTTCTCTAAGGGCTTTAAGCCGCATGATTCATAAGCCTTATGGAAAATTTGACAATTTTGGTGCTGTCCAGCCAGCCACGCCTTTTTTTGTCGCAGCTGCCCACGGATTTTCGGCATTGTGGCCGTCCTAGTAGGGGCCAATTACGATAATTGTCGCGTTCATTTTTCATTTGACAATGTGAGCCAGCAGCACTTACAGTTACAGCCTTGACAACTGGCGCGTTATGACAGTTGACAAAATAAAAATAAGAAGAAGAAGATAAGAGAAAAAATTTACTCGGACAGCAAGAATCACCCCCATACACACACATATACATACATAGTATATATTGCGAGTGCTGCATTAATGTTTGTAATAATTCAATAAGAGTTGGTTCATTTGTCATATTGCTCATACGCCATGTGCAACGGAAACGGAAACATCGGCGACCAAGTGAAAGCACTCATTACCCATACATTACCTCACTTACTTACCTGCCACCCTGATATCCCGCTCTGCCTGCCTCTCTCAGTCTTTCCCTGGTGCCACGTCTTTCCAGCTGCTGCCTCTCGCCTTTGCCATTATAATAAATATTTGATTATATTATATGGTATATACTTTGGCAGGCTTTAAGTTGGAAGCTTCGGTAAAATTGGTACAGCTGCAGTTACGGTTACAGTTGACCCAGTTGCCCAGTAACTGCGCTCAACTTTACTCAACTCAACTCTGCTCAACTCAACTGAACTGCACTGTGCTATGGTACAGAAAAGCAAATTGAATGGCTCTGCCCTGAACTCCAGATGAGCAGTTGTATGCAGTTCAATGTACCTTTGGCTGCCTATAAGACGACTCTAGAGGGTGGCTTTACAAGTTTCTGTAAACAAATAATCAATAGCTTAAAGATCGTATTTGAAAAACTCAGTTTCGGTAGGTTTTTTACTTGGTTCGTCTATATACATGTTTAGCCATTTCTTTTCATACTTTTTCTGACTCTCAAACATTTCATGCAACCCATGCGTATACCTTTCGACTTGCCTCATGCCACACACAAACACGTTCGTTGCTTGTCAATGCATTATTAAGACAACAACAGAATAGACAGCAGCCAGGGCTCAAATGAAGTTTTCAGGCAGCTGCTGTCTGGCCAGCATCTTCTGTTCTTCGTGTTGCACAAAATTTGCAAATGTGCAACACTTATATAGATTTTGTTGCATACAGTAGCAGTAGCAGTGAAGTGCGTTGGCCCAAGGCTCGCGTCTAATCTCAATGCAATCACTCAGTGCAACAAGCTGCAAGCCCAAAAAGGTTTTGGGTCAGTTGCTGTTACTGGGGTCAACAGCAACAAGAAAGTGGCTGCTTGAGCTGAGTTGAGTATAAGTGTTGCACCCTTTTAGGCTGCTGCTGCCTTTGCCATTGCCGTTGTGTGGTTGCCTAGTGTCGGTCGGTGTTGTTGTCAATCACTTTGCAATTTGGCAAATGCACTTTGAACACCACACACACACACACACACACACACAACAACAACAAAAAAAAGAACAAAGCATCATTGAATTGTTTTGCATTGCCTAACATAAGCTGTGGGCGTATGATAAATGCGGTCATGTAACTTTAAAATTCTCTCTCCCTTTCTCTCTATCTGGTACTTTATTTTGCTATCACTTGACAACGAGTGTCGTTGCTGTCGTGTCGTGTAGCATGCCACTTGTGAGCAATAGCTGAATGTTTTTTTTTCTCTGGCCGGGAGTGGCTGCCAAAGTCTAGACAAGCTCGACTGACTCATAGTTTAGTGTGCCCGCTTTAGACAAAGCCAGACAGACACACAGACAGACAGACACCTTTGTATCAGTCAAGAGGTTTTTTGGCTCGACTGAAGAGTGCTGTCAAAGTTAGCGCAAATCCCAGATTAGTTTTATGTTTGGATGCGAGCGAGAGGGAGGCGGGCTAAAAATTAATGTGCCGACAGCACGCCCATATACCGTTTCACACCTACCCATACTCTAGATTGCGGAGGGTGAGGAACCCGAAAGTGAACTAGTACAATTCATTTGAGGGGCGTTAGCGTGTAGTTTAAAGTTTGACGCGTCGCTTGACACTTAGACAGCAACAACTCATCAACGCCATGAGCAGCAAAAAACGTTACAAAAACTGAACTAAAGTGAAAACTGTGAAACAATATTAGTCGTTACACACACGGAAGTTGATAGAAGGCGCATTTTGGATGGGTTACTTCTGCATCCACACATACGTGTGTGTGTGTGTGTGTGTGTGTGTGTGAAATGCCTGTCAGTTACAACGACAACGACAGTAGCAACAGCAACAACAGCGAAGCTTTCAAGTGGCATGCAAACATTCGAGGAAAAAAAAAATTTAACAACTGCTGCCGACTCTTAGGCGACACTCACAATTAACAAAAAGCGTTCAACAAGTTTTGTTTTTTTTTTTTTTTTTTTTTTTTTTTTTTTTTTTTTTTTTTTTTTTTTTTTTTTTTTTTTTTTTTTCTTTTTCCTTTTTTTTTTTTTTTTTTTTTTTTTTTAAAAAAAAAAAAAATTTGGCGTCCCCGCTTATTACACGTGCTGATCTCCGAATGTTGTTGTATGTATAGTTGAGAGTAGTTGTTTAAATGGCTGCACAAATTTTTAGACGGTGAGCTCGATTTGATTAAAAGCTAGTATATTAATAGGGATATTTAGTGTTATCTTGCTGATATTTTATACATTGAGCTCCTTTTAAAATTGAATCTTTAAGAAATTAATTCAGCTAGCTGTAACTTTTACCTTTTCTCACCTCAACCAAATAAAAACAGACTCTAAATTAACATAGCTTGAGGCTTATAAAATATGTATAGTATTTGCTGGTATTACCAATCACCTAGTCAAGTTATGCAGCCCACAAAAAGAAATATTCTGACTTGACGTTTTTCGGAACACTTCTCAAATAGTTGTTGTCACTGAGGTGGCTGTCAGGGCGCGTGTGCTCCCGACTGTTGACAGTTGCGTCTCTCTCTGTGGGTAGGCCTGGCTATATATGTCGCATAGCTTAGTTACTGCATGTCAAGAAGGTGGCAGAATGTTGGGGTTGGAGGTTTACTTGTGGGTCGCTTGGCCTGCAATTTGAGCTGTGCCTTTTTGACATCTACTGGGACTTGCCCAGGCTGTTTTTGTCTTAGTTGTTGCTGCAACAGAGACTCGTCGTTTTGTTGTTGTCGGCGTCTTTGCTTTACTTGCGCGCTGTCATTAAGTTTTATTTAATTCTGACTTTTGTTTGGCAGTGTTTCTCGCTGCTGCGTCTCTGGTAGTTCTTTTTTATTGTTGCGACAGTTTTTGCTAACAAATTGCTTAGCGTCAAGTGTCATGTAATTACGCTCACACATACACCCACACATCCACACACATGAAAAGGGTGTGGGAGGGGGCGGACAACATGTTGTTATTAGATTGCTGCTAGCAAGTCGCTTGGGAATGTTGCTTTTAATTTTCTTTCGCTTTCGCAATTGTTGCTTGTCATGTTGCCGCTATACTGCTGTGCCATTGTTTGTTTGTTACTGTATCCGTTTTGTGTGCGTAGCCCACAAATTAATGCCACAATAATAGTTGGCCTTTTTACTGCTAGCTAATGATGCTGAACTTGAATCCAGCTGTGCTCTGCTGTCCAGGCTGCTAATTATGCGTAGATTTGTGCTTTAACCTCAATTGGGGATTGGGCTAATGACAGTCAACAAAAATACACATTAACGTTTGGCAAATACACATAAAATTCTTGCAAGTTAATTATATTTAATACATACTGTTAGTCAAGACAAAATATTGTTTTTGCACTTCGAGATAGTGTTGTTTCTTCTGTTTCTACTAATTCTGTGTCTTAAATGTTTCAAAAATATTATTTCCTCAAAATTCCAACTTCTTTCAAAATGTTATCCCGACCTTGACTTATGCTTTATAAGATCAATGTTTGCTTCGTAACAAGCTTTTGCTTGAGCTTATACATGAATATAAAAAAGCTTTTGTGCTTTCATACGTACGCTTTCAATTACTCAACACATATAATAACATATTCCATTGCTTAACCAAATAAAATTTAGCAGTCAACTACTTTTTGTAATGATATATGAAAAATTTGACCATTTTTAACTGTTCGTGGGATGTGGTAAGAAGTAGGTGGACTATTTTAAACTGAACTAAACTGTTTGCGCGTCCCTGGCCACATAATTAGAGTTTCGCTGTAGCCATGACGCCGCCATTTTTAAATTGGCGCATAAAATGTCAATTTGATGTCATTGGATCAACTTAAATGCGCTGTGCCCAGAATGACGATGACGACGACGATGGTTGTTGCTACTGTGTTGCTGCTGCTCTGTTGTTCTGTTGCTGTGCGGCTGTGTTGCCTGTGGGGCTTGATGTCCTGCCTGGCAATTTACAATGCCCAGAAATGATTTCCCGGCTGCTGCTGCTGTTGCTGTGTCTGTTGCTGTTGCGGCTGCTGCACTTGCAGGTTAATTTTGGCATCGCGTTACGCAATGACCTCGCAACTTTTCCATATATGTGGCAGCCACCCACACACACACATAGTTGCTGTGTTTTGGTAGTCGTTTTGTCTATCCGTCGTTCTGTATGCGACTCCGTGATGTTGGCGCTTCATTTTGAAAGCAATGTGTGTGTGTTGACATTCATATTGCTGCTGCTGCTGCTGTTTTGTCATGTGATGGGCGTGCACATGCTGGGCTACCTGCGCAAATACGTGTTTATGCTATGCTTTGCACAGCAGCAGGCAGTCAACCATCCAGCGAGTCGGCCTCGTCAGCAGATTAGTTTGCTTAAATTGATGGCAACTTAGCGCTAATAACAAGGACGCGATGTGTTGCTTGTTTCGCCTGTGGCTATTCAAATGTTTGCACTGCATACCTTGAGGCGTGCCAATACCGAAATGTGCCCAAGTGGGCCAACGCATTAATGATGGAAACTCACTTACCCACCGCATGGTAATATAATTGTGTGATCCGTTGTGGTGCTGTCTCTGTGTTGTTGCTTAATTAAATGATATGGCCAAAGTGCATTAATCAATGTTTTCCTTCTTTTGTTTTGTTGAGCCACGCGTCCTACTGTTCTCTATGTATATAAACTTTGCCTATTTCCCAGGTGCTTACTGTGTGTGTGTATGTGCCATGCCCACATGCACACTACGTCCGTACATGCATAATTTACCATTCTTATGGCGTTTTTGGCATAACTTTTGCTTACTTTAAATAAATCAACGTTGGCCATGTGAGGCACCAGTGCGCTGCGCGGCTTTGAATAACTTTTTTGATATATGAACAGTCAGCAGCAACAGTAGCAGCACCTACAGGGAGTCTCGAAAAGTATGCAACAGTTAATAAAAATTTGGGATCAAGGTAGTATTTGCATGTAAACTTTTCCACACATGCATGTTACAGTATGTGGGTGGGTGGGTTGGTCTTGAAAAAAAAAGTTTAATCTGCGATAAAATAAAAATTTAATTCATTTTAGCTAATATTCATAACTGAAAAGTAAGAAAATAGCTAAAGTAACCTAAAGGGTATTTTAATTTTGATGGTGGCAGATATGATCAATGGTTTATTTATAGTTTTGAAGATGGAGATTTTAAAAATGTCTTAATATCTTGCGTTTTCCTGCTAAGCTTTCCCTGTTAATGAACAAAAATAATTAATTAGCCCCATTATTAGATGATTGAAATTCTAAAAATATTTTTAGCTCAATTGCGTAATTCAGAGAAAATGTTATGTTAGAAATTCCAATTAACAAAATAAGAATATCAATTTACTTTAAAAAATAATTATCAGCTAAATGAAACCTTTTTACACAGCAACAAGACGAAAGCGAAGACGAAGGCGAAGTAAAATGTATAGGAAATTTGAAAGAGCTAAGGGAAAATATTCATTAGTCGCTGCTTCTGCTGCCGCTGCCGTTGCTGCTGCTTCTCATCAGAAATTTACAGCTTGTGCAATGTGTTTTTTGGGGCCACAAATAAACCCAGAGCGTCCCGTAACTACAGCTATTTATAAAATGTAATTTTCAGAGTGTAGTACTACTACAACCAGCAGCAGCAGCAGTAGCGGCACAAAACTTTGGCACTGACCCAAAATTTTGCCGCTGGCCAGGCTTCTACTTATCAGGGCTCATCGGCCCTTTGATGGGTAGCAGCTTTGGCTGTGTGCAGCTGCCAGTTGCCTGCTTGCTGCCTGATGCCATGCTTAATATAAGTCTCACCTTTTACACCTTTTTGCGAGCCGCTCTGGGGCGGGTAACTTTTCATTTGTGTCTCGGGCGCACACACAGGTTGACACCCGGTGTCAAATGATGTGTCAAAATGTGCACAATTTACCGTATGCTCGGACCCAACTCGGATACAATACCCAGACCCGCCCGGTGTTCTGGTGTTCTGGTGTTAAATGTGTGTGTGGGATTAATAGCCGCCACACGCTACTGAGTGTGGACTCGAAGACTCAGCTGCACTGCGGGGCACGTGGCATTCGGCTTCTTTAATATGCAAGCCATGAACCATTTTGCCGAATGCAAAAATCCTTTTGAAGATACTATTCCCGGTCAGATAATCTTACTTACGCCTTAAAATCCGAATCCGAATTGCTCAAAAAATATGTAATGGTAATAGTAGTAGCAGTTACATTTGCTTCAGATGTAACAGTGATAAGTAAAAGCATATAGGTCCGAAATAAATGACAAGAAATGTTAAGTAGCAGTTACACTTCATCAAGAGTTACACTTTTGTACACATTTAATTTTCTACAAAAGTAAGAATTTGAGCAAAAGTAGCCTTTTCAAAAGGGGTCGTACAGTCTGGTGGGTAGTGGGGCATGGATGATGACACCCCAAGGTCATAAATGTTTTGCCCGCCTAAATGGGGCGACATTTTTGGCAAGAGGATTTTAGTCGGCACGTGTAATTGCCTCCCCATTCACAAACATATCTCATGTGCATTGTGACCCACTCTTACTCCTCGTGTACTTGTGTATCACACCTAATCTTTTCATTTCCATATTTTCCTTTGTGCTTTTGACTGACAGAAAGTATGTTTTATAAATTATGTTGAGCTATTTGGGGGAAAATTAAAACGCACACGGCACATGGCACATTTTTAAATGCATGCACGTGCATGTTGTCATCACTTTCACGAACCCCTTCCTTCCTTCGTCCCCACCCCCATCATTTGCACCCCTTTTTCATACACATTCATCTGGTGCTGCGAAGAGCCGGCGTCAATTTTTCACATAAAGTTTGGCAAACGCTTGACTTGCATATAAATGACTTGGCCGTATTTGTGAGTTGCTTTCGGGGTACGCTGATGGGGCTGAGCCTGCAGAGGAGCCTTGGAACTCTGGAGAGCTGCTTGGCGAGCCAGCAGCATTCGAGTTGTCAACTCTTTCAACGTGTTTTACATTTTAAGCGCTCAACAGCAAGAAAAATGCGAAGGTGCAAGGTGGGAAAAAATAATTTCCTTTGCGTAATGTGTGTGCTGTAAGCGTATGTCGAATAACGTTGTTGTTAATGTTGTTGTTGTTGCTAATGCTGTTGTTGTTGTTGTCCTGTGTCATGAGAAGCAGGTATTGAGGCGCAGCATTTTGTAGTGTTTCGGCTTGCATGGAAATTGAGTACGCTATGTTTGGTTCGTATTACGAATAAAAAATTTAAAATATAATTTTATAGTTAAAAAATTAACGTTTATGTTTTTTACTAATCATCTATAAATGTTTTGTCAGTTTCTTACAACAATATTCATTAACAGTCTCCACATGTTACACAAAAATCAAACTCATCATCTTGAAGCAACTTGCAACAACGATACCCTTTTAGGGTAGCGCATTGTAAAATGCGTTAAGAGCTGTGTCCAAAGTGAATAATACTCTCGCGACGTGCTACCATTTGCAACTAAAATAAATAGATTTATATATAAACATATTTTTAAAAGTACAAATACACATACATATACTTATATGTATAGTACTTATGTAAACTTCCGGTCCATTATTCATAAATAGTATGCGTACTTATTTGTATATGTATGTTGAAGGTTTCGTATCAAACATTTGTAAGCGATCAAAATTGACGTGCACTTATAAACAAATTGGGTTGCGTATGGGAAACGCTGTTTACGTGCCGCTATTTATGCACAAATATGTTTTTTTACATCTATTAAATTACTTTTGCGCATATTACGCATACGTCACGTCGTACGCAGCACATTGAATGCAGAAATAGAGGCCAAAATGGCTGTGAAAAGTAGGTGATGGGAGTGTAGGTTAGGGTAGGTGTAGTGAGGACACCTCACTGAGGAGGACGACAGAACTCAATCAAACAAAAATTTCATTAAATGCAATGAATAAACGTTTTTGCCTCTTTTTTTTGGCGAGCCCCCCCTCATCGTAATTTTCTTTGATAGATAAATTTTTTTCGGTTTTATTCTCTGGTGGGAGTGAGAGAGGGGAGGTCGGCATCTGCCAATGTCAGCATTATCGGGCTGATCAAAAGGCAGACTCGCATTTGTCATCCATCAAAGTTAAATCACACTTTTTATTATTTCTGCCACTCGATGGCATAAAATATGCCAATCGACCAACAACAAATCCGCAACTCAAAAACCCCAAAGCGCCTAAATACGCGTAAAAATTGTTTGTGGTGCTGTGTTGATGGATATAAAATATGTTCAACTTGTGTATGTGTGTGTGACAGAGCTGCAAATTATCAATAAATAAATAAAATTACGCGCACTTTGGCTTAGTGTTTGGATTTCATGTTGATGTCTGGCATATGATTGCTTTTTGGTTTAGATTTAATTCAGCTTAGAGTTCAAAGTTAGATGAACGCAAGTTTGGCAAAGTGAATTAATTTGGCACAAAAACATTTGAATGCAATTTCTAATTCACTGTGATAAGCTTATGAATAAATGAACATGCAATTAAATGATTCGCTTTGACATTTATTTGCAGTTTTTGATCAGTAAATATTGTAAAAGATAATTAATTTACAAAATTTATTTGTCATAATCCATATTGTGTAAACAAACATTCTAAATTTATCTAGAAAATATGACATACATTTATACATCTAATCCATATAATTTTTGGTTGCTTATCAACAGTGCCTTAAGCGCTCGCATCAATTATGCAACAAATCCCTTGATAATTATGCTAAGGAAATTGCATTTACTCCAAAGATGAACTATCATTAGGCCATAATTGATGACAACATGCTTATCAGTTGCTAAACCGCGTTTTGTCCCAAACACTGGCCTGCATTCAATGGCCAGAACATTCATTATGCTTGACACTGTTGTTGCTTTTTGGGGCAAACACAAGGCCAGCATATTAATTGCTCATAAACAACAGCCGCTGCTGTCAGTAAGTTTTGGCAGGCTTGTTTATTATTCAATGGCATTTTGCCGCTAAGCAATTACGCCTTGCTTTGTGTGCCATAAACACCTAAAGGCTTAGTGTCACACACAAACACACACACACACACACACACACACACAACACACACACACACACACACACACACACACTGACACATACGAAACTAAACTGTGCGCTGCGTTGAACTCAGTTGAGATGAGCTGAGCTGAGCTGTCAGCAACTTTCTTTTTTGTGTGAAACTTTGTTTGGCTTTTTTATGTGCCTTGTGCCTCGTGCCTCTGTCGAATGTGTGTGTGTGTGTGTGTGACAGCAGGCTACTGTGATTTCGCTGATTTCTCTGATTTCTCCCGTGCCTTTTCAATTTCTTGCCGTCGACTCTTTTGGTAGCGTTATCAAAATTTATTGAGCGCTGTCATGAAGCTGTCAAAGTCGATATCAAAAACATTTGATTTTTGACTTTATTATGAAAGTCAGCAGCAACAAGCTCCCAATGTTTTTTTTTCTACCCAAAGACGAATACACACAAAACACAACACAACCCATCGAGGTCCCAACTGGGAGTGTGATCCACGCACATTATAACCACCATCTTCATAGCACCGTATGTGATTTTTTGTTGTTTTTCTTTTTTTTTTTGTCCAATGGAAAAGAAAGAAATAATCATAATAAAAAAGCACATAAAAAGAAGTCGTGAGCTGGCAGCTAAAAAATTTTCATGCGCTCCCAAAGCGCTCGAAGATTGATAAATTAATGATTGCCAAGTCGAGGAAAAAGTCGTCAAAAGGCAAAACGCTTCGCCGTTTGTGTGTAAAGAAAGCTTCAAAGGTGCAGTCGACCAGGGGACCCAACCAGTTTTATGTGAAATCAATTTATGCGAAAAGGTTGCATAAAACAATTTCTTAGTAATTCCACAATGTGTGCATATTAAAAATTTAAATAAACTTTTTAACAGAAAGTTCACTCGAAAGTTGAGTTTTGAACATATTTCTTATTTAGAATCAACTTCTTACCCTTATTTTCAATAGTCTGTTAATGTTTGTCGAATTGTTGGCGAAAGTGTTGCTGAGAACACATTCAGCACACATGATTTGCAAGCTATTGTGAGCTTTTAGGCGCATATGAAGTTCCGGGCGGCACCCCCTAATGAATATTAATGGCTAACTGGCCAACTGGAGACAGGGAGACAGCGAGACGACTAACTGCCTCGGCATACCTGTGCCTATATATTAAAGCGTCAAAGCCACTTGTCTTATCAGTTGGCCAGACTTTGAGTCTTGGACTATTAACAAAATAAATACAGTTTGCGCATGAATGGCTATAAGAAAGGCAACAACACAACGACAGGATAATAGGCCTAGGCTAGCGGGCAGTCTTGAGCTTAGGTTCTCTCCCCCCACTTGAATCGCTGAACATGGCGGATTAATGTCATTTATCACGCGCGTGTAGCGGCCGCATTTGAAATGTGCAAAATAAATAAAGGACTGCCTGCCACCCCGCCCCAGTGGCAGTGGCAGTGGCATGCTCAACTTTAATGCGGAGATTAGGGCACAGTTGTTGCTGCGGCTTGTACACAAAAAGGATAATGACAAATAATCAAGGATAAACGCTTTTGATTGATCTTTAATGGCAGTTTTTATTCATGGTCGTTTGACAGCACAGCCAATTGTAAATGTAAATCATATTAGCTTCAATGTACCATATAAAAATGCTTCCTTTCGATTGTGCGCGAAGGCTTGCCTAGCTTTATACAAACGTACTCGCAGATACACAGATACTTATCAACATTAAGCCTGCCTTACACACGCTTCTTATGTTGGCACATTTCCTTACAATTGTGCTGCGTGGCGGCAAATGCTTTTAAATATATCAAAGGCGGCAAGCATATAAATAACAAGGGTAGAAAAGTATTCATTTAAAATGTTGCGACTATGAGTTGCTCTATGTAATATATAAATAATTGAAGTTTTTAAGAAGAAAATGTGTAACTAGACTATATGAAAACTATCAGTTTTTGTAAGTAAAAGTAAGGTGAAATTTTAAGACTAATTTTTCTTTCAATACATTTACTTTAATGACTATACAATTTTTCTAAAAATAAAACACAGCTTAGCTAAAATTAACTTTAGAAAATCAAATACTGTTCATAAAAATAATACAAATAAATTTTTTTGAGAATTTAAGTTAGATTTTTCTGGAATAACGGGAAACGAACAGGCAGACACCGCAGACGCAGCCAAAGAACCTCTAACAACAAAAGATAACTACAACATAAAAGACATACTAAAATACATCAAAAAAACATACCAATCAAAAATAGAAAATAATCTTACAGAAACCTCCACCTGGTACCAAAACATAAATCACAACAAATACAACAGCTACCACCTCTTCAAAAAAATCAACTTTCCCTAACACTTGAAGACACACAAAAATAACCCACAAATCCTACATTGACCACACCCCCAGGACATGCCCACAATGCAACCAACACGTCTCAATAGAACACATACTTGCCACCTGCAACTCTCTCAAAACACAAAGACAAGCAATATTCCAGAACACCAACCCACTACAATGCCTCTCAAACCCGACACCCCCAAACACTTCAAAAATCCTACATTACCTAAAAAACACTAACCTTTACTTCAACATATAAAACAATCACATAACATACACATGCAATATTTAAACACACAAACAAAACCTAACTATAAAAATCTGTAAATATGTAAATATTCTTAACCTAGACTAGCACGAGCTGAAGGCCTACGTTGCCATAGCCTTGAGGAAAAAAAACACGCTAGCATATAATTTTAATCATAAGTTAGCTCTATATATCTATATAATGTCATTAAACAAATTTTAAAAAAGATCTATTACGCACTACCGTAGTTATGATTCCATATAAATATTGTGTTCATCGAGTACAAACCCACCCAATTTTTGAATATGCCCCTTAATTTGGTAGAGACCATATGCAGTCAGCATATCAAATCGCATTGGCCAAAAGTTTGTCCAATTCTTTAGCTGCGCATATGCCCCCATGCCATAAAAATAGCATAAGTACTGTGAGTTTCATGGAAAAGGCAATTGAGTTGAATTTCTAATGAGCATCAGCAGGAGGCGGAAGTGTGTAGCAAACGCAATGCTTCATGCTACATGCTACATGCTACATGCTATATTTGGTATATAAGCAGTAGTCAGAGGGAGCGAAATAAAGCAATTAAGCGGCTTACAAATGTCGGCAACTGACAATGAGACGAGAGAACGTCACAGAATCAGGCCCCAAATAAGCCTGACAAGCAAAAAGAAATTAAGAAAACGGCAGCAAATTAATTTACATGTGCGATTCATCAATCAACAGAGCGGCAAAGGGCCAAAGGCAACTCAAAGGAAGATTGAAGAACTCCAGTGTAGAGGCCAGTCTTGAAGATGCGCATCCGTTCAGCGTCAGCAAAAGTCATAAATGGTCATGTGCGTGTGTGTGTGTGTGTGTGTGTGTGTGTGTGTGTATGTGTGAGTATGTGTGGGTGTATGTGTGTGTAGCAGGCCGTGTGTTGATTGATGATAAATACTCGATGGTCTTACAATGGCCGCTTAAGATAAAGCTTTTTGAAATGTGCCGCATATTAAATGATGCAACATGAAAAGTGAAAAGGATGTTTGTCTCATGGCCATTGCTCGAGCATTTTGCTATTTCTATTTTATTATTATGTAACGCCCCGGTCAAAGTGTTCAGGCAATCGTTATAAATGACCCATGGCGCGGGGTTTTTCCTTTCGGGCTAGTTGCCTCGCCCTCGTTGTCCTTGTCAGCTTTTCGGGGCATTGTTTGCAAGCGATAACATTTATGTTATTACATAAACATATACATAAATCAGTATTAGTTGAACCTCACATGCCGGAGTTGGCTATGTGCTGGAATGCTTAATAATTTATTTAGCAGTGGGCAATAAAAAAAAATAAATAAAAAATAAAAATACCCAAATTACCTTTTTGTTATAGGTCAAAGGTAATGCATAGAAGTTAATACTTATTTTGTAAAGGCCTAATAAGAAGCTAAAATTTTTAATAATCATAAAGTTATTATTAATTTGTTTTCATAACAAAATTATTTACATTGTGTAAGGCTGTTCCATAAAATATTCGAAGCAAAATATATGTATTGGTATTAAAACAAATAACCTTAATAAAGAATAAAACATTATTTTTTGAAATTAAAAATAATTGATTCTCTCAATGAACAAATTAAAACAATATACTTAAAATTCATTTTCCTTAAATATAGTAATTTTTGAAAATACTTTAAAAATACTTTCAACAATTAGAGATTTGTCGCCGACTTTCATTTATTATAAGTACAATTTATAGTCTTGCTGTCAGTGTGCTCGCAATTTGCATTTATCAGTTTAACGCCAAATTAATGACATATGTACATATACAGTCGTGTGACATATGAAAGTCTTTTGTTTTGTTCCATACTCATTGTTCATTTTTATAATGCGTCTGGCTAGAAATAATATAAGTCAAATTGTTCCCAGGGGTGTCTACGCGGCAACAAGAGTGCAAGAAACGAGCCCCTTTGAACCGAGTCCAAAAGCATGCAGAAAAAGGGGACCTTTGCTAAAGGTCACAGACATTTCAAGCGTTTCATTGTCGCTTAATTTGTACGTTTGCTGTTGTTGTTGTTTATTTCGCTCTTCACTCACGAGAACTGACGTGCATGCGACTGCACCCACCATTTATATAAGTACCTAGATCGGGGTGAGCGCCTGTTAGGGCCTCGTTGGGGCTCGTCAGACGATGCCTTTTGACGTCGCTTTGTCAGCTGGCTGGCTGCTAACAAATTTCATTCACATATTCACATAATTTTCACATTTGTGCCAATAGGCAGAGAAGGTACTCGCGGTGCGCAAATTAAAAATAGCCTCCGCTCGGGAGCTGTTGTTGCTGTCCCGTTGCTCGTATTTGCATAACATTGCCGGGGCTCCACGTGTTCCATTCATAAATTATTGTGGAAATTTTCTGCAGTGTTTTGGTGTGCAACTTGGCCCCGGGGCAACGTCAAATGCTACGGCAACATCAGCAGCAACAGGAACAGCCGCAGGTTGGCAGCTACCAATAAAAGTCTCGCCCGCTGCTAAATACCCGCTTGCCTTGCATTCACCCCGCCTGTTTGGGGCAGGCGAGGAGCAGTACAACAAGTTAATTATGGATGCATGCAGTTTGTAGGCGCAGGCGCGGAATGGCATAAATTCTGCGGGCTTTTGAGAGAGGGGCCTGTGTTGTCGGCGGCCCCCAACGACATTTAATGAGTGTGCAAATATTGGCTGCACTGTGTGTGCGTGTGTGTGTGTGTGGATTTTGAAGTTTTACAGGTAAATGCTGAACAACTATTTGAGTAACAAAGTTTCTTAAGCTTGTTGTCGGTTGAAATACGGTTCAAACTCTCTCTATCGAAAGGAAATTGAAAGAGCTGTAACTCAATAAGAAAACTCTCAAGTGCAGCATTTTAATCACTTGACTTTAGCTTTGGGTTTGTTGTATATCGACTAAGAAATAATAATTATAATATTCAACGGGTTGAGGTTTTCTCTTTGGAGCCCTTTTTGTGTTTTTAAGTATTCGTAGTCCTTAAATAAAAAATTTTTTTATAAAGTATACTTATTTGAGTATAAAATGCTTAAGCTCAAAAAATTAGACGATAAGTTCAAATATGTATACAAAAACTTTTTTTTTATTTCGTCCTTCTTGAGGGATAAACGTTACATTAAAGTTCGCTAAAATTTTTAAAATATTTCCCAGGCAGAAAAAAAACTCTTTATTGATTTACGTTCAAAACAAAACCTATGCAATAGAGGAAATACCATTCTAGTATAAAGTACTCAGCTTGAAACACTCCGTTGCATTTTAAAAGATCTGCTTAGCAACAAAACTTTCAAGTAGGGTTCGCTGCATAATCAAGTGAACAAGCTTTTGACTCGATTTAACTCCGGAACACGGAACACACAAACACACACACACACTTTTCCCTGCAAGTCAGTCTCGTTTTAATATAAAGCCAATCATTTCATTTTCCTTAGTCATCATCCTAATTCATTTGAAATAGCACAAGAGCCAGCCAATCGTCTATGGGGGCTTTAAATCCAGCCACGTGCCTGGACAAACCAGTTGCTACCGGTTAAGTGAAGCGAAAGTGTTGAATGGTTGTTTAAATGGATGTTGAATATTGGTTGCTGTTTGGCCTTCAAAGTTTGATGGGTTTCTCGGGGCAGCGCTCAGAGTTAAGACAAAGACAGCTTAAGGCAAGCATTTCATTAAGCAGCAAATGAATTTCATAATTTTCAATGGAATGTCTTTAAATGCTGTCTTTATTTGTATTCTACTTATTTTATGGAATACTGTTAAGTAAACAAGAGACTAGGAGATACCCCGAACCCTGTACATAACGCGTACAGTCATTGTCTGTATGCATCTGTGACTAAACTTCAATCTTCGATATCTCTGGTGTTTCTTAACCGATTTCGACGAAATTTTCACAGATTTTCATTGTTTTTAAAACAGATTTCACATTTTCCAAATTCAAGATTTTAATATTATTGATCAGATGTGTATATAGGAAACGGAAAGAGTTATCGAAAATCGGAAATAAACTTATACTGCCTAGGACTTAGATGAGCTTATGTTCGAAATCTGATGTCTCTAGGTCTTATAGTCTCTAAGATCGAAGCGTTCATACAGACGGACAAGAGACAGACAGACAGACAGACGGACATGGCTTTATCGACTCGGCTCTTGATGCTGATCGAGAATATATATACTTTATAGGGAGATGCTTCCTTCTGCCTGTTACATACTTTTGCACAAAACCATTATACCTTTTTTACCCATTAAATGGGTTTAGGGTATGAAAATGTAGCTGCAGTGTTCGAACACAGATTTTTTTGAGGAAGAAAAAAAAATTCAGTTTAAAAAACAGTTATGCTGTTCGCAATTCTAAATGAGAAACAATGCAGATCGCACAAGAAATTAGTGTAAATTACAAGAAAATCAGACACATAAGTACATGGCAAAAAGCGCAAAACGAAACACAAGCAAGGAAAAACAACTCGAAAGTAGTTGAATGTGGCGCATTCATTGCACTCACCCGCATGTTGTACTTACATCCAACTACAACTGCGAGGGGCACAAAAAACTTGTGAGTGTTTGTCATGTGCCAACACTTTTGAGAGCGCAACTTTTTGCTCAACCCCTTTGTGTGTGTGTCTATGTGTAAGCGTGCTAGTGTATATGCGACTAATTTGCGCATAATTAAATATAAATTGTATACGGCAAACTGTTTGTTTTTTGCCGTCATGTTCTGTGCGAGGGAGAGAGAGAGAGTTTAGAGCTGGCAACAAGCAATGGGCGTAAATATATTAAACAAATTGCAGGGCGACCCGCGTTACGTATGCGCCATGTATGCCACGATTGCACTCAGCTGCCACAGCTTTGCCAACTGACAAGCAAACCGAAAGGGAGGAGAGCGAAAGGGTTGAGGTGTGCGGGTTTTTGAGAGGGATGGCAAAAGCAATTGCAACTGTTTTGGCAACAGCACAAAGAAAAAGTAATTATTTACGCTCTTCAGCAGACGACGACGGCGGCGACAACAACTTCCGCTCCTCTTGTTGTTATTCTAGTTGTTGTTGTCAGCGTTGGCGTCGCGTCAACAGCAATTTATTTGAGTGTGAAAAAGATGAATTAATTTTACAGCATTGTGCAGCACAATTAAAAATTATTTGGTCTGCTCTTGTTTCGGCCCGCCCCGCAATAGCGCCGACTCTGCCCCGTCCCAGTCCAATGCCAGACCAAAGCTTAATTGCTGCAAAGTTGTTGTGGCTTAGCGAGGTCCTTGTATCACAGGATTGCCTATGCTGCCAGCGTTCTTGGTGTCGCTGTTGCTGCTGTTGCCCTGCAGCAATTTATGTTTGCCAACTGGCTTGAGGGGCTGTTTCGGACTCCACTTGGAGGCATGGTTTTCGGTTTCTGTATTTTGTATTTTTTATTTCGTTTCGTTCGTTTTTGTCCCTTCGCCTTCTATTGTTGGCTTTTGTTTGTGGTTGATGATGAGAAAAGTTTTTGCCTGCTGGCAGCTGAAGTGTTGGCGACGTTGGCGACGTTGACGACGACGACAACGACGTCAACGTCGGCATGTTTTATGCATTTTCTTATGACTTTACTTTTGGTGTAGATTTGTGCGTCCAGCAAAAAAACCCCAAAAGCCCCACTCACTTTTGTGGCGAGCAAGGGAGCGAAAAAGCGTGTGAATTATTATGTACATTTGAAATGTGTGCACCAGGGCCAGCAACAACAACAACAACAATAGCCATAACAATAACAACAATAACGAGGAACAACTAAAAGCAATGCCGTAAATTTGTTTTGCTGCCAAGTGTACAGAAAGGGGTACAGCTGTAGGCGGGGCCTGGGCCTGGTCCTGGGCATTAAACAAAGTGAATCCTCAAATAAAAACTATGACCTGCTTGCCATGCTGTAAAGTTTTTTTTTTGTTTTCGGTAGGCGTTTGCCGAAACATTTGTCATTTTGAGAGCAGTAGTAGCGGGGATCGGGGGGTGTTGGCTGTTTGGCTGGCCAGGACATAACTTAATTAAAGTAAATGTGTTTGGGAACATAAGAAGTTGTAATTAGTTGGGCGTTGCCAAAGTGTTTACTATTATAAGCTCGAGCTGAAAAGTTGTTAAATGGGAGGAATTTATTTTGATTCAAATTGCATTGACAAAACACACAACAACAACATCGAAAGAATACAGTAATTATAGAAATCCGCTGCGTTTGAGCTGCTAATTGATTGAAACAAATCAAAGGAAGTTTTGACGATATTCGGGAGCTTCTTCGATGAAAGTTTTTCGTTTACAAATAAATGTAGAAAGTACTTAGAAAAGTGTAAAAGGTTTTAAATACTTTGCTTACTTATAACAATAATAATATTATTAAACAATTTTATATGGCAATAGTTTGCTTCCATTACTCAACAGCCATTTGTAAAATATTTAATGATTTAATTTTTTTTTTCATTTGAATTTTTAAATCTACAATATTTTTTATTGGTGTCCAAATTCATGGTAAGCCACAAAAAGTTTATTTAAATTTATACATAATGCTATGTAATATGTTTAAAAATACATTTTAATTTTCCTAAAATAAATCATTAAGTTCTACATTGTCATGAAAAGCTATGACAATTTAAGACATTTATTTGCACTAGTTTCGCAGTAATTTAACTCGCATGTCATATTATATAGACTTTAGTTAGTATCTTCAATATATATATTTAATAATTAGATTGCACCATCTAAGTACTTTAGCTTTTGACTGTCTAGAGCAGTGGTTCATTGGTTCATTAACTTCATTGTCGCCGCTTCCTTAATAACTTATGCATTGTGTCTGCTACACTGTTTGGCTTCTGGGGCAGAGGCGACTTCATAAGAAATGCTACACACTTCCGCTTCCAGGACAGGACTCAGCCGGAGCTCGTCAGCAACAGCACATAATTGTTGTTGTCTGGCGAGCTTTTGTTTGCCAGTTTATGCTTGTAGATTAAATTCTGTAGCCGAAGAAGAAACTAACGTTAAGATGCTGTGTGGTGTATACGATCCGGTCAGGTCGCCCAAAGACTGCCCTACAGCTAGCTGCCACAGTGTTACTAGCACAAGCGGCTACAAAGTGATGAGTGACAAGTTATTTATTTCATTTCACTTGGAGACATTTTTTTATATTCATTTCTCTTTTTTACTTTAACTGTGTTTTTTTTTTTTTGTGTTTTGCTTTTTCTTTTCTTTTTTGTGTGCTTGTTGCGCTCAAGTTGACTTCCTTTGCACTTTGGAAACAAGTTTTGAAAAACAGGATTTAACAACGGAAAATTACATTTAGCAGCGGACTTGCTGCGTGGCGACGTCAGCGACGCGAAAGGAAAAGCGAATGAAAGCCCAAGGACGAGACGTAAGGACGGCAAACGGTAGGAGCTGGCCAGGCCCAGGATGGTCCAAGAAAACATGAATAAATGAAATGCGCTAACTTTGCCGGCCTCAAACAAAGGCAAACTAAATGCTGGTGTAAACGCCGCGACGCCCCAACTGCACTGCCAACAACTTTGGCCAGGCCCTACAAACGTGCGAGAGAGGGTTGCAAAACACACTCAAACACACACACACACACACACACACACACACACACACACAAAAAGAAAACAGAAAGAGCCAGAGAGAGTTCGCTTCCGTTTCCTGTAAGCGTTGATTGAGCTCTTTTATAATGCATTTAAGTCGCGTTCAAAACAACAGAGGAGTCTTAATTGAAAGGCAAGCAAATGTGTTAAACTTTGACAGCAACAAGGACACACATAACATGCAACAAATCACACTTAAACACACACACACTCACACGAGCACACACAACAAAATCTGGCAGACCACAATGAGAGATTGTTGCGCTGAATAGTTTTGAAAACTACTTAAAATTAATGAATGAACCGTGACACATTAAAAACGTTTAACTGACAGCATAAAACCAAACGCGACTAAGAGCAAAAACCGTTAAGCACATGTATGAGTGTGTTTGCTGCTGTGCTGTTCGGAGGGCACACATTGAGCGCATTAAAAAATTACAGCATTGTAAGACATGAAAATGTTATCATTATAAAGTAGACAAAAGGCGCAACGACGCATTGACTAGAGTCAAGGGAGCCAAAATGCTTTGCAAGAAAGAGGGGGAGGAAAGGGTTTCCACTTCCTTTTCCAGGGTTTTCATGAATTAACACAAAATACTGTTAGACAATTTACTTCGTGGCACAATTAAGTTGTTAATATGTGTGTGTGTCTATGTGCCACATAAATGCTGTGAATATTATTTTTATATATTAAGTCCAAAATAGCAGCACACAACGCATATAAATTGTAAGAGTGATGTTTACACACCCTCGCAAAAAAGTGTCAAGTCATTAAGTTTATATTATTCATAATATTTACACATATGTAGTTAAAGTACAAATAAGCGGAACCCACATGAATGCTGTTGCCCAACCACATGTTAACACATTCCACAGCACAACAATGTTTTTTGTATAAAAATCCAACCCAATGGAAAGTTTAATGCGGGGCTGTACAATGAGAAAATAATAAAATGCTAATTTTTTAATGATTTGTTCTTTTGTTAATGGGTATATTTTTTAGGAATAAAGTGAAAATTTTTAGCACATTTTATTAAACGAAAGTATCTTGCTAAAATAATTATAAGATATTTTAAAATGATGATAGAACAAATATCAATAACTTTACCAAACTAAATAATTTGCCAGTACAAGCCTTCAAATCAAATCATAATTTTCATAAGAATTTTTTCGTTTTGAAAGCTTGTTAAGGGCTACAATCCTTTATAATCAGAAACTTTTGTAATTTTAGAAATGGTTGGACTAACACATTTTTGTTTATTTACAAACAGTTTGGTTATAGCAGTTAAAATATACACCAATTTTTTTTTTAAATTTTTAAAACAATATTTAATCTATTTCTTTGTAAAAATTTTAGGAAGCTTAAAGTGTTTTTAATGTTAATTTTTTTTTCAAAATATTTTGTATGTAAAAATCAGAGAGGAATGTTTTTTTTTGGTTTTCTAACAGACACGTGACTTTCAAATGTTGCAGCTAATTTTCTAGCGGGTCTCACACACACACGCACACACACACACACACACACACACACACACACACACACACACACACACACACACACACACACACACACACACACACACACACACACACACACACTCATACACACAGTAAACATCTTGGGCGCTTGCGTGTTTTTGTGCGAACCAGCACGTCAAGCTAAACGTTATTTTACACGCCTCTTGTTTTAAAGCAGCAACAGAGTGCCCCGAACCCTTTCCCAAGTCAAGCACTTTTAGACACTCCAGCTCCTGCACTCCTGCACCCCCTACACCACTGTCCCACCTTTTATCCATGTATAAAAGTAGCGAGACTTTTGCATTGCCTTTGGCAGCTGCTTGTTGCTGCTTCCACTGCTGACTGTTGTGTTAAGCAAAACAAATGAGTTAAAGGGTTTTTACTTTCTGTGCGAGTGTGTGTGTGTTGGCAGCTAACTGGTTACGCCCCCTTTACCCACAACTTACTCATCGTGCATGGTCTGGTGTGCAGAAGTGACGGTTGGAGGCACCAAGTTCCACCCAATCCTTTTGCTTACTGTGTGCTTGTGTGTGCGTGTGTGCCTTTGGCTTTTGTAACGGCAGCTCGCATAATGTGCCTCAACATAATGTGCACATTAGTGTTCACACATTTATAGATGTGTGTCTATGTGTATGGCAGCGAGACTGTCCCTGAACATGTGTGTGTGTGCGAGTTGCATGTTTATGGGCTTCTCCTTGTGAGCGTAAAGAGCAACAGCAGCGAATGAAAAAAATATCACATACAAAATATGTGGCAGAGAATCATGGCACATGTGCAACGGCAGCAACAACAACAACAACAAGCAGCAACAACAACATGAGCAGCTGCTTTCACAGCATCCGCAGCATTTGTGAGCTAATGACATTATAAACATGAAAACTCCATTAATATTTTTTTTTTGTTGCTGATTATGATGTTACTGTTTGCTATTTGTTGTTGTTGTTGTTGCTGTTGCTACTTTTTATGCTGCTGCTGTTACTACATTGCTTCTGCTGCTTCTTCTTCTTCTTCTTCATGCTTTTTTGTGCTCTGCTCTGTTTGGTAACAGAATTGTACTCTTTTTGGAGCAAGCAGCGGCAGCAGCATATGAATAGTCGAGGAATGTCATTTCTCTCACTTTACTCTACCATTTGCTTTTCATAATTTATTTGATTTATTTGCACGCACAGCACGCGAGTTCTGCCACGGGCAGGTGGCAACGATTTCTACTCCTTGGCCGTAGAATGTTCCTCGCTGGCTGCCTCTAAAAGTATTTTGATGCTTGACAATTTTTTCAAATTAAAAAGGCTCAAGGTATTTTTTTTTTGGGTTTTTATTTTGCGTTTTTGCTTTTACGCGAGACAAGTCGTGAGCTGCTTAACTCATTTTTCTGCGTGAGTTTTTTTTTATTTTTTTTTGGGTAGGCCTTGAGTAAGAAAGTGCTGACATTCCAAGGAGTGCTCCACATATGCTGTGAACTGTGCTAAATGAGCGCAGAAAATATTTAAAATCGACATATTAAATGCAGTTGAAGAAGTTTTGTATTTTTGAAAGATAACTAGTTTTATAGGTCCAAAAAGAGAGTTTAGGACTTTTACTCTTTGTAAGTATTTGAATAAAGTTATGTTTTCAAAAAATATTCAATAAGATAACAATATCGCTAATGGTTTACCAAAATGTTAAGACGAACACAACTTTTCTACCTCAATTAAATTGATTTCACGAATTCATTTTAATGCCTTAAAATGCCAAGAAACCGTTAGAATTGAAAGTTGCTATGGTAATTTAGAAAGTGCAGCTTACCTCAAATGCCCATTGCAATTGGTTTTTTTGGCTACCCAAAAAGACAGTTAGCAGCGCTTGAAAATTGCAACTCCGCCTCATGTTTTGAGCTGTGCTATTGGATTGCAACATTGAATTTGACTCGGGCCTGGCTGCCTTTGGAAGGTGAGGGAGGAGAGGAGAGGAGTAGAGAGCCTGCGCGCCTATTGATATTTGAGTGGAAAACCAGCTTTTTCGTCAGCAAATGCAGGCCGCAACCAAAAATTTCATTGGCGTTTTCATTACGTTTTCATTGCATTTCCGCAGATTTGCACACACAAAGCGAAAAGGACAACCCCGCCGAAAAATGTTTGAAAATGCACCCCAAGCATAAATGCACCGAGTGCACAAAGCAATAAGTTGCACTCCATCACGCGGTTTTAAATATACTATATAAAAAAAAGGGAAAGAAAAGAAAAAGAAGGCAGATAGCGAGTTGGGGTTCTTGCTTGCGATTCTGCATGTATTTTCTTAAGGGAAATGCCAATTTACTGTTTTGAAAAGGCAGCAGAAGCAGCAGCTGCCACTGTTGTTGTTGCTCTTGTTGTTTTGTGCGTTGTCGATAATAGCAATTGAGTGTTGCATTTACTTTGATTTGCTTTTGGCTTGCTCGCATTTCGCATTTCGCATTTGCCATTTTCTTCCTGTATGTTCTCTTTTTATTGTGCTGCTCCCGTTGCAAAGCTTTTGTTTGCTTTGCTCGGCTTGGATCGGCTTGGCTTGGCTTGGATTGGCTTGTGGCTGTTAGCGGCTTATGTGGCTTGGCCTCGCAACGCATCGCCTCGCCTCGTCTCGTAGCTCTATGGCAATGTTTGAGAAATGTTATAGCGGCTTGGGGATTTGCGGTTTGTGTTATTGCTGTTGCCACCGCCGACATTCGATTGTCGACTGCCTTGCAGAGAGGCAGAAAAGGGGAGCGAGAAAGTGCTGGCCGTGCTGCTTTTGTCAATTTACTTGGCTGCGATTTGGCATTTGGCAAAGCTACATTAAACATACACACTGTGCTCCCACGCAACAAAATTCAGCAATTTGAACTGTTACAAATTGAGTTTTTAGTTGAATACATTTGGTTATTGCATATCAAAAAACTGTCTGCGAAGATGAAGCCGGCTACTGAAGTGCATGTAAGCCAAGTCTTCCACATATAATAACAACTAAAATATTTATGTTCGACAAAATATTTCTCATACCAACTGAAGAACGCTTCGAGGTATCTGCTTTATTGTCTTAAACACTCTGCAACAAATCTCTGCCACATATTCCGCACCGAATCAAATTCCAAAATGTGATGTATGTGGTGCAGGAAAGGCAGCAGCATTTTGGCAGCTGGTAAACGCCACGCTTAATGCAAACCCTTTATATTTGACATTCAAGTTGCACTCTGCATCTAAAGTTGCAGCTATGTACACTCCGACCACAATTACGCCCATAATAACTAAGACGCATTGCGTCGGCCACAAGCATTAATACACTAGAAGCTGCGGTAAGTTGCCTTTGATGCGTTTGTTGTTGCTGTTGCTGCTGCAACTTGTGAGTGCGGTCAGAGGGTATGGCAGCTGCAGCAGTCGCTCCAATAATTGTTATCGCTGCAGCAAGCTGAAGTTATGTCTTGGCTTTTGGGTTTCTTATGTTGCGCGTTCGCATCGCAGCTACAAAATGCACAACAATTTGTTTCAGCATTGGCTCTTTGCTTTTATGGTTTCGATTGTGTGTGTGTGTGTGTGGTTTGTGCGCTTTGGGAAACATACGCGTATTTTGCGATTATGTGGCAGCTATTGAAAATCGCTTTAACTGAGAGTAATTTCAAAACATTTGTTAGTAATCTAGAGTCGGAAAGGGAGAGATGAAAAAATTGGGTAAACTTAAAGTTGTTCAAAAACATTCGATTGAAAAAAATATACAATTTTTATGTTAATCATTAATATAATATATTAAAGACATTTCTATCCTTCGTTCACATGTTTCCTTTCAAACTTGAACTTGCTGCTTAATTGAGAAACAATTAGCTTTCAGTTAGATTCTGCAAGCATTTGTAAATTCTTTTTAATCAAATAAAGCTGAACTGAATCAAAAGATGCTGCACAAAAAGACCAAGTGGCCAAGTCTTCTGCACGTCCCCCCTCAGCAGGTTAATTGAGCCTTGCTGACCCCAATCCCACCCCCTGTTGGTTGCTGCACAGCAGGACGCTTTTCTTTCTATATATTGTATGTTTGTATATGCTGGACTAAATGGTGGACAACACAATTCATTGTGTGGCATGTCCCGCTGCTTGCTGCTGCCAGCCTTTGCACAATATCCCCCACCCCCTTCCACCCACCACTCACAAAACATTTTTTTTTTGGTCATCCTATTTTGTATGTATGTGAAAGTGTGTGTGTGTGTGTGTGTGTGTATGCCTTTCTGGCTTTGGCCATTTTTGATCTGCTGCTGGAGCTGCTTGAGCTGCGGTTAGCTTTGGTTTGCAGCCGTTTTGGTTTTATGGCGCGTTTTTATGTAGCTGTTGTTGTTATTTTTTTAAACGTTTTTTATTTTTTTGTTTCACTCTCATATATATTTACAGAGCTTATCTTTGACCACACGTATGTTGGCAGAGCAAAATTGTTTTTGAAATTGAAAAATTGCAATACAAGCTGAGCTCTGGGGTCAGCTATAGAGTCGATGTAATACAAAATAATGCGACTACTCTCTGGCCTCCATTTCACCCACTCACCTACTCTCTCTCTCTCTTCTCTTTAGCTTGGCTGCGGCATTTTTCTTTTCAGATATTTTTTGTTTTGCCTTGCGCTCATTTTTCGTGGCGGCATTCGCTTTTATTTTCTTTGTTTAGCATTTTCATTTTTCTGGAAGCGAGCGCTTATATTTTCTTTATATTTTTTTTTTCAGCTATAGTGCCATAGTTTAGTATGGCATATAGTAGAGTGTATGTAGTATGTATGTGAAATATGCAGTTGGGTCGGTCGTTGCCCACATGTAGGGGACTTTCAGCATAGCGCAGAGAGAAAATGCTTTGTGTGCTGCTTTGGCTCCTTTCAAGGATGCTGCAGGTGCTCAAAAAGCTGCGGCTGCTTGCCTTTCTTGCCAGCCAAGTTATGCACATATTTAAATTAAGTGCACTGAAATATATATACACAAATATATATACATCTACATAAGGAAGATAAAGCTCGGACTATAAATAAATAATAGCTACAGGCGCCACACTAAAAGTGTTATTAGCCGTTTCATGCCACAAGCACCTTTTGTAATAATAAACGTAAGAATTGTAACTTTGATTGCGCTTTAAGTATGTGGCAAGAAATATTGTTTATTTTAAACTGGCTACTAAGTTTAAAGAATTATTAAAATTTTTAAATTCGATTAGTTTCTAGTTTGCTTAAACCTCCCGACAACTTAATTCGTTGAAAGCTTATCACTTCATTTGCAATAATACTGAATCGAATGGTAAAAAGGCAGCTTTAAACTAGTGTAAAATTGAAGCACCTATAATCATATTTGGCTTTTTTTTTGCGACAGTTAAATGTTTTTCTGTATTGTTGTTGTATACAATCCTTTTTAATGTTTACGCAATCCCTTTTAATGCGCACAATTAATTTCGTTATGCTTTGTCGCCTTTGACATGTCACTGGTTATCTCGCAAACACACATACACATACACACATGCACACACACACACGGTGACTGTAACAATTTGCTAAAATGCAGGGGGCTTAGAAAATAATTTGAAATCAGGTCTGAGTGGCTATTCACCCCAAACCTGGCAGCTGTGCTCCACAAATAATTATTGCATAATTATGGGCGTTTCACATTTCGCGATGTTGCAATTTGCAATTTTACGCGCAAACGTAATTAAAATTATTTTAATTTAAACACACACACGCACGCACGCACAAACGATGGGGGCGTGGCACAAATGCATTGACATAACATTAGAAATTAATTTTTGGCAATTGCCGAAAATAACCATCAACAAATTGTCAGCGTTTGCGTTCATTTGTTGATTTTGTTTAACTCGTTTTCGTGTCGCTTTCAAAAAATCGCTGTATATTTTCATGTTTACACTAAAGCCAAAATGCATGTGGTTTTCCACTTTTCGTATGTATTTGATAAGGGATATGATAATATATACATTCATATAAGTCGATGTGTGTTTGTGCATTGGCATTTGTACGTGATGCGATTAGCGCAACTTTAAATCAGCATTACAATTCCGATGATTACAAAAACGTGTTTAAAACACACACACACACACACACAAACAAACAGAGATCAATTGATTTTTGGGTGAAAAACGAAAATTAATTTTGTGCTGCACTCTCAATTGCCAATTATGTGCTAACTGAGAGTTTCAGTTAACATTTTAGCTAAATACAATTTACTGATAAATAAAATACATTCATGTTTTTGCGTATTTGCCGCACTTTGGCAATGTTGTGTTGATATCCTTTAACCCAAATAAAATTGTCGTCAAACAAATGTGTGTAAAAAGCAGATGAAGGAATTTCAGTATACGCAATATTTATCATTATTACAAACTGTAGCTTGTTTTGATAATATTAACTGGCTTAAAGCTTAATTTTCGCTTTTGTTATTTAGCAACTACTTTGTTCATGCACTCAATCTGATCCTAAGATGTGAATAAGTATCATAAATCTGCCTATCCTAATCCCATTGACTGCAATAGTTATGCAATGCTCAATGATATGAGGCAGAGATACGACGATATTCTAAGTGTCATATAATTGCTGCTTGCGTCACAAATGCAACAGTTTCTTGTTGCTGTTTTGAACAGAGAACAGCTAAGCGAAATGTCAGAAGGATGCGCCTAGCCGTCGTATGGAGTGGCGTATCATGGCCAGCGTGGCAAGGACATAGAGAGTGTGGCCACTATAAATGTAAATGGCAGTTGAAACAATATAAACGTCGGCGTTGCAAGACAGTAGCGGCCTGTTCCTGCGATATCCTTTCGCTATCCTGACCCGGGAATTTCACCCTGCTAGGAGCCTTCTACTCGCATTGCGCTTTCTGACAGTCGAGGCGTGGTCACCAATTAACGCATTGCAATGCATCCACTTGCAGCATAATATGCACAAGCGTCTCTTACAATGTATGCGTGTGTCTGTGTCTGTGTGTGTGTGTGTGTGTGTGTGTGTGTGTGTGTGTGTGTGTGTGTGTGTGTGTGTGTGTGTGTGGAGGAGACGCCACGCATTGTATGTTTTCACAAGAGAATGCAATTTAAATTGCATTAAAATTGATTGAATTCATGGAACGCAGCTACCACGCATCCTGTCAATGTATGTGTTTATGCTTGTGTGTGTGTCGCCATGCATGGCGCATGTTTGTTTTGTTGCAGCGTTAAGTGGGCAGCCCGCTTTAAAGGTTGTTTATACGCAGACATCTTCTTCGCAAGGCTTCACGTTCTTCAGCACCTGGGCAATAAATTATAAGAAGAGAAAAATAAGCTACTAAAAGTGTTGCTGTCTTCAGACTTTGTATGAATATGCATTGAAAATTTCTTAGTTCAGTATAAAGTTTGTTGCTCTAGCTAAGAGAACTTAATAGTGGTTTAATTGATGTCTTGGTGCTTGCTCCTTTAAGGCTATAACAACAAAAGCTGTGTTCGAACAGAAGACATTTTCATTTGTTCATATTTAATCTGCATTAAGAATTAAATTAATTTTTAAACTGGTTAACAAATTGGAAACTTGTATATAATTGTTTGGTGGTAGTTTATCATTGAAACTAAGACAATTTCAAAATTAAATAATTTGATGGTTTGTTGGAATTCATTATTGCATTTCGGTGCATTATTGATAATTTTGAATTAATATATTAATAATGGACAAAATGCAAAATAATTTTAATAAAATAATTATTGTGGTGAACAAATTTTTGTTTTTTGATTTACAGCATTAAAACTGTTAAAATTCTAGAGAAAAAACCTCTTCTATATTTTCAACTATCTTTAATAGTTGCCAGTAAGGTTAAGTTGCATGCATGAAACTCAGTCTGAAACAGATAAAAGTTCACTTAATGTGTATGAAAAAAATAACGAATGTAAATATTCAATATCGTTTATATTGTATATTGATGTATTTGATGAGAGCAAAAAAAAGCGAAAACAATTGCAATAAATATTAACGTTTTTCGTATAAATTTACTACTTTAAATCTTTTAGTTATTGTTGTGCTTTTTTGTCTGTTAGCCATGCCAACAACAACAACAACAACAAAGGCTGCAATTAATTTGCAGCCGTTCGTCCTGGATTATGGTGGCGCAAGGGGGCGAAGTTGCAGAGCCAATAAGCATATGGCATTTATTCTGGCTGGACTATTCGTTGTGGGTTTTTGATTTTGTTGTTGATGGTGCAGAGCTTGCGCGACAATTAATGCGCATTAATGAATTATTAATTTGTATGTGGGATTGCAGCGTCGCCCAAAAGTATGCAATTAAATTCTATTTGTTAATTTATGGCTGCCACCAAATATGCATTGATTATGCAAATGGAATTGGGTATGTGCTCTTAATGCTCTCAACACGCTCAATACTTACCATTCAGCACGTCGAGCCGAGGTCTTAACCAGGCCTTAATAAGCTCACACACACACTTATGCGTATATGTATGCATTTTGTTTTAAGCTTTTTGGATAAACTGTTAATAGTTAAGTGCACCTTTGATGTTTGCTGGACGCCTGAGCTTGTTCTTTCCACTTTGCCTCAATTGCCAAAGTGACATTGCATTTAATTCATTACAATTAAAGTTAATCTTGCGTTTAATTACACTTGATTGCCTTTTGTTGCTGCACTCTGGCCAGCAAAGATAATTAAACCTAATGAATAAATAGCCACCTGATTGGGTGACGATTCGATAACTGCTACAAAACACACCCGACGCCTCTTAACACTTTCTTATAATTGTTATTGATTGCAACGAAGGGCTTAATGCAATATTCAAAGAAAATTGGAATTTGTGTGTAGAGAAAATGGAAAGCGATCAACAAAACTCAATTCAAATACTAATATAATACTTATTTGTACTAATAAAAAATAAACGCATTTGAAAATTTAGTCAACTTTCACACCAGGTATTCCCCCTTCTCCCCATCAACCATTAGCTTTTAACGCTGCTGCGTAATCTTTCTGCAAAATAGGAGTAAGTGCAAGTTAGGAAAGTTTCGCCGGTAGTCGATGTTGTATTTTCGTGGTGGTAATAAGCTGGCACTCTAAAGTGCAACATCGATAACTTCTAGACCAGGAGTTTTCGCCAGCTTCTTTTGTCGTCGTCGTCAACGTGGCGACCATAAAACTCCAACAACGTAGCTGGGCAGCGAAAAGTTTCTTGGGTGCTAAAACATTTGTAGGTGTAGCCAGCGTGTCCGCTTCTGCTTCTTTCAATTCCGTTGGTGCTGCTTAGGGCCAAGTTACTTGTGTGGTGGCTATGTATCTACGTATCTCTTATTCACATGCCCACATTGAAATTGTAAATTCGTTTCTGTTGTTATTCGAGCAAACGGAAAACGAGCAGAAAAATCAACAAACATAAGGCAAAGTGTGGATTTGTTGTTGTTGTTGCTGCTGCTGCTACTTTTTGTTGTTTTCATTGTTGGCTCAACAAAACTGTTACTTGTTTTTTCTGGCAACCATTTTGCTTATTTTGGGCTGAGTACACATACACACACAGGTAGGTAAGAATAAGAAAAGAATAATATAGCATAGATAGCTCACACTCTTTTTTCCTCTCTTTCCCTTTTGCTTTTGCTCTTGTACTATACTGCCCCTATCCATATATTTGTCGGGATAATGGCAACAGCGCGAGACGCCGAGACTCTTTGCACAAAATTTATGCCATCCGTATTTGTTTATACAAATTTAATGAATACACATATTGAGATACGTGCATGTATCTCAGACACATGACTCTCGCTCTGAACCCCAATCCCTTCTCTCTCACCCTCTCTTCCATATCTTTCATTCTGTGTCTGTTTGTAAGTGCTGCATGTTTTGGTATCGTATTGTAATCGTATTCCCCACTTCTTCTAGTCGTTTGCATATTTACAATTTTGAGATCTGTTTTTTTTTTTTTAGCTGTTTGGCATTTTAGAGCAATTTGTTGTCTCTTGTGGGCGCGGTCTTGAAAACTGCGACACTTCAAGCCATAGCATTAAGCGTTATTAGATGTATTCATATTTATTTAATTTAACTACCTTTTCCGTTGAGGCTTAATTTTTATTTGTGTCTTGCATTGGCACATAATCATATTCAAAATTCATAAGTTGGGATTTATTTTATTTACAATTCTGTTAATACATTTTTTGTTGTAGATTTATTGAAAGGTACTTAGATAGATTTAAATTATTGGAATTTTCGTGTTCTTATTTTATGTTGTAAAAGTTGTTTTGGGTTTAATTTTCATTACATTAAATTTTTTTGATATAAGATATTTTATGCAAAAAATTAAAGCCAATATAATATCTTTTTTTTGCTCTAATTTTGTGTATTTTTAATTAACTTTAGGCTGTCAATATTATTTTTAATTACTTCTACGCATCATAAATTTCTTTCTGCTTCATAAGAATTTAATAAATATTTGCAATAAAATATTAGTAGTAATTATGTTTTGCAGCTTAAATAGTTCGTTACTAAATAACCCTGAAAAGTATTGCAAGCGGTTTTAGTTAGCGGAAAATAACGTGGCGTGGCCAAAGAATTTGGTTTTTAATTTTCTGAACACGTTTTGCGGCAAGGCGAAAAAGCCAAAAAAAAATGTAGCAAGAAAAAACAAATGAAGAGTCGTGGCTGCAAAAAAGAAAAAAACAACAACAAGAATAGTAACTAAGGACGTAGTTTGTTTATGTTAAATGTGCGTCGCAGCTGAGTGTGTAAGCTAGTGAGTGTATGTGTGTGGGTGGGTGTGACAAAACTTTTGCTTAGCTTAACGCGTGTCCTTGCGCTGCAACGTCTTTAGCCGTATGTAGTTTTTTGTGTAGTTTGCCTTGTTTTTTGGTGTTGTTGCTTTAAACAAAGAGCGAGTTTTGACTGACAGCCAAGCAGCGAACTGCGAATTGCGCGTTGCATGTAGCAAGTAGCAAGTTGCAAACTTTACGTTTTGCTTAAGTGACGACGTGCGACAAGGGGCAGCCCAGGCCTTGGCAAGTTTTTTTCATTCATTCCTTCTCTTCCTTTTGGCCAACTGTTGTTGCTGCCTGGACTTTTAATATTTCAGCAAGCCAGTCAGCCAGGCAGCCCAGCTATCAACGAATGAGTCTGCAACGAGTAACTGCTAACAACAACAGCAACAGCAAAATACACACACGTGCAACAAAACTTTGTCCTCTATTTTTTTGTGGCATTGCAAGGACTTGGCTACACCTAGTGCAATGGATGGATCGCTGCTTGGCAGTCCCGGTGCGGCAACAAAAAGTTGCTTGCTGGCTGCCTGGCTGCTGTTGCTGTTTTAAAGCACAGTTGCCACCACCACCATTGGCCAGAGGCGACAGAGCTGTCCAGTTATTGTTGCTGCTTCTTCATGCTTCGGCTAACTTCGGCCTTTGAAGCGTATCTTTCGAACGATTTGCAGCTACAAAAGAACTGTAGTCTGACTGTTAGAAATGTCTGCCACATTTTTAAAATAAAACAATGCAAAAGTTTTAAATTAATATTTTATAAATACAAAAATATTTATTGGCTAGTAATAATTTTAATAATTTAGATGTTTGATTTGTTATACAATAAAGCAATATTGAAATATATGAACGAAATCGGTTTAAAACTTAAATTTACAGCTTATTACAATTTGTTCTTCAAAGAAATATAAGTCAATAACAGTTAAAGAAGTTTCAAATCTTTAGATTTACGTTCTTTTCTCGAAATTTTAAGTTTATTTGTTAATAGAAAACCAGCATGAATAAAATCTTAATGTATACTTGGTTTTTCCATATTTAAGGTCAAATTTATTTTATCTTTCAACATATTGACAAAAGAAACAGAAAAGAAAAAGCTTCCGCTGTTCTGACCAAAAAATATTTCGGAACACACTCTCCCTTTTGTGTGCTTTAGTGTGTGTGTTTATAAGGTGCGTATACGTTGGTTATTGGGCAAGCTTCATATAAATAACTTTCAATAGATGCTTAATAATTAAATTATAACTTTTTTAACGCTGCACACGTCTCAGGTCCTTTGAGGGCTGCAGGAGTTTTGGTCATGCCACAAAAAGCAAAGAATGAAAGCCTGGACTTGGGGTGGAGAAGATGGTGTTGCGTGGGCGTGGTCAGTCTTGGCTTGTTTGATGTGTTGCGGTTGCCATTTGTAGTTTGTATAATTAATGAATGCGGTCTTAGAAAAAAAAAGTATGGTGAAGAGTAGCCAACAAAAGGTTCGAATTGAAATATCTTATGGATTTTAACTAAATTTCTAGTAGTTGGATATATGTGTACAGCACTGACATATATAAGGGACGATGCATTAGCACTTCATCAATAAGCCAAAAGCATTTCGACCGTTGTTCTAATTGTGCTTGGTTTAATTGAGTGTTTGATTTAATTATGGACCATTTAAATGGCGCGCTGTGCTGCGCTGTTGCTGTTGTTGCATCATTAAGCATTGATTACGCAATCTGATAAATTAGTTGCCAGCCACAAACACATACCCACAAACAGACATACATACGTACAAACACGTGTCTCCTCCATTATAATGCATCAAAAGTGCGTTTGATTCTATAATTGTCAGTTTGGTACTCAAAATGCACATATGTAAGTAGCACACACAGAATGTGGGATGAGGGGAATGATTGACTAACAGTTGCTCTATGTTAAAAATGTCTTCAGAAATGTGTTAAAGTCAGCTAAGATTTTGTTTGGTAATGAGATCTTAAATGTTACATACTAAGAATACTTTGTGAGCATGAGAACAAATTTTATAATTAAACTTAAATTTCATATATATTAAATTTTTTTTAAAGCTTACTTTTACACCTTCCTATGTTAACCCTTAACTAAATTTACTTATGGTTTTGTTATTAAAAAAAAATTCTCGCTAAAAATTCATTTTGTATTCCTTTACAACGCCATCCTGCCGTTAAAAACGCTTAATCCCTATAAACATAGGGTGTTGAAAACTGCGTGCTTTGCGTGCGCTTGAATGCAATTTGTATGGCAAAAAGCCAGTGAATTGAAGTCCAACTTTTTAATGGCAACATGTTTAACAGCGCTTAGCCGTAAACTTTCTCAGCTCGTCAGAGGCGTCAGACAGTTTGTCGAGTTCGTCAGTTAGGCAGTTTGTCATTCGTTCAGTCTATCAGGGACAGACGTGCGTCAGTTGCTAGCCACAAAAACCGCCGACTCATGATTTAAATTTAATGCAACTTTTGCTCTACAGCCAAACTGTCGCTATCAACAACAACAACAACAACAAACAGCAGCAACAACTATCAAAACAACAACATCCACAGCAGCTAACGTAAAAGCTATAAAGTCATGTGCAACAGCAGCGCCACTTCCGGCGCTACTGGATCTGGATTCGGGACTCAGACTTCAGTACTAAAACTCCAGGAGTCAGGACTTTTGCCAGCTATTTGGTCACTGCACTTAGTGCACTTCCTTTGGCTCACACCAGCCACAACACTGGCAACACTGGCAGAGTGCTTTAATAAAGACTGCTTGACCTTTAGATATCCTGTAAGCGTTATCGTAACAGTTAGCAGATATTGTTATCAATTATAGTTAAAGCTTCTCTAATCTATGTTTAATGATTTGTATGGAAATGATTTTCTTATCTTATTCAATATACAAGCTTGCATATTAATATTATCCGATTTAAATCGGCTATCGATAAACCTTAAAATACCAACAGATAAGCTGAGTACCTTGCCTTGCATTAATATATCGATTTTGATCGATATTGGCATATTTGGAAAAGCAAGATTAATCATATTATATAATTCTATCGCCTAACGTCAATGACCTTAAAATGCTAAAACGATAAATTTGGTATTAGTACATACCCTCTATAAATACGTTCACAGAGTAAAACAACTCCGACATTGCTGGTGTTTTAGCGGGTTCACGGGTAGCGGGATAGAAAGATGGAGTGGTGAGATGGGCGGATTGGCTTTTTTCTGCCACTGATGAACTAGCCCCTGCCCTCACCAAGCGCTTGCTTTGTGCTCGGGCTGATGAAATGCCATGCTTAGCGGTTGAGCGTCGGGATTTTGCAGCTGTAGCTGAGGCCATAGACTCATCAGTTGCCACACGACGTGAGCTGCACTCTATATATATATATATGTATATACATTATGTTTGTTTTTGTGTGTTTGTAAGCCATATGGAATTTTTGGATAGTTTTAGTTAATTTTCATGAAGCGCTATTTTCGGGTGGATTGTCTGTCAAGTTGAGTGCAAATAGTTTAAAACTTAATTTCACCGCTGCCAGTGAAGTTGAATTCTTGATTTAATGTAACTTACTTAACTGCGATTTTCATTTGTTTAATTACATTTACCAGCAAGCAGATGAAATGCGAAAAAAGGAAAAAGTCACTCAAGTCAGCGAAGAATTTGAGCTTTGCTTTGAGTGGTATAAGAGTTAAACCGTTACGCAGCGCTCGAAAGTTGGCATATTTAAAAGAAACAACACAATCCACACAGTTAGCATCCACAATAGAGTCCAGGCGCATGTGCGAGTTCGAAAACGCAAAGAGAGCACAATTGTCGCTCGTGAGAGCGCTCGTCTCGAGCTTCGGCTGTTCGGCTGTGGGTTTCTCTTGCTAGCCCACTGTCGGAACGGGCGGACAGTCGTAAGTACATAGTACGGTAGTTTTTAAAGTTGTGCCCTTTTTTTCGCAAAGCATTTCGAAAAGCATAAAGAAAATCTTATTAATGAATGGGTGGCTTAGTAACTAAGGCAGCAGAGCGAATGCTGTGTGAGGTAGTAAATAAATAGGGGTTTAAGCTAAAATTGAGAGGGACAGTCATAGGAAACCCAATGAAGATTAAGATTCGCTAAAATAAGTATTGAAAGTTTCACCTGACCAAAGCTAAGTTGGGCTATATTTAACTTCAAGTTATTTAACTTACTTTAATTTAATTCAACGCAAGTGAATATTTTTAATTTGTTCTTTCTTAAGAACCGTTCTTGGGTAAGGTCGTGTTTTTTTGTGTTCACGCATTGTTAACAGTTTGCTTTGATGTCATTTTTGGTGCGGCGTACAACATTATTTTCGACTTGTGAACGGACAAGTTGCAGCTGCCGAGTATTTTGGTTGCTCTCATTGTGACAAAGGAGCGAGAAAATATACCGTTAGTGAGAGCGCAAGATTGGTATGATGTGAAATGGGTTCCACAGGAGTGTGTGGTGGATTCTGTGTGATGTGTGTAACAAGCGAATGAAGTTATTATTGAGGTAGGCCATACCTGGGAATTAAGAGATAACAACAATTACAAGGCTAATAAACTAAGTAATTATATAAATTATTATCTTACATTTAGAGTTAGGTATTCTTAAAACTGTGACCTAGTTTTTTGTCTGTCACTTTAGATAATTTTTTTGTAGATATAGAAAATAGAATTATTGTTTTTATTTATTGAGTACTTATACACCTTTACTTAAAAAAACCACTTCAAGCATCTGCCTTTTGTTGATTTATTTCATACTTATTCAAAGCTATTTGTCACTCAAAGTTGTCACTAAAACTTACGTTCCACACACAGAGCACACCATAATTTTCCAAGGAAGAAATCACAGAATACTGGTAACAACACTGGCCTACGCAGTAGTATTCAAAGCTTCGTCAAGTTGCAGCAGCAGCAGCAGCGTAGAGCGTGGCACACTTACAAACGACACCTCCACTCAAACTTAACCCATGTTGCTCTCACTCCCACCCACGAGATGCGAATCGCATTGTCGTTTCGTCGTTTCGGGATTTTCGAACTTGAGTGCGAACCGACGAAGTGAAGTCGAAATACGAGTCATGTGTATGTGGGGCGATGCCAAAGCCAAAGCTAAAGCTGAAGCCACGCTTCGTTCCGATTCCGTTCCGTTCGAAATGCACGAATGGCAATGAATGAAAGACGCTTTAGTACTGAAAAGGTCGTGGATTTGTGTAGTTGTCGTGTGCGCGCTGCTGCGTCGTCCGTCGTGCCGTGTTAAACCGCTCACCAAGCAAGGCAAGCACACACAGAGACCCAACGCGTCTAAAACTGTCGTTGTTGCGTTTGTGCTTCTACCGTTAAGCGTTTACCGTTCAAACGACAAATGTGTGCGAGAAGAGAACGCACCAAAAAAATAAATCTGTTAATCGAGTGCGCTAAATCAGTGCTACAAATTCATTAACAACCACAGTGATTAATTGTTGCACGTGTGTGAGTGCCAGTGTATATGAGTGTGTCAGAGTGTGTGTGACAAGCAAAGTTGCACGTGCGAAAGGCAAAACAATTCTTTTGGCTTATAGCTTACACTTTTTCTGGCTGTGTTTTGTTGTTATGCAAATTGCGTCCGTCACTCGCTTCAGGCAACAACAATAACTGTTTCTACGTGTGAGTGCGAGTGTGTGTGTGTATGTGTTAGTGTGTGTGCCTATGCTAGTGTGTGTGTGTGGAAGTGAGTGTGTGGGGCGCACCCACAATGCATAAATCAAAATACACATTATTGAGTCATAAATAAAGTTTGCATCGCTCGCGCTTCGCTACTTTAAATAAGGCCAAAGGCAAACTCTCTGGTCCCGTCTCCGCGCGCCGTCTATCTCTCGTTCTCTCTTAGCCGCCAAATACTGTTTGCCATATTTTTTGCTCAATTGTTTGCCATAATACCCCCACCGCCGCCACCACCTCATATGCCCCACACCCAATCTGCCACCGCGTGCCCAATTGATGATGCGTGCTTCTCGTTTGTTGCATAAAACTTGCTCAATGCTCACACGCCCTCAAAAGCAACAAAAACAACAGCAACAACAGCAACAACAGCAACAAAAGCAACATCAACAAAAGCAGCAGCAGCATCAGCATCAAGCATAACAACAACAACAAGAACAAGAGCAACGACAAGCGTCCCTCGGGCTGGTTTTATTACAAAGGCCGTAAAAAAGCGCCCAAAAACAAAAAATAAAATATATACAACAAAAAAAAACGCCATCGAAAAACCAAAAAGTAAGCGAAGTAAACGCCACTGAAAAGGATACAACGCGTCGTCCTATGTAAGTGCATGCATACAATATATACGCATACATATACTTTGTACATTTTCAGCTACTTAAATATGCTGAATTATATTGGCTACACAATATCGACATGCTATGCCAATAAGTATGGCAAAATATACTAAAGTAAAACATACTAGAAGAGATTAGCTCTGAATTGGGTGTTAAGCAACGCCAAAAAATGGAGTGTGGGTGTTTTATTTGGGATGCTTTTTGGTGAGCGATTATTTTAGGAGCTCCTTGAATATAACTGAAGTTCACATAAAAAAGCTTTGCATTCTCACGGAGTAATTTTACATTGCTCTTAAAAGTATGCTATATAAAACTATTAAAGCGGTTCTGGATATTAGAATAACTAGAGTATTTTACTAACGTGATCGAGAATCAATAATACTGAAAAAATTAAGACAAGTTTACTTACACTTTAAAAACTTTGTTTGTTTGTTATTTTTGAATAATCACAATTTTTCTCAGCCCAATAACAACAAATTAAGTAAATGTTTCTTATATAATCAGTGCTTCAATTAAAGAAAAACAAATGGTTTATTACTGCACCTGAAATGTGAGTCATTAAAGTCATCCATGTTGTGTAAGTATTAAGTCTACTTGCCCTTGTTCTTATTTAAGCTACTTAGATTGTCTGACGCTTAAAAAATGTATTTAAGACGTAACAATGTTTTGCTTACAGTTTCTGAAACAAAAATCACTGAATAAGATTTTAAACAACCGTTTAAATATAGCTTAAATGGAAACAACTCGAATCGTGTATCAAAATTGTTACATTCACATTCGTTATGATTTGTTGATGAGGTCGATTAATTGTAATCCTTTGTTTTTGGTCATTTTTTATACACAATACGCAACTCGTGTGTGCTTTTCTGTGTCAGTCAGTCACTCAGTCAGTGAATCAAGTCAAACGAGTAAATTCCGATGGCTTTTCTTCCTATATATGCGTGAGCTGTGAGTTTGTCTGTCGACAGCAGCGTCTGGACCCGAAAAAGTAAGCCATGAAAATCATATTAAAATGCTGTCTGTGCATAACCTACTTTTTATTTTTATTTCTTTTACACATAAAAGTTGCGCTCTACCAGTTCGTTGTGTGTGGCTCTCCGTCTATGTACATACATATATTGTTGCTATTTCACTTTTGCTGAGCACACACTTGTACACACACTCTGGCACACACACGTGCTGTGGTGTTTGCATTGCTGCAGGCGCTTACCAAATGCGCTTTGTGTTTGGTGCCATTGTCAACATGCTGTGGATATTTTTGCATTTTTTTCGGCTCAGTCAGCGCAACGTGGCTTGGCAGGACGCCAGCGTTAGGGCCAGGACATGCTGGCATGCACAGGATACGCAGCTACGTCGTCGTCGTTGAGTCTTCTGTGATTTTGCTGCTTAAATTATTAAAATAGCAGCAGCTTAAGAACGCCAAAACTTGCACATAAATCACATAACTGGCCAAAGGACAACCTGGCGTATGCGCAGCTTTAACACAAAGCTGGCCCAAATAGGTTGTGGGCAGAGTGGAGTGGAGTTGAGTTGAGTTGAGGCTTAAACTTTTGCACACAAGTGGACCGAAGCGGGTGCCCCATAACTTGAGAGCAAGTTTAATGCAGCATGTAAATATTGTCGTGGCACACGAAAACTTTCACTTGCTCTCACTCTTCCTTGCCACAAAGCTATTGTTGACAAGCCTCGAGGACGACGAACGAGGACAGCTCAAATAGGATGTGTCGAGTGAGAAAGATTTATGGCCGACGACGATGACGATGACACGCATGCTGACCGAAAACCGAAAAGTTTCACAATTAATTTGAATAGCAGATGAGCTTCATAATCGATATCGCAAAATCAAAGCTGCTTAGGCCACTTGACTGCTAAAATGCTTAGCAGCTAAAAACTGCTTAACGGACTTGCCCACAAACACTGAGACTCTGAGCAGCGCACTTGTGAGTGCCTTAAAAGGCAATTGCTCGCCTCGACTACATATCACATTACAACAGCCCATCGATACAAAAGGGCAAAAAAAAAAAAAAAATTAAAAGCGAGACATAAAAGAGTGAACGAATGGAGTTTGATCGACTATAAGATTGTCTGTACAGTTTTCCATTAGAGCTGATACAAATAGGAATGAGTTAAATAAACATTGGAAGACTTTCAATTAATATTTTTATAGTACTTTGTACATAAAAGAAACAGAGTAGGTTATAATCGGTTCAATAATAATGGTTTTCGATTGCCATTAAGAGAGACAATACTTTTATAAAAAAGTTATTACTATCAGGAACTTGATTAAACGTGTAAGCTTCTTCCGACATTTAATGGATTTTATAAAAAGTTTTAATTTATATTATGGACATTACAATTCCAGAATTTTATATCAACCTTTTTAAACATTTTAAAAGTGTACAGGGTACAAAGAAAAAGAAATAAAGAATAAAAAAAACGAGTAACCGAGAGCACTGCGAAAACAAAGCGAACGGAAACAGCAACAAAAATCAAAGTGGCAGATATAAGCAAATAATCCATCAAGTGGCATTAACTTTGAAACAATAAATTTCACACAGCTGCCGTGTACTGTGTGTGTTGTTGCTGCTGGCTGCTTTTATGTCCCGTAGTAGGCACGTGGAGTGTGTGTGTATGTGTGTGGCAATTGGCTTACTCACTCACCCACTCTCTGGCTCACTTGGTAACTTGGCTAGATGGATTGCAAAGCCTCCTCGAATCTCATTTGAACCTCAACCAGGCGGCACTTGAAGTGCTTGGTAAATCAGGTTTCAAATACCTAAACACACACACACACACACACACACTTGCGAATTGCGATTCTTGGTTTGTGATTGCGCTTGTACAGTTAAGTATCAGATATCAGGTGACACAGCTAGGGTGCAATAGGGGGCGATTTTGCATAGGGGCTTAATCAATGCGGATTGCATTGAGGGTCGAAATCTGTGCGCTTTTATTGTAGTTGGGGGCTTATAATGAGCATAAGCCGGGTCTTTGGCTTCTCTGGCGGCACTTTTGATTTTTAGAATTTGCTTTCAGTCTAGACAGTTTGCATGTTATTCAATTTCTATTGTATAGTTTGGTCCTTTTTGCTGTATGTAGGCAGCTCAAATATCCGTTTAATAAAAGTTTATATTGACTCTTGTATTTAGCGAGTTATTGCAAAAGGACCGCAGGGAGAAAGCAAAAGAAGTTGTGATTCATAAAATGAGTCATTTTTGTTTATAAAAGTTTCAATTGTAGATTTCTTAAAGTTCCAAAAAATGCTGTGCGTTTTACTCCTGGTTTTTTCTTTCTACAGATTTACTCCTTAGAGTCGCTAGTTACATACAAAGCTAAAAGCTTCTTAGAGTCTTTCTCATATTCACAGCGGTGAACTATGTGCTCCAAGCTAATTCTCAGTACATTACTACTACTGCATCAGATTCGTTTGCTGATGTTTCGCTCTTTGCACATTTCTTGCTTTCTCGATATCTCATGGATTAGAATTAATAGCTTGTCATTGTCCTAAATTGGCAAAAACGGTTTTCTTTTGGGCTTACTGCATGGCTGGCTGCATTGGCTCGATGGTAATTTGAATTCTTCTGTTGCTTGCCAATCAACAATCAACAGTGCTTCGAGGCTTTGGGAAATTAACTCGGTTCGCCTGCCCAATCCTTAATGTTGACTCAGGCAATAAGAACAACGACCACAGCAACAGCATCAGCAACAACAACAAAAGCAACCATGAAAATGAAAATAAGTAAAAATAATGAGTAGAAAAGAGCACAAAATGCCGACAGGAGCAGTTAACCCGTAGCAGCAACAGCAAAAGCAGCAACTGTAAAACGTGAACTCATTCAGTTGCTCTCGACCCAAATCTGCTACCACCAAAAACAACAACAATAACATCAGAAAAAACCAAGAAATGCAACAGCACAACAACTACAACAGCAATGGCAACAAACTCTTAGCCAGCATATAGTCCAAGTTTTGCTAACCAGCTACTCTGGTCAACCGCATTTTTATATGCAAACACACTGTACATACATAAAAAAAAAGGTATTTAAGGTGTGAAGCTTTAACATATAAATTTCTAGTTGCACAGTTTAAGTAAGCTAAAGAAGGTTTCTTAAAGCCAAGTTAAAAGAATTATTTAAAAAATTAATTTTTCACTAAATGTTTTTCTTGGCTTAAAATTTTAGTGAAGTTTTTATATATTTTTTTTATATGTAATATCTTTATGAATAGCATATTTAACCTAAAAGAGTATGCTGATAGCTAACACATTTTCACGGAAACACATCACCAAGCAAAAAAAAATGCAGCGCACTTTAGTGGGCTTTACTTCTTTGTTTGTGTTTTTTTTTTTTTACTGTCGGTCTGTTGCTCCGATTTCTTTTAGTGTGCTGTTTCTGCGTTTCTGTTGGTTCGCTTCTTTCTGCATTTACCGTTGGCATTGTGGGCGCATAATAGCCTGAAATTAAATCAGCTAGCGCGTGGGCAACTTAAAATAATAGCCATTGCTTATATTTTAGCATGATACAAAAAGAGGAGAGTAAAATATGTACTTAACTCATGTATATATACGAAGAAGCAGCTGCTGCTGGTGCAGTTTCCTACTGCAACTTCATATCTTTTTCTGTTCTTTTTTTGACGCTTTTGTTTGCTGTTCTTATTCATGCTGCTTGCTTACGTATTTTCGTTTGCGCTTGGCCCGACTGCCTGCAATTTTTTCCCTTCGCTGTTGAATCATTTTGCTTAAGCCATTTGCTTGCTTTCTGCCAGTTAGTCGGGCTCTTAATGCCACGTGTTATTTCGCTTAAGATCTTTGCCTCAATATTGCCATATAGCGTTGACTATAATTTGAGCCTGATGTACATTTGATTGCTTGGTCCTTGCGTTCTCCATATAATTTGTTGTTTGCTCGCTTGTAAACGATATTTGTGTGTGCCAGTTGTTGCTTGACACCCTCTGTCATATACTAATAATAACAATTAACAAATCGAATCTACAGTACGCACCAATGATGTATGTGTGTGTGTGCCCACAATCTCAACCCTTGGCCCCATTGCATTGATTAATGGCTCTGACTCTGTGGTTGAAATCGCTACTTAATCTAATTGTTTGTATACTTTTTCAGTTGACGAGGCGGATGTTTGATTATCCTTAACTCACACACACACACCCACATATAGTTCATATGTGTGATTAGCATACACTTCTCCCAAATTTCATTATGACCCCTCATATATTATTCAATAAATTGGCCATGAACCGGAGTATTGCACGTGTTCAACCTGATTGTAGACGCTGTTATTGAAAGCTTATTTGCCTATAGACCTGATTTCGTGATTGAAAGCTTATTGTATTTTGGAATATGAGTTTTTAATTTTCTGTATGAAACAATGAGCGTTTAATGTTCACGGTAGAACAAACTGGAAAGCCCAAATCAATAAATATAATGGTAAATAAAATGTAATAATTTGAGAAAATGAAGAAAAAGAGTTACTTCTAGAAACAAATATAACAAAAAATCGTGTCATCAAGAATCCAACATTTATCAATGCATTGACATTGCAATGCCCTTATCATAGATCTATAATTTCTCTAGCCAGTTTCAACAGTTACAAATTTAAAAGAATATAAATTTAGATTTGTAAAGTCTTTTCGAATCGAGCATTCATAGATCGTTTAACGCAAAAGTCAAATGAATAGTTTTGCTTTGGCAATATGGCATATCAAATGAGAAAATAATAAAAAAGCCATTCAATTATCTAAAAGCAAACGGAAATGCTATGAAAATTAATTTGACATCTTTGACATTTTGGGCAAACACAAACATGAAAATCAAAGGCGTAACACCAACAACAACAACTGACACATATGCCAGAGGAGTTGATAAAGTAACTGCTCATGTGTGCCATTGTATCTGTGTGTGAGTGTGTGAGTTGTATCCGTGTGTCATATGAAGAAAGCCTAGCAAACATTTGGTTAGTAAACAAATATATACTCATGTGGGTTGCAGAACGTAACGGAAAATGGCGTGACAGTCGCTTAACTCTTTAATCAGCTTTTCTTTATACACCTCTCTCTCTCTCTCTCTCTCTCTCTCTTCTGTTAATATTTGCGTTTTCGGCTACTCGTTTTCAAGGCGAATAGGCATATATTTTTCCATAGTTTATTTTTTTGTGCCTTCTATGTTGTTGAACTTTTTTTGTGTTTTGTTAATTTTTTTTTTTTTTGGCATAATGTGCGCAACAGTCACGCAAACTTCTGCGTCTCAAGTGTGTGTGTGTGTGTGTAAGTGTATAAGCATGTGTTTGTTTGTCACGCATAAAACGCTGACAGCAAGGCAAACAGATGGCTATTAAAAGCAAACACACGTAAAAAACTAAAAACGAGTCGAGCCTAAAAGTATGCAGCAGCAAAGCCGTGCAAGGACGAGCCACACACATGAACACTAGCATATGTGTGTGTGTGTGCGTGTGTGCAAAAATAAAAAAATAAAAAGGATTTACGCAAAACAAACAACAGAAGCCACAAATGATAATCAACATTGCATAAGTCCCATGATGATGTTGGTGACGTGCACAAAGCGAGCATGGAAATGAAGTTGTTTTTTTTTTTTTTGGTGGGCTTAAGAAAGTGAAATACCCTTCTAGAAATACAAAAACTAAGCAAGACAGTTTTATGTTCTGAACGCTTAAAACAGGGGTCTTAAATAAATAATAATACTGTGACTTCTTTAATCAAGTTTGGGTTAAGTTTTGGTAGTAAAATTCAGCTCGTAAACTGTGACTTTAGAATTCAATTTTAACCAGCTAAATGAGAATGCTTAATAGACAACTTTAAGATTCTCAATATACATAGAGTTTTAGAATCCTTCAAAAACTTTATTAAAAAATAACTTTGCAAACGTACTTTAAGTACTTTACAAAGAAAGGGTACACGAAACTGCTGCAAAGCCAGAGGGCAAAAAAAAAAAAACAGCCAACAAAAACACATATTTCCTGTCTGCGCTTTAAGATTTCCTAGACACACACACAGACAAACGCACGCATATACTGATAGACAGGCTGAAATTGAAAGCGCGTTGCATGTCAGCGACCCCTTGCCACGTCCCCTGCCTTTCTTCTTCTTCAGGGCGTTTGCTTTGGCTATGCTTATGTGACGAGCATACAAAAAGTTTGCGCCTCATATGAAAATGATGCCAGCACACGCAGCAAATTCTACACACACATATATACGTATGTGGTGTGTGTGCGTGTGTTGACTGGTAAGCACATCATTTTGGCCTGCTGCTGCTGCTGCCTGCCTTTTGATATTCCTTTTTATATTTTTTGCGCAATTTAGCGCACCATCAAAATGAAGTAGAACTTGACTGTTGACTGTTTTGCCGGTATGCCAATGGCAAAAAATGTGTTTGTATATGCATTTGTATAAATATGAACGTATACGTAAGGGTGTTTTTTTTTTTTTATACAAAATTATTTGCCTTGCCATTTGGCTGCCGCACATCTGTAGAATGTCGTTAAACCTTTTTGCCACAAATTTTCTACAAATTTTTTGCAACTATTTCTAGCTGGGTGGCTTTCACTTTGGTCATAATTAACAGTTAATATGTTGTCTAGACAGCCATAACTTATAGTTGGTAATTTATGTTGCAAGGCACTCACGAAATTTGTACAAGCATACTTTTTGGGGTACTTTGCATAAAAAGAAACTAAAGTTTGCCTTTAGCCAAAAGCTGAAAGCTTAAAACACATGTTTGGCGCATAAATTAAGCATATACTTAGAGTATATTCTATATATGTATGTAATATGTGTAAATAGTTTGGTTGGTTGCTCCGGCAACTTTCAATACTGTATATAAATAAAGTCATTTGCCCACTAATACCCACGAATAGCATATGCATACATACATATGTAAATGTATATATAACAGAAAACTAAAGCCAAAAAACTTGGCAAAAACTTTTACACACACATATCTAAGTGTGTGCTGGCAAAAATCGAAGCGTAATCAAAGCGCCCAAAATACAAACAAATGCTAAAGCCGCAACTAAGTAAGTTGTGTGTAAGTCTGTGTGTGTGTGTGTGTGTGTCAGCGCGTGTGCGACGTAACCGGAAACGATAGTCAGTTACGTGACTTTTATATTTTCAACGCAATTTTGCTGGGGCCTAAGCCAAAAACCAAAACCAGGCAAAAGTCGTTTCAAAGGATTTAAATGAAGTATGAGAGAGAGAGGTGAATGAAGAGGGAAACGCAATGTGATATGCTCGTTATAAGAGACGACCTTATCAACACGGCTTTTGTCAACGCAGCTGCAGCTGAAGGTCAAGACTGTTAGGCCTACCTCAACGCACGCACGCATGCATGCAAAGACACGACGCAAAGACGCGCTGCAAGCGTATCCAATTATTCGATTAATTAAAAAACAAATTTGTAGCACCCAGCTGGCAACTCAATTAGGCCGAATTGGCGTGTCATTAATGTCAATGGGGATGGAGAAGGAGGAGCAAATGACAATGAATAGGCAAACTGGCGTAATGGCAAACAACAAAATTAGCGCATGACTTTCACGCGTAAAATTGAAAATCATTGCAGCAACACCTGCCACTTGAGCAGCAAGCAGCTTTGCCATCGCATACACCCAAGGACACACTTACACATACACACACACACACAGATATACATACACTTGCACTTACACAAAGGCATTACGTGATTTTCGTTTATGATTTCTGCTTACTGCTTAAGCACTTCCGTTTCCGCCGCAATGAGCACAGCAAGCTGCCGCCATTTTGACTGCATAACACACACACACACACAGAGACATACTGACACACTCGAACAGTGAGACGAGGTGCCCTTGTCTTTGCCATAAAAATGAATATTTATGCTACACATTTAGGAGACATAAACATGCTGATATATAAGTATTATATATGCATGACCATGGTCTGTACTTGTAGTGTGTAAGAGTGTGTGTGTGTATATGTGTACCTGCTTTACACAGTTGGCATGCATCAAATCGCATCGATTATTGTATACGTGTGGCATGTGAAGCACAAAAATTCTACTACAGCAGCTTCTCAGGGGCTTTAGCACGTGGCTCTGCATCATTTGTCGTGGACAGGAGCAGCAGCAACAGAAGCAGTAGCAGGGTAAGGTGATTTATCATATTTACTTTGGATATATATATATAAATGTATATAGAGCTATAGAGAAATGGTGAACAAGTAGAGGAGGGTCGTGAAGGGTAAAGTGTATCTGGCACAGCATAGTTTGCAGCACAGGTGCAAGAGTTCAGAATCCTAACGTTATTTGTTGCTTAGTTGTCGAGCAGCGTTTTATGACAGCATCTAAAGCGAAGTGAGAGTAAAAGAGTGAGAGGCAGAAGCATAGAGTGAGTGCACAGCATGCAGCCGTAGCCCCTTTATATACTAAGAAGTGTTTTTTCATACATACATACATATATGAATAGTTTACAGCAAAGTGCAGCAATATAAGTGTGTGTATAGATTGCTGTTCCTTGTGTGAGTGCAAAGTCTTATTAAAGAGCTATGAATATTATTGAAAAGCGGTAAAAATATGATCATTTTTAGCTAGCTAAGTACATAAAAGTGTGTTTGGTACTTATTGATCAAAAAATTTAAAGTTTACTTTAAATTGCATAATAAGAAAAGCTTTAAAAACTCTTGAAGTAAGTTAAACTAATTTTAAAGTAAAAACTGGGTCGCTTTTTATATTCAACATATATTTATTTTCAAATGTATAAATACGCATTTATCTGATTTACGTAGTTACCCGTTTGCCACACACATAAAATGCAGCTAAGGACTTTACCCATAAAATCCATACATTTAATTTCAAATCCCTCACTTAAAATTGTTGCCTTTCACCTTAAATATGTATATATATATATATATATACAAATGTATATCCATACTCCAAAGCTTTTAGCTCAGAGGAGCACTAATCGCTACCCACATATACACAAACTTACACACACCCGCCCATACAAATAGAGACGGAGCAAAGCCAGCTAAATTCATAAGCCACTTAATATTATGGCTGTCATTTTGGAATTTAGATTTGCTAATGAAATGCCATTTTGGAAATTGATTTAAAATCTCAGATAAAACTATAAATTTAAGCATTCATCTGCTTTCAAACAGAAACTTACGCATGCATTGACATTAATAAAAATCCTGAATACGAATCGTATAAATTATTTATGAAGATATTTGGTTGCCGCTGGGCTGATGTGAACGCTTCAGTTGCTGTGGTTCTTTCTGCTGTTGCTGATGCTGCTGCCTAATTTTCAAACGAAAATGCGCACATCAAACGCTTAATTGCGCACATAAAATGGCGGCGAGCACATGGAACCATTTCCTGCAACGCTATTGCCCACAGCTATTTATAAAAGCAGCAAGAAAGAAAAATCTGTTCGAAGACACCGAATTGCTTAAAACTCTTACTTTATGAATAGGCTCTCAAAAGAATTAAGAAATTATGTAAAGTATTTTGTCGGAAGTAAAAAATATATATTAAAACAAGTTATAAGGCTAAGGGAACAAGTGAACGAAAATCTCAGACAGAATTATGATTTCTTTTTTAAAAAAATTTTACATTTTCTATACTCAAATTGACTAGTATCGATAGTATGGCTAACTCGGCTATTGATGCTGATCAAGAATATATATACTTTATAGGGTCGGAGATGTTTCCTTCTGCCTGTTACATAAGTTTGTACAAAACCTAACAGTGCAAGAAACGAGAGTTGTTAAATAAAGTGCTTGTAGACAAGAGCTATTTTTATATTAAAAATATTTATATTATTTCCACTTACCTCTTGTCCATTTGAATATAAAAAGAGAGAGATTGGATAAATATGTATTTTAAGAGATATGTATATTTAAGAGTTAACATTTTTTTTTAAATGTGTAACGCATAGAAGGAAGCGTCTCTGACCCGATAAAGTTTATATAATGAGTATTAATGAGTATCTCGAGCTGAGTTGACATAGCCATGTCCGTCTGTCTGCTTGTTTGTCTGTCAGTCCGTCTCTCTGTTGATTAGCGTGCTAATCCCTCAGTTTTAGAGCTATCGAGCTGGAATTTTGGTTACGGTTAGATTATATGTCAAAATCGGTCAGATCGAACAACTATATCATATAGCTATATCATATAGCTTGTGGGTTCGGGGTATAAAATTGCAGAATACTTTTAAAAATTAAATGTTAAAAATTTATACTTGCGACCTGTTTGAAACCTTTTGATAATTTTTAAAAATATTTTTATTAAGATTACATTTTAATCTATTGCTTTTCAAATTTTTTTTTAGCTGCTTTCGTACAAGGTAAAATACCTTGTTGACCATTAAGGGTATGTACAAATCCGATATGCCATAAATCAAACAAAATGAAATTGCCGCAAAGAGAGAACAAAAAGGAAGAAATAGGAAAATAAGAAAACGCATAAATAAGTGACTGTAATCGATGGATGTTGCGAGTATAAGCTTCAACGCTACTCTACAGTTGATTGGTTTATGTGTGTATGGTGTGTATGTGTGTGTGTGTGTGCGTATAAAATAATATAGACGATTAAGCGCTTTTCGTCGCACAGACGACACACACACAATCGAACACACGTATCCACTCAGAGGAGCAGGCAGAGAATGGCGATGTGTTTGCATATTGAGCGCTTAAAACGATTTGTGGCCTTTAATGTGACTGCGTGGCGGTACATAAGTAAACGGTATATGTAACTGTAATGCTCGAGTGTGTGTAATTTAATCGTCAGGCATGGTAAAATAGCAAAAGCTATACAATTTCTCTCCCCGCATGCTCGCTCGCCACTGCCTATTTATTTATTTGCTGCTTGAGTGTTGGCTTAGTGAGTGTATGTTTTGAGGTGCGCTTTAATCGAATCAATAATTCAATTTTCGGCATAATTTTGATTGATTCACACACACATACTCATTGCAGTTGGGGTCCGACACACGCGGCGTATGCGCAATGCGCCAAAACAAGCAACATAAAAAAATATTGTATATCGAATAACGTGTGACACATTTTTTTGTTGTGCCGTTGTCGATTTGAATCATTTTCTAAAGCCACAAAAAAGGAAAACACACGTGAATTTGTTTGCTTAATGTGATCGATGTCTTTGTGGCTCTGTTGTGTGCCTGTCACAAAAAATGCTTTTTGTGCGAGACTCGAGCGCTTGTTAGACCGTGTCGGCGGCAGCAGCAGCAGCAGCTACATCAAAGCACATTAGTTTGTATGGGCGCACAAATTGGTTAGGCAGGAACTTTACACACCAGCACACACCCACTCACACACACACACACACACAAACATATACACCTGCATGCATATCAGCTTCTAAATCTGCCGTGTGCTCCATTTTTGCGCTTTGGCAGAAACAAAAGCTGACGAATACAACAGCTCCTAAAGTGGGCTAACGTTGAGTGCCAAACCAAAAGAAAAAGCGCACCCCCCGCACCCCCTAACCACACCAAAATAAAACAACTTGTCGCTGCGGGGCATTGCAAAAGCTGAGAAATACATATATATGTTGGTGCGGGGGTGGTGATGGTATATAGCGCCTGATATGTCACGCTGTTTTTGATGGCGGCACTTTTTTGTTGCTGTCGTTGTTGTTGTTGTCTATGCCCAATCAAGGCTGACGTTCTTGCAACTCCAGGCCAAGCAGTCTTTGCTTCGTTGTCGTTGTTGTAGCTGCTGGTGCTGCTTCAGCTATCATGTTCAACATTCATCCGGCGGCCATTTTGGCAGCTTTGACATATGACAAAAGCAACAATTTGCAGCAAATCCGCTGTTGTCTCTTTTCCTCTCTCTCTCCTTTATGCATATATCTATCTATGTTTGTGTGTGTATATCTGTGTGCTGGTTTCTGCGAACGTTAAGCTCATTAGTCTTAGGCGCAACTTGCTTAATTACAAGTGTAGCAGGAAATCTTCAATTTGCACACATCCTCCCTCGGTTGCCAGCGCAACCAGGTTGAGTGGGCTACGAATACCTCGGCTATTAATTATAATTTAAAGATGCTAGGCAATTCAAAGTCGAAATTATTTAAATTTAATGGGCAAAAGTTTTTGGTGCTCTTTTGAGATAATTGCAAAATCAATGAAATCAAAACGAATTGTTCCGAGCACTAATTACACAAGTTTTTTTGTTTTATTTTCTATTCTTTTGTGTGAATATTGCGATTTAATTATATAAACAGCAGCATAAACATGTAAATAATTTATAATTAAATGGCTCATCGAACCTATCAATCAAGCCAAACTCAGGGCGATGCTGAACTAAGCCAAACTGGCTGCAAAAGTAAACGTTTTAATATCTTCGACAACAAAAGCAGCAAACAAACATTGAAGATTTCTGCCCCTTCTCCTTTTTGGCAAATAAAAATCGATTCTGTTTTGTCGCTGGCAGCAGTCATTGAGTGGGAAGGGTGAGGGGAGGCAACAAATAAAATAAAGGCCACATACCAGGCAGTGGAGACAGATTGAAAGACAAAGCTAATAAAAAAAAAAGGAAAAGACGCAGCGATAGCAAAAGATGCCAACAACAGAAGCAACAGCAATAGAAGTAGCAGTCAAGGAGCTTTAATGTTGCAGAGTATCCAGGACTGTATTTTTTCTTCTTTTTGTGTGCTATTTGATGTTGTGTTAAAGATTTGCGTCCTGTTTGCCATGCTCACAGACAGTAGAAGACTGCAAACACAGACACACATACACACACACACAAACAGGATGATAACACAACCACAGCCACTTGAGCTGTTTGCAGAAATGTCAAAGGTCAGGGAATTTATTTATTAGCGATTCCAGATAAAACTGTGCACAAATGTATTAACTAATTGACATTGACCGGTGAATGGTATGCACTATGGGCCAAGTGCATGATATATGCGACAAAAAGACATTTATATGTAAGGTGTGACTTAAATAGAATATAAATAACCAAGGATGCTATTTTCGGCCATCCGAAAACTATATAACCTTGAAAAGCCCACTTTTTTAAACCTTGATAAAAATTAATATGTAAAATGTCTTGTATTTTGATCTTGATTTCGGCATACAATCTAACATACATACTACATCCTAAAGCAGACATTGCCCAAAGCTTCAGATCGATAGCTCTAGAACTGAGGTCTATGGCTATATAAACTCAGCTTGCAATGCTGATCAAGAATATATACACTTTATGGGGTGAGAGATGCTTCCTTTTATGCGTTACACATTTCATCACAAAATTAATACATATACACTTTTCAAGTGCATACAAATTATATTATCCATTAGAATTATTTTATTTTATTTTTTCATTTTAATTTTTTTTACAACCAAGGGCTTAAAAAGTTTTATTTGTCGCTAGAATTCATTACCCATTTTCTTGTCCAATTAAAATTATTATTGAAAGTTGGCCTAAAAAAAAACAACTCGAACTTGCTCCACCGTAACTTGGACAATGTCTTTGTCCGTCCAGACATCGGACAATCTACTCGCAAACTTTACTGTTACCCGGTGACTGATCAACATATGTCAAACGAGTGTCCCTGAGATTGAGGCTATTCGCCCGTTCTGACTGTCCATAGTCGAAGTGTGGAACGTTTTGGATGGAATGAGACTAATGATTTGAACTGCAATGAGACAAATTGACATTTGTTGTTTGCGAGATGAACTGACCCCAAATGACTATTAGTATGCGTTAGCATTTACATATCGATTATGTGGAGCTTTCTCTCTCTCGCTCTGTGCGCCACTAACTAACTGTAATTAATGATGATGGTCATTTTCATTTGATTTTCCCACCGATTGCACTCACCATTTTGTAGTGCCACAAATTAGTTTGGAAAAGAATTGGGGCAAAATCGCATCTGGATACAGTTTGTGCACATGTTGCAGTTGCGGAATATTGGAATATGAAAGTTCTAAAATTGTGTAGTGGAATGGAATCAGGTTCTTCTTTTAATGATATTTGTATATTATCGCAAAGAATGAATATGCAATTTCGTTCCAATTAAATCGCATTGTTTTAATCAATGGAAAAGGCATTTATGTTGCTTTTGTGCTTTGTGCTTTGTGATTGTGTGTGTGTGTGTGTGTAGTTATATCCCTGTCAGAGTAAGCCTAGAGCACAACCATCAAAGTTCTGCGACATATTGATACTCGACAAACAGATAGCGGAGTCAACGAAGATGAGAATGATGATGGTCAGCGCGAGAATTTAGCGCTTTAATCACCAAAAGTGGGAGCCAAAATGGCGCGTATGTGAGGATGTGTGTGTAGTTGTGTGCAAAATATGAGACTAGAAGCGCGTGCCAAGTTTCAAAGGCTTATAGCCTGTTCCATTTATGTTGCTGTTGCTGCCTGTCAACGCCCACCAAACAGCAACAACATTGTTGGACGTCGCCAAGTGTGGTGTGGCAGGTGGTACGAGGCAACTGTGTATATGGTCGTGAATATGTTTGGGCGTGGCCATGGACTCTTTAGCTATTATAAATCAAAGTCTGGGCAGGAATTTTGTGGCATTTTGCCTAAGCGAAAAATTAGTTGCGTAAGTCCCAACACGAGAACGCACTTGAAACAACCATCTAAACGTGCAGCAGCCGCAACAACAAATTAACTAAAAAGCACAAAGCAAACAATAAAATGTTACATAACTAACTGAGAAAACAGTAAACGAAAGAGTTGGAGAGAAAGAGAGAGAGAGAGAGAGAGAGCGAGAGAGAGAAAGAGAGAGAGCGAGAGAAATGAAAATGAAAGCAGCTTAAACGGCAGGCGGCTGCTCAACTATGCGCTTAACACGGAGCGTATGTGTAATAAACCAGCACTAACACATGTCCCAACTCTCCTTTAGACACACACACCCACACTCACAAAGAGAAACATGTATGTGTGTGTCGCCGTGTGTCTTTTGGGAAATTAAAGCGTGTGTGGGGCGAAAAGTGCCAGGCTCCATGTTAATTTTCATTAAAATTATATTAACTTGTAACGTGGCGGCTGCTTCTGTTAGGACGAAGGACACAAAAGTCAGGACGAAGTACAGGCCATGCTGGCGACAAATTTTTTTTAGTGTCCTTGCAAGTTTTACCGTATATGTGAATGTGTATGTATGCATGAGAGCGCAAATCCTGCGGGACACTTAAAATATTTAAATGCGCAAAATAATAAATTAGCAATTTTCCAAACTAAACGCCACACAAAACAGAAAAAACTTTGTAACTGCTCGTTTTTCGGCACTCTTTCGGGCTGGTTGCTGCCCCAGCCTGTCCATAACCAAGTCCTTGTCCAGAGCAGCAGCTGTCTGACACATTACATGACAGCCAGTGTATCTGAACTGTGCCTCAACTAGGTCAGCTGCACAAATATTCCCTGGGTAATTAGTAAATAATAAAGCCATTAGTTTAATAATGAAAGTGAACTCTCTCGAATTTAGTATTTATATGTAAATATATAACAACAAGTAACTGCAGGCTTATGCAGTGAATGGCGATTTAAAACTGCTGCAGGAATAAAATTTTGAAAAATTTGTGATAAGCGGATAAGCGAATAAATTATATTTATTTATGAACAGAATGTAAAAAAAATACAACAATCTTGTGTACAATATCGATTTAGTTTTTCAAATAAAAAGTTTACTTACATTTTTAGCACCTTGCAAAAAAACAGAAAATATTAAAGCCCATAAAAGTAAACAACTGCTGCATTCAACGCACATCTGTCATGATTGTCATTTTGTGTATGAAGCACAAAACTCTTATGGTTATATACGTATACGTATACGTATACTTATACATAAACGTGTACTAGCAGTTTCTATGGCTTTAATAATGTCCTAGGTGTTTGTTTGATGGTGTTGACTAACGTGCGCTTTATGAGTCCTTTGCTGGCTCTGGCCATTTATTATGTTGGCATATAAACAATATTTTATTTAACATCATTGTCAGCCTGAAAGTATATATACATTTGTATGTGTCTCTGTGTGAGTGTTTGTAAGTAGAAGCTATAAAAATTGTCAGCTTGGCCTGTGTGTACCTTGGTGCGGACTCTCTGAGCACTGTGCTGTGAATTATTTCACGCTTTGCTTTATTATAAAACACTTTTATGTTTATGTCTTCATATAAACCAAGCATTTTGATACAGACACACATACACACGCAAACGCGCCACAGCTTCCGTTTCCGTTGCGACATGCGGCATTGTTTCTGGTGTCTTGACTTCGGCCTTGTCTGACTTGTGCTTCTTGTGCCTTTTTCATAGCGCTTCCCACTTGCGCTGTAAACATAAATTTGATGCGGCCAGCACATGAAGAACGTTTTGTGTGGCAGGCAGCGACCGCGTGACAATAAAGCGCGTCATAATAATAACGAAAAACGCACACAAACCTATCAAAATCAATGGGCGAGACGAGCTTAAAGAGCATAACGTTTAACCAAACCAATACAACCATACTATATTGCAGGCCTAGGCCAGAGAAAGAGAGATGTGGAGTATGACAGAGAGAGAAAGGCAAAAAGGGAGTGGGAGCTAAAGGAAATGACTAACTGCAGATGGTTGCACATAAAAAAAAGCGCGTCAGTTAATTAAAACAAAACATTTTCAATTATAAACGGCGTGACGGGTGCAACGGGTGGCATCTGCAGCTGCGGCACTCGCAGACACACACACACAGCAAAGTCAAGACCCACACACACACACACCCACATAGAGATTTAAACAAAACAAGCGGCGCTCACGTTTTGTTGCGCAAGTTTTGCTTGTTATTGCAAAATAATAATACAAAAGTGCAGCATACTTATGTGGGCAACGACGACGACGACGACAGCAACATCTGCTGTTGGCATAGGTATGTGAGTGACTGCGAGGGTTTGAGAGTGTGTATGTTTGCAATGCCAAGAGTTATTGTCGTTGCAGCTGTTCCTCCTGCTGCTGCTGCTGATGCTGCGACTGCGACTGCTGCTGATGTTATTGTTTTTATTATAGTTGTTTTCACAGCACGATGTCAACAAGCAACTGAGACAACAAGCCCGCCCCATGAATATATTTAAATTTATATATAAAAACACTTAATGTTGCTCGCTGTCAAATTTAAAGCATTCGCCAAGTTAATTTATGGCTATTTAAATTGTGATTATTTTGCGGCTAAGGCAATAAATAAATAGCCAGCATATATAAAAGGTTTTAGTCTAAACTGAATTTTGGATAATTTATTTGTTTTGGTATGCTGTCTTTTTTCATTGCCGTAAATCAAATTCTAAATTTGGTTCAAAAGAAATTTTATCTAAAAAATGTTTATATATACCAGCCAATATATATTGTATTCTATTCTAATATTATTATTATTGTCTTTATTTCAATCCTCACTAATTTATTTGACAACGCAAATCTTTAATTTAATAACTATCTTAAGTCTTTCCGATGACTACAAATCAGATTCAGTTAGACACACGAATTTTTCCACAACAAATTTCATTGGGTTTGTCATTTCTCATCAGCCAAAAATGTCCTTAATAACAACAGCAACAACAGACACAAAAGCACGTACATATAGCAGGACGCGATTGTGAATACGCACAGTTTGCATGACAGCTATCTGAAACTGTAACAATCAATCAATCAGTGAAAACAATCAACATGATTAACTCGTGTCCGTTTTAATTAGTCTCACACACATACATATAGAAAAAGTTGTTGGCACGTTGTCCGCACGGCAGCAACAGAAAATTGTGAGCAGCTTAGATTAATGGCCACCAAACTGGGCCATGTCTATATAAATATACACCTGTCCACGTGCATGTCGCTTATCTGCGAGATTCTGTTCGCCATTTCCACAGCTGTTGTTATTCCAATACTGTTACAAACTCATAATTTTGAACGTGCTTTTGTTTTTGCTACTGGCTTAATCACAGAAAACCCACCAAATAATACCCCAAAGAGTCAAAAACAAAAAAAAAAATTGCGCTCGGATGCATATTATAAAAATAAAAAGACATAAATAGCGTCTAAGTGCGCCATAGATAAACTCGGAGACACAGACACAAACGCACACACAACACCCATCCCTCTAATCATTCGACCCTCTTTCCGAGTCAGTCGCGTTTGTGTCTGTGTGTGGAAGACGCAGACAAATTATGGACAAATTACGTCGACCTGGAAATGAGCAACGGCCATGTCGCGGCCATGGTGCTGCTGGTTCATTATATGCGCCAGCAATAGATGCGCCCTTATTGTCGCAAAGCCCAAGCCCACACCACCTTCTCCCCCCTCACCACTTCCCCTACAGCCGCGCTTTGTTGGCGTGCGTTTGGCGTTTGTCGACTGTTTGGCTTTGGCTTTGGCCTGACTATATTTAAACCGGGTAGGAAGTCAGCGTCAGGACGTTGCTGAGCCGGCTGGTTAGCTCTTTTTTTCTACATATACGCCATACTCATATGTGCGTTTGCTTTTCTGTGTGAGTGCTTGTTTGTGTGTGTGTGTGTGGTGGCTTTTTGCCGCAACCATTTCCGGTCGTTTGTCGCCATTTTTATATTGCGACCCTCTCGCCGTCGGCAGTTGTTGATTTCATTGCGTTTCTTTTACCAGACTCGCTCTCTCCCTCGCCCCACTTGCAACACAGACTGTTACTTTTTTAATTTAACAGCATTGCAAATATTTAGGTCGCTGCCACACCCCCACAGTCGCCATAGTGCACCGCGCGCTTAATATTAATAATGCAATTTAAAATACATTTCTTTGGAAAAAAACGAAATATTTGGAACGCGACGATTTTGGTTAAATTTCTTGTAGCTCTTTTTTTTTTGTCCTGTGTGTGTTGGGAGCACATTTTGTATTATTTAGTGAAGTTCACTTGAGCGTATAGTCAAAATGAATGAGGGGGTGGGGGCGTGGCCATCTGGCGAACATGGTAGGCAGCTAGCGGCAACGGATAAGCCTTGTCGGCCTTTTGCCGGAAATTGAGGCAGCAGCGAAAAAGCGAGCAAAAGGGAACTTGTTTCAACTGCAGCAGCAGGTGCAACATTTGCAGCTGAGTTTCACGATATTTTCCTCGGCGCTTCTCTTCGCTGCACTCCATTTTTTTCATCATCTTTTTTTTTTTTTTTTGACAAAATGCTTGAGGTAAGCGGACGTGGGGCGGTGGGAGGAGCGTTGTAAATATAAAACATGAAATATTCAAGAGACAGGCTTTTAAAATATGGCTTAAAATGGTATGCTGCAGGCAATGTGGGTGGTTGAAGGAGGCAACCAGGCATTGGTTACTGCGAATGAAGGCCATGCGGGCCGCATTTAATTGAAGTGGCCCCAAGGGTAGACTCTTGTAATGCAGTAAACTTTAACGCAGCAAACGCTTTGTGAAGAGAAATCAATAAAGAAATCTCTGTAGCAGCGCTTCCAGTTCACTCATCAAATATACATTGGATAAAGATTTTTAATTTTATTGAGCAAAATGTTAAATGTAAAATGTTATCAAAAGCTGGCAAATGTTAAAAAAAATCAAAATAAAACGACTCTTTTCTCAAAATTGTTTTAACCTGTATTTAAAACTGTCACTGCTGCAGCTGAAAACTGAAAAAAGCATTTATGTATATCGCATGCAAATGCAATTCAATGGCTGGGAGTGAAACCGTGAAGGTGCCAGGGGTGGGGAGGGAAATGGGTGGAATTCTAAAAGCAAAACCTCAACAAGACAACGTCAGGAGCACGAAAAACCAATGACAAATCGCAACATTTGTCAGTTTGAAAAGCATGTCAAGCGACTAAATTACCGTTGTATTCCTGTTTGTGCCGTCTCACTCGCACTTGTGTACACTCTGTCTTCGTTTGTCTCGCTTGCACGTTGTCTTTGCGCTTATTGATTTCGCAATTTTTCAAAAAAACTTGCCTTAGCTTTCTCTATTCTCGTTCTATATGGTAACTTTTTGCCATGTCTCGCTGACTTTGCTTTGTTATAGAACTCAACCGCAATTCATTTGAATTCAATTGTCAAACGGCTAACAACAAAGCTAAACTATGTGCGGGCGTATGTGTGCGTATGTGTGTGTCAAACTTCCGGCATGACTTCTAGCATAGTAAAAGCCATTGCAGCTGTGTGTTAAGTTGTGGTGCCCTGGCTAAAGGTCTTGCATTATGCATTTTGCTGGCAATTTTAATGTGATTTAGACGACAAAGACGGAGACATAGAGTGAAAGAGAACGCAAGATAGAAAGACAGATGACACCATATCATAGCCAAAATGCTTGCGGGGTCATGAACTAAGTTTATTGTGCACATTTAAATGAAATTGCTGCGCTCAATTTAAACGTTAAACGCCACAAGGCATTCACAAAAACACACACATACACACCAACTCACACTCAAACTCAGCCAGGCGACTTTATAGCAATAGGAAAAACTGTCATTGAAACAGCAGCTAGAAGAACATTCACCCGATTTCCACTGCACTGCTGCTGTTTATTCATTTCAATTCTCCCCACTTTTATTTGTGTTGCTTTATTTGTAAGGCAGCGCACTCGTTGCAATAGTTTTATGAATATCGTTTTGCTCCTTGTTGTTTTGCTGTTGTTATTATTATTGTTGTTTTGTGTTAGTCGGTTGGCTGAAATGTGTGCATATTGTTGGCATAATTGAATGGTTTTTGTTGCCACCAAGTTAGGCTTGGGCTCGTTTTCTTTTTTCCCAACGTGTGCAAAAGTCTAATGTGCCATTTGTTGACTCTTTAATAGGCGTTTTGTAATGGGTTCAGTGACTAGCAAGTGGCTTAAATTTGTCAATAAAAAGGCGCTCTTTTTATGTACTACAATATGTTCATTAAGTTTAGCTATAAATTTAATTTTTTAATGATGGCTTTGTGAAAATAAAAGTATGTAGTTCATTAAAGTTCATCAAACTTCTGGGTAATGGGTATAATTTGCATGTTACTCTACTACGGTTTTTAGAACTATAAATTACAACTTATTATTTGCCTAGTTGTATACTTGATTTATAGTCATAAAGTTTGCCTACTTATGGTTAATAAAAGAGCTCTAGAGCTAGATAAGCTTTTAATCGGTAAAGTGTATGTTTTATCTATTATGGATAAATTATGAAGAAAATATCTTTACAATGTTATTGATAAGTAATTCTTTACAAACTTTTTAATACTGTCAGCTTAGTGACTTTTCAGTTTCAAACTAAAGAGCAGTTGTTAATCGCCTCAGTGCTTTAGATTATCGCGTTAATAATTATATTTGGTGGCTTTGGCTTAACTTTCCCCAAATGCACGCTTGAACTAGGACGCTAGTTAGCAACTAACAACTACTTACCACAAGTTCGCAGCTCCAATCGCAATCTCTCTCTCAATAAACACTTGCACAGCTCTTAATTACCCAATGCAAACTTAGTCAAGGCCACAACAACTTGCTGGGGAGGACTAACTGATTGTAAGCTGTGTGTACTCCACCTGACGAGAACCAAGACGTTGAAAACGACGATGCCTGATACAAGTTGGTAGTGGAGTGTGGAGGGTGGAGGGTGGAGGGGCGAACTTGAGGTTAAGACGTGGCAGTCGCTGGAATGTCATGCAAGTTTATCAGCTTGTTCGAGTGCTGCGTGTTAAACAAAAAACGTGGCGAAACTTCCAAGTCAAAGTTTTCATGACTCCTTTGTCAATTACCTGTAGTTGGCAAGGCAGAAAGCTTGCTGCCAAGAAGCCCTGAGTACATGAGCTTGAGTATATGAACCTATTGACATTTCGATTGCGTATAACTGGGATAACTACATATGGCATGTTTACATGGCACGTGCTCTTGCCTAACAGCCTTCTCTTCAACGCTTGACTTACTCAATTAATGCGGCTGAGCAAAAACTTTTTTTTTCGGGCTATTTATTTGGTCTGGACTTGTATATAATTTACGAGCTTTGTGTGTGTGTATGTGTATGATGGCCGGACGAAGCTAATCTATCATTATTGATTGGCATCAAGTTTTTCTCCCACAATCTACTGGCATTATGTAATGGCCGCAAAATGTATGAGAATTTGTTTATAATCCAAGTCCCCAAAGTAAAACAAGCTGGAATTTCTGTACTAACCGCATAAATCTCTATTTTTATATTGTTTAATTGCAGCAGCAACCAGAGCAACAACATTTGGAGGCACTGTGGCATCACATAATTCCAGTGTCAACATGGCAAAAGGATTTAAAATTAAATTTTAAGCAGCTCCGTGTACGAGTGCAAGAGAGAAAGTAGCGGAATATGTGCAACACGTGCGCGATTTGTATTAAATATTTACAATTATAAACATACACACAAATAGCTGTATCTGTATGTGCGTGTGTATGTGTGTGTGTTAGGCACACCACTAAAGTTGCTTCGTCGCCTTGGCAAATGCCATTAAAAATTCATCTTAACGGTTATGTGTTTTGACAAAAACAAAAATCATACATGCAACAACAACAAAAATTACAGAACACAAACAGCTAAAAAAGGGCCACTGTTTGTAAATATTAAAATGAATTTATGTGCAGCGCAAAAGTTTTTAATTAAGTGAAAAAATTAAAGCAACAAAAAGGATTGAAGCAAAGAAAATAAAAAACGAAAAAACAACCAAAAACAACGAGCACAAAAATTGTCACTAACACACACACACACGCAAAAAGCCAACAAATAATTTTGCGTTTATACGCGTGTGTGTGTTCGAGTGTGTGTGTGTGTGTGCATATTTAAAATGATGTTTGTATAAACCGAAGCAAATTTATTTGCATTTTTTATGCCCATGTTGCCGCCCCTACCTGTACAGTACACACATACTACCGCATACTACTACATAGAGAATTTACGTGTTACATTTGAATTTCGCCATTTGGCACAGTGACAGAAAATATAATAATCAACAACAAAAACACACGCTTAAACGAAATGGGTTTCAACATGAAGCAGCCAGTGAAATGCACACCACTCATTTTGTGCCTCATCATTGGTACCCTGCATCTAAGCGGGATCGAGACGCACGAGCATGGAGATGGATACAAGCCAGGTAAGCACACATATATTTTTAAAGATTACATTTTGTATAATTGTTTGTCTTATGATTAATTAGATATTAAAAAGTAATTGGTGTTTTCTAACACAACCACAAAAGTGTTGCATAGTTATAAGTGTCAGAATTGCTCAGAGGGTATCTGCAATATAAAAGGGCTAATTTAAAAACGTTTATACTTACAACATTTTAATTAAAATTATTTATTAAAATTGTTCTTTATTTGATTGCTTGTGTGTGTGTGTGTGTGTGTACAAAGTACAACATTAATTGATTTTTGTTTCAATTTAAGCCACATATTTGCTTTGCTTGTGCATTATCCCATTGGTTGCATTTAAAGTTAGTGTATTCTGAATATTTGTTTAAAAGTGCTCTCGAAATTTGCTTTTCTTGTCTTATTCGCTTGACTCACAGCGGAAGTCATGAGCATTTAGCATATTAAATTTAATTATGCAGCAGAGTCATAAAATTTTAATTGCTCATTTGAAACTTTGTTTGAGACCTTTTTGTTTGCTATACCAAGAAGATGTTGCTTAGCAAGCTGTTAAGACAACAAAATGTTGATATGCGTAAGTGAGAAGGATGAGCTTAAAACAAAATTTTAAATAACTTTTTATATGATCTGAAAATTGCGCGAAAAATATATGTCATAACTTTTTTCTTACGTACTTAAATTTAATTGAACGAATGAATTGAATTGGTTAAAAATGCAAACTATAACTTTATTTAATATTTAGCTCGTAGTTAAAGAGAATATAACAATCAATTCACAGAAATCGTAACTTAGTTCTCTATTTTACCTTTGCAGCTATTCTTTAAAATTCCACTTAATTCCATGAACAATTTCTCAATTAAAAAATGTTGCACATTCTTTAAAGCGAAAAAAAATGTTTAAGCTGCACTAAATTGTTGGTCGTTATTATTAAAAACAACATTTAACTGCATTTTACAGTGCGCTGAAGTACAACATTTTTTTAATGCCCATGTTTGAGAATGCGGTAATCGTATTTGTTGTGCTTTTTTTCTGACTGAATAAACGAAAGTTGAGCTGAGCAAAAATGTTAAATTAATAAATATAAAATTATGCAATTCATACAACTTTATTATTAACTTTTATCGTATGTCCAGCAGGCGACATGTGCGCCACTCTTGTTTATAGCTCTTGTTGTTGTTGTTGTTATTGTTTTTACTCCTGTTGTGTTTTATATTTATTCGTTTTTTTGTTTTTTTGTTTCATAGTCACAAATCCAGAAACGTCACCTGCGTCACCTGATTCATTGGTTCCCTCCCTCCCGCTGGCTTTATCCCTGCGGTGGCCACTTTTGTCGAGCTGCATAAATTCTCATTTTTTATGTGTCTGTGTTGGACTTTACATTAGCAGTTGTTGTTGTTGTTGATGCTGCTGTTGATTATCCCCAGAGTGCTATATAAAAATTTGTGCTCGCATTTTGTTGTTGATCTCTTATTTTCGTTTACATGTACAAATTTATTGCGCTGTTCACATTTTCATTTAGCACCCAGGGAATTTACAAAAATTAAATGAAGTGAAGATAAATTAAGTTACTCAAACAATATCATATACAAGAGTCAGTTGTCAGTGTATAATTTACTATATATTTTAAAGAGCATTAGTTGTCTGTGCTTTAAGCAACATTCCTTCTAAAAGAGAAAAGCGCTTTAATTTCATTACACAACGCTCGTAGCTGGCGCGCTTACATAATAATTAGTAAAATAAATTTCACCTAAATACACACGAACAAACCGGGCGGGAGTGCAGAAGGGGAGGCAAAGAGTAAACAGAAGCAGGTAACCAACGTTGGCGTCGATGGCATCCCTTCGCACAAAAAGGTGCTCCAAATGGCCACGTCAAACGCACGTCCCTGCTCCACTTAGAGTTTGCTTTAAGTCCTCAACGTTGGCAAAATTATTTTCCATCATTTTTCACGCAAAAAGCGCACAAATTTTTGCGTTTGCCAGTGAGATCCTAGAACATGCAACACAGAGACGAGGCTTCGAGCGCTAGCCAACAGAGACACAACGTTCTTGTCAACAGGCCACGTTTGTGTGACTGTGTGCAAGTCGATGTCCCTGTCTGTGTCCGTGTCGCTGTCGTTGTCTGTGTTCAGGTTGGCACCAGGCACAAGGCTGGCCAGAGCCGAGTAAAAATGACAGCCAGCAGCTGCTGCTTGCAACCAGTTTTAAATGAAATCTAATTAATTCGCACACTAAACGTGCAGCTTGTGTTGCAGTTGAAGCTTGTTACATTTTCAAATGATTCGCATGCAAAGTATTTTTTGTCCTTAAATTGCAAAACAGGTTTAAATATTGTTAAAGGCTTAGTTAGTCATATTGGCTTTTAGTTTTTTTTGCATAGAAAATATATTATTCAATACACCTTGGCTTAATCTAAAAACGGGTGCACTTTATCAGTTTACGATATTCTATCATCGGAAACATTCTTAGTTAAAACTTTTCCCAAACTCTATTTGAAAAAAAATTGAATCATTAATTCTATGAAGAACAATCGACTAATAAAATGGCTAAAAGTTATTTGGCTCACACACAGATACACAAATACATGAAGTGCTATATATTGGATTTGGCTACTTGGTGGTGACCACATCAATGGCAAATGTTTTAGAGCTTAATAAAACAACAACCAAACACCCACAGAAAAGTTTAGAGCAGCAGGAATAAAGATAGAGATAGATACCTACATAGTATATATATAGTCTACCTGGGGCAGCTGGCATAACATGCGATTTCTAATTCAATTTCAGTGACAGCACATAAATAAAAGAAACATTTTAGAGTTGAAGCAGCAGCAGCCAAAAGCAGAGTAAACGAACCAAAAACTGTAAAAGCAATTCCTTGACAAAATAAAAGGCGCACAAATGTCACATTTCCCAGGCCAAATACAACCACAACTACAAAATGTTGTACACCAAGAGAAAAGGGAAGAGAAAAAGCAAGAGGAAGAAGTGGTTGCGGAAGCCGAACAAGAAGTAGAAGTGAATTGCGACGAATCGTTTACCAATTTTCTGACTGCTGCAAATCAAACAAAAAACCAAAAAAAAAAAAAAGAAACGCAAAGAAACAGAATCAGCAGCAGAAGCAGAAGCAACCAAAAAACTTTTTAAATTAACTAAAAAAACATACACACACACATAGTAAAACGGGCAGGAGAAGGAAGAGACGGAGGTAGTGAGACTGAATGAGAACGCGACACGTTGTCGCTGGTGTTGGCATTGGGTTTGAGTATTTTAGAGGAAAGTGGAAAACTTTTAGTGGCATGTTTACAAAATAAACTTCAACTTGCAAAACGACCAAAAAAAAAGAAAGAAAGAGAAATAAAGAAAAAAGCTGATTGGTACGAAACAAAACAAAAAATATGATTATGATGGGTCCTGCCTCCTGAGTCAAGTTAGTGAGAGAGAATGAGAGCCCCATTATTATTGTATATGGCATAACGACTATGACGGCCATCAGCTGACACATATTTTTCACTGCAAGGTAAGAAACACTGACTCACACACACACTAGCTAACTGACACACCCATACACCCACATACACACAGCCGCTGAGAAAAGTTTTTTGGAAACTTTTGTTTTGTTTGTTGTCATTGTGGGCCAGAAAAAGTTTTTTTTTGGTTTTGGTTTTGTTGTCGTTGCTGTTTTTTGTGCTGACAGTTGGCAAACAAAGCATAATTTTTAATCTGAATCAGACCATGCAAACATTGTTACATATGCCACTCATACACAAACACACACACTCACACACACTAACACATTCGCACACTCACATAAATAAGCATGCAGCGGCAGCCACACCTGTACATGGCTTTTAGCCTGATTGTTGATAGCCAACAAGCAACAAAAAATTATGTTTATTTGGCTTTGGCCTCGATTCGCCAAAAACAATTTTTGCAGCTACTCTGCCCGTGTACCCAAATTGCGCATACGCAGCGTGCGACACCTGCACATATTTTTTACCTCCATTTCCATTTTTATTTTCTTGTTTTTTGTTGTGACCAGCCAAAACGTGACAATATCATCAAGTGCGCACCTTTCGCTGCGTGTTTGTTTATATTGCATTTTATAGTTTTCCAGTGGTACGCACGTAGCTTAACAGTTTGAGAATTGCCACACATCATCGAGCATGCAACGTGAACTTTTTTTGTCGCTCGACTTGCAATAAAACTAAAAGTAGTTACAAAAAAAAGTACGTACAAATGTGATTCATATGTGAAAATGCCTTTAAAAGTTTTATTTTTTAAATGATATAAATGATTGACTTTAAAACTAAGGCAGAATGAAAAGTATCATACTGACAAACCATCTTTAAGTAGATTATCATAGCTTTCTCAAGCTGTCAAAAAGAAAAAACTTTTCTCCAAAGGGAGAAAAAATGCGTTAAATAAACTTTACTCTGGGTTCGCCCCTTTCAAAGTATAATAATAAATATTTTGATGAAAAAACGTTAAAAAAAAAGTAAAAATGTGGCATAAACAAATGTACGACTTTAAATATGCTGCTCAAATTTGACAGCTTAACGGTCGTGGGGCAGCCATCAAACTGACAGTTATGGAGTTTGCCCTCATATCGAGGGCGCCTTTGGGGTATATTAATATGTAGTTTGTGTGCGAGCGAGCTGAATTTGTTTTTGTTCAACTGACATTTAATGACCGCATACAACATGTTATTTGCGGTGCGGCAGCATTTAAAATTCAAGTTCATCGTGTGAGTGCTGCATATTTAAATCGACAACAGCTGTTGCTGACAGCCTGACAGTCAGCAGACCCAAAGGCAGAAAGGGAAAACAAGAAAAAAAGAACGGGAATAAACAGCAACCCAAAACCTTGGCTAGACATTAAAAAGCGCTCAGTGGCAGTACAAAAGCAGTTACAGAAGCAGACAAGACAGAAGCAGGATCCGGAAGCGTATCCGATATATATCCGGCTGTTCTGCATTAATCAGCATACGACGTGCTGGATAGACATTGTCAAAGCTTTGCTGCTATTTGCAAATTTCTTAACACGAAATTAGTCGCAATAAACAAGGCTAACAAACAATAGTGGAAGGGGAGGTACAGGGGGCTGCCTGTCGTCTAATCGAAAGCAAATAAAATGCATTGCATACCTGCATACCATAAACTGTCACTTGCATTGTCTGCCAGACGGCATGCAATCCAGACGACACGCCTCCGCCTCAACCCCGTCACTGCCAGCTTGTATACGCTTTCTGTCTATCTGTCTGTCTGTCTTGCTGTCTTGCTGTGTGGCATGCCAAGCCCTCGTTTCGTATGCACCATCGCCTACTAGCCCTGCATGCTTGGGGGGAATGGGGGCGAAGGCACGGCTATTAGCCAACGTCGCTGTATGTTTTACCATAATTTGCCAGCAGTTTCGGTTCGAGGCAACTGACACTGGCATGCGCCATCGTTTGTCGTCTCTTATCGAATGGCATACAAGTGTGGTGTGCATGTCGCACTCGACTGAACTCACAACACCAACACCACCAAACACCAGCAACACCAACAATATCAACAACACCCATTGTCTGTGTCAATTATAAATGCAAAACTCAGTGCCCCTGAGCTGCATACAGAAATTAAAATTGTTTACCCAAGACATTAATGTTCCACCTATTTAACTATTTATTTGTATATACATATATACATATTGTTGAATGTGACTGCAAAATAGTTACAACGAAATGCTTTTAGGCGACAACTGCTGCACTTTCCATGTAATTGTCAGCGGCGACGGTAAAATTGAAATGTAGTTGTAAAATGGGTTGGGGGTTAAAAGGTAATGAGGGCAATAATGTTGGCTTAAATAATGTTTTAAGTTTAAGTCTAGAGAGCTTTGTGAAAACAAATTCTTAAAAGCACTTTATGATTTCAATGTGCAGAAAATGATTCAACTTTTAAATAAGATATCTATTTATTTGCGTTTGTTGTTTTAGTTTCACAGTGAATTAAAAATTAGTTTCCAAATATGAAACATGGAGAATATAGAAGCAAGCACAAGCGCTATTTATGAAGCTTTGTGTGAGTACAAGCTTAAATTTAAAACCCACTTCAGTATATCAAACACCAACACATACACACACAGTTACACCTGGAATGAATTGCTCTCAGGTTGCGATGTGAACCAACATGGCGTGGAGCAGGAATAGTACAATAGGGAGTTGGGTGCAAAACCCAAGCAACGCTAACAAAAATAATTGAAAAGGTTTCATTGTGCGCATTTCATGTTCACGAGAGTTTCATTTGCCACGCCATCCATGTGTGTGTGTATACGTATAACACATAAATAACAAGGATCAAGCGCTAATCCAATGGCAGCGGCAAAGAGCTCTGCTAAAAAGGGGTACACGTTGTCCCAGGTAGCATTCAATGTCAGCGAATGTGGCGCTTTAAACGCTTTGATTTCATTTTTTATTTTAGCTAACACACGCACACACAGGGAGATAAATTTACACACGCACAACGACAATTGTTAGGTGTATGTGTGTGTGTGTTGAAGCCAAATGAGATGTTGGCAGCAGAGTTGGGTTGGGTTTCTAGCTCTGGGCTCAATTCAATCACAAGCTACTTACAGACAAAGCCATTACTCGACATTGCTTATATAATGAATTTCAGCAAGTGTGTGTGCGTGCATGTGTGTGGCATACCTTTCCGGGATCGAGCGACAGCTTAGCGATGCGAGCTCACACTTCCCCAGGCAGCTGCTTCCCCCTCGCTTTTGCTGTTGCGGTAGAAATAAGCAGGATTAACTACGCTTAAAAAACAACTCAATGAGATTTTCATACGCCAAAAAAATTTGCTGTTTTGCTAGGAATATCAGCGTATCAGAAATGAGTGGAACAGAACATTAAAGCAAATGAACTTTCGACTGTTGCCAAGTGTCGTTGTCCTTTTCTGAGGCATATTGCGGAGATATGATTGCCAGCAAAAAAGCGTCAATAAATGAGTGCTCATATTACTCATACGCCGCATTGTAAAGAGCGAATATTCCATTTAATATGCATTGTATTTATTGTTGCTCTGAGCTTGGCAGTATTTGTGAAGGCGTTAAAATATACTAAGTGCAAAATAAACTAACAAACATTTAACATGCAATGCCACAGATTTTCTTTGCTTCGTTAGTAGCAATATACATTTAGGATATAGTATGAAGCAAACAAGCAATGATCAAATTTTTTCACCAATCTGTGTTCAAGTATTCTACATACTATCTTAACAAACGAAAAGTTACGTTTGTTCTCTGATAAACAACTAATTTAAGAAGTAGTCTTCACAAGGCATTCCTTCAGCTTGGACCTTACTTTAACTCAACTCTGTGTTCACAAAATGATTTTGTTGGTAAGTTTCGTTGCGTTGCCTGCTTAGCGGTGCTAATGCGTGCGAATAACCTGCGGCGCCCAAGCGTTGGCAAACAACGGGCACAAATTGCCGTTACGCGCTTCAGTTGAGCAGCTTAAAGCTTTAGTCAACATAACCAGCATAGGCCATGAGCCAACCAAAATTCCTTGAAGCCTTTGTGAAAAGCTAAAACAGGGAAGAAAAAAAAGTGAACATTTTATTATATATATACAAACATTTTTTTTTTGCTTTTGGCCTGGACTTGGCGGCATTTTAAGCATTTTTGGCTGACTCTTAAAGGTGATTTTTTTGGGGTGTTCTTTTTTGTGTGTGTGTGCACAAAAATTGCTTTCAGCCGCAATTGCTTCTGTTTTATTTTATTTATTTACTTGCGAGCCACACTTAGAGAGTAGGCTTTAAGTTGGGGTGAAAGGTGAGCTCGTTTCGTGTTCCTTTTGTTGTTGTATACTGGCCGCTTACTGATTGAATTTTCCGAGCGAGTAATTTTTAAATTGTGCCTCGGTCAAAAAGATAATTCAATTTTAGTTTACAATTTCTATTACCCTGAAGTTGTCGAGTTGCGCAGTCCGCTGGTTTTTCAAGAGTTTTTGCGGCTTTGCTGCCAGAGTCTATTTATGTGCATATTTATTTCTGTGGGTGCTCAATTTTCAGCCTGATTTATGAGCTAAAAGACTGAGTGGGCCAATTGTTGTTGCTGCTTTGGCCTTGGGCCAGAAAACGAAAAGTTCTAACAAACAGGTGGTAAAAAGAATCTCTTAAGTGCCCGAAAATCTTATGTTTTAAATGCTTATGCGACTTTCTGTTAAAGGTCTATAAATTGTGCATATTTAAGCTTTGCTCTTATACCTGACTTGCATTTTGAACAGTCATGGCAACAATCCCATCTGGCTGAACTTGAAACACTTCACATCTTATGTACAAAAATGGGAGGGGGAGAGAAAGGACACACACTGCAGCAAAGTGTCCTTATCAATGACAATCGTTAAATGTCATGTTCAATGCTTAAATGCAGACCAACACACACACACACACACACACACACTCGCACACCACAAAATGCCACAATTTGTATGCATTATGCTTGCCTGCAGATACAGCTGGAAGCACAGTGGGCGCGGAAGCAGCAGCAGGAGAAGTTACTTTGGCATCTACAAGCGTCAGTTAAGAGCTGCAAACTAAGCCAAAAATGCCACAAAACATTTACCATATATCATGCATTTTTACGTACACTTTTAGCCACTTTCGTAGCATGTATTTGTGTATCTCTAGCTGCAAGGGCAACTGCCTGACTGCCTGACTGCCATTCTGTTAGCTGTCCTTGCTGTTGTTTTTGTTGTTGCAACTTTTATGCGAAACTCGTAATTTACACATGTAGTCGGCAGCAGCAGCAGCTACAACAACTGCGTTTATCTGGCAAAAGCTGTGCAAGCTGAGCTTGTCCCTGAACTCGGTCTGCTTGCTGCTTGCCCACGCCGCGTATGTGTAATATGCGGCTAAAGTTGCAGTTCCAGCTGCAACATCAGCAGCATTAACATTTTGCCATTTGTCTCTGTTACTCTGACTCTAAAAGTCCGACTCTGACTCTGGCTCCTATATATCATTTATGTATTTACCTATTTTGAGCTAGCTGGTTTAACAACAGATTTAAGCCCAATCGATTTTTTTGGCAGCCTTAATAACAAATTCAACTCGCAGGCGCTTTTATTTGCTGTCCCAAACAACTTTCCGTTTTTATTTTATGTATCTGTGAGTGTGAAGTTGTATGCTTGTATTAGTTAAGCTGTTTATAGTCTTGCCATTGTTGTTGTTGCTATTCTTGTGCTGTATTCTCCAAACAATTTACTTCTAAATTGATGAAATAAATTTTCCAACACACTTATTTTTGTGTATTACATTTCTTTTTTCCGCTGTATGTGTATTTCGTGGAAATAGGCTCAATCTTCTTCTTGTTGTGTTTTTCTTTTGCTTTCTTAAATTTTCTTTTTTGGCTGATAACTGAGAGCCTATTTGAGGGGCCTCTTCTAATCGCCTCTTTTGCGCAGTATGTTTTCTATTTTGCCGAGCTAAGTGGCAGCTGTAATTGATGGTCAAGCTTAGATACCATGTTTAAACATTTCCTGTTATCAATTGACATGTTCATCTATAGATTACTTAGAACTTTACTAAGCTATGGACATGTGCATTCATATTAAGAGTATTATATATATTTATTTGCTTAGAATTCCATAAGTTCTATCAGTCACAATTCATTAAGCGTATGAATACAATAACAACATTTCTATGCTCAATTTGAATAGTCACATATTTCCCAAAAATTCATTGAAGTTGCATTAAAGTTAAATTAGCAGATGGCGTCTTAGAATGGGCTCCAATAATACTGTAAGCTAAGAAGTTGTACAACTGTGGTCCTAAATATTGAGCAACGAAGTTGTTCAACTGTGGTCCTAAATATTAATTACGCAATAACATTATTCTATGTAATTGTAATAATATGAATAATTTAATTTATTTCCAAAGAATCACCGAGTAGGCCACAGCTGGCTCACGAACAGGGACAATTTATGTTATTTATACAATAAAGCAGATGTTGCCTTTGCCTCTGACTTTCCTCAAAATTGCTCATTACAACAGTGCGTATTCATTGTATTCTCTGCTCACTGATTCAAGTGAAGCCTTTCGAATTTGTAATATTGTTATTTACACAAATCCAGACAGTCGGCATCAACTAGCTGAGATCAGCTGTTGCATGCAGCTATAGGTAACCTTGCCAAATGCCACTTTAACATTTTTAATGGTTGCCTGTGAGGCCAGTGTGCATAAATATAGTTTTGAATGTAGTACATATGTGTAAAAACATACTTGTGCCTTGACACACTTCATTAGCATCATGGTAAGACTTTCGAGCGCTCGAGCACTTCATCTCTCTCTCTCTCTCTCTCTCTGTCTCACTCTGTTCATTGCCACTGCAGGTGCATCCTTGGTTGCCTGCAGTTTTTCTAGTGCTTGTAAATTACACTCGAGTGACATAAGTCGTCATCATCATCAGCTAACGGTGAGAGCAAACACACCACAACATGCCAGATGCTCTCTCCTTATGCATACTTTTCTTGCAACTACCTTTACATCTTGTACTTGAATGCCACATATATATTTGCCAGAAATTGCCTTTGCCATCTTCATCTTTCCGCTTTTGTATGTTTGTGCAGACATATTAATTTGACCTGAGCTAAATACTCGGCATGTGTATTGTGTATGGTCTGGAAGGAACTCACCTAGCCATAAAGATATGTCCGTCTCGTCGTTATCTGTAGAATTTTTAATGATTTTCGTACATTTAGCTTGGGCATCTTTTGTTGTCAGCTTCTTTGTTGGCAAACATTATTCTTGTCGTACACTTTAAGCTGGCCATTATTAAAATACGAGCTGATAACAATTTAGCTGCAAGCCCAAAGACAAACACAAGCCAAGACTTACACACAAACTCACCCAAACACACACATAAACATTTACTTATACACATGCCGGCATTTTCTTGGCTTTTGCTGTCTGGTTTTGGTGTCCTTTTGGAGCGTTGAACTTGTCTTCTTTCTATGCATAAGTTTTGGGGACTTTTGCCGCGTAGGCGAATTTCAAATGCCTCTGGATATCTGTCTGAGTGCCTTATGCAAGGTCAGCGAAAATTTCACTCTATCGAATGTTTCCGCCCTCTTTCTCTGTTCCTTTCACACTTAAAGCTGCGGTTGTTTTCCGCCCTTTAAATTGATTTTTTTTGTCGGCCAACCACAGAACGTGATTGAACGAATAACTAAACCAATTTTGGCAATTTTAACAAACCAAAAATGAATATATACACACACACACACAAGCAAAACCCACTTATTTTTTTTTTTTTTTTTAATAATAATAAACAACGCGTAAAATTATCAATTAAAATGCCAACCTGGATGTTACCTCACTTCTGCGCTTGTGCCACCCCGGCGTATGCGTTGTTTTGCTCAAAATTTTTATTTATTTTCGTATTTTTAATCAAGTGTGGCGCATTGAGTGCTTTTGTGGGCGTGGCACAACCACAACAAAGTGTTAGGCAAGTTAATTGATATGTAGACACCGCCAAAAAGCCGCCAAGCTGCCAAACTCCTGCCTGCCTCACTCCAGCATCCATGCGACACCCTTTTGAGATATACATATGCATGTGCGTGAGGCAAACCTTTTGAAATATTAATGAAATCAATTTTGGGCGCAGAGCTCGAAGCTGGCATAGATTGCCGAGGGCATTGCCACAAAGAGAGTGTATGCATATGTGTATGTGTGTGTGTCTGCGGCATGTGTAGTATGTGTGTGTGCGTGCGATTGCATCAAAATACGATTCGGTTATGGTAATGGCACTCTACTGGCCGTAGTACTTGTGCATGCAAAGTGAACCAACAATCCCTATGAAGCGATTTGGCCAGCGGTCATGCGGTGATAAATGCTTATGGCGAACTAATATTGACCTTTTCCAGTGCTATTCAATTTCATGGTTGGGCAAAAATTACAAAGAGAGCCTTTACTATCATATTCAAAAACATGGAATAGAAAAATGTTTCTATTAAAGTAACTAGTTTTTATGACATTTAAAAATACATACCATAAAAACCAATTATAACGTAGAGAAATTATTTCTTAACTTTAAAGTAAGCTTGTAAAAAGACTTACCCAGGAAAGATACCAATACTTTAAAGAATTCCTTGTTCATTTTATGCTGCCTGCTTTGCCGGAGCATATAATAAACTATAGTCTTAAAGTAAAGCATGGCTTCTATTGTTACCTCTGGGTCAGGTTCTGCAGGCGTGCTGAAGTTGTGAATGGCACAGCCGTTGGCTGTCAGATTTGTGTTACTTTCGCCCGATGTCACCTGACGCTTGCAGTCTGCTTTAGGTAGTATGTGCATTTAAGAGGCTGTTCTTGTGTGTGTTTGTGTGTATGGGTGTGTGACATAGTTAGCTTGGGGTTGCTTGAAGTTCAAGCACCTTAAATAAGTGCGATTTATCAATGCGGTGCAAAGGGCAAAGGCAGACGTATTCGCGCAGCCGCAAAATTCCATTTAAAATGGGCAACAGCTGTTGCCACATTAGCCACAATCAGCGTAGAGTGAGCAAGAGAGATGGCAATAGAAAGCGGGAGCGAGCTCCTTGATGAAAGCCTTTCACATTGAAATTGAAAAGGGGCTACTGTTGAAATGGCTGCCAGTTGTGGCAAAGTGGCCCCCAACACAGCTGCTGCCAGTTGCTGGCGCTGCCAGTTGCTGTTGCTGCTGTGGCTAAGCGCAAAATTAAGCAAATTAAAAGCCGCACACAAAGCACCAGCTGCATAACTCATGTGTGTGTCCTGTGCGACCTCTACATGTGTGTGTGTTCTTCACCATCCTCTAACCTAAGTCTGTGTATGTGTAAAAAAACCGCAGCTCAGGGTCACCTACATATATGGTCCCCACACACACACACAGCGAAGCACCAACAAAAAAAAAGGAAATGCCATTGAAAAATTTTCGCTTTGGCTGCCCGTTTTTTTATTTTTCAGATTTTTATCAAGCCCTTTAGCTTGGAAGGCCCCACACCTCATCCCTTGCTCAACACAATTGCGCTCAAAATCAGCGCTTAAAAGCCGTTGACGTGCAACATTTTCTTTTTTTTTAATTTCTTTGGTTGATTTTTTTTTTTTTTTGCGTTGGAGGCAACCAAAAGGCTGCCAAAAACATTTAAATTAAAATTCAGCGCAAAATAAAATGGCGAACAGCAATAACAACAAACACAAATATAACGTACTTTGAATACCCTTTGGAGTTAGATTATATGAACATAATTATGCAGAAGTTAACATTTTTTGATTTTTAATAGCCAGACGACTTATGTAATTTAGTAAAAATTTGAATGGAACATAAAAACTTATTTTTCAATAGATACTAAGTATAAGGTACTTTAGCTAATTAAAAAAAGCCATTGAACCCAAATTTAAATAGTGTAATATTACAAAATGCAAAAGTGAGTCGAGAATTTACCATGGCCTTGGTTGTGGCAACAGCAGCGGCAGCATTAACTGTTATTGTCGCGCGTGGGCATTGGGCGCAACGGGTGAGGAGGAGAAACGGGGCGTGGTTGCGGGCGTTAGGGTTTTTGGATCGAAATATTCGCAAAGTGTAAGCCGTTTAGCGCTCTTTGATGGCCATGCCAGTAGCAGTCGCAAAATTTATAGCATGATTTTAGGCTGCTGTACATTTCGGGCTGGCAAGGCTTGCAGCAGCAGCAGCCGTAGCCATAGCCAACAATTGGGCAATTTCCAAAAGGCAGCCGCCAAACAAATGACAGTTTAAAGTGCGTGACACACACACATTCACACACACAAATCTCCTGTTGCTAGTTGGCTGCAGGCAAAGCACTTTGGGTGCATGTTTAATGGCATTTGTTGCTAATCAATGAATAATTTATGGGCCAAGGTTTTGCTGCCTGCTGGCACTACACCAACAATAACAACAACATCAACTGCTAACAAACACACAAAAAACACACACATACATGCTGTTGCAGTTTGGACTGTTTCTTGTGCGTGCTGTGCACTGTGTAAAATCATGTTTTAAACTATTTGCCAGGACTTTTCACTGCTTGTTGTCTAAGTGTTGTTGTTGCATTTGTGTTTAAGTGTTGTTGTTGCATTGCCTAATGCGGTTCGTGTTTTTGTTTGGCGTTGGCTTACACATTCCCATCGCTTGTTTAAGCTAATGCCTTCATGCTGTTCTCGTTTTTGTAGTTTCTTTTGTTGTGTCGCATTTAATATGCAATTTTTAATAGCGCAATTATAATTTGCATGTTGTAATAGTTTTTCTCTTTTTTTTTATAGCATAGCAAAGCACTTTGAAACATTAATATATTTTTGGTGGGGTAACGATACAAGTACTGGGAACTGCAAAAGCTGTGCACAAGTGGCTGGAAGGAGGTAGAAAATGTAAATGGGGGTTGAACAAAAAGTTCCTTTTGGGGTTTGAATAAGGGAAAATAATTTTTATAAATGTCAACAGCAAGAAAATACAAAAAATAAATGATTTGTTTATTAGTACAAAATGTTATTTGCTAAAAATATTAAGGTACAAACATATTAGATAGAAAATTCAATTAAAAACTTGTTAAAAAGTTTATATAAATATTTACGGATTTTAACAGACAGCAACTCCTCCCCTCAACAACGAAATAAAGTATAGCAAGAAAATAAGTCAATTAAAACTTATAATTAAAGTCCATATACTTATCGCCCGTTTACTTTGTTCTTTGTACATACTGTACTACTAATTGTTTCCTGCTCCCCTCTCTCTACTAGTTTGATCAAAGTTCTTTGAAGTCCCTCATTTCCTTAAATAATTTACGAGCCAAGTGTTGAGTATAGAAAAAAAGAAACATATCAAACCCCTCACCACCGCACGCTTAAATTGCAAGTACAAGACGATTTTTCATTTGAATAATGTAAAGCACATCGATCGATAGTTGAGCTGTCGCTTCTTCGGGTTGAGCAACAAAATAAATTGACTGTTTAATATGGCTAGGCCACAAATAAGTTAAGACAATCGATGGCAATTCGCATTAGGCACAAAGTGTCACTTGTGGCTGTGCATAAAAATTTTCTGGCAATTAATCTTGATAAAGGCTTTTCAGCAATCGCAATAAACACGGCAATAATCATAACTAACACAAAGACAACAAACGTCTAGGGCCAACTACAACTACAATACACAAATAACTTGGCCAAGTCGGAACAGAAATAACCGAAAACTTTTAGACAGCATATAGAGGGAGAGGGGGATCAGCATAGCACACACATGTGGGGCATTTAGCCGTTAGATAAATGTTGACGAGGTCAATGGGCGTAAAGCGGAAGTTATGGCCGGGAAGCAGCCAACCCAGCGACACGTTCAAATAAAGTAGATGCCAGCGGCAACTTTGGGCCATTAGTAGAGCGAGAGAGGGAGAGAGTATGAGGGGAGAGAGTTGGAGAGACAGGCTACACGGGCATTACGTGCCCAGCCAATAATCTCTGTCAACATCAATTTGGAGCGGGGCCTGAGCAACTGAAACTAATTAAATGGTGTCCCATAAATTGCACATTAAAGCAAATTTATTGCATGCCCCGAAATCGAAATTATTGCCAAAGTCGCGAGACGTTTAATAAACTTGGCCCAACAATTTGGCCAGCAACTTGGCAAACGTGTCGCGATCGTAGCATACTTTACAGCTTCAGCCAAATTGTGATTTATGCGCCAGCTTATCAGACTGCAGAGTGAGAGAATAAATATGTTATTGCCTGTAAGTTCTCAAGAGTAAAACAATTCCACTCAACTTCTATTTCCATCTGCTAAAAAGCTGGCTAACTCCATTTGGTCATGGCTTACCTTTTTTGCACTGTCTCTTTTTCTGATTTTTGTTGAAGTTTTCCTTTCCGTCATTTGGCATTAGCACAGCTCTTGTTAACTCAACAACAATTTGTGCTAACGATGTCCGTGAGCTATCAAAAAGAATGCCATTCAACATGGCACGTGGCCTCACCGGTCCGTAACTACGTATGTGTGTGTGTGTGTGTGGGGTGTATGTTTATGGTGTTTGCGGTCACCGGGGCCTTAAGCCCTTGGGTTTCCGTGTGTCTCTGTGCAAAAGTTTGCTCGATTGATTTTTCATTCAAACATCATTCTTCATTGTTGCGCTAGATGCCACTCAAATTGATATTTTCAACTTGTATTTGTATTATTAACAAATATATATTTTTTTTAATCAGGATTTTTTTCTGTCAACTGCAAAAATTTGCAAAGCCTCTTGATGTTATCATCTTATGCAGCCCTGATAAGCTGCTGCACGAGCTGTCAGTGTCTGAGTTCTATGGCCGTCATTTTCCTGCAGCTGACAAGCTTTGCAGTTGACTTTAAGATAGTGTAGCCGCGGCAAATACCGCAATATTCAAACAGTCAGTAAATTATAATAGATTACCGAGCTTAATTCACATGATAAAGCTGACCTGCCTTAAAGTAAAAATATTTTTGAGAGATTTTCTCTTGACTCTTTTATTTAATCGCAAGCTGTACAGATCCATTTAAAATCTTTAAGGCCAGAGCAAGCAAGCATTCCCTTATTTCAAGTGCCGTACTCACTAGCTAGCCTTAAAGAAGTTTGACTTTGTGTGCAAAGCCAACTTATCACACATTCGCCTAGTTATCCAATATCAGCTGTTTGTTTTACATCTCCCTTTTTTACTTTGTGTGCAGCTGCTGCTTCTGTTTCTGCCTAGCACTTTTGCACGGCTCGAAGCTGGCCAATGCGGTTTTCATTGCTGCCATGTGGCAAATGCGACACAAAGTTGCTTGCTGTATGCCGGCAGCTGTGCAAGCAACACCCAATAGACCATAGACAAAACTATGGTTCTCCTACTACTGCTTCTACTTTTTTTCTCTGCAAGCAAATCCCATTTTAGGTACAAAACCCAGCTAGTGATACTGCTGCTGCTGTTCTGAAAACATTGTCACGTGGTTTTTGTATTTTGTTGCATCTGAGGACGAAGGAAAGGTGGACAAGAGAAGAAGAGAATGTGGATATGGCCATGGCCAGATTGCTTACCTGACTGTCAGTCGTTGCTACTGCTGCTCTGGGCGGGTGAACACTATTTTTTTTTCTCTGCTCTCCCTCTCTCAGTTGTTCCCTGTATTCCTCCATTGTAGTCCGCGTGGAGCCACTGCAATAAATTCCAAGCAACTGTACGTGTAGCATTGTCAGGCAAGCGGCATTGTGCTACAAGTTTATTTTGTTTGTGTTTGTATGCGTGTTTGTTATTGCTATTGTTGTTGTTGTTGGTGGTGGTGGGCGCTACTGTTGCTGATGCTGCTGCTTTCGTTGTTTAGGGAAATTGAAATAAATGTGTGTGTAAATGCGTCAAAATGAAGTTCTGAAAATGTTTTTTCACAGTGACAAGTGTCAATTAGAAAATGTTCAATTACATTAAAGCAGCAAGCAACAACAATAGTGCGCAAATATAATAGCGTAACAACAGCAACAACAAGCACAACCAGAACCACAACAATAGCAAAAGCAAGTGGTTCTTTGAAACAGGCAGCCACTACTTGGAAGCTATTGTCGTTGTCATTGGCATTGTTGTATCCTTGCACAGCATGAAGATAAACCAAAGCAAAACGACAGACAGACCGATAAAAAGAGAAAGAGAATGAGACAGAGAGAGAGTGAACTAAATAGAGGGAGCCAGAGTAAGATATACAGTCTGGGAGATAAATGTAATTAGTGGCACTTAGAGTTAGCTGGCACAAAAGTTGGAACTGGGCAAAGCGATCCCTTTGTTTAAGATGGACTGATGGCAAGTAATGTGGCGCAGCATAGATTGAACCATTAATTAACATGTATAAGCTACAGATTCAAAAGCTTACAACATTATAATGGCTTCAGTAGTAAATAACTATTGCACTTAAATAATTAGTTTTGTGGCTTGATTTTTAAAGTTCAAAAGTTTATTTAGGTGTTTTATCGCACTATAATCAAATTATGTATGGAAATATTTCACTTACGCTCAATTATATTTAGCTTTATGGTTAATTAATGAATAATGATCATCATTATTCTATTTTTGCCTATGTGTGTGTGCGAACACATTTCAAGTGTCATCTTTTGCCACATTTTGCCTAATATACTGTCTACTAATTAAATAAAATATTAATTAACAAATTTGCTTGTCTCTTAGAGGCACAGACAGAGGTAGCAGCAGCCCTAAAGCTGTCATTTGCCGTCTTGCAATTAAGCAAAATGATAAATCTATCATGAAGTGAAGGTGAGAGGAACAAATTTAATTGCTGTGTGCGTTCAGTGGGCCACAAGTTGGCTGCACATTGCGTATGCGCGATAATTCCGTTTACCATAAACCCAAAATCGCATTTTTGAGCTGACTGCAACTTATTCGCTGGCATTTATAATATGCTCATTATTTGTATTTGAATAGGCACTCCTCTGCCTCTCTCTCTCATTCTCTTTATAATTCTCTTTCCCTCTTTAGCGTTCTCTAATGCACATCTGTTGTGTGTTTGGTTGCTGTTGTTGTTGCTGGGCTGCTTGGTTGGCTAACAACAAATTGAAGGGAAATGATTCCATTTCATGCTAGATTAAACATGTGTCCACATAATTTATCGATTATTTATCATGTGGTCGTCCCGTTTGTTTGTGGACAAAGTAAAGCAGCGCCTGCCGGCCATTACACTGCGACAACTATAAGCGTTTGTCTCTATTTATATATGTATGTACGAGTGGGTGTGTGTGGGTGTGTGGTATGCTTAGGCTTTTGCGCTACGTTATTGCGCACACAAGTGCAAAATTAGAAAGAAAAGCCTAGCCCAAGGCGCTTTCGAGCTGTTTTCTTCATTCTATTTCCCACTCCCAAGTTCGCAGTAGTTGTTGCTGTTGTTGTTGCTGTTGATGGTGTAGTTCTTGTTGTGGCTGTTGGCGCTTTGCCTTGTTTTTTTCACCATGCTATACGCATTGCATTTTTACCACACACAAACTCATATACAGCGTGTGGAAAAAACATGAAAATGGCAGCCATTTTGTAATCCGCATGCGGCTGGGTAATCACCTCATCCAGCTTCCCTTACGTGCGGCGGCTTTGGCCGGGTTTTTGTGGCACATTGGCGCATTATGTGGTCGCCACTATAGATGTTGTGATTTTGTTTTCGCCGCTTTTTTGTTTCTATCCCTTATTATTCCTATTTTTTGTTTTTTGTGCTGGTCAGTCCCTGGCCATTTGATCGATATTTTAAAGCTTAGCTAAATGTGTGTGTTTGTGTGTGTGAGTGTGGCTGCATTAAGCACATAAAACTATTTCAGCGAGAGCACCACAATTGCCAGCTTTGTCTGCTTAATGCGCATTATAGCACAGTTTAGAAAATAGTCCACGTACGTGGTCAGCGAAATAAACAGTTATCACATTTGTCACGAGTTTTCATAAATACGACAAAGAATAAAGTTGAATTTGTTTTATTATTACTTCAAATACGTAATTTGACTTATCCTTATCTTTACTTTCCTCTCGTTGCAGATGGTGAAATTCTGCGCGTGCTTGTCAATAATTCGGCACAAATCAAATGTGATGTGGGCTCCAGTTTGCCGGATGACAAAGTGCTGCTGGTTGTTTGGTATAAAAACAATTTGCCAATCTATAGGTAAGTTTAGCGTTGTAGTAAATTGAACTTCAATCTGAACTTCAGACTTATTGTTGTCGCTTCTTTTACACACACACTCACAATACTTGACAGCTATGACACACGTGGCGCACACGCTGGAACACCTTCGCATTGGCGAGATGAGGAGGTGCTCGAGGATCGGGCTGTCTTTCGCACGCACAAGGAGCCAGCGGAATTGATTATAAATCCGGTTAAGGTAAGCAAACCCAAATAGCCATGGCCAAAGCTAAAGTGTCAACAATACAACATTCCATAATTGAATTTTTTTTCGTGCCCTTCCCAAAACACAATGTAGGAAAAGGATGCGGGCAACTTTCGTTGTCGTGTGGACTTTTAAGCTGTCGCAGACCAGAAACAGCAATGTCAATTTGGAAGTTGTCGGTGCGTATATATAATATTGATTTACTTTGGGGGCTTATATATAATTTTAAAGGTACTGAACTATTATGTTTAGAGTTTTTATAATAGAGATATATATTTTAAGCACTTATTTAAATATATTGCAAAGTCTAATTCTAAAATATAAACTTTTCTAATACATTTTATAACAACGTAATGAGTTTGAAATCAAAGCCATAAATTAATTAATATGCTTGAATAATTTGTTAGTGCAATTTAATGCAATTTATAATTATGGCGTTAATTAGAGCTTAACATACATATTTTAGTCACTAAACCAATATAGTGAATTAATTATTATGCTGAGTACCAAATATTTTCAAATTTAATGCGAGTTCCCAACTGCCACGCTTTAAGTTCAAAGAACTCATTTTATATGTACACACACGTGTGTTGTGCATTATTTACACGTCAAAATGTGGTACCAACAAAAAAGCCATTAACATTTATTGGTTACTTTTATTATTCAATGTTTTTGTACACATAAATTAGCTGAAATGATTCTTCGGTTAGCCGCAAAACATTTATATTAATATGCAAAAATATACATATGTAAATATTTATACATACATATTTAAATAAAATAATGAATTCAGTTGTTCTGTAAAATGGAATAGTTTTAGTTCATTCCGTTTGATATTGTTAAATGCACAAATTATTTGTGATTTGCGGCTTGCAAATGTTTGATAAAGTCAAGTTGGGTCATTTAATTGACTGTCAATTGATTGTCATAGTGAAAATTGTTTCCCCTTCTATTTTTATAGTTCCCCCGCAGCAGCCAAACATTTACAATGAGCGACGAATGAGGATTGATTCCCGAGCGGGTCCTTACGAGGAGGGCGGAAGTCTGGAGGTCACCTGTGTCGTCTATGGCGGTAAGTAATCGTAAAGCGATAGAACTTTGTCTGTGGCTGTTGTGAAATGCAATTAAAGTTTACAAGCATCGTTAAGACATAAATATTCGTGCACGAAAAGTTATCAGAAATTAAAATCGCGCTCAGAAATGGAAAACAATTCGCTCGACTGTCGGATTTGTGGGGAACGGAGGAGGTTGGTGAGCAAACAAACCAACAATGGGTAGCGGCATAAACAACAAATAATAAATAAGGTAAATAAGGTTGAATTGTAAGGCAAGCGACAACAAAAGTCAACGAACAAAAAGCCAATTGAAAGCGAACGCCAAATGGCAAGGAGAAAACGCCAAAGTCAATTTCTCAAATATACAACTTACACAAAAGGATTAAAAATTACCAAGGCACAGAGAAAAAGAGAAAGGGTGTAGGGGAGGGGGACTCAAAGTGCAAACGAAATGCAAAGAATGAAAAAGCTGCCTTTGAGCATAGTCAAACAATTGTTAAGCAAATAATGTGAGGGGCAAGGCGGGCCAGGCGGCTGGTGGCAGTCAACAGGCAATTTCCAGCATCGAAAACATGGGCGACAAGCTGACAACAGTTACTTACAACGCACACATACATACGTACACATAACACTTAAGTCAATTGTTGATAATGAAAGCCAAAAAAAAAAAGAGAAAAGAGAAAGGAAAAGAAAGAAAACTCAACGCTGGGCATTGTGTGGGAATACCGGAGAGCCTTGTGTTTCAAGCCGGAGCATACACAACAATGGCTTACACTTACAGTAAGTATGTCACACTCAACACTAGCAACAACAACAAAAGCAACAACAGCAACAACAATAAAGTGAACAAGCTAGCAGCAATCGCGTGCTTTATCGCTGCGGACTGGTGAAACTCTCTGGCCCAAAACGGAAGCGAAACCACTTTGAATGGTTTGACATGTCAACGTTGACATAAAATAAATCACCAGCAAAAGAAAACTGCACTCAAAAAACTGGCAACTAGGCTATTGCCCAGGTTCTCATAGTGGTAGTTGTTGGGGCGGGTTTTTAGCTTAACGGGTTGACCAAACCCACCCACATTCCTGACTCCCCAATCTTCGTCAACAACCACAAAAAAGAATTGGGCACTCAAACAGTTGTATGTGCCAATTAAACGGGGCCAACAATTGTTGCTAAATGTACGACAAATGTGAGTATTTATGTGTGTACACTGTACAAATACATACAAATGCCAAGTTGCTGACAGAAGGCAAAGGGTTGGTTTTTGGAGAAGTGGTGAAATGTGCTTTAAACTTGTTCAAAAGTTTCCCGGCAAGGAGTTGGTCAAGCCCATGGTGACAGCTAAACCGAAAGCCATTTCTGTTGTTGGCCTAAGAGTAAATATTAAATGAGCAGCGAATGAAAGCTTTATAAATATTAATGAATCGAATATTTAATTTTGGAAATTTATTTTAAATTACACTTCTACAGTAATGTATTTTGGCATTTAAATTTAAATACTATATTATTAGTGTTTTTAAAGTGCTGGCTTTGAAATTAGAAATTAAATTTAAAGAACGAAACAATATTTTCCTATTCCATTTAATTTAACACTCCAATTGCTATGGGAATGAATTGTAACGTTGACAACGTTGACCCAGTTACATTCAGTATTATTCATTGCCGAAATTATGTGTCAATTTGAAAATGAATGCAATTAAATGCTAAACAGAATGGGGAAATAAATTACTAGCAATATGCTGGCATTATGCTCAGCAGGCAATCAGGAAAGACAGGACAAAGAGTACAAATTCGAAACCGGCGCTCAACATGCAAAGTCCATTACAAAAATTGCAATTGTGTGGGCTATAAAAACGAATAAAAAAGAATGAAAGCAAACGAAATAAGAGCTAAAAAGTTGCCACTTAAAGAAGTGCAATCAGCAGAAGTAAGTCAATGCGGAGAAGTTGAGTTCAGTAGAGTTGACGACAATGGGAATGGGAATGGCAATGAATGTGCGCCTATGCCAAGTAATTTGTGTTGGCTACGGCTTGGTAGATTAAGGGTGTGTGAAATCGACAAAGTAGCACTAAATTTTATTGCAGCCAGCAGAAGGGGAGAAGGGTGGACGAGCGGACAACAGTTGGCAACAGTTGCAAATGAGCGCGACACGCCAATGGAGCCCAACGAAAAATTCCAAGCTGTAGAAATAAAGTTATAAAGCCGCACAGTCTGTGGAGGTAGTAAAAATTACGCTCACCAGCCCCAAAAAAGAAACCATAAGGCATCATAAGGCTTTGCACTCAGCATTGTGACTAGATGGCAAAGCTAGTATAAAAGGACTTGCCTCGCCTTGGCTACTAATGCATAATATTTTGAGTTGCCTACTTTTTTGGCACGTCATGAATTTAACACGCGGCGGATTTCGTTGGCTAAAACGCTTCAACACACATTCTTCCCAAAGTTGCCTAGAAAAACAAAAACAATAACAATTGCTTAAGTGTGTGTGTGTATGTGTGTTGCAAACGGAAGTGCAGGCGTTTTCCGCTTTTGCCAAAGTGCGCGGCTGACATAGTAAAAATTTTTCATTTTTCTTTCACTCTTGTTGTTATTGCCATCACACCCTTCCCCTTCTTGGTTGGTTGTTGTTGTTGTTGATGTGGCCAGGTTGTTGGCTACAAAATTGTGTGCATTTTTATTAAAATTTTTACCCAGTTGTATGTTTTTTTTTGTTCACCCCATATTTGAGAACGGAAATGTAACAATACGGCGAAACCTGGCAAGAAATTGTTTACCACAAAGCGAAGGGAAACTAGTAGAAAAAAAAGCTTTGCTGTAAAATGCATGCTACAAATTTTGTTGCATCTCTTCTGGTTGTTGTAGTTTTTGCTGGTTTTGCATAATTTTTGTTGTTGCTCATTTTGCACTTATTGCGAATTCCTTTCAATGTGGCATCTTTTAAGGGCAGTTTGCTTTTTCTATGCAGTTTCTGTAAAGTTATCAACGGCGAAGTTCGTTGAAGTGCAATGGATCAGTACTTAAACTAATTATTGTTTCTAAATTTTATCTTGAAAGGATTTTTCCAACGGAAGTATATTTGCAAAGAATAAAAATTAACTAACATACAATTATTTTAAGTGTTTTTCTTTTTGCACACTTAAGTGATCACAGATTTATAACTATTGGTCCTTCTTTTAGTTAGCTGAAAACTTGAATTGAAAATCATGCGCCGCAGCCAGCAAAGTTTTTGACCTCATGCTGAAAAAGTCTGTTATTGTTCCAACCAAATGCGGTAATACCCAGTGAACAAGTCGCAGACCACTTCCCCACTCAAAACAGTCTGCCCCTCCCTCTGGTGGTTGGAGCAAATGACAACTTGGCAATTCAAGAAGAGATTGAATGGAAGTTGGTTCCTGTTTTTGTTTGCTGTTTGGCTCGCAGCAGCTCTCTTAAAGCAAAAGCAGAAGCCAACAGCAGTCTTTAAATTTATTTTACAGCTTCCTCAATGGTCGTTGGCTGGGCACAAAAAGCCAAATGCCAAACACCAGACACACAAACTAAAAAAAAAGAGACACGAAGAGAGAGAAAAGGAGCGAAAGAAACTGCTGAAAGTGTAGAAAAGACAACAGCATAAAAAATATTTATGTGATTTGTGCATTTTTGTAACTATCAGCAGCAGCAGCAGTCATGGCAGTTGTTATTGTTGTTGGTGTTGTTGTTTTTATCTTAGACATACATATTTTTTTGTGTTTGCCTGCATTTTGTGTGCTTGCTGTCGCTGCTACAGCATGTATCACCCACACACTGCAGCTGCAAAAGATGCAAAGATATGCTAAACTAAACAAGCAAATATTTTAGCATTGCATAACTAAGGCAAGTCCAAACACACACATATGTGTGTAACTCTTCTCTCTGCAATTCTCATTCTACTTTTGTTCATTCTCTCATATGTGAGCAAATAGCACAATGAGCAACGAGAATTCAGCAAGCCGACGCATGCATTAGCGAGTGTATGCTTGCGCTCAAAAGTGCGCTATGGCTTTAAGTTGGCCCAAAGTCAGCTCAAAAAGCACAAGTACAAAAAAAAAAAACGTGTATGCAAACTAGCACGCATTTGAATGCGGCTGCTCATTAGGGCTGGCAGGGAGGTGGCGGCAGCGACAGCATGGCGTACTTGGACTGGGCGTGACAAAGAAATGTTAAAATGTCGCTGTTGGCACAAAAACCCGTTTTGGACTGTTCTAAAAATGGCGTTGCACTTGCAAAAAGAATAATAGAAGATGAAAAAAAAAAAATATAAGCTTAGTAAATAAAGGAGTGTTCAAGACTAAGGTATACTCTGTGATAAACAAGCGAAAATAAAATGAAATTGTGTTGTTCGATTTCTATTAAGCAATGAATGAAAAAATACAAATCCTACTATTATAGTTGTGATTTAATCCAATCGTAATCATTACTTACAGGGTATTATAAAAAAAACTATACAAAGAACAGCAAACACTGTGACTTTGTGTGTCTTTGCTCACACTGCAAGCTGCAGTGCAAAACGCAAAAGGAGCATATTGAGCACATATGTATTTCAAGCAAAACAATTTGTGCATTTGTGTGTTGGCACCTAGTGTTGACATTAGAAACGCTGTGCACAGCTGTGCACGACTTTAACGTAAAAGCAAAAGTTGAGCCAAGCAATAAACACGCCAAATGGACGTCATAAAAGACAATGGCAAAGGGGTTTGCCTACTACCGGCAAGAGGGTAGGGACATCTGGACGCTAATTAAATTTTTTGCTTAGAGAGTAAAAGTTTTAGAACGAAAGCGAGCGTTAGGCAAATAAGTTAAATTTATGTGAGAATTGCACGCACATTGCCTCAAAGCTGAAAAACACGTGGCCAACTTGCAACGGGTAGTGGCACAATTGCTTTAAAGAAGAAAATGAAAAATTCAAACAACAAAACAACGAAAAATTGCACTGCCAAATCAAATTTGGCTCGTTTTTTGTTCGCTTGTTTGTTTGTTTTTATAACCTTTCTCTCTCTCTTTCTGTTTCTGCGAGGCTAATAAATCACTGGCGACCATTAAGCCGCATGCTACATATGCGCTAATCTACCCACTCACACACACACATACATATAGACGAATGTAGCGACCCCAAAACACACATATGCATGCATAGAGCGCTGTTCGTTTGAGTGTGTGAAGTATTTTCATAAACAACATAAAACTCAACCAAATGGCAGTTATTAATCAAAGTAATGTGCGTTTATTTTTGTGGATGTGTGTGTGTGTGTGTCGCATTTTTCAAAGGTATCAAGTGCAGTTAGTTTTGCTGAATTTCCAGGTGGATTTAATGGTATTTGGCAGAAACATAGAACAGAAACGAATTTGGTATGCAATAATTCGCAAATAAAACAAATGTATAAGTAAACATAAAACATAATGATATTAAAAGGAGCCTATCTTAATACATTTTGAAATAAGTTACACGCTGCAAAGCAACTGGACTACTTTAAGATCTGAAGCACTTGTGAGTAATTGTACAGCTTAAGTTGCAAAATTTCCACACATATGCCAAATATCATCATACTGATAGAACAGCTAATTATAGAGCGATTACAGCACACACAACACAACAAGTGTTCTCTGTTGGGTCTCTTCAGTGGTTTTGCTAACAAATCCTTGACTTGAGCTACCTTTTGTGCAGTGTATACATGTATTATTTTTTGTGCTATGACTACGGCTTGTAGATCTGGCCAACCCGCAGCTATTAAATTAATGTGCGCTCATATACGCACACAAAAGCTAATTTCAGTGCTTGATTAAGTTGAAGTCGTTAAGAGTGGCCAAGTGCCACACGCTGCGTATGAGTAATGTGTGTTGATTTAAGTGCCACGCCAGCCAAGTTGAACAAAAAAAGCAACGACGACAAGAACGTTGATAGCGTCTACTTAACTAGCAAAAGACTAAATTACAGACTCTTAAATACAACAAACTCGCTTCGTTTTCCCCCAGGCGAACAAATCGATGAAATATTTCAAAGAAAATGGTTTTAAAATGGTTTTGAATATTAAAATAAAATATAGAATGATGTTTAAAATATTTATAAAGCTTAAACTTAAATAATTACTATTGATTTCTTAAAAATTCAATGACACTTTTGACATGTTTGCTCAGCAATATTTGTTGAATTCTTTAAAGAGCATACTGTTAACATTTGATTGAACGAATCTATACAATAGTAGCCACACAATCACATATAACATACAACAAACAGTTCAGACTGTTTTCTGTCTCGATATAATATTGCGAGCAACGAAAATTACAGCAATTTTAAAGCATATACTCATTTGTTTGAACACATGTTTGTTTTCGTTTGAATATTCCCGCAGGCTCGCCACCGCCAACTGTCACCTGGCTGATGAATGGACAACTTCAGAACAGCGTTGTCGATTACACATACGATGGCACCATCAACAGCAAATTGGTGGTGCGTAACTTGTCACGCATCCACCAGCATGCGGTCTACACGTGCCAGGCGAGCAATTTCCACAAGAAATATGTGGCCACCAACATAACGATTGAGCTCTATCGTGAGTATAACCCAGCTACATGCCATACATATAACATCTATCTATAACTGTCTGCTTGGTGTTAAACCTTAAACTTTGTGTGGGTTTCGAATTGTGTGCTCTGATTTGATATGTCGACTGAAATTCGAGCATTGAGTAACTTTCAACTATGCATTAATATTAAAATTTCAAATTGAGTTTCAAGCGTTTGCAGATGCAAGCAAACACAACGAAATGTGGTGCTAAAAACGTTTTGGCAAACAGTTTATTCACAATTCCCTCATTTTTTGTGCTGCTGACCCGACTCACACAGAACGGTTTTAAGCGTTGCGATAAAAGTTTTAACAAATAGCTGTGCAGATAAAACCCATTCACGGCAACAACAAAAAAACATAATAGATAATAAAATGGCTTATGCAAATGTCAAAAAAAAAAAAAAAAATAGGAATAACGACAACAAACACAACAAAAGCAACAATAACAAATGCAGTTTTGAAATGTCCTGGCTTCAGCTGCTTTTACTGCCGTCGCCTTTGGACATATTTTGTATCGGGAAAACATTCGTCGCATTTAACGCACATTTACACACACACACACACAATACACACATTCGTTTTATCCAAGTGCATTTGCAAACGGATTTATTATTTTGTGAACATTTTTTTAATTGGCCTTTCGCGCGACTATGAATTGCATAGCAAATTGCAAAATTGAATTAAATTGCAGCCAATTTAAGTGTGTGCTTTTGTTAGTTTACGTGTGTGTGTGTATTCAGCTCAGGCTTTGATCCTGTAATCCTTATTAGTATTTACTCGCTTTGATGCAGACAGTGAGAGAACTGTGTTAAATGTAAAAAGCTGATGTGAATTTTGCTTTTGTGCAATTTGCCAACTACTATTTCCGATTTTCCAAATTCTTATTATTCTTCACTTTGTTTGTTTGCGTTTTCAGCCGGATTAAGTTTTTCACAATCTGCATTGCATCAATTGAGTTTCCATTGAGCATATGGCATAAAATAAATTTTAATTGATTTCCAAACTTGTTTTATTTGCATATTTTCTTGGAATTAAAATAAGTAAGCTTTAAATAAAGTGAAAAACATATCTTAAGATATATTTTATTTGTTCAAATGTGTTGAATAGGTTTTCATTTTATAGAAGCTTAAAGTTTTTCTTTGTTTGTTCAACAGCTTTGTAAACTTTCTTAATAATATATTACTTAATCATTAGGTGGGCTAAGCGCCAACAAATGCAAATTCTATAGTCGCGCCTTGGCATTTTGAATGGCCGTCTGTTAATAATAATTGTATGTAAAGTGTCGTTATTTTGTCAAATATATTAAGAAACTTTTTGCCAAAACAATACCCAAAGCACTGACGCAGCTCTTGTTGCATTGCTTAAGCTTCACTTTGCCATTGCCAAATATTATGCCCCAGGCATTGCGCTAACAGCTAAAGATTGGCCATTGAATTTTATGGTACTTTAGCGTCTTCCTCACGATCCCTTCCTCTATGCCGCAGCTTTAGCAAAAGGAAAAGCAATTGCTGTCAATTTTTACTTAGGCCTGGGCTAATAAAAGTGAAAATGTTTTTGCGACAACAGATGGTGATGCGCATATTTGATATTACAGCGCCCATACACACATATGTGTGGGTGTAAGTATGTGTCTGTGCACGTGTTCAAGGAATGTCGCACTTAGACGGAATAAAATTTAACACGTTAATAAAAAGAGCGCTGAAATTATTGGGTAATGTGGCTCGAGAATGTGGCAAGCAACAATAACAAAAACACAGTCTATTGACTCTTCGAATTGTGTTAATTAATATGGCAGACAAACAGCCATGTAACAGGCATTAATATATATGTGTATGTGTGTGTACAGTGTACACACTATCCTAAGTATTCCCAGCAAAGTGAGTTTTATGAGCCAGCCCTTGACCTTGCCGCAAGAGAGAGTGAGGAGGACAAATGGAACCTTGTTGCGTGGCCCCCCAAAATTTTGGTTTGTTCTGTGCGTGTCGCAGTCCGCAGACCGGCAGCCAGGCAAAAAGTTTTGAATAATAATTATGACCTTAATTAGGTAATTTTATGGCCACTAACAATTAGATTACTAGTGTCACGACTCTCACACGAGCATCGTGAACAAAAATACAGCAGGAGGCATATCCAACTCATTAGCGGATAATTTAACAAACTTGCCCCAAAATGTAGGTAATGAAATTTTAAAAATAAACACTGATAGGCTGCCAATTACCAAGCACATGATGAACGTAAAATTTTTGTCATAAGAACATAAAAACTTTATCGACACTAAGGCATAAAACATTATCTTACTCTGATTTGGCTGCAGCTTTAATACAGACTTATGTATTTTTGTTTAGTTTCTTGTCTTAAAAATGTTATTTAAGAAACTTGTCACTTATTAATATTTAATTTGAAATTTAATTTTTTAATAATTTAAAACGCTCGTTTGCATAAATAATCATACTCAGGCGTTACTCTTTTTTTTATAGTGCGTTTAATTAAACATTTAAATGCTTTCCAATGCAAATGGGCATAATTAATTTAATTACAATCAAGTGTAACAGAAAAAAAAACAAAAACCCATGTACCGCACACACACTAGTGTTATTTCAATAAAAAACAACAATATGAAAATAGCAAATGCAGGCTTACAATATATGTATATCATACATAAAAATGCGGTTTAAATAAATAAAATGTTGTTGGTTATTTTACACAATGTTTTCGCTCACTTTATTGCATTTTGGCTTAACTGAAATGTCATGCCTTTAAATGAATGCATAAAATGCGCGGGCAACCGCAGTTAATGTAGCAACAACAACAATGGTTAAAAACAACACAATAACTTCGTTTGTATAAAAGAGATTACAAAAATCAGAATCGTTTGATTTAGTTTAGATAAAACAAAAGTACATTACTCTACGAGTAATTTTTTCTATATCGTGTGAAAAAAACTTTTTTTTAGACGTTTTTTTCATAAAAGAAAAATTATTACCTAGCGTTGGAGTATTAACATTTGTATAGGACCTTTAATTAATATTTATTTAGCGCTCAAACTGAAAATCAAAACATTCAAATTGCATTTACTAAATCATTAAACAAAATAGACAATATCTGAAAAAAATAAATTAACAAAAAAAAAAAAACAACAGTTTAATAGTATGGCAACAATGTGAAAGGTCGATAATGAACCTGGCCGCATAACGTGAACATGTTTATATTTGTTTTATGAACGGCTATAGAAAATATGTCTATACACACACACACACACACACACACACACACACACAAACACACACACACACACCTACATGCACATAGGTATAGACAACACGCACGTATCTGGGTAAATATTTACGTGTGCGCTTTTTAATTTGGCATGTAAACAATTTGCAGCCGCAATAAATATTAACAAGATTTCAAATTATGCGCCAAATATACATATGTAGTGTCTCCATGTTTATATATATGTAAATAGCAGATAAATATATTATTTGTTTTGATTTCCACAATAAACGTGACAGCCAAATAATTGAACTTCAATTGACATCATAACAATGATTGTAAAGCCATTGAAATGAGGCATATATGTTTGTATGTTTATTTGCACCACAATAGCGGCTTTGATTAGCAAACCTTAATTCATTTATAACAACATGCTTGCCAGCTTGCAAAACTCTCACCATTATTTTGAGTACGTGTGGCCTATATTTTTTTTCTCTTAGTCAGCCTTGAATGAACGTTTTATTGATTGTGAACGAAGATTATTTAAGAATAATAAGATAAGAATAAGTGATGTTTAGGAATCCACTATTAGGAAGACTTTTCACAACATACATATCTTTTTACAGGTATCATTACTTCAACAGTTTCCCTAATACATATTTTAATTTCGTATCTACACATCGATGTTGGTGCTTTTTACAGTTAAGCGCATTTTACATATAAAAAACTTTTATTGTTACACACCGTTATAATTTTGTTGTTGTTGTTGTACCACAGTACATCTGCTCAATGAGCGCTGCAATCGCAATTAATTTTAATTGCATTGCTTGTCCATTTTTATTGCGTTTTCGATTTTTCACACACAATTTGAATAAATAAACAGACAAAAACGAACAAAAGAAAAAAATCAACAGATTGAACAAAGGGGAAAAAATATTTAAGCGGCATTTAAACACATAAATTAACTATAAATATTAATGTATGCACACACACACGCACACATACACATTGATTTTGCAGTACGTCCCCTTCTGGTGGAAATCAGCTTTAACAATCAGCCAATGTCGGCTGACCGTAAATACGAGATTGAATGCCAGGCAATTGGTTCGAGGCCACCAGCAAAGATAACCTGGTGGATGGGCAACCTAGAGATGCATGGCCACAGCCAGAAGGTGAGTAACTGACTGACTGAGTGACTGAATGGCTGACATGCAACAAAATCCAACACCTTACATTCTTGCAGGTATCTGAGGATGGCAATGCCAGCACCTCCATTCTGTCAATCACACCAACGAGGGAGGATCATGGGAAAGCGTTATCTTGCCGTGCCACCAACGAGCTGGTACGCAATGGCATACGAGAGACCGCAATGAAGCTGAATGTGTTTTGTAAGTAGAAAAAATTAGTGCACATCAACTTTAGATCATTCTGACAGCTTTAAGTTTGCCGAACATCAATATAGCCAATATAACAATATTAGTTTATTTTCTATGTCAGAGAGAAGCTAGTGAAGTGTAGATGCAAATGAGTGACAGTCGTTTGACCTGCTTTTTCTCACATATTATTAAATTCACATATGAATGGGATAACCTGACCCCAGTTGCAGGCAAAGTCAATAAAACTAGCGGGTAACACAGCTAACCTCCCCCTGTCAAATAATTACACGCATGTTGAACACACACGCTTTGTTTTATGGTTGTCAGTGGCACATAAACTAGCTGGGGTGTATATGTATGTGTGGGTAGGTGTGAGGGAGGAGTCATGCCATAAAGTGTGCCAAGCGCTTATCACCCGTGTCCTCGGAATCAATACTGATTTGCATATAAATTTCGTAGACATGAGGGGATTTTCTTTTCTCTTTTCTGTTTTTTCAGCTTTGCTCTTTTGCTGTCGTTTCCGCGGCTTTCAGAGCTTGAATGTCAAACGTTTGTTTTATGGGCCAAGTCAACACAATGTGCGCTCAAAGTTTGTTAATAAAATTTCTATGGTAAGGACATATTAAAAAGGCAACTTGCGCTCAATACGCTTCTATGAGAGTGGCTCTTTGGCATAGTGGCAGCTCAAAGACTTTGACCCTAGGCACACATGCTTCACATATACATACATACACACATATGTATATGTATGTATAGCCTTTATGTTTCAATAGTCTCAAGAATTTTGCCAACGTTGTCGCTGTCGTTAGGCAAACAGTTGCCACTTCTATTATCTAAGACGTTGTTTTTTTTTTTGTGTTTCCCCTCCAATGCCACGAAAACTTTTACTCCTTTCAGTAGCAGTAGCAGTGGCAGAAGCAGCTGCAGGAGACCATCGCGTGGGTGCCGCGTGGCAGACTCTCAATTTTGCGCGCGTCGCCTGCTGATATAAAAAATTAGATAACAATTTCAATTTCCATGCTCATTTACATGTTTATAGCGTGCTTAAAATATTTTCCCCTCCACCCTAGGCTTCCTGTGATTTCTTTGCAAGATTTTTGTGTCTTCTTTAAGCGTCGTTTGTTTGGCGGGTAAATTGAAAAGTTCCCTGCACTTGGGTGCGCTTCAAAATGAGCAGCCAATAATAATTGTCTCATTATTCCACATTATATAAAAATTGTCATAAAAACGAAGTTATCTCTTCAATTTGATGACATTGTGTTGCAGCTTGTACCTTGACCCAAAAAGCTAAGCAAAAGATTTAATTTTCCGCATAATCAACTTGTATTAACATTAAAAATTAAATGAAACGGAAACCACTAAAAATTAAAGTCATATCCGCAATAAAAGTAATGACGCAGCAGCTTCTACCCCCAAAAGGTGGCATAAAGACGGACAATGTCCAGGCAATAAGTAAGAATATTCGTTAGGAGAAAAGTCTCGCTTAAGCTGACCTCAAACATGTGCTGACACGGTGAACAAAATACATACGAATGGTCATTGAAGAGTCTTATAATTGAGCTCTATAAGCATTTAAACTTTTTAATTTGATTTCAAATGAAAAGTTAGTTTTGTGTGATAGCAAAAACGTATGGGAATAGTTATACAGCACATACTTTGAAAACAACAGTTAATAAAGCTGCTTAAAAATTCTTTTGGCAAAATATGTGAAAACCATCATAATGCATTATCATTAGCGCAGGAGTTTCGAGCTAGTTTAGATGAGCATTATTTTTCAAACTATTTACGCTGCTGCACATCTGCCATTTGCAATTAATTGTACTCTAAGCCAATTTTTCTCTGTTTCACTTGGCCGGGTCGGGACAGAAATACTTTACAGTTAATGTAATTTATATGGTTCGAAAAATATAGGCGACAGCAGTAGCACTAAAAGCGAGTGGAATCAATTTAAGGGCTGCTAACGAGCAGTTGTTCAACTTTTTACCCAACAGACAATGACAGGCCTCACACACACACACACACACACACACACACACACACACATACGCACACGCATAGTAGTGTCAGAGAGTCGGAGGCTAAGCAGGAAAAAGCTATAGCACATTGGCCAACGTCTGCTACAAAATGTGGCGGCGGCATTCAAAAGTCGTTACGTTAAGCTGCAGTTCCTGGTTTCGGGTTTTCTTTGCTTTTGTGCTGCTGTTGCAGTTGGTCTCTGTGTGTGTGTGTGTGTGTGTGTGTGTGTGAGTGTTTGTGCCATAAAATGCATTAGCCAAGTAAAGTTGGCCAGTTTCGGGCTGCTGCTACTGCTGCTGCTGACCAGCTTGGCCAGTGACAGTTATTACCACTTAAGCCCATCTAACCGCAACAGTGTGGTGGCCAGCTAGCTATCCTGTTAGCCAGCTACTTTCCACTCTACATTTTTCACAACATTTGGAGAGGGAGTGTTCTATTGTGCTTGGGCTACAAACTGGGCTTAAAGTCAACCGTTAATGAACTTGTTGAGTAGGCAGTCCTAAAAAGAGGTCTTTAAATTATGCAAACAACTTTTGCCAGTGTCTTTTTACCGTCGTTTCTGTAACTAGCTGTCGTTCGCTTGGATTAGGCGAGCGATTTTCATTTTCATTAACAAGTCTTTGCAAAGAGCAAAATCGGCTTAAAGAAACTTGTTTATAAAACGTGGCAAAAAAAAACAGTAAGCACATTCTAAGACCAAACTACAGAAGCAGCAGCAGCAACAGCAGCAAAAGTAGAATAATCAGAAACTAGGGAAGGTGCGGGCAGAAGAAAAAAAATAAGAATAAGGAGGATGAAGAAGCGACACTAATCACAGATAAGCGCAGATTAACCCCATTTCCCATTTTTGCTCGTTGTTTCTTCTTACTTTGTGTTGCCTCCTTTCGCATTGTTTTTTGGGATGTGCTAAACTTGGCTTATGGTAAGAAACAAAGCAACAAATTGCATTTGATAGGCTGGGCCAAGTCCAAGAATAGGCAGCGTACATAAGAAACCACATGCAAATGCAAATAAGTATATAAGTTAGTCATGTCTGTGTTGTGTTATCTTTTGTTGCAGTTATACCCACCTTACAACTGGACCTGGGCTCAAATCTAAATCCGGAGGATATCGAGGAAGGCGATGATGTTTATTTCGAGTGTAAAGTGCATGCAAATCCTGCTGCTTATAAAGTTGTCTGGAAGCATAATGTAAGTAGCAAAAGCGAAATACTTTTCAAATCCATGCTTTATCACGTTTTATTGACTGACTTCAGAACGAGTGAGCAAGAGTGTGGAAGAGTGTGAAAGTGAGATAAACTATTTCTTAAGTGTAGCTTATTGAAATTCTTCTAAAAAGCGTATTATTTATTTAAATCTTTATAGCGCATGTTGCTTGCAAACAATTTTTATACTTTATACTTAAAGGGTTATTTTCTACTCCGGTCTACTTATGAGAAAGCAGAGTTTTTGTAATAGATTGACCTTCAGATGTACTTGAAATGCTGCTTAAGACAGTTGTGGATACGGATGCGTTGCTTGTACATCCGGCAATTCCCCAGGCAATGGCGTGCTCGATGTGTGTGTCTTCGTAGGAGTGTGTGTGTTTGTTTTGGACTGTAAAGGGCAGAGGGCCACTAAATTATGATGAAACCAGAATTAAGTGGTCATTTTAACTGAATTATTGGCCAATTATTTTAAGGCAATTGAGTCAAGTGGCCAAAGAGTCGAGCGAGTCAGTTGGCTTATGGCTACTTCAAACAGGAGAATGTGCGCAAAAAGTTTGCGTGGCCAAATCATTTGTTTATTAGTTTTACAAGTAGCACACACACAAGCAAAAAAAACTTTAGCTGACTTGCATAAGTAAAAACAAAAGAAAACAACAACAACATCAGAACAGAGCTGAACAACAAGTTAATAAATGTTATTCAATGCGCCAGAGTCAGAGAAAGTGAATCAAGTGTATGAATAATATGAATGCTAATTGAATTCATTAAAAGACGCAGCAAGAAATACATGCGCCGAACAAGAAGCTTAACAACAACCACAACAACAAATATCAAGCATAACTTTGCCAAATGATTATAATAAATAAACAACAACACAGGCCAAAAAGTTTCTGGGTTCCATAAGCAGAACGCACACACACAGTCACACAAAAGTCACCCCAAAACAAATGTACAAAGAAGTTGAAGTTTAGCGTCAGGCAAAACAAACAAAGATGGCAATTGACTTGATAGAACAAGGTAGCAAGAAGTATAGCCATAAGTAAACAAAATTTTCCCAAACAGCAAAACAACCAAAAAAGGATGTCAAGGAACAAATGAAAAAATCTTGTTGTCAATCAACGTGCAGACAAGCTAAAATTTTAATACTCTTTGCAAATGAGCTAAAAAATGAGGAAAATATATGAATAACATACTTTGAAAAGTAAAAGTAAAAAAGAAGATAGTTAGTTACCTTACTAATACTTAGAAAAATATCATTTAACTGAAGAAGAAAGGATATTAAAAGGTATTTAAAGTAAAATTGCTTACACACAAGTATACAGACAATAAGAAAGTCACGCACACATGCAAATTGCATGCTCATGACCATATTGACGGGGCTAACAAGAAAACTAAACAGTTAGTTAGTTACCAGCCAATTGACTTGCTCAACTACATAACAATAAAATTTGAGTGGCAAACAAAAAAGCAACAAACGGAAATGAAGCATAAACGAAAAAGAGAAACAAGTAAGAGAGGGAGAGAGAAAAAGATAGTGAAAAAAAGCGATACAGCTGTGCATTCATCTATTGTCTCTATGTATGCTTGTGTCTTACATGGCGTATGCGTAATGAGTTCAAGGCTTAATGCCGAGTAGAAAGCAAAAACAAAAGCGAAGGACAATGTCACAAAAACAAGTAAAGTGTGTAAGTAAGTCGTTTGTAACAAGTCAGTTGTTAATTGGAAACAACATTTTGAATGCAATTTAAATACGAATTAAGTTAAATACACTTTTGTGGCAAACTGGCGACTATTTTCAATTGTTAGCAATAACGATTAAGCTAAGATTAATATATAGCATTAAAGATATTTCTACTAATTAAGGGAGAAACCAATAACCTCAAGGTATTTTGTGCAGCGTTAACTGTGAAATTGTTGCGGTCATTAAGGCTTTAAACTAAGAAACGACAACATCAACTACGTGTGTATGTGTGTGTGTGTGTGGGCAATCAATGACATAGGACAACTGAGTTAAATTTTTGTCATTGTTGTCGCTTCGCCTTTGTCAGTTATTATTCAATTATGCATGCCAACAATTAACGACGAGCTGGCAAATTAAATTAACAATTAGTTTTATTAAACTTGCAGACATATAGAATGCATAACTTTTACCCCATCTATGAGTGTGCGTATGTGTGTATGTGTAAACTTTTGCATGCTCATTGAGAAGCTGGCAACACAACTTTGATGAAAGCCGTTGCCAACGCAACCGACCAGCAATCGCTGCGCAGAGGGTAAAAGAGCAAAACCCACTTCTGAATGCTGCTGGCAGCAAAAGTTATTTAAGACATCAAAACATGTACGTGTGTGTGTCATTTTGTGTGTGACTGCTTCTATTTACGCTAATGGAAATGATAAAATAGCAAACATAAACGCAAAATTTGATTAGATCGCAAGCTGGCAACACTTCAATTCAGACTTACAAACAATTTTCGAACTTTTGTTAGAATTGAAATTGCCATTAAAGAAAGTTAACAAGACGATTCTTCAATCGTTCCAAATTCTTCTATTCTTTAAGTGCTTAACAGTATTCTTATAAATAAATAAAAATATATTAATTGTCGATTAAAAAGTTGTTTAAAGTCTTTAATAATACACACAGCTTAACATAACAAAAACAATTTTCAAATAAAGACTATCTGAACGTGAATCTGTGTGCAACATCTCTAAAACACATTTTTCAAAACTTTCAAAACAATTTCAGGTCTCTATAGACTATGCATGTGAACAAAAGTTGTGTGTAGCTTTTTGTCAAAGCAGAATACGGCATAAATCTAGTTAAAATAAAAAACAAATGTGCAACTTATGTGCTACCGGCGTCGAGAAGCCAACGTAATCAGGCAGACCATTAAAGAAATGGTCAACACTAATTGGGTATTTATTGTAGACAGCTACGCTGAAAAGCAGCAGCAACAGCAGAAGCGAGTGGCAAGCAAACACAAATACCAACACACAAATACAAACATGTCAAGGCGCTTGTCTTTGCAGACACACAAACAAAATGGCAGCGCATAAAATGCGCCATTAGCATTGACAGTGGGTGACTGAGAGGGTGCAGTGGGGGCGTGGACCGGCGAAAGGGTTGTGCGGCAGGCAGGCAACGAACCTGGCGGAAAAGCCAGTGCGGAAAAGCTGCAGCGGATGTGCCTTCAACTATTTGAATTAATCCTCAACTCAGGCCAAACGAAGCAAAACCCACTTCGTTTCTGCTGTGTTTTTTATTCTTTGGTGTGTATTTATTTACTTTTATTTTTATTTTTATTTTTTTTTTCTGGTTCTGTGTGACAGCCTTGAACTTTATTTACTTTTGTGTGCCTGGCGACATTTTTATTTGTTTTATGACAATGAAAGCAGCAGCAACAACAACTTTAACAACGGCAACAGCAACGCCTTGGGTCGAGCTGAGCTCAGCAAATGGCTGGCGCAACATTTTGGGGGCTATTTAAGAACCCTACGGGAATAGTAAAGGCTGCTGCTGGGAGGGTACGCTTAGCGCTAAGCAGGCTTCAAGGTCATGACTACTATTTGTAGTTTGCCTCGAGCCCTGAGACGACCCAAGTTGCGCGTTTGGACTTAAAAGTGTCATGCTCATTATATATATTAAGCATACGCCCAGTTGGCCGTACTCAGACTCAGTAGGGGAAATAATTATCTAAAGTGCAAACAGTCAAAGAGCATTTCGATTTGGGAGCAGACGCACTCACATAACAAATATCTAGACAATATGCGTTTGTGTGGCGTAAATATTTAGATGAGTGACGACCCAACTGTGCCGCACTGTGTTACAGCCCACTGTCATTGTCAGCATTGTTTGGCTGGGCCAGAAAGAGCTGATGCCAGACAAAAGACGCGACAACAGACACACCACAAATAAGCAAACACACAGTCAGACGAGAGTCGTACATACATTTGTGTCCCAGTTCTCGCAGAAAAGTAGGCAGCACTATTATCAAAGTGTTGCCACATTGCATTGTTTCTTTCTCCACCACTGCTGCTGCTGCTTATTGTATTCTCTCTCTTTCTTGATATTGTTTTTGTTTATACTTATGTGCTAAGGTCATAGCGGCTTTGTTTGCCTGCTTGGTGTTGTTGTTGTTTTGCCATTTTGACTTTTGTCGACAATTTATACGCACACATATTATTTATATCGCAATGGTGTTGCTTTTGCTTTTGTTGTGCAAGCCAAAGTGCGAATTTGTTTTGCTGCTAAATGGCACAAGGCTCTGGGGAAATGCGTCAAAATCTTGTCTAGTGTCGGCGCATTGGGAGCGAAGACAACAACAACAACAGAAGCCATAAGGATTGGCCAGTACCATAAATGTGTTACTCTGTATAACATAGAGGTCAAGTGTATGAATGTGTGTGCTGGAAAGTAAAGTAAATATTGGCTGATTTTCAGCATTTTGATAATGCCAAACACGTTCCAAACAATGACGCTCAATACGCTCTAATGAAGCTGTCTCGCGTATGAGCTTCGCGTTTATGAGCAACTTACATTTTAGAGGGTTGTGGCTAGAATAATTGGAGGCGCTGCTGACCTTGTGCCCAAAGGCACGCCCAAATGTGCAGGGTTGAATAGCAATTTATTTTACTTAGGCAGCTGATGCTACAGTGCCTTGGAATTTATAGTATGTGAATATTTCTTGAAAAATCTATTTCAGATTTATGGCAAGTGTTGTTGATGTAAATGTAAAATTTCAATAAAAATCAGGGCGTGGCTTGCATTTGAATATTATTTTGAAATAAAAATAACTTATATATTTGTATTAGGTAGAAGAAACTTAGTTGCTCTTAAAAAATGAAGCTTAAAAAAACTTGTAGTTACCTGAACTGCATTTGGACTTTGGGTGCATGTGAAAGTTTTAGTGCGTAAGCTTATTACAGCTCTTAAGTTATAATGCCCTCTTTGCATACGCTGCATAAAAGTAATTCCAGCTAATTGGCGTATATGTGTGTGTGCTTCTGTGAATGACAGACAGAAACAAAGGAAGAATATGCTTATTAGCACAAAACTCATAACCTATGACTAATGATAATATGGGATTTATATATTTATACTTGCAGCATCAAATCATTCAACATAATCAGCGTGCTGGCGTTATTGTGAGCAGCGGAGATCTGGCATTGCAGGGTGTTACCCGTCATCAGGCCGGAAACTACACTTGTACCGCCTCCAATGTGGAAGGCGATGGTGACTCCAATATTGTCGAGCTGAAAGTGATGTGTAAGTACATAGAAGTGCTCAATGGATTTGTCACGACTTTAAATGATGTGCGAGCTTGGAGTAGGGAATACGAGTTGTAAAAAAAGATTGCGCCCCCATTTATTTAGGATTTCATTGAATTGATTGCGAGTTCTTTCTGTTGTTGTCAACAATTGCAAGCGCATTCGCATGTCAAGTTTTATAGGGCACGTGTTGAGTTTTATTTAGCACTTCACTAAAAAAACAGAGAGAGAAAAAACAAACCTGAAAGTTATAGCTGTGCTGTGCAACGCTGCGTATGCGCAACATTTTAAGCTTGTTCCACATTTGACATATGTGCTCGTGTGTTTGTTTTTGTTTCGATTTGCATTGTTGTTATTGTGGCTTGAATCATAAAAAAAAGTACGCGTTTCAATGGTTGGATTGGGCCATCATTCTTTTAGCACGCTGCGAGCCATTAACAAACATTCACCGCTCTTAAATGCCAACTGGCTTTTAAATCGAATCTGAATCCCGTTTGGCCAACGATATTGCCATTTTATATGGTTTTTTCTCTGTACTTTGGCTGCTGGCGGCACTGTTTAGGCTTTTGCTAAGAACCTTTTTACACACAAAAAGCCAGCTTTATTGAGTGAGTGGTGGTGCGCCATTGTGCACTCGTGCGGCCGACCCTCTTGCAGTTTTATTGCGTATACGCCCCCGTTATTGTGTCCTGCTCGAATGGCTTTTGTGTCCTGTGCCTGGGCCGGGCGAAGCCGTCTTTTGTGCTAGCGTAAAAACTGCAGCTCAAGTTTGGTTTCGGTCTCGGTTTCAGCTTTGCCTTCTTGGCATTTAGTACAGAGCAAAGCGCACTCTTGTGGTTACCAACTTTGATTTCTGGCAACCAAGCACAAAATAAGCAATACTTTGCCTAGACCAGGCCACCGAGGCAGCCAGTCAGCCAGTCGGCCAGTTGGCCAACTTGCTGTTGCTGTTGGTCAGGTTTGTACCATGAGGCCACAACACAAAGCCCTTTGCTTGGCTTCCGGCCTTTTGTTGACATTTAGTTATTTTCCTATTGAATGAGCGCATTTCCGATTGCTATTTATCATTTGGCCAACAAGAATGGAAGCCTCTTTACTTGGCCTAATACAAATTGTGATCAATATAGGATTTTGTTTTGTCCATTTTCAAGTGCTTCAAACTCTAATTGTGTTGCAGATTCAATCCGATTTTAAGCGGCTGCAAATACATTTTTGAAAGTTGAAAGTTCGAGCTGAAAAGAATTGTTTAATAACTAGTTTTTTAGAAAATTCAGCGAAAATTTTACACTTTTAAGTTGCTCTCAATCAACCCTCAATCCCAAAATCTTATGCTCAATTTGCTAGCAATGTTAAAAGCCAAAAAAAGTACACCTGCTGTTAATTATTTTCCCCTTTTTTTCGAGCCATTTAGCACACAGATCTGTATTCCCATCTCAATTTTGTTGAATGTTTCCCTCTTTTTTGTTGCTGCCATATGCTTTTATTTCCTGTGCCATTTCCTTTTACTTTACTGTTTTTTCTTATTCTGTATGTTTTTCTGTCGTTGCCTCGGCTTTGTTTTAAGTTAAACATCCGCCCGCTGTCCCCCCCTCCCCCCCCCCACCCCACAACACTTTGCGACAATTGTTTTTGGTGTTGCAACGTTTTTCGTCACCCCAAAACTGTGGCAGCACCACTTCACTTCACTTCACCACTCCACTGTGGATTGAAATAGCCGCAGCAGAAAAACCCAAACTGTAACCGAATGCCTGTCGCTTGGTTCTTCGATGGTTCGATTTGTTTACAGCTTACTTTTGGCTTTAGCCATTTCGCATATATACAACAACAACAAGAAGAACAACAACGAAAACTAGATTCGGAGTTGTCAAATCGTACAATAAATTGTGCTTCTAAGTTGAATGCAGCTGCAGCTGGAGATTTGCCTGTCCAAGGATTAGAAGAAATTGAATTTTCCTAGGGCTCAAAACTTTCGTTACGTTTCACCCAAGTTTTTCTTTCACTTAACGTTTGTTGCGTTGTTATGCTTTTGTTGGCACAGCTTTTTGTTTCTGTTGCTGTTTCGGACTATGTTTAGTTAGTTGCTTGAATGGGCAACAACGTTAAAGAAGATGAAGCCTTTATGCGGCTGCATTGGATGCAAAAAACGAATTCTTCTTCTTCTCACACTCTGTTTCTCTTTCTGGCCTTAGTGCTTTTTGCCAGGAAACTTTTCTACTTAGGATTTGAGTGCGGTTTTCAGGCACATGCAAAAACAAAAAAAGCCAGCTAGCATTCACCAGTCAGCCATAGAGGCTCTTCAAAAGGCAGAGAAAGAGAGAATTTGCACTCGAACTGTTGAGGCTTTATTGCATTAAGTTTTAGGGGCAAGCAATGCGATTATTGATTTGCAGCAGCAACAGCAACCGCCAGTCGACGAACAGCAAAATGCACTCGAAAACATCAAAGTTTTGCTAACTTTTGCTCATGCTCTCTTTTTCTCTGGCTGTAGATAAACCAATTTGCCGGCCCGATCAAAAGAAAATCTACGGCGTTGCTCGCAGCGAGGCGGCCGAAATCGTTTGCGAAGTGGATGCCTTTCCGCCGCCCGAGAACTTCAAGTGGTCGTTCAACAACACTGCCGAGACTTTCGATATGCCGCAAAGCGGCTTTCGTCCCCACTCCGCTCAGGGCTCAACGCTGACCTATACGCCGGTAAAGGTAAGTAAAGTTCAAACACACACTCTAATACTGAAACAGATACAAACGGTTTGATAAATGTCGTCATACATTGAAATTTACGTGACCCAATTGATGACCCAATATAAGGATGACACTGAACACGTCCCCTTCACGACACTAACAGCTCACATCTATATGTCTGTCTGTCTGTTTCGTGTTTGGTTTGCATTATGATATTGACAAACTACATGGCGTTAAATGCTAAACATGGGAACAACCGACACAACATCGCATATGTGACATGTGTGGGCCAGTGTGTGTTAGAGTGTGGGTTAAGTGCTGACACACACACACACACACACACACACACACACACACACACACACACACACCACACTTTGGTGTGGTCTTCAGTTTTGGGCTGGATTTTGGCTGGTTTTACAATTTAATTTCATGTTTTTTGATGTGAAATTGTTATTGACATATTTGACATTTGGCCAAATGGCAGCAGCAAGCAGCAACAACTCCGACTCCTTCTTCTCTCTTCCAATTAAATGGCAAAATTTTAATTAATAGCTGCTGTTGTTGCTCATAGTTGTTGTTGTTGTGGCTCGTGTGCGTGTCACGTTGTCAAACAAAATGTAAAACCAACACGGGCAGACAAGAGGCCGTGGGGATGGTGCAAGGGCGTAGGGAAAGGAAGTAACGGGGGACGGTTTGCACTGGCTTTTGGGCAGCGCATGAGCAATTTTTAATTAAAAATTCTATTAGTGCTGCTTTCTAATTAAAAAGCGATGCCAATGGCAGCACGGGAATAACAACAAAGGCCAGGGACTAGTTAATAACATTCAAGCCACTATTGAGTGGCCTTTTTATTTGGCTTAAAGAAAGACAACGAGCCAACATCAATTGACTGTCCGTTTGTGCCACCATCTCCACCATCTTGACTCGACCATTGGCCAGCATTTCCGTTCAAATTGCCAAACGTTATCGTCATCGATATGGCCCCATTGCGATTGCTCGTTCGATTTCATTTTGACGTTTTGCACTTGCATTTCTCCTCCTTGCCAATTGAGCGGCTTAATTGGCCATCAATGACCTGCGTTCCCTATCAATGAGCCAAAAATTTGTAAACGAATGCTTTGCACTCCACATCTTCAATGGTTTTGCAATTGCAACTGCGGCAACTGCTGCTTTTGTTAACTTTTATGGTCTGGCCAAAACAAAACGGAATATGCGATGCGGCAATCATGGTCCTGACAATTGGTTTAGCTTAAGGCTGATTCTGATGGCGAGTCAATTGATTTGCCATCAAATGAAAGGGTGAACAGAATGGGATCAAACACAGTTATGTTTATTCAAGCTAAATAAGTCCTTAAATATTTTCATGAACTGTATTTAAAGTGATTGAAAATGTACATACTTCTTAAATTTTATTCGTATTTTTATGTAATATTTATTTTATTTTTTTGATCTTACTTACTAATTTAATTATCGTAACACCTATTTAGAGGATATAATTAATCCTGGTAGGTTTCCTTAAATACTCTCTTAGGTTTACTTGTCTCTTCCGTACTTGTTAAGACAGAGCCAGAGGCTGGGATGGCTACTTAGGTGACCCAATTTGAAGTGTTGCATCCATCAACTACCATAACACCTCTTTACCACCAGACATTGTATTTCGAGCCCACAGTGAAGTAGCCGCCTGTGGTTCTGTCTATTCACTGATTGACTGACTAGGCTCACATTTCAGTTATCAAACGGCATTCAAATGAGTTCCGTTCACAAACAGACGAACGACGCTGATTGCACCCCACACACCCTCAGTCACTTTAAGACTCACACACACATGCATACATAAATCATTTAGCTCAATTGAATATGAAAAATCCCTTCCGTTCTGTTGTCATATATGCTGTTTCCGGTTTCCGCAGCCGCAGCTCAAGCGACGTTGCCTCGTATTGTCGTCCTTTGAGCTGACTTTTCTTTCATTTTTTTTTTCTGTGTGTGATTTGTTCAAAGGCAGGCAACAGCCAACAGCTCATTAATTTTTCGCCATGCTTTGGCATTTCTCCTTCCCTCTCTGTCTGTCTGTCTGTGTCGCGTTTGCATGTGTGGACGTTTGTGCTTGTCTTCTGCTAGACATTTATCGTTGCACATACAGAGCTCATATGAAAATAGCTCACAAAACTTGTCGAAAATTTCGCACAGAGAGAGAGAGAGAGAGAGAGAGAACGGTGGCCGAAAAACTCATTAAAATGTCACTGAAATGTTCAAATTTTAATTAAAATACATAAATAATAACATTTATTTTTCGTGCTGTCAGCACTAGACAAGAATGCAATAAAAATGCAGGCAGAAGATCCGATACCGAAACCGAAGCCGAAACAGAAGCTCTCTCTACATTATTGGCGAAAATCACAGACTCTGGCCTTAAGCAATATGAAATGAATGTATGTTTATATGTGTGTGAGTTTGTGTGTGTTTTTATCCCTGCAACAATTTAGGAATTTGTTATTGTTGCTTTTGCGCTGCCAGTTTGTACAACTGTAATAATATTTACGCTCAGTTGCGGCAACATTAAAATAATATAAACAACTGAGTATAATGATAATAAATATGTACATATGCATATACATACATATTTGGGCATAAATTTACACAACACACACACACGCAGACAACATAGAAGAGAATGTAAAATTTCGTTAAAGCTTGCTAGAGAACTGAAAATTTATTAAGCATCTTCTTGGCTGACAGTTGCAGCAGAAGCAGCAGCAGAGCAGAAGCAGCTGCCAAGGCTTTGCCCTAAAAAATATGATATGCTTTTTACTGTGTGCATTATTCTCCCTGCAGTTTTCAGACATTTGCTATGCGTGTGCGCAAAATTTATTATTACTTAAAATGCAGTCTGAGCTGTTGCTTGAGGTTACATTCACACACGCACACACGCATGTAGGTGTTGATGCGCAGTGTTGGCAGCTGTTGCCGCCTTTGTGACAACACTTTGCTAAATACCATACGTTATATGCATTTTCATTTTCATAAATTTGTCATAAATTTGCATAAATACTTTGCATGCACCAGACATAAACGAGCATAACTATTAAATAACTCAATGTCCAGAGTCAATTATCAACACTTTCGCTCTAATATATTTGGACAGAACATGAATTTTGCTTGATCAATAATTAATTGAATTGTTTCAAAAGTCAACTCGTTGTTAAGGGGCACAAAAATAAGTGTGTCATGGAAAAAAGTCAAGTGAAACTTTTAAAAAGATTAGCGCACTTCTATAAAAGGTTTTAAATAAAACCAAATATATTCATATCTTTCAAAAACCTACTTCCATCTAACGCATCTATATACATTTTTTTCTACTTTCTCAAAGTTTTTCTATAGTTTGACTAGACATACATACATACATTTTGCTTTTTATTGCCGCCTTCAAATTAACGAAAGCTTTGAACATTTCTATCTTTGTCTTTTGTCCTGTGTCGGTTTTTTTTCGTTTGTCTTTTTCTTTTTGCTGCCCTAATTAAAATGACAAGAACGCCCCATTTTGACTTGACTTGAGGCGACAGGCAAATAGAAAAAGGAGGGTTCGTTGAGGATTGGGGTTTAAAATAAGTACGCGCTCCGGCTGATAAATAAGCTGCAATTTGCGTTGACATTTTGAAGCGTTGGTGGAAAGTGATTTGAAATTTTAATTAGTTCAAGACGCCTAGTGCTGATTAAGTGCGCTTATTTTTCCGGCTAACAATTCCCAAAGTAAATAGACACACTAGCAAGCTAAGTTCTGTTTGTCTGTGTGTCTTTCTGTATAAGTGTGTGTGTGTGTGTGTGGGTGCAAACAAATCAATCGTCTCGAATGTTGTTGTTCATTTGACCGTAATATAGTTAGAGGATTTCATTAGCACAACATTTGACACAACACAAACAAATACACACAAACACAGACGAAAAAGAATCAACAATGGGCCCGCAGGCGTAGCCACTTATCAGGTTCAACATGCCTGGACACATGGCATACATTAAGGCCATGTTAACATAGTTTTCTTTTGGCCCCACGACCAATCACAGACTCAAAGAAATAGGCAGCCACAAAATGCTTCATTTGTTTTTACTGCCAAGTTGGGAAAACTTCTTGGCCAGATACTTTTCTCCCTCCCACACACTGACTGGTGTGTGTGAGTGTGTGTGTGCGTTTATTGACATGAAATTATATTAATGAAAGACTTATTGACAGCTGCGATCAATCAGGCGGCCTGACAAGCACATATTACGCTTACGCCACCAAGCCGAACAGTAAGAGGGCGCTACCTTAACGGCTTTGTTGTGTATTTATTTATTTCTTATTTTAATGCATTACGTTTATGTAAGTTAACACAATAACATAAATTTTATAACAATTAACATTTTAATCAACTTCAAATTAGTTCGTTTAATTGATAATTAACTGAAATAAATGAAGATGGAGTGAAGTTTGTTTAATTATCTTCCCAAAAAGACCATTTAATGAACAGTTTCAATCATATTTTTGTAAAAATAATTGTTTCCTTGCAGGAAATGGACTTTGGCACCATCATGTGCTGGGCTGACAACAATGTGGGCCAACAAAAGGAGCCGTGTGTATTCCATTTGATAGCTGCCGGCAAACCGGAAGCGCCCACCAATTGTACCGTGGTCAATCAAACGTCCGATTCATTGGAGGTTTATTGCCTTGAAGGTGAGTGTAGCCAAAATGGCCTGGCCAATTTGCCAGCTTCTATAATTGCTGATGAGCCAATCAATGCTTTAAAAAAAAAATAAATCTAAGAGAAGCGAAATACAATATACATACATATGTACACATATGTATGATATGCATGTGTGTGTAAAAAATATAAGTAAGCCACAATTCAAGCAGTACGCTGCATGGCTAGTTAAATGGCCAGACGAGAGTTTTGTACAGAAGCATCATGGTGTTGGTGTTGTTGTTGTTGTTGGTGGTGGCTAGTGGAAATAATGGTACATGTGTACAGCATGATGTGTTTCCTGCAGCGCTTTTCAGACTCATTTAAAATACATGAGCAACTTAAGTGCACTTTGGCAGCAGGCGAATGCGATTGCGAATGTGAATCTGTGTGTGTTTGTGTATGCAACTTCCTTAGAGATAGAAGTACTAGTACAGCCGAATAATAAAACTGCAATGAAAGCATAAAACTAGAAAAGGCAACACGCTGAGAGATAGTCGTAGTGTCGATATACAAATGCTTTAGTTCCAGAGCAGATTGCAGTAGTTGCTGAAAGAAGTGGAAACAGCAGAAACGCTTGGCAAAATGTTGCTAAAACATTTCAACGGCCAAAACTCTTGGCTCGCAATTTTATCCCAAAAATAAATAAGGCACAAGCATAAAATGATGAAGTAGAAGTCGAGGTAGTAAGGAAGAAGAAGTGCTAGCATTAAGACACAGTGAGCGCCAAAAGTTAAGCACAAATTTGTACATACAAAATGTTTTTGGGCTGTTATGCAACTTGTGCTGGCAGTTAAAAAGTAAAAGTACAACTACAACTACAACAAGCTAAAGGCGAAAACTTTAAATACAAATTCAATTCGCATATTTTATGCGCTACGGAAATGCAAAAGATAGCGCAAAGCGCAAAATAAGCAGCACAAATTGCAGAAGCGCTCTGCGCCGAGTTCAAAGTTCAGCATCACAGCGTTGCATATTAGCAGACCCAAGACACAAGACAGCCCAGGAGGGCAAATGAGAGAAGTGGAGTGTAGAGGACGTCTGACGAGAAATGTCCTCGCAAATTGCGACTGTAAGAGTCGAGTTTATGATGCATTTATTCAGCCCCCGAAACGCTCTTGAGTGCAAAGCAAAGCGAATACCAGAAGTACCAACAACAGCAGCAACAGAAACAGTAGCATAACGAGGCGGCTGCTGAAAGTGCAACAAAAAGCGCATAATAACTGCATATTTAATAGCGCATTCCGTGTTACTTTGTCTCCTTTTTCTTCTCCTTGTCGAACATGTTTCTTAGCTTTAGCGTCGCTAAATGTCGCTTGTCTCAAGCCTTAGCTTAGCTACTCCGTATATAGCAAAATTTCGATCTGAAAGAAAATAGATTTAAAAATTTTACTAAAAGAATAAATTTATTATTTAAACTTTAGAAATGTTATGGAATAGTTCTGAAGCTAATTTTTACTATAGAACGTAATTCACTAATTGTTACTTTTTACTTGATGAAATTGTTCACAAGGAACACTTTTTGCTTCGCATTAACTTCTACTCAGGCATTAAAAACTGTTTTTTGTGCATAAGAAAGTGATATTAAGCGAAAACTTTCTCAATTTTCAACTTGCATTGGGATGTGGATTACATAGTCAAGGCGAACGATTTAAGCTTCGCCTCTTTAAGCATTTTATGTACTACATTTCACAGACACTTGCACCCCGCATCTCTACTAATTTAGTGGCTGCACATTATTATCATAGTCATCAGCATCATTAAAACTTTAACGCAACTTGGTAAGCAGCAGGAGCAACAGCAACAGCAACAGCAACAACAACAACAACATCAGCAGAAAACGCGATACTTTTTATATTGCACTTTACATTAAAGCAAATGACGTGACGCCCACCCGCAGAAAAAACTCGGTGCTTTCAAACCTCTCTTACTCCCTCTCTGTGCTAGCTTCTTTTTTTTTATAATAACTCAACTTAAGCTGCGGTCGCTGCACGTTTCGACTTTAATAAGCCAGCACGCAACTTGGCCAACTTGCAAGGACGAAGAAAACGAGGAAGAGAGCTTTCCTCGGATTCAATTCAATGCTCTACGCTGCTGCTGCTGCTGTTGCTCACCAGACAACTTAAGGGCGGCTGCCTCTTGGCCAACTTTTTTTCTCTGGCAAAACAAAGCAACGTGGCAAGTCGGGCACGGCAGGGTGGCAGGCAAGCGACTAACCAAACTCATCAAGCGCCGGTTTAATATAATAAAATTTCAGTTTATAACATTTTGCTCGATGTTCACTGCTCGCTGCTGCTGCTGCCGCTGCCGTTGCTTTATTATTTTTACTCGACTTGCGCCATTTCCATTGTTGCCTGGTCCAAGTAAATAAAATTAACCCATTACAATGAAGTTTTTGTTGTAGCTGCCCTGGCTGGCTGACTGGCATGTTGCTTGCTTGCTTACTTGGCCCAATGCCGCGCCAAATTTCATTAGCTAAACGTTTTAAAGTGCGCACAAAATGCTTTGGCTATATGGCCTAGCAACAGCAACAGCAAGAGTAACAGCAACAACGACCGAGTTCCTGGCCACAAACAATGATGTGCTGCCACACACAAAGGCCCTTTGAAGTAAAGGCGAAGCACATTCTTTTGACTCTATTTCCGTGCTTGGGCCAATCCAGCACGCAGCGCAGCCTTTGTGCCAGCGACCTCCTACAAATACAACAAAACATAGAACAGAAGAGAACAGCAGCAGCCGGCCAAAAATAATAAGTACAACAATGCCCAGCTAAGTTCATAGCAACATATAAAACATTTTACACAACAATTTCTCCTGCGGGTGAAGCCCACTCTTTCATCCCCCTCCCACCCAAAGCTGATGTAGTAGTTGGAAGGGGTTCGAGGGACTAAAAACCTTTTCAAGCGCCCCTTTATTACAAAATATTTTAACATTTTTCGCAAGTGTTTTAAGCCGACTTTTGTGTCTAGAACGAAGTACCATTTGAGCAGCAACAACAACTTTAGCCGTCGTCCAGTTCTTTTGTGGTGTTATTAAATGGCATTTAAAATGTAGCTTTAGATTACTTCAAGTATTTTTGTTAACTCCACTTGCGACAACCTTGTGGAGCGGAGGCGGCGTTGGGCATGTTTGGTAATTGGGCTGGGCCAAAACAAAACATTTACATTCATAATACCCAAAATAACAGGGATTGTATTCAAGTCTTAATCATTTAATTACGGTGTTTAGTTGTGAATGTGCAATAGAAAAGGGATTTGAAAAAGCGCTGCTCAAACTTTTCAAACAATAAAATGAATACTTTAAGAGTTTAAAGGGGAAGACGTTAAACGAAGCTTCTCACAACTAAACTAATAGCTTCTAATAACTTGAAAATTTGTTTTGCAGGTTTCGATGGCGGCATGCGTCAATGGTTTCTAATGGAAATCTTCGATCAGCACAGTGGTCTGCTGCAGGCAAACATAAGCGCCAAGTTTGCGGTATTCAGCGTAAGCGGCCTAGACGCTGGACGTCTATTTCGAATCTATATCTATGCGGTAAATGGACGGGGTCGCAGTGAACCGGTCTCCGTCGATGGATACACTCTTAAAGCCGCCGAGAAACAAACTGGTAAGTAAATGATGGGTAATAGGGGATAAAGTCAATTAAGAGGTAGAGAAGTTATGAATTCTTATGTCGAAAAAAGTACTTATCGACACAAAAGACAAAGAGAGATGTTGCAAAGCTTTGCATAACATTTCTATGCACACATAAAAGCGCATAAAGGTGAAGGCATTTCTTAAAGCTGGCTTTTATTGTAATGCCGTCTCGCAATTTAATTACGCTAAACTGCTCAATGAATTGTTAATTTTCCTGGTGCCACACAGAAACTTTTATCTTGCAGTTGCCCTACCAACAAAACAACAAGAAAAGAGAGTGAAAAGGAAAATTATGCAAGCACCAAAGTAGCGCCAAAGAAAGAAAGAAATTATATAAAAATGATTAACATTAATGAATTGTCTTTCGGAGCTTTTCGCCTGGCATGAGAAACGAAACGAGAAACGCCGAGCAAAAACAAATTGTAATTCTAATTAGCTGAAGCAAAATGCCGTGAAGCAAAGTTTAGAAGAGTTTTCTTTTTTTTCTCCAATGGGTGACCGAAATGTGGGGTAGACCGGTGTGGTGCGGGGCGAGGAGTGGTGTTTTTAGCAGAGACACTCACATTTTTGGGTAAACAACTTGAGTCGTCGTTTTAATTTTCCATAAAGTCACAATACAACAAAAATGCAAAAAAAAAAAGAAAATGAAAAATTATGATGAATGAAACAAAACGGGAAGAAACATAAGTAAAAGATGAAGACTTGATACCCTTACAACGCTTATAGCGAGAAAAGTGCTGCCAAATAAAGCCCTATTAAGTAGGCAACAAACTTTTTTGAGATGAAATCATTAAATGTTCATATAGCTCTGCCAACCAACCAGCTGCATAATAATATATGAATACTCCAACTGCTTTAAGAGTATTCAAAAATTAACATTTAGCCGTTTTATTAATGGCCGACTAATTGGGCATTAAAATGTCTCAAAATTAAACATGATTTTATTCTTTTTCTTGTTTCTTCTTATTACAGTTGCATTGACCTCGTACAAGGGCAGCGCTCAAGGAGCGAACAGCTTTGAGCTGACACCCATTCTATCCATTGGCATCTTTGTGGGCATTCTGGTGGCTCTGGTCTGCATTGGCATCGGCACCATAGCGGCATTGAAGCTGCGCTCTCACAAGCATCAGCATCAGCAGCAACAGAAATTCGCACATTCGAATGCGAAATTCTCACGTCCAGGCAATTTGCAAATTAAGGATAAAATCTCATTGCCATTGAGCCACTCCGAGGAGATGTACGACGAGAAGAATCCCGATGTCGTCCCCTACAATGAGGGTAAGTGCGATTGCAATTCCATTCTCCTTCATTCCTAGTTCCTGTTTGCCTTAAGATGAATGCGCTCCCCGTGTGTGTATGTGTGTGTGTGTGTAATTTATGGACGTTTGCAAGAGGGCTTAAGGACGAACAGGCAATACAAACAAGCAAACAAACACATGCCTCAAGAGCGTACAGGGGGGGGTTTGCGTGAAAGGTGCCAGGGTGGGTGTTGCATTTTTGTGCCAGTGTTGAAATATTTAAATGACAGCTAATTGCTGGGAGGCAAGCCAGACCAGCTTCTGCTTGTTTTTGTTTGCTCATATGTCTGCAGTCGAGTGTAGCATCCACCTTACCCCACTCCTTTGCTTAGCTTTCATGCCTTGAGGCATGCAGCAGTTTAAGTTTACACAGATTCTAGCCAGTGCACACGTTTTGGCTTGATTAATAGCAATCAAGGAATCAGCAGCAGCTCACACAGCTCAACAATTTAATCAATTTTCTTAACGTACAGCAGTTTCATGGTAAAAGCTGTAGAAGTCGAAAATAAAATGGAACGTTGCGCCCTACAAAATCACCAACAGATTTAACCGAATAAGAAAGCGATGCTATGTCGAATATTCAACTCTCTTGCAGACAAGAGTAAGGCTTGCAGTGGTTTAATAAGTTGAAGTAAAGATCTTATAACTTATCCTTTAGGTCTTGATTGGCAAACTCAGATGTATAAATCCAAAGTATTTTTAAGATAGCTAAAGAATCAATCATACATACCTTTCAGTATACCCCTTGCCAGGGTATTTAATAGCCAGCGCCCACCCCAGTTGGGCAGCAAAAAACTTTTCCCTTTGCCCCGTTTAGTAACAAAAGCAGCAACAACAAGCCGAAAACTTTTTACTAAGCCAACTTTCTTCCTTTCCATTCTCCTCTCTCTGTTTCTCGCTCTTGCTTCAATTTAGTTGATGGCGAATATAAACAAAAATCAGCAACACAAACGCCATCGGGACATCTTTCGACAACCAGCGAGGCGGAAATCAGCTGCAAGCCTGGCGCCACAGCTGGCGTCAGCGTCAGTGCCGGCTGCTCAACGGACAGCGGCGCTTACCAGAGCAGCAAGGTAAGTTAACGTTAGCACAAGGCCACAACTGTCAACCGTAAAATGGTTGGCCAATTTTCACTTACAACCAAAGTTTACTTATAGTCACATTTAAGAATTCTTTGTGCATTAAACTGACCAAATTTTATTTTTGTTTTCCTGAAGGACGATGAGCTGCACTATGCGGAACTTTCGCTCAACAGCGCCACATGCAGCAGCTCCAAGAAGAGCCAACCCGGCCAAATTGTAGCTCAACAGCAGCAGCAGCAGCAGCCACAGTTGCAGTCGACATCCCAGCAGCAGCAGCAGCAACAGCAGCCAATTATGGGTGGCACTTTGCCACATGGCTCGAGTATGAGAAAACTGTTGCCGACCATACCGGCAACGGCGACACTGCAGCGCCACAAGCCAAATGCGGGCGGTCTGCAGCATCCGCATCAGCATGCACCGCCGCCCACATACGATTATTTCGAGGAGCCAACGATATACGCTCAGATAGATGCATATAAGTCACGAGCCGGGGCAGCTGCCGCCGCCGCCATGCAGGTGGACACTGCGGCCGGTGCTGCCTTTGGACCATGCGTCTCATCGCCCGGCTCGCAGGGCACACCATCGACCGTGTCGCCGGGCACGGTGCAAATGTATACGTTACCCTCGCATCCGGGCGGATATCACACACTGCCGCATAATCACCAGCAGCAACAGCTGCAGCAGCAGCCGCACAACTCAGCATCCATGATGCAAATGATGCATCAACAGTTGCAGCATCATCCAGGTGGCAACGTGCCCATGCCACCATCCTACCAGCAGCATCAGCAGCAGCAGCAGCAACAACAACAACAGCAGCAGCAGCAGCTGGCACATGGCCAAATGCTCGTCTCGAGCAATAGCAGCGGTCTGGCCTCAACGGCAGCCATAACCAGTCCCAGTAGCTCACTGTCCGGGCTCTCTGGCGTGGGCAAGTCCTATTCGCGCGAAATAGTCACAGTACGCACGCCACTTATGTATTCACAGCAGGAGAGCTGCGTCTAAGTTGCAGTTGCGTGTGTGAAATAATGTGAGCTCTTTGAGGTTTGTGTCTAGGCTAAGTGCGTTGCCAAAACGAATTGAAAGCTTAACTAATAAACTGTATAAAACAAATACAAATATTGGAGAAAAAAAACCGCGACATACAAATATGAAATATATCTGTAGTGTAATTATAAGGCAATTTGCCGTTTGCCATTTTCCCATTTACCAATAAAGTAAGCATATAAATCCATGTAATTATAAATGTCAGTGCATAAAAATATTTGAAAGCAAACCATAAATTTGATAAAAGCAACAAATTGTGAAACAAATTTTTGATTAATGCAGAATAACAGTTTAAGAGCAGAGATATATCAATGCACAGTTTTCTCACTTTATTAAACAACAGCCAAATAAAAAGAAAATAAGCAAACAACACAAACTGAAGGTCAAAATTTGGTAAGTTTTCTTTTAATCAGCTATGCGATAAAACGGATATAATACCAAATTCATCAAACTATTATTAAATTTATGGCCAGGCAGAGAATTTTTCAAACTGACATTGACTGAACATTAATTTGCATATTTTGCAAACTCTACAACAGCAACAAATAATTCCAATTGAAAGTGCATCACAAAAAGGTTCCTTCCTTACAGTAAGTACTACGATAAAGTAACAGCCGCAGACAGCAAAAACAAAAAAATACAATATTTTTATTACAAAACTTAAATTTTGAATGCAAATGCAAACAGTTTCCAATTCGACTTTGTAAATGTTTGTAAATGTTTAAATCAAATTATTTGTGTATACAATATACATATACTAAAACAAAGTAAGTCACAACAATTAATAGCAACTAAGCTCAATATGCAATTAAGCATTAATTTAAATTAACTAGAAGCTCACAGACGAACAAAAATACACAAAAATGAAATTCTTGGCAATTAAAAATATATATAAAATATATACAATTAAAAAAAAAAAATAGAAAGAAAAAAAAACACAAACACACACAAATTAGCAGCAATTAGTTTAGCATAAATATTTAGTAGCTCATAATGTATGTAAATAGCAAGAATTTAAAACAAGTTTTCGATTATTTTTTAAATCAATGTGTCATAAAAAAAATGTAAATTAGTTGCATATTCAATGTTACAACTCAAAAGACTAAACACTTCAAAAACAATTTGTTACGAGCTCTACAAGAAAAAAAAACATGTGTAAATTGCATTTTAAAATATATATATGTGTATTATACTAAATAATATCTTAAATAAATCTATAAATGTAACTTCAAGCACCCTGTACATTCATTGTTGCAACTTTAAATTTGCGTTAAAAATAATACTACCTAAGCTCTTTAAACTTTTTAGGCTAATTTGTAAAGAAAAACTGTTGGAAAACACTGCTTTTGGAGTGTATTAAATAATGAAAGCTATACAAGCAAATGTATTTTAAAAGTGATGTCTCTTAAAAAACAAAAAATGAATCATGTAAGCGTTCCACGATGAAGTAAGTGTAGCTAATTGATAATAAATTAATTTAAATTACATGTAAAGTCAATAATTATAAAACTTAAAAAGTCGCCGGAAAACAAAAAGATTTAAATGTACGTTATTTTAAGCACTTGAAAAGAAAAATTAAATCCAAGGCGAAACTTAAGAAATGAGATGAAGTCCCCCAAACCAAAATACAAGGAATACAATAAACAAACTGAAAAACAAAAACTAAATAAATTCAAAAATAAATTCGAAATATTTCAAAGAAATCTGTGTGTTTTGTATTTGTTCAGTAGCTTTTTATGCTGCTGCTGCCAAATCTCTGGCAATTTTTTGTTGAAGTCAAGGACTCCCTTGAACGGCACAATCGAATGAGGAAAGTACAACCTTGTAAGCAGAAGGCTGCTGAAATATATTTTGTTGCAACAATTTGGCCATTTAGGGCCAGTTGCCATTTGGCAACAATTTTAATGCACACACACACAATCACACACACACGCAAATTGACAATGCAACGTTGGCAACGTTGGGGGGCCTGTCGCCTGCAACATCGACAACAGCAGCGGCAACAACAGCAACAACGTCTTGCGTCGCGGTTGCTGCATTTTTGCCTTAAGGGCAGCCGGAGCCAAATAGCCTTTTCAAAATGTGCACTCAAATGGACACAGCGAGGACAGCCAGCGACGACGACGACAAGGATGAGGACGAGGAAAACGTCTCTCTCTGTCTGTGCAAACTTGGCGTATAAGCTATCTAGTATATATGCGTATGTGTGTGTAAAAGAGAGAGAGAGAAAGAGAGAGAGAGAGAGAGAGAGAGAGAGAGAGACATGTTAGAGCATTTCTTATATTTGGCTTTTTCCATGTAGCTTCCTTGTTATTTTCGTTTTTTTATGTAGTAGCTAGGGGTAAGTGACGGGGGGACGACCGTTTGCATGTGCACTGAGGCATAGATCTAAAGAAATGAAAAGAAGAGCAGGCACAGACATCACTTAGATTTGTGGCTTGAAAACCAGCAATGGCAACGACAATGCCAAATGGTCATGTTTGACAACTTTTCATGCTACTGCCTCACTTACTCTCACTCTCTCTCTCTCTCTCTCTCTCTCTCCTTTCTTTCTTACTTTACGACTTTGCTTCTGATGCGTTACTTTGTCACGCTGGTCGAAATTAAAAAGAAAAAAAAGAAAGGAATCTAAAATTGACACACTGCAAGACAGCACAGATGGAGTGAGGGGAAGAGCCATAAAAAGGAAAATCATTGCAGCAAATACATATAACGAGTTTCTGTTGCAGAAGTGGTCGCAGTTGCACTCTCTGCTCGTGTGTCACATTCCAGACATTTCTTCTTGGCCATCACTTTGCCCCTCATACGTCTGCTGGTAATTTATGTGCTTGCTTTGATGTTTTCTGGCTGTCTTACAGGCGACTGATTTCAAATTAAAATTTGAAATGTATGCTCAATTAACTGTCTTCGTATGTGTGTGTGTTCATTTTTGAGTGCTGTTTAATGTCTAGTTTTGAGTACAGAAAAAGTATAAGTGAATATTGACAATTTTGTGGCAAAGCATAACAGCGTATTTTATACATTGTCTTTTTGTTTAGTTTCTCTCGCATCAAAGTTTAAATCTCACCCCTCCACTACCTTTTCTTCTGCCATTGCCAACAGTGAATTCAAATAACTCTTCAATATATTGAGAAATCAGTTGCTCAGTTGCACTTCAAATTGGTGTACAATCGGCAAAGGGCTGCAGCTGTCCATCACTGTCAAGGGAGAAGGAAGAGCAACTGCAAAATGCTTTGCTGGCCAAGAACGGCGTAACTCATCCATTGATATCTGCTGGCCATTTGTTATGCAACGCATGCAACGTTGTCCGGGAGCACATGCATCAAACTGAACTGAACGCATAATACGCTCGTATTTATAACATTTGACAGCGCATCAACAAAAAACAAAGTTGAAAAACTCATTGGAGTAGCAGTATGTGAAATATTCATAATTACTAATGGGTTTTTTGGTGAGTTAAATGGGATTATTGTGCAGGTAAATGACATCGCAGCTGGATTGTGCTGTACTTTGCTTGGCTTGTCTTTTCCTGTGTGTTGTATCAGCGACGAAGCAAAACAATCTCATTACCATTATTTTTTAGCAGCAGCAACTTTCAATCAATTTCCGCTGCAATATCCGCCACCCAGCCGCACCAAGGCGCAGCGCGCAAAGGCAAATCTCAAGCAGCGGCTCATGTACATGCAGCGCCTGAAAATGCACTCAACACACACTTTGTGCCAGAGCCATTGTTGTTATTCAACGCTCTACCCTTTGTAAATATCTTAAAATTTTTACTGTAAAGCTATGCAAAGGCAAGCAGCCAAAGTAAGCAGTGTAAGCAGTAGAAAACATTTTTGATCGTGTGCAACATTTTTTAGCTCTGATCAAGATTGCTAGATCAACCCATAGACATATGTGCACTATTTACAGGGCATATCTTAGTCAGTACATTTTTTTTCAAGCAAACACTTACTTATTTTCTTCGTTGCTCTTATTGTTATTATTGCTATTGCTGTTGTTATGCTGCTGCTGCTTGTGCTTCTGGTCTGGCTGTTGCTGGTGCTGTTGTGTGTCAGCGACGCCCAAGTGACAGCATTGTTTTGCGCCCTGACGCAGCTGATGCTTCAAGAATTGCACGCTTTGAAGTAAACAAGCAATTTTGCAAAGCAGCAGCAGCAGAAAGAGCATATCCAGCACGTATGCATATATATATAGTCTAACTTTCAACTCACTTTCCACTCTGCTCATTCTCCTTCTGCTGTCAACTGTCAATGTACTCTCAACCCGTCGCTGCTGCTTCGTTTTTTGCGTGCATTTTTTATACTGCCATCGCTCTTTGACTTTAGCTGCTTTTGTTTGGCTGCTGCCTCCCTATCAGCCATGAATTATTTTTTGCATTTTGCTGCACGCTGACAATGATGGGCACATCGCAGACTGCTGACAACAATGTCATCAGCGTAATCATCAACCATCAAGTTTAGCAGCAGTTTTATATAGATACAACATCGCCGCTCACCATCAAAATGTGTTTGAAGTTAGCCCCGCCAGCCAGCCAGCCAGCCCAGCGGGAGGGACATAATTAATATGACGCATACGACAGGAGGAACGCAGTCGAATAGCTGGGCTTTGCACAGAGGAATTGCTCAGCTGACAAATGTTGAGCCATAAATAACAGTTATGCATGCAATAAATATTCAAATAACATGACCAGCACCCCAAAAATGCTACGTCTCACAACAACTGGCTAACTAATGATCTATTAGCCAACAACTGGAAAGAAGTTCCTGTTTGCTTGCGTCCCATCTCCGCTGCATGTCTTATTAGTTTACAGCAAAGGCGACCACGTTTCGAGTTTTATGGCATCCAGAGTTTGACAGCATGCATTTGTCATGCGACTCCACCAGCCAACTACTGAACATGGCTAACAATTTGTCCAACAAGCTAAAGGCAAGCATGATTGAAACAATTTGTTGACCCTTGTAAGCATAAAAAAAGCTCAATAAAGAGTGGAAGAAAAGTTTTTAAATTGACATAAGCAATTTTGTCTTAAGTATTGTTCAAGGCATTGACCCACATATTCTCATCAAGCTCTTATATTTTTACATGCTTATATTTAACTTGACTTGTCTGTTTGTTTGTTTGTTCCCGACTAGCTAGAGCTCTGCAATTTCCACCAGAGATGTGTTTCAGATGACAATACATGTTTTTAAAGTATTCGGCACGATAAAATATTTAACACCATGTAAAAACCACGAAAAACAGTTTTCCGTTTTGCTTAACTTACTAATTTGACTCCCAAAATTTACAAGCTCTTGTGGCATGGAAGGAAGACCCCGACCGAGACATTTTTATTTGTTATTTTTTTTTTTTATTAATTAAACTTTTTTACATGCTTTTATTTAACTTGACTAAGCTAACCATTGCATGCAAGAAAGAGTATAAAAGCATGTCAAAATTTTTTTGATTTTACTTGTTAACTTTTTAAAACGATTTCATCAAATCTGTGAATCGACTTGATCTAGTTTATGTTGAAATAGTTGCGTAAAACTAGCAAAAATTGCCGCAGAGAGTTGATCTTCCAGCTGGCAATCATTTATTGCCAGCGATGCAATGCCAAAGTGTCTAATGGGGCGTTGGGCGACAGTTTTGGACAATATCCGAATTACGAGTATCTAGTCTCTGAAAACTAAAGCAAATCTTTCTAAAAACTCGACAATAACAATGAGCAGAAGTATTTCAGAAACTTTCCCGATGCTGGCGAAGCAGTAGAAAAGTTTCGCGCAAAACATTTTATTGCTCTCTGCAGAAAGTGCATATTACGTGAACGCCACAGACACAACAGAGACAAAATTTTGATGGGGTACGAAGGGAAGGGCGGGACGTAGTGAGTGTCTCCCAAAGCAAACGTAAAATATGAAATATATTTTAACTTTTGCACTGCAAAACAAGCAAACAAAACACACACACCAAAATATGTGCCGCATCACTGGCGCTATGGTTGCTATTGCAAATATGCAGCAGCTGCAACTTAAACTGAGGCAGCAACAAGCATCTTGAGCATGCAGCAGTACCAGCAGAAAATGCCGAGCCAAAAATAAAACGCGTTCTGCCAGCTCACTAAATATGCAATGACACAAATACTCGAAAAGAATGAGGTACCACAAATGCAAGTAGCACGACTGCGAGATACCCTATAGTAAAGGGCCTATACACAGAAATAATATCAAGAGACTCAAAGATGTCTCCTTTAAAAACATTCATTCTTACTGTGGATACTTACAGGGTATAAAAGGGAAGAAATCACAAAACTCTTACTCTTGCCAAGCACCTTTTGTCTATTTATTTTTGGCTTGCCGGTCGTATTGGGTATAACTCTGGACATTTCAAGGCCATTTCAGGCCAAATGGAAAATTGTTTGCAGTCTGTCATTAGTTTGGCCAAGCAATTGCAGTTGCAGCTACCGAGTTTTGTGTTCGAGGTAGATTTCTGAGTGCAATGCGTGCAGATGACAAGTGCAAATGGCAATGGCAGCACCAATGGGACTTAGGGCTGCTAAAATTGCGATGACGCTAATGCAGAAGGCCTTTAGCAGGAGAATGCGCTACTCGTTGGATGGCGGCTGACAGTGAATTCCCCCACCGTTGGATAAAAGGGACATCGGCAGTCAAACTGTCATTGCGTTTTGTCCATTGGCAACCCAGCAAGCAGTTTCAAGGACCTATGTCAAAAACTTATTTGCTGGGGTGCTGCGATTTGGGAATCATGTGACACAAGTCGAAAGGCAACTATTAAGTGCATTATTGAATGAACTGACAGATTTCGTTGCTTTCAATTGAGTCAGCAATTGAACAAAAAGGTTGCTCCAACAATTTCCAACAATTTTTTAATTTGAAGCTTTGAAAAGCTAGATTGATCTTGTTAACTACACTTATATCAATATTATAAAGTTACACGCACTCCAATAATAAGCAAAACAAAAAATTTTATGGCAGTCACTTTTCACACAAACACACACCAGTTGTCTATTTGCTGACGGCCTAAGTGCAACCAAAGCACACACACTCAACCACACAACCACTCACACACATTCAAACACATCGCAGGTAGTTAAGCGCTAATAAAAAATCGATAATAATCAAAGCTTCGATAGATTTACATGCATCCAATTTCTGCGGTGGCTGCTGCAGCTTGTCCCCATTGCCATAACCGTTGCCGTTGTTGCTTGTTGCCACGGCCTCGTCTGCGGCTGTGCAACGCGGCGTATGAAATTAATGCCTCTGCGGTGTGTAACACATTAATTGATAATTAATTAAATATTGTGCAAAATTGCAAGAGTTGCAGCTAACAGTGCATTTTAATGCACACACACACCAGACCAGCTCCGGAAGTTGGCAATCAATTAAAAATACGCATACGCACTGTATTGTCGCTTCGAAAAGCAGTTTTTATATAATTTTATGAATTAAATGTGCATCAAGTGCCAAACTTAAACTAGACAAAACGATTTTTGTTATCATTTAGTAGTTCTTAAAGTACTCCCTTCATTCTACTATTGAAACATTAACGCTGACGTAAGAAGCAGACACAGATTTAGATATTTATGAATGCCCCAAATGTCCAGAGCTGAGCCAAAGCTAGAACGCCTCTTATAGAAGTAGTGTTTGTGCGGCAACATCATTTCTCAATGTTGCTGTTGTTGTTGTTTGCACTCAAAGTCAACTCATTTTTTCTCATCTAATGCACGCCTGGGATCAATTTGCCATTTAAACAATTTATTGACTGTTTTGTTTAGTGCGCTTTTGGGATACTTGCCCTCAAGTTTTCGTTTCGTGGCTAAGTAAACAACAACAAGCCCAAACGAAGCGTCTGTATCGACCGGAATAGAGTTTGAAGTTTAAGGCGCGCGCACAACAAAAAAAAAGTTATTAGGATAAAATTATTTTTTTTAGCTGAACTGTAGCGTTAATTAAGCGCGCTCAGCTTGACCGCAAGAAAAGCCTCCAATTAATTTTAATTACAGTTTCGCATGGGGCGTAAAGGGCAAAGGCACAAAGGCGATAAACGCCAAAGATGCAGTGACAGAGAAGCAGCAAAAGCAGCTAACTGTTTGTATTTTCACACCTTTTGGCCAGCAAATGCGCTGTGAAGACGCTGTGAGCAACCAAAACACCAACAACAGCGAGACATCTACTTCTCCCAGCCGCAACTTTGTGTACACTTTGAGTCTTGGGGTTTTCTTCATCACTTTTTTTCTATGGCACGTTTTTCTATTTTCTTTTTTAGCTCTCTGTCTCTGCTTTATTTTCTATTTCTGTTACTTTTGCTTGGGTTGTCTTTAGCTTGGTCTTAGATTTCTTTTCTACATTTGCTTACACTAATTATGACCCCAGGTGAATGCCTGGCTGATTGTTCGCTATGGCAGCGGTGCATGTAATTAGTGATTAAATGGCCGCCCAGAGGTCAGCACAAGCGGGGGGCGTGACGTCCGCCCTAGGTATTATTGCGACATGCTCATTATCAAGTGGTTGCCTTTGCATTAACAAGGCTGCTCTCCTCAAGTGCTTCGACAGAGAGATGACACCAAGTGCCCCGCAGCACCCTCTCGCTGGCAAACAAAAAGTGCCAAGAAATAAGCTCAACTTACACGTGCTACAAGTGTTCTTGGTATTAATGCCAGAAGAAATTCCAACGCCGAACAAAAAAAGATAAATGGTGTTACTTTAAATGTACATTTGGGTAACGCTGACATAGATCTAAGCCCTAATATAATATATTCTTGTTATTTTAAGAGCAATCTTTAACAATTCAATAATGTCAAGGTATTATTTACATGAAGTCGGCATTAATGGTCAACAAAAACAGAAATCTGTTCAAGTACAAAGCAAACTTCAACAAAAACAGATTGCTGATACAAATATAAAAATAGAATTTTAATTCATAAGCTGACATTTGTCTCGTCGGGCGGTTGCTGCCTGGCTGACTGACTCGGAGTGAAATGAAAAAGATATTTTATGGTCATTTACATGAAATTTTCATTATGTGCCGCACACTAAAACTAATGCAATGCGGGGCGACAAGCGAAGGATGTGGATTTGGCCAGAAAATGCAAAGAGAGCAGAGAAGAATGAAAGTAAGAAAGCCAACAACAAAATCACGTTCGTTTATCATCGCGTCGGAGTTGGCATCATGCTCGACTATGATGTTGATGCTGATGTTGATGAGCTGGCAGACTGACGCGGGGTGGAAACGAGGAACGGGAATGAAAACAGGACGACTGACGACGACAAAGCGTGTGACAGCATTTTGCATACGCTGATGAATCCATCATCTTTACTCAACGTCACATCATCAAATCCGCGGCGTTTAGTTCTACTTTGTATGTATATGAGTGTGTGTGTATGTGTTTTTGTGTGTGCAGCTTTAAACCGCAGTGCAGCTGGGACGCTTTGCATACTTTGAGGCGCAAGCAATGCCCGCATATATACAAATAGAGAGAGAGAGGTGCCTCGATGTCGATGTCAATGCTATATGCGGGACACACATCAAACACTCAACGAGACGAACCAAAGTCTGCAATCTGCATTGGTTCTGGCTCTTCAGTCTTTCTGTATGTGTATGGGCGGGCTTTGATTTGCCTCTCACTGGCAGCCGGCTAGCGTGTTGTTTACGCGACGTATACGTGATGGCATTTCAAGTGCAGCCCTTTAATTGTTAAACGCAGCCAGCGCTAGTTGGTTATGGTAGGGCTCTCGACTCATAGACTCAGTGCGATTGTCCTTGTCGGATTCGCCCGTCTATGTTGACAAAGTGGTCGAAAGGGGGCCCGCTTTGTCTCCCCCTCCCCCTGCACGTACACGCGTTGGCACTTAAGGGGATTTGCTTAATTGAAACGAATGTCGGGCCGAGAGATGAAGGCAAAAGGCAAAGGCAATGGCAAAGGCAAAGAAAAACGACGTCGACCAATGCCAAAATGAAAATGTAAAGCTCACGTAAAGACAACGAATGTGTGTGTGTGTGTGTGGTGGGGGGATTGTAAAAATAAAAAAGTCCAACATATAAACAGCAATACAACAACAACAAAAAAATGTACTTGAGCTGCCAATGAAAAGAGCAACATGAGTACAAAGAGCCAAGAGATAACTTGGCCAATTGTCACAATTGTTTGCCTAATGCCGAAAGCTGTCAAAGCTGTCTAGGCCTTGTTTTTAACACCTTACACACAGTCTACAGAAGTGCAATCTAACAGTATTCTGCCATTTGCGTAATTAGAAAGTACTTTTTTGGCTTGTCAAGGTCGTTTTAGATAAATGTCGTCTAAAACCTTTGCATCGAAATTGCTCGTCAGTCATAATTCATTAGAATTCATTCGTAGCTACACATTTACGTGGAATTTAAATGCAAATATAGAATAGAAATGTAATGTAATGAAAAACAAATTCTTATCATAAAAGAAAGAGCTAATATTCTTTTTATTTTTATATTTGAACTGAAATAATATCAAAGGTCATCTAAGACTTGAATTAAATCAATTTGGAGAAAGGACTTAAATGTCACTTAGCCAATCTTTTGAGCCAGCGAATTGGCATTATGACTAATTCAATGTAAATTAAAATGTCCCAAAAGGCAACCAGCCCACTTAATATGATACATACATTGAAGCAAAAACAAAAAAAAGAAGAGAAACCCAAGCAAAAACAATCAAATAACTGAAAAAAAAAAAAAAAAACAGTTAAGAGTCAACTTGATGACTGTAAAATTGAAATTGAAACTGTAAGACGAAGAGCGGAGGCTGAAAAAATCAAGCAAACAGACACACTTGAAGGACGGACCGATGGAAAGAGAGAGAGAGAAAGAAAGAGGAAAGGACGGATGGACAGTTTGTTGCTTGTATGTTGGATGGCTAAGTGGGTTTGTCAGTCATGCAGTTCAGATTGGTTGGATTGGTCAGCTGGTCATCTCAGCAAGCGAGTATGAGGGCGTAAGAGTTTGAGAGTGTGTGCCAGCAAGTAGGGAGGGGGCTGGTGGGGTCCGGAAAGCCATGGTCTTTAATTAAATTACGAGAAACGGCAAGCCAAAAGCCAACTTTGATCCCTTTTAACGTGGCACTTTCTCTCTTTCTGTCGCCTGCTACCCCAATTACTCTTTGGAGCTGAGACTCGACGAGTATTTGGAACGAACTTGTGAAAAACTTGACTTGCGTTTGTAATTTGGTTGATTTTCACTTTTCAAGAAAAGTTACTTGCCATATATTTTTTTTTTCTCTGCCTACTATGGCTGGCTTTTCATTACTTTTGCGCTCGTCAGTGTTGCAGTTTGTTTGGTTTGGTTGTTACTGCTTTTTGTTTTTGTTTGCGTTTTTGTTTTCACTTTTTCACAGGCAGGCAGGCAGGCAGGCACAGCTTTTCATTTATGACAAACAAACTTTTCCAAAACTCCGACGAGTGACGTGTGGCCCAAGAAAAGTGCAAAGTGTAAGTGAAAATACGTTGCCTACGTTCGTTTTTGCGCCCAGTGAAAGTCAAACGGCATAAATAAACAGTACGAATGTCACTTCATATAAAACTGCAAACGGTAATGGTCACTGAGAAGGCAAAGGGAAAATTAAAATGTAAATGTTAATGTTAATGTCACCTGTCTAACTTTTTTGTTTTTAATTGCAACACTAATTAATAACCTGCACTCGAGTTCAACTAACAATTTTTTGACTTCTCCATTTGCATAATATTCCCTTCCTTAGCATATCATTAAAACTGTAACGTTTTCACGGCAATTAAACAATGCGAAACCTTTACTTGCAAAAGCTTTCAAAAGATGTATTCTTCGTTAGCTTCGTTAAAAAGCTATTCTGATTCTATAAAGTCATTTTGATGCGCTCAAGGCTTGCATATTAAAGCATGCAACAAGCTGTGGCTGCAGTGGCCACGGGGCGTATGATTTACATTAAGCCAAGAACAGAAACAGACACAGTGCAAAGTAGCAGAAGGCTCAAAAAGCAAAGCTGATTGCAGCATTAAATGGGATTGTAAGAACGAGAGTCTGCTGCACCATTTCCTATACCTTCTCTCTTGCCACTGCTATGCTACTCTTTTTCCAGTTCGGTTTCGGTCTGACAAAGTGCAAATCGAAGAGCACATGGCTGGCAAAAGCAGATGCCAAATGGGCTTTAACCACATGCACAGTTCTTTCAATTTGCTCCTTTAACCAACTCCTTTTTGTGTTTATCCAATACAGGAGCAATGACTTTTTTGGTTAACTTAGACAATTTAAATAATATTTAAAAAGGAAATAATAATGTTTAGTGATTATTTTAATAATTTTTTGCTTTTCCATTCAAAATAAGAAGGTTGAAAGGATATTGAGCAGTCTTCATTCTCACCTCAAAAGTTGTTCCATTACAAAGTGGCCAGCGTTTTTTCAATTGGCTCTCATTAATAATGGCTTAAGAAGGCTTAAGCAACGGTGTTCTCTCATTACTGGCTACATTTAAAGGATGTCCACTTAAAGCAGAAATGCAAATGGAAATGGAAAACGACTGCAGGAATGCCGTCGGTGGCTGGTAGACAAAAGGAAATTTAAATAAAAAATGCTCATGCCAAACATATAAAAGGCACATAAATCGAAATCTGTCACAAAGAACATGCGCAGCCAATAAATTTTCTTATCTCAATAGCAGCGACAAGCGTTAAGGAGAGAAAGCAGAGAAGGGGTGCGCCCGGAGGCGAGTGGGTGAGTAAGGGGCGTGGCCATTGGCTGCAGCTGAACATGTTGCATATGCAATGCAGTTGCACCCCGTGTATATTTCTGAGATTGTGTTTGTGTGTGTGTATTTTATGCTTTTCATCTGCTGCTGTTTTTGTTTGCTTTTGTTGTTGCTGTCACATTGGCGAGCAAATTGAAATTATTGCGTTGGCATGAGCTGTGATTAATATTTCTTTTTATTTGCATTTAAATTTTTTTCTTCCGTCTTTTTTGTACATTATTAATATCACTTTTTTCTTCTTGCATTCTGTAGCATCGCGGCAAATGTCTGCAATTTTACTGCATTTATAACAATGTTAAAATTATTTAATTAATTAGAAGCATGATAAGGCAGAGTCAGGATATGAAACAATAAGCCAATCGCATTTAAACACAATCAATCAAACCAATTTCTGGTTAATACAATAATTTTTAAACAATATTTTTAAAAGTAAAGCCCGCATATAGTAAATTCTCTGTTGGTTTTTTAGCACGCAAAATATTTGTATAGATATATTATTTAAAGTTAACTTAATTATGCGCCAAAGTTTTAGACAGAAATAACAAACTAATAAATTAAACACACCGCTCTCCATAGTTATACACTTTTAAATCCATAAATCACACATATAATTATGTAAATCTAAAAAAATATGGCCCAGCCAAGTTGTAGGCTACATCATTGCCACAGGACTATCCTAACACCAACTCCGTACCTCCCAGTCTCCATCCCCTTGGACCCTCCTAACCTAGACAAAACTGAAAACTGAAAACTGAAACTCAACGAAAAATGGTTGGGCACGTGTTTGGCTTGCCGAAATCTACATAAGCTGGCTGGCAGCCAATTTGGTAGGGGACTAACTAGCCAGCAAGTCAGAAATTTTTGGCCTTCGTGCTGCCAAGGAATGTATGTATGTAGCCAAACGTTTGGCTCGCTCGCATTAAATATAGAAAAAACCCGAAGAAATGAAAAAATGACAAAAAATAGCTGGTTAAAAAATCTGTTTTGCCAGCATTTGCATGGCATGCGTTGTCGTTGTCGTACTCCTAGTTTTCCTAGTTCTCCTAGTTTTGTGGGTCCATTTCGCATAACTTGGCAGCACACACACACACACACAGACTCGAACACGCATAGGACATTTAGTTATTGGGCATAGGTTTGGAATACGTATATTAATATATACATATATTTCAAGTTTTTGGTTCGTTGAGTTTCTGTGATTTTGACAGCCAGCCACAAGTGCTAAAAAAATACCCCTAAAAAAAGAATATACATGCATAAATTGTGATAGGTGGCTAAAAAAAAAATACAGTAAGCCCTCTTTTCCTACGTTTTGAGCAGTGTCAGCTGCCATGAAGCTAATATTTAAGCATTTTTCAATGCATTAAAAGCTTTCTGTTAGGTACACTGAACAATGTGGTCAAGAGTGCATGGTAATTCATTCAAAAATATTATTTATGTTAGTGGTGTTGCTGCTTTTGTTGTTGTTGTTGTTGTTTGTCTCCATCATCGCTTTGTTTATTACATTTGCATATTATTTATTATTTATTTACATTCGTATATATTTTTATGACTTCCTTTTGCGGCCACGGAATGCGCACAACTTCAACTTGCTGATTTTTTGGCTGGCTTGCTGTATGTATGTATGTATGTGTGTGTGTGATGCCACGCCTAGAGCCTGCCCTCCTCGCAGTGCTTATTTCATTAGCTATTCCCTTGAATTCTTACATTTCTTTTTTTTTTTGAGAAAGAACAACAAGACGCCTGGGAAAATATGCTATACACAAGATGAAAAAAATATGTATAAAAGGGAGCGGAGGCAACGCTTTAACTACCGGAAATTTCTTTGTACTGCTTTTATGCTCATTTGTAGGCGTCCACGTCCCCTCCACATACAGTCAGTGGAAAACACGCTCGCCCACACTCACGCCCGCCCAATTTTTCGCTGTTGACAATTTTGGCGGTTGTTGTGGCAACACGTGACTGGGATGCGTAACAGCAACAGCAGCAACAACAGCAACAACAGCAACAACAACTGTTAAAAAGTTGAGACTGTGACTCGGTTACTTTTTGCTTGCTTTTGACTGAAATTATTTGCACTCGTCCTTGCCCTCGTCCTTGCCCACGTCCACATCCACGTTCACGTTCCGCAGTTTGTTCGTACTTTAAACTGACTGCCATGGACCGTTGATCACATTGAAATCAGTTTCGAAAATAATTCGCCGCTGAAATTCAATTTGTTATTTGTACATGGAGCCATTAACGCTTCGATGGCTTTGTTTGTGATTCTTCTGCCTCAGCTTCCAGCGACATTTTTGCACCAAAAGAAGAGACATTTTTATTTAGTCGTAAGTAAATTATGTCATTAGGGCTTATTATACCGGGAAGACGTCTTTTTGCAATGTGTAATAATAATATAAAAATATGCATTAAATATGTAACTTTGTCGAGAGGCTCTTAACTTGCCAAATACGCAGAATTGCTGTTCAATTGAAATTGTCTTGAATTCAAAAGGTTTTCAATATAATGCTTTGACTTAAAAGCGAATTCGTACACAAGAGGTTAGAAAGGTTTAAGGATGAATACATATAGCTTTCGATGGTTATTTAATTTCAGCATATAAATCTAAATATAAAGCGTTAAATTTCAGACGCAAGTTCAACTCTATTTTCTTCTCAACAAGCTATTTTACTGCATGTTAAGTACAAAGCTTTTCCTACACAGAGATAGACACAATTTATGATCTATAGATTGACAAAATTTATGGTTACCTTTTTTAAATTGCCTAGAAGTAGCACAGGTCATAGGCACTTACTGAGTACAATCAGACAAAGATTTTTTTCACATGCGAGATATTCAGTTTTGTTTTGTTTTTTTTGAGTATTGGCCATAACTCTTGACAACTGGATAGTGATTACCACCTGCTGCTGCCTTTTGGTAATAGACAACACGTCTAGACAGGAGTTAGACTTTGCTGTTCGATTTGCATTTTGTCGGCCAGGTTTAAGGCTGTGCAATGAACCGCAACTTTCAAGCTCAAATTCAAATGCAAAGCATAAAACAAAAACGTGTTTGAGCCAGAATTTTGGCCATTAACGCTAGCGTTTTGCTTGGACACTTGCGAATCGGGCCAAAACAGTTTGTTAAGCATAGACAAAGCGCTGCTGAGACAGCATCAATGCACGCATAATTTATGGTCCCAATTGTCTAGTGGTGCTAGCCCTGTCCAAGACCTGGTTGGCAAGTAAGTAAGTAACTGTAGCGGGGACGCTAGGTCGCTTGGGCATACAGATAACGAGACACGTCAATTCCCGCTAATAAACTCAAGAAGGATTAATTTTGTGATTTATGAGCAGCAGCAGCAGCGGCAAGCGAGCGAAGATGCTGCCGCAGGCAGACGCTAGAAATCCACAAATGACCGTTACGGCGCTCTCTTCTTAAAGGACTATAAGCAAACGGTAATAAGAAGAATTTTGCATATTCTTCAGCCGACACTTTTACATTAATTTGGCAGGCATATTAATTAATGTTGCCATAAATCTTGCGTGCCACAATGCTGCTAGTGCTTTAATTGTAAATTTAAGTTAGTTAGCAGGCGTTAATTTAACTTTTGTAAAATTATTGAGAAGCCTTACCAAATTTAAGAAGCACAAAAGTAGAAAGCAGCTACGAAATTTTGTAGAGCCATATTTGCCTTTTCTCAGTTCCATAAAATATCAGTTAATATAATTGAAATACAGCTGAAATGTTAACTAAATCAAAGGAATAACGAATAAGGGAAAGTGAAAGCTGCTTGTAATGAAATACAGCACTGCCAATAAAACATTGACATATGTAACTTAAAACGGACTGTATTTTAAGTGTTTGTGAACAACAGATATCAGTTTCTAGCTGGTATTGCTCTTACACATTTTATGTATTTATTGATGTTATGCAATAAAAAATTTAAGTTCGCTGCTTTAAAAAGCCAGGAACTTTTCACCTCTTCAATTAAATAGTTTTTGGAGCACAAAAGCAACGGGAATTGCCTTGGCAGAAAAATTTTGAATGCTGTCTTCTCTGAAACGGTTACGCCCACATGCATAAAGCATAGATAACCAAAAATATATATACATATGAGTTTAAGTACGAGTATGCACTATAAATGCGGGGCTGAGAACAAGCTGTTAAAACAGCTGCCAAGCAGCTCAGCCTCAGAGCTCGCCAGGCAAACAGACTGAACTGAGGGAGGAGTAGGGAAATAGGAAAGCGCCCTTACCGAACTGACAGTTTCTTGCCTTGACTATAAAAATTGTTTGCTGAGGCATTAAATTGAATGAAAATTTATGATCTTTTCATATTTACTTATGTGGTGCCAGGGCTCGGTCCCGAAGCTTAAAAGGAGCTGCGTGTGGCGCCTCTGGCAAAAAAAAATATATATATAAACAGAAACCTGTATGTGGTCTCTGCCATTTAATGTGTGTGTGTGTGTGTGTACTTTTATGCCATACAGAACAATCTCATATTGTACCAGAGAGATGAATAGCTTTAAAGTCTCACAACAAATCAAACAAATTTGCCAAAGTCCACAAGCAATCAATCAAATGAAACAACTTATATGCCTGATGTGACAACACACACACAGATACATACATCCAATAACTGACCTAAAGCTAATGTCAGAGTACAGTCCTTTGCCATTTATCATAGCCAAAGGCAAACAAAGTTGTTCACACTGACAATTGGCCGCAATAATATAGAAAAGACAAAGAGAGAAACTGTGTTACGAAATCTGGTCAGCAGTTAGCCCCACTGCTAATCATTGTCAGGATTTTCTTTTTATTTTGTTTTACTTTCTATTGTTTTTTTGCAGGTGACAACACTCAAGGAATTCCTAAAATTAGCTGCGAGTCGTGGCGTCTAAGTAACTAAGGGGAGAGCACGTCCTGCGGCTGTGACTGCGGTCTCCATGACAGGTACAGGACCTTGGCCTTGGCCTGCCGCTGCTTCTGCTACTGCTAAGACTGCTAAGAAAGATTAATGATCTCAACTGTTGTGGCAAAGCGAAGAGCATTAATATTGCCGCAATATGCAAAACACTACGTGTACAATATACTCGTTGTACAGTCAAAGTGTACATAATTTGTAGTTTGTCAACGACTAAGCACAAGACAAGGTCCACAACAAAAAAAAGCCCTGAACTGCCATACGTATTGTGTATGAGGATTCTATTATAAGAATGCGTCATATCTGTTTTGTTTGGTGATTTAAATCGTATTTAGCATTTACAAATTTCGTTTCTTTGCAAAATGTTAACGAAAATCGATATATTTAAGTGTTACACGAATAATTTTAAAGGAAATCACTTTCATCTAATATTAAGAAAACAATTTTCAAAAAGTTTTTAAGCAATTTGACTCAAAACATATAAATCGCTGTAGTTTAATTGATTTGCAATATCTAGTTCTCGTTTTGTATTCATGTTCAAGCTCTGTGTGGGCGAAACCTTTTAGAGTAGCACTAGTTTAGCCAGACAAGATGCTCGCAGTTACTTATCTCCTTACATGCCTCAACTCAACCAACACACGCACATATACACAGAGAAACAGAGTGTGGGGCATGATAGACAATCGCATATGGCAAGTGGGTCCATAACTCTCGGTGTTGTCATGTCGGACATGAAAGAACCTGCCAGCCTGCCTGCTTGCCCGCCCGCATATTGTATGACTCCAACTGCAGCTGCAGTTTTAGCTTTAGCTTCAGTTTCAGCTTAGATTTTGGCCTGGCCCCGGCGTATGTTCACTTGTCAAAATACGTTTGTTGCATGTAACTCAATGTCGGTTTAGAGCGAGCGACTGCGATGCTGCTGCCGGCAGTAACTGAGGCAGCTGCTTTATGCGCGCACTAACACAAATGCACAACGACGCCCCTTGCAACATCATGAAAGACAAGCGCAATGTCAAGCAAAATAAAAGCGAAAGACATGAGCAACGACGCAGTGACAATGAAAAAGACGGCGACACAAACGAAGACGAAGACAAAGACGAGCTGAAGTACAGTAGTCACTCAAGTTAATGAGAATATGTTAAATACATAGTATATAATACAAAATTTGAATAAAATGAAATATTTCATTCTATAGGAGAAATATACATATACCAATAACTTTAACTGCTGGCATTTCGATAATATTTCTTTCTTTTTAGAGTGAAACTACTACAACTGACAAGCATCTAAAGAAAATGGCCCACAGTGATTTATTGCAGCGCTCAGCGAGCTGGCGAGGAAGCTGCCACTTCAAACGAATCGCGTCCGCTTGCAGCAGCACCAGCAGCACCAGCAGCAGCAGCTTCATCATCAGCAGCAGCAACAACCTCGCTGCATTTCATCAACATAATCATCATCAGATGATGAGACCGCATGCATGGACAATCGATAGCAATGTATGAACATATATGTGTCGCATTCAAAGACGTGTCTACAAGACAGCAGCTTCCGACAGATGTCATTGTTGTGAGTTAAGCATTGTCAACAAAAGGGGAATCAATTTAAATAGGTAAGCACAGATTGAAATGTGTGTACATGTATATTTTTTTTAAATGTGTGCAATAATTTATATCAGCGTTATAAGTGTGATAAGCATTCCACAATTGACACCTTAAATTAAAGCATATTTTTTTTTTCAAAACCCATTGCAATGAACAATAATAAAAGTCCTGCTTGCATTTCTGCCAAAGCAATAATAAATCAAAAGCAAGTGCAGCTTGTTTATTGCAGCTCATAGAATATTGCCCAGCTGGTTTCTTTCATTTGCTTCAGCCTGGCATTCGATTCACCTTTTTCCCATTGTTAATATTATTTATTTTATTTAACGTTTCTGTGCTTTCTCTTCGTTGGTGCTTTGTGTGCGCACGTCTTTCAAGTCTAATCAGCGGCATTTCATCAGCGCAAAAGTTTAATTAAAATAAATTACAACAACAGGCGCAAAAATTCGCCTGAAAAGGGTTTTTTTCCTCTGACGCATAGGACAAGCTAAATGCCAGCTAATCATATTTTAGGACTTTAGACCAGGCGCAGAGGGCTGTGTAGGGAGGGAGGAGTTTTGAAGAAGACATCTTTAAGCTTGCAGACCGTCGAAAATACTCTGTTATTAGCAATGTCATAATTTCATTACTGTCAACGGTCGTCGCCTGTCGTCGCGTCTTCCTCATCCACAAATCTCCCTCGACGGCGCCGTAATGGTCCCGACTTTCAGTCCCCTCTAAATTACACACGCGTGGCAGGTCTATTTATTACCGTTAGCGGTAATCCTAAGCCACGATGGCGTCAACTGAAACAAAAGCAATAAGCGAGAATTGAGAAGATCATAAAGTCAAAGCTATAATATACCCTAATAAATAAATTGAAGAGCAAGTTTGGTTTAATATTTTTGCTATCGATAATAATCGACAGTCATCGATACACGTTTAAAGTTCTGTCCATGTTCCTTATGCTTCGAAGGTTAACCTTGTTATTTGTTGACTATTCCACTTGATTTTCAACTATGTGTCACATACTCGGTTTTAAAACCTACCTACTCATCTCTGATGTCTAGTAGGCAGATCTGCCATTAGGCGTACGGGTGAATTGTTGCCGCTCTCCTTTTTCAGTCGCGGCTGTCGCGCATTTTTTTCACAGCCAATATATCATTATAATTTGCATTTCCGGCGTGGTCGGAAAATTGAGTAAGTAGCTAACAGAAGCCAGCCGGAACACGCCGGAACAGTCAGAAAGACAGCGACAGTGACGAGAGAGCTAGAGAAAGAGAGAAAGAGATAGAGATAGAGAGAAAAAAGTTCTCATTCGCTGGCAGCTGTTGCCTCACAAATGTCTCAAGTGGCAATCAAGGCGCTTCCATTCAAATTTACGTCGCAACAAATTACCGAGCATTTGTCAAGTTGTCACGCCCCCCTCCACCATCATACCCCTCCTACAACCAAGCACTGGCATACGCTGCTAATCCACTAGTGTGAAAAATCTATGCTCGCTGCAAATGTGCCGCGAAAAGAGTCCAGGAATGGGAAGAAGAAGAAGAAAAGGAAAAATACGCACTTTGATAAATTTTTATGAAATGCCTCAGCGAAAAAGTGTTGACAGTCGACTAATGCTCTTATTTATATTAGCCAACACTAAATTAGTTCATTAGCGAATGAAATATAAAAGAGACACCTAATTAAACGAGTAGAGTGAAGAAAATATCAACAAAGTCAAGAAAAAGCTAAACAAAAGTGATTTAAAGGACTTTAGAAGCTCTCTATTCGATAAATGTCGATATGTGTCAGAACAGCTCTGAACAGATACATATGTGATTCATCTTTGATATTTTAAAATTCGCCTTCGCCTCAATGATTTCATAATCATTGCACGGTTCACTTGTTCAAACCTTTCGATCAGATGCCAATGTTGCTCTTATTCAGGAAAATTCAATTAATTTGCTTTGCCGTTACCATTGCCGTTGCCAAACGCAACTTTGGTGCCCGTTTTAATTACAAATATTTTCGAAAAATAGCGTACAAGGGCCACAGTTAAGGCATGCAGAGAGCCAGAACAACAAAGTTGCCAAAGTTGTGGCTGTGGTAGAAAACTATTTGGAGAACAGCACTTGGAACATTTAAGCGTCTTACCTTTGACGTTGGCCCAACCAGAGAGAACCGCAAGAAATAATCAAGAAAGAGACGTCGAAGAAGAAAAAGAAGAAGAAAAGTAAAATGGCAGGACGTGGGCAACAATATTGCAGAAGCAAGCTGCTTACTGCCCAAACAAACGGTAGTTTCTCACCTATTTATGGGTGTAATAAACGTTTATGATGATGCGTTGATGCCTTGTCCCCCCTTAGTTGTTACCTGTTGGGTAGACAGAACCGAGCCAAAAGTTACATTATGCCTGTATGGGTAAGGAACTGTTACTTGCACACACATTCTAAACTTTAAAAATATTCAAGCACAGATGCTAAAATTTCAGCTACCACCTTCCAACACTGCTAGCCACATTTTTCAGGGGTTTCTCAGGGTGCCAAAAATGATATAAGGTCAATGGTGTACGGGCAGCACTTGCACCCCCTACACATACATACATATGTATGTAGTTTGGCAACTTTTCACTTGAACTTTGGCCGTTAAGTGTTTGCCGTAAACCAACAAATATGAGCACGAGCCAAACTTCCCTGCAGAGCAACACGCTTCAAAGTAAGTAGGCAACTGACGTGTGTTTTTAAAGCACCTACACATAATAACAAGCACATTTAAGAGATCCAGAAGGACACGAGTTTACTGTCAGTCTGGGTGAGAAGATTAAGAGACTTAATCATCCCAACCCATATTTATTTAAATTCAATTAAGAATTCGATATCAATAATTTGATGATTTTATGATATGTAATCTTTTCGAGCAAAAAAAAAAATAGTTTCAATTTAAACAAAAGCAAACTGCAAACAAAAATTCACTTCGATATAAGATTGCGTTGTAATTGAATTGAAATTAATGCAAATGCAAATAAACAACAATACAAGTATATTTTAAGGGTTAAGCTATCAATGAACTAGAGAATGAAAAGCAAAGTTAATATTACACAATTAGTGCAAATGAAAATTCAATAAAACTGAATGCATATCAATGTATCAACAATATTTGACAAAAACAATATCTGCAATATTTCCCAAGCAACACTTCAGACAAATACACACACTACAAGTGTGACAGTAGAACAGAGAAAATAGGCAGAATGACAGATCGACACAGTGCCACAGATACGTTTGCATACACCGACATAGGCAACAAGAACAATGGCAACAATTCTTGGAAACATGCAGATGAAACAACATCAAAATTTACTTAACCGCTGACTAATAACCATTTGAATTTCCCTTGGTCAACAACAACATTAACAACAACAACAGTAATCAGCTAGGATGCCACCAAAAAGTATCTCCACATTTGTCATGATTTGTGGCAAGTGCTAGGCACGACATAAGCAAACTTTAATTAATTAAAATTCATTGGGTCTGGGAATGATTGTTTGGGTTTGAGGGCAGACAAGTCAAATCACAACATTCAAATGGCATATTAACTTACTTAGATAAGCACAACCGTATTGCTGGGATATGCAGAATACTCTGCCTGTTCATCTATATGTCTGTTTGTGTAGGCAGCAGGCAACAAGAACAAGAGCTTTTAGTAAGTTGAACTGTGTTTGGCCCGCAATTGTTGGTTTATGCATTGATGGCTCTCATATTGTCTTGCTTTGGCCCTGCATCGACGTATGTAAAGTCCACAACCGAGTGCCTAACTAATGTTTATGCCTGCCATATTTGCCCAAACTGCCGACAAGATAACAGGGCACTAACTGACCAAGGCAAACAGAGAGCAACGTTCAAGACATTCACACAATGATAGCGCCAGCAGCTACTACCTGATTATTTGATTTGTATTAACTTACCACACATACACAGAATAGAAACAACAACTGGAATTGGTCAACATGAAACTCCTCTCCTGTCTAACATAAGCATTTTTCAAGGACTGCCCCTTAATTATGCAACTGATGGCTGCTCATTAGAAGCTTCAAAACTTGTTGTGTAGCTTGTACTACAATCGTAACTGCAATCAGTTTAGCAGCTATTTAATTCCGAATGCGGCTCATGGGTTATTCATCGACTTCAGAAATCGAAATATTGCAAATTTGACTATAACAACAATTTTGTAGCCCTTAGCTAACGAAAGACAATTGAAAGAGATATTTCGAATGCTTAAATCATATGAAAAAGCATATTAAAGGGCATTTTAAAGTCCACACTTTATTTGCTTTGTTATTCGCAACAGTTTAGTCAATTTATTGCTACCCAAATCCAAATTAGTAACCAAAGTAAAAACTCCACAGTAAAAAAAGGTTATAACGCTGAAATTGTGTTATTTTCATTTGCCTTTATTTCCAATGCATTGGCATTTTCTAAACCGTAAAATGACCCAAAAAACCAATATCCACATTACAGTAATCGAATAGGCCAAAAATTGTTTTATTTCAACACTAATTTGGGCCAAAGTTTTAATGATGATTTCAACTGGACCCTTTTCTGTTTGGTTGTTGCTGTTGATTTTCCAGCACAAAAGGCAGACAAAACAGATTTGCTTGTGATTTTTGGCCGAAATTTTAATTATTCAGGCAGCTGTTTTGTGTTGCCCACACAATTAATCACATGCTAAGCAAATCTTTATGCCCCATAACCACAATAGTAATACAACTAGTTGGAGCTGCCCAAAATATTCGTACTCGACATTTTGCCTGTTTGACTACAACTACTTTTAACTGCTTTGAAACATAAATTGTGGCAAGCAAAGGTTTTTGGGCTGTGGTTAAGATGTTAACAGAGAAGGGAGAGGGTGCGGCTGCTGTTACATTTATGAGGCATGTGCGACAACTGTCGAAAAAGCCAACAGGCGACGTGCCTCGTACCCAAGTCAACTCAACGCTTGACATGTGATTGAAAACTTTGACTTTGCTGCATGCGGCAGTACCAAAGAAGGCCAACCAAAAACAAAAACAGCTGCAACAAAGAGTAGCTAAGGTTAGCAAAACGAACTAGACATACCCTTACCGAAACAAGTTCAGTTTTCCAATGAATAAAAGTGATTTTAGACTGATATTTACTGATATGAATGGATAGTTTGGAAATACCAGTAGATACTGGTTAGGACTGAACATTAAAGCCACAAGGAGTCGCATTTATTTCAATTTCCAACATAGTCATAATACCCTTATTCAGGGTATTAAACATGTGTAAGGTTGCCAGAGTTTCCAGGTTGCCAGCCGAAACAAGTACTCAAAATCACTCTGCGGTTGTGTGAGAAAACTTGTCAAAGTCTCGAGTTGTGTGTGTGTGTGTGTGTGTGTGTAAGAAACATGAGTGTGTGTGCGGTAAGTTTTTATTAAAAATGCTTCTGTTTTATGACAAATTCCAGGAAAATATGTATAGCGCTCTGTAAGCACAAAGTTCTACACCAAAAATGTTCAATTTCGCACAAGTTTTAGATAAAAGGTTACAAATTGCAAACAAAGTAATTAGGGTCATGGCCAAAATATTGAGTTGCTGTTGTGAAAATGATTAATTGGCAATTTATGTATTGAAGATTAATAAGGGGTCATTCAAAATAGACTTGGGAAAATTTTTTTATTTCCGTTGGAAACATGACTTAAAGTTTAAGCAATTTAATGATAAAAATCCACAAATAAATAAATATAAAGGATTTATTATTTTTTTTTTTTATATATTATTTATTTGTGTATATATTTGCCTGGCTAAATTGCTGTTGCCACTTAAGAAATTAAATAATAAATTGCAATTAATTCTCAACCATAAATCGTTCATTGTCTGTCAATTTGTCAGAGACGCTTGTATGGGTTTAAAAACAAAAGAAGAGCAACAATAATATAATAAATGTTGGGTTTGCACAAAAGGCGTTTCATACAATTTTTGTTTTTTATGTGTCAGCGACTTTAATCAAGTTGATTAAAGCAAACAAAAGATGATACAGATGTGCGTGCAAATTAAAAATAATTGCAACAAAATTGTGTAATTACAATAAATGCGACATTTAACTGCAATGTTTATCGAGGCGCAATTACAATGACAACGATGTGTCCAACAGTAGCAGCAGCAGCAAATGCAAAAGCAAAAAGCAACATTCAAAACGAGAACGACGACATTGGCCGGGGCAAGCGATTCGCATTAATGCGCATAAATATGAAATCATGCGTTAAGATCAACAATTCAACAATTAAAACTTAATTGCATTAACATGAAATGTGCATCATCAACAATGGGAACCACACCGAACACTGAACTGAGCCCAAAAAAGAAAATACATCGTCCTGTTGAGTGCTGTGTTCAAGGGAGAAAACAAAAAAAATTATGCGATAAGCTCGCGGCCAGACGCTTTGCGAAGAATTTTCAATTATGCAGCAAATGGAATAAATTGCGAGTTGTGGAGTTTTTGGTTTGCCGTGTGTCATAAAAGAAGGTGAAGGATAACAGACCAACCCAACAAAAACAACAACTAGCTACTAGTCCTTACCAAAAATAGCAGCAGTGCTGCTCTATTAGTTTAATTTATATAAAATTGTTTTGTGTGGCATTAAAGCCATAAAAAAGTTTGGTTCAAAAGGTAACACACACACACACACACACGGTTATATATTAAAAGGGATCAGGGATATAACACATACTCCCACACACATACACACATCCATAGAGAGTGCGCTATAAAATTGTGAGGTTATACTCGTAAAACCAACTCACACTCCCCACACCACATACCCTTACCCCATCTAAAGGTAAGTTAAGAAAGGAAGCAGCCTCACAGCTGGCGTCGCTGTCGCTGGCGGCGTCGCCAACCTCAAAATGCTTAAATGGCTTTTTTGTTACACGTAGCAAAATACTTTGTTGTCTGTATGTGTGTGTGTGTGTGTGTGTAAAAGAGGTAGGAGGAGAGGAGTAGCTGGGTGGCTTGGGCTGCTTCTGGGTTTTCTGCGTTTGCGTTTGGCATTGGCGTGCTGGTGTGAATTTATATTACAAACTATTACTGTCAAAAAACACGTTTACATAGCACAAATACACACACATACTTACCCACGCTGCCTACATGCCCAGACAGTTGTGTGCGCCTTCCCCTCCCCTTCTTTGCTCCTTGCCACCCACCCCCTGGGACAGTCTCAGTGCCAGGACCTCAACTCCAGACCGCTAGAGTCGCAGTGTGTGTGCCTAGGGTTTGCCGTACTTGTAGAAGGTTGTAGCATCTTGGCGTTTGCACATACAACAACAAGTAAAAGTTTTGACAAGCAACGCAATTGATTGACTTATAAATATCCGGTATAGTTGAGTAAATGGGGTAAGAATTTATACTTAGAAAATCATACAAAATAAGTTGCATATAAAATATGATTTATGTTAAAGAAATTCGCAAGCAATCATTTTTTTGTAAGTCCGTCCATCAAACCCCTTCGCCGAATATATTCGTGTTTGCAGGGTATCAAAAATTGCTTTGCTGACACAGTTTGTGGCAATGGCCCTGAGCTTTGGCATTAGGCAACGTGGACGTGGCTGCTACAAGGTGTTAACGGGCGGCCTTATGGACTTGTCCATAAGCTCCTGTCTAAGACTGTTTGTCACTCACACTGCCGAACTGCCTCTCTCTCTCTTTTTCTCGCTCTTCCTTCCTCTTTCTCTCACTTTTGGTGTGTTCAGTTTTGCGATCTCTTAGACGCCGCATCAGCATTAGTTTTAATGCGTCTTCTCGCTAAGGGCTAACAAACTGCACAAAACGTTGTGCCACGCCCACGCTGCTTAAAGGCTGTACAATGCCCGACGAGCATGTTTTGGTAGGCCCTGTAATAATTTACATAAATTTCATTAGCACAGCTGGCAATCTGCAGCGGCTAAAAGCAACAGAGCTACAGCATACCATTCATTCATTCAGTCGCATGTTGTGTGTGTGTAAAATTTCATTTAATTTGCAAGTTGTTTAATTTATTGCATGTTTACAATTTGCAATTTGTACAATTCGATTTAAAAACAAAAAGACGCCAAGAGAAAGAGAAAGAGAGAGAGAGGGAGAGAGAAAGAGAGAGAGAGAGCGAAAAACGCACACGACAAAGTTGCCAAATGAAATTAAATGTGAAACAAAATTCAGTCTGGCCAAAAAACATGGCAGGCTTAACTGTATCTTGTTATTGTTGTTACAGCTACAGTTTTTGTTCATGTTCTTATTGTTGTTGGTGTATTGCGTGTCAACGCTCAACGCTTTCACTTAACTGTCTGTGTCATTTGGGGTCACGCCCCCATTTTGCCCTCCATATTCCCAGCCACTTGCCACTTGACTCGCTGCTCTGCTTTTGCAGCCTTTGGCTATGGCTTGTCTGCCTGACAGTTGCCTCTTTCCCCTAAACACCCTATCAACCCCCCTCAACAACTTACCGCTCACACACTTTAACTAGTTTGTCTGTTTGCTCTGCTTGTTTGTCTCCGGGCTCTTTGTCACGCCCCCGGTCCTACCCTTCGGCAGACTGTCGTGCCTGTTTTCTGTCGCATGCAATTTTTGTGCATGTCCTCTCTTAATGGTAGGCAGAAAAATGTATTTACCTCATATTTAATTAAATTGCCAACGCAACCGACATTTCAATGCTTTATTTGCATAGTTAAGCATTTGAGTGCGCATTTTGTGCGTGGCACGCTATACCAAAAAAGAAAAAGAAAAACACCCATTACACCTATTTTTTGTGGCATACTTTTGACAATGGAAAAGTATTATTTAAAATTAATAATTGAGGTGTATGCAAAATATAATAAATAAATGATAGCCTTTTTAAAAATCATGTAATTGAAAAGCAATAGATATGAAATTGATTAAATAAAAAAAATAATATTGCTCTGAACCTCCGCTAGTTTAGTTTTATTTAAGTGCAAACTGTTTGAAATATGTAGAACGTGTTCATTATTTAGGTAAAAAGAATTTTTAAACTTATGTTAAATAAATAATGAAAAGAAGAATCCTTGATTTTGGATAAAATAAACAAAATATATAAATCAGTTGAAATCGATGCTTAGCTTAAAAAACATTTAAATTATTGTAGTGAGAGGAATACCCATGATCTAGCTGTTAAGTACAACACTGTATTACTCGGTAGGATTAAGCAAAGCTATCGATCTAGCTGTTAAGTGCAACACTGTATTACTTTGTAACATTACATGTAATTAACATACGCATCGCTTACCAGTTAGTTGCTATTCGGCGCATGACGAGAACAGTCAGAAATGCGAAGTAATTAATAAAGAACCTCATTGTAAATATCGGCATTCTACATTATGTTCAAAATTTAGATTGTAAAAGAAGTTATATATTTAATCCCCATTTGTACACTCAATCCTTGAAGCAACAGCAGCTTCCAGAATTTCTATGATCGAACTTTTTTAATTTCACACATTTTACTTGTGCTCAGCTTTTTGTCTTAGTTTGGCATTCTGCTAACAACGAAATGAATTTAGTTGTTTTTCTTGTTGTTGATTGCTGTTGGTGATACAGCATTTATGCATATGCCCAGCTATTTGTTATTTTTTGCTCTTGCCACTCTGCTCGTAAATTAAAAATGCGCCCAGCAGTAGGCGTTTAAGTTTAAAAAAAAAAAAAAGAGGAAGGATAAATAATGGGCTTACTGGTTGGGTACAAGCAAAAGTGACACATTGAAAAATTCACAGCATACTTTTTTGGTTTTTGTTTAACTCCGCCGCAAACTAAGCAAGTAAGCCAAGAATTTCTATCTCATCGTAATTTGGCTAATTTAACGGCACATTCAGCACACAAATAGCTGCCAATCATGACCTGCTCCGCCCTCTTTCCCTTAATTTACCCCTGGCCCGGGGCTTTTTGCAGTGTGAACTTTGGCATCGCCCAAAAACAACAATTTATGTGCACGTATACGTAATTTATTTATTAACCCCTTGAACGCTGGGACTAAGGAATAAAGAGAAGTAGAGTAGAGAGAGGTGTGTGTGTGTGTGTGGGAAATGAAAGGGAACATGACACAGAGCGAGAACCGAAAAATGTTTTTCTGCCTGCCGCAGCATCTTGGCAAATTTACACGAATGAAATAAATTTAAATTAGTTTTAACACATTAAGCGTAAAAAGGCAGGCCCTAAAAGTCAGATATCGACATTGTTGTTTTTGTTCTTGCTATCTGTCTCCCTTAAACGTATATACATACATATGTATTTATGTATATGTTTGTGGGCGGGCCGTTGTAAAACTGTTGAAACATACGCAAACATAAACTTTAATGAATTTTACCAAAATCCAAGTTCACGCACATACACACAGCATAGTACATATAGTGTGTGTGTATTTGCTTGGCTTTTGTTGGGCTCACGCGGCGCGTATGAAGTTATTTTGCTAACCTTTTGCCGCCATTAGGTTGCCATAGAGCTGCCAAATATTTGCATGAAGCGCGTGCAAAAAAAAAAGAGAATAAAAAAAACTTCGATGTTAGCTGCTGCTACCAAAAACATTTTAGTTTGGCGAGAAAATTAAACGCACACTCAAACATACACGTGCACACACTCGCCCACACTCGTACACAATCGCACACACACTAAGGCTAGACAGTTATATATTTTTGGGTTGCCGTTGACTGCAACTTTTTGGCACTTCGCAGCCAACGGGACGTCGCGACGTTGTTACCAGGCCTCTTCAAACTTGTAAGCCGCAGCGGCACCAACTTTTGGCAAAGAGGAGCGTGGTCGAAGATGAAGGTGTTTGGGGGGATATAAAGGGACTGGTCTTGGGTAACACCCTCACATTACGCATAAATTTTGCACTTTACAAATTTGCCACGCACACGTTTGCGGCATTTTGTGTTACATTTACACAACGTGTATGTAAGTTATGAAGTAGGAGTTGGGGGGTGGTGGGGATGGTACAACTATACATATGTAAAACGTGCGCCATTTGTCAGAATACAAACGCACAAGGTGACAGCGTGCATACTTAAATGATGTGAGTTAATGTTTGGGTGTTTTTGTATGTTACAGCTTGTTTGTGTGTAGTGTGTGTATTTGAGTTTTAAATACAAGTTGTAAGAACTAAGCACATGACAATGCAAAATGAGAATACAATCTAAATTAAAGTATACATTTTTAATGCTGAAAAGATAGTCAAAATTTAAGATATATTTTATTTTGCATTTTATTTTTATATTTTTTAAAATCTTGCCCTTTGTAAAATTCGCCACCATTCCATTCTTCTTGATATGGGACATATTTTAGAAGAATAAAAATAAATTAAGTTCACTGAATACTTTAAATAAATACATTTATTGGATATATTACTGCTTTAGTTTCATTATTTTATTAGCAAATACCCAAGCCTTTAAAAATGGCTGTTTATTATGAGGCTAATATATAATTCTTAAGTATTAACACGTGTTTAGGCACTAGTGTCAACACTTAAAAACATTTTAATATTCAGTTGTTATACCCTGAACCCATCAAATGGGTAAAAAGGGTATAATAGTTTTGTACAAAGGCTTGTAACGGGCAGTAGGAAGCATCTCTGACCCTATAAAGTTTATGTATTCTTGATCAGCATCAACAGCCGAGTCGATATAGCCATGTCCGTCAGAGACTATAAGAGCTAGAGACTTCAGATTTTGAACATAAGCTCATCTAAGTCCTAGGCAGTACAAGTTTGTTTCCGATTTTCGATAACTCTTTCCATTTCCGATATACACATGTGATCGATAACAGTAAAGTCTTGAATATCGAAAATGTGAAACACGTATCTCCTAGTCGGGAACTTTCGGCTAGAGCCTTTTAACTTGTTGTATATAAATTTTAAATATCATCAAGCCAAACTCATTTCAAACAAGCATTGGTTGCTCTAATAAACCCTTTAAACTACGCTCGTTCTTAACAACAGTTGTCTATCTATATCAAAAACCTGCTTTCACACAACAAAACACACACACACGCATACAAGTACACGTATTTCTCACCTCAGTTTTAGTGTTTTCCGGGGGCGCAGTTTAAATTTTGGCCTAATGCCCGTAAACAAATTAGAATCCGGCGCCCCAATGCGGCGTATGCGTAATGTGTGTTGTTGTTGTTGATGTTACTGCTGTTTGTAGCTGGTTGTTGCTGCTCCTTGTAAACTTGCCACGCTGTCAAAATGTCAACTTTTTGGGGCCCTAGGTGCCACAACAACGACGCGCACGAAGAGCTAAAAAATTAAGCGAAAGTGTAATTGGGCGTCGCTGGGTTAATAGAGGTTGGAACGAGTTTTTCAACGCCCGCCACTTAGTTTTAATTAGTGGGTTAGGTTAGTTGGCACAAACCAACGATCCCACGACCCATCTCCCTTGCCTTGCCTTCCCTTCCCTTAACCCACGTCGCTTAGAGATATGACGAAAATTGGTAATGCGGCAAAGATTGTACAAGTTAAAGCAGCGCACGCTGCAGATTGGATTTGTCGGAGGGAAGGGGGTTGGAGAATGTATAGAGGGAGGATGGCAGGGCCTTCATCCATAAATAATAAGTGCAAGCTTGCAACGGTGGCGCGGCGCCAAAAAGTAATCAATTGCCCAATAACCCCCAAATGCAATTGCACAATTAATTTATTATTAGCTGCAATTGTGTTAGAGAGAGAAAGAACACCGCCCTTCATTCCCCTCGCTGCCCATTTGTTCCGGCTCTGTAGTGAATTATTGGACTTTTGGCGCTTGCCCCGTTGCATTTTAGTGCTGCGACCTAATTGCCAAAAAATTCTGCAGCATTCCAACACTCACAAAATTGCGCAGAAGCACTTCATCAATTTTTTGCAATTTGTTGGGTTTTGATATTTAGCAATGCTCAAAGTTGTGTGGAATAAGTAAGGAATTTGTATTCATTAAGGACTCCAACTGCTAATGGATATTTTGTATATTAAAATCAACTATTGCTGCTGTTTTGACAATTTTCCGAGCTAAAGCACTATATAACAGATGGATATCCAAAAACCTGTCTCAAACACTAATAAAATGTCAAAGCTTTTAGTTTTATATAGGTCACTCGTACAAGGCGCAGAAACTTCCAAAAGTTGAACATTTTTCTCACTTGGTTGTTGTCTTTGAAATCTGAGCAGCATAAATTGACACACGCTTAAAAATTTCATTTACTTCTCTCACTTTGAACACTTATAAATCTGAGTCAAAAGCTTTAAGTGCCAACCACCCTACTCAATATATATATTTTCAGTTTGAAATAGATCTAATGAAGGAAAAAATATTCAAACTTATAGTATTTACAGTTATTAAGTTTGGTTACCTGGCAAAAAAGCTCTTAGCAGGATGGCAGCAGCCTCTTTCATATTTTCTTCTCTCACCACTAACAAACCAGACAGCATTTGTAATTACATGGATTTCATTCAAAACGAACATGTATTGTATGTGTGTTTGTATTAGTGTGTGTGTGCATGCAGTATGTGGCAGCAGAATGGTTTATGAAAAGCGAGCAAGGAGGAAGGAGGAGGAAAGCGCAGCAGGGAGGCTGCAGACCGCAGTCTGGCAGCAAATGGCAGCTATTACTTACCACTGGCAGATACGCCCCTCTGCCCCATGGCACGCCCCCAATTTCACTCCCCCACGCAGACAACAGGCATTTAAATTGTCATGGCAGACAGCGAGAACAAGGATACACACATAGCGCGGAAGTTCAACAACAAGAAGCAAGCAGCAAACAGAGAAAGGCTTCGTTCGCAACTAAAGAAAAAGAGTCGCAGCTTTGTGCTTTTTATACCCTGAGCCCATGAAATGGGTAAAAATGGTATAATTGTTTTATGCAAAAGTATGTAACAGGCAAATGGAAGCATCTCCGACCCTATAAGGTATATATATTCTTGGTCAGCATCAACAGCAGAGTCGATATAGCCATGTCCGTCCGTCTGTCTGTCTGTATGTATGAACGCGTTAATCTCTATCGGATCGGTTGAGAAACACCATAGATAACGAAGATTAAAGTTTAGTCACAGATACAAACAGATAATGACTGTGCACGTTAGGTATAAGGTTCAAAGTATCTCCTAGTCGGGAAATCTCAACTAGACCCTTTTAACTTGTTAATTTTCGCTTTGCAGGCGCATAAAACATATATCACAGTCACAAGAACAAAAACAACAGCAACAGCAATACGAGTATGTGAACGGCAGAACGTATTTACACCTTGTTGCTGCCACGTTTGCCATATGCTTAACGAGCAGCACGGATGTGGCAAGGCAGCTATGTCATTTTTATGTTCCTTTTTTTTGTTGTTGCTGCAACAGCATTAATACACTTGCTGCCAACTGTTGCTAGTTGGATGTTGTCTGTTGTTGTCGCAGGAGGTTGTCAGCTTGGCGTCGTGGCATAAATTCAATTAGCAAAGTGTCTTCAAGTTGCAGCCACAGGAAAGGCAATCGGAGATGCCTGGCGCTGACCCAGGCTCCAACAGGCTCAAGCTCAATGTCCTTGGTTCACATGTATTGGTATTTGTTTTTTGTTAGCCTTTTCGACTCACAATCAGCGCACTGAAGCGCACATCCTGTCAGCCTGAATGATTGTCGAGATCTCGCACCAGGCAGCACCAACAACAACGAGCGTAACGGCAACGGGAGGGTAACGCATATACTATATCCAGTTCTTGATTTAAACAGAAACTGAAATGCACACAAATGGAATTCGAGTTGCGAGCTATGTTTTCCCTCTCTGTTTTTGCTATTCGTCCTGTTGCCTGCTTCTATTATTATGCCAGCTTATTTATATACGATAGCTTAATAGAGCTGGCTTTATGAACACCCTAGTTTTTGGCGGTCTTAAGGCGTGCTAGAAGTAACGTTACAGCTCTAGAATATTTTTCAAACATAATATTATTATTATATACCAAAGCAAGTAGATAAAGATAATGTCTGTTATTAATTAAATTTTTTTGAATAGGTAATTTTTTTTGTTGGCTAACCCTACATTTTTTCAGTTTCTTATTTGGTTTTCGGTTTCTCCTTCTTCTTATTTTGCGCAAGTCAATTTCGGTTTAGTTTGAAATGATTATGATTTGATGCGTGGCACTGCAAGCTAATGGACTCACAACACTCCAAATTGTATTTCCCTATATATTGCTCTGGTTTTCGTTACTACTGCTGTTGATATTGCTGTTTCTGTTGCTGCGACTGTTGCTTGTGGCATCTTTCGATTAGCACCTGCATTTTGCTGCACGCAAACCATTTATATGTATCACTTAATGTTCTGCGTGCAACTAGGAAATTTCCAAGTAATTCTGTTAGTCGTAACAATTAAGTTAATAAAAACTGCACAACATACTTATGCGAGTTGAATAAATAAAAAGTGTTTTAAATTTAAAAAAAATATTAATAATAATAAAAATAGTTGTGCTAAATCTTTAAAAACATTTTTAATTTTGTTAGACTTCTATTAAAAAATATAATTCAATCGTATTCATACAATGAATGTATTATTTTAATCACCAATTCTTTGTATTATTATGTAAAGATTTTGCTCCTGTTTTCATCCATTAAAAGGCTTTTATAAATATTATGTCAAATAATTGTATTACACCTTTTTTTTTGATTCAAGGACATATAATCATTTAAACCATTTTTAGTAACATATTTTTGTATAGCATAATTTTTTTCGGTAGGGTATTTTAACTTATTTTATACCCTGAATTCCCTGCTTCCTTTTCATTAGTGTTATGCATTTGTTAAAGTCCCGTAAGAAACTGCATTTTGCGCGCGGAACTCTTGCAGTTCTCGCAGTTATGGCATAGTCAAGTACATTTCGCTGGCGTAGCTTGTGGTGTTAAAGTTGGGGGTGGTGTTGGTGGTGGGGTTAGCACTGCTGTTGTTGCTGGCCTTGCTTTTGAGTACAACTACTTCAGTGTAATTGCCAACATTGTTGTTGTTCCAGTTGTCGTTCAGTCGTTGAGCAACCACCCAACAAACCACCCAGTGCTGAGCCACTAAAAACAACCGCAACACAAAACTATTTTGTTCACGCAATGCGAAAATGTTTCGCTATTGTTGTGTTTTTGTATTTTTTCTTCTGTTTGTACTTGTTTTTGTTGTTGTTGTTTCGCTTGTGGCGCTGGCATTTGGCGTTACGTATACGCAGCGTATGCCATTGCGCAATTTGCATTTGTATGCACATTGCAGTTACAAGGGCTGGAGTTTAGAAGAGACCAGGGATGGGGCAATGGCAGAGCGGTGCAGCTTTCATTTGGTTTCTTGTAATTGCTTTAAACGTCATCATCACTGGCAGCGACTTGTGTTATTGTTATTGTTTGTCGCCCAGTCGCTTGTTGTTTGTTCGTTGTTGTTTTCGCTGCGTTGTGCAAGTTTATTAAGTTTTGAATATCATATACCCTTATGGCTCTGATTTTTAAATCAAATTACTTTTTTTTTAATCAAAATTGTACGTATAAGTTTGGAAATGGCGCCCCATTTACTAAAGCCAAAGTATCGGAAGAATCAGAGACTTGCGAAGCTAAAAAGAATTATTGCAAAGCGACAGCTAAAATTTAAGACGAATCAAGAGGAAATCTGGCTGATAAAGTTGCGCATTCAAATAAGGAAAATGGTGCTTAAGAAACTGCAAAAACATCTGCGAAAAAGAATAAGAATATGATTTAGGAAGTCAACAATAGTTGCTCTACTTACAAGAATAATCTAATGCGTTCAATGGGTTTACATTCATTAGATTGGATATTCTTATAAGTAAAGCCGCAAAGTTTAAGTTGAGTAAATCTACAGTCAATAAAAATAACATACATATATAGAACTCTTATGCTCTTTCCCACACTTTCAACGTCAGTTATATTGATCTCATTTCTACTGGGCATGCTATAAAATCAAAGCCGTCTTCCCCCTAGCAACAAATCGCATCTACTTAAACCCGAAAAAAACGAGAGAAGAAAACTTTCACAGCATTAATAAATATTTACAGGCACATCGCGTTCTCATTGCTACGCTGCGGGGCGTGGCTGGCAATGAAATCAAATCAAATATGCACGCTGACGCTTTACACACACACATATACATATATATATGGATGGCTGCCCAAGTGTCTGTGTCCCAGTGTCCATTTGGTTTGGCGTGCTCACAAGAATTTAAATCATGTGCTCAGCGAGCTGACTTACATGCTACTTACAAGCCAAAGCGCCTATATGTATGCCCATAAAGGGGAGGGGGATGAAAATAAACCGGGCGACGGAAACCCGAAAATGAAATGGAATGGTCTCTGGCGGGCAGTTTGGGACGACGGCAAGCACACTGAATAGATAGATAGCCCCTTGCCGGCAACAACAGCAACACGCAGTTATTATTCGGACTGTTCTTCGGTTTTTATGCACACGGAATTTTTATGAGTTAATTTAATTTATAGTTTTATTATTATGAGCAGCACATAATACAAGCGAGAGAGAGACTTGAGCCATATAAAAATTGACTCTTCTGGCTGTCGCTTTGACCTTTTCATGCACTTTTCAAGTGCGAATCCTGAGGCTGTTTTAGCCTGGCCAGAAGAAGCAATTGCATTAAGTTGGCTTCTTTGACTCCCTACCGCCCCACCCCCTTCATTCAAGTGCTGCCAACTTGTAAACAACTTGAAATGACGCAGTTATTTAATTTAAACAATCTGCTTGCAAGTGGAAGAAAAAGCAACAGAAAGATAGATAGAGGAACGCTGGAAAGTATGCTACGATTTTTGCACTGTTGATTTATACGCTAATAAAAGCAATTTCACTGAATGCCAAACGAAAGCAACAGAGAAAGAGATAAAGAGAAAGCGTGAGATGGGATGTGAGGTCGTGCCTTTGACATTGTAGACAATCGGTTCGAGTGTTGTTGTTGCTTCTGTTGTTGTTTGTGTTGCCCGTCAGTTGGAGAGCCTTGAGACACGCAGATGAGCAACGGACATTTGAGCTGTACCAGGACGACCACTTGAACTTTTATTTACGCAGCAAATTTAATTACTTACTTTGGATTTTGGCCACTGAATTGGACTTGAAGTTCGGGCTTTGGTTTTTGGGTTAAACTTATCTCATAAAGCTGGCCGGACTAAGTTTACATTATGACAGCTTAAAATGGGAGCAATAATTAAAACTAAGTACTCATAATTTAATAAATAGTTGCAGAAATAATTATTTCATAAAAGTTCAGCGAAACAAATCAAATTTCATGCATTTAAATCGTTCGCGCTGGCTGCATAATGCAATTAACTTTACAATAAAATTAACATTTTACTGGCACTTTGCATAATTCTATTGCCATTTTATGCAATGCTTAGAGCCTGTAAAGCATTTAAATAACATGCATTAAAAATTTGTAACAATGAAAACCTCGTAATGACAACAACAACAACACGCATACATTCATATTACAAAACAATACGAATAACACCTGCACACACACAATCGCAAACACACACATACACGTGCATGTTGTGTTTACTTATACACATACATGTATTAAATATTCAATAATAGAATTTATCATCTGCGGACTAATTCAAAATGCGTTTTAAATGAATTGGTCAGCGCTTAAAGCCGCACACAACAACAATAACAACAATTTCGAAACAAGAAAAAACCAACACACACAAAATAACAACAACAATAAACAGCACCATCCAAACAATGGAAGAATGAATACCCAGCTCGTTAATATTTCACCTGACACACACACTCTTACACATAAAAACAAAAAACAATCCAAATATACATATATAGTCACACACAAACACACACAGATGCACACTTGCCTTTGGGTATTAAGCTTTAATGAAGCAATAAATTTAAAATACGCTTTATTTTATATATGTCCAAGTACACATAATAAACTTTACGCTAACTGCTAGACGAAAACATATCCTGTATAAATTCGATGAGGAAATATCAGAAACCTAAAATGAACTTTAATAAAGCATCTCTTTAAAAGCCATCAACTAAAGGTTTTACATTCACACACTTGTCGACCTTTATTGTAATAGGGTATTTTGAAACAAACTCCCTGTTTTGCATTCGCTTCCACTTTATCTTTCAGTTTCTCCCTCTCTCCGCCTTGTTGTTGATGTCTCTTTATACTGATTTCATCTCGCTCTACAACGCACACACGCATACACACACGTTATTCGTCTGTTCGTTTGCATAAATACATAAACCTTTTTAAGCTGTCAAGTGATATGTCAAAATTGATATCCGAGTCATTTGAAATGCATGCAAATATGGCGCATCGGCAACAAACACAACAAACACAGTAAAAACAACAGAAAGAAAAGGTTGCCCCAAAAAAAACAGTTACTCAGCCAGTCAGTTAGTGGGCAACAAGCATAACAGCAGCAACAACAAAAACAACAAAGTTCACAGCACATTTGCATTAATACGTTTATGTAATGTAAAATGTCATTGACAGCGCCAAGAACTCAATGTCGCTTCACACACACAATTATAGGAGTTCTTGTTGCAGTTTTTGGCTTTGCAACTTCTGCAACGTTGGATAAAAACGCATTCAATTCGCCATCGTCAGCGTTGCGTTTTTATTTTGATTTTTATTATTTTCTTCTCAGTTCTTGCCGTTGTTGTTGTTTTTGTTGATTTTTTTCGTAGCTGCAGCTCGAAATTGCATTGAAATTCATAACACATCTGATGCATGAAACGCCTGCAAGCAGGCTATGCAAATTTCACGCGTTTTATTGCAGCCACAGGATGACACTGGGGTGCACACAGGGTGCAGGGTTTCGCTGGGGTCACACAAGCAGTCAAGCACACAATATGATGATGGATTTATTAATTATAATTTCACTTTCATGCGGGCCACAACTCTTTTTTTGGCTTTCCCACTTTTTTCTCAGCGCTCTTTTTTTTGCTGTATGCGGAACTTGCAAAGTGACTTTACTGTAATTAAAAGTGTGATAGACAACAACTGCGTTAAAGTGGCATTGATCTTTTTTGCATTGGCTCGGCAAAACTTTTAATTTATAAATCTTTCCATAAACTTTGCTTACAAAGTCTTTAGCAAAAAATGTATCATTCGTGTCTATTAAGTTTAAGTAATCAAACTTTTATTTAAAATCAGTAAAAAAAAAGTATCAAAATTTGCATACGACCATAGAATAAAAATTCATGATCATAAAGTCGTTGTCCTTATGAAAATATAGAGCAAACACGCAGCTCAATTTTGAAGCAAAAATAACACTTGCAACACTGCGTATACGTTATATTCTTGTTTAGCTCTACTAGCTTTGCTAAAGATCACGATTTGACAAGCTTCCGTTGTGTTCCAGTCGACTACAGTTTTTGACTTTCGTGCTGCACTCCATCTGTGTCAGCCATTTTTTGGGGCACTTGCAACAGACTGTTGGGAGTTGTTCCCGTTCAAGCTGCTGTTGTTATTGTCTGACTGGCTGCACACAATTTTGATGCATTACTTTCAACTTAATGCGTTGATTGTAAAATACATATATATAATGCAGACACACTCACACACTCTCACACACACTCGCTGCCATCGCAAATTGTTGCTTATGAATTATTATGAGCCACGCACGCATTTTGCAACATTAAATGGCACTAAATTTGTTGTTGTCTGTGCGTCTATTTGCAAATTGCCAGCGCAAAACTTTCCAAAAACAAGGCAGGCGTGCCTGGGGAGCGTAGCAGCGGGGGCCACCCCGCCACGGCCAAATGTGTTTTTGGCCCACTGGCCATATGCTCTGTTGGCCATTTATGAGTGATTTGCTGGCTGGTTTCGGTTATGGCTGCCGGTTTTAGTCAGTTTCCAGCCAGCCACAGCGCTCCAATTTTGCATCGCCAAACTTATTTCCAAGTGCATAATTCATTGTTTCGCCCACATTATTTTCCCTGTCATAAGTTGGAAAGCTACTGTTGTTGCTTTTGCTCTTTTTGTTGCAGTTCAAATTGGCTACAAGGCATATGAAATTAGTTATATTTGCCGACTTTAGACGCAACTTTGCGACTTGTCAACAGATATGCAGCAATTTTACTTGAGCTGCACTTTTTCAGTATGTTTAATTGAAAGTGTCGCTGCTAGGGCTTTCAGAGATACCAAGACAGTGATATTTTAGTTTTCATAGTTTTCTTTCCGTGTGGCTGTTACCCTCAAAATGAAGCCACATTTTGAGACATGCAAACCATTTTAAAGTTTTATCAACTTCATGACATCGCTGTAACAGAAACGGGCTCTGACAACAAGCTCATTTTGTATTTTGTAGTTGGCTTTTAAAGTAATGGACATGGCTGTGATCTCTTACTCCATCTCTCTAAAGCTGACTGTTTGCATCAGAAGCAGAAGCAAGAGTACTAGCTTTAAGCGAATTCAAACTCGATTTGCACTCAAAACTAAATGTGTTTGCTTTTCACTTGGAGGCAAAAACTATTTACAAAACGACAGCGATGGAAGCTTTCTTGGAAGCCGGCGGCATTGTTAGTTATATACATTTTGCAGGTAAGCAGCCACCTTTTGTAGAGCAAGAGATGACTACCCAAGTTCGCGTTGCGCCTTGGGGCAACTATGCAATCCACTCAATTATCTACAATGTGCAACATTTTGTGCACTTTCAGTGCTGTGGGGCATCGTCAGGTTACTCGTAGCAATAACTGTGCCAGCTACATTCCGCCTCACATACACACACACCCACCGAAAAAGAGACAGACACAAATAACTTGCAGCTGATTGTTTTGAGTGCATCCTTTTTGTCTGCCTTCAACCGGCGCTGGCGCTGCATCTGCTCCCTGCGCATTTCAATTGTAAACAAACTTAAAATAAGTTTGGCCCAGCCAAAAGTTTTGCCTTGACTGTCTGTCGCTGGCATTGTGCAGTCTTCAATTAAATCGATTAATTTGCAAGCAACAAAAGTTCTTATAAATGACAGACGCTTTGGCTTGTTCATTAGCTATATGAATCCAGTTGCCGGCAACTTGTAACAGCTTTAGTTGCTATTGAAAATGTGCTTCTTTTTCATTGTTTTCTTTTAATCTTTTCGTTTGTCTATTTGATTGGCATTTTCAAAAACAACAAACCAACAAAATGGACACAAAAAAACAGTAGAAACAATTAAACTTATTTAACAATACCTTTCTAGCTGAGAAGACTACCTTTTCAATTTTAAATTTGGCATGTTCGATTCAAACGTTTTAAAGAAATAAATGTTCAAACTGAACAAGTAATTAAGCTGTTGATTTTATTTAAGAAATTGATAAAAATAATTTGAATATAAAAAAATTTGAATGCATAATGAATGTAAATATGCTGTTACAGTATTATTTTCATTTCAGAGGTTAAATACATTTTTACGGATTACTTTTAAAGTTTGCTATCCGTTTTGTGCAAACAGTTTCACAGCTTATTAATTTTAAATATTTTTTGCACTGACAATTTTGTAAAATTTTTGCAACAATTCACTATTTGCGCCTTGCTTTTTTCTATCTTCAAGGCTACACAATAAATATTTGATGTACTGACAATATTTTCTGGGCCATAAGCCAAAATACAAACACAACCATTGTTTTTGTTGTGGCATGCAAATAAATTAATTTCATCCGACATTGCAATGCATTGTTATAGCGCTTTTGTTGTAGCACGCGTGCGCCCCTCCATTTGAATTGTGTGTAACAAATGACACTGTGGCAATTTGTATAGGCTAATCACACCAGAGACAGGACACGCACACACACACAAGTTAACTGGGCCATAATTAAATGCCTTCATGTGCATTACCAATACAATTAGACGCATTAAAAGCGTATATTTGCGTGTGTGTGCGTTAAAAGCAGTGTTTTAAATGGCGCACGTTGATTGCATTACGATTTGGCGATGGCGCTAGGCGCTAGTCTCCATGAAAGCGTTTCAAATGACCTACAAAGTGCCGTGAATTTTTGCATTTGCCATGCCACAAAATAGGGGGCATTAAGCGCGTTAGGCGGCCTCCAATAGCATAACATTTTGTGGCCAATTTTCATTGGGCAATCTCTTTTGGGACACTTGCAAATTTATAGCAAATTCCAATTGCTCTTCAGAGCTGTGCAGGGCATCAGCTTTTGACCGATAAACAGGAGCTTTAAATTAAAGCTGATTCAGGCATTCAAAGGATAATCAGGCTGACTCTGAGTGTATCGCTATGATAGAGCATACAAACCGTTTGACTTGAGCAAAAAATTTAATTAAAATTTACTATTTTTTTGGGAGGGATATTGCACAAAAAGAGGTCTTATAATTAAAATGATTTTAAGGTAAAAAGCAAAGCAGCCTGACCAAAACACACAAATGCACATACATTAACAAACATTTCAATTTACTTATATGGCAAAAACATTTGAACAACAAATGTGGCCCCTAGCCGGATAAAAAAAAAAACATAATATATACGAAGAAAAATGAAAATTTGTAGCTCATGTGAAACCCAAATGCGAAAAAGTAGAAGCCGAAAAAGCACAAAATCATGTAACCAAACATAATTTGGCAGCAAAAAAGAAGGACTAGTTGTTGTTGTTGCTCTTGTTTGCGCTATGCGTACAAGCACTAATCTCCAATTTAACTGACAAATGAAAAAAAATTGAGTTGCTGTTTGGTTATTTTGATTTTCTGTGCTGGGCTCGGCCTGAGACTGATTTGTGGCTGAAGATGTCTAGATCCAATTTTTTATTTTTTTTTCATGAAAACTTGCTTATTATCAAAGTATCAAACTGCAGCCTTAAATGCTTACTGTATTTTATATTTAAGACATGCGTAGTCCTTATAAGCTCAACAGTTCAAAACCTTGCGAATATCTTAAGTGGGAGCCATTAAATCACCTCAGAATAACAACAGCTAACAAATATGAAGAATCTAAGCAAATACGCATATTTATCTGTGTGCGTAGGTGTCTGTCTAGCTCTGTGTGCGTGGGTGTCTGTCTGTCGGTGTGTGTGTGGGTGTGTGCAGGCAAGGGCAACGCAACATAAAAGTCAAAATCAGTATACATGAAAGTATAACGCAAAAAAAAGAAGAGTAAGCTCAACAAAAAATCAGTTGCTACACATGTGGCCAGACGGTATGAGGTGGGGTGGGGTTGGTCAGGCGGGGGTCATGCACTGCGGGGGTGAAAAAATAAAAGTAAAAACGAAAATCTTTGCACACACAAAACAACACACACTACAAACCAAATTGACCCAAAACTACAAAAACAAATAGTAGCTGGAACGGTCAGCTAGCCAACAGGATATAAAGGACCAAAAACCAAAGAGACTGTTGGTCGAAAGGGGGTTAAAGGGGGGTTCTGGCAAGCTGTTCATATTTTATGCGCATAGCGGCACATGTTTAAATTAACATAAAGCGAAATTGAGCCGCTGCCTGGGCGTGCCTTAAGTTGACATTAGGAAGCAGCATAAAATTCACACTCAAAAACACACAAACACACACACACATACGCAGATGGACTCAAAAATTCAGCACAAAAGTTGAATTTTATATGACGTCCAAAAAGGAATGGCGGATTCAGATTGGACGATTTGCCAGGACAGGCCAAACCAAAAAAAGGATTTTTACGCGGGTCTTTTTACATATTTTTGGGTCAGGCACATAACTGTGCATGGCATAGTAATGACGCGTGCCCAGCAAAAAGTATGGAAAGCGGGCAAGTGGACTAGAACCTGGCAACCAAAAAGCAGCAGGCTTAACCACAGCACAGGCGGTCGAATAAAATAAAATTCGTAAAAAAAAAGAAACCAAATGAAGTCATAAGTTCAAATCAAGCCAAATTATAACGCAGCAAAGGCAAAGTCAAAGGATATCCGATTGGAAATGCATAAAGCGCATGATATCTAAGGTTAAAGCTAATAAAAATAAAATAAGTTTTAAGTTTAAATCTGATTGAGAAAGTTTTAAAGTATTATTATTTGTTACATCAGTTTATAGAAGGATCCTATGCATGAATTCACATTTTATTAATTTAAATGACATATGTAAATCCATCTTGTTAAAATGCAATTCCAAGCATTTCTGTTGAATTTTCTAAATATGTTTATTAATTTATCCTTTGGTTTGCATTTGGGGCTTAAGCCCACACTCATCAATATTGCTTTAATGTTAGATAGATTCGAAAATTGTGTTGCGGACTGTAACTAACCATGGTATAAGCCACGTGTATTAAGTAAATGTCTTTGGGAATTTATCTTTTGATTAGGTGCGCTTGAGCGAAGCCCAAATTGTCTGCCCGACAATTTCCTGATGCTGGGGCGCAAAAAGGGACAGCGCATCAAATTTATGTGCCGTCCTTTTGGCCTCAATAATGAGCACAAAAATTTTCTCTGTTGATAATTCGGTTTTTCAGCATTTTCTGCGGCTGCGTTTCCCCCCTTTCGTAATTTTTCTTCTGGTTCTTTCTTGTAATCACGCATCGACGCACAGAAGGCGAGCCCTCTCTCATCTGTAATTCACTTTAACTGTATAAAGAATATATGCTAGTGTAGTCGTAAAAATATGTATATACACAATTTATCATGAGGCGCTGCAAAAAATGAAATGCCAGCTCATTGGATTACCGATGTAACTTTGATTTGCTTTAAGCACTAAGCACTAAGCGAAACGACGAACAAGTCCAGCCAAAAAAAAAAAGAAGAGAAAATGGCCATAAATGTTAATTGCAGTGCCATACGCACCAAAACAAAACCACAACTGAGTTTAGTCCGAAACAGCCCACGGGCTGACAGCTGTGCAGAATGAGTTTGACAATTATGTGGATCCCAGACACACACACACACACAAACATACATACATACTGATAAAAGCACAAGCACATATGACAATAACTGCCCCGAAGCCAAGGCCAAAGAATTTTTGGACATCAAATTCATTAGAGCCGCTTCAAAGTGCCAACGTGCAGAATGTTGTTGGTTAAAGGGGGGCGGGGACTGCTCTTCACTGCTGATGCTGCTCCTGCATGCAAAACGATGTTTTAATATGAAATTAGTTAAGTCCTTTGGTTTTTGGCTTCGGTGCGTGTGTCGACTCTGGACTCTTGACTCTCTCTCTCTCCCCTCTGGCCTCTGGACTCTAGACTCTGGACAAAGTAAAACAAATACAAATTGCTTGCCATGTACTTATTTGGTCAACAAATGACAGGACATTCACACACAAATACACATACACACACCGATACACACATATATGTATGTGGCAACAGATAGAGCCACAGGACACTGAGAAAACATATAGCCAACATTAACACAACATTGCGACTGTTGACTTACGCAACAAGAAACAGTTACATTTACTTTTACCACTTCCTCTCTCCCTCTCACTCTCTCTCTTACCCGTCACTCGTCTTTCTCTAGTCAATAAGTTGGTTTTGCTTCTCGTTTTTGTTCCTTTTCTGCACAATGAAGACAAACTGCAAACAATGCGAATTTCATTGACTTTTTAACGGAACGTTTTAGGGAACATGCGGTAGAATCATTTAAAAGATATGTTTTTCGTTTTTATTTATTCAACTATGTCACAATGCTAAAGGAAACCTCTGGAGACTTCTGATTATAGCACTTATTATGTTTTTTTATAATACTTTTTCTTTACCCTTTTAGCATAAAAATTGCATCTCTGTCTCTCAATCAGTAACTGAGTTTCTCACGTTTATTTATACACTCAACCACACAAATATGTAGGCCATACATAAGCACACACACACACACACAGCAGCAGCACACACACACACACACACCCACACAGCACATGTCAAATGCCAGCCTGCCTGAAGTTTTTCAACTGTCAATTAAAAGCGAAACTAATTAAACTTTGCAAAAGAGCAAAGACGTGTAATTAATCGACACATAAGAGAACGAGACGCGAGCCGAGAGAAAGAGTAAAAGAGAGAAGGAGAAGGAATGACTGAAAGGTAGCGCGCTTAAAGTTTAATTAAACTTTTGAACATATACTACGGTCAGAAAAGTGTTTGGCGGCCAATGACGCGAGCGATGACGACAATTATTAATCAATTTGTGATTGAATGCAATAATAATAAAAAACGCCAAGGCATCAAGGAACACCATCTAAAGCTGAAGCCACAGACATTTAACAAATTTTGTTCTCATTCATTTCATGAATCGTTTAGAGCCCATGGAGAAAAAAGACGCTCAGTCATCGTGCTGTTTGGCGGCCACAACAACGGCAGTCAGTAAATGACAAAAGCACTAAAAACAATATGGCGTCACTTCCTGCACGCATTAGCGGCATTGCGAATACGCCATTGTTTTTGTGAGTGTGTGTGTGCCTTTTGGCGATGCAATTTTATGCTGTGTGTTGTGTGCGGGGGCAGCTTAACTTGTCATTGTCAATGTGCCGCATTGTTGTTGTCGTTGTATTGTTTAGAGTTTGCCAGTTAGGCAGTTAAGCAGTTAGGTATCATCATCATTAACGGTCGACGGCGGCGGCTGCAGAATAATTTGATCGATGTACTTATACACCTTGTGCAGTGCGACATCCATTTTAAATTCCACAGTTAGGACCCACAAATTAGATTAATGACTTGGGTGTTGCCTCTTACAGCACCGTCCGCACACTCAAAGAAATGCCAAACGCTCATTATGCGCCGCACGAGTTCGATTTGATGCTCATTTAGTTGTTTGTCTGCCACTGATTCTTCTCTTTTCTTTTTTTTTCTTTTCTTTAATTTTTTTTGTTCGCTTTTCTTTTTGGTCACTTTTCTCTCTCTTGGCTCACCGCAATAATTGGAAAAGTTTTCATTTGAACGCCCATCAACGACACCAACAAGAACAATGGGGCGTGTTGCAACAACAGCAACAAAAACAACGACAACAACAATTGTGGTTTTACACCAGCAACAAGAAATGCTATCGTCCTCATGGTCCTCATCGTCGTCATCGTCATCGTCGGCGAAAAGTCATCAAAAGGCTACTAAAGGTTGACGCAACTCGTCCTTTCCATTCTGTCCAGGACAACTTTTTGCGGCCATCGCACGCTCATGGATTTGGCACGCAACGGACCACGAAAACGAAACGAAACGAAAACACTTTGCACTCCACACCGACACTGCCCCCTTCCCCTCCCCAACCCCACCGAAAACTAAGAAAGAGAAAGAGTGACTTGCAGCCACCAGCTGCCGCAGTTGCACTTTCTATGCACTATCCTCAGAGCGGGTATAATGCATATTATGGCAGCGCCTGCAACGGCTTAATCTCATCAACGTTGATGGAAACCAAAGCCGCTTATGAAAGGGTCAGAATTCGATGTGAAGGGAAACGGCGTAAGGTAACTTTCTAAAAGATGCACCATAAGATAATCAGATGGTAGAAGATGTCCTAGTAACAAAATTCTCTGTTTAAAAAGTTTGAAAATTAAATATGGTTTCTTATGTTCTTAGAGCATTAGCTCGGTCATATTGTCCGTTGAATGTTTGTGGTGCTGCTGAGGCATGCAGTTTGCCTACAATGATTTAAGTTTTCATTATCGGTGAAAAGTCCGGACACTCTGGATGCCTTTGCTGCCTCTTTGTCTGCCTTTTATCGTAGACGCTGCATGTGTGTGCAGTTAAATGTGAAAAGTTCCATTTCAACTGGATTACATCGTTTATCCAAGCAAACAGGCTGAGTCCCACACACACACACACACACATACACTGAAAGATAATGAAATAGTCTGGGAAACGCTTGCGATCGCCGTCGTCGTGGCTGTAAATGCATTTTCGACGCGCTTCAAATGCGACGCCAGCAAACCAAGGAAACCAATGAAAATATTTTCCCTATTCCGCAGGCACATCGCTTGCACTTGCTACTTGTTGTTACCTGCTGTGTGTGTGTGTGTGTGTGTGTGTGTGTGTGGCTTTTGTGGTGGCTGGGTTCCTAGAGCCAATGCTAATGAAAAGTTGCCAGGGCATCGTCAAAAAAAAGTTTGGCGTTTGAATTTGTGTCTCTGGCGGCGCATGATGCAGTTTCGCCATTTGTTGACCCGCACCGCTGGTCCATAGCTAATTTGGTCAGCAGTCGCGCCCAAATGGTTTCATGTCGTCTGTTGATTAGCACCTTGACTAACTGGTCAGAGGTTTGTGTGGGCTCCTAGCAACGAGCTATTGTGCGTGCAAATTTCAACATGCCAACGCTGAACGCGACTCGCTTGACTTAAACGAGTTTACCGAGTTCATTGGAATGCAAGAACCTTGAACTCGCCATGGAAACAGACCAATTATAAAACCAACTTGAAGGTATCAACAATATTCATTCGTGCTGGTTTTAAAAACGATGTGAGAAAATCCTTAAAAGGCTTTCTGTTCTAGCAAAGTAATACACTTTTGTTTCCTCTAGTAGTAGCTAGTAGTTGTAGTTCTTAAACCTGCTAAGCACCTAGAACAGCCCACAATGTGAAACACCCACAGCTTACTTACAAATGCCATTCGCCTCGTTCATGTTCATAGCGCACATTTTGTGGCAATAAAGCAGCTCAACTTCTGAACTCCAGGGAGCTAGCTTCTACGGCTGCAGATTTGCTTATGCAGTGCAACTGCTGCAAGTGCAACCAGTAACCGGCAACTGCAACTACAATGACGCCATGCAATTTAGTTGAATTACCAAGTGAAACAATGGCGACTGTTAATTGGTTTCCTTTGTCCTCTCTTTTAGAACGCTACCGGATCCCTTAGCTGCTGCTATTACTGTTGCTATTACAGTTACTACAGCTGGCAATAGCTGTCCAGGGGCCTCGAGCTATGACTGTGAATGTGACTGTGGCTGCTGCTTCTGTTTGCCAATTGCTGGAAGAATTTGAAATTGTCTTTGCCCGGGCAAATTTATTAAACAAACAAAGCCAAAGCTGTAGCCGGAGCCGGAGCCGGAGCTGGAGCCAAGATTGTGAGAGCGAGCCTTCAAGCTAGTGAAGTGCAGCTCGAGATACTGAAATTTGCATATTACACTAACTAAGCGAAGGACATCTCACTGCATGGCACAAGCAACGGAACAGCTGACAGTGCTAAATGAATGACAGACCAAAAACGAACCCAAACCCAAACCCAAACCTGATTCAACCCAACACCAAGTGACTTATCTTTATGACGTCGCATAACTAAATGGCCAATCAGTGATTCTGTAGCCTTGGTAAGTGAATTGCTTGCCTTGGGTTCCCTTCTAACTCTACTTTGGGCATCCATGTCCATCACATTTATCAATCAATACCTTGGCCACAAATTCGTCATTCAGGTACACAGATATACTGGACGAGTTGACAACTTCATTTGAGTTCCTCATGCGACAAAGCTTTTAAAAGTATTTCTACGTGTCTGACTTTATATTCTGCTCTTGCTTTCATTTTACACTTCCTTCCGTTATGATTTGGCTTTACTTCACTTAATTCTCACTTTAATTCCTGCAACTTAAAGTTCCCTTGCCGCTCCGAAAGCCCCTTTCGCTTCTCAATACTCTTCCCACTTTACTTATTGATTTGCTTCAAACTTTAGTTTTGCCTTCATGTCTTACCTTACTTATCGCCTCACCTTATGATTCTTGGCTGACTTTTCGCCATCGATTTTTGCTTTCAACTTTTTATTCAGCTTTTTGTGGCGAGTCTCAATCAAATGCTACTTCTCAGAAAAGCTTCGCTTATGCATTGGCAAATCCTGGCAAGTTCATCTAGGACATATCAATAATGCAATTGATTTTAAACTGTTGTTAAGTGCAGAGGACGACAAGTGGCAACAGATTCAAATAACTTGCAATTGTGCAAAAGTTTTGTCGGGGCTGTTGAAAATATTTGCATATTCTCTCGCACTACTCGTTGGCCTACTCTACTCCAGAGGAAAGGAAACTTTTCGGTGCTTTGTGCGGCGAGGCCATTTGTTCTTTAGCTGACTGGCAGCCATGGCTATAAGTCAATAACCGAGTGTTGAGTTGCAAAGCGGCACAACTTTCGCTCCTTTCTCCTCCCTGTCTTTTTCCGCTTTTTTTTTTGAGTGCTTTTTGAAAAATGAAGTCTGGCATCGCGCTATGGCATAATTTGTCTGGCGTAGTTTATTGCAGAACATAAATCGGTCTTGCGGTTAATGTGATGGATATGAGTATTGGTATTGGTATTGGGAGTTTCGCTTGAATAGCATTGATGACAACAGTGCACTGGGATGCAGGCAAAATGCAGTAAATCAATTATGATTAAAGCTCATTACTGCTGCAATGCACGCATCCAATACTACATACAAACTTATTGCCCAGCCACGCAATGCCCCACAAACTTGTACGGAAATTGCTTTAGTCTTGTTCGTTATTCTCTCCTCTCCTCTCTCACTCTCCCTCTCTACGTGTGTGTGTGTGTGTGTTTATTGGGTGTGCGTGCGGTTACGCCCACGTAATGACAATGATTTGCTTTGCCATCGATTGTAAACGCTTACAGTTCAGTTTGTAATGATGCTGCCTGCTGCCTGTTTGCAATTTCAATGCGTTGTTACTACACACACAGAGAGAGAGAGAGAGAGAGAGAGAGAGAGAGAGAGAGAGAGAAGAAACACACACACACACACAACTCTTGATGCTCTGGAGCGTTTAGCCACAGAATGATGGATTGAGGGGCAAAGTTGGGGGAGGATTTATAATTGAGAGAATAATTAGATGAGTGTAGTAGAATCTTCAATGTGTATACACGTGTGTGTGTATGCCTAGTGTTATTTGTATGCGTTTGCAAAATGTAATTGGGTTGTATTTAATGAAGAACTAAAGTCTTGAGAGTGGCATATAAATTGTTTGAGTGCTATGTTTAACAGCACCAGTTGAAAAATACGTTTAAAATGTAGCTGAAACTTCAAGCCGAAAGACTTTACTATTGAAAACGCTTTTGCTGGATTTTCTTAGAATTTAATCAAAATGGAAATAAATGAAATGTTTCATTCTGCTTCAATAGAAATTGTAACTTACTTCTTAGGAATTATTTGGAATATTACTCCACGGAAATATGTTGCTATATATGTGCCTGGTAAGCATATGTATTTATTTCAAGCTCTTTGTTGGATAGGTTAAGTACAAAATTCATATTAAAGCTTAATTTGCGTTCTTTTACAGTTTAACGAAATGCAGTAACGTTTGCAAAAGAATTCATTGAACAGGCTCAAAGTGACAAATTCAGCATCTTTTTTGCGTCTTCGTATGTTTTTCTTTTCATTTTGCTTGCGTTTTTCTTTCTTTTTCAATATTTGCTTTGTGTGGTAAAAGACAAACTTCAGGCACAAACAGAATTGAGAACTAAGAACTGAGAGCTGAGAACCTGAGACTTGGCCTGACTTGCTGACTGTCGACAATCGACGCTGTAAATTAATATGTGCCACATACGTATGTATATATATATAAATATATACATATATATATATATGTGTGTGTGTGTGTGTGTGTGTGTGTAAGGCCCGCTGTCTTGCGTTGTATATAAATGCCTACTTATAACGACATTTAATTTCAAGGCACGCGTGCACACCGTACGAGATCTGAGGCCCAGGCTGTTGTTGTGTCTGCAATATTGAATATTGTACACGCACACACTCACAAATACAGACATGCACGCATGTACAGTGCCACATTTGCACCTACACAAGTCTGCTTATTTAGTGTCATGCTTGTGGATGCCTCATTGTTTTCTCAGCGTTTGCCTCCAAACACACACACACACACACACACACACACACACACACACACACACACACACACACACTCACACCGAGACAGTCAATTTATTTGCAACACATGCAGCAGAGCCGATTCAATGCCAACTACGCCGAAAATTCCTGTCTTTTCACCTAAATCCTCGTGGGCTCGCAAGACTCACGGGCTCCACACGCGGCAAGCCTTTGGTCGCTCATAAATCTCGTACGCACCACATAATTATCCAGTCAACAAACGCTAAATAGCCATTGACTGAATGGCATTGGCCAGTTGCTATGGTTATGGCCATGACCAGGGCTTAGTGGTCCAAACATGCATTCAGCTAAGATACGCCTACAAATTCTAGCTTCTCACTTTAATCAAGAACAAATTTCTTTACGATTCTGCATTTATGTTTTCTTATTTTTATGATGATTTATAAATATTTTGTAAGTTTGTTTTCGGCAGAGTGAGGACCTCTGGTTAAGGTTATTGGAGCGTAAAATCATGTAAACGCAAATGAAGTAAGTTTCATGCTTGCCAAATGCTTAAAAGCCTGCTAAAAAAAACCCGAACAACAAACAACAACGGTGCAAAGTGCAGCAAAAACAACAACTAAACAACAGCTTTAAAAAATATATATAAAAAAAAAAAAAAAAAAAACCAAAGCAAGGAAACTCAGCGTTGGGCAGCAGCAACAACAACAACTGTAAAAAAAAAGAAAAAGAACGAAAAATTATAATAAAGACACGGTAATACTCTTTTTTTAGTGCAAAAATGTTTTGAAGGTTAGTAACACATAGTCAAAAATTCCATGAGAGTCAAGTTTGTATAATATTATACAAAAAACTAAAGTTTGTGATTGGAATATATATACCCTATTTTCTTCTTTACCTCGCAGCATTTAAATTCAACAAAACAAAGCTTCCAAAAAAGCACAGCGCTCAAGGTGAAGGCAGTTGAGTTTTTGCAATTGCCAAAGCAAATATGCAAATTGTTGATTACAAACTTTTGTTGCAGTTTCTCTTGTTGTTGTTGTTGTTGCTACTGCTGCTCTTCATATAAATATTTAAGTATCTGCGCACTGTTAGCTGCTAGTTTTTGCAACAAAATGGCTGTTGCGAGTGCAGAGCCAAGGCAAAGCGATTCACCCAAATGGGTGGCTGTCTAAATTAGACTTTGAGTATTTTGCATATTTAATTGAAATTGCATTTCTTAAATAACTCACTGTCATTTGCACACAGCAAACACACACACACAGCGCAGAAGAGTGAAAGAGACAGAGATTAAGAGACGCCTTGTGTCAGCATTTGCTTTTTATTTGTACATTTAACTACGGTTCACTTTTGTGTGCGAGTATTTGTTTAGTTTTATAAGAGTTTATTCAAGTGCAGCTTTGTTTGTTTATTAGGACCAACACACAACAGCAACACAGTAACAACAAGAAAGCCCAAACTCATTTGCAATTTGTTTAATCAACACTCAACACACACACACACACACACACATCCATACATTACACATACGCCTCGTGCGCCTTGTGGCAGTCAGCGACTCAGATTCTGCCTCAACCTCGGAGCTGTGAGCCAACTTTGCGCTCTCACTCGTACAGACAAAGTCAAATAAACATGCTAATTAAAAGACAACAGGAACCCAAAAAATCCCAGCTGAAACATTTGACCCAATTTATAGACATGGCAAAATGGGGCGTGGCGTGACTCAGGAAAAAGGGAAAATATATGTACGTATTCCTTTGTGCTTGCTTCTCTCTCTCATATTTAATCAGTTTTCCAGTCAAAGAAAATTCTGTTACTCCATAGAAACTAAAAGTCATGCACTAAGTTTGATTTTTTTTTTCATATAAAATTTTGACTAAATTCATTTCAATCTAGTATGTCTAGGAATCTTAACTCATTTGCCCGGAAAGTATGACCTTAATTAAACTTCTGTCGTCCGTTCACGGCGCTCTGTTTTGTGCTGAAATACGACCTGGGAGCCGCTTAAAGACTTTTGTTTACAATTGCATTTTCATTTACGTTTTCTGGTTCAGTGATGGCAATCTAAATGCAGCTAATGAATCTCATTAATACGGTGGGAAACGCAATGCTACACCTGGGACTTGCTAGTCGATTGAAATCGGATTAATAAATGAGCAAGGCGATGAAAAATTCAATTAGACACGACAGCCGCCGGGGTCTAGCAACAAGCAGCAAGCAGCCAGCTTGTTGGCAATTGCCTGCTGGCAGCTTAACTACCTGCAATTTTTCTGGCTTTAATGCAATTACTTACATTCGCCGGTTCTCCCAATGCGGATTCAGGCTGCTGACAAAACGGACACATGCCTTAATGGGCAGCGGAAGCAGCTGCAACGGCTCATTTTTAAGGCTGACATGTTGTGGTTTTGTGCAGCTGACCGTTGCTGTTGCCAGTGCCGTTCGAGAGCTATTGATTTATGTCTGCAGCAGTCTCCAGTCCAATTGACATGTGCAATTGCAGCGTTTCAATTGCTGCAGCTGCTGCTGGTCGTCCGACAAAAGTGGCCCAAAGTCGACCAAGTGCAAAACGAGTGCGACATTTCCTCTCGGAAGCAGAAGTTCTTGAAAATAGTTTTACAGAATAATTGGTAATTTAAACGCCAGAGCCAGATTTACAGCTGCTTGTCCATTTAATGTGAAAGGAAACCTTCAAGATCAAATTTTCAGTAGGGAACAGTAATTGTTCCATATGTTTTCAAAGTTTACCAGCCTAAAACTGTTATCAATCGGAAATCAGTTGGGCTAATGAAGCTATTCCAAGTTCAAGAAGTGCTCAGCTATGACACAAGTGCAATCAAGTGAGCAGAGTATTAAGAAATTATCAGGCCAAAAAGTTGGCCGTGCACGCCAAGCCAGAAGAGGTAATTAGAGGCCATGCAAAAGTGGCCCGAAAGCGAAAATATGAAATAAAATTTTGTGTGCAAGCGCTTACTATGTAAATGCATAAATGTATATGTATGTGTGGGGGTTTGACACGTCACCCTTTACCATTTTTCCACATGACTGGTACTGTGCGTGCAACAATTGTGGTTGCAGCTCGGCCATGCTGCCAAATGCCGCCACACGCAATGCAGCCACAGCCAAAGCCACGAAATGAGTTCAAGGATTCTCTACAGTTTTCCCCTGTAACAATTATTATTAAAAGGTAAAAAAGGGTATGAAGAAGCTGTGCTGTGCAGTTGAAAGGAAGACACTTGAAGCCCATAAAAGTATGCAACATCTTTAGACTGATTTACACAAAGATTCAAAGTTTGTTTTGCACACAGGGTATCTTTTAGTCTTGAAGTCCTTGCATTTTTTCTTTAATTATGAAACACTCAGCGGCAGTCAAGTGTGCGGCAATTGTTGTGCCAATTGTTGAAAATGTTGCCCATCAAGTTGCAAGTGAGACGAGGTGGGAGGAAAGGAAAAGTTTTTGGTTGAAGCCAAGAAAAGATTGCTTTATTGCCCAGGCATTTGAGTTAATGAGCCACGTGGCCAAGTCGAGGCAAACGAAGCCAAAAAGGTAAGCGCCATAGCCGCAAAATCTATGCCAGACAGGCCCATTATGCAGCAAATGCGTGTTAATAGCTCAAGCTAAAACTTTTGTTGCTAATTATCGACAGTTGGCCAAAGAGGCGCTCTTACAGCTTGCTTGGTTTTAGTTTCTCTTTTGTACGATGTCTGCACTACTCTCTGGTTACTATTTGTGGTGGGCACTCAAAAAGTTAAGCGTCGATTTGGCTTCGAGTTCAGCAAAATTTAAGGCATACCTGCATAAGCACACACACTCTAACTTAGGTGTGTGTGTGTATGTGTTAAAAAAGTTTAAGGTAATTAAGGCAGACGACATGCAGCAGCGAGCACTACTGCAAATATCTGTATCTAGAAATTGCTGTGCATTACATGGCGTATGCTTAATTTTATTTGTCGGTGTACTATCTGGGTGTGTGCTCAACTGTTTAACGGCTTATTTAATTAGTGCAAAACAAAGTTAAGGGTGCAAGATAGCTATGATAAATTTTATATTTTGCTGTATTATTCACTTATAAGTAGATTTTTACAAGCATTGAAAACTTTCAATGGGTACTTAATAGGTTAAGAAAAGTATTGTATCACTCAAACGGAAATTAAATGACCTTTCCATTGATACCATACTTTCGCCACACTTTCCATAAAACATTGCATATACCTCAAAAAACATGCCGTACGAATTAATAGTGGTTAGGGCTCGTATTTAAGGTGCATCAAATAACTATCACATACTAAATGCTTAACGAAATCCATTCATTTGTAATATAATTTTAAAATATTTAATGAGCATACTCAAGCGAACTTATCTTCATTAAAAAGAAATAAAAGAGAAATCAAAAATAAATTAACGTTTTTCAAGAATTAAATCGTAACTAAGTGCTTTTGAATACTTTATTAGAAAAGTCTATTGAAGCACTTCACTCCATTGCATTTAGGTTCATTTATCGGATTTTTTATCTAAATTTTAATTAAAATTTCTTATGGCCTTACCTTGATTAGCTTTCTAGGGGGGCAGCAATGTATCTATCAATAAATGCTCATCATGGTAAGTGTTTCTTTCACACCCCCAAACTTGATATAGCTCTAGCTAACTATGAGACCACTAAATTTTTATGCAAGCCGCCAAAGTGCTGAGCAAATAGCCGCGGCAGCGATTTTAATTGAAAAATATTTAAGCGAGCTTGCGCGCTTGTTTGACAATTCGACGCGGCTGCTGTTGCTGCTTTTGTGACATTTGCTACACTGCGGCAAATTTGTGTGCGAACTCTCTTTAATTAGTGAACGAGCCGACTTTGCCTTTGTCGCTGTGTAAACTTTAATTAATATGCGAATGCGAAATCCGCTTAAACAAAAAGCAAAGGCCGCAATGGAAAAAGCAGAACTGCCAATCAAGCGAGAGCGAGGCAGCCCCACGCTCACTGACCCCCTCGGTGATTTGCGACATTTTGTTATGTTCGCTGATGCTGATGCAAAGCCGACACTCGATTCAAGGAGCGAATACTCAAGTACACTAATTAAGATCAAACGTTTTGCAGCGAGCAAAATGAGATTTAATCGGCTCGTGACATTGTTGTATATTTTGTATAGATACATACATAAATACATATATTCGTATTAAACTCGCATAATGAAGTGTCAGCAAAATTGACGCTGCCCGCTCTCTAATCAAAGATTAACGTCAAAACTTAAGATGCCAGTGTTCAATCAAAACCCTCGGCTCAACTCTCAATTGAGCTCCTCTGACCTTCTCTTTCTCCCTCGAAAAAGCCCAATTGTGCAGGCTTCATTGTTGTTGTTGTGTTGTGTGTTTTTGTGCCCTGAGGGGACCATCAAAAGGTAAGCAGAGTCTTAAAGTGGTCGCTGGTTGCCCTGACAGCTCAGTAATTAATGAAATGTAGACACGTTTCTCTTCTCGTTCGTGGGCAGTTCCTCTATAAACTAATTAAAGCTCCTTAATAAACTTAATGGCTTTTCCCCAACCACGCTCGCAACTTCCCAGTACTTCGATGTTCAGGCTTCAATAAAGCGTAGATTATGCACTACGAATGCCATATCTCTCTCTTATATTATCAAACGCATTTTTGTGATTGTTTCATTAAATTAAATGATCTTTTTATGTTTGGACTTAGTCAATGGTGGAATGCTTTGATGACGCGCTTAGAAGTAGGCAACGATTTTAATTGCTGTTACTTGGCGCTTACCTGTAATTTATTTTTGCCAATTTTCAACTGATACCAGCAGACATTTTTCTTTGTTTTCTTAATAACAAGATTTTTTATAACATGCAGCTGTGTGATGAATGAACATACACAAATTAATTTCAAGCCCTACCAAACAATATGATGACATAATTTAAAACTTGTAAGCCAATTGTAATTGGTGAATTTTTTAAGGCTGATTAAGATTCACATTTCTTTCTCACTTGCATCACTCTCCTCTTCAATCTCATTAAGCAATTCAACCAGTTCCTTTTCCATTGCCCCCTCGTATGCTACTTTGGAGTGCTTCTTATTTTCAGTCCCTTCTTTGAACTCTTCTAGATTAAGACCGGCCAATGCACCTGCCACAATGAGTGTTAATGCCAGTGCCACATAGCCCGATGCATAAATTCCTTTCTTGCTAAGAAATACGTTCAAATAAAAGATTAGATGGCGTGTTCCAACCACCATATGGTAGGCAAAGGGAAAAATTAAAATGAACTTGAGAATTGTCAAACAGGTCTGGCTGAGCTCGATTTGCTCAACCTTCTCGGCAAGCTCATTAATACTCATATCACACAACAAGCCAACCAAACCAATTCCCCAGAAGCCCATGCCCAAAACGAAGCCAGTTATGCGCAGCATTATTGACATGGCCGATGTCAACTGTATCTTATAGATGCTCAGACAAGGGGACAATTCACGACCCAGTTTCTTATTGACCTCTTCGTAGGTATAATTTTGATACATGGCAGGCATAATCACCATTTCGATTTTGGGTGGTCCGCCGGCTTTGCCACTTTTTGGTTCTTTGCCGCCTCTGTCTTTTTTAGGTGCTTTGCCCAGTATAGATGCATTGCCACCTTGTATGTCTGTTGACTTGGAGTAGTGCACAGTATGTAGGATAAGGGGCCGTACATAGCTGAGTGGATTGGCAAGATGCACCATACGCTTAAGCGGACATTTTGAGTAACGGGATCTGTAACAAAAGATGAGAGACTTTTTCCAACTTTATCCAATAGTATTTGTTCAACTTACATGGAGTACATCGTTAATAAGCAACTTAAAGAAACAAAAATGCGTTGTGTTAATAAATACTGTGTTTTATGTTCAATACAAATTTATTTATTTAGTTTGCTTGACTAGTGTTGAAAAAGATTTTTGGCATGGGACTACTGTGTTGCTTATACTTACAGATTCATAAATAAAGATAATAAAGCTTATAGAGTAGAGTAGAGATAATTAAACCAGATTTTTTTAGTTTATAAATTCTCTTAATTTTCTATAAGATTCTCAACTGCAAGGCAACATCCAAGCCATCTAAGGTCCAAAAGTTTTTCAGCATGCCAAGCGCATTATCAAATATTTATGGCTGAAATTTTGTTAAGCGCTTCAAAAATGTATGAGGGACAGCAAGTACAGAAATAACAACACTAAAACATCAAAAACAAAATATAATGGAACAACACAATGTTGACTTTTTGCCACGCACAAATGTCAGCTTTAGTTGAGCTTCGGGTTTTTTTCTTACCATTTTTTGCTTTTTTTACTGAGTGCCAGAGGTTGTTACAAAAAACCATATGCAAAAATGTGTTCCGATGCACGGCTCGTCCTTAATTTTCTTTTGGGATACTCCGTTCTTCTAAAATCTTCTTTAAACCTTTGCATTTCAGACATAATATAATCTTCGATAGTGTTATGAGAATTATTATTTTTTATTAAAATAAATTAAATATTCGTTATGAAACATTTTCTTAAAGAACTTACAACTTTAATCTTGTTGCGATATTCATGATAAAATTTGAAAGTTAAATGAAAATAAATTTAGCACTTAGTTGTATACCCTTTAATTTAAGTTATAAGCCCATTTCTCTTGCTTTATGATCCTTTTTCTATAGAAGTATTAAAAAAAAGTCTCAAAACTGGGCTTTTCATAGGATTTTCATATGCAGGGTATCTGTCTGACGGGAATTTAAAATAAAGCATTTTAGTTCCTTTTTATTATTTGCGTTCTTATGTGCTTTGTTGTTTTTGTTTTTTTCTTGCAACTGAAACGTTTATGACACATTCATTCAGGCGCCAGAAGGCTTCAGTAGAGAAAATAACAAATTGAAGAACGCACTGGGAAGCCAACACTTTATATAAAGTAAAGCATGTAAGATGGTTATATATACACATGTGTGTGTTTGAGCATATATTTTCATATGATGGGTTGCTGCACAAACTGACAAAAAGGTTGAGCTCAAATTTAAACATACATAAATATATGAAAAGTTAATTTGAAAAAATCTCTTTTGACAGCGCGCGCTAGGCGGTTGGGTGAGACAGGCAGACAGATAGATAGAGAGGGTAAGAGAACAAGAAGTCGCAGCTGTTATATATGTTTTAGTTATACTGCTTGTTATTGCTGTTGCTGCCAAGTCGCAGTCAGTCACTTGCACGATGCTGTCGAGCTGCAGCTATAGAGCATTTGCCGTCCACAGTAAACGATGAAAAATGTGCAAAAATCGCACACACACACACACATACGGTGAGAGACAGAGATTGGGAGAGGAGAGAAGAGCAGCTCCTGCTTTTTATATAGCTGGGTTACGTGTATAAATAACGGTAACATTTTAAATCAGTCGAGTGACTGCAGGAAACGCCAAAACTGGTGGCAACGCAGCGACTTTCCTGACAACCCCTATTCCCAGTTTCCCATTTCCAGTTACCAAAACTCCCAATTTCCCAGCACTGCTTGCCTTGTTATTCGCCCTGACAATGATGTCCCTATGCGTGCAAGTGTGTGTAAGTGTTTGTGTTAGCATCGCCACAAAAAATTTCATTCCTCACACTTTTCGGTGTTAAACGCTGCCTTGTCTCCTGTTTATTTTGTGAGTGTGTGTCTACTTTTTTTTTTTAAAAGTGTTGGACACTGCTACATATTTTCTGCAAAATTTATGAAATTTTAACCTGTTTTCTCACTCGTTCGGTCATTCGGTAGCGGTTATCACATCATGTCCTCCTTGTTAATTGCTTTTTAAAATTTTAATTAAAATCAAGGACAAACGATATGTTTTAAATTTTTTCTTTGGTAACATGGCATAACGTTAGGTTTTCTGTTGGTTCAGTCAAATGAAAACATACAGAAACAACTCAATCTTCAACATGAACATAAAACGTCTTATAGATAATGCAAAGATTTTTTGAACTAAAGTCTTGCAGCTTAAATTTAAAGCTTAAGCCAGTTGATTTTCTTAAATTGTGCTGCAAAGTGGAAAATTAGTTTCAGTTTTTCCTTCAGCCAACTGGACAGTGCTTTTGCATATATTCTACATACATAAACCCATAACATACCATATAGATATAAACTTGTTATGGTTGTTGTTGTTGTGCTGGACACATTTGGAATGGGATTGCCTCCATAATGGAATTACCTGGCCGCTAGGAAGACAGAACCTGGCTCTTGGACAGGACTCCTGCCAGCTACCTGTCGCCCATTTGCCTTTTCCATATGTCATAAATTTATGCGACGATTGGCTGAGCTTATTTGATTTGATTGTTCTCATCCCCTTCCAGCCACGGCCGTGCACGGTACGGACAGTTGCAGAGAGATGTTACTTGCGGCCTCATTATTAGATTTCCACTTATGATTTTTCTTTACGCCTGAGAGCGGCTCATTTAAATATGCAACGCTAAAAGCATCACAAAATTCCGATTTGCCTTCTCTATGTTTTCAAAAATTTGATTTGTGGCTCTCGCAGTCTCTCTTTACATCAATCTTTGTCTCCATCTCTTTTGCGTTCATTTGCTTAAATAAATACGCACGACAGATTCACAAACTCACATATACACACATACATACAAACATATAAATTCTGCAAAAGTCTTTTGCTTTCATTTCAATTTAATAAAATTAATTTCAGTTGAACGTCTGTGGTTTTTATACACACAACTTTTACAGTACTTCCTCTCCATACCCACACCCGCCTTTTAATGCGGCATTTCACAAATGTTCTCTATGAGCAATACATTTTTTTGATTTCATTTGCTGAATAAGTGAAAGCACTTTAGGGTTTTTTTTCGGCTGCGTAATATATGCTCAATTAGCAGATGAATCGTTATGCACATCAAAGACAATCAATCAATCAATCCACATGCAAACAACTCATAAATCATTCACATAGTCTGACTACTATACTCAGTTCAAATATAAATATAAAACGCACTTTAAAATTGAGTTTATAGTTGAAATATTTAGGCTCACTAACTCTGACTTACTTTGTATTCAAATATTCATAAGAAGCAAACTTAAATACACAAACTAATGAACTGTCAACTTAGGTAAAGAACGCTGGACATTAATGTTTAAAAATGTAAAATGAGACCATAAACTTTATTGAAACAAGTACATATGAACAACAATAAAGTCTGTAAATACTTACAGCGAATTTCAAAAAAAAACTATCTGTTGAAATGCGAAAATTGTAAGAATACCTACACACACAACTCAACCCCCTCAGTCAACGTTGTCGTCTCAGGCGCTTTCACTGCTGTGAGTCTCAGTCAAGCGATTGCTTTTTCCCTTGAAGGAGCTCAATATGCGTGTCTGTGTTTAATTAAGATTGAGTTGATGTGAGTGTGCGAATGTGAATGGCGCTGTGTGTGAATGTGACGGCAAATATATTGAGATCTGTGAGCTGACACACACACACACATGCACAACCATATACAGAGTATGAATAAATGTATGAGCGCATGCATTTAATTTAATTTTCATTTCAATTGATTCGATGACTTTACGTTTCATTTCACGTCTCAATGCGATTTCAATTACAATACTTACACGCACATACATGTGTGTATAAATATGCCTAAGGAGAAATACGCACCTTGCTGCGATTGAGGTTGTTTGCCAGTGGGCCAAGTTGAATCCCAAGCTGATTCACGGATTTGCATACATATTTATTTGCTTGTCATGCAAACTCCGAGGCGACAATCAAAAGAGACAACCCAGACAGACAGACAGACTGACAGGATTCACACTTGAGTTGCATGTGATAAACGAGCTGATTAAATGGTTATCATCACAATGGCGAAACATATTGACTAAAAGGATTGGCAATCAAAAAAGTTTTTCTTTTAATTAAATATAATAATACTTTATGTATATTTATGTATAAATTTATTCAATGTTCATCTTTTTTAATTGTTCTTTGAAAAACTATACCATTATCTGGATAAATTTCGTCTTCCATTTTGGTGATTTATGTTTCAGTTTCACCTTCTTCATTTTTTGGTGTGCATGGTATTCTACTCATTGGCAGGATTAAAAGTTTATCCACAACTTTCTGTGCCAAGTCCATCCAGCCAACCATGCCACCCACCCAATCTTTACTCAGTGCATTTTGCCTTGCATAATTTTAGGCTGACATTTAACTTTGTCGACATTGTTACGCAGTTTTTCTGAGTCTGCTGCTACTGCTGCTTACAATGTCATTTTCCCAGCCCCTATTTGCTTTTTTCTGGCAAGGACGCAATCCTCCACTCCCTCTCCGCGGAAGAGTCGAAGCACTGTGTGAACTTTTTTTGAGGGGTAACAAATGCAACGGAAAACCTATTTCCTTTGTAGGATATGAGTAGGAAAATGCTTGTTAGCACCAAACGAGACTATTTGCCACAGACCCATGAGTGTGTTTGCGATTGCGTTTGTGGAGTGGCATTTGCCATTTGCATGGCAATATTTGCACAACCTTGAACTTGCTGCAGCTGCAATAATGGGCTGGGCAGGCTGAAGGAAGGGAATTGGGGGTGGAAAGATAATTTCAACTCTGGCTGTCACGTTAAGCTAACAGAGCTAATTTCTGCTGCAGCTGCAACCCAACACAAATGAGAATAGGGCACAGGGCCCTAAGTTTCACATTTCACATTTTACAGCTGCTGTCAAATGACAATTACAAGTAAAAGTGGTGCAAAACTTTTAATTGCGCATACGACAGGTGGTACGCATCGAAAACAACTTGTGCCCTTAAAACGCAACCACAAACGCTTTCGACCTGGCAATTAGTGCGCTTAAATAAATTTTTCAAACAACACAAAGAACTCCACAGAAATAAAAATAAATCAGAATGCAAACGAAAAAAGTCGACGAAGTAATTAAGTAATTAATATTCTAATAACTATTCAAATAAACAGCAAAATTTGTGAATACGTTTTTTGGTTAATGTATTTTTAACAACCTTAGAAACAGCAATTTTGCAGTTGACAAGCTGTCAAAATGGCTCTGCTAATTATAAATATTTAGCAAGCAGTAGCCGCAAAAGTGTGGGAGGAAACTTGTGGGCAGCACCGTATTGTTTTAGTTGTCAATAAAAACCAAAAAAAAAATTAAATTCATGCCTCGTTCTGTTTTGGCTTTTGAAAGATTTATAACACTGGCTCACATGGCATTGGCTTCATATCGATAAGCACAATGCCCGCTGCCCGCCAGCTGCCCTTCACTCCTCCACTCTGGAGAGGGCTGTGTGTCAGTGACAGTTACCGATACACACAACAAGAAACACACATAACAGTGTACATAGCACACACACAAATACACACACAACGGTGGCGACAAACTTTTTAATCAAATTTTTTTTAACACAATTTTTTTGCATTCTTTTTGCTTGCTTTGTGCCGCACAGTGGGGCAAGCCGCTGTTGCATATGCATGCTCAATTGTGTTTGTATTGGCAAAGGACATGCTTTGTGATTTATACACACATCACCCACACACTGACTCATACTCAGACATACACAGAGTGGGTGCGCCTGTAAGCAAACAACAGCTTTTTTTGATTTATGAGCGCTTTGGGTGCCGCCAACGACAACGACGGCGACGACGAGGACGAGGACGAGAGCAACAACAAAAGCGAAGAAAATCAAAATAAAAGAATGAAAAAAGAATCGAACTGAATCGAAAAGGATCAGCAACAAAGCGACAGCAAAATATATTAAACTCTGAAGTTTTAAGCAAGTTCAAACGTGCAAGTTATTAGCAAAACAAAATTGAGAAGAGAAATGCTAAATACCTGTCATATTTGGGATAAGAATGTGCTCAAACCCAATAAATCAAGCATGTATCCCTTTTGACTGCGGTTTTTCTATTGGGAAGTTATGTATCTTGGATATGTGATTTTAACGAAGCATAATTAAAATTGTACACAGAAAATTGATCAATAAATGTATTTTCTAGTTCCTGATGGCCTCGACCTTATCGTCTATCGATTTAAATTAACCCCCCCTGACAGTAGCAAACTGTTATTTTATAAATAGCAAGCGCATGAATTTTAATTAAGCGAGCCACCAATTGCTGTGCCCAGCTTACAGGTGCTCGTCGAGAGCATCATATTGGCGCGAGGCAGACGTTGTTGCTGCCTCCGACTCTGAGTCTCCGTTACTGCCCCTCACCATGACTCTGGCATGCCATTGGACATGTGAAATTTTGATTGATGGCTCCCCAAACAACGAGTGCACTATGGCTTTATCTGACTATCGATTGTCGCTGTCATAAAAACGCTAAAAAAAAAAAAAGATAGGGGGAAATCCAGAGCCGGAGCTTATGCAAATCAAGACATGCCGCACACATCACTTTGTTTCCCACCCTAGCACCCCCTCTCGATCTGCTCTTCTACAAACTTGTCCAAACTTGTTGTACGCCTCGTTTTTCCATATATCGCATAGTTTTTTTCTTGTTATTTTTTTTTTTTGCATATTTCTGTAAAAGAAAGTTGAGGGGCAAAAAATTGCCAGTGCATATTGCTTTCCCGTTGTTTGGCAGCCCTTGCAGCACTTGCGGCACTTGCAACAGCCGAGTTGATTTTTGCACATTTCTGATAGGGCCGGCATTAGTCTCCAGTGAGCTGGCACATAAATGCGCAGTTATGGACTGATTGTCGGCGAGCCACACACACACACACATACTCACACATTTATACACTCTAACACTCAAAAAAATTTGCACAATTTTTAGCTGTATGTGTGGCGGAAAGTGTGAGTATTTCAAAGTTTTACTCAATAAGATTTATTTGACTGACAGTTTGGGGAATTCTAAACAACAAGCAACAAGGTTTGATTTTTTTCCTTTCTTCTTTTTAACCATCCTATTGTTAAGCTAGCTTTATCACAAATATTTTTTCTCCATTTTTTTAAGATTATTCAAAGTCGTCTAAAGTCGCAATTTAACAAAAGTTTCTGTGGAATTTTTCGTGCTTTGTATTTTTGATAAGTTTTTCAGACGATTTTAAGTTTGGTTCTGTTGATATATGTATTTGTAGATTGAAGTTTAATTTTAAAACCTAAAGCAAGGAATAATAAAAATGATTTCACTTAAAGTGGGTATAAAATATAAAATAATCCAACATATATTAGCATCAATACACAGATTACAGTATAATCTTATAAATCAAGTGAATAAGAATATAGCGTTGAGCAACTTGCTGCTTCATTAAGCACGCTTAACTCTTACAATTGATGCTTAAATGCAACATTTTGTACATCGTCGCTAGGCAATTGAAGATTATAAAGCATTGTTAGTCGCGCTGCTAAGTATGCACTTTTAAGATGCTATCTGCCATTGAGCGGGCTCTTTACTCAACTATGTATGCATGTGTATGCGCAGAGGGATGCAAGATATGCCGTTGACGACCAATAGGGGTTCGATCGGGTGGCAATTGAAGCCACTCGAGCAGCCGTTTTGAGTGCCATCTGATATATAGGGAAGAGGGTAAGAGAGCGCCCTTAAAAAGAGCTTCTAAAATGAGTATAGGTGTGTAGCTAGGTGGTATAGGTCTAAAAATAATTGCCTGCACTTTAAGTGCTCCATTAGTACTAAATTACAGACAACCAACAACCCAACAGAAACGGCAGCTGCATCGCCAGCTAACGGCGCGGTCTAATTACGCGCCACTGCTGCACTGATGCGGGAGAGGCGAAGAGAGTTCACCTGACTGCCTGAATGCCACACCCACTACGCGCATGGCTGGGGAAAAAGTAAAGTGCGCTAATGGCAATTAGAAGTTTACCGAGTGCAGTCAAAAATTGTAACGGCTGCCTGGCATAGCTGCATTATTGAACATTTTGCTAATTGCCGTATAATTATTGCAGTTAAAAAATTTAGCACAATTGCCGAGACCAATAGCAACAGAGAGGGGGATGAAGAGAGACAGGAGCAGGCGCCAGACAACAGCCAACATTTTCAGAGACGAGAGAACAATCCTTGACCGTTCAAGTAGTTACTGTGCACAATTTGCAACACACACACACACACACACTCAGAAATTTCGTATACGCAACGTATATTGAGCAAACCCACAAACATTTGCATTGTAGGCAAGGATTAGGGCCCAGAGATAGTTGGTTATAAGCCGAGCGAACTGGCTCACTTGCTTGACAGCATTATGCACTCGCACTGACTGCCCACAACGAATGTAAATATTATGGCAAAATCTTATAATTAAGATAAGCATTCCGGTTGAGTGGTTTTAATGAAAATCAAACAATTTCCATGCGAAGAAGAGGGCCAAAACTCTAACTCAAACTCAAAATGTCTGCACATCGATATTCCAAACTTCGCCCAATACATATGTATGTACATTATCTATGACCTCTGACCCCTTGTTTCTAACCAGTGTCAGTGCCACAGACTCGTTGAACTGTTTTAATATTTAATTAATACTTGGTCTATGCTGCAGACAACGGTATTGGTCATACGCCTAATGATTCTCACAGCATTCAGTGTGTGTTCTAAGCAGCTGTGTGGCATTCAAGCCATTACATGCAACCTATGCAACTTGCGTAGCTACAACCGAGACTTCAACGTGTTCTATACTCATTAAAACTGTTACTATGTACATATATACAATGAATGTATTATTTGTTTGACAAATGATAGAAAATTAAAACAATTACATTTAGATCGTCTTTACTTTAAACTAATCAAAACCTATGCCAAATTATTTCAGTATAAGTACAGCTCATCAGAATTTTGCTCTGTTCCAAAAACTTCCCATTAATGCCATACGTGTTTAACATGTAGACCAATTGAGGTCGACGAAATGTTAAATGCGTAAAACGGCCCTGCAAGAGCGTCGCACAAGTTGCAATAATTGAGTAACTGCAACCACACACACACACTTACGCCTCTTGCTCTTCAGAACTGTGTCACGCCAAAAAGTATGCATTGGTGGCGTTGACTCTGCGCCTGCTTATAATTAAGCCTTAATTGAACGTTGCCGTCACCGTTACCGTCACCGTCACCGTCGTCTTCGTCACGTAAGCAAGTTAATGATGCAATCGTTTACAAGCCTTTGACACGGCATATACTTGAAAGTAGAAAAGCCGTGCCTTGCCCGAAAACCGCTAAACTCAAATCAGCAATCAGTTAAAGTTTTGCTGTGCTCATTTTTCAAGCGCTTAGACTTGGACTTGGCCAGCCGATTATCAGCCGTGTGCATAATCTGGCACAAGTTCATTAAAACATTTGCCCAGCGCCAGGTAATTCCAAAGCTCTCATTGTGTGTGTGTGTGTGTGTTTTTTATGAAATATATTTTATTACAACAGTCGAAAAGTTGAATATGCAATTTAGTGTGCATATTAACCCGTTGCGCCCCGCTGCCCCCTCGTTTGGCAAAGTTACCTTTTCGCAACTATTTAGCATAGCAACGAACGCTCATTATAAGGCTAACTCGTACCATGTCCTTCCACCCTTTCCCCCTGTCCTGCTGGTCATGACAGGCAGCCAGGCAGGCAACTTTATTTGCACAGTAGTGTATTTGGCTGGTGCCCAGAAACTGGACCTGAGCCCCGATGCCAGGCACGTAAAATATGCGCAGTTGTATATGCCAGAGATCACTTGACTATAAACGAGATTAAAAATTCAATTACGTTGGAGTTGGACGCTGAACCTGAAGCTGCATCGAGCGCCGCACACACACACATCCACACACACACACACACAAGGCACGCAAAAAAAAAGAAAGAGAGAAGCAAAAGTTGGCCGAACAAAAAAGACAAAACACCCCAGAACACCCTGGCCGGCAAGCACTCAAGTCAAAGCACGCCAGGATGCTTGGACACAGGCATACCAGCAGGCAAAGGAGAGGGAGGTGGAAAGAGGAAGGTGGGTCACCAGCTGTAGAAGTGGTCAGTGCCGGCGACGTTGTCGCAGCCAACGGAAGTTGACAACAATTTATGTGCCTGAAACGGATACAATTTACAAGCCGGAGCGCGGCGTACGTGAAAGCTAGAAAGCCAAAAGCACTGAGGTAGGTGGTGTATGAAGGTGTGTGTGTGTGTGTGTGTGTGTGTGTGAGAGTGTTGGCTATGCAGGTGTGGCCAGCGCACAACTTCAAACGAAATGTTAGTATGTGTATGTGTGTGAGAGAGAGTACTTAGTGCAAAGTGGGGCAGTGCACTATGGGTAATTTGACCATTTTTTGTGCCCTAAATTAAGAGCAAGATATTTTGATGCGGTTTTTTGCAATGGGTTTTTTAAAGACTAAAGGAGATGTTTTTAATAAAAGGGGCGTGTCACCGCCCCCATTTGACCAAATTAGCGGTTAAGATTGTTTTTATAATACTAATATCGTGTCAAAAAATCAACAACATCGGACAACTATATTTTGGCATTTTGCTCTCAGTAAGTGACATTTTGCACACGACACCACACTTTCAAATATTAGGCTATGATCTTTAATTCCAAATATCAGCGGTTCCGGGTAAAAGTGGCAATTGAGGCTACATTCATTTTAAAGGTAATTAAACGCTCTTAAACTCTGTTTTTATTTCATGGAAAACCTCGGAAAATCTTTCTTTGTATTCCATTGCAAGTTAGATTTGCGTTTCAAAATGTTTCATGTTAGGCTGATTACTTAACAATCAATTACGCGGACAACTCAATCGCAATCTACATGAAAATTTCACTAAAACATTTGAGTCGTTTTACTTTTTGTCGCGGTTTTCAATTTTTATTTTAAGTTTTTCTTGCAGCATATATTTTGGTTAGGTTTGAAGCACGTACGTTCGTGTTATAACAGCTGTGTTTAACAGCTGGTAACTTAACAGTGGCGCTCTCTGTTAAAATTTGTGGTAAGCAACATTGAAGAAGGGTCTTTTTGCTATGTAACGCCGTCAACATAATGTAAATTAATCGACTTTGAAAAAATGGGTTTTGGCCAAAAAAGTGGTCAAATTACTTATAGTGCAGTGCGAGTTAGAGTTCTTTTTTGGGATCAGACTGGTTGTTAGGGGCAACACACACACACAAAGAGAGAAAAAGCTAAAAAAAAAAAAAAAAAAAAAAACGAGCGGCACATTTGAATTTCGCTTCAGGCTAAAGTTGATAAAATGCCAGTGATTTAGGGCATGTTCTGGCATCAGCAGCAGCAGCCACATCTGTTGTAGCATTGGCAACCAACACAGAATCCAACAAACGAAACTGGTGACAAAAAAAAAAACATGTCTGCAATTAAGATAAAGTTTTGACTTGTTAATTTTTGTGTACTTTTGTCCCACTCAAACCAAGAAAAAAGGAGACCCTAACGAGCTATAAAAAGTTAAATACAACATTTCACTTCTGGCACTTCTTATTAATTTAAATGCCAATTTAATTTCTTCATTCAACAAGGTCAACGTTCGCACACAAATGAATACATTTATAGAAGCTTAGCTTAGAAAATCTTAGCAAGTAACTATCACAAGGCAAGTTTTCAATGCCTCTTTTGCTTATCGGCACGCGTTTTCTTGCCTCCAAAGAGCAGGCGAAGCAGGCACCGAATTACAGTTATCAACAGCAACAAGAAGATCAAAGGTATGGCCAAAAGCACCGCCAGAGTATCCAAACTGTGCAATTGCACAAAGTTCATGTCTCTCGATGGGGCACGCAAGTGTGGCGCTTCCTTGTGGCGCAACACATACTCAGTCCACCATATAGCACGATCCATTGCCGACTCTGGTTGATCGCGATATAACTCGGAGAGTTTAGCAGCAGCCTGTCGATAGCTTGGCGTAGTTAAGAGAGTATTTATAGCCTGCTCCAGTTCTAGCTGACTGAGATTTTGCAAATCCAAGCCCAATCCAAAGCCTTTATGTTCGGCACGCTTGACATTCATATACTGATCGTAGAAGACTGGCAAGCCCAGAACTGGTTTGCCAAAATGGATGCTCTCAATGGTGCTCAGAAGTCCGCCATGTGTAATAAAGAGTTTCACGTTCGGATGCGCCAAGATATCAGGCTGTGGAAACCATTTGCTGATGAAGACATTCTCGGGCTTGCCAGGCAACTGATCATCCTCAAACTTCCAGAGTACTCGTTGCTTTAATCCACTAAATACCTTCAATAGTATTTCCCTTGTTTCCACAGGCAAATCCTTACTTTTCACATTGGAGCCAAGAGAAAAGTATACAACGCCATTCGGAGAGCTCTCAATAAACTCTTTGATATCTTCGGGCAAAGGTTTTGACTTGTGTGAGATGTGAAGCCCACCCACCTCAATCATGCTGGGCAGATAAGGTCTCGCATAGCTCAATGAGAAATGTTGACCCAGCAACACAATCGTAAAGCTATCCAAGACCTCCTCCAATGTTGTTGTGGCCTGTGAAAAATACTTGGCATACTGTTCTTCCATTGCCCGATGGTGTATTAGATAGTGTGCTGTGCTCTCCACCCAATACTCCCAGTGATTCACGAGGCGATCGTAAAAGCTCATCGGATTGGATCTGGGCGAACTGATGAGTGGACTATAGGACAATGGCGATATGTTGCCAAACAGTTCATCAATATTGTAATCATTGCCATAGGTGGAGAAGCCCATAAGGGTGGCATTGAAGTGTGGGGCAAAGCCATACAATGACTCTGTGAATAGAATCTCAGCTATGACCAAGTCAAATGTTTCGCCTGATTTCATCAGCTGCTGCACTCCATCATCATCCAGTATACACTCGCTAACCTGGCTCAACATCGAACTGAAAATCATTTGCTTTTCCCAGAATCCAGGTGTGACCATCGCCCTAAGCATTTCTGTAAATGAATTCACATTAATATATATCTTGTTTTCAACTTTGGATTCATTTTATACCTTCATAATGATCGTGTATTTTAGGTGCTGTTATGAATCGCATATTTTTAACCGGCTTATTCTCAAAAGTGTTGATCACAGTCACCTCATGACCTCGGGCTGCCAATGTTTTCAAATACGACTCTGCAAAGATATACTGAGAACGTCCCGGGAACGCGAATGTGGCCAAGATCTTAGCACTTTCAGTCTCTTTAGGCACAAGACCGACAAGCGCTGATAATGTCAGCAAAATTCCCGTCAACAGTCTCATGGTGAGCTTCTTAACCAACTCGTTCGATCTCTCGATACAAACTGAGCGTTTAACTTATGTTAGGCTCGTTTTCAATGCCAGAGCTGCTGGTCTCTCAGCTGTTCTAAAGCTTTTGCTGATAAATAAGCTTTAATCGACAATATAAAAATAAAAGTGCTGCGTAATGATGATCTAAAAGTTTGACAGTAAAACTTAACATTGATATCAGCTACTTGCTTTGACAAGAGACATATGATATATATTTTCGTCTTTATTGGCTTAAACATGTGAGGCTTGTGCATTGCAACAGTGATTATCATTTCTTTGTCTCTCTTTCACAAAACATAAACATTTTCTTATCAGATGCGAACCTACCCAAACACTTATTTGTCTGCCTCTTCAGCTTATCAGGCCCGTGTTGCTAATTGAATGTGCTTGAGACTAGCCAGACGATAATACCATAACAACACCGATAAGCAGTCCCAGGGTGTCCAGACTATTCTGGCTGATCATGATAGCGTTGCGAAATTTCTGATACGCTTTCTGTAAAAGTGGGAGTATTCAGAAGAGTGTGAATGACTTGCTTAAGTTTGGATTCGTTGATGATTCTTCAAATCATTAATAAAGTGATTGAAGATAGGGACGCGCATAAAAGCATTAGGCTTAAACTGTCTCTAACATCAGACAAGGTTCCCTGGCATTGGGAAAATACTTCGAATATATTCGCTCCATGGTGGGCTGATGTTTTAGCAAGCGAAAGATGAATCCAGATTGGCGTACAATACAGAGTATGCCTCAACCTTCTTCCATGTTGAGGGCGAATTCAATGTTGGAAAAATTTCTGAAAGTTTTTATGCGGTTAGCTGTTATGACTTTTAATTATTTAAGATTTATTCGGGAGCGTCCTGGAAAGGGAAACTACGCTAGGATCCTGGCAGCAAGCATTGCTGTATTAAATAAGTAAGCTTATTCATTGCGCTTCTCGACATTCACTGAATGCTCACGAGGCGAGACCCTAAGCTTTATATGGCAAAATTTGTCCAATTTTTTTTTTTTGCATTTGTGTAGCCCTTTTAAACTTATCCCTCATGCTAAAACTTTGATCACGTCTGGGTTGCTGGGGGTAGAGCACAGACATCCTGAGATTCTTCAACTGATGTCTGGCTTATAAATCTGCGCAAAATTAAAAGCTCTACTATCAGAAGTTAAAAGTCTGATTTGAATTACAATTTTGCAGCAATTTCTACAAAATCCCCAAACCGAATAAATCGAATGAATTTCTAACCTATTATACCATATTTTGCAACACTTTTAGCGACTGCTTTAAGTTTGCCTTTATCTTTAAATACACTTGCGAGCAACCCACCAAAGTGCTAGGCAAATTCCCCAAACGTGAGTGCGTGAGAAGTGCAGGCCAAACAAGTTGTCTAAAAACAAAACGCACAACAGGAAACAAGACAGGAAAAGCGAGCAGACACAGAGTCAGAGGCAGAGGCAGAGGAGAGCAGTGCAGCAGCATTCCATTCTATCCAGCAACGATGTGGGCACAAGTATAAAAGCTGAAGCACCTCCAACGTTGCCTAAGAAAAGAAATTATTTGCTTAAGCGTTGGTAAAAGACCTTGTCCGGGTTTCCTTCTCAACGCCAACACAACCAGGAACGAAAATATTATACAAAAATAAAGTATGCTTTAGACTATATTAAACTTTTATGCTTGCAAAATTTTTAAGTGTATGTCCGGCGGGAAAAATTTTGTTACTCTTAATTTATAAATAAGGTCGAGCTGTTGTGGGCTGTTGATTCTACAGATCCCCATACCACTCACTCACTTCCCTTCCCGCCTTTATGGGCCTGGTCTATTTGTTTTCACTTCAATTTTATTTGCCTTCTTGCGCACATTTTCACTCCTTTTCTTTCACGAAAATTTCTTGTTGTTTGCGGCTTGTTGTTTCTCTTGTTCTTGTTGTATGTAGCTGCTGTGCTTTCTTGTGGCCTTTTCTTTTGTCGCTTATTATGCCTTTTACCCCGCCCGGCTGCTTGATTCAATTAAGTTGCCTGATTATTTTCACCAAAAAAAGGAAGTAGAAATAAAAATAAAAACAAAAAAAAACCGTGTGTACCCTTTTTGTGTTTGTTGGTTGCCTCAGTTCGGTTAACAATTTTTTAAACCCATTCTACAAGTGTTAAAGGGAGAAAAAGGCTATTGTTCCTTAGTCCATTGTTTCCGTCTTTCTCAAGAACTGATCAATTTTATTTTATTAATGAACTGTTAGAGCAAATGAATATTTGTAAAAACCAGTAATGATTTAATATAAGCCCAGTTATCATGGTCACTGATTAATCGGGTTTGGTAAGTTGTCTGGTTCTTTGCTGTTTTATGTCAGAGCCACAATTTGAACCTTGAAGCAAAAGGTGTGGTAGATGTGTGTGGCAAATGCTATTTGCTTGCAACAAGCATTTGTAGCACATGTCTCGCCAGCAACTACAGCAACAACAAAACTGGGCAAACTGGCAATAAACTGAATGGCAGTGGGAAGAAGAGCTGGAACAATTTGCGCATAAGTAAAAATCATTTTTCATTTGTTTTCATTTTCATTTTATGATGCATTTTGATTCCTGCATAGCTGCCACAGTTTGGCCAACGTCACTTCCCTGTCACTTACTCTCTGTGCTGGTAAGTGTTCAAGCCAAGTTTGTGCATGCGTGCGTTTGTGTATGTGTGTGTGTGTGAGTGTGCTCAGTTAACGCTTGACAAAATGTTAAGTGACAGCTGCATGTTTCATGGTCTTCATGTCCAGGGGGCTGGGCGATCCAGGTGCTGTTACTACTTCTGCTGCATACCAGCAAATCGTACACTGTCAGTTCCAGATGCAATGCTGAATAATTCTTGTAGCTCCTGAGAAAAAAACAACAACGAACAAAAATACAACAACTACAAGACAACGGCATTTCAGACAACGCTGACAATTGACTTTTATTGCTGTTGACAGGCAGCAGTCGGTATTTGGGAGTTGAAGCAAGTTCGACTCACAGTCAGATTCAGATTCCCAGTTGCGAATTTGTCAATTCCCAGCTATTACCTTTTACTTAACATCTCAGTACAAATTACGCACCATTGTCTTCTATACAGTGCGTCAATCGAGAGTTTGGCTTCTTTCAGTTGGAAATATTTCGACACTTCTTGTATGTACAACGTTTTTATTTTTTGGGAGCTGCGCTGCTGTTGTCCGGACATGGACAAGCGCCGTGCACTTACTTCAATGGCAATTGCATAAGCACAATTTCCGGCTTCCACAAAAATAGCCATGACCAAACAGATGACATCTGGCATCTGGTGTTGGCTGCCAGGCAATTCAAGCTATCTTAAAGAAACCTAAATTCAATGTATATAAATGAAATTAATATACTCTTTTTTAAGAATATTTATTATGAATTACTTTTAAATTTGACATAATTTTAAGCATTTAATACTGAAAAAAAAAAATGTATTTGGAAAAAGATTTTAGTTTAGTAATTAATTATTAATTTTTCCAGATTTTTCAACCTAGCATATTATTATTATTATTATTAAAATCATTATACAAGTATTTCAATTAATTAATTATATTTTTTCTAAATCATATTCCATGCTTTTCTAGAATCAGTTTTTTGACTAGCAATATTTGCACATCTTTTTTTGCACTGAAAATATGTAAGAAAAAAAATTTAAGGAATTTAATGCACAAAATTAAAAGAACTGAATAACGAAACTTATAACAAAGAAAAAACTTCAAACTCAAGCAATATGTTAATGCAATTAAAGAGTATTCAAACAACATACATACTCACCAGCATTTGAGAAACTTTTTATAACATTTATTGCAGCATGGACAGGAAATTAAAGTACTTGCAGCGCCATCTATATTAATATGTGTGTAATGAGCGCATTGCAACATCGCTGGCAACTATGCAACAGACTTCTGTGTGTGCCTTAATCAAGTGCGGAATGGACACGAGGGCGCCCACAAGTATGCTGTAAATTTATGTCCGCCATGTTGAAGGTGAAACAAGAACAAGAACAAGAACGAGAACACGGACAAGAACAAGAACCAACAGTTACTTGACTTAAAGCAAGTATTTGCTAAAGCTCAATATCAATGCCCGTTTTCCTCTCTCTCTCTCTCTCTCTCTCTCTCTCTCTCTCTCTCTTTCTCTCTTTCTATGTCTGTTTCATGTCCATTGTGTTGCGCTCGAGTGGATCCTGGGTTCTGGGTCTGGACTTGCGGCGGGCCTTAGCGGCGGGAGTTCAACAAGGCGTCGAGGCACAGTTCAAGACATTTTTTACGCTCGCTCGTTTCGTTTCGTTTTGTGTGGCGTTTGTTCGTTTCCACTGCGCCAAGTTCACGTTATAATCCATCCGGGGAATAATTATTGTGTACATATTATGATAGTGGCATAAAAACCAAGGGTTTATCGTTCAACCTGATGGACAGCCGCTCACAGCTCCCAGCTCCTTTAGCCGAATGCAAGATATGAAAGATGAGCGATAAATTTGCGTACTTTTAAGTGCTGCTACACTGAAAGGTTATTTACGTTAGAAAGTAAGTAATGAAATGGGGCCTCGGTCAGCTGTTGCTCAATAAACACAAGTAAATCGCCAGCTAAAGGTACAGAAAGAACTCTTAAGTTGTCTACTTTACAACCTGCCTTTAAGGTGCATAGATCAGCAAAGAAGCAATTTCCATTTCCCTCTTCATGCCCTGGAGCAGCTTATAATTTCCATGCAGCTGCAGTGCTACTAAATGGAGCAATTTTTCAACAACAACCCTTCAATTTTATTTTTTTTTTGCATATTAAACTTGCAGGCAGTTGAATCCCGTAATCTGAAACTTGGACCAGGTAATATGAAAAACTGCAAATTAAATCTAATTATGTGCGGCCAACAACTCCAGTCACAACAACGAACAGTGGCAGGGTGCTGGCCAAGCTGGCTCCGGCTTTGCTTTCTTTGTGCCCAACTGACCCGCACAAATGCGTCTATTGACGGAAACTATGCAGACAAAAGCGGCAGCAACGGCAACAGCAGCACAGTACAGCAGGCAGGCAGTCAGGCAGGCTGTGCAGAGGGGGTACAAGGGGGAGGTAGGCCAGCAGGCCAGCAGCTATATAGATATGGTCCAGGTGTACGAGGTGCGCCAGGTTGACCACCAACTGGCCTTAATGCAACGTCATCGGAGCGCAGCGATGCCAGTAAGTGAGAATAAAAAGAGCTTACTGAATACAACAACAACATTAACAAAGAACCAAGTGTGCTTGTGTCAAAGGCGGTCGACTAAAAGATACCCTATACTTAAACTCGTATAGCACGAAAACAAACAACTTTCAATATATGATATATTATATTATATTATTCTGCACGCCTATTACACCGTCTCAAGTTCATTCAACCCTTTTAAGCATTAAATAAAGGGTATTGGAAAGAAAAAAAAGTCTTTTGAATAAAATGCAAAACAAAAAGCAGCTAAATTGAGAGAAAAGGGAGCTTGGTGGAAGGTTTAAACTATAGCCGAGTTATGGCATGTAGTTAGATGCACCAGGCTAAAAAAAAAAAAACCATATATATATACATACCACAAAGAGAAGAGTGTGAGACTTTCACAGTTTCATTATGATAGCTGCCGCTGTACGGGGCGTGGCAAATGGGGCGGTCGTAGAGACTACTCATTTACTTACGCCTCAATGAAGCTAGAGCTCATGTGCCGCAATTGCGGTAAAATATGTTTGCACAAAAGGAAATCGCCAAAACCACGTGTGCGGGAAATGCTGAATTTGTCTGCCGGGTACACTAAAGCAAAGCTGCACTCATCGCTGGGTGTGCTATGTGCAGTTCCAGCTTCAACTTCTACGCCTACTGGCAAAAGCTGGTCAATTTACATGGATTCCTCAAACCGTAATCTACACAATCTACCTATTAGTTGATACCATTAAACAAGGGTTCCGAAAACTTCATAAAAAACCTTTATGCTGAAGATTTTTCTACAATAAATGAATATAACTTTGACACATGATCAATTACGTTTACTCCGTAAGAAATTCATCTAAAACCTGAGAAGTTGAAAACCACACTTAAAACTTTTAATACATTTTCCGTCTGCTGACTTCTTATTCTTTTCTTTGGCTGATTCATTTGTAGCTCTGTTCATAATTGCATTAGGTTTCTAATAGAACTTAATTAGCTGTGAATTGGTTGCGAAACCGGCTTTTGGAATATATATATATGTATGTGTTCCCCACTCTATATTCTCTTAAAAGGGGTGGATAGGGTTATTGTTGCAATATGGCTGCCAGCGAGCTCCAAAAACTATGCTATATGTCCAACTATGGCGGCACTTCCGTTGCCTTTCGTTGTCTCTTGTCGTCCTGTTCATCCTTTTTCGACGTCGTCGACGTCTGGACTGGACTTTTGGGAATATTATTGAAAACTTTTACCGCAAGCTGTGCTGAGGCTGCAGTCATGGAGCGCACTACTAGCAGCAAAAACAAACGTATTGTTTGCTAGCTGCTGCAAAAACGGGGATTAACATTTCCTTTTTTGTCTGTTTTTTTTTTTTCGTTCTGTTTCGTTTGCTTTTTGGTGTAGTCCAAAGTTTCAGTTTTGTTGCAACTTTGGCCACAGACACCGACACCACAAGGCCACAATGCCACGCCCAGCTATACTACTAGTATAACCTACCAACCACACGCCTACACTCAACTTGGGGGGCAGGCAGTACATAAATTTTCTCAGCAATTTTCAGCCATTTTACCACTGCTGCAGCTGCATTTACTTCGGCGCCCCAATCAGACAACAAGTCGCCCAACCAGAAAAAACTTCCAATGACAAGAACTGAACGAATCTGAAATGCGCTAAGCTGCTTGATAAAAACTGTACAAAAAAGTAATTTTATCTAAATATTATTAATAAGAAAATCATGCTTTTCTAAGTTACCTGAATGGCATGAGATAACAATATCTCACTTTTAAATAATATCCATATGCTTAAAAGTTATTTTTTGTAGCGCAACTCTCTAAAAATAATACTCACGCATGGGTGTTTGTAACTGCTTCTAACTCTTAGTTTTATTTTTTTGCATCTTTTTTTTGTGTAAGTTCAATCGCAGGCAATAAGTTTTCCATTATTTATTGCTAAAGTTCTCAAATGCAATAATTTAAACGCATAGAAAGGCTCGCCACTCGCTTCCTTCTTCTTACAAGTTCATCGCAGGATAAATGGTTGCAAATATATTTAAGCTAATTGCATATTTTTCATTCGCGACTTGAACAAATATAATATCCCATTGCACACAATACTCCTATGTCAGCAAGTAGATAGTAGTTTCTCTATATACAATGCTCACAGCCTTGACATTTTAAATACCCTATGAAAGGTGAGTCGAGTTTATAAAATCAATCTAAAATCAGTCAATTTGGAATACAGAATAATTTTCAGATAAACTTACAGGGTTTGGAAAACTTAAGCAAACACTAATTGTTTCAACCCGTTTTAATTGTAACTGTATAGAAATGTTGATCAAAGCTCAAACTGTGCAATTCAGTTCTATCAGGTTGTTTGGTCAGGATGGAAAATGAAATCCATCAACTATACAATATCATAGTCAATATTGTGCCAACTACGACAAAGCATAGTTTGCCATATGGAAAAGCTATGTGGGCGAGTTTGTGTCAAGTAGCTGCCAATCAATTTTTGGCATTGTTACGGTCGCTGCCTACTTACTGCACCCACACCCCACTACCACAGAAGCGAGGGCTCGTCAACGGGTTTTGTGGCAAACAGGCACGTCGATACCAATTGAATGTGGTGCACCCAACCACCTGCTCTGGGTGACCATTGTCCGGCTGTCCGGCTTCCATCCATTGTGACACTCGGCGTACTGTTGCAAACACAATCACAGAATGCAGCCACGTTGCTGCCTTCTCACTGCCTCGCCTCACTTGTAGTTGACACTTTGGTCTCTCTGTAACTTTCTGCTGCCCCACTGCCAGCAGTAGGTGGCGCGTTGTCCTTCTGTTTGCCACTTGCATTGTCGTTGGACGTCAGTTAGGCAATGGCAGGAATGACTCTTGTCAAGAGTTCGATTCTGCCAGTGCTGCGCAAAGTTTCATTTGAATTGCTTGACTTACTTTGTGGCAACATTACTATTGTTGACATGTGTGCCTCGCACTCATTTTCTTTCTCTTTCACTTTTCCTACACCTGGTTTTACCTTGTGTCTTTCACTTTACTATTTATTGTGAACACATCCCTTTATTTTACACATTATTCATCACATAACATTATTTTTTGTTAATACCTATTTCATTTTTTCTTTCATACGGTTGAGAGCGCTACCCGCCTTGAACCACTCGATCTGCTCGCCATTGAAGGTATGGTTGAGTTTGATCTTATCAGCGCTGCCTCCGTTCTTGATTTCGCAATCGATGGGCTTGCCAGGCGCCATATCCTTAAGATTAAGCAGTGATATTTTGCTAGTGGGTTGGATCTTGTCATAGTCACCGGGACTGGCAAAGGTCAGAGCCAACAAACCCTGCTTCTTGAGATTCGTCTCATGGATGCGAGCAAAGGACTTTACTATAATTGCTACTCCACCCAAGTGACGTGGCTCGAGAGCGGCATGTTCGCGAGAGGATCCCTCACCATAGTTCTCCTCGCCGACGGCAACCCACCTGATCTTATTGGCCTTGTAGTCGCGGGCGACTTCGGGAACGCCCGACCACTCGCTGCTGCGCTGGTTCTTGATCTTGTTCATCTCGTTGTTCTCGGCGTTGGTGGCACCGATGAACATGTTGTTGGAGATGTTGTCCAAGTGGCCGCGGTACTTCAACCAGGGTCCGGCAGCTGAGATGTGATCGGTGGTGCACTTGCCCTTGACCTTAATGAGAACGGTTAGATCGATATAGTCTTTGCCATCCCACTTTGTAAAGGGCTCCAGAATTTGCAGACGCTTCGATTTGGGATTCACATCCACTTTAACTGAAGAACCATCCTTGGGAGGAGCAGAGTAAGTGTCCTCACCGGGATCGAATCCCTTTGAGGGCAGCTCCTCGCCCGTTGGTGCTTTCAGCTTAAACTTTTTGCCCTTATCGTCGGTCAGCTCGTCCTTCAGTGGATTAAAGTCCAGGCAACCCGAAATGGCTAGAGCCGTCACCATCTCCGGACTAGTCACAAAGCAATGCGTTGCTGGATTGGCATCGTTGCGACCGGTGAAGTTGCGATTGTACGAGGTCACAATGGTATTCTTTTCGCCCTTCTTCACATCCTTGCGATCCCATTGTCCAATGCAGGGTCCACAGGCATTGGCCAGCACCGTGGCACCAAACTGATTGAAAATGTCCATCATTCCATCGCGATCGATGGTGGCACGAATCTGTTCTGAGCCGGGCGTCACATTGAACGGTATCTTGGCCTTGAGACCATGGCTGAGGGCATCCTTGATAATGCTGACACAGCGACCCATATCCTCGTAGGACGAATTGGTGCAGGAGCCGATTAGACCCACCTTGATTTCCATGGGGTAGCCGTTCTTCTTGGAGTTCTCGCCCAGCTTTTCGATGGGATGTGCCAGGTCGGGAGTATATGGACCATTCACCAGTGGCGTCAGCTTATCCAGGTCAATCTCTATGACCCTGTCATACTTGCAGCCCTTGTCAGGTGTAAGGAGCTTCTCTGCGTAATTCGTTGCCTCCTTTGCTATGCCGTCTCTTCCAGTTGCACATAGATAGCTGATCATGCGCTCGTTGAGGGGAAAGAGCGAGGTAGTAGCACCAATCTCAGCACCCATGTTGCAAATGGTGGCCTGGCCCGTGCAAGAGATCGAGTCCACTCCCGGTCCGTGGTACTCAATGATGGCGCCCGTGCCACCTTTGACTGTGAGGATTTCGGCAACTTTTAAAATGACATCTTTGGCTGATGTCCAACCGTTTATCTTGCCCGTTAGATGGACACCAATCACATTGGGACACTTCAACTCCCAGGGCATATTGGCCATCACATCGACTGCATCAGCTCCGCCCACACCAATACAAAGGCCGCCCAAGCCGCCGCCGTTGGGCGTGTGGGAGTCAGTTCCAATCATGAGTAGGCCAGGGAAAGCATAGTTCTCTAAAATAATTTGATGTATGATGCCACTGCCCGGCTTCCAAAAACCCAATCCATACTTGGCACTAGAGGATGCCAGAAATTCATACACCTCCTTGTTCAAATCCTTGGCTCGCTCAAGATCCTGCACGCCACAAGTTTGTGCCTCAATCAAATGGTCGCAGTGCACCGTAGACGGAACGGCCACCTTACTCAAGCCCGAGGAAATGAACTGTAAGAGCGCCATCTGAGCGGTAGCATCCTGCATGGCCACACGATCCGGACGTAGCAACAAGTATGACTCTCCTCGCTTGATTTCCTGACTTTCCGGAGCGTCCAGATGCGAATAGAGCACCTTCTCCGACAAAGTTAGTGGACGGTTGAGGCGACCCGCTACGCACTCCAGTTTCTCACTCAGCAGCTTATAGGGCAACAATTGACCAGCTTCAAACTTGGACATGGGCACACCACCAGACTTGGCCCTCATGGAAGCATGATTAATTAGAGGATTAATGGTTATTCTGCACAGTTTGCGCAGATTTTCTGCTGGCGATGATAATATTCTTTTCAACATACTCGAATCTTTTGTAGTATAGTGTGGTCTGTCTTGAAATAAAACTTGTGACAATTTTGTGAAAATGTATAAGTATTTATATATTTTGAACAAATAAAAAGTTTTTCGTCAAGATCTATAAAAAAATTTTCGGTGTAATGTGTGTGCTTCAAAAAGCAGCTGAAAACTGAAGCATATTTAATGACAACTGTCACCATGAAAGTTGATTTTAAAAATGTATCTATTTTTTATTTCCATATGTAACACTCAAAATCATCGACATAAATATGTATTTTTAAAGTCAATGTGAAAAATGTACATAATTGAACTAAGTAAATTACAAGCTGGCTGCAAATGCAGAAAAATTAAATATGAAATATATTATATGACAATATTGTTGCTCTACCATCTAAATGAAACAGGAAAATGGTTGAAAAGAGAGAGTTGGCAAGAATAAAGCATATTTGCATTTGCAACACTGTGTATTAGTTAGCATAAAAAACTATTTGCTACTTTTAATTAGTGCCAAAAAGTCATTCACAAAAACCCAAAAAGCGAGAGGGAGGCATATGGAAAGAGATGGCAAAAAAGCAGTTGCCAGTAGCGACCTATGCCAAAGCACAAGTTCAACGAGCAAATGCAAAATGTCTATCTCTATACATGTGAGTGTGTGTATTTAGTTTCTTTTCCTGCTGCATCTACTGTTTCATTTTGTAACAAAAATGTTGCACAAAGTCCAACGCCCAAATGTGTTCGACAATCAACTTTGGGCTGTGTTTTGGATACATGGTGCTGCCAGTTCTAAATCATTGCAATTTGTGCTGCCTAAACTGAAAATGTTCAATTATTAACTGATAATGAAGGGATATGGGCTATGTGGAGATAGACATTCAGTAAAGATGGTACGATTAATACGGCTCAAGGATAATTCATACCAAAGTTGCCAAAATCAACCTTCTTACCTTTAAAGTCCTTATTATTGAGCGATCTCTTAAGATACAAAGTGTCATCTCTATTAACCAGTTTGTTGGGCTGCTTGTTGTGCATATTATAGAGCATGATTTTTCTCAAATTGCTATCAGCCTTATCCGAGACACACACACACACATACACAGATAGATTTACTGACTGGTTTTTTTTAGCATTCTATGCAGCAATTGTCACACATGCATTTCAATTTAACTTAAAAATATTTGAGAATTCTTATCTAAGCTGCAGATAGTCGAAACTTTTTTTTGGTTGCGGCCCTCAAATGTGAATTTTTCATTTGCATAGTTTGCACTTAAGTGAATTTCGACTTAATGTCTTTCTATTCTGTGCGTTGGTTTTGTGGTGTTTGTGAGAAGCAGTTTTAAAAGTAATCTTTTAGAGATTTTTAATATCGTTTGTATAATCTGTACAAGAGAAAACTTGTTTGTATTGAGTAACTAGAAATATTTAAACTGCAATTTACTTCTAATAAAAGTTTTTTAACCACTCCTAAGCATTTTAAAGTGTTTTTTTTTGTGTTTTCCGTTATTCTTTGGTAGCATGCGTTTTTGTAAGCTCCATGTCATCGAATATCAACAATATTATCGATAAGCTGACAAGCAACGAAAATTACACACTTGGCTCCAGCGATAAGCGTAAATCACGCAAATGACAAGTGGCAATAACATCAGAGAAACATTGAACGAAATCCGAACCCAAGGAATAAAAACAGAAATCAAGCAAAGAATAAAGAAAAATAAAACAAAAATCCAAACGCTCAACACTTGGCAAACACACATAAATTGCATTTTGGCCGGCGGCGAGGTAAACAGCCGCAAATGCCACAAAATGAGAGAGGAAACAAGCAACGAGCAGCAGAGAACGAGAATGTCGAGATAAATAAACCAAAACTCAACAATAATCGAAAAATTATTTCCACACAGTGTATGTGTCTTCTTCTTTTTTTTTGTGGGGGGCGGGGTAAATCAAAGAAACAAATAAAATGGGCAAATACAAACGGAAAATCCATAACACACACACACAGTAAGAGTGTTGGTAAAATGAAAGAACGTTTTGGAGCAGCCCGAATTAAGTTAAGCACTTTTATTTATTATTAAAAAAGTTTCAGCAGAAACTGTGTGCAGCCAAATAATCTCTATGTTTGGGTAAAGGAAGAATCAGCTGAATCTGCGCATAATGCAAAGAAAATCCCAAATTTATCGTATCACTTAGATGGAGTGTCATACATGGAGGAAAATGGTGTTCCCATCCTCAGTGTTTCATCCCCTTAAGCCAAAAGGGGTTAAAATGCGCATTATGAACACATCTCATGTGTGTGTGTGTGTGTGTACTTTGACTGTGTTCGTGCATTCATAATATAACTGTTGATTATTGCGCCAACACGCACTCAGTGTAAGTGAAGCAGCAACTTCACTGCCAGGCGCACAGCGCGTATGCGCAATATTATTAGATATTGAAAGCAGCCATCGATGGCAATGTCGACAACATCGTGTGCCAGCAGCAATTGAAAGCAGCATATGAATTTTTTTGCCAGCTCTTTTCTGAAACTGCTTCGACACATAGCTGAAACGTAAATATTTATTTGTATCTATGTATGTATGTTTGTTACGTCTTATGAAAGACACTCAATGCTCTGCTGAATGATATCCTGCTGTAATCAGTTTTCTATCATTCTACAAAATCAAATGAATAAGTTCTAAAATTATGTCTTAGACTAAGTGAATTCAAACAGACAGACTGACAAACAAACTTATAAACACACCCTCCTTGTAAATACAGGGTAAAAGGAGCATATACAAGGAGAGAACGTGGTGTGCCAGAAGTGCTCGGGTGTTGACTCTAAGTGTGCGCATTGCTAGACTTGATGCAGGCAGGCAACAGCATCTTTGGCGCTCGCTGTATTCAATCGATGGCAATGTGCTAAACTGTGGCATGCTATTTATTAGTGTAATGGCTTTAAATTGCAGTTGCAGGCAAAGATAGTTCAAATTTTGGTTAGGTGCAATTTTAAATATTCAGAGTTAAGTGCAAAGATATGTTAGTCAGTAAAGTAACTAAAAGTTTGTAAAAACTTACAAGACTTTTCAGGGCAAGGGAACATGATCATTAACTATACTTTAAGACCTATCCCTCAGCACAATTCTGTAGCTCTCATTGTAATGCTTTTGCCTTGACTTTATCTTATGCACTCTATCTGTTATAGCAGTATTCCCTTCGTTTGCGCTCTTCTCTCCTAATATCTTGGCATGCCCCTTGTCACTGTAAAAGCACTCACATTTCGTCTGGCCAATTTCAAAATCAAATCCCACAAATTCACAACTGGCAACAACTCACATGATAAAAAAGAAAACAGAAATCCTACAAAAAAAGAAAAATAAACCGAAAATGCAACGAAATTGCTAACGTCAAGCGAAAATCTAATAAAAGAATAGCTCAAAATCGGTGTGTAAAAATCAAATAAACGCTGCAACTGCAATGAAAAACTGGGTTTTTCTTTTTAAAACTTTGTGGTTCGTTTTCTTCTACTTTTTTTTCATAGTGGCCGGCGCCAAGTTTTGTGCGTTTTTAAATGGCAGAGCTGTTGGCACAAAAACCATTGGAAACACATGTCCAGCAAACAGTGGACGACTTTGCTACCAGGATGAGCATTGAGCATTGAGCAGGCGGAGAAAGAGGGAAGGAGAAAGGAGCAAGAAGCACAAGTGTTTGTGCGCGTTGGTTTGTTGGTTCTTCGCTCTTTTGGCCATTACATTAAGTTTGCTATCTAGCTGTTCGCCAGTGTGGTTTTCCCCCTTTCCTTTCTATGTTATATATAAATTTTTTGCCTTTCGTTTGCCACATTTATACATATCAGCATTAAGTGGTTGCTGTTAGTCGTATCCGAGTCTCATCCTGTCTGTGTGTATGTGTGTCTGTATCTCTAAATGTTCTCGTGTTTGTGTATTTGTGTTTGTGCTTCTGTTTGTGCTTGTAATCCGACAGCTTGTGGGGCCTGGGCAACGGCTGCCTCTAATGGCCAGCGATTCGTAATATTTTTAATATTTGCTCAATAAAATGTGTGACAATTTTTGTCGTTGCCAGCCACTTAAACTCATTACATTTATGTATTTGTTTGCTTGTGCATTCGCCTTCGCCCAGATAATCCGATCTGTTCAGCTCGAGAATACAAGCAGAAACTATTGCATACTCTTGGATGCGATTAAAAATGCAAAGTCTAACTCGTTATTATTTTATTTTATATTTTTTGAATACAACTATTACTCTTTGGCACTTGCTTGCTTAAGCCCAATATGCTCAGCATTGAGTATGGAATTTGTGTATAAAAAGTCACTGGGTATAACAATAGCGCGGATTCACATACACACATACACACATCCACACATGCACATTATTCTTCATATGGCATGTGGTAATCCTTTTTGTAGTTGGCCGCAAATCCGCTTGCTGCGTGGAAAGTCATAAAGTTTAATTTAGTTTTAAGCTTTCGAACTGGAAAATTGCATGAGCAAGCAACGCTGAGATCTGCACCGAGTGGAGCTCACTTACTTTTTAGCTGCAGCAAACACACAACCATGCACTTGAGGCCAACCGTGGCAACAGCAGCAACAACAACAATAACTGTGATGACCACAAATGTCAGTCAGGGCCGTCTCAGAATGACGTTTCATGCGCCATTTGAACAGGACGCCATTCCATGAAATGAAAATTGACAGCGCCTTTGTGTGAGAGCAACGTACAGCAATATAGCGGTATAGCGGAGAGGGAGAGAGAAAAATAGAGAGAGAGATAGCATCATAGCTGCTGGCTGCTCTAAAATTAACACACGTTTAATATGCAAGTCGTGCATAAATTTTCGTGCTGCTTCTTTCTCAGTGCATGTGCACAGTTTGCTTGTCCGAGAGCTTTATGCTTTTTAATTTACCGTCAGACGTCAGACCAACAACGAGCAACAACATCAGCAGCAGGACGACAAGGACCACGACATTGCGGGCGACATGTCAGCGCCACAGAAGCGACCGCGTACTCAACGCCACAGCTCACAGTTCAGAGCTCTGAATAAGAGTAAGAGTCAGAGGCAATCATGGACATTGCCGTTTCTCCTTCCTTTTTACCCACATTCGTTGTCTGTTTGTATATGTATGTGCATTATTGTTGTTGGTGGTGGCACATACGTGCAATGGCCGTCGCGACAGCGGCTCGTTATCGTCATTATCATGGCCAGCATTAATGTTGATGCGCTTTAATTGGCAATTGAGTTGATGCAAGTCTCCGCCCAAGACCGTTCGTCTCTTCACATTCACATCCTGATCCTGGCCAGTCAACCAGTCAGCCAGCCAATCGACTGACAAGTGCACCAAGCGTAAACTTTTATAATTTCATTATAAATGACCGTTATGGCCAAACAGGCAATCACTGTATGCATTTATTAAAGAAACAAGCACAATCACAAGCGTTGCATACTTAATTCACGTAATAACCGGAAAAAGCTCTCTAACCTTAATCGAAGGGATTCAGGATAAGTTTACTCCAAAAGCAAATTACTTGTGCTATCAAAATAAGTTACTGTTGTCATTACTTTTGAAAAAGGCACTTCCAAGTAATGCTGTAAGCATTGGAATTTATGTGTTTTGCACAATTATGCATATAGGCAAAAACTATTAGTCAAGATTTCCATATTGCTGAAGCCAATTTTTTTTTATTCACCCCGCACCGCCACACCATTTGTCTCACGACTTGGAGGCTTGGTCCTGCCAAATTCCTTTTGGCATCCATAAACGACAACTGTTGCCAAGGCAAGAGGAAGTGGCATAGAGCAAATCGGCATTGGCATCATCGTCAGCTACAGTTGCAGCCTCTGTGTTCAAATCTTCTTCTTTGTGTTTTAGTGGCAGCATCTAATTAGATTGTTCTGGCAGCCGTACAACGTTTTTGGACGCCAGTCTTTGGCGCCAGCAGTCGACTGGCAGTTCAAAATTATTAAATAATTTAAAAATAAATTAGCAGTATTTGTTTGTGTGTACAATGAAACATAAAAATGCCATCAAAATCGTAACCAATTTCATGCATAACAGTTAAATAAAATTTAATTTGGCAGAAAAACGTACTCAATGAAAGTTAAATGCCAAAAAAGATGAGAAAAAAGTTAAATGCATAAATGGCCAAACAAAATAAAAATGTGTGCGCAAAAAAGCAAACGATGAAAGAGAAACAGGAAGTGTGGCAAGTGGCATGAATGCATTAGAGCTGACCTCCAGAGGGACAAGATGCGTTGCGTCATAATGAAGATAGCATAACATTTGTATAACAGCAACAAAAACAACAAACGCAAACACTAATACAAATGAAGTCCGTCAACATTTATTATTAATTTTAATATTTCAAAGTGCTCAAAAATGGGTGAAATAAAAAAACCAAACAAACAAACAGACAAAGAAACAAAGCATTGGCTACTTGGCAAGTGCTTGATCTTATCCGTAAACTCAGGGCTATAAAAAACTTTTGGCAAGAGGCCCAAAGGCTAATTTGATGGTTTGTTGCCCAGCACTTGGGAGGTTTAGATGTAAAATACTGAATCTGTCAACTGCCCATTTTAACCCAGATATGAACCATCTGTTTATGTTTGCTCTCTTTATACAGCTTATCATTATTTATAATTAAACTTTAAAGTCTTGAACTATGATATAAAGTTAAAATTATCATTACAGCAGCATATTACATTTTTTCTTTTCGTCTGCAGATTGGCAATATATGTAATGTAATTAAAAAAATATGTACATATATGTTCAATTTCCATGCAGTTTCATGTTTGTTGGGGTGTCAATTTTAATGAACTTTGTATATTTATCTTATGCAAGCCGCTACGTTTATCAGCAGGAGAAATGTAAGAAAAATTAATTTCGTTCTGCGTAATCCGAGATTTATTTTATTTTCTGAAAATGAATGTTATTAAAAATACATATGTTCTTTTTACAGCTTTAGAGCATTTGATCGATATGATTAATTTAATGCATTAATTATCTTCTTTTGGTGCGATAACACCACATCAAATTTGGCTCTAACCAATGCAGAAACCTAGCTGTCATCTTGTATATTGCGCGGGTTAAAAGCAACTGCAAAAACGTACAAATAAAACGAACTTCATTTGAACGACAAGAAAAAAATAAATGGTTTAAAAAAAATTACACAGCGAGAAGCAGGCAAAAAAAAAACAGTAAAATTAAAATGAAAACCACAAAGCGACGTTTTTGTGTGCGAGTGTCGCATGCAGTCACACTGTGCAAGTGTGTGAGGGTGTTCATGTGTGTGTGTGTGTATATTTCGCCTGCCAATCAACTCAACAATCGCAATCAATTTGCACGCTGCTGCTGCTGTTGCAGTCATTGGCTACCCCATTTTTACGGGCGGCTGGCTGAGATCCCTTCTCCGGCTTAAGGATATTGTTGTTATTGTGCTGCAGCTGCAACTGACATTCACATGTGAATGCGTATATGTGTGTGTTGTACCAGCAAAAGCCAAAATAAAAAGTGTTGTCGCCGCAATGCCTTTTTTAATTACGTTACTGCGCCATTAAGGACCGCAGTGTGTGGCCATGAATCATCACAATGAATATGGAATGAGCTTAAGATTTGCGGCAAACGCTTCAAATACGACAACGATGGGGAAATCAACTCATTTACATCAATGCACACACATCGTACTTTAAAAGCTGGCCAGAATTTATGGGCATTATATTGAAATCATAAGCATAATACGCATACGACGCGTTGACGCCAGCTTATATCACAAATTGCCAAGTATTGTTATGCTAAATTTATTTGTGCTTACACATGAGCTCGAGGCAAATGTGTGCAAGTGTGTGTGTGATGTAACTTTTGTTGCTGCTGCTGGTAACTTCATCAGGCGCACGATTGAAACGCAGCTTCCGCTTCCGCTTCAAAATGGCTGCCAATGTGGACGAAGCGACAAGGAGGACTTTGCCTGCAAACAAATCAGCTTGAACTTCCGTTTCATTTCGCATTTTTTTGTCATTTCATATTCTTTTGCAAGTTGTTGCCTCCCTCTCCCACTTCACACTCCCTTCGAAATATCTCCAAAATTTTTGCTGTGCATTTCGGCGAGTTTTGCGTAAATTTACTTTTCTCTTTCAGCGCCCGCCATCGGAAAAGTTTTGTGCACAGCTAACTTTTTTTGGTTCACATAACGTATATTTTTCCCTTCCCACTGCTTTTCAATGTCAATGCACACACAGACACACACACACACACACAGTTACACTTTGGTGTGTTGGAAAACGGAAACTTTGTCTTTTTGGCATTTTATTTCCTTCATTTCGGGCTTTTTCACCTCGAGCGTGTGTGTAGATCTCAATGGTACCGTGATTCTGTTTAATTTTATGCTCGGCTGCTTTTTTTAAATTCTTTCTTTCCCATCATCTGCATTTAAATATGTTGTTTGTTTCGCTTTTTTGTTGACATTCTATTTCGAAATCAATCAGCGGGCACGTGTTCTGTTCGAGGCTGATAGCTTTTAGCCATAACAATGCCTATTACAATGTGTTTTTTGTGGGCCATCTGTATGCTGAGTTTTGCAAATAGGGTTCCAATATGGAAGCTTCTATTTAAATTAGCATCTATTTTTAGGCTGCCAAACGATGCGTGGCTAAATGTAAGCAAAGTTAATATTTAATAATGTAGACTTCTTTGTGTTTTACAAAAAAAAAACTTTTATAAATAAAAAAAAGTGCTTGAGTTAGCTATTAATATTTCGTTAGAATGTTCAGCCTATAAATGAAAAAAGGCTTTATCATAAAATATTTATCTGTTTTATGACTCTGCAAGAAACAATCTAGCAATAGGAAAGAGAGTCAAATAGTACTCTTTACTCTTTAAATACCCACACCTTTTGAGTGCTTGCGCTCTTCACTTGTAGCCACTTTATTTCATATCATCAACACACAAAAATAGCCCAAACAGAACTAGAATAATAGCGTATTTCCACAGCTCAGTTATTCTCAGTTATGTTAGTTAACAGTAACTGAGGTTCAGTTTGCATGTATTCTCCCATAAGGAATTAACTGAAGTAAAACTGACCGTAAATATTAACTGAAGAATAACTGAAGAGGAACTGGTTCATTTGAACACTTGTTCGATAAAACATCGCTGTTAATGGGCACTTTAAATGTAACAGTCGCAATACAGATGATTGTGAATAGCAGAAATTGCGAATAAGTAGGCGCAAAATTTAATAATATACAAAATTTAATTAAAAATTTTGTTTTTTGATGAATTATTGTAGGAAACAATTGAACTGGGTGCCAAGGTTCAAAGGATTGCTTTTAAAACTGTGGGCGGATAATTTTGTTGCACTTAGGGCAGATCAGAAATACTCCCACGAATATAGGAAAATGGACTTGTACTGCTTGTGCAATGCAAGCAAAAATGCTTGTAGGCATTAAAAATAAGCCATAAAAGTTGGCAACACGCTGTTACTTATTTGCAATGTACAATGTCGGTTAGTTTTTCTCATTTTTTTGCAGAAAATACAAAGCAAAACAAACCGAACAGCTGATTTATTTACGGAGGTTCAGTTAACAGAGCAATGGAAACAGCTTTCGTCAGTTACTGTTAAAATTTACGGAAACGGAGCAATGGAAATAGGCTATAAAAGACCGCACACATTTCAGAATTGTTAGTACTTCGGCAGGTTTGAAAGTGTTAGCTACACATCAATAAACGAAATAGTTTCGATTAAAATGCAACTTCTGCATCTGTGTTTACTCCTCTTGGCCAGTTTGGGCCATGTTTGGGGCTACTCATATCTAATGATCTCGCATTCGGCGGCCAAATCGCACTTCTATGTGGGCCAAGCATTGGCCAAGGGTCTGGTTGCTGCAGGCCATGAGGTCACAGTGATCTCACCGTTTCCACAAAAGAAGCCACTCAAGAACTATGTGGATGTATCAACGCCGAGTACAATATCAGTCATGGCTGGTAAGTGTTAATGGATTTAACAGTGGGAAAGTCACGTATATGTTATCAATAAATCAATGGCTGATAAAAACTTGCACAACTAATTGTAGCTTATTTCAAAACCAACAAATAATTTTTAAACATTTCAGTACACAAGGCCAAAATACTGGACGTTGCCAAAATACCGGTAGTATTCCGCCTGCCGGCAATGCATGCCTTGGGCACCAAGATGACCCAATCCTTGCTGGATGAGCCTTCGGTGCAAGCGATTCTAGCTCAAAATCGAACCTTTGATGCTGTCATCTGTGAGGTCTTCATGAACGAGGCGCACTTTGGCTTTGCGGAACACTTCAAGGCGCCGCTGATAACCTTTAGTACCTTTGGTGCCTCCACTTGGACAACTGATCTGGTTGGCACTCCATCGCCTCCGTCGTATGTGCCCAACTTTCTGCTTCATTTCGGTGATCGGATGAACTTCTGCGAACGTGCTTACAACCTGCTCTTCACACTATATGAGGGAATCTATCAGCAGTACGTATATTTGCCAAAGCAGCAGCAGCTCTATAGCAAATACTTCCCCAACAACAAGCAGGACTTTTATGAAATGAGAAAGAATACAGCTCTGGTGCTGCTCAACAATCATATATCTCTGGGCTTTCCTCGACCCTATGCCCCGAACATGATTGAAGTTGGTGGCATGCACATCAACCGCAAGCAACAGCCTTTGCCACAGGACATAAAAAAGTTCATTGAGGGAGCCAAACATGGTGTCATCTATTTTTCTTTGGGCTCCAACTTAAAGAGCGCAGATTTACCGCTAGAAAAGCGTCAAGCGTTTGTGGAAACCTTCCGCAATCTCAAGCAGCGCGTTCTTTGGAAATTCGAGGAGCCCAATTTGCCTGGCAAGCCAGATAATGTCTATATTTCGGACTGGTTCCCTCAAGACGATATACTGGCGCATGAGAATGTCATCTTGTTCATCACACACGGAGGGCTGCTGAGCACCACCGAATCCATTTTCCATGGCAAACCCGTTCTGGGAATTCCCTTCTTTGGAGATCAGTTTATGAACATGGCACGTGCCCAACAATCTGGCTATGGACTTGCTTTGAAATTCACCGATCTAACAGCTGAGACCTTCAGTAATTCCATTAATAAGTTACTTAGTGATCCAAACTACACTGAACAGGTCCTCGCCATGTCTGCCAGATTCAGGGATCAGCATGAAACGCCGCTGGAACGTGCTGTCTATTGGGTGGAGCATGTGACTAGGCAGAAGGGTGCACGATATCTGAGAAGTGCTTCACAGGATCTAAACTTTATAGAGTATCACAATGTCGATGTTTTGATCATGGTTTTTGCATGCTTTTTTATCTTTGTCTTCTTTTTGGTAGCTGTTGTCAAAGTAATTGCTAACAAAATCGGTGGAAAATCAAAGAAAAATCAAAAAAAGGTGAAACGTAATTAATTGTATTAATTCAATTAAACTTTTAAGACTGTTTTTTTTAGTAGAATCGGTTCTGAAAACTAAGTCAAAATCCATAAGAACTTGTGTTTAATAAAATAAACGTAAAAAATTGTATTAACATAAAACAGACATACTTATAATTTCATAAAGACAAATGCAATCGATTTTCTAATGCAAATGGAATTTTATTGTAGAATTTTCGACACTTCCAGAAGCACACGAAAAAACTCAAAGAGAAGCAGAAGATAAACGACTCTCTGAGCACAAAAAAAAAACCAGTGAGAGCGCAACTGGAAAACAGTGCGGGGACGCTCATTATGCAAACTGTGTATATGGTGTGACTGAACAAATAAAAACAACAAATATTATGAATAACAACGATCAGTCAATGCCTACCATGGTGCAAGTGAATTATTGTCCAGAATCTACATTGTAGATTATTTATTTTATACTGTCTACCAAATTTGTGCCGGCAAAAGCAACCAAACAAATATTTTTATGAGCAAACAAAAGCCGGCGACTCACCGAATAGCGAATGACGAAACAAAGCAAACAGAAAATAGACCAAAATAAAATCTGATAAAGGCAGCAAGCGCGCGGAGTAAACCAGCCAGATACACAAACCCGCTACAAGCATATCAATTCTGTATAAAGAGATGTAGCTGTTTGATTAAATGTTGAGTACCTTAGTACCTAAGATAACAGCTAAATCATGCTGACGAAACAAACTGGTCAGCCACTGTGATTGTATGGTTAATGTAGCGCCCATGCCAATTCGTTATGACCTCATCTCGCATGTTCAAGCAGCTGCTAAGCCGGCACGTTGCTATATGTACCGTTTTGGAGAGAGAATGGTGTTAGTTTGGCACGAGAAGGCGACGCGTGTGGATAGTTGACAGAAATGATCGCGCAGTTAATGTGTTTATTGTAAATTTCGCAGCAAACGAAAATTAATTCTTGGTATTATTATTATTATTATACCAATACGGCTGTGATTAAAACAAACAAAATACCATAAATAATGTCGCGTTTAAGTAGTACGACTGGTTTTATAGGCCTCGTCTTGTTATACCTGCTGAGCAGCGTGGCGGCCTATAACTATCTGCTGGTGCTACCAACTGGCGCTCGTTCCCACTACAATGTGGGCTCGGCCCTGGCCAAGGGTTTGGCGTCGGCTGGTCACCAGGTGACCCTCGTCTCGCCCTTTGCCCTGAAGAAACCAATTAAGAATATAAATGATCTGCCAGTGCCGAACGTCTTGAAAGCAATGGGCAGTAAGTAAAAATCGTCAGTTTATTTTAGTATTTTAAATAAACTTTGTTATGACGCAATGAAAGCGAACAAAAATGTAATCCAACACGTTAATAATTAGACAACTAATGCTATATAATTACATAAGTCAAGGTTTACTTGATTATCCATATTTAATGTATTTGCACTCAATATTCTACTATTCGTGACAGTATTTCATAGTTTTATCAGTTCGACAAGTGGCATTTATAATCAATTTGGAACACTCATTGGAAAAATACATTTGAAGTGTCGCCTAGAAAATACGCTTTTTATACTTTGATACTGAAAGTATCATAGTATATTGGTTTTGTGCAATGTCCGTCATGGTGTCCGTCCGTCTGTATGAACGCAACTTTTTTCGACACCCGTAAAGCTAGAGACTTGAAACTTTGCAATTATGTTTGTCTATAGGCGCGACAGATAAAGTGTCAAGATTGGGGTGCCACGCCTACTAGGAGGCTGGGAAATCGATAAATTCGATAACTGAAAACCGATAAAACCAAATATTCCTCACATTCTTACAGCTAGAGTTACCAAATGCACGCAGATAGCTAGTCATGTCCCTGAAAAAACTGCATCAAAATTTTGGATGTCACGCCCACTCCTTCCGCCCCCATCATCGCTGCTCCTTGAAATTGGAAAAATTGGGCTAGAGCCACCAAATTTTGTGTCAAGATAGGTAGTGAAGTTTTCCAAAAAAATGCATCGAAAATTTGGTAGGATGATATATGGTGACGTTTACAAAAGATCTGCTTAAAAAATTTAGATGCCACGCCCACCTCTGCCGCCCACCATTTAAAATCCAAAATTTCGATATCTCTTACAGTTTTTAAGCTAGACCCTAAATTCGGTAGAAAGATAGATCTACCAAAGATCTGCATCAAAGAGTTTTTTAGCTAGAGCCTCCAAACTTGGTAGGAAGATAAATGGTGACAATTAAAAAGATTTGATTCAAAAATTTGGATGCCATGCCCACCTCTGCCGCCCACCTTTTACATTTGGAAGTTAAGTTATCTTCCACAGCTTTTGAGCTAAAGTTATCAAATTTGGTAACATGATAGCTGGCGATGTTTACCACCCGGCCCACTTCTTTGCAAGCAGACTCCTTACCATCCGTTCTTTTACTGGTATCAAAGTATTCCGCAGTCGGTTGCGTCCGACTGCAACGTTTTCACTTGTTTAATTTTTAAGAATATAAAAAGTAGAAAAACGGTTTTTGTTGCTATGCAATGTTGCGTAATATGGACTTAAATTTATTTATTAAATGTGATCTGAGTTCTGCAGTGTAGTTTAGTATTTCACACATTAATACTAGTTACTTATTTATCACTTTTAAACTATTTATTTATTTAGTAATGCAAGCTTTTGTTTTAATATTTGCCGAACTTATTTATATTAACTCTAAACTTTTAAGTATTTAATTATTTAAGTTTTATTTTTATTTTTCAGCCGATATTGATAACCTGTTAAAAAAGTCCGCGGAGCCCATTATACAGCAAATTATTGGTTTCTATGACATGGGTAAGATTCACAAACAAATTACCTTTTATCATGATTTTAAAATCGAATTATAAATATCCTTTCAGGCATACGGCTTACTGAGGCATTGTTGCTGGAACCCGCTGTCGATGAACTGCGTCAATCCAATCAGACATTCGATGCAGTCATTAGCGAAGTGTTCCTCAATGAGGCCCATATGGGTCTGGCGGAACATTTTAAGGCGCCACTCATTGGTCTGGGCACCTTTGGCGCCATCAGCTGGAACACTGATCTGGTAAACGGTACACAAACAAAGACTCAAGCATTATATAACACTGAATTTTCTCTGCAGGTTGGTTCACCCTCGCCGCCTTCGTATGTGCCACATGCGCTGCTCAAGTTCTCGGATCATATGTCGCTGACGGAGCGTGTCATCAATTTGGCATTCCTCAGCTACGAGTATCTGTTTATGAAGCTGTACTACTTGCCGCAACAGGAGAACCTCTATGCCAAGTATTTTCCCAACAACAAGCAAGACTTTTACGACATGAGAAAGAATACAGCTTTGGTGCTGTTGAATCAGCATGTCTCGCTGAGTTTCCCCCGACCCTACTCACCCAACATGATCGAAGTCGGTGGCATGCACATCAATCGCAAGCGCCAACCACTGCCGCAGGACATTGAGGAGTTTATTAAGGGTGCGCAGCATGGCGTCATCTACTTCTCCATGGGCTCCAACCTGAAGAGTAAGGATCTGCCACAGCAGAAGCGTCTGGCGCTTATCGAAACCTTCTCAAAGCTCAAGCAGCGCGTTTTGTGGAAATTTGAGGAACCCAATTTGCCTGGCAAGCCAGAGAATGTCTTTATATCGGACTGGTTCCCTCAAGACGATATACTGGCGCATGATAATGTCATCTTGTTCATCACACACGGCGGTCTGTTGAGCACTACTGAATCCATTTATCATGGCAAACCCTTTGTGGGCATTCCGATCTTTGGAGATCAGTTTTTGAACATGGCACGTGCCGAGCAGAATGGCTATGGCAGGACTGTCATCTATGAGGAGCTGACAGCTGAGCGATTGACGGTTGCCATTAAGCAGCTCGTACAGGATCCCAAGGCCAAGGATCTCGTCAAGGACATGTCTGCCCGCTACAAGGATCAGCCGCAGCTGCCCCTGGAACGTGCCGTCTACTGGGTGGAGCATGTGACGCGACACAATGGTGCCAAATACCTGCGAAGTGCCTCACAGGATCTCAACTTTGTGCAGTATCACAATCTGGATGCCATGCTGATACTCTATGGTGGCATTCTCTTTGTCCTCTACTGCATTATGTTGCTCATACGCCGTGTGTGGCGCGCCCTCCAAAATTTGTTTATGGCCCGCCAAACGACTCAGCCAAAATTGAAGCGCCATTGAGTCAAAATCAAGCTTAAGCCTTAAGTTGTGTTTTTGTATTATATTTTGTAAATGGTATCTGGATCTGTTTTAGGCCGCACTTTAAACGCTTGTGCTTTTGCTTTTGTTTAAGCTTTAGCTCATCAAAATTTCAGTTGGAGTTGTGGTTGGTTTCGCTGCCGGCTGCCAACTTGTTGTAAAATAAAATGAAAAATATTTTGTGTAGCCATCGAAGATTTTCAGTTCACACGCCGCCCCAACGACACTCTCTGCTCCCAAAGCTTCATCTCTATTACTTTTGTTCGCTTTTCGAGCTTCGTTTGTATCCTTTTCTTATGTACCTTGTACATTATCCTAAGAAGTATATGCACGTGAATATTCAATGTTGACATTTGGCTACAGGGTAGCTGTAAGTTGAGCTTGTACCTTCACAGACAATTTTGTGTTTTGTGTTTCTTTATTGTGATTCCCTTTTTTTTTTTTTTTATTAGTTGCACATAGTTAACGCTTCAGTTGTAAAAATGCCCATCAGCGCGTTCAAATTTTCAACAGTTTGCCGAGGAGAACTAGTGCCATGGCCACGCCCACGCACCCACACACGCCCACGCTCAACAACGCTTTTATTTTGTTCGCTGTTCGCCATTTTTCCACTCGTGTTTTGCCGGACGAGGCATGGAGGAGGCTTGAGCAAAGGCGGTTGTTTTCTTTTTTTGGTGGGCGGCGTGCAAAAGGCGTGTAAAAGTTTTAGCGCAACTTATTGAAACTGTTTGGGCCATGGCCGCGCTGGAAAATCAGCGTCCGCGCCGGAAATGTTGGCGGCTGTAATAGCGGCGGCCGCATTAAAACTGCACGGCAAGAAATATAAAAAAAAAAACAAGAAAATAAAATTTAAGTTGGATGGTTAAACTATGGGAAAAGTGCCAGGCAAAAACAGGCAAGTTGCTGCAGTTGTTGTTGTTTTTGTAGTGGTAACTGTTGTTTCAGGGCTTCCTGTTGATACGCTTTGGCGTTGAGTTCTCTAAATTAGAATACTTCAAATATTCATTTGCTGTTCCAGGCATTCGTTAATTTGCGTACTCCATACAGACATGATAATAGCTATATACATATATCAGTATGCCTATAAAAGCTTGGGATTCACTCTGCTTTAACGTTAAAAATAAGTTAACAACGTTTTTTATTCGGCTTACGTACTCTACAAGGTAATGCATTAATTTACATTTTTCTCTGACAGCAGTATGTATACACTATCTTAATTATACCCTAACCCCATAGAATGTTTAAAAAAAATGGATATGTATATACTTGATCAGGACTACAGGTATGGAATATAAACTCCCAAACCATAACCAGAAGTTGTTTCAAATTATAAATAACTCTTCCGACTTTCGATATTCACATGACAGCGATACCAATTAAGTTTTAAATGTAAAAAATGTATCATCTGTGAAACTTCCATCAAAATCGGTTGAGAATATACCGAAGATATCAACGACTACATTTTTTTTTAAACACTTACAAACAAAGACCGCAAGCGTTATGTCTAGAGTTCAGGGCATTTTGAAGTCGAGCTCTCTCTTCTAGAGCATTCTTACTTGTTTTGTTTTACAAAAGCTATAGCAACTTAAAAATGAATTAAATACAAGTTTTTTTTCTTAAGGCGTACGGAAACACTTTTTTTTTTTAATTTTTTTCAATTCGTAATATATATTTATTGTTTTTTAAAGTTGATTTTCATTACTTTATTAACGTCAACCACATAAATTATCTTACAATATTGTTGGCGTACACATACAGTTGAACGGCAGTGTATAATACACACTGTATATCAGCTGTGTAAATCTCAGAGGTTTTTGTGCGGTTTATTTTGGATCACTACTTGAGTGACTTGTGCGAAAACCCACAGTAATTTTTATGTAAAACCCCGCTATTTTCTATAAAAATGGAACTTTGCACTCGATGCCATTCAGTATCAGTCAAGATGTTCAGCTTGGCAGTCTTGGCTTGCCTGCTCCTCTCCGGGTCAGTGCTAGCCATTGAGCTAGACTTGGACCTAGGTCGCATTCGAGGCGTCAATTTGACCTCTAGGCTGGGCGTGCCCTTTCATGCTTTTCGGGGCATACGCTATGCACAACCGCCGCTGGCAGAGCTGCGCTTTCGAAATCCTCTACCTGTTAAGGCCTGGGCTCCGTCTACTTTTGATGCCAGCGAGGATGGACCCATGTGCCCGCAGCCATGGAATAATATGACAGATGTGTCCGAGGATTGTCTGCGCTTGAATGTCTACACGAAAACCTTAAATCCAAATGCCCGTTTACCCGTAATTGTGTTTCTGCATCCCGGTGGATTTTATGTCTTCTCCGGCCAGAGTAAATACCTTGCTGGCCCCGAGCATTTAATGGACCGTGATTGTGTGCTGGTCGCACTGAACTATCGCCTGGGCAGCCTAGGCTTCTTGGCTACGGGCACAGCGGATGCTCCCGGCAATGCTGGTCTAAAGGATCAGGTGCTGGCCCTACGCTGGATACAGCAGCATATTCATCGTTTTGGAGGCGATAAGAACTCCGTGACGCTGTTGGGCTACAGTGCCGGCAGCTTGAGCATCGGTCTCCACATGCTGTCACCAATGTCGAGGGGTCTGTTTCATCGCGGCATCTGCATGAGTGCCTCGCCCTATGGCCAATGGGGCTACAAGGAGTCGGACATGTATCTGGCCAAGCGACAGGCCCGGCTCTTGAAGTGTCCGGAGCAGCCAGTCAAGGATTTGGTTAGTTGTTTGCGTGGCAAACCAATGCTGGACTTTGTGAGCTCCTACGATGGCATGTTCGAGATTGGCTGGCATCCTGTGCTCAACTGGCTGCCAGTCATCGAACAGGACTACGGACAGGAGCGTTTTCTCATCGAGCATCCGTACAAAACAGCACAGAGTGGCAAGTTCTACAAGGTGCCATTGATTACAGGCATTACCGAGTTCGAGTTCCTGTCGGGTGCATTCTGTAAGCTTCATAAAAGTCAGTTGTTGTGTGGCATATATTTCTAATCTTTCTTTAAACAGTTAGTCTGCGCAATGAGACCACACGTGCTAAGCTGAATGCCAACTGGGAACACTTGGCCCCAATTATATTACTCTACGAACAGGACACACCGCACTCAAAGGAAGCCAGTGCAGTGCTGCGAAAAGCGTATCTGGGTGAAGGACCCATCAAGAATCCTGATTCGCTGCAGGGTCTAGGAAAGCTATTCAGCGATGCCCTGATTGGTGTCGAGTATCATCGCTTTATGCGACTCATGTCCCAACATACGCCCATCTATACTTACTACTTTCGCTACAAGGGCCGCTATAGCTTCCTGAAGCATCCGGACACCAATCAAACTTTCGGTAAGTTGGCATTGAAAACGTTTTCTTTTAACTATTCAATTATTACAGGCGCCGTACACCACGATGAACTCTTGTACTTGTTCCATGTGAAACTGTTGACTCCACTCTTTAAGCAGAGTGATCCTGAGAATTTGTTAATTGAACGAATAACGCGCATGTGGACAGAGTTTGCCAGAAAGGGGTAAGTGAGACAGAGGCAACATCTTTGCAAAATACTACAGTTAATTATCTTTAGTGATCCACACAATGCAAATGATGAGTATCTGCGTGATCTTCACTGGCCTTTGTACAACGATCATGATCGTGGATACTTGGAAATCGATAACAATCTGAAACCAAAAGCTGGTAACATAAATGAAGAACGTTACCAAATTTGGGATAACTTGTTTCCTGATCCAACCTTTTAAATGGTAGCAACTTACTATATTTTAATTAATATGATTAATGGGTACTAGTACTAATGGTAAATAAAGAACTTATTGCAAACATATAAATGTCAAAATCTCCGGTACATGACTTAAAATTTGTGCCTCTCTCTCTAACTGACAAGCAATTTGAGTAATTTCTCAACCTTGAGGCGAGAATTTGACAAATGCAGCAAAGCTAACAGAGCAGCTGGACAACTATCTAGCATTGGCAGCATATTTACGAAAGCTTTCTAGCACTTTGCAATGCCAGCAAATTGAGCAACCGTTCTTTGCAACTGCACAATATTTTCAAAATTGTTGAAAAAAACTAAAATAAAACAAAAACCAAACGAGCAAAATGAAAATGCAAATCCCAGGCACCGACTGAGTCTCCGCATCAGTTTTGTTGCCAGGGAAAATAACGAGCTAACTGAGAGAAAATGCATTGAATCGACTGATTTGCTGCTGGCACAAATATTTTTTTTTCACAGATTGCAAGCAGAATACCTTGGCCTGGAGCATATCTTTTGACACTTTGGCCAACTAGAAATTGGACGTTAAAAATGTTTGCCTGACAGCGAACGCCATGCCAATCAAATTGTAAAGCTTGAAATGCTGAAGCTGCCTGCTTTTAAAACATTTTTTTTAAGATTAAAGATTCATAAAGAAGTCAATAATTTTGATGATCATAATTTCATTTTTATGTACTTAACTTTGAATTCAAATTGACATTTAGAATACATGTATATTGATCATTTAAAGCCATCGCCATCGCCATCAAGCGGCACATTGAGCAGCTTTAATCAGATGAAATCATTTACATTTGCTTGCCAACAACGCCAGTTGCAGCTTTTTATGCAAAAGTGCCAGTGCTAATAACAACTACAACAACCAGCCAACCAACCAACCAACCGACCAACAACAACAAATAAAAACACATATAGTAGCTCATGAATTTTTGATTACGCATTTGGCGATGCGGCCAAAAATAACCGTCGCATATACAACGGAAGTGGAGCTGCAATTTAATATTACGCATACGCCGCCGTATGCAACTGATTGGACAGCGGTTAATGCATATTTTTGCGCATATATATTTTGGGCTACCCACACCATAATGAACTGCATAGCAATGAGCGTTATTTATATGCAACCACGACTACGAATACCTAATTCCACATAGTGCGTACTTATACTATCAATAATATCAATATTATCCCATATTTTCAATATACACATTTATTTAAACAATCCGATATGCCTAACTTAATACAAACAAGATTCCAAGCGCCAAACTATTGAACTTTTAAAAATAAAGTTTTTAGTTTTCGAGAGAGAGTGCGTTAGCGCTCCTAACTCAATTATTCTTCAATTTGTGTTTGTCTGTTGCCTTCTGACCTCTGAAACAGCTGATCAACTTAAAAAGCCCAAACAAATATACAGCTAATATCAATATGGCCACAGCAAAGAACATGCCATACACATCGATACTGTGATAGGCCACAAAACTCAAATCCTGTGCTGCCACACGCATGTGGGTTGCACCCTTGTGCCGCAGGACGTACTCCGTCCACCAGATGGCCGTCTCCTGCGGACTCATGGGCTGATCACGATATCGAGCCGACATTTGTTGCGCCTTCTCTGCAAATTGTGGCTCACCAATCAGACGCTGAATGGCCGCCTTGAACTCATCGCCCGTCATCGTTTTATAGTCAAGACCCAAGCCGAAACCTGCTCGCTTGGCTCGCCCCACATTCAGAAACTGATCGTAGAAGAAGGGCAATCCCAGCACCGGCTTGCCATGATGAATGCTCTCAATGGTACTCAGAAGTCCGCCATGTGTGATGAAGAGTTTTACATTGGGATGCGCTAGGATGTCGGGCTGCGGAAACCATTTGCTAATAAATAGATTGGGTGGCTTGTCAGCCAGCTTATCGTCCTCAAACTTCCACAGGACACGCTGTGGCAGACTGGCGAACGCCTTGAGCAGCAGTTGGCGTCGCTCTTGTGGCAAATCTTTGCTCTTAATGTTCGAGCCCAGGGAGAAGTATATGACACCAGCCGAGCCCGCTCCTTGAATAAACTCATCAATATCCTTGGGCAGTGGCGCTGGCTTGTGGGAAATGTGCAAGCCTCCCACCTCAATCATATTGGGCACATACGGACGGGGAAAGCTCAAGGAGAAGTGCTGATTCAGCAGCACCAGCGAGAAGTTCTTGCTTACCTCCAACAATGGCTTCTTGCTGGCAATATCTGGAAAGTACTCCTCATACAGCTTCACCTGCCTTGGTATGTGCACCCATTTCCAATTGAGCCATGCTACTGCCTGCTCAACAAAGTTCTGAACACGCTCGTAGTAGGTCATGTGATCACTTAAGCCGGCTGTCACGAGCGGTATATAGGAGACTGGTGAAGTGTTGCCCACAAGCTCATCCACATTCCAGTCGGTGCCGAAGGTGGAGAGGCCAATGATGGGCGCATTGAAATGTGCCGCAAAGCCATAGAGTGCATCCGTGCGCAGTGCCTCCACAATGACAAGATCAAAGTGATGCTTGCCGGGCTTCAATAACTTTTGCACATCGGCATTGCGCAACGTTGTTTTCGTCACACCGACGAAGAAGTCGTTGATGAATGTATTCTCCTGCCATAAGTTTTTTGGTATTTCAAGGTCAGCAATAATTTCTGAAAATATCAGAAGATTTCATCACAATAATTAAGCTTTAGGGCAGATAAAGTACACACTTTCGTAAGTTTCAAACACTTCGGGCACGAAAATGTCTCGAAAGTTTTTCACTGGCTGCTTTTGAGGAAATGCATTGACCGAGGTTACTTCGTGACCGCGTGCCGCGAGTCCTTTCAGATAGGGCAGTACGTTGATGTACTGCGAGGGACCCGGAAAGGGAAAGATTGCCAGAATTCGTGCACCTTCCAGCAATTGGGGCAGCACCAAAACAAGCGGCAGAACACAAAACAGTCGCAGCAAGAACATATTTTTTTTTAGAGACCGTGTGGCCCAGTCAATTTCAAAATTTCAACTAAATTGTGCGCTTAGTTTGTGCTAAGGTGGAAGCATTGTTCGTATTTGATTAAACTGATAGACGTGCATGCGATAACAATTTTTTGTGTGTTTTCTTTTTTACTAACAGCGATTATGGTCATTTGTATGAGCTTTACAGCAGGCAGGCGCAACCGACCCCACCTAGTACGTATATTATACTTAATATAGTATAAGCCTGTTGCTTTTTAAGCACTTTATTTGTTTTTGCTGTTCCTGGTGTGAGGTTCAGTATCGTGTATAGGCTGAGAAATGTGCCAGTCACGATGATCATCAGTAACAAAGTGATCACAATTAATATAATCATGTTGCGGATAGATAACAATATACCCTGTACAGCTTTCGCACATTTGATTAATTGTTTTTATTTGCGTTTGAATTAAAATATAATTGAAATGTTCATTAAATTAGCTTTTTAGTTCAGACAGACAAAGCTTATCAATATTAAAGAGTTCATGATTATTACGACAAAATTAATAGATCTCTCAATGTGTGAGTATTGATAACATTTTTTAAGTACCATTTACAGCTACTGTTTCTTTAGCTTATCATTAGTTTTACAACGTCTACATAGAATATAGCGTAGTATTTTGAACACAGCCGAAAGCACAAACAAAGTTGACAGTCCAATTAAAGAAACGACGCCACAGATCATACCCCAAGTATCCAAGCCGTGCAGTTGGAACAAATTTAGATCACGCGATGCCGACCGCAGATGTGAGGCACCCTTGTGCCGTAGTACATACTCCGTCCACCAGATGGCGCGTTCAAGTGGCGTTTCTTTCTGATCGCGATACAGCTTCGACTTCAGTTGCGCTGCCTGTGCATAGCTAACATTGTTGAGCAGCTCCTCGATCTGATCGCGCAACTCGGTGGCATTCATAGTCCAGAGATTCAGGGCCAGGCCATAGCCCGCCTGCTTGGCACGCTCCACATTCAAGTGCTGGTCATAGAAGACGGGCAGACCCAGCACCGGTTTGCCAAAGTAGATGCTCTCAATGGTGCTGAGAAGTCCGCCATGTGTTATAAAGAGTTTCACATTGGGATGCGCCAGGATGTCGGGCTGGGGAAACCATTTGCTAATGAGCACATTCTCTGGATTATCCTCCAGCTGATCGTTCTCGAATTTCCACAGCACACGCTGCTTGAGACTGCCAAAGACCTGTAGTAACAGCTGACGCGTTGCCAGCGGTAAATCGGCACTCTTCACATTGGAGCCCATGGAGAAGTAAATGACGCCATGGCTGGCTTGAGACACAAACTTGTCCAGGTCCTCGGGCAGGGGTTGAGGTTCCCGCTGCTGCTGCAGATGCAGTCCACCCACCTCAATCATGTTGGGCAGATAGGGACGCGGATAGCTGAGCGTAAAATGCTGACCCAGGAGCATCAGTGAGAAGCTATCCAGAACCTGTTCCAGTGTCTTACTAGCCTTGGGAAAGTATTGGGCATAGAGCTGCTCCTGGCTGGGCAAATGCACCCAATGCTTGTGCAACCAGCCAATACTTGCATCCCAAATATTCCACACTCGCTGCTCGTATGTCATGCGTTCGGTGCGTGAGGACAATAGCATGGGATTGAACGATAGCGGTGATATATTCCCCATCAGCTCATCTATATGCCGATCTGTGCCATACGACGAGATGCCCATTGTCAAGGCCTTGAAGTGCTGTGCCAAACCGAACAATGCCTCTGTCTGCACTGTTTCCAGCAGCACTAAATCAAAGGTCTCATCGGATTGCAACAGCTGCTGCACAGCGGCATCTTCCAGCAGGCTGCTCGTCAGCATGTTCAGGAACTGCGTTGTCATGGTCAGCATTGTCCATTGGCTGGTCGGCTTATAAGCATCCCCACTGCTGAAGGCTAGGCAAAATTAAATACATAGTATAGGTTGACCATTGCATAAACAAATTCTCAGTCCACTTACCTGCCATTAGGTCGTGTATCTTGGTCGCACCGATTACCCTGAAATTGGGTTCGTTTTGACTGCTGCCAAACGTATTTATCACGGTCACATTGTGTTCCCTGCGAGCCAGCTCTTTGATATACTGTTCTGCAAATATATATTGCGATTTGCCGGGAAATCCAAAGACTGCCAATATCTTTGCACTCTGAACTTCAGATCCAAGCAGAGCAAGCAGCGCCAACAAAAAGCCAAAACGAAGCAGCTCCATTTCTACATATGATTAAAAACCAACCAAATGGTTTTGTGTTTCGTTCACTACTAAATACCGAAAACCACACACTAAATTGCTTATAATTATCATCAATTTATCGCCCAGCTATTTTTTTTGGCGATTACGCCTACGATTCCGACTTGACAATGTGGAAGGTCGTGAGTAAAAATTTCGCCAAAACCGTTAATGCGTAACGTAGTTTTGGTTATTCTGTTCTTTTTTTTGTTTTGGTTTTGTTTTGCTTTTATTTATAGAACAGCTTAAATAATAAGTACGAGCCCACTTTGTCATCGACGTGAGTCTGACAACGATTTTATTTGTTTACAAAATTGTTTATTTTTCAGTTGTTATGCAACTGACAAGTCGTTGCTCTCGCGCTCTCTTCAGAGCTCTCTCTTTATTTGCTTATCTCTCGCTCTTTTTCACAACCGTTTAATTTTACTATAGTTTTACGCTGCATTTATTATAGACCGGTATTCGACAAGCGTTTAATTGAGCGTAAAAAGCGACGCTTTTGTGTGTTGATTAAATTTTCAGACTCTCTGAGAACTTTTATTTTTTTTTTTTTTCATTTTATAGCAATGAGAAGTTCTCTTTTTGGGGTTGCTTGAAAAATTTAAAGAGCTTACTTCAATATCTGAATTATACACAAACATGGTTTCACGGATCCAAATTTAAGTTGTTCTAAATAAAATAATGCAAAAGCCTTTAAAGAACTGAATGTTAAGTTATTTTTTGCTGTGGTGTATTTTGTTCAATTATATTTATTTATATATATACATATGTGTTTTTTAGTATCATTTATTCGAACAGTTTAAGTGATTATGTTATGATAATGAATAATATATATCTTATAAATCTAACAATATAAATTCAAACAGTGTGTTTTGATACTCACACAGTTCAGAGTGTGATTAAAATCTTTTTGTAACTTGGTAAATAACAGCTATATCATAAAAAAGATTAGTATTGTCGATTTTACATATCACACATGCATAAAGTATCTACTATCTAAATATAGTACGTAAAACGCTTACGGAGTACAAAATCATATAAACAATTTTAATGATTAAATAAGCAATTGCCATTCAGATAAGATAATGAAAATAGATGAAAATGGCTTGCCTTTCTGGCAACAACTCAATGTCGTATATAGCTAATACCTCTTGCTCTTTCCATGCACTTTAAAAGCTTGCAGATCACATAGACGACCAGGCCAACGAGTAGACCCAGTCGACCAACGATCATGATTAAATTGTCCAAGAAATAATAGTCCATTAGCGTCAAGTGCGAGGTGGAGACACGCATGAAGGGTGCGCCCTGATGCCGCAGCACATACTCCGTCCAATAGACAGCCGTGTCCAGCGGATGCAAGGGCTGATCCCGAACACGCTCGGATAGCGCCAGAGCCTTGTGCCTGTATTGAGGTTGGCTCAACATCTCTCTGATTGTTGTCTCAAACTCAGTTCTGGTCAGCGTATGGATGTCCAACAGCTGTGCCACGCCCTCCTCCTCCATGCGCCCCAAGTTACGAAACTGATCGAAGACGATGGGCAATCCCAGCACCGGTTTACCATAATGGGCGGCCTCAATGACGCTCAGAATGCCTCCATGGTTGATGAACAGACGGCAATTGGGATGCGCTAGGATGGCCTGTTGTGGCAGCACCTCAGCCAGATGGATTTTGCTGCTCACGTTGGGCCTTGCATTGCTCTCAAATCTCCAAAGGATGCGCTGTGGCAAAGCCTCAAAGGTATCCACTATCAAACGTAGCTTGTCCGCCGGCAAATCCTTGCTCTGCAGCTCTGGGCCCAAGCTCATAAGAATGACGCCATGCGGCGCCTCTTCAATGAACTGAGCGAGGCTCGGAGGAAGTGCTGGCAACTGTTTGGGCACATGCATGCCAGCCACCTCCACCAGGCTGGGCACATTGCCTCGCGACTCGAACAGGCTGAAATGTTGATTTATCAATATCAGCGAGAAGCTTTGACGCACGTCCCAAAAGCTCTGCCCGAGATGACCGAAGAACTGATCGTGTAGTCTTTTCAGTGGTGGCAGCATGATCAAGTGGAGCAGCAACCACTCCTCGGACACGTGCTTCCAGTTATAGAAACGTTCAAACAGGGAAGTGCTTTTTTTCATATTTGTTTGAACGGGCTCAAATGTTGTGGATCCTCGAAAGCCAACGTTTGTTTCCAGATTCCAATCCGAGCCACATGTCGATAGTCCCACGAGAATCGCATTGAAATGCACCGCCATGCCAAAGAGTCCATCTGTGGTGGATGGTTCCATCACAACCATATCATAGCTCACATTGGAGCGCATCAGATGCTTCACCTCCGGCGCTTCTAGCACATTCAGGTTAACCTTAATCGTAAAATTGCGTATTGATTGCAGTCCAACCCAAGTGGTCAAAGAGTCCCAATCAATTAAACTGAGGTCTACTTGAGATTGAACGAAATGTTAACATATTACTCACTGTATTTGTTTTCGAAACTCACCGGATAATACGTCATAGCGATCTTTAATATGTATCGAATGCAACTGTTCCATGACGTCGCATTTAAAGGCATGTATAACGGTTAGATGATGACCCCGCTGATGCAAAGCCTGCAGATATGGCGTCAATAGCTTGCACTGCGAATGCTGGTCAAACGGAAAGACAAACAATATTCGTGCAGCCCATGTTGGTGGGCACAAGAGAGGCAGCAGCAGCAGCAGGGTTTTGGGCAGCTGCTGCAGCCGCATTATTGTCACAGTTCTAGCAAAAAGCACATGCGGATTCAAACTGAAATGGCCAACAGAGTCTCTGGCCCAATAAGCCAACTATCAATGGCAGTGTCAGTGATAAGATTAGCAATGCTCTCGCTCCCACTCTCTGTGCACACAACGTAAACCTCACTCGATTATTTCAATAATACCCAGTACGGTGTAGAGCATTGAAATGTGCGGACCCCGATTGACATTATGGTAGGGCAGTTGTTTGGCGCTTTAATGCTATTTGGCCTGTGCTTTCAGCTGGCACCTGCCGCCAACATATTAGCCATATTCTCGTACAGTTTCCCCTCGCCCTTCATATTCGCAGCGCCGTACATGAAAGCGCTAGTCAACAAAGGCCATCAACTAACCATAATTTCGGCCGACAAACATTTGCCAGACATCGATGGTGTTCGACATATACGAGTCCGAATGCTGAATCAGCTATACGAAGGTAAGCTTATGAACAGTTGTTTGGCATTGACTATAGTTTACATGTTCTTGCAGATATGATAAACACTGATTTTGGAAATGATTTTCCCATGAGCAAGTGGCAGGAGGCATCAATAACGGCTAACTTCTATTACAACTCCTCGAAATATGTTCTATCCGATCCTGGTGTTCAAGCATTGCTCCACGATGTGAATGCTCAGTTTGATATGGTCATAGTGCAGGCTTCTCTCACAGATGCTCTCTATGGATTTGCACCTCACTATAATGCATCTTTGGTGGGTATTTCGGCATATGCCACAGCGTGGAATATTGACTTTCTGGCAGGCAACTCGGCGCCTAGTATTTATGAGCCCATGTCTCCAGGTGGCTTTTCAAGTGGTTTTGGCTTGCTGGACAAGCTAAAGAATTGGATTTATATCACGGAGGAGTGGCTTTTGGAGAGACTGCTATATCTGCCCACTCAGTTGCCGCTCTACACGCACTACTTTAACCAATCCGCAGAGAGTCTGTACAAGATCAGGCATTGCTTCTCACTGATGCTCATCAATCAGCATTTCAGCTTGGGACGCGCCAGATCCAATGTGCCCAATGTGATCGAAGTGGCTGCAATGCATCTGGAAGGGCCTCACGCTACGATTGATGCTGATCTGCAGCGTTTTGTGGACGAGGCAGATCATGGCTTCATCGTCTTCTCGATGGGCATGGAAGTCACGCTAAAATGGCTGCCGACATCTTTTATAGAAGCGCTTCACCTCGTCTTCTCCAAGCTGAAGCAGCGTGTCATCTGGAAATATGAAAATCCAACAATGCCAAATAAGTCGGAAAACATTTACATCAGTTCCATGCTGCCACAGCGGGAACTGTTGGCCCATCCCAACATCAAATTGTTCATCACCCATGGCGGCACCTTGAGCATCATTGAGGGTGCCTATTATGCTGTGCCTATGCTCTGTCTGCCCCTCTACTTCGATCAGTTTGGCAATGCGGAACGCATGAAACTCTCGGGCGTATCGCTTACCGTGGAAATTGCCACAATGACCATTGAGTCGACATTGGAGGCCATCGGAGAGCTAATCGAGAATCCCATTTATAAGCTCAATGTGCAGCAAATGTCCAATCGTCTCAGGGATCAGCCAATGAGTCCGCTGCAGACGGCCATCTGGTGGACAGAATATGTGTTGCGGCATAAGGGAGCACCACATATGCGCATCTCGGAACAGGATTTCTCCTTTGTCCAATACTACAGCCTGGACTTTCTATCAGTGCTCCTTGGCCGCATTGGCATAGCCATACTAATTATTGGCTGTGTGGGTCTCAAGTTAATCGTCTTTTTATTGAAACCTTTAAATTTACGTCTGACTGTGCCGCTTGTTTGCTAAGAGAGAGAAAGACAAAGAGAGAGAGAGAGAGAGAGAGAGGAGAGAAATTGTGGGTTTATAAGTGGGAGAACAGGTGTCTGGCTTATTGTTTTGATCAGTTATCAATTGATAAATTGCCCAGCGACTGCAAATAAAAACATAACTTTGTTTAACAAATTCTGATTAAAAGTGGTTCCTAATTTAGATACAGCTTTGATAAGCGATGAGACAAGGCCTAGTTATTCATGGAACCAAATTCAAATAAAGCGTCCAAAATGATAAGAATTTTCGAGCCAACAGAATTAATATAAAGTTCGATCTCTAATCCTAAAATTGCGTAAAGAAATTGAAAAATGTATGAAGAAAATAAAATTAAGTAAAAGTAAAATAGATTTAAGCGAAGCAAATTAAATAAGATAGATAGAAATCTACCAGGTTATAGTGATATATCAGTGTATTTAACTTCTACTAGATGTGATAATTGATTAAAAAAAATATTTAGTTTTGAGATAAGATAACTGTTTGAATAATACACCATACAATAAAACTTCCGTAACAAATATTTATTAAAATCGTAAATAAAAAAGCAACATTCAACCAATTAGATATTTTTTTGTAGAATATAACACTGATTGAGAAAAAAAGGGTCAACCAGATGAAGTACTCTTGGCAACTGCCACGTATATTCTAATTAGAAAACTTTTCTTTATCGTGCGGTCATTATCTATCTATACCTTTGTGCAACCCTGTTATAAGTATAACCGCGCTCATTACGCATTTTACATCAATCAGCACGTGCCCAGCATGTTTCAAACTCTTTTACAACCATTTTTTTCTTCTTTTTGTAACCAAAGGGGGCAAAAAAAACCTGGCGAAAACATTAAAATGCGCAGTTCGAACCAAGGGGGTAAAAATGCGCACAATTGCGCTCACAATTGCAGGGTAAAATACCCAGAAACGTGGCTGGGCGACCAAAGTAGCGATGAAGGTACAAAAGTTCCTGGCTATTGAAGCGTTCTGTGACTATTTTTGTCTACGAACGAGAGACCGCACATAGTCAAAGCAAACTCAGTATGCCATAAATAAATGAAATTCTTGAATGTCAGATGTCAAACCACTATAGATAGATTTTTACTTAGAAGGAAATATTAATATTAATATATATTTTATTTTGTTGGTAACCAACCACGCATAAACTAATTGGCTAGCTTTGAAGTTGCACAGTTTCATGTAAAAAGGCCAAAATGCTAATAAAAACGATATGTAATCAACGTGTTGTCAATTTGATGTTTATTGCAGATTTTCATTTGATTTTATGCTTGCAACATTTGAATTTATGTGCTTGGCCATAAACTCGAGAGAGTCTAATATAAGATTCTTGTCAAATTGCCAAGTCCCTCTCTACCAGCTGGCCGTTTGTGTATTGAGCTAAGCCATTTTTATTAGCCATTTGGCTGGGCAGGGCAGCGAAAAGTTTTTTGGTCAATGCTCAAGTGGGCGGCTTTCATTGGCGCTTAACTAACTGAAATTAAGTAAACTTTCTTTTGACTTTCATAAGCCTTTTAATAAGCCATAATCCCGCAGGCCTTCTTCGGATTCTCTTCATCCACACGCTTTCTTTCTCCCACACACACACGCACACATGCATATAATAAAAACTAATTAACATTCTGAAAGGGAGGGCCATGAAAAACGCATGCAATAAATATCATCAATGGCAGCAAAGAACTTTATTAAAAGTACTTTTAATCCAATTCCGATGGGGCAGCGACGGTTGAGGCTGCCGCTTCTGTTGGCTTTGCACTGGGGATAACATTTGAGGCCTGATTAACTTTATAACTCGCATGAAAAGCATGTTAGCAGTTTCTTTGTAACTGTATTGTAGCTGCTGATTTTAGCTACCTTCTTATACTCATACAAAGGGTATATGGACTTACTTGTGTAATTTGTAACACTTAAGAAACCATATCTTAAATATTGTGAGTTTTCCTATTATCAAACGAAAATTGTTAAAAATAAGTGTATTTCGACGCGTCGGTGCTATCGATGTTTGTTAGAAAAGTTGTATGCTGCAGGCTTTTAATTAGCGTCTGCCGCCTAAGTCCCAACGCGCATTACGCATACGACGCGTTGCCTGCCGTGGCAGCCACACTGACGCGGGCGTTTGTCGCGTTGTCGGCGTTGGCGACGTTGTTGTCGCTGCCTCTGGGCGGCTCGGGCACGATTTTAATTAATTAGACTTTTATTAGGCGTGCATGCAGCTAGGCGACGGGTTAAAGCCCAGTTATTGTTTTTGGCTTTATAAGCGACTTTGTCGTGGCCGCGTTTTCCAGCTTTACACCAGCCATAGATGTACCACACTTAAACACACAGACAGCAACATGCGCTTATATAAAAATTTAGCATTATTTTTGTTGTTGTCCAACTGATATTTAGGGTGACATCCGTGTGTGTGTGGTAATGAAAATGGTGGTCGCATTATGCTCAGCATTCGGCATAATTGCAGGCCAGGATATGCGTTTATGCTCAGAGATTACTTTTTGTGGTCGGCCGTTGACCAAACACCAACAACAACAACAACAACAATAGCGCATAATAAAATGCCTGGCACTGAGCTGAATACTGAATAATAAAAGCTAGACGTCGCATTTGTATAAAGAAATAATAATAATACCTACACTGCACTATGGCCCTTTTTCCCATTTTTTGACACTAAATTAATAACTCAAAGACTATGCGGTCCATAGTTAAAAAGTTGATTGCTTAGGTACATGTATGTCGTTCAGTAACATTTTTGACAAAATGGGCGTGGCACCGCCCATCCTTCTTTATAATAGCGGATGCAAATTTCTTGTTTTTCAAGATATCCCGACCAAACTCGGTGTATAGGCGTGTTTTTATGTTCTTAGCCTTTGTGCAAAATTTCATCAAAATCGGCTCACTATGTCATATAGCTCTCATATGAATAATCGGTCGAAAATCGAGTTGTAGGCACACACAAATTGGCAAAACTAATAAAAACTTAAGCAGGGCGTGCAAATCAATTGCTTCCGATTAACACATCAGCTTTGACAGCCCTGGTACATATCGATAGAAGCAAAATTTAATAATCTGAGTATGTAACTCTAAGGGACGATCTTTTCTTAGCATATTGCCATCAAAATTTTTTAAATCAGACCAACTTTAAAAAACCATTAAAATGTCAAAAAATGGGAAAAAGGGCCATAGTGCACTGTGCGTCTGTGTGTGTGTTTCCCACTTCCCTTCTTTGTATGTTGCCAGGCAAATTAATTTCCACTTCTTTATTTTTCTTCTTTTAGTTTTTTTTTGTCTGCTTGTAGACGACAAATTTGGAGTTGTTCCCCATTTAAAGAAGCTCTGAGTTTGCAGTTCGGATGCTTTGCCAGCTTTGTTGGCCGCATTTGCTGTGGTTGCGCCAACAATTTACCAGCTCTGTACACTTGACTGGAGTATTGTGGTAAAATAGTTTGAGCTCAGGTTACAGATTAAACTACCAGAGAAGCAGTAAGCAGATTAAGAGGAAATAAATCAAAGCTGGAAGTTTAAAGAACAAACAATACACAGACATATATAGGCTTAATAAAGTAAGACTTTTTCTCAGCTGTAACACACTTAAAAGCATTTTTTAATATCCTATAAATTCCTTAGTCTGAAGCTTATAAAGGATTATAAAAGGTACATGGATAGCAAAAAAAAAAAAGGGAATCAAATGCATAAAAATGTTTTTTAAATAATAATTAAAATGCACACAAGAATTATGAGTGAAAGACATAAAAAAAAAAAAAATGAAATAAAACAAAACTTTGGTCAACATATAAAAAAAAAGGGGGAATAAAAATAAAAGAAATTATTGTTATGATTATTATGCATTATGCTGCTGGCAGGCAACAAAAGAAATGAAAATGCGACCCAAGCTCCGGCTCAAAGCTATTGCATAGAGAGGCAGAGTTATAAAAGCAGCAACAACAACAACGGGGCAAAGAAGTAATCCGCTTGTTAAAAATAAACGAAAATAAAACGTAGCACAACAAGGAGGCGACAGGCAGACAGCGGTCAGGAGTGAGGGAGGGGGGCAAGTGCGGGTGGCGGGCGCGCAAAACATAATCATCATAAACCGGAAATATCCCGACGGCGAAACATCCGCACATAAATTTCTTAAATAGTCTACAATTTTTCGTTTGCCGTTCGGCATTTGCCGTTTGCCGTTTGCTGTTTTGTTATTGTTGTTGCCTTTGTTGTTGCGGCTGTATCGCGTGTAAATACATTTAAGTATCTGCCGCCCACCCACGGTGACCAAATACAAACACAAACGCAAACGCAAACTTGGCCAACTGCAATAAACACACAAATTAACCCCTAATACCAACAGACCAGCAACACAAAACTCAAACCTAGCCCAATGACAATGTGCCAGGACGAATGTCCTGCCTCAGCAGTTACTGTGCCACAGCAACAACAACGAAACTCACATAAATAAAATATTACAATTTTAATTTGTCTCTAATCCCAAAGGGCACGGGGTTGAGGTCGTAGTTCATGGCCCTTGTTGCTTTCGTTGTTGGCGTTTTGTATCTCTTCCCACAGCTTTCATAAATTGCCCGAATGCTCTGTTGCTCTGTTTACTTGGCAACCAGGGCATAAATCATACAGGATATAAACCATTTTGTAGCTCACACTGACAGGTAAATAGGGTCCAGAGAACTTTAAAAGTCCAACTCTTGTGTTTAGTTCTTGATTGAAGACTAGCTCAATCAGGCTGTGTATTGTACGGCTTCATATGGCTCTAACCGCAAGCTCATTGCCAAGCAGGCAAGCTGGCAAGCAAACAGCTGGAAAGTCAGAAAACGAAGTTTGCAAGTTTCTTGTGAGCTAGTTAAGTATTCTTGCATACTTACAAGCAGCTCAAGTTGTGTGCTGTGCAGAAAGCGGCTGCTTGTGGCACAAACTTATAAAATTTTACATACTGTTTTGCTGCTGTCAATTTTGTTATCTTTCAGTAGTGATGCATAAATTTTAATAATTTTCGGTTACTTTGGGGCTTTGACGTAATCAGCACAAAGTAAATTGAAACTATAAACGTGGCTGACTCTTCGACCTTGTTTTATATATAGCAGTTGAACTTATGACCTTTTTAAGTATTGTTAGTCGAATAAGAATCTTTCTCAGAATGAATTCAATTGAATTTCATAGAAATTTTAAATTCGAGCCGCTTTATCATTCCATATTCCCTCAAAGCAATTTTTGTGTTTTCAGGTTAATTTTATTCAAATAAATGCTTGTAAAAAAATATGAGTAGTTGATGAATTTAATAGACAGATATTATTACTGGAATTAAGAACGAACGCAATATTTTTTTTACATGCTTTTATTTAACTTGACTTGTCTGTTTGTTTGTACCGGATTCTTGTAATCAAAATTTCACCAAGTTCTCGACTACCTAGAGCTCTGCAATTTCCACCAAAAATGTGTTTCAGAGACAATACATGTTTTTGAAGTTTTCGGCACGATAAAATATTTAATACCATGTAAAAACCACGAAAAACAGTTTTCTTGTATTTTTTTTTAATTAAACTTTTTCACATGCTTTTATTTAACTTGACTAAGCTTACCATTGTATGCAAGAAAGCGTATAAAAGCATGTCTTCAAAATTTTTTTTGATTTTACTTGTTCAATAGAATGATGAAACTTTTGTAATGTTTTGTTTTGTTAACCTTTCTTTTCTCTTTGAATTGAACACCTGTCCCAACACTCGAACTCTTAACCTAGTTCTTCAGTGCGCTTCTATTTAGCCCGCTGAACTTACTTTTCCCATTTCGCGTTCATTTTGTTGCCTCTTTGCCACTTCACTTGCTCAATGGCACACACACTGCGTATACGCAATCTAGGCATCCACTTAATGCACTATGCAAAAATACTCACAGGCAGGCACTAAAAATCGCGATTTCGCTTAGCATCCACACTGGACTCGACCACGTTGCCTGCAGCTGAACTCTCCAACCAATACCAGCAACAACAACAACCTAACAGCAACAACAACAATTTCAATGGCAATATCTGCTAGCAAAACTCAACGGCCTTTGGGCTGTGTGTAACTGTTACTGTAACAGTTGGCATTGCGTTTGCGATTGCGATTGCGATTTTTGCCTGGTCGCTGGCTGCTATTGCTTTCACGTCGCTTTTATTATTTCACGCCATTTCAACAGCCGTGAGGCAACAAGATTATTTATGCTCTTCTCACAGCACAGACGAAGCGACGGCTGCCTCGCTGACTGCCTGTCCCAGGCACGCTTTAAAATGCCCCAGACCCTGGCACGGATCTCGGATCCGGATCCCCGGATTGTAGAAGTGTGGGCTTCTGGTGAGTGTGGCCAACGCATTTTGTAGACGCGCGTGTTTGGACACAAGCTAGCGTATTGCCAGCAATTCATGGCTGAAAAGGGAAATTGGTAGCACTGTGTGTGTGTGCGTTGCCTACTTCATGGCGCTGTAACAATGAGCCAAAAGCGGCGAACTTGCCACTGCCTCGGCCTCCGCCTCCCAAACGCCAGTTATTGTGATTTTTGGCAATGAATACGAAATACGAAGTGCTGCTTCTCTCTTTCCCTCTCTCTCTTCTCTTCTCTTCTCTTTCGCTTTTCTTTTGGGCTGTTGCTGCTTTTGACAAATGGCTTCGATGATGTTTTTTATTGCACAGAGCTATCTGCTCAACAATGTGTGTGAGTGTGAGTGAGTGTGTGTGTGTGTGCTTATACTATATACATAGATTGTGACAACAGCATAGGTATATGCAGTCAGAGAAAAGATATTAAAAAGTTAGTACTAAAAACCGGATTTAATTTTTGCATCAAAAACATGACATTAAAACAACTGAGTAAATACTTAAATGAGCCTAAAATTTATTAATTACATTTATTTTATAATTTTTTTATCTAATGATTTTAATATTTATGCATTTTAAAAATTTGTTTAATGTATACGTTTGTTTCTACTTTTTTTCAAGTGTACACATACATACATACATATATACTATGTAGAAGATTTATATATATAAGTGTGTATGTTGAACGCGTTGCGCATACATAAATTGTTGAATGAGACTGTTCATCATTTGCGTCTTGTCTGACCAAATATTTGTTTTTTCTTTGCTTTCGCAGTCTGTTTGTCTGTCTGTTGCTTTGTTTTTGTTTGTGTATATTATGTGTTCTCAGTTTGTTTTTATTGTTGTCATGTTGCTTTGGCCCGTAATGGCAGCTCGTAAAAATGTTTCATTTATGCTAAATTCATTTTTGTGCCAGCGAAATCTGTTGCCGCGCCAAAAGTAATAAAATGATTCCTTCTTTTCTTGCATTTCTTTCTTCATTCTTCTTCATCTTCTCTTGCCTCTCGCTTTGCCTCTATTTTTTCCGGGTTCTATTTTAGGTCTCGCCGTACTTCGCATTTCTTTTTATCTAGCTTCGAATTTTTCACCCCGGTTTTGTGGCTTCCGCTTTCTTGGGCGCTACTTATTTGTTAAGGCCATATTACAGCAACAGTAGGATCAGCAGTAGGAGCAGGGGGAGGAGCAGCAACTGAATATAGCAAAATTTATTGGGCTACAAATTATATTTGCTTTGTTCGCAGTTAATGAGTCTGTTAATGTTATGTGTTTGCATTTTGAGTGTTCATAAAAATTGCGTTGGCAAACTGAGAGGGCAACTAGACAGTCGTCGTAATAATAACTTGACACTGACTGATGGATGGATGGCTTACCTTCTGATGCCGCATAATTACTCAATAATGTGCTGCAAAATCGTAAAAAGCGTAGAAGGGAAAAGGTTGAAACTGCGACACTGCGCCGTAGAGAATGCGATTTCATTTGCACTCTGCCAGGCTCTCAAATTAAAATCAGGTGAGTTTTATGTGCCAATGGGTTAAGCACTAAAAGCTCCTCACAACAGCTACATGAACAATGGCAGCGAACTCGAAATAGCTAGAAAATGCTTTAAGCAGTGCATAGAATATACAAAGAACATTAAAGGCGATTAAACAGCTATTTTGTGTGAGAAATTCTACTCCTACCTCCAATAACAGATGTTATAATCATTGTGTAGTTTCTGGTCTCCACTATTAAGCAGACTTTTTATTTCGATTAGCTTTCCCAAAGATATTTTAATGTCAAAATCCGTTCGGTTTTTGCTGCTTTGGTTTGAAAACGCTAATTAGCTGCAGCTATTCAAAAAGCAAAACTGAAGTGCCAAGCAAAATATTAATAGCATACTTTTATGCATTGATTTTTAGATTTTACAATCTCAGTTTTGCTACCCCCCCACACACGCACACACACACATACACCTCTGTGTTCGCATTTCGAACACAAATCACAAACCCAACAAGCTGTGCAGCAATTTGCACCCCCGCTACAGATTTCCAAGATTGGGGCAGGAGACGTGGACTTGGTAATCTTCTTCAGCGAAGCGTTGAATAAGAGTGAAAGAGAAGAAGGAGAAGCATTAAAACACACAGCAGAACTGTGAAGGACCTTGGAACGGGGGCAGGCGGCATGTCATTAAATGCGAGAATCCATTAAAAGCCGAAAATCAAACCAACTTTATTGAATATCAAATTAACATGTTCATAAAAATGCGCACATTAAATTAAAAGCCAGCAGCAGTTGGGACCACGGAGAAGATGAGAGTGAGAAAACACTGGACAATGTCAATTTCATTGGCTGTGCGGAGGCGCAAAGAGGAAATAATAAAAATTAACTATCTCTGGCCGAGGCGCAATAAGTAAAATCACGGTTTATGCGAAAAGTTATAACGTGAAAAGTCTTTTCGCGTAAAATGTGGCAGTGATAAAATCAAGAAATGTCAATTGTCAAGTTTCTAAAACAAAATATGCTGTCAGTAACAATACTAAGTGTATCATACATTTTTTCAACCAAGTTCCAAAAATTATACATTTCTATATGCTCTTTTCTATATTTATAATCAAAGAACTGCCGCATAAACGAAGTGCCAACCTGTCTCTCAGTGAGTTGCAAGTTGTCTGCCTTGATGGTTCGTTTAGGTGACAAGGACGACGCTAAGGATATTGCCACTTTCTCACACAGTTGCGAGGCGAGAAAGATCAACACTCTCTATGTATGTGTGAGCTCTTGGGTTTTTGGTTGTGTAATTAAGCGAGGCATAAATAAAATGCCTTTTTAGTATTCATCACAATTTATGCTAAGCTCTCAAAGCGTCAACTCATGTACATACATACATACATACAAACATACACACACAGTCAGTCCTCTGGCTTTGCGGCTGTTTCTTGTTACTGTTGCATAACTAAGTGCGCCAACAGGCGACAGCAACAACAACGCGGCTTTTACCAACAGCAAGGATCTCGGTTTGTTGCGCCTAGCCATCCATTTTGGTCGGCGCCTCGCAGCTCATCAAATATGCAATTAAATCAGTTTCCGTTTAATTAAACCGGAAACGCGTTGGTTTAAGCGCACACGCAGCCATATTGGCTATGGATTGCTGACACACACACACGCATAAACACACAAACGCACACGCACACATTGTGGTTTGCTTTTTAAGTGCTAGGTTGGGTGAACAATTTATAAATTTTTATGAGTTTCTTTACAGCTTTACTCTACTTCCCTTCTTATTTTTTCCGCCACTATTTTTGCATTATATTGAAAATTGCGATTTGTGATTGTTAGGGAGACAATCATTGCTTGCTTAATGGCAATGCAAATGGCTGTGCAGCAAATGAGTTGGCAAAACAAATGCTGAGCTGACTACCAAAACTGGCAATTAGCCCAGCCATGGCCATTAGCATTAAGCTGTAAAGTAGTAGATGCGCTTTAAGCCAAGTCAAAGCAACAGCTAATTAAACCACGTGAGTCGAGCGCCTTAAGTAATGCCACACTCAACAACAACAACAACAAATGCAAAAGCAACAACAATAAGTATTGTCAGCCTTTCGGTTGTCATGCTTATTTCTTAATTATTAATTAAGAATGAAAACAAGCAAAAGTAAGTTGCACGCGCGCACTTTTGCTGCACAAAAGTCTAGCGAAATTGCCACAATTTCCTGAGACGCCCGTAGGCATGCAACAAATTTATACTCTACACTCATCGAGCATGTCGTTTGCATCATTTTATACTTATAAAACTTTTGAAATAGAATATGAGAAGATTTTATCTTAGCATTCAAAGTACTTGCTTAAATATTTTCATGTTCATTTATTAAAAACTATTATAGGAAATATATAAATTTGTATACTTATAAAACCTTATAGATTTTGCTCATAAGTTTACAAATAAACACTTTAAAGGGCATTTATAGCTTCGTTGATTTCTGCATTTCTTGCTTATTGTTTGCAATTTTCAACAGCTACTTGGCTGTGTCGTCAAGGCATTTGGGTAATAACGGTGTCACTCTTCTACCTACATTCAAACATACATACATATGTATATACATCTAGATTCTAGAGAGCCAGAGTGTATACATCTGCATATATGTATGTATGTGTTAATAAGTATATGTGTACACATAGTATACCTAGCTATTATCCAGCGTCGTTGTAGTTTTCGTTGTCGTTGTGAACGACAGGCAACGACAACAATGAAGACGACGAAAATGCTGAGAATAATGATGGGAATGATGAAGTTGCTGATGATGTGGGCGACGCCAGCGAGTCGCATTGTTGCCATAAGTTAATTTGCGTCTCATATATGCATATGTGTCAGCATGCCAGTGTGTGCACGTGTATGTGTGGGTTTTGCATTAAAACTTGAAAATTTAAATGCCCCAAGTGATACATCTTCAACTGGCGTACAAGTACTTATACAGCACAACACAACTGTCTCTAGATTTTGTAATTAGCATGAAAATAACTTGCAACATTTTTACTCGTACACACACACACACACACACACACACTTGTGCACTTGAAAGATTTGTAAGGTAATTGAAACAAATGCATATTTAATGGAATGCCATAACTGTTAATGCCCACCCCATTGTCAATAATAGAAACGAGTTAACGCTTGGCTAAATAATTGATTTTGCGTATTTATCACACAAATTAATGTTAATTGTCAACTAATATACAGTAGAATTTATTATTCTCTCCATCTATCAAATATGATTGATAGTTAAATGTGTGGCAAATATTTTAACTATAAGTTTAAGTAAGCTTGAAAATGGGCTAAAAGCAATTATGCTGTGTGCATGTTAACTGCAGCAATTATAGACGTCAATAAAAAGAAAGGGCTGCCATCATCATTATTGGAACTGTCCAACACACACTTACTCTGGGAACTCCTTTTGCAGCTGACATATGTTGTAAGGAGTGCTTGCTATCCAATCGTTGGCAGTGCTATTATTATTAGCAAATGACGTTGAAAAGCTTCAATCATGCGCCATTGGTCAGCAGGGAGTCAGCCTCTGTGTTCCTGTTCTGAGTGTGTTCCAGAAAACAATTTCTTCTCAATCAAAAGAATATTTCATTTATAGCAATATTCTACTTTATTTAGCGTTTTAATTGTTCAAGTCTTCTTTGAGAACGTTCTGTGATTATCTTCGCACACACACAAACGTACAGTGAGTGCGAGAAAACATGCGCCACTCATTCTCTTTTTCCAATTTTAATTATAAAACTTTTCATTTTGCCACGCTGCGCCACAGTTTGGTTTGTGTCCGGGTTCGGGTTGAGGTCCTTGCCAATGGGTCTATGTTTGATTACAGGGCGTGCTTATGCGCTGATTGCTTGGCTATGAGAGTTCCACTTCTGTTCTCCTCTTCTCACACACTCACACACACACACACACACACACATACATGAAAAGAGACGCAAGTTAAAATTATATTGTTATTTATTATTAACAAAGTGATTAGCAGTTTGGTTTATTATAACATGAACATAATTAGAATACTTGGCGTATTTGGCGTGCGTAGGGCGAGATTTCGGTATCGAACCTACTACTAGTATGGCCGCTTCGGACGTTCAGTTGCAATCGATACTGATCATAGGTCTTTATCGATTCCCAATGGCCCTCGACACTGGATGACCGAATCCTTCATATACAACGAGAAGTGCGGACCTAAAACCCACCTTCACCAACCTACCATCTAAACCAATACTTATACGGGCCTAGGTATTACCTTTAATTTAAGACCACACCATACGTACGCTTATCGCTACCAAATCATTTACTTGTAAATCTCGCCTGCGCTCGAATCAAATACCCTTTATTTTCCCCCGTAGCGCTTTATATTTCTCTTACATCTTGACGCATCGGTACGTTCATCCAACCTGCAAAGCGATCTGACCACCCCTAATACCTCAACAACAACGCATATCCACACCAGTCAGGATTTTAAAAGGCTCCTTTAGTGCTTCTAGGCTCGATTGTTTATCAACTGCGAACCCTGCCAACATGCTACAAAACCTGGACTCCATGCTAACTTGACAGCAAAGGCACACTACTTGTGCATACGCCCACCGTCCGTTACCTCGAGGTACTCCTTACAATTAGGAAATTTGTATTTTCTGACTGTCGCAATATTCTTTAAAAATATGGACGTAAACGCCACCCCTACACACAATCCTGTAAGGATTACCAAAATTACGCCTGTTTTCTAAACAACAATCACTTCCGACCCAGTATGCGCGTAGGATATAGCCACACATATTTGGAAAATCGTCGACAATGACTAAAAATGGTTATAACGCTTCTTCGCATTTCCATCGGCCCACATGATCAATGGATAAGTAACTAAGGTTTATCACCCTTATCAATCGGTGTCAAAACCCTTCCGCCACCAGCCTTGTATGACTAAAAACACACACAATTGTCACTACTCATTTACCTTCTCCTTTAGCTTTGGAATATAGTATGACTTCCGACTAGTTCCTGCGTCCTTTAACAGAAAAAGACCCTTTTGTGCGGATCTGAATTATTTCAGTCTCCATCCGAGACGGCACTACAATTAACTCACGATTGGGTCCTAAACAAAATCGGTTACAATATAATAGTCCTCATAGCCCTACTTCTACCAAGTTTCAACTACTCGTCCACTCGTCGGCATCTGCGCTTCTTCAGCCGATAGATTAAACGACAGACAACACTTTTTTTCTACAAAATATACTCCACTCTACCACCTTTAACCTGGTCATCAACTATCTTCTGTTCAGTGTACGCCAAACTTCTCGGATGCTGATACACTGGTACCTCATCTTTCAACACAATCTTCATCTCTACAGGACAACCTGTACTGCGTTGTGGAACATATTCCTTGATCAATTTTCCCACCCTGCATTTCTGCTCATCGGACAACTCAGACAAATCAAATGCAATTTTCCCTTCATTTTGCTCGACACTCAACATACACAATCCCTTAAACTCGTTTAGCAACTTGCACAACGGCTATTAGATTCAATTTTCTTTTCTATTCTGCGTACCAATTCTGTACCCTCTTTTGTCACTTTCATATCGACATCCTTCAAAATAGTTCACCCAGAATTGCATCAAATGCAATATCTTCATCTGCAACTACATGAAATTCAACTGCATGTCTATGCTATCAATCTTTACGATATGTTGACACTTCCAAAAGTTATTATTTGACTTCCCCAATACCTGTCAAACACTTTTCACGCCCTTCTAGTTGTCTTTCTTCTAGCTTCGAGAACACACTACGACGTAGTAAACATAAATCTGCACCTGTATCTACTAGTCCTTTAAATGTACCTGCTACATGAACAATTTGCTTTAATTCAAGTCCCGAAGTGGTAAACATGCTTGATGGCTTTTTACCGACTTATCTTGAATAACATTTGTTGCCTGCTCTGACTTAACCTCAATCTTACATTGTGAAGCTATGTGTCCTGGCTGACCACACCTATAACATTTTATATTGTTCTTTGGGCAATCCCTGCGAAAATGTGATTCGTCCCCACACTTAAAACACTTTTTTTCACGCTGATCTGTGTTTCCAGATGTACCTTGGACTCTTTCCGGCGGACTCTGCCTGTTAGACAATTTTACCTGTCCACGAGTTTTTTGATACACCTCAATCTGTATTTTTAACTGTTTCAAGTTTCTGGCGCTATACAACAAACCTTTATTCATCCTAGAATCGGGGATACCTTCTACAAAGTATTCTATTAAACTTTCATCCTCCAAGTTAATAGGCCTTGCTATCTCCATCAAAGCATACAAATATTCAAGCAATGTTTCATTTTTCTTTTGTTGGCGTTTCGCTAATCTTCTATGTATTTCTGCTGATGATACTCTTACCCCAAATTCTTCTAATAATGCTGCTTTCAACAAATCCCAATCACGAATATTTCTCTGACTGCGTATAAATGACTTTGCTGCTCCAGTCAGCAGCTGCTTTCATAAATGAAAATCTGTAACTGACTCCAACCTACAGTTACTGCACATTCCTCAAGCTCCTCAATCCATTGATTGATATCTGGCAAACTCGTACCCGTAAACTGCGATACGCTTCCCTCTACGTCTTTTAACGTAAACCATGATCTGTTCATACCTGACATTCCTTGCTGTTGATTCTGCACGCTTCTATTAGCGCCTTCTACATTGCCACCTTGATGTACTTCATTATCACTTACTGTTGCAAACGATTCTTCATTATCCTCATTATCTGAATCACCGCCTGCCTCTTCCGGATGACCATAATGAGCAAGTAATCTGTTCTGCAGTTCTGTCTTTTTTCCAAGTCTGCTTAATCCAAGTTCATTTAATTTAGCGCGCAATTCCGCTACCAGCAATGTCGAAATCTCCTCTCTATTCATTTTGTTTAATTCTAAACTGGAACAAATAGCGAATTAATTATTTACGCAACAATGCACACACTTTTACAATCAATCGATATATGTAACTTAGTTTTCGAATGTCAATATCTACTCTTATTAATCTTCTGTTATTAACATAAACAGCCTCTGTTAATCCCACGACGCTCAGCTTTTGTCACACACATGCGATCCCACGACGCTCAGCTTTTTGTCACTGCACACAGCTCTCTCTTGTCGTCGTTGCCTCCAAATTATATTTCAAGCACCAACCTGTACGACAATTTTCCCGTACACACTCTTTCTCTCGATCTTCTTTGCTTCTTTGGTCCCGCGCTTCTCGACTTTGACTTACCACAGCCCGACGCTCTTGCCTTTGCCAACGCCGTCTGCTCAGTCGCCAGCCCTCAAGTAACGGTTGTTCGCTGTTCTTCTCTCGCCTTGTCTCGTTCTTTCCGACTTCGACTTTACCACAGCCCGACGCTCTTGCCTTTTGCCAACGTCGTCTGCTCAGTCGCCAGCCCTCAAGTAACGGTTGTTCGCTGTTCTTCTTTCGCCTTGTCCCGTGCTTCTCGACTTCGACTTTACCACAGCCCGACGCTCTTGCCTTTTGCCAACGCCGTCTGCTCAGTCGCCAGTCCTCAAGTAACGGTTCTTCTCTGCGATTCCTCTTTGAGTCGATCGTTCGGCGTCGCTTGCCCTTTACGTTTTGCCGTCAGCAAGACTTTTATGGACAATCTTTAATTGTAACACAATATTTGACTGCCACAGCACCACACAAATCACACTAGTTCAAATGTTTTTAAAGTTTTATGTTGATTTAATTACAGCGTGAGCCAAAATTAAATCCAGGTTGAGTTTAATTGCAGCTGAGCCACCATTAAAATTTCGGTTGACCCCAAAAATTTGTAGTCCCATACTTAAGAGACCGACAAGTTAAAGTATTATATTGTTTATTTATTATTAACATAAGTGATTATGCTTGTAGTTTTGGTTTTATTATATACATTGAACATTAATTTTGATGAATTACTTTTCGTGCGTATTTGTGCGTGCGTAGTAGGCGAGATTTCGGTATCGACTGACTTGCTCTTATTCTTACTAGTGATGGCCGCTTCTGGTGACTCGTTCAGTTGCACTATCGATTACTTGATCATTAGGTCTTTTATCGATTCCCACATACATACACATATAGAGAGCTGCTTCTGCTTTTGACTTTGGCATCGTTATTGAGCAATGGCTCTTTATACTTTGATTTCGCATTGTTTTGTTGTTGCTGCTATTGTGCCCACATAGTTGTCCTTTTTCGTTATTATTAATTTCCTTTTTTGCTGGCCAAGAAGAAGTTTTTCTTTCCTCTTTTTTCTTGCCGGCAACAACCTTTATCATTTGAGCTGTAAACATTTTTGGCAATGTTTTTATTACTTTTTAAATACTTGGCGGTGCCCACGATTTTTTGCGCAATGAATGCCACAATGAAATACTTTTAACAATCATCATAATGGATTTCATGACTGATTGCGCCAAAGGGTAACCGTTTGCTACCTTTTTACCTTTTCAACTTGAACTTTAGTTAGATCTTTTTTCTTCTTTTATTTCTCTCTGACTGCCTGGCATGACTGGCATTCCAGTTGCCTATTGATGCGAATTTCTTCTGTTTCTCTCTCTTTAGGCTTGGCTGTCTTTAATTTGCCAAATTAATTTAACAAAAGTAATAGCTTCTCTTTTTTCTACGCTTCAACGGATCCAGCCATAATTTGGCAAGTATATATGTATATATTTCTAAAAATTTCTAGTTATTTTACATATTTGCATATGTTATGCCCAAAAATATATATATACTGAATTTTGTGTAGTGCGGTTGTTTTTTTCGAACAACAAAACAAAATAAACGGACAAGTTGAGTGAGACAGACAGCTGCTTGTGTGTGTAAGTCTTTGTGTTAGAGTGAGGCAGGTGCTACGGCAGCAGCCGACTACGAATTACAATTATGATGACACAAATTGGTTATGTTTTGCGTTGTATGTTTTTGTTTCTCCGGTTTTGTCCCCTTTTTCTATTTCATTTTTTTTCTTTTCAGCAACAACCGAAAATGTCAGGGTACCTAGGGAGGGAGACAGGGGGACAGGATACAGGATACATGCCATGTCAGGGCTTGTCGTCATTCTCGTTACTTTTTGCCCATGTTATTTTATTTGCTTTGCTGCAGCCTCAATCTGTCTGTGTGTGGTTTTCTTCTTCTGTTGAATTTTTTTTTGGGTCTGGCCAACGTAGAAAATCGTAAAGTATAATGCTAAAATATTTATGCAAAATTGCTAGCTAGCTAACCTTGCCTAGCTAAAGCCTTTAAAATGTGCCCAAAAAACATAAAACATCAAATTACATACGATAGAAGGCAATAAAAAATAATAAAAAAAACGAAAAAGAAAAATCCCTAGTCATAAAGTTGTTGCCATTACACGCGAGCAATTGTGTCTGAAGGGTTCTCTGCTCAAAGCTGTCAGCTTGGGATAGGACTGGGATTTAACAAAAAAAAAAAAAAAACAACTAAGACAAATCGAAACTGATTTGGGTCAGGTATAAAGCTGCAGCTGGATTAACAAAGAAGTAAAAGAACAGCTCAACTATTTGGAATCAATGCAAAACAAATCCAATGCACATATATATGTACATACATATGTATATACATATATACACATTAAGTTTATCAGTTATTTAAGTTGTGATTCTCGGTAGTAGCTAATAGCCACTGGCTATGGCAAAAATCCAATGGTAGAAGCAGCACCTGTTTTGCGTCCCGCTGGGGAAAACAATTTTAAGCAGCAGCAGGCGTACAAAGGACTATTACAACCACGCCGCCCCTACCCCCTAAGGCCACCCTGCCGCTAACTTTGCACCTGCTGGCCGCAAAACAACAGCAACAGCAACAACAACAACAACAACAAGTTGTATACACACATAAATAACATTGTTGCCACAGTGAGAAAATTGTTGGTTGCCTCATACGAGGATGCGTCGAGAAGGGGGAAGGGAGCTCCGACTTAAATGAAAATTGTTTACGCTACCAACGCGCAGCTTTTGCCTTTGGCAACAAAACAAAAGGAAAAGCACAAAGAGAGTAGGAGAGAGATGGAGAGAGGGTGGGCAAAAGCAGTAGAAAAGAAGAAGACATTAACTTATTAAATTATTGTTTCGACCATAATTTCAACGACACTAAAATTAAAAAACCATTACCCAGCCGAAAGCATTATTCTACTACATACAGAGAGAGTATAACCTAAAAGGACCAAATGGAGCGAGGCAGCCAACAGCAACAACAGCAACAACAACAACAATGACCTTCGGCAATGGCTGGGAAAATATATTTCCGCTTAATTTATTAACGATTTTTGTTAGCTATAAACTTTGCATGTATGTGTGTGTGTGTGTGTGTGTGGGTGTGTGTGTGGCACGCACACTAAGTGATTTTTATCTAAGGCACAAGAAGGTGGCGTCTCTTTCTTTCCTTCTTTTTTCTTCGTTTTTTTTACGATTTGCACATAATTATAATTGAAATTGCGGTGCGTCGAAGCAGCCTCCTCCCACTCAGCCCCTCACTCTCTCCGCAACTGCCAGCCACCCTCTATTCGAGTGCCAATAAATAATAGAATCAAGTCATAAACTGATAAATGATGCGCCAGGATGCGAGGCACACTCCACTTCCCCACCACTTCCCAAGCCCGCTTCTCCACCCTCGTAATAAACAAAGTTAATCATTTAGGATAATTGAAATTTTTACGAGACACTCAAATGTTGTATGTATATACAGAGCAAAAGAAAAACGCACTTCTCTTTTAGCAGGTAGATTTTTTCCTTCTCTTGGGGAAGGAGCCCTCATTAGCGTCCAGGTCGCGTTGCTTGGAGATGGGGTTGTTAATGTTTTTTATTGATGCAAACTGTTGATTGGCATTATGTAAGGCATTATACAAAAAAAAAAAGGGAATGCTAAACAATGCTGCCAGACGTGCCTATAAACGGGACACAGTGCACACGTGCCATTTCAAAGACGCACAAAAGTGTGCTACAAACTACAAACTTCAACAATATGGTAGAAGGGTTGATTGGTTTATTGTTGGCTTATGTTACAATTGATGGAACGAGCTAAAAGAAAGTTGAATTGAAGTGAGAGTTGTAAATTAAGTATTCATAGCTTGAGTTGAGATATATGTAGGTGTATGTATGTGAGATATAGGAAAATTAGTTTAATCTGAAGATAGTAATGATAGTTTATAGCGCTTTTAAGCTGATAACTTGATATTGGTCTTGTACTATCATTTCACAAACGTACTTTAAACGAAATTTATATTTTGGGGGAAATATTTAATACTTTTCAACCGACTTCAAAAAAGGAGGAAGTTATCAGTTCGTCTGTATTTTTGTTTTGTTTTTCTGTTTGTTACCTCAGAACTTGTGAACCGATTTTGATGATTTTTTTCTTCGTTCAAATCTGGTGCTTGCGGTGTGGTCCCATTTTAATTTGGTCCAGTTCTGAATCTGGCATCCATGAGAAAACCATATAAGTCTTACTTTTAGTTTACAGCTTAAAGTCGGTTTTTTTTTTATGTTTAAGGCTATGTTATTTATACCTCAATTAAATTACTTTCTTTGAATGTACAATTTTTTTGTAGTGTATATTAATATTCATCAAACATTGAAAGCAAGCTGCTTGTGCCCCGTAATATGTGAAAACTTTGAAGCTGCATTTTCTGTTAAAATACATAAAAATTAAATATTAAATTTAAGTGCATCATAAATACAAAACAATGAACCCAATCAGCCAGGAAGGCAGCTAGGCAGACGTCCAAGGCAAGCATCAAAGCCATCAGACTAGAAAGTTACCCTGCACCAAAACGTGTTGATGCCTCAAAAAGAGAAAACAATTTAAACGAAAAAATACGTAGGGCCAAAGCCTTTACAGACAATTTGTTGAATAAAATGTTGGCCAAAAATGGAAAAGGTAAAACTGCAACGAGAGTGACTTAGTGAAAGGAGCACTGCCAAAGGATACCCTGCAACCAGACCAATATATGAAGACTTCGATATTTATATATTAAATACATTTTAGATGTCCTTGCCTCTCTTTTTTGTCCGTAAAGTTTGCACAATTTCATGATACATTAATCAATATGTATATAGGGTATAAGAGGTAAACCCAATGGATAATGGTTTGTTGTGTGAGAGGCGCAAAGCTGCTGCTGCATTCGCTCACTGGCGACATCATCTCGTAATGCCGCACTCGCACTTGTCAGCCTAAAAGATGACAGTGATGTGGCAATGTGTTACTCTGGCCTTGTCAGGGTGTGGCATGGAGAGGTGTGAGAGTTGAAGGGATATACACAAACACAGACGAACATATATGGCAACCCTTAGGCATTGGTGTCGATCAAACCAATTTGTATGCCCTAGTGTGTGTGTGTGTGTGTGTGTGTGTTGGTGTGTTGGCAATGCAATTGAGGTCATGTCCATGCGGCATTTATTGTCGCTGATATTGGTGACGTTGTCGTCGTCGTCGTCGGCGAAAGCATTAACTCGACATTTGTTTCAAGCTGCTGCTGCTGTGAAGATGGAAGGGGATGAATGAGGCAGAGATAACCGTGCCACATGCCCGTGCAGGGGGAACAGATTGCGCAAGTTGAGGACCGAGAGTTGCGACATATTGAAAATCATTGGCAGCTCACTTGCACACAAACAAACATAGCCTTAATGGGATAGGGTATAAGCGGGGAGACGAAATGTATTGAAAGACAAACGGCATTGGCATCAATTTTTATTTGTCTTTGTGTGTGTGTGCGATATGTCTGAGTGTTAGTGTGTGTGCGTGTGTGTGGACATGAAGAAATTTTTATTACAATGAAAATTTGCATAAAATATTTAAGCCAAATGGTCGGTCGATTGTGTGGGTTGTGAGAAGGAGAAGAATCCTGCTGCCCAATCGAATTGGCAACCCTGTCAGCTTAAGGCTTTCTGCGTTCCTGCCGCTTCAGAGGCATGTGCCCAATGGATTTGTTGTCAAACTGAGAAAAAAAACCTAGTATAGAGAATGGGCCAACAATTTTTGAGCGCTGTTATTGAAATGATTTGGAGCAGACATTGATGTAAAGGTAGGGGTAAAATAAAAAAGAGGTTGTCTTTTAATATGCCTAAAGGTATTAAGTAAGTTAGATATTACATATATGAAAAGTTCGCTTATAAATAATTTTAGTTACTAAAAAGTAAAATGTTAGTTTAACCAGAGAAGAATTCTCACTTTTACTTTTGGGCTTGAAAAACAGTCAACTAAACAGAGAACTGTAGGAAAGAAAGGGTCGAGGCATGTTAAAGTCAAGGCTGCTGGGTTTGATATCCTTGCCGCATTAAGCAACAACTGGCAGCCTACTTTGGCGACCGCTGCCGACACAGTGAGCGAGATAAATGTACATCCGCTCAATGCTGATGCGAATGCAAATGTACATTTTTGGGCGACTTTCAAGAGCCACGCTTCAGGGGAAGAAAGTGGGGCCTGGCAGACAGATGTCAAGGCAGCAGACAACTTCTTGTGTACTCCTTCTGTGTGTGTGTGTGTGTGTTTTGTAGTTTTTTGTAGCTTTAGCATATGTGGCAACCCCCATTACAATGCCAGCGATGGGAAAAACAAGGGCGCATTACAGGCCACTACAGCCACTAGAAGGAGGGGGCCAAGTTGTGGCAAAAGACGAGCGAAAAGAAATGAAAGTTTATGTTATAAAATGCCAAAGTGCGGCACACAATCTATTGGCAAAAAAAAAAAGTAAAGGAGAACAGAAACATCAGCAGCTACAGCAGCAACAATAACTAATAAAAGAACGACTTTGTTATACTCTTGCGAAACAAAACACTTTTTTTTAACAACAAATAAGCAAATAATAAATAAAAAATAATTTAATTTTTAAGTTGAAAACTGTGAAAACTCAATATACAGCCCTCAGTTTGTATTGAAGTAAACAAAATTCATTTATTGATCAAAAAGGATTGAGATTTTCAACAATACTTGCCTTTAACTCATTTGTTAATAGAATTAAACAACAACCTTTTGTCAGAGTATACAAAAAGAAAAGAAGAAAATGCAAAAGTAGGCTAGCGACGAACTTTGTTGTTGTCGTTGTAGTTGTTTTTTGTAGCAGGCATAAAATAGCGCATACTATAAGATAAAGGATATGTGCATGGCTGTGTGCGCAAAAATGTAGCAAAAGTCAACATATGGCGTTAAAGATGCGAACGTGCAACGAATCCTTGAAGTTTTCTCAACAAACATCCAAACATAAGTACAAATATTCTTTTTGCAGCTTCTTCTTTTTCGTTCACACCCTCTCCGTTTAAGAGCAGTTGGTCTAATTTAGCAGCTGGTGCAGCCTTTAAGCTGTGCATATTGACATTAGTTTCGGCAAAACGGGCACAGGGACATTTAATTTTCGAACCAACTGTTACCCAGGTTCCACTCCTACTCCTCTTCTTCCAAACTTCATTTGCAGTTGCCACAAATATTTGCTTGGCATTGCAAATTGTTGTAGCAACTAAACTTCGATTACAAAACAGAAAGAGAGCTGAAGTCGACTAATAAAATTTTGATTGATATGTGCAACAGTCGATATAAACATTTTATGCCACTTTATTGTGCAACAGTAAAAAGCAATATGTAAATAAATATTTGTTGTTATCTGCCACGCAGAGTTAAATATGCAAAATATTTAACAGCAAGAGCAAAGTTTGGTAAATAAAATAAAATAAAATCAAATGAAATGAATAAATCAGAAAACCCAAAAAGCGTATTTCGTTTAAGCTTCAATAGTTCAAATATGTAACGAGCAAAAGTCAAATATTCCAATACGAATATTATTAATAATTTAATAAATCTCTGGAGCAAAAACCAAGAAATGTCAATGAATATAGAAATACACACATATATTTGTTTGGAAAAATGTAATAAGCATGCTATTCACTTTTATTGCATTTTAGTTGACTCTCAAAGCAACAGCCAATTTACATTGTTGAGGTCATAGTTGTATACCCAGTGAAGAAAGAAACATGATTGAATGAAAGAGGATTTATGCCTTCACCTTATTACAAGGTATCTACTAGTTGCACTAACAACACACACTTTTTCTTACCTGTTCATAAAAGAGTTTCTATCCGTTATTGCTTTTTGGTATTTAAATGGAATGTTAGATGCAATGCTCTCTGCAGCTAATGAAAGGTTACTGTGTGTGTGCGTGTGTGTGTGTGTGTGTGTGCAGATTGTTTGGCCAAATTTTGAGGTAAATTGCCACCTTGCCCCTTGCCAGGCTTGTGGCAGGCACTCTTAGAAAATATACATGCTGTCGTCAGCATATTATCAATAAACGTAGCTAGAAGCCAACAGTTCTAAGCAGACGGCAAAGACAATCAATTTTCTTTTTGGACTCACATACAAAGAAAGGGTTGGGAGGTGTGGTATGCGTAGGGGCAGAAAACTGAGGCTAATGATTTTATCATTTGTACTGATTCACATACAAAATCTACATCGAATTGAATGCATTGCTCCAGCAGAGGTCTAAACTCATTGAACTTAAGAGCTCGTAGATGACCGTAGTAATTTTAATTGAAAGATATTAAAAACGTACATTTGTTTGTAGCTTTGTGTGTTTTTACAGGTGTTTATGAGTGAAACACTTAGGTTATTGTCTTACACATCAAAACTTTTAAATAAAAAGAATAGAAGCAATAATTTTTGAATCTTAATAATACAAACTTATAAGTATAATTGACTTTAAGTGTATCAATGATTCTATTCTGTTCTGTGACAATTTTCATTTCTGCGCTAATTAGCACAAAGCCACAAAATTTTCCAATTTAAATCATCCCAAACAATTAATAAACGAATTTTCGTTATAACATCAACTGTACGCAAATTTAAATTTCAAAAAAAAATTAGCGGGGCAGCTATCATTTGGTGACTCTAGCAAAAACTGTGGAAAAAATTAACTGCCAAAAAAGGTGGACAAATTTATTGATAAATCAAATTTTCTCACTAATTTCATTCTCCAAAAAGTAAAATATAGCGATTCCATTTTATAAGTGCTTGTGGCCATTCAAAATTTATGCAATACTGCCTTCTATCTTTCTACCCAATTAACGGGCTCTAGCTTAAAAACTATTAGAAATCGAAATTTCAATTTAAAAATTTTAACTTTTGTAGAGTCACCTATTCTTCCTACACTAGCTAAAAATAAGGCTTCCAATTTCAAGTAGGGGTTGGGAATAGGGTGGCCCAAAATTTAGTGCATTTTGTGGGAAAAAATGTGTGGCTTAAATGTAAACTTGGCTTTCCAAGTGTCAATCAACTGATTCTATTCTGTTCTGTGAGGGCAATTGGTGCAATTTTCATTTCTGCGTCTAATTGAGGCAAGCAAGAGGCCCGACGGCCAAAACGAAAACATTTTCGAAGACAAATTTGAAATCCATGCCCAAACAATATGGCAATAAACGAATTTTCGTTATAACAATGCAAGCTGTGTGCTGACTGAAAACTGCAGAAAAAAAAACAACCCCCATACACCACCCACCCCCTCTGGTCAGACTGACCCTGGCCAGTGTGTAGGCAAACTGCGTGGTACCACATGCAATTTTGTTTGTTAGATATCTGCTGCAGGCACACTGTATATGTGTATGTGTATGTGTGGCACGAGTCTGGGGCAGCTGTGGCTGGTGCAGACCAATTGCCACAGCGAGCAAGCGAGACGAACCGGGGGGGGCAGAGAGGTGTTGGCCACATGGGAGACATGGGAAGACGGGGCAGGCGATGGCTAGCTATTTGTATTTTGTAACAGGACATGTTGTCATTGGGCATATCCTCTAAGCACGCATATACAAAAAGGGGGGAGTGAGGAAGGCTGTTGGGGTAAAATTGCTGTCTGCAGGCTGGGAAATATTATTGAAAATTGTCTATGCGAAAAATTCATAACGGCACATTTGGGTTTTTGGTTACAGCACCAGGACGAGTTTCATGACATTAACTGCACAAAGTATTTTTTTTTGGTTTTTCTCGCTCTCTTTTGCATCGATAGCACATTATTGAATTTTGTGTTCACATAGTTATCGAATCTCAATTGTAATATGAGTTTTGGGGGCGCACAGTTAATTAGGCATTGAAAGTATTGAAAAATAGTCACCTCATTATTGCCGAGCATTTTGTTATTGCGTCTAAACGCTGATAGTCGTCAATTGTTTGTTATTTAAGCCCACCCGGAGAGAGTTAATCAAATCTTATCAGCTGGCCAGCTGTCTTGGCCATTGTGTGTTGTTGTGTGTGTTTTTCTCTGTGTTCTTTTGTTCTAGTTTTTAGTCTTTGTCTGCGCGCAGGCAGCTCAACAACATGACTTCGTGGGCCGTCTCCAGCACAAAGCTGTGCGATGCCACGCCAAGTGCGAGTGGCGCTGGCGCCAAAGGATCTAGACTAATTCGATTGGCCTGGCAGACATTCAGTGCCAAGTGTCAGCAGCTTGCTGACTTTTTTAAAAGGGAAACAAATAAGCCGCTGCCAAAAGAACTGCGTCGATCATTGCGTATGAATAAATCGGCAAGACGGAAGGGCTATCAGCATTATGAGACTGAGGCAGATAAACAGTAAGTGTATTATTGGCCAATACTTGAGTGAGATAAGCCATATAGTGTGTAAATACTTTATTTCCGTTTATACTTATCAATATGTATTTATTTTAGACGCATTAAGGATTATTTGAATCAGCCCATAAATATTTCCATACGCGTCGGACCTGCCTTTGACTATAGGCCATCGAATTGTTAGCCAACTGAGCCTTAGCACCTAGATATTATTAATTTAATAAATAACATTATAACGCATATAAAATATACAACAATAAACACATAAAATAAACTGTTTCCGTGTTTCTAAAAAAGTTTGTTAAAAGCTTTCAGCTTTTAAATTATTTCACCTTTCTTATAACTTGCGACACTGTGCTAAGCTTGAAAGCATCGCAAGAGCTTACAATGTTTAGATAGCTTTTGCAGAGCTTTTCATGCTTCCGTTGCTCTTTACTAGCTCTCAACTAAACTTTTATTACACATGCTCTTACGTCAACAGATGTTTGCCTCTCTTAAATGCGCCCACACAAAAGTTTATTGCCCCGCTCCCAACAAGTGAACGTGTCTACATACACTACACTCTCAGGGAATATTAATATGTCATACTCCACAAACAGGTGGATTGGGCGTAAAGTGAAGGAGATGAAAAATATATCACATAGTAACTTAACGATTTTATAAATAAATCTTGATTTAAAAGCTCATTGATACTTAAACATGCATATAATCTTAGCGGATACAAAAGTTATTTGCTGGACATATTAAAAACAATGTAAAAAAAAACCATGTGCTTGCTTAGAATGCCAAATTCACTTGCCTAAGCTTAAAATAGTTTTTAAAAAATTCTCAAAAGTAATTAAGCTAGTAATTTAAAGGGCATACAAAATTATATATAACTTTTTCAAGTTGGTCAACTTTAGCCAAAAGCTATCCCATGCTTTTGCTTTCAGCGACTCCAGCTCTTTGTGCTTGCACTTTTGCTCTCTCTCTAGCTTGCTCTCGCTCGCAGATACTCTCACTTGCGCTTGTTTCCATGGGCCACATACACACATATGCGAGACAGAGCGCATAGTCTCCCCTTTTTTTACGTGAGCTTAGTGTGAAAAACGTGTTCGACGCGGAAATGACATTGATAGTGAATTTTCAGCTGGGTGCATAATATTCGTAGGAAGTCTCAAAAAGAATATATAAAAAAAATTATTAAATAATAAACGTTTAAAACACAAAAAAAAAAAAAAATTAAATCAAAAGTTTTGCTATGTAAAGTGAAAACAATTGGAGTTGAACCTTTGGCTTGACTTCAGTTTGCGGTGCATTCTGTAGCTAGAGTATATTTTAAATATTGACTTTAAAAACAACAACAAAACAAAAGATGAAGCTAATCTCAACGCTTGTGTATCTTCTGGTGGCATTCTATAAATTCATTAGGAAGTTTATGTAAGTTGCAATCACATGATTTGGGCTCGCCTGTTTCCCCGGCTGCCAAAACTGAATATTGATAAAACAAAAAAATCACAATTCATGACACAAAGAGACACAGCAACAATAACAACAACGGCAACAGCAAAAACCATTTACATACCATTGAATTTTTCCGCTTTTATGGTATCCACCACGCTGAAAAAATTCCCTTTGTGCATTCATTAAGCCGTTCATTCAACGGTCACCTTCTTCTGATTCTGTTTACTTCGTTCTGTGTGGGTATACATGCATGCATACATTCATCTCTTTTCGTCTGTGTGTTTTTGTAATTTTTGGTTTATTACATAAAATATGTTTTTGACTTGAATTTCAATGAGTCTGACAAAGAGCTGCTCAGACTGCCTCTCACATATAGAGAGTGAGAGTGCTAGCCGAGAGTGCAGCTGGTTGCCTCTCTCTCTCGGCGTTTCTCTCTCTCTTTTTGCGGCGTTTCGTTGTCAAACTGTTTGTTTGGGTTTGAGGCCACTGGCGAATTTGCTGCTACTGCTGCCCCCAACACTTGGACCCCTTGTGTGATGCTTGCGTGCTCGAGTGATGACAACAGTAATGGGCTTTTAATTAATATAACAGCTCCTTGTTTATCGGTGTGTGCGAGACTGTGTGTAGATAAACAATGACATGCCTTTGCTTTGTGACGGGCGTAGCCTGGTTATTATTTTAATCAGTTTTTGTTGTCCAAATTGTGTCCTTATGTTGTGTATCATTAAGTTCACAGAACTTGTTAGGCTGGACAAGTATATAATAATTAGTTGATAACAACATTTGATTACTTTAAGAAATATTAATTTAATTATTGTTTTAAAGCTTAAAATGATTCAAATATTGTCCACTCGGTTAATTCTTTACTTACCTAATGTCAATCAAATTTCATCCACAAAGAACCCTTTACAGCTGGAATGAGATTGTTGAAATTTGTGCTTGGTGATTGATTGGCAGAACACTCAAATCTACTTGGTGCTACTAGAAAACACTTTTACTGATAAGTGCACATAAGCTCAAATTCCAAAATACATAAAAACAAAAATATATGTACATGCTTAGCCAAATATTGTTTTATTTGGTGTTGGCAGTATGTACAACGTCCACCGAACACAGATTATAATCATAGGTACACCAAGAAGATAGTTAAACATGGAGGCCTCAGTATAATGATATGGGCTTGGTTTTTTTACAATGGCGTTGGTCTTATCCATGTGATGAATGGTATAATTTTGTAAGTGCTGTGTCTTCTGGCATTCAGATTATGTTCAATTAGATGACGACAGACAATAACATCACTAACCAACAGTTTTTAATAATTTTTGGTATCTTTAGAGGATGCTGACAGCCGAATCCTGCTAAGATGCACAATGCGTCTGTCTTCGACATCGGTTGTTTTGCGTTTAATACCACGATTTTCTTGCTTATTCGCGTTAAATATCATTGTATGTGTGCAGCCAACAACAATTTCAAGGTCCTTGTACGATTTTCCTTTTGTTTTGGCAAGATTTTTAAGAAATATGGTCAAAAATCCCTTGAAGCATTGTCAGGACCTTATCGAGTCCATGCCCCGCATGTGCGAAGCCGCTATTAAGAATTAAGGATACACGACTACGTAAAATACTTCTTTTCAATATTTAGAGCTTGTAAAAGCTATTTTGAATAATGTTTTGCAGTTTTTTTTATCCTTTCATATAGGCACTACTATTTTTATGAACAGCCAAATTTTAGTGCATTTTTGAAAAGTCATAAAAAATTACCCAAAATAATGCAAATCTAATGGGATCTTTTTGCTATTCTCTTCTTAACACGCTATTCTAAGATAACTGTAAAGGTTTCTTCAATTCGCATCGTTCAGTTTGTCGAAAATCAAAATTTAAGTTTGCGAGGTTGAGCACTACTATTTTTATGAACACAGCTGTATATGCGAGTTGCATGCTTACGTTGCCCAAATTGATAACGTTTGGTCATACACAATAATCAAATTATACCAGAACGTACAGTCATACGCTGGTTACAAGACACTCGAGATAAATGTAGATATGTAGAATTTTGTTTTGTTGACGCAGCAAACAGTTTAGCAAGGCCGTTAGCAAAAGTTAGTCGTTATCTTATCTCTGTCTGCGGCTAGACCACCCATTGCAGGCATTTCTAATCAGCTTTACAACAGCGCTCTAGACCTAATACCCTTGATAGACTCCCCTCAACAGACCGGCCGGCTGGCACTAGTTCTGAGTATATAGTATTTGTATAGTTTAACGATTTAACTGCGCACATGTGGCTGCCTTAAACTAATTTAAACCAATTGCTTCTGGTGGTCTACATGTTATGCGTAACCTTTTTGCATTAGCTTCGTGACAGTGTCGTGCCTTATCAAAACGTTGGATCATCCCCCCTCGGGGTCTTTATAAATATTGCAAGGCCGCTTTATGGTCGATTTGTTGTCGATAACACAATGCCCGATGACAAATTCCATGTGCAAATTTCAAGTGGCTGACAGCAGAAGCCAATGCTGCTGTTAGGTTTGTTTTTTATTCTATTGTGATAAGATATGGTGCCATGGTAGACATTAGAACAACAACAGAATCAGACGCGACAAACATCTTTAAGGGAAATGGTATCAAGTGCAATATTTGATGGGAATTGTATTTGTTTTTTGCCTGGTCCATTGTGATTTTTCTGAAATTCTTAGCGATTTGTCATAATCACAAGGTATTTCCCCTGTCTTGCCGCAGTATTCTAACACAAAAGACCTCCTAGAACTAATGAGAGCAATGCCTCTAACAGCATTTATTTCATATGAGAGAATCAGCCATTGAACTTAATTTAAGTGTGTTAGTTAGATAGTCTCAGTCAGAGACAGAGAGAATAAAGCTCACTATTGTGCAATACATGTACATATATATACATATATATTTACGTACATCATACACGTATCGGCAATGATTCTACTCGTATACAGAATATAGAGCGCTGCTCACATCATCAATACACGACTTTAGTATCCTTATCAGTGGGACAATATGGCGAGAGTGGATCGAGAGTGGAAACCGCTTGCCCTATAAATGGCGCAAAGCACAATTTGTTGCTTTTAGTTCTTTGCGGTTTGACGGCGCGTTTGAATCGCTGGCAGATCGCTGAATAGGGCCGCCCCTCTTAAGGGAAAAGGGCCAGTTTTAAAAACCGTTAAGTGCGTTTGTGAATTTCGTTAACGGATACATTTACTAGTTATAAATATCCCCCTTTGGATAATGTGTTGTGGCGTGGTGCAGGCATAAAAATGGTGAGTTGAAGATACCAAAAAACTCAAAAACCAAAACCAAAAACCGCTGCCTGAACAACAACCACTTGCAATGCGTTTACAACCCCTCAATGCACATAATCGGTCTAAGGAATAAGTTAGTATTTGTAATTGTGTAGAGTGGCTAAAGAGCCAACTTTAGGCGGTCAGTTTCAGTCTACGCCGGTATGGAACCAGTTATTTCCAATATGTGAGCGATATGTGTGTGCTACAGTCCGACCATGTGCCCCAATGCTGATGTTGTATAACGAAATCTCAATCTCTCTCTCTCAGTGGTAATCGCTTCGTTCCACTCGTGAAACAAAGGGTACTCATACATATAATATGCGCCTGTAGTATTCAAATGTTTACAGTGTTTACATGTGTTGAAACTAAAGGGCTGATACTTTTATCAAAATTTATGGGCGTTCTTAATACATATGTATATATTTTACAACACTTTTTTTTATGAGTTACAACATTGTTGATATTTTATTTCCTAATTTATGAAACTGCAGCTATTGTTTAACATTTGCCACATTGTTCATGTCCCAACACTTACTTTGTTAGATATTGTATAGAGTATCTACTTGTCGAGTACTTATTTCCTCATATCTGCCGTCTGCTGATAAGCTTATCATTAAAAAAAAAAGCAGACGACGACACGTCACATGAGATTTAATACATTGTAATACGGTTCTTTCGTTTCCGCAAGCAAATCTACGTAGTACTAAAGCTAGACAGTGTGAAGGACGATCGATCAACTATTGATTGATAGTTCGCAGGTGTCAAGCGTGCGCCTCAAACTTTTCCACCCATCTTTACGCCCTAATAGGCTCATGCAAATGCTTTCAATGAGCTGACGTGAGACTTGATCGCTCATTGTCAAGTTCAAGAAACATTCTCAACATGTTGACGACTGCCGAGACATGCTTTGTATTATATACTCTTAAAATCGTATATACATAGTACAAATATATTTTTGGGACATATGTGTATAAATAAAACTCAATGACGGACGCTGCTCTTGTTTATTTTGTGATGCTTTCCGTGCTAGATTGCCAAAAACAAAAAACTAGAGGCAATATTTGGCACCAGAACTTTAAATTACCTTGGACTAACTAATATTCTTTTGACTGAGAAAGTAAACTATTTAGTGTTAATTCACCTTGAGGTATTTACAGCTTAATGAAACGGTATTTTTTTTGTATTTAACACATGGCGCTTATCTGCTAATCAAACAACCAAAAGTATTTAGTTACATAGTTGTGCTATGAAAGAATAAGATTTTTTTATGACCGCCTCAAAGTATGCAACGGCTTTAAAAAAATCGAACCTGTGTGCAGCCTCAACAAGTCGTGTTTGATTATTTCCTAATTCTATAGCACAAAACAAAAAGAACAAACTGAATTTTGTACTTAGTACAGCTTCGATAAGTATTTTAAATATTTGGTTGCTTCTTCAATGAGCCCCCACACATTTAGAGACATTTTGAATTTGCATATAGCGGAAATAAATGCACGCTTATTTTAATTAGATTTGCTAAGAGAAATGAAATAAAATGAAATGCAATTAATTTGTACTTGAATGAATGCTAATCGTGACGGGCAAATGTGAAATTCTATGATAATTTATTAGCTACAATTTGTTTTAGAGGTGAAAAGCATAAGAAAACAAATGAAAACAATTAAGAAGGCTAAACTCGAGATTTTCCGACTAGGAGATACCCCGAACCCTGTACATAAGGCGTACAGTAATTGCACTTAACTTCAATCTTCGATATCTCTGGTGTTTCCCAACCGATTTTGAGTAGATTTTCATTATTTTGTATTAAGTTTCTAATGTTTTAATGTTTTGGAATACATGTGTAATACACATTGTGTATATCGGAAACGGAAAGGGTTATCGAAAACAAACTTGTACTGCCTAGGACTTAGATGAGCCTTTGAAGTTTCTAGGTCTTATAGTCTCTGAGATCGGCTATATCGACTCGGCTGTTGATGCTGATCAAAAATATACTTTTTAGGGTCGGAGATGCTTTCTTCTGCCTGTTACATACTTTTTCACAAAACCATTATACCCTTTTTACCCATTTAATGGGTTCAGGGTATAAAAAAATGTTTTCGACATAGCATTAAAAAATTGTTATAAATAAATATTAATTTTCCTAAATAAATCTCGATTATCTAAGACTAGTTTTGATGATGATAATAATCTAGGAAATACGTATTTAGGAACATTATTTTACTATTATAAAATCAAATCAAACTGTTGTAATATTTCAGTCTCTGTTATTTCGACAGATTATATTAATTAATCTTACACTTTTTTATATTTTATGCATGTGCCAGCTAATTACGGTTGTAAAATTGACATGTGAGCTGATACGCTCTTAAAAGTGCAATTTGAAGTAGTATTTGTAAGATTTATGACTATGACAACCAAAACATGTGGGCCAATTGTTATCGCTTTGACTCACAATTGCAACAAAAGCAAAAAAAAAGTTACAATGTGTTAATTAATTGAAATATTTATCGCAAGCAAAGTGCAATAAAGTTGAACAAGTGCCAATCAGTTGTGAGATGCCTTATAATCAAATAATATTTTAGCTATATGCTGGTTGTAAATGAAAATTTGTATCTGTTGTCAACTCTAAAATTTACTATTAACTCCACAAAAATAATGATAGTTTATAGATAGCACTTTTTTTCTGTTTATTAATTCTGAATTATTTGAACTTTTTGTTATTGCTAATTGTGTGTTTTGACATTTTGGAAAGTGCGCGCATAAAAATCTTGTTTGCCTTAACTAGAGGAGCGCACAGAGAGCAGCAACAACAACAACAACAACAACAAAAAACATGTAGTACTTATGACTGTACACGAGAGCAACAGCAACAAAAAACATAAGCAACAGCAACAACAACTTGGCTCAATTAATGAGCAGCGAGACAGCGAGGCAGCGTCCACTTGATTGCCTCGATCTGGCTAGAGCGAGCCCAAAGATATATAAATAAGGAAAAGCAACGCACGCGCGTTTAATAATAATACATTCGATGTTCGTACGGTTCTAAACGCGCAGCGCACACACAACAACCACAAAATAAAACGTATACGACGCGTGGCCAGTGAAATAAACATAAGAAGTTAAAGAGTGTATAGTATAATATGGATAACCAGGAACAACGTTTGGGCCATCGTCGCCAGCCAGCATTGGGCAAAGCAATGCCAGTAACAGCTCTGCTGCTCAATCTGAATCTCTCGCAAAGCAATCAGGCACGCAGCGGCAGGGAGCAGGAGGAACAGGAGAATGAGGATGAGCCACCGCCACGTTACTTTAACATAGCAGAGGAGCAGCCACCCTCGCCTAACGAGAATAGTGCTATACAAATAGCTGGCAATGCTGATGATTCTAGAAAGCCCTGCTTGAATTGCACTCAGAATGCGCCTTTAAATCTTTCTTATTTGGCCGTGAATGAGATGTGTCAGCGTTTGTGCAACGAGGAGTGTCGCCACGGCCTGAGTCTAAGTGGTCGTCTGGCCACCCAGGATGATGCTGAGCAGCTGCGACAGGATTTCCTCAAGCAATACGAAATTGCGGAAGCGCTGGCCAAGACCTCGGCAATGACCTCGACAACGCAAATGAAACAGCGTCTGGCCGCACGTAAACTGGAAATGGAAATCGAGACACCAGCCTGGCAGTTGACCACACCCAGCGACGAGGTTGCTACAACTGCTACAACTGTTGCTGCTGTTGCTGGAGACACGTTGCCGCCAATCTCTGATTATGAGACAGCGTTGCCGTTGCCGCGCGATTTGCTGTTATATCTTGTGAGGTGAGCAAGAGAGACAGAGAGACAGAGAGAGAGAATAAGAGTTAACGCAAGCGTGCTTCAGAGTACTGCCAAAAAAAAAAAAAACTTGTTGCTGCTGTTGCTGTTTGGCTTGCGGCAATGTTGCGTTTATAAATCAAGTTCATGGCCAATATTGCTGACAGAGAGTGTCAAGTGTTCTTAAGGCATTCAATTAGGTCTCAATCAAACAATATATTATATATATATATAACTAACCTTGCACAATTTGTGTGCAAAAAGAGATATGTTCAAAACAATTTACAAGAGTTGTTTGCTGTCCTATCGTTAACTAATTGAAACAACAGTGATTGATAATGAGCTATGTGTAGCTATATCTCAATTTATATCTTTTATGATTCGATTATAATCAGAGGCATGAAATTGTTTAACAACTAAACAGTTTGCCAAATTATATATGGTTGTTTGTCGATTCTGTATATATAATGTAGGCTTCGTTCTTTTTTTTTACCGTTTTCTTTCTTACCTTTTCGGAAATTAGCACAATAATATATTTAAAGATAACTATCAATTGTCGTCAGAATGAAATCTAATCGGCTAGCAAAAAAGTGAACAAACAAGCTAAAACATTATAATTGAGCCAAATTCATGAAGCACGATAAGATTAAAAGCATAATTCAAAGTTTTCCATTGACAAATTTAAATAGAAAAGGAAATTTGAATCTTATTTTTAAACTAATTTAAGAATTTGTTTCATTTGAAAGAGTGTTTTCTACAAACTTAAAGCTGCTTATAGTAGAGAACTGGTTTCTTAGTAATCAATTTCTGGCATTCTCCGCCATATCTAAAATGCAGCAACAGCTGTGTGTTAAATTGGTTTATTTTAAGAGTTGGTCACGTGGCTTACGATAATCTTTGTGTGTGGGTGTGTATGGTTTCGTATCTATAAAGTATTGCAAGTGGTTTAAAAAGTGGTTCAACATGTAAAAAGCATCCTAAACTAACCCAACTAATGCTTAAACTTTAACCCTATTTTGTTCATTTTAGGAAATACAGCTTGAACCGCGTCTCTTTGACATTGCCATTCTGACACTTAATATAAAACATTTCAAGTTAACCTAGTGACAAAAACTAGCAAAAACTAAAACCAAATCAAACCGATTCAAAAACAAAGAAGCGTTTACTTAAAACTTTTAACAAAGAACGAAAGAACAACAACATACAAAATGGAGTTCTTAATGAAAACATCGCGTTTGATAATCACATCCAAGACGTTTGCACGCCGTGTGGCAGTGCCAATACCCAGGTAAAGAACAAAGAACACATAAAGATACAGTATCTTTAAGTATGTGTGTGCAGCTGCTTCAACTCATTACGCATGTAACTGCGCTGTTGTATAAATTGCCCAGAGGATATGTATCTGTATCTTTGGCCTGCAGCATATGGGCGCAGATATGCTGAATATGCGCATTTTGGGTTTTACGCCAACCAAAAATTTGCATGCGATTCAAAATTTGTTTAGGCATAAATCAGTTAGAGCTGCCCAGACAGACCGTACTATGTGGAAAAAGATACTTTTGTTTTCATTACAATACGAAACGAAACGAAAGCGACAAAGACAATGGCGTGCAGTTCCATGTGAATGTATCTACATAAAGAATGCTACGCATAAATATTTAGCAAGCTGTCAGTATGCGAATGTATCTTATTACTTGTTGTTGCTGTTACGCTGCTCATTTTTTCGCCCAACTGAGCAACGCACGTGAGTAGAACGTATTGATCTTGTTCTGTATCTTGCAGATACATCTCACTTGTGTATGACAGTGTGTGTGTGTTTGTGTGTGTTGAAATACTCGTTTATGCGTGTTTGCTCTCTTTCTCTCTCCCTGTCTGTCTGTCTGTCTGTCTGCTTGTCTGTGTTTGTCTGGGCTGACTGGCTGGCTGATCTCTAATAAAACGCCGCATTTCAGTTGCCATTCAGTTTCGCAAATGTCGCTTACAAGCGCACTTCGCACACATTTCGGCAAAACCCACAAACCAAACAAAATTCACCCAATTCCAATACCAAATCAACCCGAACAACAACTCGACTTAGATCCTGACAATATGGAGCAAGCGATGCAATTGAAACGTGCCAATAAACCGCCCTGCAAGAACGATCGCAAGGCCTACCTCCAAAGGGTGATGCTTACCAGGTGAGAGAGTGAAAGATTTAGCACTTGGCGCTCTTTTGATTGATTGCGTTGCCAAAGCGAACTGGTTTCAACGAAAACCGAAAACCGAAAACCAGCTAAACAGCTGTAAAGCTATTGACCGAGCCACTTATTTTTTTTGTTGCCCGTTTGTATATTAAAGCCGCGTGCTTCTGTCCGAAACGTTTCTTGTGTGGGTGGGCATTGAGTGGCATGAATCGGGTTCTCGACTAGTTGCTGCTGTGAAAGCTACTGAAACTGAACCAAAGCTCATTACAATGTGTGCATATTCATTTTATCTGGCGATACTTGCTCTGTTTTTCCAGCTTTCGTGCAGGCAAAAAAATAATTATTTTATGGCATTTAATTTTTTATAGCACACAAATCATAATGTTTATTAAGTTTACGATCCTATTGAACTCCATGAAGCAGAATGGGATAAAAGAAAAGTTAAAATCGGTCTTTTAGTCATTTTAAATGATGTATGAGACAAACATATAATAATAATATCAATTTTAACCGATTAAAAGAAGTCATTATAATTTATATAACATTCTCGTGCAAAGTTTTCAAATTTACCCTGAAATATACACGTTTTAATTATCTCTCCCAACACAAAATCTTCTTACAAATATCTTACAAACAATTTCATTAAATTGTCTTTTCTACAGAGTTCAAAGTTCAATGGCAAAGTTCTATGAGAGCCAAAGGCATATACATAGTTTGTTCATTTTCAGCATAATACTACGAAAAATTCTATTTAGAAACCCAACGGCGTTGTGAGTACAATTTACATGAGTAATATCTTTGATCCAATTGTTTAAGATCTGCTAAAGCTGTTGTTATTTAATTGTTCTTTTTGCTGTCATGGTTATTGTTATTGTTGATGTTATTGTTGCTGCTAGAGAGCACTGTTGTTTTTTTTTTTTTGGGTCGTGTTTTACTTTTAAAAGTTTGCATACAAAGAGAATATTACAAATACAAATAAAATACTTAATTTCTTTGTTGAGTTTTGTATTGTAGCTTATATAAATCGAAAATTTCGATATTTTCGATTTGATTTTTACATAAATTCATTAAATTAAATATATTTTCATTGGTATTTAGGATGGGTTCCTTCAACTCGGCGCCCAAAATCAACAATGTGGATTCACAGGATGATGGCCTGGAGTTGCCCAAGGGATTGAGCACTGTCGCATTGCTGGAGCACGTGCAACAACTGCGTGGCGGAGGCATCGAGCAACCCTCGCTCCTCACCCGCTGCTTCCTAAAGCCCTCCTCGCTTACGGAGGATGTCACTGATGGCTTGCGCCGTCTCAAACTCAATTCTGTTTCACGTGGTAAGCTTTGAAGTAACTTAAAGATTCTTGACATGTTTTTGATTATATTTTTCCTTACATAGTTTGCAGTGCTCCAGTTCAGAGTGAAGGCGCACAGACTATACGATTGCTGCAATGGAATATTCTATCGCAAAGTAAGTAGAATACAAATCAAATCTTAATACAGTTCAGCAATATTCAAATCTGTGCTATTTCGTCTTTTGTTTTGCAGCTCTTGGTCAGCACAACGATGGCTTTGTGCGTTGCCCCGAAGAGGCTTTGACTTGGGAGCATCGCAAGTATCTGATTGTTCAGGAGATACTTCAGAACCAGCCGGATGTTGTTTGTCTGCAAGTATTTATTAACGCTCACCATTAAATGTCAAGCAGTCGCGCTTTAACATCTTCATTCTGAAAACCTTTCAGGAAGTCGATCACTTCAAGTTTCTGCAAACTGTCTTGGGCAGTCAGAATTATGCTGGCATCTTCTTTCCCAAGCCAGACTCACCCTGCCTCTATATAGAGCAGAACAACGGACCCGATGGCTGTGCCATGTTCTACAAGCGTGACAAATTGCAGCTACTGAACTATGATACACGCATCCTGGAAGTGTGGCGTGTCCAGAGCAATCAGGTGGCCATCGCTGCCCGACTGCAGCTGAAGGATTCGGGCAAGGAGTTTTGTGTTTGCACCACGCATCTAAAGGCTCGTCATGGCGCTCTGCTGGCCAAGCTGCGTAATGAGCAGGGACGCGATTTGATTCGCTTTGTCAAACAGTTTGCTGGGGAGAGTCCTCTCCTGCTCTGTGGTGACTTCAATGCTGAACCCATTGAGCCCATCTATGCAACGATCTTGGGTTGCGATATGCTTAAATTGGGCAGCGCCTATGCGGACATGAAGCTGGAGAGGGAACGGGAGAGAGAACGGGAACAGATCTCTGAGGACCTTAAGGATGTCAATGAGTTTGTTTCGCAGTCAATTAAAAGGGAGCCACCTTACACCACTTGGAAAATACGCGAGGATGGTGAAGAGTGTCATACCATTGACTATGTCTTCTATACGCCCGACCAGCTAAAGGTGAGTGGGCGTGGCATTTATCTCAATTCAGTATCTTAAATGAGATTTTCTTTCTGTTCAGATCAAAAACTGCTTGGAATTTCCAGCTGGCGAGGAGATTGGCAAAAATCGTACGCCCAGCTTTCAGTATCCCTCGGATCACTTTTCGCTGGTCTGTGACTTTGAGCTTATGGATCAATCCCAATCAAATAGTAATAATATATCGCATGGCACCATACAGTAGAGCAGCACAAAGGCAGCAAAAGCAGCTGAAAGCAAACAAACATACTAAGCATACAGCAATTACATAATCAATTGTGATATTAGTTCTTAGATATATATTTTAGCCTCTTGTATATGAATGTTGCGCACAGCAAAAAAAAAAAAAAAAAAACTTACAATTTCTTAAGGAAATTGAACTTAAATGTCACCAATAAATGAGTGTAACTTTCACTGATGAATTTATGAATCAATTGATTTTAATAAAATGGATGATATTTTTGACGAAGATTAAAAAACTTTTTTTTCCAATTATTTGCGCTATTTTTGGTATCATTTAAAGACAAAAACATCAGTTCAAAAGTTGACTTCAACGAGCTTAACGCTTAACACGAACTTAAAACAACGAATTGGCGTTGGCGTGGTCACAAAGGCTCAAGTGCTCCAGTTTCTTCTCTTTTCTCAGTTGGATTGAAAAAAATTGGTTTGTGTCTAGGGTGGCATGTGCACGAAGCAGAGGCACTAAGACTAAATACTTGCGGCATACTTTTAGGAAGCGTATTTAATTAGCACTTGAGCCTTTGTGACTTTTTTTCGTTCAAAAATGTGTGTGACTAAATTAAAACACGCCAAAAACGCTAGAACAAAACTTTTAAGTTCGTGTTAAGCGTTAAGCTCGTTTTAGCCAACTTTTGACACTTTTGAGGACGAAGAAAATAAAGCTGTTTGTTTTTGGCTTTAAATGAAACCACTAAAAACTGATGGTTTTTTTTTAAAATAATTTTAATGCATTATGTTTTTTAAATATATATCTTAAGTTTGATTGAGTTCAATGGATTCTTCATTTATTGGAATTTAGGAACCCATTGTGCCAATATTGTTTTTCGCGTTTTTGGGACATTAAAAATTAAGATAGCAACAAAAATGTACGGGCTCAATATAATAAATAATAAAATTCCAAAAAAGCCGATCTTTCAAAAAAACAAAGCCGGATTTCCCACCTCCCGCAATTCGCTAAGTTTTCAAGCGATTCGCCATGCAAAAAAGCCAGATTTGACGGGAAAAAAGCTGATTTGACATCAGTGTATCCATGACTGAAACGGATAGTTTAATGTTTTTAATTCTACAATGTAAGTGGTATGTTAATTGTATACAGCTAATTATATTAAATACGTTGTTAATTCCTATCTAAAAAACATATTTTTTTCCTATTGAATGACAAACCATCATGTAAGAATCAGTATACCCGAAGGAAAAGGTAGAGTATTTGTGTAAAAAGCACTAACCTAGCTTACGCTTATTAGCATTCTAACAAACTTGCCGATTAGTAATAAAACACGAGAGTATTTTACCAAATTGCAGCACTAACAAACAGCTCGACAGTTGTTGCATAAGAGACACAAACAGAAAATTGGCGATTACATTTGGATAAATAAACTGTACATGTATTATGCATTTAACAAAATTTCAGACATGTTCGTCACTAGAATATACTAATAAAAATGTCACGTTTACAGCAGGGCCAAGATTGCAGTCAGCACAAAGGAGGCGGCGACCATTACATAACCGGTGGAATAGACCTCCTTGATCTTGAGGAAACGGCCCGTGTCCCATAGCAGATGGCGAACGCCGTTGGCCGAGTGATAGCCAACCGGATAGGCAATGATGAACTTGATAGCCGTCAGAGTGGCGCCACTGAGCTGTAGTCCCTCCACCATGGTTACATAGTGGCTGATGTCTTGGGAGGCGATGAGTGCGCCAATGCCCAGGCCCCAGACGCCAATGCCGAGGGCCAAGCCGGTGCCGCGGTGCATGATTGACAGCATGGAGGTCAGCTGTGGCTTGTAGATGGTCAGATGAGGCGACATCTCGCGGCCCAGGCGCTCGTTCTTCGCGAAATAAGTCTCATCCTTGACGGTGGAGCCGACAGAGACAACTTTTAACGACACCTGACGGCTGGCAGCGACCTTTTGCAGGCCCTGACGCAGCGCTGGTGAGCGCACAAGTGAGCTGGATAGTGCAAACCTATAGAAATAGGATTAATTTTCTCAATCAGTGCGTGTAATAGTTAAATTACGTACATTCTAAACTTTTTCGACCCAAGACTTGTAAGCAATGTGACAGCAACTACGAATCGGGAAAATACCTACCCTTTAAAGTATATAAAAAAATACCTAATACTTCAACTGTTGTTTAACAGCAGCTAAATATGTTAGCTGCTCTTTTTTGCGTAACATGCTCACCACTGCGCATCCCAAGATTTGCTGTGTGACAAAGACTGAATGCTATAAATGCTTACTGCACTATAACTAAAATTTTATTGCCTAAAGTTTTCAAAATGTGATTACTTATTGCTAACAGCAGCAATTAATGCCGCACCACGTCCTGAACCATCTTCAGATAAAATTAGCTCGAATCGCGCTGAACCTTTCAGCAACATCTCCATATTGTCCGTAAGCTTCCTCTGGTAGTGAGGATGGTATCGACAAACACTGCCATCAATACCTATCGCCAGATCCTTAACATTCATCTTATTGATCAAGGTGACGAGTCCGCACGCCACGAGCTTAGCGGATCGAGTCGATACAGACTCGCATATGTAGCGAACACAGGCCAAATCCTTCTCATTGTTTGAACGGATGCCCATCTGATCCATAACCAAAGAGGCATTTCGCAACTTTCCCGGCGGATCGCTCTCAATATCCGTTATAAAACGCGTTTCGAACTTCCATTTCTCGTGTATGATTTGGGAGCTATTTCCCTTGAAGAGGACACCCCTACCCATGAGCTCCACAATAATCAGACGCACCACCTCGCCCATATACATGCCAGAGATGCACTTCTCAAAAACCTGTTTCTTCGCATTCACAGACTGAAGGTCGACCGTCTTGTCGTAGGATGTGCGTATAAAGTCCAGCACACCATTGTCGCCAAAGGCACCCCATTCGGCATTGATGATCGTATTGGGTTTGCCACTCGTCTGATAGCCAGCGAAGGTTTGCGCATTCGCTGTCCTCTCCACGTAGCAGGCGTTGCATCCAGTGCCCACAATCAATCCTATGCGGCAATTGCGCTGCTTGAAGGCGCAGGACATTAGAGTTCCTGTCGTGTCATTGAGTATGGCCACAACTTTGACCTTCAAATCGCCACGACGTTTGACCGCCTCTCGGAGTAGTTCGACCACATTCTTGCCCACAACTTCTTCGCACTTGAAACCCTTCGTCCAGGCCACCAAGGTGCCGTTGTCGATGGCCAGTTGCTTGCAGGGAAAGGAGAAGGTGAAGCCCAGCGGTGTATTGTCGTTCTGAATTTTATGATCCTTGCAAAAGGACGCTAAGCACTCGGCAATGAAGTCGAAAAGATCCTTTCCCGGTCCCTCCTGCAGTCTTTTGCTGATGACATAACTCTGTGAATCAATATCAATGTCTGATTCGCTCTTGATGTTAACGAGCAACACGCGAAAGTTGGTGCCACCCAGATCCAGGGCCAGATACTTGCCCCGCTCCTTGCCCGTGGGCAATTCGTGCACGAAGGTGACGAAACACTTAACCGTCGCCCTCGGATGCGTATCCTTTGCCAGACCCATGTTGATCTCCTTGGTCAGACGGCTCACAATTTCCTCCATCTTGGCCTCATCCAATTCGAACTCTTTACAGATCGCATAGGCCTCCGGATGGTCTCGCTCCATCGACATGGCCAAAAAAAAAACCAGCAACTGATCCGGGACGCTGTGTTAGCTAACAAAAATTTGGAATTTGTATTGAAATGATTTCAAATAAGTGCTTCAGAAAACTGACTTCATTATTAATTGAGTCAAGAGTCAAACACAATTTAAAAGTAACTTGATTACTAGTCAAAATCTTTAGAGCCACAAATTAACAACTTTGAAGATTAACACAGGATAGGATAATAAAATATTTAATAATCCATACTACAATATATTTGTATTTGCGTTAAGCTTTAACACATCTTTGACAAAAATTTAAGAGCGATTTATCACTTAAAATGAGACTTTGTGGTAACAAGCGAACTTTCCAGGCCAGCTACAACTGCTGCGCCAACACCAGGACTATCCTGAGCAATGATATACTCAAACCTCTGATCTGGATTCGTCAATATGCTGGTGTATTTGTTGAGCACCAACTGGTATCGAGGATACAGCCGATAGACGCCGCCATCGACAGCGATTGATACTTGAGGATAGCCCATGCGATTTAAGAGGCAGGCGACTCCAGCGGCGACCAGCTGAGCGGATCGAGTGGTGACAGCTTGGGTAATGAAACGAAGCATGGCCAGATCTCGTTCCTGGCAGTTGCGCATGCGGAACTTGTCCAATACCTGTTGGGCATGCGTGTAGACACCTGGTGGATCGGCGTCTATCTCCATCAGTGATTTCATTTCCATTTTCCACTGAATGCCCATATAGTCCAGATTGTGTTCCTTGAATATGGTACCCATCTTCATAAGCTTAACCACAATCAGACGCACCAGTTCACCCATATACAGGGTGCTAATGCATTTCTCATACAACTTCATGCCCGGATTGCCCGACTCTGCGTCGGCGACCTTGTCAAACTCATTGCGTATGAAGTCCAGATGCCCATTGCTGCCAAAGTTACCCCACTCGGTGTTGATCAGCATCAGGTGCATGTCCTCGTCGCCCTCGTACAGTTCACACTCATCGGTCTGCTCCGCATACGCCGCGTTTACGCCTGTGCCGACTGATAGGCCCATTTTGCAGTTGGTTTGTGACCAGGCCAGGCCCACCAAGGAGCCAAGTGCCACGTTCACAATGCACTCTATGTGAACGGATATGTCCTTGTGCTCGGCAAGTGCATTGCGCAGCAGCTGCACCACATCCTGGCCAATGGCACCCTGAGCCCCATAACCTTTTGTCCAGGCCACGAGAATTCCCACATCCACAGCAAGTTTGTTTAGGGCAAAGGCGAAGGCAATGCCCATGGGCAGATTTTCCTTCTCCACCTTCTTCTCCTTCAAAAATATAGCGATGTGATCGGCTAGGAAGTTGAAAAGTACTGTGCCACGCGATCCGGCAACCGTATGCGGCACAATCACACATTTGGAACTCATGTAGATGTCCTTCTCACTGCTGAACTTCACCAACATAATCCGGCAGTTGGTCGGCAACATCTCCAGGGCAAGAAATCGTCCTCGCTCCCGACCCGTAGGCAAATGCTGCACATAGCTAAGTAGACAGGGTATTGAGGAACGTGAATGCGTGTCTCGACCCAATCCGGCGATTACTTCCTTCGTCATTGAGTTCCGTACAGCTATCAAATTTTCTTCAGACAGCATAAAGGGCTTGCATAGTTTGTACGCCTCCGGAAAGTCTATCTCGGGATCATATGTGGACATATTGTTGCAATTACTTTTAATTTAAGTTCAACTTTGCTAAAAACTTGTATATTAACTTTGTTTGCACCATAAGAAGCAGGGTTTTGTATAACATCTAAGATTGAATTATAAAATGTTTGAATTTATTTACAGCTCCTAGAACACACATTGTCCAGAACATGAGGCGTTGAATTTAAAGTCTCATTCAATACGAACAAAAGCTCTTTGCCATGAGCACAAAATAACTTCTGACCATCCACAATATTTAATAGATACAACAAAATATCATTACATTGAACAACATTCTTGTGTTTTATTTACATTAAAATATCGAAAATTGTGATAAAAAGAGTGTTTGTGTGTGTGTGTGTGTGTGAACAAAAATGCTTGAGAGAAATGCTTACTTAAGTGACTAATTTGGTTATTGGTAAGAAACACACATGGACATGGGCTGTCTGCTGAGAGAATTGTGCATAACATGTATGCCTGCCTGCCTGCTATGACACGATGAATTCCGCGGCTATTGCTAAAGTGAGGTTAGGTTTATTGCGCTTTATAGTATATGTTTGTTTAATAACTAGGTTAAACTTAAACGCAGCAAGTAACAACTTACAAGTATCAATAGCTAATATTAATTATACAACTTAGCAGCTGGTCACGTGAGAAATATGTCAGGAAACTCGCCATGCAGCAGATCGGCAAACGGATGAAAGCTGTCCAGTGTGGCCAGGGGACTAATGCACGCGGACGGCTGCTCATCGCTGGCAAAGTCAAACGAGTCCGTCGAGTGATCCAGCAACCGTAGACTTAGCTCCACATCCGGTTTATCAAGCGGCGAGTGCATTGAAATGGGTAAATCTCCACGCTGGGCCAGCACAGAGTTGGAGGCGGCGCTGAGCAAATCCTGTTGAAATGTGTTGGTGCTGAGGCAGTGCAGCGACTCAGTGTCCGACTCCATCAGCAGCGTATTGAGCTCCGAGAGTGCCTGTAAGCCTCCAAGTAGACTATCCGCATCCAGCATTCGTCTGCTGCTGCTGCTGCTGCCCGAAGATGAGGAGGAGGAGGAGGAGGAGGAGAGGAGGAGCTGGAGCTGGAGCTGGAGCTAGCGGCCGAGGAGAGTGATGCATAGGCGGAGCTGGGCGAACAGGCTGCCACACAACATGCCGGTGAGCCGACGGAGGAGGAGGCGTAACATGATTCCGGTGAACTTGCTGTTGTCACTTTTGTTACTGTTGTAGTTGTTGTTGTGGCTTTAATTGTTGTTGCTGTTGTTGTTGTTGTTGGCTTGGATTGTTTACTTTGTCGCTTGGCATTTGTCTTTTTGTTGTTCTTCGTTTGGCTCTTCTTCTTTGGCGGCGCTGGCTCGAACTCCGGCTCCAGTTCCAGCTCCGCATCCGTGTCCAAGCTCACATGAGCTTCACGATTCGCGCTCTCATGCAAGCACTCGACTAGGAACTCGCTCTCATAGCTGGGATCCTGCAGCGATTCACTCAGCATGCCTATGTACTTCATGGCCAGCCGAAGGGTTGTGATCTTTGTGAGCTTCTCATTGGCACTGGTTGCATCCTCGCCAGTTATCGACTGGGGCACACAATGACGCAGTTGCTCAAAGGCTGTATTGATCTCTCGCATACGTGTTCTCTCCCTGGCATTTGCCGTCTTGCGCCGATATTTACTCAGCGGCGGCGCTTTCGTCTTGGACGTGTTCTTTGTGGACTTCTTGGCTGCCTTGGGTTCGACTTCTTCTAGCTGCGCGGGAGTTTCAATTGGACTGCTTGGCTCACCGGGCTGACGTTTCTGTCGTTTCTGGCGCAGGGAGTACTTCTCACCACGTCGACTGCTCGCTGTAGTGGCTTTGCGCTTGCGCGAATCCTTGGGCTGTTCCGTGTCCAAATCCATGTCCAAGTCCGCGTAGTTGTGCAGCTCGTATGTGTTGGATTTCATCTGCAAAATGTAATGAAGTGAAAGTTAAGAAGTCTGTCAGCTGTGGATTTCAATTTATTTGATAGCTGAATGGGTTTTCTTGGCTTTGGCGTGGGCTGTGCCGCCCCAGCAATCAAAAGCAATTAACAATTTGTTTGAATTCTCCCAAAAAAAAAACAGAAAAACAGAAAAACAGAAAAACTAAATGCTCTATCAGAATCAACTTCTCTGAACGGGGCAACTCAATGGAGCGTAACTTCCGTAAGCGGCTCAAATTGGGCTTCGGTGGTGGTAGTGTGGGCGCTTCCTTCATGTCGTCTATAGAAACCCACTGAAGCCGAAAAACGCATCAACCAAAAAGTCATAAACAAATTTTTTGATTCTTGGGCAGGGTTGAGCATTTCAAATTTGGACTTTATTAAAACAATTCGACTGCTTATTTACTATTTTCTTTTGATTTTCTTCTTTATTTTTTTTTGCTGCATTGCGCAATCGCAACTGACACGAATACGAATTCGTTGGCTATGCCTGAGTCATAAACAGTTCCCAGACTCGTTGCTAATCCTAAAAAGGTAGCCTCAAGGCGTCACTTGCAACGCGGCTGCAAGCTCACTTTAAAAAATGGCAGTAAAAGATGCTTATCGATGCAAACTTGAAAGCTACTGCGCAATTGACGAGTGCCTATCAAATTTAAAGCTATAATCAATCGCTTGGGTCAGAAACACTCAAAGGGGGGCGTGGCCTAACAATTGAGATTGAAAAGTTAAGGCCAATGAAATCATTACGTATAGCTCAAAGGAGTGAGTAGTTGTTAAACAGCGTTTTTAGCTTATTTGAATACTACCAATTCACTCAGTTTTAAACTTGATACACAAATCTGTAATTAATTTTTAATAGCTTAGAGTCCTGAATTAAAACGCTCACAACTGACAACTACCAAAAATGTATTTGTATGTGTGAAATTACTTGTATGTGGCTAAAAGAAGCATTGAAAAAGTTAAATCTCAATGTTTGCCCCACAATCAACTTTGAAACAATGTTGTCGAACATTTGAGAAAGTTTTGTTTTTATACATATTTTTTCTTTCTGTGTAGTAGGTCAACTGTACTAAATATTTTGCCTTACTTTTTCCACAAGTTTTTCTTTTTTGTGGTTGTGGCTTAAACAACAACAACAACTATAACGAGCCAGGCAAATGGTAAACTATTAATGAATGCATTTTAATGCTAGAATTAAGTTACATGGAAATGTAACTTGAGGCCCGTCACAGCGTCATCAACAGCAGCAACAACAACAGCAGCAACAACTAGCTTGCCACCGCCTAAGCAGAATGTGTTTCGAGTGTTTCTGCATCGATGCTAACGCCCTTGTCTGCCGCTTGGATTGTGCCTTGGCCTCATAAATAGCCAGGCCAGATCTATGTGCTCTGTGCAGAGGTGTAAATCTGAGCAGATTGATTGCAATCATCGCCTCAGCGTGGTCGGATAGAGAGAGAGTAGATCGCGAGAGAGTGAGATGGAGAGTTCATGTTCACTTCAGGTTCACTTAAATGGGCAATTTAGTGCAGATTGCCAAAATTGGCAACGGATTCTTGTTGCCCGGCCCAGTCTCTCAATTGGACTTTAGTTGCTGCGCTGCCACTTGTTGCATACCTTTGTCCATTCCAAGCTCTACGTGGCTTATAACAAGTTACTCTTGGCTATGTCTAATGGCAATGCACTTTTCATCATTTACCGTTGCCGAGACAGACAGACAGAGAGAGATCTGTTTTTAAGTTGATCCATACACATCACACATCACACGAATTGGCTAACTAGCAAACTAATGCTATGTAATCTTCGTGTTTAAGTTCCAACAGTTCTTCAAAAGCCGCCACTTTCAACACGTTCAACCAACAAACAACAGAAATATAAAAAGAATTCACTTTGTTCTGTTTCGTGCCTGCTTTGATTTCTGTTTGTTGCTCTCGTGATTTACATGGCAATTAATTTTTGCCACGCGACGTTAGTTGAATAGAAACATGAAAGCTTTAGAGCTACTGAAAAAAACAAATCCAACGACTTTTGGTTGATCTACAAAGCATTACTTAAAAAAGCAAATATATCAAATCGATGAACATTATATAGTTGGCACAACTTTCGCTCAACCCTCCATAATTGTAATTTTATTCCTTGCACTTCAAAAGATTCCTTACCTAATTAACAAAATAGTTCACAGAGTTAATATACCCCACAAGAAGAAGGCAATTAGACCACCTTAATTGTAAGTAGGTGCACAAAAAAGTTTACGCGACATGCAAGAAACAAGCTGCAATTAAGAGCTACTGAAAAGTCCCGCCCATCCCCCTGCCTTGCAATTACCCTTAGGCTTTTGACTCGTCCATTTTCTAGCGGTTGCTTTGTGGCGCCAAAACGAAGTGAAAATTAGCAAGTTCCGTGTGTGTGTGAGTGTGTGTGATGTGTGCTGTTGGCACAACAAATTGCATGCGATTAAAGATATTCGCGGCTAATAAATGTTGTTCAACAAACAGCACAAGTGGCAGCAGCAGCGGCAGCTGGTTGCATTTGCCAGCCTAAAAGTGGCATGCATGCTTGGGCGTGCCACAGGATGTGCAGGAAGCGCCACAGGATGCGGCACTGGCTTTTACACTTTTGCTCGCTGCCTGCTTGTTTGCTTGTCGATTGGCAAAATTTTGAAGCGTGCGCCTTGCTTTTGTTTTGTTTTGTTTTGTTATTGTTGCTGCTTAAGTTTTCAATTACTCGCTCGCGTTGCACAATGCGAAACAAATTGAAATGTGCGCCAGACAAACACAACAACAACCACATATACAGACTATAACAATTCCACTATTACTCCATTACACGCTCCCTTCCCCACCCCAACCCGCTTAAAAAGTAGACAAAAGGCGCTGCTTTGTGCGTGCGCTCGAGTGTGAAGTGGAGGAAGGGGTGGCAAGGGAAGAGGGACACGCGGCGCTCATTCTAAAATATTTCAATTTTTGTTTTGCGTTTTATTTGGATTTTTGTACTAGTATGTAGTATTTGAGCTCTGCAGGGAGCAGTTCTCGCTGTCTATTCAAAGTGCACTTGAAACTGCCCCAACCCCCTACCACTGCCAGTTGCACTTTCTAGGGATATCCATTAAATTTAGAACGCGTATTCTTTTTTTTTCGGCACACCAAGAGGAAACGGAAAAAAGTGAACTGCAAATAAAGACGGAAAACGGAAATGGATGTAATCATTTTTGATTATTTTCGCCTAATGATTCGCGAAAATTTGCTTAATGTGCGAAGGCGTTGAATTGCCCCTTAATATTTGCAAAGTGTAGATCAAACAAAATGGCAAATTTATTAGAAAAAAAATGGTTAAATGGGATGGAATCTGTTTGGAATAATCTAATTAATTTGTTGTATGAGTAACTATCCCATATTGGTTTTCTCGAAAATGCGTTTTTACTATGAGTCATTTATTAAATATCTTAATTATTGCATCATGCTTAAAAAATGTTATCTAAATCTAGGAAAACAAATTTGTTTAACATATTGTTATGGGTTTATCTAGTCACAAATAAAATAGCATATAGAACAGATTTATATAAATGTATTATCGTGTTTCTAGAATAATGTGACTCACTGTAAATATGCAACGCTTCTTTTTCTGCTGGATGCGCTTGCGCAAATGCACAGTGGCACAGTGACTCCCATAAGTATGTATGTACATAACAACTGACTACTCTACTCTATGCATTTAATTCTTTCTTTCCCATGCAACAACAAAGCAGACAAAAGGCGCGCCATGCGTGCGCCCAGGCGTGAAGGGGCAACAACAACAGCAACGATTTTTTTTTTTTAGTTTTCGGTATTGCTAGTATCCGTGAATATTTTTTGTTTTTTGTTTTTCGGGGAGTCGCTGTCTATCCAAAGTGCACTTGAAAGTGCTGACGAGTTCCGTCTACCCTTCTGCCCAGCCCACCCCCCGCGCCCCATGCAGTTGCAGTCGCTGCATTTTTAGGTGTAGCCATAAAATTTAGAACTTTTTCTGCACGCTTGTCTGCACGCCACAAAGGATGGGTGGAAATTGGAGTATGAGGTGGTGAAGAAGGGCAGTCGGGTGCGGTTAAATGGAAAATTAAGCGTCTGTTGGATAAAAAAATAAGCAAATATGCTAGGAAAGCTACAATTGTTTTGAAGCGAAGCAAAAATATGGATTGAGAGCCTTTCCTTTATGGTCTGGTTATTAATGACATATTTTTTAAAAGATATAATGAAACTGAAAACTAATAAGAAACACATATGTCACATAGGTCTGTACAACTTTAGTCTTTCTTTCTCAGTTTCAAATAGTTTTCATCAACACGTGAAACTACCCTCGTTTTGTGCATATCTCTATAAAGTCTGACTGACTCAGAATTTCTGTTTTTGCCACCGCTCTAAAATTAGTTTTTATTGTATGCAAGTTTTTCTTTCTCTGTTTTATTCCCATTTTTTCGATTTGTGATTCTTAATTTATTTTTTTCTTTCTCTTTTTATTTTGTGGAAAGCATCAAAAAATTGCTGCTACTTCTGCTTCCTCTTCTTGAGCTTGATGTGACTTTTGAATGTGTTTCTGTTGCTGCTGCTGCTGCTGTTGCTGCTGTTGTCTCGTGCTGTTGCCAGTTGCATGTGGCCGCCTTTTTATCAGACCCCTTCCCTCCCCCTATGACTTTGTCTTTGTTTGTGTCTCCACTATGGCACCTCGTGTGTTTGTGTGTTGCCGTTGGGCTGATTTTATTTTTAGACCGCTTGCGGCGGGCTTCTGATTTAAATTCTTTTTTATTTCGCTGCTTGTTTTTTTTGCATCTTTCAATTTTTGTTTTATGACTTTTGTTGTTGTTGTTGTTGATGTGTTGCCATTTCGTTGTTTGATTTTCCATTTAAGTTGAGTTTGTTTATTAAAATTGGCACACGTTGCGTATGTGTGATGTGTTTGTGTTTACATTCGTTTCTATTTCTTTACCTCTAACTGTCCGTTAGTGTGTTTGTGTGTGTGTAGATATTTTGGTAGCACTGTGAGGTTTTGTATTACCCATTTATATTTTTGTGTGATTTTTGACAGGTTTGCGCGTGTTCGTCTTTCGCCAATTTCCTTTTGTTTTGTATTTTTGTCTTTAAATAGGGGGAAGACCGCAAGCAGCTGTTCCCACGTCCAACATTAATTTGGGTCAGGGTGTCAAAAACAAAAACAATAATTATTTCAATACAACATATAAAAATTGTTGAGCATTTAATAAAATTAAGTTTATTAAATGATTAGATAACCAACATCTTTATCTAAACATTTGAATGTATATAAAATCATAAGTTATCTGATAAAAAGAAGTCTTTCTTTATCAGTTCACTTTGAAGTATGATTAATTATAGCTATAAATATGTTGAAACTATAGCATTAGCAAAATGGTTATCTATAAATCTTCAAAAATATTTTTGTTTGTTTACAAGTTTAAAAAAAAATCAGAAAAAAAGTATAGTTAGAAATGAATGAGAACATTGGCAAATCAAATAAATATTGATTGATCACCTTAATTGAAAATGCTGATTTGGAGTAAATAATGATTTAAATAGCAGCAGACCAGACGAGAAATCTATTTGCTTTAAGTAACAAACAGCTGATGCATTAATTGAAATTTATTGTCTTTGGGCAATTTTGCATGCCAAAATTTTATTCAATTGAGTAGAAGTTTCCGTTTTTGGCGCGTATCTTACTTAACTCAATAAAGTTCATAAAGGGCATACGAAACAAGAGGTCTGTGCCTCAGGCACCCCCAACCACTTCGAGGGGGAGAGGGGGTGTAACATGAAAACTGTTGACAAGTTGCTTGGCCCCAACCCAATGCAACCCCAACGGACCAAAAAACTTTTCAACACCTTAGGCAAATAAATGCGTTGCTTGCCGCTGCGGCACGCCCCGGGTTGCCCTGCCCCTCACACCGCTCAGTTGATGGCTTCTTATACTATGTCTTGTCTATTTTTATTGATACAACAACAACAGCAACGAAAACATATGAATTATGTACACATAAATACACATATTTATTTACCTTTTTGATTTCATAAATCCAAAAATGTGCGAGTTGGTTGTTTGTTGTTGTGTAGATTGGAAATTGTAGAAACTTTAATTTACTTTTGTATATTTTTGCACTTTATTTTTCAAGACACTTTGATTTGTTGTTATTTGATTAAGCTGCTTGCTTCATTAAAGTTAGCCCGCAGACATTTTTGGCATACGAAAACGAATCTGAATCCGTATCAATTTAAATTCCATAGCATCAGCTAATTAGTCATTGAATTTGTTTGCGACTCTATTTTAAATTAACGCTTGCCTCATGCATATATTTTCGTCAGATTAACACAATAAAAATAATTTTTGTTTTGATTTTTGTTTTATCTTTTTCGCCTCTTCCGAATAAATTCTTTTTTATTTCCTCGAACTTGCACAGCACAACTTGTTTTTTGTTCTCTGCTATTTTGTGTATTTTTAGTTTGTTGTTTTTTATTCGCGCTGTTTTCTTTTTTTTTTTTTTTTTTTTTTTGTTCTTTTGACAAGTTTGTTACAGTTTGAAAAGTATCTGCTGGATAGAAATGCGCGCACTGCTGCAACCGTATGTCGGAAAAGCCTCGAAGAACAGTCTTCTTGTTTCCAAAACGTGCGAGCCGCGTGTGTTTGCCTGCAACTATGTGTGTGTGCCGGCTGCTAAAAATATCCGTGAGTACGCGGCTGCCTGTAGTATGTATGTATCTGTATCCAATAACCCGAGATGTATATAAACGTCTCCCCGTCGCGTTTGCCGCTGCTGCTGCTTGGAGAAAGGTGCGTCTTCGTCTCTGTTTCTATTTAGTGTGCTGCGCGTCCGCTTGCTGCGCCTGTCCGCCATGCACTGAGCAGCGTTTCACGTTGTTGACATCGTCGTCGTTGTCGTTGTCAGCCGTCAATGTCGTCCACTCAGCAATGTGCGTCTATGTTGGGACAAGAGCAACTTGGCTTTGACTCCGTTAGCCCAAGCACAGAGAGTAGGCTTATTGACTGACTGTCAGACTGTCTGTTGGTGGCTGTTGTCTGATGTTGTTATTGTTTTGATAGTGAGTTGGTTGCCCACACACATACTTTGAGAACATTGACGCTCCGGGAACCCGGTTGACCGGCACTTGTCTGTTGCGCTGAGCGTGCGGCGCGCTATTGAAACGATCAATGAATGAAATGCGGCATTAAAAACACAGCACTTTACGTTTGTATCTTACAGATACGACTACGACTCGAGCCAGCCGACCAATAAACCGCTAAACCGCTAAACCCACTGCCACCACCGGAGATCGTTGCTCGCCCAGAAACGCCAACGCCAAACGACAACGACAACGATGGTAGCGTCATTGAAGCCCCGCCAAACCAGTTCTTAGTGCTCTCCACTCATTCTTCTCATAAACCGCTCGCACCACTCACCCACTCACCCACTCGTTACACTCGACTTGTGTGGGTGTCTCTGCGTTGGCAGGCCGGTCGGTTCAGTTCGGAATCGCTCTTGAGTGACTTTTTCGAATTTTCGTTTTCATTTCGAGTTGAGTTCGTTTTTGAGGTTTTGAGTGTTCTCTGTTTGTTTTGGACGGGCACGCTCTCTGCGCTATGATCTAATATTGCCAGGCAGTTATTTATTTAAATTTATTACTAATTTTTTATTTATGTCGCTGCTGCTGCTTGCTCCGCTTGACATTCATTTCATATATCAGTCAAGTATTGTTATGGGCCACAAATACGATTGCATTATGCTTATTTCTGACTACCTTCAAGATTTCAGCTCAGATTTCGGAACCGATCTCTTTAAAGCATAACTAGAAACTATTCAGAATGATGATCGCATAGCCTATGTTTGTTCATCAACGGCATGTTAATGAAATAACTTAATTGTGTTGAGCTTTTTGAGTGCACAATTAACACTTAAGTTAAATAATATGCAAAAGAGCTCTAAACCTTTTTTAAATTGATACCTTTTAACAAAAGGGTTTGGTTTAAAGTTTTTTGACAAATGATTTAACATTTATCTAAATGTGTTTCTGGTTATTTGCTTTTGTTTAAGATAAATGGGTCATAAAGTATAAGTTTTAAAAAGATTATCGATAGATTTTTTTGAGCGCTTACAAATCAGTTTGGCATTTAAATTAGTTGAGCGCTTTTCAATGTTGCATTCAATTGGGTTGGTGTTGATTTTTACTTATACAACAATTGTTTGTTATGGTCATTTATTTGAGCAGCACAAATATTTATAATTATAAGTGGCAAACAGGCAACAATCGGTAATTGCAAAGTGGATTTGCTCCTGCGGGCAAAACAAGTTGTACGACGACATTCAAGATACTTTATGATAAATTGCTAGCTGCCAATAAGACAGAGCGACTGAACGACAGATCGCCGCAACAACAATCGCAGCTGACTTTGAGACTGTTTGCTTCATTTGTCTGTCGATCTGTTCGTCATTGTTGGCTTTGTTGTTCTGCCACACACATCAAGAAATAAAATAAATCATGATGATAACAATTAAATTTGATTATAATTTTTCAACAGCATCGTCAGCAATTTTTTTTTGGAGTAAGCTGCATAAATTTGTTCATGTCGCAAGGTCAGCGAGAAATGAAAAATTAAGGCATGCAACATTAATTTGATTTGCGTGCGAATCGTGACGCTTTTGGGGAGTGAATTTGCTTCATAGGGCGGCAAAAAACACAAACATAAAAATACTACTAAAAATGCTTATATAAGTGTACAAATTGACCAATAGCATTTGGCCATAATATGCTGACAACTTAATCTATAGCCAACTCCCAAAGACAGGAACATGACCAAACGCGCCATAATTAAAAATACAAACGTCACATTTTGATTATTATTATGTATACATTTTGTTAGCTTTATGCTTCGAAAAAAAAAACTAGCAGAAGCTTAGATAGAGAGGGTGTGTTAATAATATTTTAATTATTTTTTGTTTTAAAGCTTTTTTCTTACGTTTTAAGGTAATAAATGTAAGCCATTCTATTGAGTTTTTATATAAATTTATTTAATCATCTTAAAATGTTTTTTTTTTATTTCCTCTCTTTTTTTTTATATTTGAGTACCCTTTTGTTAAAGTAAAGTGACGCCCCTGACTGTAAATTGTTTATGCAAATGTTCTAAAGACGGCTAGCTGGCTGACTATACACGCATTTGAGTTTTTCTACTCGCTTTGGCTTTTAATTACCAGCTTGCAAATCGCATTTGCCTGAATATGGTCACAAAACGCGAGTCCAAGTCTATGAGTCGTAGTGCTCTCTTGGTTAGGAAGTCGGGCCATTTATGGCCTGCTTTGGGAAAGCGGTGAGAAAGCAAAGTCCCAGTCTCCATCTCCGTCTTTGTCTCAGATAGATATACAACTCAGCTGTGTTGGCTAATTGTGAGCATCGCTTTGGGCCAGCTTCTTGACAAGTTGTTGGCGTTGCCGTTAAACGGCGCTTTTGCGTTGGCGCTGGGTCGACTCAATCTTGTGCGCGGGGGCGTTATCAACGTTGATTTTATTTATATTTTACGTAAATTTATTATTACAAATATTGTTATTGCCGCTTTCAAGCGGAAATACACTCGAGTTGCCAGCTAAGCAGCCACCCACGCGCCAAAAGCTAAAAGCTGAACTCAAACTGAAAGCAACAACCACCTGCACTCTCAGCCACTCATTCACTCATTCATTCATTCATTCATTCATTCATTCATTGGTTCACATTGGGGAAGTGGAAGCTGAGAATGTGATCTTTGTCTATGTATATTTGGCTAAGATAAGCAATTGAGTCGAGCGGAAATGCCGAGTGATTAAGTTGTTGTTCCCAATTAAGTTTATACACATTTTCATTTGGTGTTTTCTTGTTTGAATACACATATAATTTGCATAAGTGACGGCTGCCTAGAAAGTGTCCCTGGCTTTAACGTGTGTGGGTGTGAGGTATTTCAATTCACTGTGGTTTTTATCAATGGCATAGTAAAACTAACAATATTTCTTGTGGGCTTTGAAATGTTGCAGTTGGACAAACCATAATGTTATTGAGTGTCTTTTATAACAAATGTTTATTTATATTTGTCGGAAAACAAAAATGCATTAAGTTTATGTACTCAAAAAGAAAAAGCGTATCGAAAAAATTAAGATTCGATTAAGTTGTAAGCAGAATTTCTTTATGTTGTTTTTGATGAATGACACATTTTCGTTGGGCACAAAATGAATTTACAGTGGGCGTGTTTTTTCATGCTGGGTAGCATCAAAAATTTGATATAGTTTTAAAAACTCGACCTGATTGCTTAACCTACAAGGCTTTCTATATGGAGTCGAATTAATAAGCTGTAAAATCGCATGGATTAACTAATGACTGCAGAGTTGAGTGACAATCTGAGAATTAATTCCTGTCTAATTTTAACATGGCTGGTCTTAAAAATAAATACAAAATTGAGAACATTGTATATTATAATCTAAAACTAATCGTGTGTTAAAATTAATACGCATTCAGTGGCTGGCTGACAAAGCATAACAAATCATGGGAAGGCGCGCGAAGTGGCAAGCTGCAAAAGTCAAAGCGCCAACAGATCTTGGCCAAGTTAATCGTGAGCGATGACTGTGACTCTCCGAGTGTGTTTTGTCTGCTGCTCATTGAAACGTGATTTTGGCTTGCGATTGGCCATTTATTGTTGTTGCTGTTGTCATTTTTTTTTTTTTTTTATTTATTTGGTTGGCCGTCAACATTTAAGTCTTTTAACATTATGTATCAGCCAGTTGTAATCCCCCCAGCAGCGCTGTCGTCATCAGTTGCTTTTATTAATTCGCTTTCAATTAATTACGCTACAAATTGTCAACAAAACGCAAACAACAACAACAACAACAACATCGCTGTCCCCAATGGTTATAACCAATGCAAATCTCCAAAGGCCACAGAAAACAGGCTGACATTGGGGCAACGAAAAAGGATACGGATGTTGCGGATACAACTGTGTGTGCATTATCCATTGGCCCGGCAAATGTCTGCTGGCGGCATTAACTCATCAGCACTGGCAGCAACAGTGCCAACAAACGAGCCGAACTAATATTGATTTGAAGCTTTCAAATATACTGCCAATTATAATTGTTGCATGGGAACATCAAAATGAGCTGATTGTAGCTGCTGGCTGGCTTGCTGGCTGCTCGGATCTGACCCAGTGATGAGTGAATAAATGCGTATGCAAACTGACAGGCGGCAATAATTTCAGCAACTTGTCAATGCTGATGCTCATCAGAGTGGCATCTCTCTTCCTCATTTTTTTGTGGGCATTCTGTGGCAGCGGCGTCCCCGAAACAAAAAGTTGACAAAACGCCAAACGTTAAACGCCAACGCCAAATGCTGGCCGACATATAGTATAGACTGTATGCGTGTCTGCTTTATAAATAAAGTAGCTGAAATACAAAATAAAAAAGAGGTAAGTGCCACAGGTGAGTTAGTCACCTGAGGCTGAAGGCGTTGCAAATTGGGTTATCTGTGGCACGCCCCATAAATTATTAAGTAAAATAAACACAACAAATATAGTTTTATCAGTCTGTTAGACTAGGCAAACAGGTATGATGAGTTGCTTAGAATAAATATTGCAGTTTTCAGGATATATGTATATGATAAAGATTATATTTATCTGTAGTACTTGGTTTAACCTATTTATTCTTTTATTGAATATGATTTAATATATTAATTTTTTTTATTTTTGGCTTTTAACGATTCTTCAGAAGCGAACTTAGTGTTGTCAGAACTGTCAGATGATAAATGACAGGCGATACGCTTTAAAAGGCTTTGAATAGTTGACAAATTGTTGGCTCTTTGATCTGGCCAAGTTTGCAATTCATTTGCAGTTACGCACATTAAAATGCAATCAAATCAAAACAACAAACAAACAAAAAACACAAAATGAAAAATGAAATATGAAGAAATAAGTGTTAAGAGGGCTATTAAGTTATGACAGCATCTATTTTTATACACAACTGAAGTCAGGTATTTAAAGATCATCAAGTTGCGAGTTGAGAGCTAAGAGCGTCGCGTCGGCGGTTTGTTTGTCACATCACGAATGTCGCCTTGGGTTTCAGCCTGTAATTGCAAATAATCAGCGTCAATTGGCGTGGCCAAAATGTTGTGGCGCTAGCTGGCAGCCAGCTCGAGGTTCACGGAAAGAAACAAAACGAGAGAGAAAAGACGGACACAAAAGTATAAAGTGGCCTACGCACGGTCCAAACAGACACCTACCCAGAGCAATAAAAACGCGTTTCAATTTCAAATTGATTGCCATTCGCCTATTATTATTATTTGTTGTTTTTGCTGGTATTTTTATTGTTATTTCGCTTTTAATGATTGTTGTTGCTGTTGCTATTATTAAATTCGCTAGCTGGGCGCTAAATACTCGTGCGAATTTTTTTGTTTCTGGAGGCCAACAACGTTTTGCTTTTTTTTTTTTGGGGCTCTGTGTTTGCTAGGCGCCACCCCCACAAAAGCGCACGTTTTTCTATTTGTTTTTCTTGCTTTCTAGCCCAAAAACTGAATATGGCCATTGGCGAGGTAAGAAACTGAACTTAAGACGCAGGCGTAGCCCCTCTCATTAGATAAACAAGCAAGCGTTCGTGAGTTTTGGGTCAACGAGCAAGATTTTGAGTATATATAAATACCTCGATGGTAATAATTGAGTAGCGTGGTTAGCGTGTTTTAAAGTTTTTAATAACATTGGAAGGTATCAAAAATCACACCTTTAAAATATTTTGTTTTTTCGCATAGCATATTATTAACAGTTATTATCTAACCTTTTATTTAAACAGACTAGCATATATTATACACTTCCTGCTTTTATTTTAAGTAAGTTTCAATAAATTGTGAGCCAAAGATTTCCATTTGTTTGCGGGCTTTTTCGTAAACTTTAAACTGGAAACAATAACAGATTTGGCAGTTAAGTCTTATTGAACTTTTTCCATTTGATGAAGCTTTCTTTTCATACTCTTCATTCTCAGTTTCCTTGGTTTTTTCCACTCACAATATCCTTAGTTCTTGCCAGTTTGCTTTGTATATTTATTGAGTTTGGCTTTGTTTTTTTTTTTTTTTTTGTGGCTTTTTTTTGTGTCGCGACCAATTGGCTACCTTGGCTACCTTGGCTACAAAGTGCGTTGCGCTTTCCCACAAGTCGAGAAACATTTGAAATGAATCAAAGTTGCCGTTGTTGTTGCTGTTGTTATGTGTATTGGCCAGTTCTTATTGCCTTGTAGTTACATATACGACGAGTGGTAGTAGTACACTCGTAGTCAATGTTTGTTTTGAGTTGTGAGCTGTACCCTTTCCTAATATGGGCAGGCCGCCATCACACACTTGTTGTAAGCGAGATTGTGTGTGCCAGCAGGCTTCAAGCTGCAAGCTAGTGCTCGCTTGTGCAACATATCCAATTGGAAATGAAAAACTCTGACCTACTAATCACCGAGCCAAAAAGCCAATAAGAGTCAACAACAGCAGCAGCAGCAAGTGCCACAAAGCAGACAACCAGCACAACAACAACACAAACGACAACATCGTTGACGACAGGCCCAAGAAATCAAAAGATGGACAATAACTTTAAACCAGTTTTGTTTCGTCGAGCCTTGTTGCAAGTTGGCCTAACGCTTTTTCGCTTGTACTGAGAACTGTTTGCAGCACACAAATTTGTTTTGAATTTGATTATACTATGAAGTTATATTGGGCGCACAGGTTGCCCCAATGAGACAGAGAGACACTGAGACAGAGAGACAAGAGCCAGCCCCAATTGACATTTTATGCCGTATTAAACGACAACTTGTACATGAGGACAGTTAGACAGACAGACAGACAGACAGACAGAAGACAGACAGACTGAGGCCAATCGCAAATTGCGGCGTTTCACAAAAATTATTATGTTAAATTTAACTGGAAATAGCACACAAGGACATTTGCGCATGCGCCCCCAGACGGCGCCAACTCGTCGAACGACGGCGTCGCCGATTGTTGGCTAAATTGGTGATGACGACGACTGGAGAGTGGCTAAAGAAACTGGGGGGGAGTTGTGGCAACGAAGTCGAAGTCGCAGAGATTATCGTTTTGGAGTTTTTGTTTTTGCTTATTTGTGTTTTGGCATAAATTTCAATTGCTCGCATTTAACAACAATTTAAAGCAAATTAAATTTTCGTGCAGCCGACAATGATTGGCTGCTGATAGGCGTGTGTGTGTGCCTGTGTGTGTGTGTGTATATTGCCAGCTAGGCGGTCGCCAATTGGAGCGCCATCTATTGGCGGTTGGCGGCATTGCCATGTGCATATAAAGTAATTTTCTGCTACATTAGGTTTGAGTTTACCGAGATGGCAAATCGGCCTAGTAAAACAGGCAAATGCCACAGAAGACGACTATCGAATACGCTGCATTAAGTTAAAATTGTGTAGGAGTTGGAGTGTGATATATTAGGCACATGTATACATAAACAATTTGATAGATTAACGATTAAGCAAGCCCATTTTTGTAATTTTCGGTGAGACATAATCATTAAAGTTTATTTGATTAACAGTTTAAGTTGACTTGACCATAGTTGAATTATTGCTAGTCTAATTTCTCCAAAAGACATGATTCCAAGAAATACTTTAAGCAGGGAGCTTCAGAACCAACGAAATATTAAGGTGAAAAGCATGACAGATAAATCAAAGAGTTCTCCCAACGGCAAGATTTGCCCTTCCTATGTTACAACTGTGAAATATTTATTTAAGAATAAACTCTTATGCCCCTAAGCCTCGCACACACATTTTAATTAATTTTCTTTAATCTCCATTTCCTAGACACATTTTAATTAATGTGAGTAGCTTTTGGGGAAAACAGCCCCAACATTAAAGCTAAGACAATAGCTCATATAAGTCGCCATAAATAAGCTTCCTCTCACATTCATAGCCAACCTGAACTGTTACCAGTTGCATGCCCAATCAGTTATGCCTTTGTTTGTATAGCGCAACAATTAAAAGAAATTATTATAGATTTGTTTGAAGCAGTGACTGCTACTGCTGCTGCTACTGCTGCTTCTGTTGTGTTCGTTGGCTTCTTGGCTTCGTTGTGCTCTGCCATTTGCCAAGTAAGTCGCCCACCAGACCAGACCATGGCAATCCGGCAACCCACATCAAATGCTCCACTTAGACGCGCTCCATTGTTTCCGCATTCGATTAAAAATGATAAATGCCTCGCTGCGCTCAAGTGAAAACAAAACAAAACCAAAAAAAAAAATAACCAAAAGAAGCTAAAGACGAAGAGTCACTGACTCTGGGCCCAGTTGGCTTAGCCTGCTTCTTGACCATTTTTAATGTCTCGTTTATGGCTGCTGATAAGTAAAGAGCATTTCTTTTCCTTCATTTCTTTCCCATGCTTCGATCTTTGGGCGTAATTATTTGATTAATTTTATTGCTTGCTTGTGTGTGTGTGTTTTTCTTTCTGAAGTGCCTTTCGGCGCTGCCGGTTAAATATATCGTTTATGCTTTTATTAAATTGCACGCATTAATTAACTGCCAGGCAATTTTCGGCACAAGCACTGCCGCCCTGCTCCCTCTCATTTCTATTAATTGCTTACAGCGTTCGAAATTAGTGTTTTCACATGATTATTGCAATTATTGATTATGCGAAGCATTTGCTTGCCATAAATTTCACTGCCGCATGAATGCTCGCCAAACTGAGCCACTTATTAGGCCAAAAACATTTGCGATTGCTGGCATTTATCTGCTACTAGCTAAATTCTAGCATTTAGGCTAAAACCACAAATACATTTTGGCCAAATATTTAATATTGTCATCGCCCAACATCAACTAAATTTAACTTGTAGTGCATATTTATTTATTTAAAATCAATTTATGCAAACAATTAATATAATACACCAAAATCAATCAGTATTAATTAAAGTGCTTTATCTGTGATATATTCTCAACAGTTCTTAAAGTGCACAATAAGCTTTAAATTTATCTGAAGTGCACTTTAAAGACTCGTTTTAAGCATCTTTACGTTTTGATTTATAATTAAGCCATAACCTCAATTACTTTATAAACACTTTGTCATTAATTTCTCAACTCGTTTCAAGTGTTTATCATCTGCTTAAAAAGTTGGCGTCCGAATTGCTGTTTGGCTCTGGACTGCACAATTTTTCTTCATCGCAACTAATTTGCCACACTTGCAGGCAACACAAAAAAATGACTTCATTTTGCAAGGAAGCTGTTGTTATTGTTGCAGCTTGCAGCTTGCGGCGTTGGCGGCTTTAGTTCATTTGTAGGCGCAGTTGGACAGCACACACAGTACGTCCAACTAATAAACATAAAGAGTAAACAAGTCCATATTGGGTTATGTCGGTCAGCGGCAGTAAGTATTAAGTATTGCCAGCAGTGCCATCATTGTATTGCTTTATTTATTTTAAGTTCGTTTTTTTTTGTCGATTCCTTCGCTTTTTTTTTTGTCATGCATTTTTCATGGGTCCATCTCCTCTTGGCTGGGCATTGCAAATTGACAAACCGTTATGCACGCGCTGGCGCACTGGGAGAAAGTGCCTTTGGCTCAACTCAACTCAAAAAAAAAAAAAAAAAAAAAAGAGAGGGCCTCAGGTGAACTGTTTGCTGCAATTGCAATGCGTTGGCGTTGCCATTTATTGTGAAATATTAAAATTATACAAGCAGTTCCTTAACAAGCGAAGAAGTAAACGAAGACGACGACGATCGCGGCGAGAAAATGAGCAATGCGACAGTTTGTATCTGCATTTTATGCAGAAAAAAGCAGCATTGGTAAATCCCAACAGCAGCTCCCAGTTCGCAGTTTTCAGTCCCACTGCGGTTATCGCCATGACAGCTGTCAATCAGTTGCTTTTGGACAAAAAACTGAAGAATATAAATTCGAGAGTTACGAGAAAGTTGGCAACTTTAATTGTGCCGGCCGTTCAATTAGCGGTACAAGTGATTTTATAGCGCCCGGCTACCAATTCATTAAATTTACAGACCTTCTTAAATCAAGTGCACGTTACTGGCCAAAACTGGGTGTTGGCCAAAACATTAACAGCCATATAAGGCAGTTCTGCAATCATATGAGGGCACATTTGGACAATTACTTTATTTACGTTGATTTATTTAGTACACTAGTTAACTGCACTCTCTGAAACCTCCTTCGAATTGTTAATTGCAGATTGTTGTTTTTTGTGGCGTCTTCTGCTTTATCTGTAGTTGCAGTTTTCTGTTTTTTGGCACTGCCCAAAAAATTAAGATAAAAAGAGACAGTTTTTTAACACTGGCATCGATAAAGTGGGCGAGACCTTGTTGCCTTGTCTGCCTGTCCTGCCAAACTCATTAAAATGAATCCTTTTAATGGCCAAAAGTTTGCCGCTGCTGCTGCCATAATCAGTTAAATTAAGGCCGTGCCAGCTGAAGGCAGAAAGCTGTTCGTTGCCAATGTCGTTAGCATTCGGCCACAACATTATAGACAAAGCTATAAACAGCGAAGTTGCAGCTAGTTTTAAAAATTTGTTTTTGGTAGTTTGTATCTCAGAGATTTGTTATGACCTTCAACTTGCATTCTAAAATACATCGCCTTTTTTATATTGAAAAAAAATTAGTTAAGTTAAAGTGGGTTACATGATTTATTACTTGTAGTTATCTGTTGAATGATATATTTTGTCCGTTCAATTGCTTAAGCTAAATAATGTTAAGAACTAAATGCTTAATTCATTAATCATAATTTACTTCAGACAACTAAATTATGAGTAGTTTTAATGCTTTAAATCCTGACAACTGAATTATGATTCGTTTTAATGCTTTAACACAACATTTACAAGAGGAATTACGTTGTGAAAAAGAAAGCTTTTTTCCACACACACACACACACACACTCTAATGCAGTTTCCAGATGGTAGCTTGGAGTTATGTGGTTGGATTTAATATTGGCAACAAGTACTCCAAAGGAGCTGCTTAAAGGCGACAACTTGTGTGTCATACACAACGAAACTAACAACTTACTTAAGTCAACAAACTAGCTGCTGAGAACACACCAACAAACACACACACTCGCACACACACTCGCACACGCATACCAGACAATGTCATGTCACACTGTAAAGAGGCTCAAAGCAACAGCAGCTGAGCGACATAAACGTGCAGTTACAAGATGGGAGGGGAGGAATAAGGGGTGACATTTCTGACTGCTTCTTTTGCCAATGTAGGGGAACCCCATTCCCCCCGTCAACCCTCCACCATCTCTTAGTACGTGGCCAAGCTGCACTCCGTCGCACTAATTACGAAAACTCAGCACGTTTTGCCATGACTCTGTGTGTGTGTGTGTGTGTGGTGGGTGATCGCCTGGCTGCTGCTGGCTGAGTGGTTAAATGCTGCAGTAATAGTGGCAACATGCAACAGCGACTGTTGGTTCGTTGCCTCTCGTTCGTTCGTTGGCGGTGGCACAAAAGTTAAAACATTGCGGCAGCAATAAAAACAGCATTTCGCATCAGCTTTAGCTTTAGTTTTGGCTTTTTAGCCCCGCAGGACACTCAGCTGGGGGTGGTGGCCATGGCTTTGGCTAACTGTATTATGGAATGCCTAGGAGGCATTCGCATCCGGCACACACAGAGGCCTGCCACAGTTTCACCAAAGTCAATGTCTGAGGTTGGCATCAACCGCCGTCCAGCGGCAGCATCAGCAACGTAATGAGAAAATGCATCAATGGCACAAAATTGTTTGGCTTTGTGGCTAACAGCGGTGGGGAGGAGAGGTGCGGGTGGTGGTGCAACAAGGACTTCATAATACTTACAACAAGTGCAGCATGTGTAAAAAAAGAGCAGCTAAACTAAAGTGAAACAAGAAAGAGATTCTTTGTAAAGAGTAATGTGATCTATTTACTAATAAACTATGTCAGTTTATCTAAGATTAATATTAATTATTTTCTAGCGAAAAAGAAAACCAAGCACAAAGTGAATGAAGAAGAACCTAACTAAGAAAGTAAGGACAAAGACACAAAGAAACAATCTAACAGAAGAGAAGAAAAAAAAAAACTAATTGGGAGGTTACGTAAGAAATTCTAATTAAAGTGTAAATTAAAGCGAGAAGCTACTTAAGAAGTTCATCATGAAGCTAATACGAGAATAAACCAATAAACGTAAAGCTAGATGGCAGAGAAACAAAACGAGAAAGAAGTGAGAAGAGTTCATTAATAGGCGAAATTGAAATCAAAACTAAGCACATTGATTTAAATTAGACTTCAAACATTTACCTAATCTTCTTGCTCGTTTTAATCATTACTTTGTCTCTATCGACTTCTTAGACATCGGTTTTAATTCTCAATATTTAGCTTCTGTGTAAAATTACTCAATTAAACACAACTCTTTACTATAAGAATTCCCAGTAGCAGCTTTAAGTGGCAGGAGAACTCAACTGTTCATTTACTTAAATTATAGATGAGTTTCCTTTGGTATTGTTCAACATTTGCCTTGCTTCTTAGCTTGGCTCCATTGATTGTCCTTCAGGTGGTGCCCATTTGCTTGTGGCAGAATGGCAAATTCACAGTTAACTGTCATGCAATCCTTTGCAAGGGCTCTCCATACCATGGCAAGCATTTGATTTGCAACTAACGACACGAAGTTTCTCTTTATATACATATGTATGTATATGTAGTATAGTAAACGCCAACTACATATTTGCAATCTTTACGTCGACTACATGGCTATAAAAATAAATTACACAAAGCTTAAAACTTATGTGCATCAGGAAGAAAAATGGCTTATGGACGCGCTACGGAACAAAAAACGAATGGAATCGAAATAGCGGCACTTTAAGAGGGGTTAGGGAGGGGATTAGGAGGGTAGGGGGTAGGCGAGGCGACCAAATGACCAATCGACCTGACCCCCAAATGGTCACGTTGATGAACGTTATGGCTCTACTAGTTGTTCTTGTTGGCGTACAATCGAAGCGATCCAAAGAAAAAAAAAATGCTACACACATACATAGGGAGAGAAGTCCATGGAGGAAGGAGTAAAGGTGCCAGCTAACAGCTAACAGCTAACGGTTAAGGTAAAGCTTTAAGCCGACAATGAAGACATTAACATGACCAACGACAACGCCGTCATCGTCGTCGTCGTCGTCGACAAAACTCTATGCCATGGCTCATCACATTAATCTTCTTAATACGCCCATCAATAATTCAAAGCCAAGGCATGACCAGAACCGAACCGAGCTGAACCGTACCAAACCGTAACATACCGAACCAAGCAGACCCCAAACAGAGTCGAAAGCTGTTGAAGTTGCCTCTGCGTCCACATTGTTGTCCGATGTTTGGACACGCAACCATTTACCGTATATTGAACGTTGGCCAAGTGTTGAGTGAATTATGACGCACACTGTTCAGCTCGGCTTCAGTTCGAGTGGCCACCTTCAAGTTGCAGCAAGAGAGCGGGAGAGGGAGAGGGAGGGAGGTGAACTGTTTGTCGTACATCAAAATCAAACTATAACATACAAATATTGGACTCACCCGCATGCCACTTCAAATGCCAACCGACAATGAAACTTTATGGCTCGTTAGCATTTGATTTATGCGCAGCTGCCGAAAAAAAAACTATCGAGTACGCAGTGCTAGCACAACAAGGAGATACCCTGTATTATCTCACAACACAAGTATTCATAAAACTCATTGAAATCCATCATTCATAATATATAAGGATATATAGAATAGTTGAATGCTTTGATGCTAGTGTATATACCCTCCTCGCACTTTCGCTGGGTATTAAGAGTTGTGAAAATGATTTCATATCTCGTTGGCTTTGAGCCGCTTCTTGCAGTCTCCGAGTGAATGCTTCTGAATGTAATTGTATTTGAATGACATATGCATGACCAATGCATTGGTGGCAGCAGCGAGAAGAGAGTTGAGATTTGCGGACGCACATGTCCATTGTCCAATGTGGCAGTGACAGGCTAGCGGGCTCAAGAGGCGCCTGCCTCGTACCACACACTCCACAAACTGCTCCTCGCGGCCTGTCCATTGTTTTGCCTGGACAATGTGGCGTCCCTGGCTTCAACCTGTGCCATCGTGTACACTTGACAATTTGGTTCCGCTTGTTGGAAATTTCTGGTTCAGATTTCGCCGATTTTCGACGCCTACTTTGGTGCGGAGGCCATGCAAAATATCCTTTTGTTCAAGCGGCAATTGTTGCCTCGCATTGTTGCAGCATTTCGCATGTGTGTCAAGCCTTCGTTTGAGTTTTTTGGCTTGGGTTTTTTCTGGGAAGCCTTATCAATTGTCGCTTAAACGACGCTGATTGTGTCAAAGGTTCACGAAGCCACGTGATAAGCTTTCTATGCTCAACTGGCTATAAAAGAGGCCGGCAGCCGTCCAAATAATTTAGTTTCTACATCTCAAAAGCAGCGACAAAAAGTAAGTGAAAAAAGTGGTTCAAAGACATGAAAAAGTGATAGAGATTGACGAAAGACAAAGAAGTTCGAAAGTTGTATTGATATTGTGTCTTCTAAAGTTCTTTCAATGACTGTTAAGCTGTGCAAATTTTAAATAAGCATAAAACATGCGGTGCCTCAATCAGTTGTTGGATTTAAAATAAAATATATAATTTATTTATTAATATATTAGTATAAATAATCAGCTAGTTTTCAGTTAGCTAGGTCAGCATTTGCATTTATTTAATTCACCTTAATAATCGGAAATTTAATTATTTTGTTTATGTCGTTTTGTTCACTTACTTTAATTTTGTATTTTGGCACCTACACTATGGAAGATTAGATTTAATTTCTAAATATATATTTGTTTGTTTTAACATACCATATTGGTTGGAAGAACGTTTAAGCTAATTTATTTGTTTAACTCATTAACTTTATTTATCTTTTCAGCTAAGTACAACATGAACTTCTCGTGGTTTGGTCTCTTTATCTTCGCCATGATTGCTATCGTCGTCTCGGCCACCAAATGCAACGCCCCCTTTAAGAGTGAGGGCGGCCTTTGCACTGCCCAGCGCACTATCCGAGGCGAATGCCCCGCGGGCTCCACCTATAAGGTTAATGTGAATGCTTGTGTTTATGGAAAGTAAGACATTGAGCTGAAACTTAGTCAAATTAAAAATGTAATTGAAAAATCCATGCAAATGTTGTTTTGATTCCTTGAAACGCTGAATTGCTTTATTTAGCTCACATTCCATTATCAATTTAAGCGACATTAACCCAACGAACAGTTGCTGACCCAATCTGATCTGTTGAAGGTGCAGCTTGTAAGCATCTGTCGCTGCTGCTGATAAGCCGCTAAAATAAAGTCTCTATAAAAGCGGCCATCTAACTGCAGAGCGGCTAATAGTCGCATTTTGCACTAGCTACAGGTGAGAACTGCAAAACTTGCTAAGCATTTTTCTACTTACTTACAACGGGTGATAGAATTTCAGCAAAACTATGAACTGCAATTGTGCTTGGCTTGTGGTGCTGCTGTTGGCGCTGCTCGGTGGTGCTTGGGGTTCCAGCTGCCCCACTGGCTTCAGCTCAGAGAAGAATCTCTGCGTTCAGGAGCGCCCCGTTCATGGCACCTGTCCGCCCGGCTCCAACTATCAGCTGAACATCAACAAGTGTGTGCATGCCTAAGCTTTCTGTATTTTGTATACATGTTGTGCTTATTAAAAGTTTTTTGATTTCCAGTTCAATACAGTTATTCCTGCTCTGCTGGCGAGGCAACAAAAGCAGAAGCGTAGTATATAAAAAATTGTCAGTTATGGGATTTCGAAAAAAAAACAAGCACGTTAACAATTTATAGCAAAAACCTCATGTCGTTGAGCCAATTATTTTGTTGCCCGTGGGCGAATGTTTTTGGCCAAAAGTTCAACAATTGCTGCAAATTAACGAACATGTCACGCGGCGGCTGCTGTTGTTGTTGTTGTTGCTGTTGTTGCTGATCGACAGACATTGGCCATTAGTTTATTACCATGTAATTGACTCAACGCTTGTCAGACAACATTTGATGACGACGACATCAGCTCCTGCGGCTTTAATGTGCTGCATTTAATGACCAGACAGAGACCAACATCAACATCAACATCAACAGCGACACCAGCAACGACACCAAACATCAGCAACACCAACAACACCAACGCCAGCAACAACAACAATCACAGCAGCGTTGACAGCGCATCAAAGTCAAAGCGGTTTGCCTCTCTTTGTCCGTCTGGTGTGATTAGCGTGATTGGCTGCCTCTGCACTCTGCCCTTCCCGCCTTATCAACGTGCAATTGAAACGTGCTTTAACTTACGTAATCGTATGCTTCAGCTTTTGCTAAGTTAAGTTGTGATCGGTTCAGTGGTTCAGCGGCTGCTATAAAATTCATTAAAAACTTTTCCCCTGCCCCTGTTCCCGCCTCCACACTTCATTGGGCCGCACTGGTAAATGCCTAAAAAGTGCCTGCAACATTTAACAGCAATAGCAGTTGTACAAAAAGTTTTTGCAAGTCCAAGCTGTCGACAGGATGTGCAGCAAACCCAATTGCATATGCCAATGTTACAAAAGTTTGCCCCAACAAAATCTCACCCAACTTGCCAGTGTTGACAAGCAAACTTAAAAAGACAATTGAGCTAAAAGAAAAAACGTTCAGCTTTTTCTTGTGTCTTCGTAGCAAGACAACCAATTCGAAATACGTCAAAGAAATTCAACAAAAAACTCAACGAGCTTGAAAGTTCTGGGAATAACGTGACAGTAAATTTTGAAACTTGACTGTTTTTTAAAATGGGATAAAATATCTAATTTTTTTTATAAAAATATATATAAGAAAGTTTTCTTAGATTAATAAGTTTTGTTTTGGTAAATTCCTTAATATATTCGTTTAAAATTTATGAAAACCTTCTTACTTTAACCTGGCACATTTACAAAATAGTTGCTATAATTTTCTAGCCAAAAAAGCAAGCTAAAAATCAGCACAAGGCATTGCTGACACTATAAACTAACATTGCTTGTCACCGGGGGTTGTAAATTTCTATGACTTGCATAAAAATGGTCCCCGAATGCTTCCGCCGCTCGGGGCTTCCTTCTGGCCTAAAAGTTTTCCTTGCAATTCTGGCTGGCAGGCACCCAGTCAGGCAGGCAGGCAGGAAATAAGGAAATGTTTTCAGCAGTGGTATTTGCTGCCTGGCCAGCGACATTTATCAGTCAGTTGTTGCGGCGATGTCCATGGTGGCTTGTTGGACAATTTAAAACTGTCACAAGTGGCTGCCACCACGGCATCGCCTCGTTCTTCTCTTTATCCATGCAGCCGTACAACGTGCAACGTGCAACACGCCTTTGGCAGGCGGCAACTGTCAGTAAAACTGCAGTTGCCTCAATGGCCGCATGTTTTCATGTGCCCTGGCCAAAAGATAGCAGCCCTACCTCCCTGCTTCCTGCTCCCTACAATGCAACTCACGCGTAAATATGACGAACAGAAGCAGTAAAGTTCTGGCCAACTGATAGCCAACACCCAGTCCGACTACTACTACTATGTAGCTCCTGTTGGCCAAAACTTTTACAAGACGTTGTCGCAAGTTTATGGCCCACAATGCTCACCCCGTCCCCGACCCACATTCAGTCTTTCTTTATTCTTGTCTGTTGTTGTTCGTTGCTGGCTGCAACTCAAGAATGTTGCAATGGTGTGCTCTTATCGCACTCGGCTTTGTCCTGCGGCTGCAGGCTGCAACAAACACAAGAAAGAAAAAAATGAAAGTGTGGCCATAATTTCTGGTTGTTCTGTTGTATTTGTTTTGTTGGTGTTGCATTATTTGGGTCCTTCAACATTTCGCTGGGCGTCAAAGTTTATTGATGCTGACGTTGCAGGCCTCTTTGCAATTGCTCAAAAGCACCCTGAAAGCATTCAGCATTTTAATTATGCTTTACATTTTCGTTAATGGGTTTTGCTCCCTTCATAAAAACTCTTAAGACTCTTTGCATAATTACACTATGCTTAAACATTTTAATTGGGGAAATACAACTACAGATTTATTAAGAAAAATAAGACAAATAAAATTAAAAGTAACACAAAAACTATGAAATTATTTATAAATTATTTATGCTCATCAATCAGAAATATTTTATAAATTTAACTTTTTTTTATCTACATACTTGTTTTTTTTTAAACCAAATTCCTGCATCCCTGGCTTCTCTGCCCAACAGAGACATGTTTGTCTGCCTGTTTTGGGCGTGCATTCAACATTTTCAAAAACTAAAAACAAGATGGCGGTTTGTCTCTGCATTCATGTGCGTGTAAGTATGTGTGCTTCTTTGTGTGTGCCTTTGTGTGTGTGTGTTTGCTTTTGCCCCACAGGCACAAAAACTTTAATTTGAGTTATTTGCAAAAGTAGTAGTTGAAATTATATAATAATTTTAACGCTAGAGCACAAAAACAAAAACTTCAACAGTGAGATAAGTTGAGCAAGACCAAGGGGAAATTTCATGTGTCTACTTTACTCTCTCTCCGTCTCCGTCGCTGTCGCTGACGCTGCCGCTGTCTCTGTCTCACATTTTCATTTTGCGACTGCCTGTCTCGCCCATCTATCGTAAATGCTTTTAATGTGATATGCAATGGGCGAAACTGTGGCAAAACTTCGCTCAAAAACGACAGCTAAATCCGGAGCGAACATGTGTTCCATGAATGCAAAAACGATGTATCTTAATCTGTGTGAGTGTGTGTGTGTGTGTGTGTGAAAGTGTATGTGTATGTGTGCGTTTGAAAGTTTTGGCTGCCAACATTTTTGCTCGTCGCGACACTTTCAGCAAAATGGACGCTTTGTTAGTGACTGCTGATGAATATTGAATTATTAAGCACAACCTGAACGCTGAGTGGAAAATATTAAAATTTAAGCCACTTGTGCGCTGTGTTTTAATCAGCATTTTGGTAACATCCAGGTGAAAAGTACTTGTGTTTAAGGTTAACTGAAGTGAAGTGGGTTAAATGTGCTTTGAGGTTGGTAACTTCCTCCTTTTGAATATAGGGGATGAGTGGTATTACACAATTTCATATCGAGAAGGTATTGCATAACCGTAAGCTAACATTCTTATACTCATTTTATTTTCTTTCATTACAGCTTTCTTACAGCTAAACATTCTCTCAAGCAGGTCTGCAATCCAAATGGCCAAGCAATTATGTAACTCTGTAAGTGGTTGACGTCAACGTTAACGCAATTTGGCAACGTTGTTTTATAGTCCTTAGCCACTTGAAGTTTTTACGCCTTAGCCAGCCCCAAGGTTATCGCGACACAAACTGCGACAATGCACCTTTTGGCCCTTCTAAGTGTTTGTGTGTGTGTGTGTGTGTAAAGAGGGTGATTGTCTATGTGTGTATGTTCTACCTTAATCTAGCAAATCAGCAGCTGCTACCTTTTAATTGCATTGCTGCTATTTCATTATTTCTTCAGTTTCTGCTGCACTTCAAAATTTGTTGTTGCTGTTGCCCCTTGCCCTGAGTCCTGCTTCCTTCGCCTGCTCCTTGCTACTTGCCTTTTTCTGCACACTTTTATAGAAACTTATTTTGGCTTAAGTTTTATCTTTATTTCTTGCTCTGCGGATTAAAAGCAAATGGCATAAAAAGAAGACGAAGAAGAAAACATGTGCAACGGGGCAAACAGCGGAGCGCAAAATGAAAAAGGCAAAACTTTTTATTTGCTGTGACAAATTTTGAGCAGATAAAACTCAAAAACTTGTGCACGGGTTTTGTGGGCAACATAAATTCGGCATGCAGACCAAACTAAGCTCCTTGCCACCCCAAACAACCAATGAACCCCCCGCCACCCACCCCCTTCCCAAACGCTAACTGCAATTTCTTGTCAGAAGAAACGTGTACAGTTGAAGGCAGAAGAGAAGAGGCAAAGCTAAATAAGGAAATTTTTGGCAGAACTAATGCGGCGCATTAGTCAAATGTCAAAATTATTTGTGGAAGAAAACAATTTCCAAAGAAGTTAAACTTAAGAAATTACACTAGACAACAGGAGGTTACGTTTTTTTCACCTGGGAAGAATTCTTTAAAAACTGCCTAAGGTGAAGAACGGAATGAATGGTATTCAGAATTAAAAAAAAATTGTTCTTACTTTGTTGGACAGTGTTATTGTCAAACTTTGAATTATATTTGAAAGCGAAGTTGGCTGAGCGGATCACGCCTAGAATATGACTTTGACTTTGCGTGCGTTTTGGCTCATTTGCTGGCATTTTGCATACGCCCCTTTGCACACAGTGCTGCTGCTAATATTGATGGCTGATATACAAGCGACCGGAAGTTGCTAAGGAATCGTTACAATGATGTCCAATTGGTCAACAGACAGCAGCAGACTTTGAAGCACACGATGTGTGGCAAGAGCTATGAGCCGTTGCCTGGTTTGTTGGTTTTGTCATTTGGCTAATTGTGCCCGTAGGCCACGTTTTTTGACGTGGCGTCCAACATAAATTTGTTCCAATTAATTAAAGCCGCAGAAATAGAAACATCACAAACGCAACACATTGAGCGCCCTCTGGCGGCCACTTCGTTTTTCTTTTGTCGATTTTGATTTATATAACACTAATTGATTTATTGACAGATTCTGCTGGCCAATTGCAACGAGTTTGTCGCTTCGCGTTGTCGGCCATTTATGGCGCCTGGGACAAGGCTTTTGATTTCTCTCGCACCTTATTTGATTAACGTTCGATTCTCACAAATTTATGAAACTTCATTAAAAAGCGCAAAATACGCGGCCCACGTTGTCAATAATGCTGCTGCCCCCGCCGCCACCGCCTGCCGCTGCTGCTGTTGCACGTGCAGCATGCGAAAAATGTTAATAAAGTATTTTTCCAGCACCTGTTCGGCTGCCCGGGTGCCTTCTGCCTGGTGCCTTCTGCCTTGTGCCTTGTGCCTGGCCATGTCGCCATCTTCATCATCGCTGCCATTTTTTATTGTAAATTGAATTTATTTGCTGTGGGTGTCTGTCTGCCTTTGTGTCTGTCTCAGTGTATGTGTTCATGAATATGCGAGCTTTATGCGCAGCTTGCCCCACAATTTTTTGGCCTCTGTTTCGTTTCGTTTTCGGCGTACGTGCAGACTTTTCTTTTATTCATATTTTAATTTTCAACATTTTCACGCACCGCCTGATGTAAAAGTCAAATTACATCTGAACTTCTTTTGTGCGCATATTTCTTAATTGATACAAGAATCACGAGAAAAATACATATATATACATACATATATTGTATTTCATTCTTTGTTTGTTTTGCTTAAATATGCCTCATCAGCTTTTGGTTATTATGCAGACCCCACCCCATTTCGGGGTGATGTGATGCAACTGCGGCAGCTGTCGAAAATATTTGATTTTAAGCCAAATTTACATTACGAAATGCCAGTTAACATTATTTAAATTGCAAATATCTCATTGAATTTGTCGTATAGCTGCGCGACTATAATTTATTTTATTTTTTGGCTACTGCTGCTACCAACAAAATGCATAAAATTGCAACATGTTGTGGCGTGGTTTCTTGGCCTGTCAACATGCTTTGCCTATGCAGCGTCTGAGCGTCTTGTCAGCCATAGAAAAAATACATTTTCGCACACAAGAAAAAGTTTTTTGTCAGCAGCATTTGTCAGAAATGTCGTGCGATTGTCAGCCAAACGCTGCTACTGGTGAGGTCTTCCCTCCCGACAGCTGCATCTCAACTCAGGCTCTGGCTTTGGGTCTTTGGGATATGAGATCTGCCAGTTATTAAAGCCCATCTATCTGCTGCTGCGCCCCACTTTCGACGCACGTTGCACAATTTGTTTACACACACACAAAACAGTTAAAGTTAAAAAATAAACGTTGAAAAATCATTGGCATATTTGCATAAAGGAAAAGTAAACGAATGTACCGAGTGACAGACAAACGAGCCTACACCTGACCAAACAAAACCTTCCCTCCCCAACCACCAACTCCCAAAACAACAGCAACAATAACAAACTGACTGAGTGACTGGCCGCTGGACTATGACACGCCTGTCGCCTAGCCTAGTCAATAGCCACAGTTATTTTTTGTTTTCTATTATGTTTTTTGTTTTATTTCTCAAGCAAACAACAAACATTTGGCTGGCAGGCAGTCGTTTGGGCGAAACGATTTTTCCTAAACGTTTTCGAATTGACATTTTGACATTTTTGCAGTTGTGTGCCGCCAGTGACTGAGCTGGAGCCGATGCTGGTCCTGATGCTGATGCTGGTGCTGGTGCTCTGGTGCCTGGCCAGGAAGCTGCTGTGGTGACAGCTGACCAAGCGCGTTGATGGAATGGCAGCAGCTGTTAGCCAGAAATTATTATTTACATACATGCAACATCAGTCAGGCATATTAAAAACGATTTAAAAAAGTGGAGCATATTCCACAATGCAATTTTATGTATAGTTAAGAATGAGAATAAATGAGATTTAAATGCAAAGATTGTACAATAAAGTGTTTAAATCTATTCAGCATCTTTGTCCCTTAAAGCTGATGTTGAAAAGTTTCCAGCAGCTGCCAATTCTTAATAGCTATTAAATGCAAGTTAAATATAGGATAATGACTTTGACATTAATGTCCACTTTTAAAACAAAACAACAACAACTAGGTACAGTAAAAGCCTTAAAGTTCTACTCTTGTTGCTTATTATGCCAAGCGGAAGCAAAAAACAAAACTTTGGCTAGGGCAACAGCTGAACTGAGTTTTAGTTTTTTGTTTCGCTTGCCATTTGCTATTGTCCAAATTAGCATTTTAAACACCTCTTACTTTGGGCAAATGATATGGCAAATGGAAAGCGAAGCTGCTGGCTTCATTTTGCAGCAGCTTTAAGCCAAGTTCTACTACTGCTGTTGGCAGTTTCCCAGGCAGGTAACTTGGACGACGCGTGTGTGGCCTTTTATGGCTGTTGGCAGCAAGTTTCAACGTTTTTTGGCTATCAGCAGACAACCAAATCGAACTTATGTCTGCTTGTGTGTTTGTGGCTGTGTGTGTGTGTGTGTTTGTGGCTGGAGTCAGTTTTTGGCTACCTCACTTATATGGTCAGCCGAAACTTTCAATTAACACAAAGCGCATCCTCAGCTGCTGCAATACGTTTTCACGCTCCATGTCCAAGTTTGGCTCCGGCAGTCGACAGTTGGCCAATGCATTTTGGCCAACAACATTAATTGGTGGACGTGGTCTGGGGGGGTGGGGAACTGGGTCTGGGACTGACAGGATTTGCGGTTAGAGCGTTTATTAACACCAAATTAATCAACAAGCGTTTGACAGCTGAGTGATTTGTGCCGTCGCTAAAATCTAAAACTTTGGCGCCACTGTCCAGCCGGAAACTTTCGATTACAAATGTCCACAGTTACAAGGGGCGTGGCCACTTGACGCCCACTTGTCGCTCGATTTGTTTGCAGTGCAGCTAGCCAGCTCGTTAACCAGGTCGCGGCAACAACGGCTCGGCAACTTTAGCTTTGATCTACACTTTGTGCAACTTGGTCTTTAAAGTTTAAACGCGTGCCGCCAGCCAAGCTGTGGGCTTGATCATTCCACTGGAATTGGGGCTGTTTTGTGTTTGCCACATTAGCAGGCGGCACGCCCATAAATCTTCAACGGCAAATTGAAAGCTCGTCTGACTGATAGAGTAGTGGAGATGGTGGTGCTGTGGTGCAAAAGGAAGGCTACGTACAGAACGCTGCATATCATTAAAAAGCGTTGCTATAATTTGGCTTTAATTGGCTTGACGCGTTGCGTGCTTCTTGTTGCTCAGTGGGCTGTGTGTGCCACATATTAAGCAAACATGAGCATAATGGCAATTTACACTCTCCCACAAACACACAAACAACACACACACACACACACACACCTACAAGAGCTACGCAATTAACATGACATGCTGCTCACGTTGGCCTGATTGGGCCACAGCGATTGGATTAACCACAGAACACAGTTATTGCACAGACAGACAGACAAACAGGCAGGTGAAAACAAGTAAGAAAGTGATATACATTATACGACTATCGGATGCCCTATAATGATAAAGCTTAGTACGGTAGTGGTGGATAGCAGAAAATATAAACTGATGATGTTGTATACTTAATATTCATGGTGAACATTTATTATGTGTTAATGCTTTAAATTACCATAGCTGCCTCTGATACCCTTACCAATGTGCGGCAAATGATTAAAATTGTGCGTGTGTTTTACGCAGCAGCAGCACCGGGGGCAGCAGTGCGAAGGCGCAATTTGGAGTGCAAGTTGTCCATAACTTAGTCAGTGCTTTAATTTTAATTATTGCTCGCCTCAGCCTCAGCCTCACCCAGTCCTCCCAATGGGGGCCAAGTGGGTCTGACTAATTTGCTAGCAACATGACACTGACGCCAGAGTCACAGCCCAGAGCACTGAGTCAAGCTACACACACACTCGCACACACACGCACACACACTTACTTGGAGCAAGAATGAAGCGACTGATTAAGTTGAATAGTTGGCCGGGCTTTACATGCTCATAGCCATTCGGATTGGCTCGACTCGGCTTGCCTTTTGGCATGCGTTTGCGTTAATTAAGCTGCAGTGCAACAGCAGCAGCAGTGCCACTGACTGCGTGTTGGCCATGTGGCCTGGCTTGGTAATCTCCGCGGATTAATGCGACACTTTGCAGTTAACAGAAGTCGTGTTGTGCTGCCGCTGCCGCTGATGCTGCAAGCTACTCTTTGCACTTTTGCACGCTTGTTAACAATATTTCGAGTTGTTGAACGGCTGACGCGAGGCATCGAACATGCGGCCTGCGGCCAAGTGGCCGGCCATCGATGCCACAGTGGAGCAGTTGAGCAAACGAATTGAACTGAAATGCTGTTAAATGGATACATGTATTTGTATATGTATATTAATTATATGTACATGTCGCTTATAAACTGGCGACACTTGCTTGTCATTAAGGAGAAGGAGGAGGCGCTCTCACAGTTCATACGCATCGATAATCAATTTTTCATTTGCGGCTGTGCCTTCAATAGAGCCAGGTATATATTTCCCAATGCTTGCCAAACTGTTTGCCTGTCAAAAAGTGTAAAATATAAGTAACTTGTTGAAAAATGATTAAATAATCTTACCTTGGCACGCTTGATTATCTCATTTTGAGCAGTCTGCGAATTGTCCTTCTTGCCACCCCAGGATCGTAATGCTGAGACCTGCATGGCGCGTCCAAAGGAGAAGGTCAGCGCCCAGGGCTTGCACAGTGGCACATTGTTGACGGCATTTAAGTTACAAGTGGCCTCCTCCTCAGCCATGCCACCAGATAAAAATAAAATGCCTGCAAGGATATAACGATTTAGAGTAATCTTCTTTTCAATCCCCTTTCCAGCACTTACCTGGCACCGCTGGTGGCACCGTGCGGCGCAAAGCTAATATGGTTGCCAGGCCAATCTCGGAGGGCGTATTGTGTTTGTGGCTACCCTGTCCGCAAGTCACCATGTTCGGTCTGAGCAGTATGCCCTCCAGATAGACATGGTGATCGAGCAGAGCCTTGAAGACAGCAGATAAAACTGTTTCCGTTACCTTCTGGCAGCGATCAATATCATGTTCACCATTCAATAGTACCTCGGGCTCCAGAATGGGCAACATGCGCTGCGATTGGCAAATGGAGGCACAGCGGGCCAAGACATTTGCATTCTCCATGATGGCCTGATAGGAGGGTATATTCTTATCGATCTTGATCACACAACGCCATTTGGCAAAGTCACAGCCATCTTTCTTGTACTGGGCACAACGCAGATGAAGATCATCTAGACCCTGTGTGGTGAACTCATCGAGGGAGCAGTAGAGCGGCACAGTGTTCTTGTCCACCTTGATGCCCGGAATAATGCCCTTCTTGCGCAACACCTCCGCAAAGGGTACACCCGCGTCGGTTTTCTGATAGAGCGACTCGTGAAACAGGATTATACCCGATATATTCTCCGATATCTTTGGATCTGTTGTGAAGAGCAGCTGACGATAGAGGCGACGATTCTCTTCGGTGTTTTCCAGGCCAATCATTGTGAATCGCTTGCCCATCGCCTGGATCGATTCGTCTGCGCTGATGATTCCCTTGCCGGGAGCAACAAGCGCTTTGGCCGTGCAGGATAATTCATCCTGCACTTCACGACTCGGAAAGTAAAAGTATGTGGTCATTTTGAAGCACCTTAAATTTTTTAATAATCTTGAAAAAATTACAACGCTTTTATTAACTTGACTGTGAAAACGTAGAACTGAGACTAACAAAAGTTAGATAAGTTTAAACACTTATAAAGAATAGCTCGCTTAGTTCTTATCTGAATGTCATTTAATTTATATTGTTTCCTTTTTAAGGATTTATGAGCTTATTTTTTAAATCTTGATACTCCTCACTTAATTTCTTGGTAATTTATGTATTTTATTTTAAGCGTCACCTTTGGCGCTTATCACTTCTTAATTGTTGACCTCGCCATGGTCGCAGTTTAATGATATTCTAATTGGACTTTTAATTGCTTTCTTTGTTGAGGACACGACAGCTTTTTATTTAAATACTTACTTTTCGATAGCAACAGATTAGAGAACAATCTGGACACGGTCATAAGAAGAGAAAGAGAAGACAAAATTAAACCGCAGGATAAACTTGGCCCACATTAATTATATTTTGAACGCTGCTCGTTTTTTATGGCTTTCACACGCACAGTTTATGGCAAAACTTTTGTTAGCACAAATTGTGGCAGCAGCAGCGTTAAAAATCTAGTATCTGGTGTTGTTGCAACTTTGTAATAAAAATTATAAGCGAGCATCGTTGAGGGGGCAATTTGCACAGCATAAATTGAATTTTTAAAACATACAGAGTTTTTTTCTGCAATTTTTTCTTTGTTGCGTTTGCCAATTATTTTGTTGCAGTGGCAAAGAAAATATCGCTCATATGATGATAATTCTAATTGGCGTGGGAAACGCAACAGAGTGATCTGTTTTCATTTAATTGTTTTTTCTTTATTTTGTAATGAAACTGAAATTGTTGTTGTTGAGTGCTTTAAAAGGATCGCTGGCGAGACACTTGCCTAATTTTGTGTAAATTATCGCACGAATTATGAGTCTCGAATGTGAAAAATTTGCCAAAAATAGTCAGCGTCGACTTCGAGCAGCTACGAAATTAAATTCGATAAATATCAGACAGCAGCACTTTGGATCAGATTGTTGCTCTCGATGTGTGAGTGTGTGTGTGTGTGAGTCAAGTCGTTTTTTTTTTCTTGTGCTGTCAAGCTGCAGTAGTATCAATATTCAAGCATCGAGAGTTGAGCTTCGTGCTTGGAGCGCCAGCTGAGTCGCCAATTAGGCCAGACACTGCTAACTACTTGCTCGTCGCACTGGCCAAAGCGTCTAGCCAATAAATCTACTGTAAATCTTCGCAACAACTCGATGCCCCGGCTCAAAATGTCTTTGCACCTAATTGAGCGTGGCGCTGACTCAGCGCACCAATGCCTGCCAGCAACAGGCACAAGAGCACAAGCACAAAGCGCAAGCAGCAACAGTGCTGTCACAGTGGCTTAAAAATTATTAATTGATTATCTTTAAACGTTTTAATTGAAAAGCGCGGCGCAAGAGAAAAACTGAAGAAAACTGGCAACAAATGAATGCTCTAACAAAACTGAACCTAAAATATAATAAGTTAAATATTTGAAAACAAGTTATTAAAATAAATTTAAAGGCATAAATTTAATCAGAAAATAAATAAAAAAAATTATTTATATATGATTTAAGTATATGTAAAAATAATCGTAAAATATTCTGTTTAAGTTTTTAAATAATGGATTAAAAATTTATAGGTTAATCAAGAGCAGAATAACAGGCTCAAAAAAATCTTCCTCATATTTTTTGATCACCCCACTGCAAGTCTTCTCAAAATATTAGGTTTGACCCATGTCTTTATATTCGCACAATTATATTTTTAAGCCATTTTAATTCAATAAATTTTGGCTCATCCTTAAAAAGATATCAAATAAGTACAAATTTGAGCCACTCCAGTGAAAGCCATGCTCATAATGGCTAACTGTTTCTTTATGGTGGACTTAGCTAGCTAACTTCTCAAATTCTACTCAGGGCATTCAATGGACCGTCAATTGATTACTTTTAATGGCAATATTAAATTGGCGGCATTTTTTTTTGTGTAGCTTAAAGCTGGTCTTTGGTCAGACAGGCAGGCAATGATGCCGCTGGTCAGCGTTTAGTCAGTCAGGCGTAATTATTGTTATTTCCAAATTAAGAAGCCAATTTTTTGTCGTTGTCGTTGACTCTTTATCAGTCTGTCTGTTTTGTGGCTACTCCGTAATCCGCCAACTACTTGCAGCAGTGGCAGCGGCAAGAAGTGCGAGTGCGAGTATCATAAAAGTGGGTGTCTGTCTGACTTACTCACGCTGTTGCTGCGTGGCATTTTGTCTGTAGACGTTTTTGATTTCCAATTTTGTGCGCAAAGTCGTTTTGACCAAAATAATAATACACTAACACTAACACAAGTATACAAGCAAACACAAGCATGGTGGCATAATTTTCAAGGAAAATCTCTTCATTTTTAATGTGCTTGGCAGCCACAGCAACTGGTCACATATGTTGGCTGGCTGACTGGCTGGCTGGCTTTGGTGGCTGGCTTTGCTGGGCTACTATTGCGTTGTCGTTTGTAAAAATCAATAAAAAATTAGAAGAAAAAACCGCAGTCTGTGGACGAGTATGGCAACGTCTTTTGGCCAGGTCTGGCATGGACTGGCCTAAAGGGGGTGGTGGTGTTTATAAATCGACTGAGATTAAATCGAGCGCACATAATCATATTTAGCTTTTGGCCAGAGTTCACTTGGTGCGATGCGATGCGATGTCAACGGTGGGGGACTATGCTCGACATGGTTGGCCCCTCGGGGGCTTGGACCCGCGCGTCGTGCATCGTGCAATGTGCATTTAACATGGCCAAAACAATGGCTAAGCGCCACCATCTATGAATTAATCACGTTCATAATTTTTCGTCGTGTTTGCTTGTCTGGGTTTTTTTTTCACTCGCGCTTAATTTGCCTAAAAAAGGATTTGAGCCAATCGAGAGAAGAAAAAAAACCAAATCAGCCGTTAAATCGCCAAAGATTGTCGGCACAATCCACGAACCACAAACCGCGGGTTGCCCGCCAGCCAACTCATAACCATATTGCATAATTATGCAACACTGTTTGTTGTTGTTCGCTTGTTTGTTTAGCTGTTGCTTTGTTTGTTGCCTTATGTTTTGGTGTGTTTGTTACGGGTGTTTGTTGTGGCATATCTTGGCGCGAAAAGGCTTGTGTGTGGCCATGTTGTAACAATGCATTGTTTATTGTGCCATGTTCCATAGATATGTAGATGAGGGGTTTGCTTACCAAGCTAAGGCGATGTGATGACACTTAATCGGTTTGGTAATGGAGAAAGCACAAAGCTATCTAGAAGCAAGTCTATCTTGTTTACTCTTTCCTATACTACTCCATACAAATTCATTTTATATCCACAATAACCGCATCGATATGTGCCCTATCAACTTGCATGCCGCTAGCTCTTACTTGAACACCAGTGGCTTTAAGACCCAAGGCATGCAATTACTTAGCTTCTTTCTAATACTGCCCCGCAGAAAGGTGTCAGCTAACTAACCCCAGGAAACTGCACACATTAAGGCATACGAAATGAGATAAGCCCGCAGCAATTGACCATCGACGTTGTCTGCTTTTAGAGCAAAGGCATTACAATTATAGTTTTTGTTGTTGCACTCGGTCAATATGAATGAGTACAATGAGCTTTGATGCATGTTATACTCTGTGTTCAAAGGCAATAAATGTTTCTAAGAGATTAAACATTGTATTTATGTTAGTAGGTAATCGATTTTGATAAGTTCTAATGTTTTGTAAGCAACATATTGTAACCACACTTTAATTTAATCCATGTCTCACTTTCGCTTCGTTAGCCGAAAGACTTTTAATCTAATTTGTTAATCTTAGAAAATGTTTGTTAATATTAAGAATTGTTTTTCTTTGCATTCCGGCACGCCTCATTTAGCAGATATTTTTTGAGACTTGAGCGTAAAATACACTCAATTAAAGCCGCACCGGATTGAAAGGAAGACAGGCGCAACCTCATGACTAGACCACAGCGCACGTGCGCCACACATAAATTCGCAGATTTCCACATGTCAACCACTTGACGGCAGCGCCATTTTGTGGAAATCTTCATTAAATCAACTTTCAGGCGATTGCACAGCACAGAGCTCAAAGTACAATGCTCAGAGCATGTCCCTACTCCTGGCATACTTTACGAGCCGCAAAGCAAATGTTTTGCTTCTTGCTCCATTCTTTTTTGGCTTTTCATTAAAATTTACGCATTATCGCATAAATACTTATGTACATGCCGGAGAGAGGTTGCCCGGTCGACCCCCCGCAGGCTTTTCTGAAAAGTTTGGCCAATTTTTGCCAATTAACAGAGACGCAATCTCACGTACATCGGCCATGCGTTTGTCGCGTTTTCATTTTCAGGAGGCAGCAGGCAGAGGCTGTTTGGGTTTCAATTTTGCGTTGCTTTTTATGGGCTTACGGGCAGCCGTAGCGCCCCGGCCAGGGGCGCATATCAGTAGCAGTCGTTAAAATGCTTGTCATAATTCCGCTTATATGCGTGTGACATTTAGCGGCGTTGGCCATTCAAGATTCCCATCGAGGCGCACTGGAGCACAACATTAATGGGGTGATGCGACTCTGGCTGTGTGCGTTTTTTTGTGGCATGCCACCCGGTGGCAATTATTTTAAACTGTGGGGTGTCTGTAAACAAAATGGTATCGCCACAGTGGCTATTAAGTACAAATTCTTTTAAATATAACTGAAATTCAATTTAAATTTGTTTCAAATTTTTCAAAAAGTAAAACGGTTTGAAATTAACTATTTCTTAAACTTCTTAAGTCTTTAGCAGAATTCTTTTGTAATATATTCAACCACTATGCGGTGTGTACACTCGTCATAAGTAAGCCGCTTTGGTCTGCATATTTCAATTTATTTTTCACACTCCGTAATTTCCTTTGTTTGAATATTTTTAGTGCCTGGGCGTACTTTGCGTATGCGTAATGTAATGGTATTTTTTTTTTGTCGCTTGGCATGCCAAATATTTGCGCGGCTCTGGGCCATAACCTTGCCAAGCAAAGCAGCTGGTAATTGTCAATGGCGTTGGCGTTGACGTCGCCGTCGATGCTAACGTGAACGTTAACTTTGACGTTGAATGCGCTCGTAAGTCGTGTAACACTTTTTGGTGCACTTGGCTTTTGTTAATTTGCATTTCGTGTTGGGTGACCACCCACGCAGACATTGCCTGGTTGCTGTTAGCGGCTTGCCGCTGACTCAGTTCTCTCCATTCATAAAACTCTGTCAGAATCGAGCGTGTCGAAAAGTTGTTCAGGTGTTGATTGCCACCGCATTTGGCATGCAAAGTGCAAGCGTGCATTGAACTTATACATACCTATATAGTAGTAGTTTTTTGGCAAAAGTTCAGGCGAAAGACGTGCCTTCCACCGACGCCAACTTGCAGGGGCATCAATCAGGATTACAATTTACAAGCTGCAGTTAAATTCAATTGGGCGTTGTGAAATCTATTTGGTTAATTGCATGCCTGGCACTCTTGTGAAGCGACAAAACATTTATCAACGCTGCTTTCTGCTTTCTGCTTGCACACTGCCTGCTGCTTGCTTTTATTGCTTGTTAATTGCCTAGCAAAAACACAAACACGCCCCAAAATACCACCCACGCCCACCTTGCTACGCAGCCACAGCCACGCCTATGTCGTGCACTGCACCTGACCACGGACTTTGGGGTGCCTTGTCCCTCCTCCTCTTTTGTTGTTGTTGAAAGCACTTGGTGGTCAGCTCAGCGACGCTCCGGATGTTGCAGCAACGGCAACCTTGCCACCTGCTCAATGCTAACTGCAATTTGTGTTTACTAAAGATGAGCCACATGCAGCGTGACACATACTGCAATTAAGAATATAGGTCCTTTTATAAATTATGACAATGAAATGTTAAAATTTTTTTTTTTTAATTTCTTATGAAATTTTTTGAATGTATTAATTTCTTGTTAGTATTTTAAGTTCGTGCCTCTCACGCACACTTCTCTGATGCAAATATTTGCTGCCAGACACTGTTATTACCTGTCTCTGGCTGAGTGGGTTGGTTTTGGGCGGCTGTGATAGCTAATGCTGTGTTATAAGCTGTAGGCGTGGCAAATTTCGTTGTAAGTACAACACATTGCACATTTGTTTGGCCTGTGTCTCTGTTTGTGTGTGTGTGCCATCCTTCCCCCTTTCCTGCAATGGTGACAAATAACTTGAATGGCTGCTTACTCTGTGCGTGCGAGTGTGTTGCTTTGTGTGTGTCCTTGACTGCATTGGTAATTGTATCTCTAGCTGTTGTTGTCTGTAGCTTCACTTTGTGCGTTATGAGATTTATGCGCTATGACAGGAAGCTCGTGATTAATTGAACTTTAATGAAAAGATTTATGTGGCTGCAATAATAAAACACACAACAATTTTCGGTTTTCGGTATCGACGAAGCTAATTGCTTTAATTGGCAATGGCAATTCGAACCGAATTAAAAATTCAGCACAAGATGAAATAGCAAGTGTTCAGGTAAACATGATTATTAAAGCTTTCCTCTAACAAGTTTTTATTTAATTATTCTTTTGAAGAACGACAGCAAAGGTAGCTTTATCCTAAGAGAACATACTTTACTCCGCATCAATAAGCTAACAAAATTCAATCTCAGCAAATAATTTTCTATATTAAGCCTTTAAAATATGTTTGAACTTCTTTTGCATGTTATGCACTTTTTATTTATTACCCAAAATAAGTCGTAAATCCGCATTTAATATTCAAGAAGCAATGCATCGACGGCTTAGCCATAATTCATTCAATCTAATCGCATGTGAATGACAATTCTATAACTCATTATGTGTGCCTGCTCCACTTTAGACAATGGCCCCGAGCAAAGGCAGCAAAAGTAAGCCATAGAAATACGCGTTAGCTAGCGGCAAGCTAATTAATATTCTTTTGCGATAATCATGGAAATTTATGCCGCAATATGTAAAATATTTCTTCGTCTCATTGTTTCTTCAAGCGCTTTACAACAAATTGCAATTGCAGCAGTTTCTGCATATTAATTTTTCCACAGCGCGCTGACGTCGACAACTTGCTGCCTGTCGTTGTTTTGGTTGCCGTTGTTGTTGCTGGCACGAGCTGTAGTTGCTGTCGTGTTTTGTATTGTTGTTGTCGCTGCTACGGCTGCTGTTGCTGTTGTAGCAGCCACTTGAGCGCCGCTTCTGACAACTGTAACAATGCACTTTCAAATGATAATTGTTACAACTTTTATCGCTGATATTGCCGGCAACTGTTGCCGCTCCGTTGTTGCCTCTGTTGCAGTGGCATTGTGGGCAGTCTTTTTGGTTGCAGTTGTTATTGTTATTGTTATGATTATTGCATTGTTATTGGCCTTTTATTGCATCTGCGTTTGCTTTTCCTTGTCTTTCTCCTGAAGACATAAATGCTTTAAGCTCGAGTTTGAGCAGCATGCAAACTGGTTCCTTGTTTGAAAATCTAGCCCTCAAGCAGCGCCCATTTGGGCCCATTCCGAGCCAGCCATTGCTTACGTGCCGTTGACAACAGGCCCCACCGCAATGCCATGCGTAATTTCTATACCCTGTAAATGTCAAAAATTTAAGCAGGACATCAAGTAGACATCTTTCAACAAGTTTGCTATATTGTATCTGTTTGTAGGATATTTTCTAGTCAATCAATTCTTGCCTGGCTTACTCTAACCTATTGGTATTGTTGTTGTAATTGTGGTCGGATAGTTTTTTTTTTTTTTTTTGGGTGGGAGGAGGCATTTGTTTGTTATGCTTTGAACGTTGGACGACATTGTTGCAATATTGTCAGCGCATGTAAAAACACAAACACAACAACCACATTTTGTTTGCACAAGCATGGCAGGCGGGCGTGATTGGAGGGGTGGTGGAGGCGCGTTGAGTGCCAAGGGGCATGGCCCTAGAAAAAACAAAAACAACAAACAGTTGTGGCAGGCGCTGCTGGTCGGCCGCCCTGTCGCTTAGACGACGAAACGTGGCACTTGAACACGATTTTTTTTCTGTGTTGTTTTTTGCACACAGATATTTTATTTGTTATTTGTTTGTTGTTGTTGGTTTGGTTTTTGTTTTGTCATTTTTTCGTTGGCCACATTTATTGTTTGTGGCTGCATATTATATATATATTTGGGCATTCATGTTTTACCTATATCATTTTGATTTTTATTGATTCTCGATTTTGTTTATTGCGGCTGCCCTTTTTTGGTTAGTTTTGCGCTTGGCCAAAATCAATTTCATTTATTAGTTGAAATGTTTGCAAATTATGTGAGTTCAGCGTCGAGGGGCACACAGAATCAACATTGGTTTTAATGACCCATGAGCTGCAAGGATTGCTTTTTATGGCTTTTTTTCGCAAAACTTTTTTAATAATGTGCACAGGCAAAAATCACGTACGGTTGTTTGCCACCGTATGCTATTTATGTGAATAGTTTTTAGGCAGATTTTCAAATATGAAATTTGATATCCCAGAACCTTGAAGATTTGATTTAGTTGATAGCTTATCTGCACAAATAACGTTGTTAAATGTTATGTAAAGTGTAAATAATATTTTTTGATTTTGGTTAGTAAAATTCGTATAAACGGCGCTTAGATGATGCCAACTAATTGACACTTAACATGGCTTGGAGTATTTTTCAAGTTAATTGTGTGTCGACATCAGCTACAACCACCGGCCCCGCAACATCCCCCTTCCGACAAAAATATCTCTATGTCAGCTACCTCTATTCATACACATGTTTGTATTTAAATTGCCTTGTCGTCTGTTGTTGTCAAATGTTGTTGTGGCTGCTATTTCGCTTGACATTTTATCGATACACCTGCAAAATTGTTGGTGCCACGCATCGAGCTTCCACAAAATGCAAATGAACAAAGCTGAAACTGAGTTCAAAAAAACAACACCAGCCAAAAATGTGACCCGTTTAGCCCGGACCGGAACTTCTCTCTTTCACGTAGCTAGGACCCACTAAAAACGTTAGCAACAACTAACAGCCACTAACAACAACAGCAATGTTGTCGTTTTCAAGTGACAAATATTTCACAAAATTCAAAAGCACTTTTACCCATCAAGTTGTTAGCCGCATAGCTAAACTTACACCGAAATTGCTTGGAGATATTCTGTTTTTGAAAACAACAATCAAGATTGAACACAATACGTAACATAAGTCAAACAAAAGGTTGTTACACAGTTTCCAATAAATGAGAATTGATCCTGAGTGCCTAGCGTTTAAATATGTTCAAAAAAATGTGTAAAAATAGAACAATGCAATATTGTTTCAATATTGAATGGCTTGTTTTTTGCTAGAGTAAACATTTTATTGTTGTTGTCATGCAAAACGGTATCATTATTGAATGCATGCCTCACAAATTGTAGCAATTTATTTATGAACTTTATTATTTATTGTTACATAAATATTTCTCATTTGGCTTTATTTAAAATGTCTCGCTTTCCGTTTTTGGCGGTTTTAACAATGTGCAAAAACAAGCTCGATAAATAAATGAGAAAATATTTAACAACTTTTGTTGCGTTGAACGAAAAAACAAAATCAAACCAGTTACTTCGAGTGTAATAATAACGGACTGTTATTTTTTTTTTTTTATATATATGTATATAGATTAAGGGTAATGCCCACACAGCTGCCAGTCACTTAAGTAAAACATAAAAAACAATATTTTTATTAATTTTTTAAGTAATGATATATCAATTGCATTAAGAGCTCAACTATTTAATTTTAATTAATAACAGTTGTGTTTCAACTTTCACATTTTTAAAAACGATATATTTTTAATTTTCCATCGAAACGAACATTTTGAATTTTCCACCGAAACGAACATTTTGATTGAAATTCTTGACTCGTACTGCGATAAATCAAAACCTTTTGTGTTGTAACTGGCCACGAAATACCTTCGCAAATGGAACAAATTTCATTGTTTCACTTAAAAAAAAAAAAAAGCTTAAGGTAAAATGTCCAATAATAATAATGTGTGTGTGGGTATTGAATAAGAACTCGTTGGTTGGCATTTTTTATTGCGGGCTGTGTGATTTCTAAAACAATTTAACTGCATGTTTGGGCGCATAAATAATTAAAATGATTGCATTAGTGTTGCATGGAGCATGTTGCATGTTGCAGCGTTTCAAATTTCAATAAGCACTCTAATTGTTTTTAAGTGTTATTCAGCAGCAGCAGCAGCAGCCAGCAAACAACGCAAATGAGTCGTAATTGCATAATTCTAATTTAGCGTCGAGTTCTAAGCACCAAAAACATGTCGACTACATTTTACGTTGAGTGTTTAAGTTACGAGTTTAGAGTTCATGTACACGTACGTGTGTGTGCGTGAATGTGTGTGTGGGTGTTGGGGTGCTTTAGTGTGAATGGGGCGCTTATTCAGTCAACCTGACTGCTAGCTGTAATTGAGCAGGAGTTTTGTGTTGCGACGGGAGCTAACAATTTTTCGAATTATGGCTATGAAAATTTGCACAGGTGACAGCTGATTATAAAGGCATTTTAATAGAGGTTGAATATAATGAAGATTTATAAATTAAGCTGTGAGTTTTATGTTTTCATTACTAAAAATTTAGAATGGGTTGAGAATTGGTTTACTTTTATAAGTTAGTTTTTCTTGAAAGCTAAACTGCCACGCTTGTCGCCTGTACCACAAATAAATGAGCAATTTGGTGTGTCTTGAGTGCACACAAATACACATTAATAATATGCACAAGTGTGTGAGTGTGTGTGTGGACTGTGTGAGTTAAATCCTTATTACGACACCTGCACAAAACAAATACCAATTAAAAGCTTTTCGCATGCAGCTAACCAGCCCAAAAGTGCCAAGGCCAAAATAGGCTAAAACAAGCAAGCGAACAAGCAATTAAATTAGCGTTTCAGGATATGAAAGGAAATTTTTATGCATATAAAAAGCGTAACGGTGGAACAGTCTGCAGTCAATCTACTGGCGATTGACAAATGCAATCATGGCCAAGAAATTGCCGCAGGAGAAGAACATAAATAAGCCAAATGATGGTTTGGGCTGGAGATTTGTTAGCTACTTGAAGGAATACTGTCAAAACTGCAGTCTAGCAGGATTTTCTTATATAGCCAATCACAAGTAAGTTAATTTTATTACATTGATATATACATTTATGTTTGTAATAATTACTATGAAGCTTACACATAACGGAGCGTATTTTCTGGCTGCTGTGCATTATTGCTTCGACCTTTGGAGTCTATCATTTGATCCATCAGTATCAGAGTGATTTCAATTCACGTGCTGTCAGCATTGTCCACGAGAGTTTGTCGCCATTTGCCTTGCTCAAGTTTCCATCGATAAGCGTTTGTGAGTGGCGCTATAAGACAGACCTGTCGGAGGAGGCGGAGAACTATGTGGAAAGCTTGGGTACGGACTTAAATGGGCCCTACAACTGGGAGGTGGAGTCCTATTTATCGTTTATATTGTTTCCTGTTCAATATACAACTGGCATGTTTATACGCTGCAATCCCTACGAGAAGTGTGAAAAGTGCGCAAAGTGTCCGAAAACAAATTATCGACAACTGGCCACAATGGTAGGTCATTAGTTAGAATAACTCAGAAGCGTAAACTAAAGTCTCTGTTTCAGTTTGGCTTCAATTGCTCAGATCTGTTTATCGAATGCCGCTTGTCGCATAAACCCTTCGATTGCTGCAAATATTTTCTGCCCATGCTGACACCTTTTGGCAGATGTTTCTTGCTCAACTCGCTGCAGAATAACGAACCCGACTCCATCCATTGGTTGCCAGCCATGTTAGATCGTGGCAGTCACCCAGAGATGCGTTTGCATTTGACCCGAGCCGCTTCTGTAAGTGTACGCAACGAGGAGGATATTACAAATCAACCGCTGCCATCTGTGGGCATTATGGTGCTCGAGGGTCAACACAAGATGCTGCAGTTCCACAAGGAGGAGATGGTTAACGATCCGAATATGAAGGATATTCCAGTGGCAGCTCGCGATTGCTTCTTTCCGGATGAGGTGAAGCCGTGGAGCATCTACAAGGCGTACAGTTTTAGTGCATGCATTAGTGATTGCACTCGTATCTTTCAAATGGAGTTGTGCAACTGCTCCATATACAATTTGACACCGCACAAGGATCCACGCTTTCCTGACTGTGACTATGCTGGCTATTTGTGCCTGGAGAAGGTTTCAATGGTCAAGCAGGATGTGAAAAGATTGTTTAACTTTAAATCACAATCGATCGAATGTCATTGTTTGCCCTCCTGCACTGAGGGTGATCTAAAGTCCATCTACGAGGATCAAAATAGGTAAGCGATGACTAACTGTTACACTACCTGAATGTATTTAAAATTGTTTATGTCTTAGCATAAGAGCCAAAACGCGGGACACAAATGTGACGCTGGTGATGCCAACTTGGCCTACAGATCAATATCGGCGTCAGGTGCTGCGCACCAATTTGGATGTCGTTGTATCGATTGGCGGCATACTCGGTCTCTTTCTAGGCGCCAGCATCCTTAGCGCCATCGAGTTTGTCTACTACTTTACGATGCGTGCTGCCAACACGGCGCTGATGGCACGCAGCGCAGAGCGCAGAAGAGCTCAATAATTGGTCGACTGCCAGACGCAAAAGGCAAACGGATTGAAATATTGTATTAAATTACACAAGCAACTGTACAGATTAAAGAGCAAATGGGATTTAAATAACAGTTTATTTATATTAAAATAAAGGAATGCACTGTTATGAAGTAATCGATAGCCGTAACAATCAATACCATCAATAAATTTTAATATTTGCTCTGTCGATAAACATGTATAATAATGATTAAAAATAATATTAAGCCTGTAACGTGCACAATCCTCGGCTCAGTTACATGCAGCGTATGCGCATTTAAGAGAATTTTTATTAAATATTTGGTCAACCGGGGTCGACTGCATTGCGCATTAAAAATGCAGCAGTGGCATGCTGTCGTGCCAAGGATACGGCGGATAAGGATGCCACAGAGTCCAAGTGTGTGACGAAAATCAATGAAACTTACAATTTGCACAGTCAGCGGGGCAGCAACCAAAGCCTGCAGTGACTTCATCTCGTATTTTGCACCTCCCTATTGCCCTGCAACTGTCACTTGGCACTCCTTGGCCTGCTTGGAATCCTTGTTGCCGGCTTAATAAGAATTTCATTTGCTGTGTTTTAAATATTTAAAATATACAGCAACAATGGGAATGTACCTAAAAGAAAAGAGACACACAACAAAATGAAATGTGAGCACATTCATTTTGTTGCCACGAGACCTTTTAGGGTGACCAAAAACAATGGTTAATTAATTATGCTTTACACCAATTAAAGTGCCTCGAAATGGGCATTTGCTCTTTGCCGTGATTGTCTGAAGCACTCAGAGTGTATTGGAAATTACATCAGATTGTTAGAGTAAGCTAATATTTTGCCTTCAGATAGATTAAATTTGTATGTGAAGTTTATTAACATTTTTATTTTTAGCTTGAAGATATTGTTGCATGTTAATGAAGCCGAGGTATGAAGAGTATATAAAAGTTCTTCTAAAAAAAATACTTTATATGTAGAACAGTCAAGAGCAGAAAAAAAAACATGTTCAACCTTTACAGCTGCCCCAAGCCGCAAAGTCATAAATAATAATCTCGCCTTTTCATACGATGTTCTTTTTATTTTATTTTATATCGCTTTTTTTTGCCTTTTCTCGAGAAATTCTATTTCATTTCATTTAGCGCTTAGCGGCGTCGTCGGAGCTTTTTCCTTTTCGTTTGGCCTTTTGCTTTTTCGCATTCATAGTCTTATTCATATTCATTGTGAAACTGTGAGTGTGTGTGTGTCTGTGTGTGTTTCGAGGTGTTGGCGTATTTATGCCGGAAATCTCCTTTATTCACTCAAATGTTTGTCCACAAAAGCTGGGTAGGCACTCTAAGGGATATAAATATGACGGAGCGTAGTGAAAGTGTACAGTAGTAGCTGGCACAGAAAAAAAGCAACAATAACTTTGGCCAGCAACAAAGTGAAGTCCAGCAACTTTTCAGGGACATGCTGCCAACATTGTAGTTGGCTCTCTGTTTCTTGTTCGTCTCGTTGTCGCCCATATCATTTATCAAGCTCAGCGGAAAAAAAGGGAACATTTTTGTCATGTTAAACTGTCAGAGTGCGCATTTAGTCATTACTTACATTTTGCTAGCTCTGTGCGCTTAACTTTCTCTTCCCTCTCTCTCTCTCTCTCTCTCTCTCTCTCTCTCTCTGTCAGTCTCTCTTTTGGCTTGTCATACACATGCAAATGCAACACATTCACACACTTACATACGTACACCTACGCACGTCACACACTTGCGAAATGTAATTAAAAGTTGCCATGCAAGTCTGCGGTTGAGTTTTCATTTTTATTTTGCATGTTCGCTTCCGTTTCCGTTTCGCTTTCGCTTGGCTATTAGCATAACGCTCGAAAGTATGCAACACTTTAATGAAACGCTCCATTTGCCATTTATCAAACTCGGACGGGCGTCACAAAATGTTAATTATTTTGTTTTATTGCCTCAACCGCTCTCTTCGTGTGTGTGTGTGTGTGTGTGTGTGTGTGTGTGTGTGTGTGTGTGCTGCTCCAGAAATTGTATTTGGTGTTCGCTGTGATTTGGTCGACACTAAAATATGAGCTCAGCATGTGGCTAGGCGTCAACCGCAAACTTATTACAAAATTATTGCCAGCGGGCACAACATAATTACCATTAGCAAACATTTATTTAAATTCAATTTACTTTCTAATTAATTAAATACAGTTTCACACATATTTAGTTACACAATTTACTTTTTAAATAACTCAATTTGAATTTACAATTCTAGCATTTACAGCCTCTTAAAGTACATTTCAATTGCAACTGGCAAGTGGCAATTGGAGATGGCCGAGTTAGCAAACGCAATCGTCGAAGAAGTGCTGTGGAAATGGCATTGGCAATGGGAAACGGAAACTATTTTTCAATTACCTTTTTCGCACGCACGTTTGCTTAGCATTTTGCCTTTGTACGAGACTTGCAACGTTGCCAACGCAGCAAACCGGGCGCCTTTCTACACGCTTCTCGAAAGTGTTGCTTTAGATAAGGTAAAAGAGTAAAGGTTGTTGAGTTTATCGATATCTTATCAATAGCTTAATGAATTTTTACAGACAAAAAAAGTAAATCGAGTTAAATCAATAGAGAATTCGTATTTCGTTTTTACCAACTTAAGTGTAAGACATCAGTTACTTTTTTTTACTTTCCGGCTTTTTTTCATTTCAATGCATGACTGTTGCAATACCTTTACTTACACTTGTGTGGGCTTTCTATTTGCGTGTGTGTATGTGTTAGTTTTTGTGTACACTAAGTGTATGTAGTTAGCAGTTTTTCAATCAACGTGCCACACTCCTACACACACACACACACACACACACATGCACGTACTCATTCGGAGAAGAAAAGATGCTTCAGTTTGCGTTAACAATTGCCTTTTTGCTGCACTTTTTAAATTTCCTCTAAGCGGAAATCTATTTAAATTGAATTCTATTCTTCGCCTTGCAATTCATGCTGTATAGATGCATTCTTGTCTGATGCTGATGATGCTGCTGCTGCTTCTGCTGCATCTTCATCGTCTTCTTCTTCGTATGCTGTTGGTTGTACAGTGTGAAAAGTTTTCACAGCGCACTTTACGCATTGGGAATTATATTAAATCCTTGGCTGGCATTTCCATTTCAATGGATAATCATTATGAGTGTGGCTGCAGACGGCACTAGCTGCTGTAGCTCCTGCTGCTGCCATTGTTATTCTTGTTGCTGTTGTTATGGCAGCAGCCATTTTGATGCAGACTATACAGGCAAAAACACACACACGTCTACCCACACCTACTCCCACAAAGATTTTTATGCATATAATGCATTTTTTACACATTTTTGTAACATTTGATTGTGCTGCAGCATTGTAGGTGTAAATACTTGCTTCTGGCATCACAGAATGCTGCACAACAGCTCATATGAGTAATATTTATTCACGCTCTGCTTTTGTCCGCCTTGTTACACACAGATACAGACATATGCGAAGTGCAAGTCGAGTGAAGCATTCAACATATGCCAAGCATAAACATAAGCAGGAAATTCATTTTTCATTTGTTTGTTCAAACTTCTGAGCTGCCAGAAAGCAGAAAGATGCTGCTCGCATTATGAATATTCATCATACGCCAGCGTGACCGAGCAGCACCAGCACATAGCACATATTATGCTTAAATTAAGGCACCGTTTTTCGGGGGCATATATGAATACGAATACGATGTGCTCAGCAAACTGGCTTCTTTCTGCCCAGCGCAGTCAGCGCAGCCAGCGAAAAAAAATAATATGTAACCCCGCCAGTGCCAAAGGGAAATTTGAAATTCCAACTAGTAAAGTTGTGATGGGGTGGGGGGGGAATAAAACAAAAATTAAATAAAGCAGAAGAAGAAGATGGAGAAGGGAATGCAATTTTCTCTAGCCGGCGGTTCGACGGCCTCTCCAGCACGCCACGCCATAAAACATCAGCTGTTTAACGCACGGCATTTTAGAGATTTATGTCCTGAAAGTTGTTGCACACAAACTCAAACTCAACACACATACACACACACAAGCTCTATAAGGCAAGTGCCCTTAAGATGGCCCGGCCGCCTTTGAGTCATATCAAATGTGCTGCAAAAGTTGTTTTGGCAACTATTTTGTGGGCTCCACTTTTATGTTGTGTGAATACTTGGCTGTATGCGAGGTCATAGGGTTAACTGGGTTTCAGTCAGTAAAATGAATAACTTGGCACCACTTGATAGCTTGGCACTACTTGATCTCTGCCAGTGTGTGTTTTAGATATATGAATCTCTCTTGATGCCAACTGGCTTTGAGTTAGTGCAACTTAAGTTCATTTGTTGTTCTGTAATTGTATTTATTTCCACACCAAATATTAAACTCAAAAATAATTTAAAGGCTTACCAGCAAATACCACAACTTACACTAAATAGGCACTTAAAAAACCAATGGCACATAATAGTCCAAACACACACTACATTTTCCCCCACCCGTTTTAATAACCAAGGCAGTCAGTCAGTGTGAAGCAAATCTTATCGCTCGGACTATTAACGCAACAATCCGAAAAGCCAAGTTAAGGCCCAGTGAAGGAAAACATGGCTGCTGCTAGCTGACTGTCGACTGTCGGCCATTATCAGTGACAGTCCGGACCCATCAGCAGGCTGTAAACTACGAGGCAAAGCGATTCAAATCCAAACGAAATAACCACGACAAATGCTTGCACGTGCTTACCTGGCGCCATAAACTAGAGAAGACGACGAGACGACAACTGCAGGAGGAGCAGAACATAAAGCCCCAGCAGGCGTTGCGGCAAGCCAATGTCCTGGTATTTAAGTTGCGCCAGAAAAAAAAAGTTCGGCAAAAGTGGTTTTTAGGCCTTAAATTGGCTGGACCAATTTATGCGTTCCCTCGGGCAGACCAGACCACAACCAGAGCCGAACAGTTCCCGACCGAAGCTGCAACCAAACAGAGGAGGACTGTTTGCGGGTTGGTAGTGAAAGTGGCCAACACCCGTTGCGAATTGGTAACAAGTAAGCAACATTTCTCATGGCCAGCAAGCGCTGCTGATAGCTTGCACGGACGTAGCTTACGGACGAACTTTTGGGATTAGAAATGATTTCTTATGGTTTCTCTAGCAGCCCAGTTTTTCGTGCCTTTTGATTTATGCTGACATCCTGTAACTGTTGTTGTTGCTGCTGCTGCTTTCGCGCCGACGACGTTCGATTGCCTTGGCCAAGTGTACGCCTCAATGGTCAGGTGAATGTTGGCCGTGCAAAAACCTAACCAAACATTTCTTGGCAAACACTTTGGCCATTTTTCATGGGGTTCATTTCATTTGAGTTGCTTTTTATAGCCAGACCGTAGCAATCAACGGACTTGGCTAACAGTGGTACAATGCCAGCAAAAAAATGTTATATAGTTATTCTTACTTTTTTTCCTACTGGTGGACACTGTGCGCTTCAAGTTGTAGCTAAGTTTTACGGGGCGTATGCTTTTGTGGTCTCTGGCTCACTGAATGTCTGGATATTTGTCACACAACAGCACTGTCGGGCAAGGGCAAGTCCAAATGGCGACCGGATGTGGGCAACATTGTTGCCAATCTTAAGTCCAAGCTGTTGTTGTTGTACTCGTTCTCGTTGCTGTTGTTGTTGTTGTTGTTGTCAATCGTAACCGCATTACATGTCAATTACCGTATACTAAACTGTAAGAGAGCGCTTACGCCAAGTGCGTCCTGTATATACGGCGCCTGCCTTTTCGATTCGATATAATAGTCTCTTTTCACTTTGAAGTTTTCGACATATACTCGCACACTCGAACACACATTTATACGCGTTGGGTGAAATAAATTTGTGGCACATGAGTTTAATTTATGGCGCTCGCAGCTATTTTGGCTGCCAAGGCGGAAGTGCTGCTGTCAATAAGGATTGGCAGCCAGCATGTGGGTTCAGGGGCGCACACACACACACACATACACACATACGGCTCGGAATTTGGGTTTGCTTTTCGTACATTATTTTTTTTTTTTTGGTTTTTTGTGCCCTTTTCATAGAGATTGACAAATGCGTGAGTGTTGGTGACTTTTAAAAAATGTTTAAGCTGCACAAAAACTGAAATGAAAGCCTGAGCTAAGGGGGGGCATAAATAAATGCTTGCCTGACTGATTGTGTGTTTGTGTGCGGTTTGTGCTGGCAAAAAAAAAACCCCGTAAATAATGCGCAAAATTTGTTAAAGGGACAAGCGTAATAAATCCTCTCAATGGCACAAAATTTCTTGATAACTTTTTAGTGTCTAATATTTTGTAGTTGTTGTGCGCTTTAGGGGTTTTCGAGCAAAATTAAAATTTATATCGCTTGTTATTTGTTGCTGTCTTCCTCGTCTTAATGCCAACCATCAACCCACCAACACTAACCCTTACAAATTCATACCGGTTATGATACGTGATTTGACTGATGGCTGCTAACAGAGCAATTTCCGCTTGACACACGAAATCTTACCACACTCGTTTGGTCTGTCTAACTGTCTGACTGACTGACTGACTGCCATCAAATGTTTTATGAGCTCTTTAGATTTTTATTTCTACAAGTTTTGGTTTTTAGTGAGCATCATCAAAGTGTGAATCACAAATATGCTCGACATGGGCGTACGGAAAAGGGGTGAGCAGAATTGCATCATAAATTTATCGGAAATAAAAGAGTTGAGTAAAGATAACCTTTTCGTATTAGCTTTTAATGATTATCTCCATAGCATAAAACAGAAATTTACCTTTCCACCCCCCTTCTGAATGCTGTGCATGCCCTTGCACAAGAAAGGGTCCTTAAATATTTATCTCCAGATTTTCTCAAGTTTCATGTAGAATTTAATACTCGAAAGTCAAGTGTTTTTTGCAAGCATTTTCTTCATAAAATACATTTTATTTTGTTGTTGCATTTATTTAGATTTTCCTAGTGGCTTGCATTTTAAGCATTGTCTCGAGTTTCGTGTGCTCAAACACACACAAGGTGTTTGAGTGGAAGTGCTTCAATCTTTTTCAATGAGTTTTTGTATTGATTTAATGTAAAATATATTTAAGTTCTGAATTGACATGGAAGACTATTAAATGAAAAACAAATCAAATAGTTAATTGGATTAATTTTTCTAGGAATTTTGTTTGTTTGTTATTGAGCGTTGGTATATGAAATATATGAAACATAAAACCTTTTGTAGCATTTAACCAAAATTTTCCCTATTAAGAAAATTGAGTTAAAGCAATTTGAGTTGTTTAATCGAATGTGCCGAATGTTTTCAAATCTTTTTTGCAATTTGCCAACAAAATATTTACACAACTCGTTCGCCAACTATCTTCAACCTGACAAATTCACTCAAAGCTCGACACTTTTTTCCTTCAATGTAAGCGTCTTTGTTCACTTTTCCACTCAGGTGACTAAGTGTCAGTTGAGTTTTTTTTAGGTGGGTGTGGTAGGCGGGGAGCAGCAACAAAATTTGAGTGTCGGGCCCTTAACTTGGCCCTTAACTACTAACTAACTAACTGTCTAATGCATAATTTGTCTGAACTTTTATGCGACTAAGGCTGCCCGGCTTAGCACCCGAGACGTAGTAGACAAAAACTGCTAGAATTTCCTGCTCAGGTCAGGTCCAGGTGTGGTGACCCCATCCCTACACACCCCTGCCTACCCCTTTCTCCTGTTAAAAGTTTTGCATTGAATTCATTGCATTTTGTGGCTGGAGTCGTGAATGTGTTCATTTGATTTGAATGCGAATGAGGCAGTCCACACACACACACACACACACATACACATACAGAGAGGCCACTGTCAAAGCCACAAAACGGCATAAAAGTTTGCACATGAACTTTGCGTTGAGCAAAAGATGGGACAGAGAGAGATGAAGTAAGGGGAATATTAAATCTAGCTGTAAATCCTGGCAGGTATGTTTGTGTATGGGAATGTTCTCTCTCCCTATCTCAGATAAAGCCTCATCGTGCCCTAATTTATGCGTATTTAATAGAGTTTTTATTGTTGTTTGCAGTTTGCAGGCAAAGGCGACAGCAACTAAAAACCAAGTTTTATATCTGTGGTTCAGTAGCTGTGATTGAATATTTATACGACTCACAGTTAGCTTTCCCTATGTGTGAGTGTGTGTGAGGAAGAGTTTTCTGTTTGAGTATGTGAAAACATTTGATATGCGAGAGTTTCCTTATAATTAAGGGAATTGTAATTAACAAATGTAAAGAAAATTTAATTCAAAACATACGTTTGAATAAAAGCTATTCAAGCTATTTGTTTTAATATGCTTTCATATGCACTCCTTTTGCACACTATACTTTTATCTTCAAAGAGAGCTTCTACCAACTCAAAGGTCACCAGATTTAATTGAAAATTCCAACACACACCCACCAGAGTATAACAATGATGCTCTCATTATGCCCCGTTTCTTTTGCCCCATTTCTTTTGGGACCTGAAATGCGAATTAGGGGAAATGCGTTGGGAAAAATGAAATGAAATTTTGCTTTAGCGCAAATATTTGAAACTAATTATGCCCAATAGAGCAAAGAGTGTGTGCACGTGTGTGTGTGTGTGTATGTTTGGAGCACTCTTGCTTAGCATTGGCACAGCCTTAGAGCATCGCAGCTACGCCAAGCACGTAGGCACATCCGTTCGTGATTTACGCGCTTGACGCCAGTCTTTTGGATGTGTTGGATGTGCTCCCACCCCACACTCACACACACACACACACACACACACACACACACACACACACACACAATATCTGCAGTCACTGGGGATGTCAGAAGGTGCTGAACAATAACATGGCTAAAGGCATTAAGTTTAAACATTAGACTAAGTTGAAAGAAGCTCCAAGACCAGGGCTCAGGTTATAAACAAAATACGCGTGACTTCCTTTTGGAGCCATTAAAGCGGCATATCCGGTTGCACAAAAGACACACTCTGAACACACATGAGCAGGTGTGCTGATGTGTGCGAGTGTGTGTGTGTGTGTGTGTGTGAATGATGAGCAGCGAAGCAAATTACTAACAGCGACAAGAAGGCGAGCAGGTAGCGCCGGAAAATGGATTTAAATTGTTGATTAGTGCCGTCAACGATGAGAGGACAACGATGAACACAGCAGAAGCAACAAAGCAACTTGAGCTCAAAATGGCAGCAACTGTGATAGTGTGTGTGTATTTATAATGATCAAATCCCGATGGGAAAAGAGTTTATTGGTTATGAGCTAAAAATGTAGAAACTTCTTCTTTGTATTGACAAGTAGATACAATTTTTTCTGCTCAGAGTATTCTGCCAGTCGTTTAACCCCACAATGCAGTTTTCTTACGTGTTTCTCTTGTATGTAAAGTGTGATTTTGAAAAATAATCATAATAATGACTGGCATTGTTATGAAAATTGTAATGCAGCCAACGCAAAAAGAAGAGCAAAAGCCTTCAAACTGCGAGCACAAGTAATTTGTAACAGTGTCTGTAAGCTGTCTGTCTCACTCTCTGGAACAACACGCTATTGCTGCCTCTTTCTTTCGTGACCCTGACAACGGCACTTATGCCACGCATTATGCTTAAGCTTTATGTTACTTACGCACTTAAAAACTCTGTACGCATTGTTTTGTTCTTGTTCTGTTGTTCTTGTTCTTGTGTTGTTTTTGCATTTTGAAAATTTCATGAACTCTGAACTGAGCAGGGAAAAACCAAGTGTGAAAAGATAGCAGCAGTCGGCATTCCTTGCTAGGTAATGCTGTTTCATACACAAAGATCAAAGGTTGGCAGGGGGAAGAGTAAAAGGTGGGTAAGGGGTGTACTAAGCAAATTGTGCTAAAAATGAATTATTAGCGCTCAAAATACAAAATGAAAAATGTTGGCAGTCGGCATTTTGCTTAAATTGCACCAACAAAAAGCGAGCAACAAGAATCAACAAAAAAAAACCAACCAGCAAACCAATCTTTTTTCTTCATATTCCTTTTTTTTCGTTGCGCTTTGTTAAGAATTATGGCTATGAGAAATGAAATGAATGAAAATTGTTTGGCCATAATGGGGTTGGGGTTGAACTGGAGTTGGAGCTTGAGTTGATTGCGCTGCCTTATGCGCTACCCAAAAATATACAAAATTATAAAATATTTCAGTGTTGTACTAAGTAAAAACTTGGGAATGTTTGGAGTATTACAACATTCTCAAGCCAAGATCCTACATAAGTAAATTCTTTTCGACCTTAGTCACAAATCCAAACATGCCCACTGTTAACATGCAAAGTGTAGCGCACAAGTTAGAAAAGTTTCGGTACTTTTTGTGGCATATTATGAACAACATTTTACAAATTGTTTGACAGAAACAAATGAAATTACTGATGATGTCATTAACTTAATTGAATTTTAACACAATTTGTACACACATTCGACTCCTAGACTCACACACATAGTTGTGAAGACTTGTTTGCCTTAGTATTGACATAATTTCCAATTTGCAAGCAAAATATAACTAGAATGGGGATAGAAAATTTGTACAGCGTTCCCTAAAGTATGCAATGCAAAAGGAACGCAATAAATGGTAAACAACATTTGCATTGCATACTTCTAAGCGGGCATAGGGAATTAATTGTCGACTCAATTGCGATTGCAAGTTGTGAGTGAGAGTTCCACTCAAATTACATAGCATAAAAAATACTGGGAAATTGTGTAAAGAGAGAGTAAATTCGCTCGTTTGACATACTTCGCTCATTTCGCCGCAAATTGGCTCGTGGCGTCAAGCCGATTCCTATTCCTGTTTCTGTTTCTGGTTTCTGTGTCAGTCGGTTAGCAGTCAATGTGCGCGACTGTCGGCTATCGGCTGTGATGGTCGCGCCCGCTGCTGACGCTGACTTCGACGTTGACGCCTCTTGCCTGCAAATTAAAAGTGTTGTTATTGCTGTTGTTGTTAGTGGTGGTGGGGCTGAAACTGTCGCATATTAATGACACGCTAGGCAAATGTGTCATTTTGACATTTTAACAGTCTGTCATGCAGTCACCAAAACCACGTTATATATGAATACATATTGTATATAAAATACATATGTATATGTATTTGTAAATGTATTTGCACACACATGTTGAGGCTGGGAGGCTGCAGCTGTGGCACATCGCACAAGCGAAAAAAAAAACAACAACAGCGACCAAAAAATAAATGGCGCCGGCAACTTAAATGTGTGCCATTTGCTTATCACACAAACACACACACACACACACACACACACACACACACACATGTATACATACACATACATACATAGATACATCCTCGACTGACAGTTTTGTGGCGCACAGATTTGTCATGCATGGATTTATGTTTATGTTTGTGCATAGTTTTGGTCGCTGCCCTTCTACCACCACCGCTTTCTGTCTCTTTGCATTGTGCCCCACTCTGCCCGCTCTTCGTCCCTCTATGTACACATACATAGTACAGCTGACAGCTACATATAATTGTTGGGCAAATGGATTAAAAAGGCATTTGTCAAGCGGTTTGGGTCTGTCGACCAACAACCGTATAGGCCCATTGTACCACATAGCATTTAATTAAAACACAATTTAAACAATATGCAACTAGAGACGCTGGCTTTATCGCATTTGAGGTACACTTTGTTTGTGCATTGGTTTTTTTTTTATTACATATAATTAACCTCTAACATTTATGCTTAAAATACTTTGATAAAAGTTAAATTTGAACAGCTAAAGATTTTCTTAACTTTGGTTTATGACTCAAACTGTTGTTCCTTCTACTATAAAAAACACACACACACAAAAAGGCCATACCCTTTACTGCACACAAACATACAAACACTCAAAAGGGGAAATCGCGAATGATTTAGACAATGCGCCACTTGAATTTAAGCAGCTGCTTCCTCTTTGGGTAACCGCAACAGTAGCCTTTTTCTCTGTTTAATTTTTGGGGTCACGGCTTATCGCTAATTGTGTGTGTGTGTTTGTGTGTGGCACAAAGGTCTTCTAAGGACCCTTCATGTTAATTGCTCGCCTTGCGGTTCACAAAAATTATGCACTCGACAGCGTCTCAGCTTTTAGATTCAACTCTCAGCTTTCAGTTTTTCGCTTTCGGTTTTTTGGTTTTGGTTTCGCTTTTCGGAGCCAGCCTAATTCGAAATTAATTTCAGTCTTTGTCCTCTCAGATATGGTTGGGGTTTCTCTTCATCTGGCTAATTAATTTATGCAGTGGGGATGCGGGGAACTAATGCGTATTAGGTATAAATTCATAACTTTTGCATTAGGCCAGTGTTGTTCTTTATTTGGGGGTGGGCCAAGTTTACCTTTGACAAATTTAAAAAAAAATGTTCTGTTGTTGTTGTCTCTGTTGTTATTATTCTTGTAGGTGTTCGCTTTTGTCGTTAGCTGGAAAAGTGCAACAAAATAATAAGGGCGCCAAAAGGCAAACACAAAACAAAAGTAAAAGCAAAAAGCGAAGAGCACAACAAAATCTACAGCACAAAACAAACACTGGACAACGGCGAAGAGAATAAAAATAAAAATACAAAAGTGAAAACAAAACAGACAAAAAAAAAAAAAAAAAAAAAACAGTGAAGGACACAAAACTAACTAACTGAACAGACGCCAGCCAGGACGATAACTCAGCTCGAGTCCGAGCAAGAGCCAGAGCCTGGAAACATAAACTGCCACCTGCTTGGGTCAGTGGGTGGCTGGGTTGGGTTGGACTGTGCTTTTGGCGGCCTTTGTTTGCCGAAAGTGCCAAAACACTAATTTACTTTTTTCGCACTTTGCATTTGTATCTGTGTGTGTATCTGTTTGCCTCTGTGTTTGGGTCGTTCTAGGCAGGACTGGTTCTATCTGTGTAGGCAGCAAGCAAGAAGCACCTTTTGGCCTGGCTGCTGCCTTACGCTGGGTTCCGTTTGTTGGTTCCGCTTCGGCTCGATTATAAAACGCAGATGTGCCAGAGACGCTAGAGAGAGCGAACCTGCGAAATTCTCGTAGTCATCGTCAAGGAGGCAGGGGAGCAAGGAAAATATATATTCAGATGGCAGTGTGGCAAGTGGAATGCTGTAAAAAAAAAGAGGCCCAAAATGTACCCTTAACAGAGGAGGTAGACTGTATGCGTATGTGGGCGCAGGCACGTTGACAAGGGACAATTCCTTTTTGTTGCCACTTACAACACAATTTTTTATTCAAGGGAACAGAGAGTATGCTCGAGGTGCCAATATTAATATTTGGGCCGCAAACAAAGAAAAAAACCTCGATTTTAAATTTAAAAATAGATAAATAAAGAAAAAAAAGCTTTTATAGTACAGTACCTGTGAAACAGGGTATAAAATAGTCCAGCAAATTTAAATATTCTTCTTTGTGTTTTTTTCTACGCTTCTTTTCATAAATTTTTATTTTTTTTTTGCTTTGTCTTCGAGGTTGAAATGTGTTTTACAAGCATAAACAAAAATGCGTGTCGCGTCGCAGGCAACTACTTCAAATTGCTCAGATGCCATAAATAGTCGCCGCGGGTAAAGAGGTGGGTGAGGCAACGGAATGTACCGTTATGTTGAGGCACTTTCCAATAACCAGGGGTTATAATAAAGTGCATAAATGTTTAATTGTGCTTATTTGATTGGAAATGCATAAAATTAAGTTGTTGTACTTGCAACAATTAGGCAAAAGTCTTTAAATCCTAAATCAACAAAGGTTTTTGTTGTTCGCTACTTGCTTAAACATGAATTTCAACAATAAACTTTATCTCTAACTTCAATTTATTTGTATTGTTAATCATTGTTAACCATTTTCTTTTGTTTAGTGGATAAAACAATCCACATCATGGTAATTTTCTATAATTTTCTTGTCACGCTGGGCATCTTATAAATAAATCTAAATTATTTTCTTATTCTTATTCATTCTCGCAATTAGCAAAAGTGTATAATTGAAATTTCCTACATTTTCTAACACGAAGAGAAGAACCTTTTTATGCCAAGCATTTGCTAAAAAAAAAAAAATAAAAATGATAGAAAATCTGAACGCGTCTTGGCTGGCAAGCATTAAATTCATTAAAATTTCATTCACATTTTCAACCAGACGCATATTTAAAATTCTAATAAAAGGCGCTGCACGCAAAAAATGTTCATGGCGAGCAGCAAAGATGAGAACCGGAGCTTCACATAGATAACAATTACGGCTAGGCACCAAGAAACACAGTAGAGAAAACAACAAAGAGTGCAAGAAAATGCCGCACAATGTTGTTGAAGGGACATAATTTCTAATTCTGCAAAAATGTAAACGTTCTGTTGCCAAAAATTGATGTAGCAAAAGTGAAAACATTTTGTCGAAAATTATCAAACAATTTTAGTAACTTATAAAGAGACAAGGACGACGCTTTGCCGCAGTTGTTGCCGCAGTCGCATCTGCTGTTTTTATCCCTGTATTGGCACTCTCGCTCGCTCTTTGGCGCTTTAATTAGGTTAAAGAGTCGACATCGAGTGGAGTGTTGTAGAGTGGGCTTACGACTAATGTCAATGGCCCTGGCTTTAATTGCCAATCGCTGGCGCAGTTTGTTGCCAAAAGAGACAACCAATGCATACACAGACAACACAGACACACACTGGCACACAGATACAAAGAGGACTGGGCAAACAAATTACGCGGCTTTAAAGCTGAACGTGCTTTGTTGTCCGGGGAGAGACGGGCAGCAACCTGCCACCGGGGACCATTTGCAAAACGTTGCTAGTTGGCCGCATTGCCTTTGGCGGGACAATGGCATATTTATTTTCGGCACAGGCACAAATACAGTCAAAGCGATAATGTGCGACAGTTGCTTATCCCTTAGCCCAACTTCCACTCTTCCCCACCCCTGCTCTTAAATCCGGCTAAACCCTTTCGAGTGCTTTGAGGATTTTGCTTTTGTGTTGCTTCCATATATTTTGCGGCATGTTCGAGACACATTTTTCAAATGCGGTTCACTTTGTTGGGAGGCACAGCTCCTTGTGGTTTGCCATAAGCTAACGTGCTGAAGATTGAGCGGAGAGTAAATGGCAGCAAATGATCCATCGGTCGAATAGATATATATATATCTTAACTAGAGGAATGTAGATTCTGTTAAAGGACTGCTAGCTAACAAAGTAGAAACATTTTTCTTAAATTCTATTTCAATTCTTTTATAAATCAAACGTTTGTAAAAAATGAAAATTACACTTTAACACAAGCCAAAGTGCTCGTGACTTTTGTTTAAATATTTTAAATAGGCTCGGCCTTTTTATCGATGTGGCCATTTCGCTTGTCTGCAGTCAGAAGCTGATTAAGTTGATGGGTTGGGGGGAAGTGGGTGCACTTAAGGTAAGCATTTTTTATGCGTAACGGTCAGCAGCATCAGCAGCAAAGCATATGCGACAAACAAGTCAAGTGCTGCTGTGAAGTGTAAAGGGTGAGGCGAGGAGTTAGGGTTTGGTCAAGCGTAGAATTGCCATTAAGCTGCAAAATTTAAAGCAGCTAAAATGTCAGCAAATAAACAGCCAGGCGAACAACAGGAGTAGAAGCTGAAGCAACAGCAGGACGACAAATGTTACTCTGGCATTACACATACGCTACGTAAGCCGCACAGCATTGAAGCTGTCGATGGTCTGCTGCCATTGTGTGTGCAAGAGTGTGTGCGAGTGTGTGTGTGTGTGTGTGAGCTATAAGCAAATGTGTGCTCAAGGATGTGCTAGGATTATGCTTGTTTCCATGTGTTGGCTTATGAGCGCTGCCAACTTTACAACGAAATGTGTCAATAGTAGCCCCAACTGCAAGTCCGACTCCAAGCACTGAAGTTTAAGCCACTCCACACACATACTATACACATACATATACAGTGTTCGTTCTGTGTGCCCTTTCCAATTTTACAAGCACGTACTTGGGCGCGTCGACATCCATGTTACCTGGCTGGCTGGACTGGACTGGACTGGCTGAATGGGCTGGCATCATTTCCTTTTGGCCTGTGCCAGGGGTGACTCAAATTAATGCCCAGCAACCAACGACGTCGACAGAGAACACATTAAACTGATGAGCTTAATTGGAGGTTACCTGCACAGTGAACCCAGAGAGAACACGGCGACGACTACATTCATTATAGCACGTGCTGAATAGCGAAACCTCGGGCATCGAGTCGAGCCAATGATGCTCTTGACATTAGCTAGAGGCAGCAGCTAAATATATACTATGAACAACAAAGCTGGAGTTGGTTGGGTTTGGGATGTAGGTATCGAGATAACTAGGATACTTTTAATAAATACGTAAGTTGTGTCTATTTAAAGAATGTATTATAATATCATATTCCAAAAGATCTTCTATGCTTTAAGCACTGCAGCTCTAGTCGAATGCGCGAGAATGTTTAACAGGCAGAAGAAGAAACGTTGTAACCGCATATCATAAAAAATGTTGCTTACTTTCGTGGGTTACGACCAGAGCTCTCACACAACTGTCAGGCTGCAGTTTTTACGTTTCCGTTTCACGATGCTTTGTGCGATTGTCGTGCGTTTGCGTACCTTCACGTGCGTTACCAGCCCCGCTTAACCCCACCCTTATCTACCCTCGACATTTCCTGCTGCTGGTGTTGTGACAAAATGAAATTGCTGTCAGAGCTGCTTTAGGCGCTGCTTACTTGTGTTAGTGTAACGCTCACGCGCGCACACACACACAGTCACTTAATTAAGAGCATAATTTATAACAAATATTTAGCTGCCGGCCAAACAACTGGGACACACAATTACATTAAGGGCATCAGTCCAACTCGGGGGTCAGCCAGAGTGACTGCCGCTTTGGCTTAAACATTTCCGTTGCTACAATTTATTTATTCTTTCTATTATAATTTTTGTGCGCTCACTTCTTTTTTTATTTTTGTGGTGTTATGTGGCTTTTATATACTTCTCTCTTTTGGCTTTGTGAACTTCATTAAGCGCGCAGATTATAAACGAAATGAAGCAACGCAAATCCGGCAAAAAAAAAGGAGGTTAATATGCAAATTTGTTGCTGGTATGAAAAACTAGTGTCGAATATGCAAATATAAAATATTTACTTCCGCTCTCGTGTGATATCCACATTTTTAATAGCACACACACAAACACACATACAAAGTGCACAGCAGGTGCTCTAGTTTTCAGTGCAATTATAAAAGCTGCCAAAAAGCAAAAGACCATCAGCTATGTGGCATAAAAAACGTTATACAAAATGTTTGGCTAATTCCAGCTTTGTAGGCCAACTTCATTAAGAGCACAACTGTCACAGCTTTGCCAAAAGAGTGTGAAAAGGTGTGCAGAAGGTGTGTGGCTTAATGAATTATATAATTTAAGTGTCGTGCCAAAACATTTGTACAAAATTAAAATCACTGTTTTATGTTTGCCCTTGACAGCGTGTTGGAGAATTGGGAGGGGATTGTGGAAAACGTGTTTGGCATTTATTTGCCAGCCAGCTTAGAATTTGAATCATGGAAAATAAATATTATACTATGTGCAACTTTGCTTATTTATTAAAAAATGTGAAAAAATTAAAAACCAATTTATCAGCGTGCAAGCAGACAAAATCCATGCACTATAAATTCAACGAGTCAACACAGGAATTCAAATGAAATATAATATTTATATATAATATTTTTGTTGATATTTTTTATGTGAATGTCAAAGCTATAGGTTTTCTTCGAAAAACGAACACTTCTTCTATCAAGCATTTAGTAGTGATCTGTTTTTACATCGTATCTTATTTGAACTCTCGTAACTGTGCATAATTTGAGCTGTGATTTCAATTGTCACTAAATATGCTTGTTGTGTCAATTTATTGTCAACGCATGTTTTGGCATTTTAAATACGCTCCCCATTGCACACATAAATAAATTGTTACTAATTTGTGCAAGATCATTGCATCCAGCGGCAAAAAAAAAATCCTTCCGCTCAGTAGGACCAAAACAGAGAGAATAAACAAGTGTGCAAACGAGGGAGAGAGAGAGGGAATAAGAGAAGCAAATGAAAATGGGTTGCGGCTTAGCATGACATTAATGGCTATGGCTGCCATATGGTCGAGTGCAGCCGAATGAATTGATATGTGTGTGAAGGGCTTTCAGGTGCAAAGCCCGGAAAACGGTTTTGTTAAAGGGTGTTAAAAAATGCAAAAGGATTTGGACGGTTTTTGTTGATAAAAGCAAAAAGCTTATAATATTTTGAATGGGTTAAAGAAAAGGTGCATTGAAATTTTAAATAAACTTAAAAGGTTTAACTCCATTTATAATGTATAATGGCCGCCAACAAACTTTTTATCTGAGACATTGCGTGACAGCTGGTCGCCAGTCAACTGAAGTAAGTAGTTTTATTTTGTTTGTTGAAAACCTTTTATAAGTTTTCATTGTGGTTTCATTGTGTGGAACTAAAGAACAATTAAAAATTCAGTTAGTTTTTACTGCCGCGCACAATGCGCAACGGCATTGTTTATTGTTTGGCCTGCAGCTTATGTAAAACTTTCAAAGCTGATGAAAACATTGCATCAAAAAAATGTCGCGCAACCATAGCAACAACATGGCTAACAATAAGACATCAACTGGGCTAACTGAGTGAATGAATGAATGACAGACAGAAGTTGAACGTCGCCGAGTTACTTTAAGTTTAGCGACTTTTTTTTATTACTGACATTTGAAAAGTGTATTTATATGTTTGGTTTGCTAGCAGATATGAGCAAGCATTAAAGCATGACAATATTTTGGTTAAGTTTTAAGTAGTATCTTAAAAAATTGTGTTAACTTCTTAAATTATGTATATAATTTATAGTTTTTGGCTTTATTCAAGGGTATTTCATATTCATGTAGCCACATACTTTCCTTTTTTCTTGCTTGTTTCTTAAGCTCTTTTTGTGGATGTAAGTCAACGCGATATGCGCGCTAATCTGCCCAACTTCAAAGCTACTTAACTGTTATCCATTTAAGCCATCAAGGCAAGCAGGAAGGCGGCCAGGCAGGCAAGAAGGCAAGAGCCAGGCGGCTAAGAACAAATGGCAAAGAAAAAGAAAAGGCTGCCATACACTCAGGGATAGATATTGAAAGGGAGACTGAAAGAGAGAGAAATATATGGGGGAATTTTGAAAAACATAAAAAGACTGAGAGTTGCGTTTTTGTATTGTCTGTGGCCTGGCGACATTTTCACTTGACTGCACTGGGCTTAGAATGTCTTGCTTTCGTTTTGGACTGCTGCTGTGATTCTGATTGCGGCAGCTGTTTATGACATTACGCATTCGCCTCGCTGACCTTTGCAAAGAGAGAGAAAGAAAAACCGAGTGAGTGAGTGATGCATCCCTTTTGCACCTCGACCCCGACTTTGAGTGAGGTTATTGTTTGAAGTGCAAGTGCGGACTAAAATTCAAACATATGTATGCAGGCTTGGCAGGCTTACTCGACTGATGAACAACTTTGTGTCACATTTGTTGTTTGTTAGTTGTAGCTGTACAGAGCTTCCGTTTCCGTTGCGGGGCACAAAACAAAAGCAACTGCAATGCACTTTTTGCCTCGTCACTCCGTCCTTAGCCGCATCCCTTACACATTTGCCACAACGTCAACAATGTTGTTCACTGGCTGCCTGAATCCCTAGCTGCTGCTGCTGCTGCTGCTGCTGTTGTTGTTGCTGTGGCTGCTTAGAAATGCAAAGCAGCGCACAACGCAGCAGCGCGGCAAACACAACACACAAAGTGATTTTTATATTAAGACCACAAGTGCCTGACTGGATGGCTGCCTGCCTCCCATCTCTCTAGTAATGTCCTGGCCACCGCTTTGTTGCCATTATGATGACTGCCAAGGCACGTTGATTGCTGCAGCGCCTCTGAGCTGCAGCTAAAGAAACCACTGTGTGTGTGAGTGTTTGGAATGCGCGTTGCATGAGATAATCTCCTGCAATGTGCGTGCTGCACGCCAACCAGCCATCGTCCTGGTCGTGGCCGGAACTCAACTTAACTTGCCTCATGCGACTCTCAATGTGGGCGTAGCTATGGTGCTCTTACAACACTAGATGAGTGTGCTTGTGTGAGCGCGAAGTGGGTGGAGGGGGAGGAGACAGTACGCGGATTTTTGATGGTTAATAAAAATTCCAACATTGTCTTGTGCAGTTCATCATAGCCACATATGAGCAGCGGGAGACTGAGACCACAGAGAATGCTGACAGCATTTGTACACTGACAGAAATCGGAGCTATAAAAAGAATAAAATTAACAAAATGATAAGTATTTAAAAAAAAAAACCATGACATAGGTGTTGTTGTAGGTTTAACAAAATCTTAGATAACAATAAATAATATTGTATTATTTTGCTCACGTTGTTGCTTTTCAGTGTAATGTGCTGTTCGCCGTAATCCTATTGGGCTGCGATGTGTGTAAATGTTAAAATGCAACATCTCGAGCGCTTTACAACTCAACTTAGGCGCTGAGAGCTCAACGCACGCTCGTTGCCTGCCTCATAAATGACACGAATTTCAAATTATGTGCCAGGGCTCAAGTTTTATTTACGCGTAGCGCTGAATGAAATAATAACAAACGCTTTATAGTCCGCGCGTCATCTCTAGACGAGTTAAGCAAGCAAGAAAGCAGGCAAGCATTTGAAAATCTGAAGGCATTTTAAAAAGGTATCTAATCAACCTGTCACAGACTGCAGGCAAATCAGCAATAGGAGCAGTTCAAGCAAATACAGTAGCATACTTTTCAGCGTGCACAGTTTTAATTAAAATGGCATAAGCAAAGTGCAGTCATTTATGTATATGTGTGTGTTGTTTGATTATTTGTGCTATTTGCTCATTGGAATTTGCACAATTGCTGGCAATACGTAAACATGGTTCATAAATGAAAATGCGAAGCAATCACCTGCAGGCATTTTCCAATCAAAAGCGACAGCATTGACTCTCCATAAAAATATATTCCCCCCGTGGAATTCAGCTAAGCTTCACTTTATGACCGAAAAGCGTGTAGCACCAACCTGCACAGAGTAAAAGCTGCAGCACCCGTTTGCAAGAGCATCATCATTATCATTGCCCAACATCATTATTATTGCTAGCAGCCATTGTCAGAATTTAGATTTTCAATAATCAGCCATCATTGAAAAACAAATACCCGCTCGATTCTCCAACGTTGAATTGAATTGTTGTAGCTGCTGCCGCTGCTGATGCTGCTACTGCAGCACATAAGAGCATCATGCTTTACTCGTATTTGGGATTTCGCACGGAAAACGTGATTGGCTTCGCTGAATGCGTGAAACGCACAGGTGACGACCAACAGGATCAAATACAACTTGCACCCAGCTGACTCCAAATGTGCAGCTTATCGAAGTCAAACTAGACTTTGTTAAGAACTAAACATGCTGTCGAAAATACTAACTATACCCTGAACATACTTAATGTGTGACAAAAAGGTGCACGAAAGTGTAGAAACTCTAAGTACTTGACAAAACTAGCTCTTTGTTGATCTTTGACAACACTTAACTCTACACTTTCTAACACTTTCTAGTATTTGACAAGGCAAATAATTCTCTTTTGGATAAAATTGCAAAACAAATTCAAAGGCAGAGTTCAATTGAATAAAATCAACCACATCATCATGAGCACATGCTTTGATGTTTTCAGCTGAATCCATGAATCCATGTTTGACAACTCAAATCCCAATGATATGCAGACCAATGACTTTCATAGTTAAATGTGTTGACTAATCGGCTTTGGACGATAGGAGAGCAAGCGAAAAACTCACTGAACTACGCTTAAGTAAAACTGCTGAATGGAAGCCAATCAATTGACTTTCACTTTAGATAATTTGGGCACACACTTGAGGCCTTTGGGCATAATCTCTCATTCGTTTCTGTGGCTTATGCAGGACACAAACACATACATTGACAATTTCGACAAAATTTGCATAATTCAATAAGCATACAAATCAATATCCCGCGTTGAAATTCCACTCGTACACTGGACACAACAAAAAAGAAACGAAAAAGAAAGAAAGAAAAGCACAGATAAAGGCCAAAAAATTCTATTCAAGCAATTTGGTGCGATTAACTGCTCAATTATTTAGGCATGCCGTAGCACTGTGCAAAAAAAACTAAAAGCTGTTCTGTCTGTTTTGCTTAGAAGATGAAATACTCTTTCCATAGCTTGCTTAGCTTGTTCTTGAATTATTGTGAAATTAAAAGTTGATATGGAAATAGAGCACCCTAACTTTCGTGTTGAACAGTATAGCATCTGCCATGCCAATATTATTATACCCTCTGTAAGTGTACACAGATTCAAAAAAAAAAAAACATCAGCGCTGGTGCCACACGCTCGACTTGTTTTCAAATGAAATGGGAGCAACAGCGATGCTGGTCAAACACACAAAACACTTAGCCAAGCAATCTGATGGTTCTGTGGTCGCTGCCGTTGGTGGGGCTACCGCTGCTGGCGGGTTTAAAAGGGTTGCAATCAATTGACATTGATGTGTGCCAGACCAAAAACTATTTCAATGCCCCCAGCTGGTCCTGAACGAAAGCCTAACAACCTAGCAACAACTAACACGCCAACCAGCCGACTGACTAACAGACTGACTAGCTGACTGACTGAGATGCTGTCGTTGTCTCGTTGTTGTATCTGTGCAACTCCTGTGCCCCAGACGCCAGTGCTAGTATCATAAAAACTAACATTTATTGGTACGGCTGATGTTGACTTTGGTTGCCTTTAGGCTCTGCCTACTTCACGGCTAGCTTTGCTTACTTTTAACGGCCTGCCGACAGCTCTCTCTCTCTCTCTCTCTCCCTCCCACATTCTTGCTCTGTGTGTGTTGGTGTGTGTCATTATAATCCGTGCCCATTTAGTGGCGCTATTTGTCGTCGGGCTGACTCCCTTTATGGGTTTTGCTTTCTTTGGCTGTTGTGCTGCATGCAAAGTGCGCCACTCGAATGCCAGCATCATAAAAATACGTTTTATTGCCCCAGGGGATGTGCCTCAAGACATGTCGCCTAGTCTGTCTCGCTGCTACGTCTCTGTGTGTGTGTGTGTGGGTGTGGGGAAACTAATTTATATTGGAGCGTGTGTTAGCGTGGGCGTGGCAGAACCTGCTCGTTAATTCGCAACATGAAAACTAAAGTGGAATGTGTGTGTGTGTGTGTGTACAACAACAAAAAATAACACACGACTGCCCATCAAATTTAATGTTTATGTCAACACTTACAATATACATGGCCAGGTCGCTTTACAGCACTGTCACCGCCGATTGTGACCCTTTAAAGTTGTCGTTGCTGTCGCTGTTGTTTCCTTTGTATCCATTGCTTCATTGATTTTTATATCAATTTTCACACTAATATCTTGTAAAATGTAATTTTTATGCATGAAAAACACACAGATAACACACATACGCACACACACCGCATGGCGCCTGCACTCGTCCTTGCCTGTCCCTGATTGTCCTCTGCTGTGTCGCACACACACGTTGCGTATACGTTATATTTGATTTTTATTATCATTTCGGTTTGTTTTTTTGTCAGCCACTGCCGCCTGCAAAATACAAAACAATTTTCAATCAAATTTTCAACGCCATTTTTGTGCCGTTAATTAAGTTAATTTTTGATTACATTTTAATAATCAACGTATTTTTTTTTTTGTACTTTCTGTTCAAGTGCCTTACTCATTGGCACGTCCTGCAAACTGAACGCATTTACCTGATTGCCAACAAGTGTGTGTGTGAGGGAGAGAGAGAGAGAGTTGCCTTTATATTAATGCCTGATGATAATTTAAAAGTGCTTTGCATGCGCATCATGTGCATCGATAAGCGCCATCATTTCAACAGTTTGCGTTCTTATCCCACCTTGCCGTACCCTGACCACCGCTGGACTGTTTCACGGTGGCAATTAAAATGCATTTAAAAATGGCATATAAAATTAAAATTCATGTCGAGCCGCTGCAGTTTGCAGGGTCCACAAACTGTTGGGCACAGGCAGGGTATATGCGCCTGTTTAATATTTAATTTATTTGTATCTAATACTCTGCTTATTAATAATAGTTAGCGACTTTATTTATTTCATTATATAAAGAAACAAATATATATGTAGATTTATCAGCCGCTCAATTTTGATCTGATCTGATATTAAAAACTTTTTACAGTAGGGTATTTAATTGTTTTAATTACTGTACGTATTTAATTGTCTGTGCATCCCTCCAAAGTTCCTTCTTTTTATATTCATCTCACACAGTAGTCACCGTCCAGCAACTCTTTATCTGTGTTGGGTAATAAATTATTTATTGTGATCCCCCAATTAAATAATGTCTCGTGCACATTTGATTATGCCAATATGTACAATGCGCTCTTTTAAAAAATGTTCTTTCATTTAATTTGCAAGATTTTTTATTGTTAATAATTTCACTATCTGGATTGCGGGTTTCTGTGTTTAATCTGGCAAATTTTAAGAATAAAGTCAATAAAGGCTTTAAGTGAAATGCTAATAAGAAAATTTTTGGTACTAAAAATACGTTTTAGGTCACCAAATATCTTAAGGCTTCACGAAAAGTATGCCAATAACCACAAACGACAACACTAAAGAATACATTTGTTGTAAGCAGGTCGAGGAGAAAAATACTCTATATATAAATTTAAGATGATTTCAAAAGTAATGAACATTTTTGAAGTTTTGTTCACTGTCTTCTTTTTATGTTTGCCTTTCCCTGCAAACTGGGCATTGTACTCTTGTAGACAGCATATGTTTGATCTAAGAAAAATAAAACATGTACGAAATTTATGACATTTTGGCAAAGTTTGCAATAACTTCCAAGTAGCCGAATACTTATTAAGGGTAATAAATATGCTGGGTGCCAAGTGCGCTTTGGCATTTCAAAAATCATAAATATTAGAAAGAAATTACTGAAAATGAGAAACTGGACGGCAGAGGGTGCGATGGCGCGGGGATTGAGTGGTGGACTGCTGTTGGTATTTTTTGCGAAAGCTAACGGCAATTGTGGGAGTGCACACAAAAGACCCATTAGCAGCGAATTACCAGATAAAGGGACACAAGTATGGAGAGCCTGCTTTGCTGCTCCTTTTGTGAACTGTGTGCCAGATACTCGACATTTTACAATGGGCCACATACATCTGTGTATATGTGTGTGTGTGGTGTGTGTGTGAGTAAGCAACAGCCGGCGGCGTTTATTAGTATGAGGCGTGGCCCGCACACCCGCACACACAGCAATATTTATATGTATTTATGAGAATGCGAGCTCTCTTTCTTGGCTGACTTTTGGCGTATTTTATGCTCGTGTTTTGTGTCATTTGCTTTTGAGCCATTAGCACGTACTTCCTGCCAGCCAAAGGAATAAAAGCAAAATATGTATATACATATTTATATATGTACGTCTTGTCCGCCTGCCCACCAAGCTCTGGGCCTTACGAATTGGCTTCATTGTTGTAATGTTTGCCTCAAGCAGCTGCAGTCAGCATTAAGAAAGAATAAAAAAAAACCAACAAAACAAAAAGATGAGAGGAGAAAAAAAAGTAGAACTAAGTAGTTCATTTTGAGATGACTGCTTTTGTTGTAAATTTTAAGTATGGATAAGTAAAAAAGCAAGCTGCAAATTGTCGCAAAACAAAAGACTACTACAAGGGGCTGCCAAAGGAAAATGCCCAAATGAAAAGCGGCCAACAACAAGAATGAATGAACGTTGAAAAGCAGCAGAAACAGAAGCAAACCGAAGGGAAAGTAGCGAAGCTTGCGCTTCGTCTTGACACAAAATGGGTTTCCGCCCCAAATCCCAAATATCCCCGGAAGCCGATTAAGTGTTACCCGTAAGCGCGCGCAACAGCGTGAAAGCGACGTAGACGCCGTCGAAAGCGCCAGCGACTGCAAATTGAGAGCCATGCATTGAAAAGAAAGAAGGAGAACAAGCCAAGCAGCAGCAGCGTCCTTCAGAAAGTAATGGCAATACATGCTGTTTAAGCAGTTATAGCGAAATTTGAGAGGGATGTTCAAAAGGTTTTCATAAACGGCGGAGCAGAGCAAACTGAAAGTTCATACTTGATGTAGATTACTTAAAACAAAGCGATTTGAACTGCCCTCGCATGTGCACAAGACGCAGCCGGCATGTAAACATTGCAAAGCACATTACAATAAAATATTTATCGTTATGATGCTCTTGGAAAATGCCTTTTCAATTGAGCTCTTGGACAGACCGACTGCTGACTACGATTTTGGCAGCCTTTCAGCACCGCCTTTTTGGCTTCTTGGTGGCAGCCGCGTCGAAGAATGATTGATGAAAGTGCGAGCCATGTGGCGCCTGGTATTTTGCTTGTGCTTTTTCCCCCCCGCCCTCATAACCTTACTCGTCATGTGGTGCGCTGACAGCGTTATCATGAGCGCTGGATCTGTGCGTGCCAACAACTTCATTAAATGCGCCAAAATTTGCACCAACCTACTATATATCTAATGTACATGTATTTAGTGCGACTCTTGGGCAAACAAATTGCAAAGCTGGCTAGAAAATAGCTGGCATACGCAGCGTATGTGTAATGGCATGTGTGAGCCCTTCATATAGTGACACGCCCCACCCACCTTGCTCCCATTTATCACCCGAGGCAATACAAAGGCGTTGATTTGCCAGATCATATTTATTTAGATTTCGTCAGCTATTTGCATGCGATTGTTTGTCTAAGTGGGTTGTGCCAGCAGCTGCCTCAAGCAGCTCAAGCCTTAGGCGACAACTTCATTTATATATTATTACGTTTCCCCTTTGGAAATTAATATGTCATTTGAGCCACCTACACAGGACACCACATAGCACACAGAGCAAACAGCAGAAAGTAAGTGAGAGACACGTCAGTCAAAGGCACAAGCAACACAGCAGCACAAGGAGATAAAGTTATAAGAAAAAAATGCTTGGGGAGCAAAGCAAAGATGAAGCTGTATAAAAAAGGAAATAAATGTGAAAGGGGAGAATAAGTGGGAATGGGGGTGTGGGGAGGCAGTGCAAACCATAAGCAAAGAGTGAAATAAAAATGCAAATAAAATAAAATAAAAATGTGTCTGTCATGTCAATATTTGCCGCCAGCAGATGAACTCAATTTGCAATTGGCATTGAGTGTGACAGGCAGATGTATCTGTATATGTGTGTGTGTGTGTGTGTGTGCAGCCCACAAGCAAGCCGGCAGGACATCAGCATGGCATACACTTTGGCGGCAAATCGTGGGAAAATTGATTGACATTTTCATTATACAATTTGCCAGGCAAAAAAGCAGAAGCAAAAGCAAAACACAAGCAAACCGAAGTCAGGAAACGGCAAATACACAAATGATTGCCAAAGTACCACCGATGCTGTTGTTGTTGTTGTTGGTGTTGGTGTTGTTGTTTTTGTGGTGTTGGTAAATTAAACAAATTGCTCATAATGTACCACAAATAATTAATGCCAGTCATTAAAATAATAAAGTGCATGCATATGAGCGTGTTTGTTGTTGTTATTGGGTCGCCGTTTTCCTGGTAATTGCTTAAATAATTAAAGCTTTCTTCGATTTTGGCAGTTGTCATTAGCAAACGAGCAAATTGATGATGGCAAATAAACGGCAAAGCCGCAGGATAAAAAACAACAACAAACCAAACAAAAAATATGAAGTAGGAAACAACTCTCTGCTGATTAAGTGGCAATTAATGCACATAAATAATGCAATAACAAGCACAATAAAATTACACACGAGGCAATCGCAAATTGATTGCCCAGTCAACATACGGCAAAGAGTTTGCAGCTGACACTTACAATCTGGCCAAGTGGAAACAATTAAGGGTCAGCGCAACGAAAAACAAATTTTATAAATATTTTTCAACTATTCATAAATATAGTCATATGCACTTGAAAGCGATTATAAATTAATTACAGCAAGAAGGGAAGATGATATTTTAAATATGTAAAAATAACTTAAGTATAAATGAAAACTAGCATGATATACTATTTCTATGTAATAGCAATCTATATTCGTTGTATAACTCTCTTATAACTCAAGTTTCTTATTGACTTTGCTTAACAACTTCGTCATTTCTCTACTGCTCAGTTTTCATAGCTAAAGTTGGTCGATTTGATTTAACCAAAAATTCCTTTTTAACTTACATTATTTTTAATATTGATTTTTAATGAATGTCAATTAAGAAAGTGTTGGAAGCAGGGAGTCATTTCTTTGCCTTTCTATGCTAATTTTGAAGCCATTCTCAGTACACTTTTATGCTGGGAAAAGCCGCTTAAGAAGCACCTGAAACTTTGCAAGCTGCCTCAAAAAGGACACTTAAAGTCAAATTCCTGAACAGATTACATTTTATTAAATTGCCACCGCGAATATGCCAAACGGCGAGCTATTTATTTCGACGCTTCTTTTCTTTGTCTTGCTGGACCCAAACCACTCCCAAAAAAAAGGGGATATGCCTTCGGGCTGTACAGACCGATTTATGCCAAAGGCGCACAAAACATTTGCGCGCTGACATTTGTGATACTGAAGCCCATTGAAATGAACAGACAATTGACATTTTGAGCAGCGTAGCAAATGGCTGGAATGCTAAACAAGTGTCTCAGAAGTGGTGGGGTAATGGGTGGATGGTGAGAGGGCACGAAGGCAGATGCTGGGTGCACATTAAATTAATTGAGCAATTAATTAAGACGCCATCGAGCTGGCAGAGCAGCTACACTTCTCGAAACGAAAAAGCACGTCGATGAAGGAGCAGTTCAGCTCAGCTCAGTTCAACGCGATTGCGGACGCAGCAAAAGGAGCAGCCACAAACAAAGAGCCATTGTAGACATCTGGCTGGCTGAGTGACTGTTGCCTGCTGCCCCACTGGCTGTATGGCTGTCTGACTGTGTATGTATGGATGTTATTAAGGCTTCACGGAGCACGTGAAATTATGAAGTTGAGAAATTAATTCAGCGGCAAGTCGAAAAGTTTGAACTTTCAATTATGTGGAAAGAAGCGCGAGCTGAACATGAAAATGAAAATGAAAATGAGTTTTTACCAGCAGCGTTCAACTTTCCAATTTGTGTGCTCGAGTGCTGCCGTCAGCTACACTCGAGTAATCAATGATGGCACACACACACACACACACACACACACAACACCAAATCATTTCAAAGCAAATGTTAAAAATAATAGCAAATGCTTACGTTCAACGTTATCGATTGCTGACGGATATCTAATTGTAAATACACACATCCCAAGCCAAAGCAGGAGGAGGAGGAAGTGGGGTCAGTGCGGACAAGGAGTCGCCTTGACTGATTTGCGACATAAACTCATTGAGTTGATGGAAGATGGTAGATGGTAGATGGTAGGAAGCTGTAAGCTGGGTGATAGCGAACACATAAAAGCGCATTGAGATGGAGATGGATGAACATCAATGCACAGTCGTAGTTCATAGTCTGTTGTCTTGTGTCCTGGTCACGGAAACGGACGACATGTGGAGCACGCCGTTACAAGTTTCAGCTATGGTCTGCCAAGTCCAGCCCATGTGAACTGACCTACATATGCATATAAAGCACCCTACCATCAGGGTGTGTGTGTGTGTGTTCGCTGCTTTTTGCCAACTTCCTCCGACCCTATGCACTCGATCACCGCAGGAATGGGAGAAGAAAACAAAAGCATGAAATCCCCATCCTTTTGCTGTCCTGGCACTTTGTCCGCTTGTTAAGTTGATTTCTTGTGCTAAGCGGATGCTGCACGTGTGGCACGACTGCACCCTCCTCCCACCTCTGTTGCCTGCTACACTTGCACTACATGCATTTCCGGTTTAATTGATTTTGCCGCAAAATGTGAAATGTGTCGAAAACGAGCTGACTGACATGCTCAGATGCCCCGCCCTTATCTTAGAACGCTCCCAGCTACAGTCGGGGGCGTTGCACCTACAAATAATGCGCATGTTTAAGAAGCAGCTGCCACAGTAGAGCCACAGAAGACGGCAGCGGGAGAGGGGAAGGCGGAAATGTGACCAGCATCCGAGAGCTGAGAGACGGACAGTTGAGCTGTTGTTTGGGGGCCAACCTTTGATTGCAGCTGCAGCAGCAGCACCAGCTCTCGGTAAATAAATATTGGCCAAATCAAAGACTGATTGAAAAGGGTCAGAGAGTACCTCAATTTGACTTACAATGAAGAGCATTGGCATCTGCATTTTAAAGTTCACTTTCTGTGATTGCAAACGTTGTTAAAGTGGTTAGTTTTCTATAGTAAAATTAAGTAAGAGTTTTAATAAACATAATAATATTTGTATTTATTTTGAACATCTCAGATTTACTGTATTCATATTGTATCAATTAAAACGTACTTAAAACTGAAGAAATAAAATGGACAACGCATTGGTACGATTACGTACATATGTATATTTATATCGACCAGTGTATAACGTGAATGGGCATGAGAAAAAGTAACTGTTAGATGTTAAATGATAGCTGATTGGTGAAATGTGTCAAGTGAAACCTTAAGAGTTAAAAGGCACAACATTTCCATATGAATATGTGACATCCGGAACCTTAAATATACAATTCTAACATATATGTAGTATAGTTATTAGGGTGACTAACACATTGTACAAGAGACATACACTCGCTGACGGACACTAAGGACTACCCTTACGACCTAGTAAAATCATAAGTGCTACAACTAGAGACAGCCGATTAGTTTAGCCCTTCTTGAACTTGATCAGCAGAATGGTGAGCACCAGAAAGACGAGCACCCACGATGATATCGAGATGAAACCATTATACACTGTGGGATTATCCATGCCCCAGCCTCGTTGCAGTATGGAGCGCATCGACTCTGTGGGCTTGGTCAGCGGCAGGAAGGCGGTGAAAATCTGCAGCAGCGGATACATGCCCTCAATGGGCCAAATGATGCCACACAACATCACGATGGGCAGGAACGAACCCATCGCCACATATGTCGCCGTACGCTCCGTATCCACGGCACACGAGATGACAAAGCCAAAGGTCATGCCGCAGAGTCCGTTGAGTATGCACAGAGCCACAACCAGCCAGATGTCTCCGACTATCGTCAGCTCAAAGAAATAGAAGCTGACAATCAGCACGCACACGGTCTGACTCAGCATCACCGTGAACTGGGTGACCACCTGGGAGAGCAGTATCTCTGGCCCGGTTATTCCAGCAACCAGGCAACGCTCGAGCATGCCCTCGTTGCGCTCAATCAACATCGCTCCCGATGTAATTGCCACCGACAAGAAGAAGATAATAGTCAGAATGACTCCAGGTGCCGCAAAGTCAGTGAAGTTGGGATTCCTATAGCCGTAAATAGGCTGCCTAAAGTCGACGGGGACGCGTCCCAGCTTTGGATTCAGATTGCAATCAGTCAACATGCTCTCCACAAAACTGAAGAATGTGTATTGTAAGTCACGATATAGCAGCGTTGATATTTGTTGATCTGCAAAAGCAAATATAAGTATGATATGATACGATATATTAAATTGATAACTTACTTGACCAGTCCATGCGCACACCCAAATCGGATGCCTCCACGGTAGCATCCTCTGCGTAGCGTCCTTCCTCGACTCTCTCGACCAGGGAATTCGTGTAGTTTGGCTGTAAGACAAGAGCGGCCCAAGCGTATCCACGACGCACCTCCTCGTAGGCAGCTTCATCATCGCTTACATATTTCTGCAAGTAATAAAGTGGGATATGTGAAAATACAGTGATTTAGCGCCCTTTATACTCTATGTTGTTGTTGTCCAATTAAAAGAGCCTTCGGCACTAAATTATTGAGTCACGTATGTCAGGGAATTGGGTCTGAAGCTTTGATACTGTCTCCTTGTTACAATACTAGTAGTAGGCAGTGTAAACAGTTACTGTAACTGTGTGTTCCTCCTCGACTGTAACTGTATTTCGCTTCATTTCCTGTCGCATTGTTTGTTGCATGTTTGTAGCTGGAGCAGTGGCAGAGGCAGCAGCATAATAAAAGTAACTCGGTGTAATTAATGTGCGTACTTTGCGTCAAGCGATAAATTTTGTAAACAACGCCAGGAACAGCAACAACAAAAGGGAAAGATCCTAAAGGCACCCAAACACAACACAATATGCGTTGCCTACTTTTGTGCGTTGCGTCTTTTCCTTTTTTTTGCCAGTCAACGCTTTGGTGGTCGTTGTTGTTATTGTTATCGTGTTGTTGTTGTTGTCAACAATATGTTTATGTTATCTTTTACAATTTCATTGCGCTGATTTTTTTTCTTTCATGTACCAAGTTTTTTGCAGCTTCTGTGTAATACGCAAAAATAAATAATGAAGTGTAAGCTCAGCGAGCAGAAATTTTGTGGCCCGCATTGCCTTCTGCCTAAGCCAGTCCTCGTGAAAGTGCTCATACATTGATTAAGTTCGTAACAACAACTTTTGCGGGGCCCAGAACTTTGCGTAAAGTTTTGTCAGCCACTTATGTACATACAATAACCCACTGACAACAATAACAACAAGAACAAGAAGAGCAATAACTGCTCGCACATGTATTGGCATTTGTATTCGGGCTAAGCTTCAGCAATTTTGTGGCTACGAAACTTCTGTGTGTGCATGAGAGTGTATGGTATGTGTATTTAAACCAAAAGGGTCTCTAAAACAACTGACGTGAAATTTACGCAATTGCCGCATTAATGCTTAGACAAATGAAGTCATTTACACACACATGTGCCACATAGATATGTATGTGGTTATTGGGATCGACAAGTCCATTAGCTTCATTCGATTTAATGGTTAATCGAATTTTGTATTTATAGAGCCATCTATTCATTTTATTAGTGTTGTAAAACTATCGTTTGTAGCTAGAAGTTGTACCTTGGTCTTAAATATTTGATCTAGGATGTATGCAATTCATCTCTAAAAGTGAAAAAATAGTATTACGCTACTACATTCTGAAAAACCAACTTGAATCACATTTCTCTAGACTTAACAAGAAGGGGCAATCAATTTAGCCGTCTTGAAAGCTTTTATGCTTAAGCTGAACCTTAAGTTCAACATTGTTTATGGCAAACTTGAGTCACAAACTATGCGCAAATAAAGTCAACTTGGACGGTAAATAAGATGGAAAAAGATGCAAAAATTGCATACCCATAGACCACGAGAACAGAACAAGTTGAAAACTCTACGCAAATGAGCTGGCGACAAGCAGCAGGTGAAACTTTGCCGCGTAGTTGAGCAATTTTTGCTTTCATCTGAAAACCGCAAGTATAATTTTTTTTATGTTTTGTGCCCATAAAAGTAGCCGCAACAAAAAGGTTTATACTTCAAGTTAAAGCTTGTCGCTAATCAAGTGCAACAATAAACGCACTGCACTTAGACTCCATCCCGCAACCCACTCTTCACTCCCCTCAGCCGCAGGCTACCCCTAACTAAGCAGCAAAAGTCGCCTAATGAGCAGCGTTGTCACGCCTAATGAACTTTTAATTAAAAGCCACAACAACATTGCATTGGAGCACCGCCCACAATACGTTGAACAATTTTGGGCATAAATTAAGAGCCAGAAAGTGCCGCAGGGGCAATAGGGAGGCAAAAACGGGTTGCCATGGCTCTCCACCCTGCGGGCTGTGTTTAAAAGGGTCGCACAAAAATAAAGACCAATTTTTATAGCACTTAGATAAAGGGGGCACAAAACCAAATGCCTTTGATCTAAACAGAGAGAGCAACCTCGAAGCATAAGTTTTTTTTTTGTGTGTTTCCATTCGGCATATAGAAGCTTCTATTGCAGCTGTTGTTTGTTGGTTGTTTTTGGCAGTTAGCTGATAGCGAGGCAACTATTGAAATGCTGTCAATACGCAAAGCGGTCGAAGCGGTCAAAAGCGGCCAACGGGCAGCCAAAAATTTAAATTTCAGCAAATGCCAAAGTCGCCGTTGGGGTAGTGTTGGGTTGGGTTTGGAAATTTTTCAGCTCTTGTTTGTTGTTTTTGTTGCTGCTGGCCACGTGCTGATGGCTGCTTGATATGCTGTTCATTGGGCAAAATTAGCTTTTGGGGCAACGCTAAACGCAAGGTGTGGAAGCAGAACCCACAAAAAGGTACAACCAACAGCAGATGCGTTGCAAAGATATGCAGAGCTGTGTTTATTTTCCTCTTCTTTTATTATATTTTTTATCTAAGTTGAAAATTTACACAAATTTGAGAATGATAAGGGAGCGTTGGCGGTTGACCGAGCCGCATTTCAATAATTCAGCTTAAGCATAAGTTTTGGCCTCGGGGTCGCCTTCGCAAATTGGCAGTTCAAGCATGTGCCTTTATGTTTTTGTTGTTCATATTATTTGGTGGCTTTAGTGTTATTGTTATTATTATTGTATTGTTTTTAAAAGAGCCCAAAAACAGGTCATGCCCAAAGTCTTTTTCTTCGTCAAGGTATTCTGATGAAAGGCAACTTTTAATGAGGTATGGAAACATTTTCTTGAACTTTGATAAGCATTTACAATTCAATTAAAAATCATTCAAGAAAAATTTGCAGATGAAAGGTATATTGAAACACTTAAAAAAGATTGTGCGTGTGAATGACAATTTTTGAACTTGACTGCCCAAACTTGAGATCCCGATAGCCCTCTTGCCCAAATTAGCATTGTTTTCTAAGCGTAATTTGCAATAAATTACCACACAGGCCAAATCTACAGTGCACTGCACTGGGGTATGGCTTTCAACTACTACTTTTGCCCACAGCAAGTAAATTTATTGATGATCTCGACCGCTCGGCCAGCTGTCCAGCTGCCCAACTGCCCAAGTGCCTTACTGCCAAACTGTGTTGTTGCTTGTTGCCAAAGATAAGCAGCCGTAATTTGTGTGCGCCAACACCAAAGGCAATAACAGCCACAGCAGCAGCAGCAGCCAAGACGCTGCTAACTCCAAGGCAGGAGGAGCAAGGACTCGAACTCTGGACTCTGGGACTTCAGTCAGTTGATTTAGGAGTGTGTGAGAAGGGAAGGAGAGGAGCGAGGCGTACGATTGAAGAGCATACACACTGTAGCTGACCAGCTTTGCTGTCCACACAAATTGAAATAAATTACATGAATGGCCGGCAGGGTCGAACCGTCGTCGTCTCAACGTACTTCAATAACCAGCAACAGCAACAGCAACAACAGCAACAGCCACAGTCGCAACAACAATACTAGTAGAAGTAACATGAGTGGTTATTGTAGTCGACTCTCTCTCCTTTTCTATCTATCTCTACTTCTCCAGGTGTACAATTTAAGCTGCCTTCCCACCACAAAAGGTAATTTGCATTGCATGTAGTTGTACTCACCACAACCATACTCTTGTTCTTCACAAGCATATCGAGATAACGGCAACTGAGCATGGTCTGATTGCATCCGGTCTGCACGGGACAAAATTGTTGCATAATCATTTCCTCGGACATCTCGTGATTCGCCACAGCCAATTTGAGGCCAGTAGGATCATGGCCAATCGCAAAGCAGAAGAGTACTATCTGCACCACCGGCAGACCCACAATGAACAGCATTATCCTAGACGAGACAGACAGCTCAGAGTTAGTTAGTTAGTCAGTTGTTGGTCTCGGTTACTCGTTAGCACTCACCCCACATTTCGCATCATCCAGAGAAAGTTTTTCCAGATGAGCGCATGCAAATGATGCGATTGCATCACATGCAGATTATACCAGAACGATGTCTTCATCTCCTGCACCGGTGGCAGAGGTGGTGCAGCGGACGCAGTGCTGCTAATGGGATCACGCACCGCCGACGACATGGATATATTGTCACCGAACTCGCCAGAGATCTCCGCAGCATGCTGCTCATCCGATATGTCCAGAGCTGGATTCGATATAGCTGGCACGGTCACCTGCTCCACAATCTCCTGGGCAATGGAGGAGCGTCGTCGCTTGCCCATGTTCTGCATGACGGATAGCTTGAGAAAGACTTCCTCCAGCGAATCAGCATTGTACTGTTGTCTCAGGTAATTGGGTGATTCCTCTGCCAACATTTTGCCGCCACGCAGCAGACCAATCTGTGAGGGAGAGAGACACAAAAATCACTTTGTCAAGTAAATTGATTCGGATTTGAGGCAGAAAGTGTCGCCAAGTCAATTAAACTTTTGACTTTGACATCGACTTGTACTTGTTTGTGTAGTTGTGTGACGCCCCTTACTCTTCACCTTGCCCCCTTCACTTTACTTGCGCATTGTCAATTCGTTGCTTGTTCTGGGGCCAAAAGTTTCTAAGTCTTTCGCACAATGACAGAATTATGCATCCTGTTGTTGTCGCTTCAAAAGTTTTATTGACTGTCCGCCCACCTTGCTCAGACTTGCCCCCCCGCTTTTGCTGTTGCTAATCCCCCGGCCACTTTATCGCAACGTGCGGAAATTAAGTTAATTGATTTCTGTGCCGCACATGACCAGGCATACAGATAAACCCAGAGCAACATGGTATTTGGCAACTTTAGGACATTGGTCGAAGCCACTCCTGGCTGACTGGCTGCCTGACTGACTGACTAGCTAAACTTTGCTGCCCCTTACAAAAACTTGGCTAACATCTTTATATAGCCAACTGCTGGCTCATCAATTCCAACGCCCTGGATGGCTTCATTAGGCATGCACATGACTTGCTCTAGCGCCTGCACATAGAAATTCTATGCTAAATATGTATGCCACACACACTGACACACACACACACACACACACACACAACACACTTGAACTCTTGCTAGTTGCAAAAGTTTTGCTGCTTGATTTGATTCTGTCTTTGGTCTTTGGTCTACCGGAAATCGGTTGTTTCCTTTAGCTTGCTTCCATTGGCTGTTGTATTTGGTAATCCGTCTATGGAGCGGCCAATTAACTTCCTAATTGAATGCCAATGCAGAACAATGAAAAGCACAAACTTTCAAAAGCATGGCCAGCCAATTGCACTTTTATAGTCGACAATGTGATCAGCATTTAATATTGTCTTGAATTTTAGCATGCCATAAATAATTCTCTTTAATATTTTATTACGGTATAAATAGTCTCTACCTTTCGGTTGTATAACAAACTTCAAATGCTTTGATGTAAAATACAGTTTATAAAAAATAAAGTTAGAGCAAAAGAGCAGGAACTGCAAGTGTATTAAGTCTGCGAAAAAATCAGCAAAGTCTTCTTTGCTTGATATTTCTATGTACTCATGCAAAAGGAAATTGAAAAATGATATATGACGAGGCGAAAGGGGCGGAATCCTAAGCGTTGTTTGCATTTTTATGATATTGCAGCAAAGGGTTGGTCTTATTTGCATACCAAGAAAATGAACTTAAAGCTGTTGCAGTGCAAACTTAAAAATTTCTATTGTCTTCCTTTTAAAAGCAATACAAATATTAAAGGTATTTGTATAAATAAATATTTCTCTTCTGTATTTCAATGTTTTTTAAATAACAATGAGCATCACTGGCCGGAACAACCCAGCATCAGCAAAAACACAAACAATTTCATACACTGGCCTACAAACTTACATAAAATGAAATAAATTCAACAGCTTAAATTACCTGATATACATTTTTCTTTCGCTCTCTATTTCCCTCCCTCTATACATTTGTTCGAAATTATTTCAAAGTTTCCCGATAGCATTTTACACACACTTGCACATGTTAAAAAGCACTATGACCCACATCAAAGGCTGGCACCAAATTATGACAGAACATCAACGCCCGCAATTTGCGTCATTATTAGTGGAAGCCCAAAGTGGCACCCCTGTAGCTGTGTCTCGGAGTGTAGCGTTTCATTTGTTTGTGCCCTCGTTCGTTTGTCCTTTAGGTTGCTTTTATTTTATTTTACTTGTTTGACAGACATTGCTTTCCAAATTTAATGTCAACGTTGGCTTGGCTCATGGCAAACTTGTTGGCTAAAACAAAATACGAGCAAACAGTGGCCACGAATCTAAATGGAGGTTGGGGAGTTCCTTTTGCATTAGTCAGTTGTATATGCAGCACTTTCTACTCTAACAAATGAAATCAGGAAGCGTAACATTATTTGATGGATATATTGTTGTTGTTGCGACCACTTTGAGAGAACCTCCCCACACTTCTTCACGCCTTGCACCCTTCGCAATTTCCAGCAGCGTTAGCAACACTCGGAGCTGTTACAGTTGCTGCTTCAGTATCAGTTTCTGGATCTGACTCTTTGTATTTTTTTTTTGCTTGCCTAGTGTCCTTCATAGTTTATGCTGTCTGTTCTGTGTTGCATTTCCTTGTTTTTGTCGCGTAATTTTCCGCATGTTGGCTTTTAATAGCGAAAAATAATAAAAACAATTCAACAGGAAAATTTTAAGAAAATTCCATTTTGAAGACAGGTCCAAAAATTTAAATGGACACTTAAATAATTGCTATCAAACGCTTTGCATGTGTGTGTGTGTGTGTGTGTGTGTGTCGGTTTCTGTGCGAATTGCGGTCAGATTGATTGAAAATTTAATGCGACATTGAAGTGGCCTATATAATAATATACATTAAGCGCATGCTGCTGGTGAAACGGTCAATCAAAAATATGTATGCTCCGTAAAAATAATATTAATATTTTATATAACGTTAACGTACGTTAATATTATCTTTACGACTGTGAAAACAAAATTCTCACTGTCATAACTTTGTGAAATTTCGAATGAATATCTATTTGTTGATTGGCCTTCAGATTAATATTGATGTTTATATACTGTTACTGAAAATTTCTCTTAAAGCTCGAGAGGAAGTTTCCAAATGAAGAGAAACTGAAATTAGCATCAAATAAAATACATTTTCTATATAGCTTTTATTGACTCGTTAATATTTTTACTAAAATAACTTTTATTGCTCTTCTTTGACTTAAACATCCTTACAGCGATTATTTTTTGATAACACTTAAAATTTTATAGCAAACTGAAGTGCATGATAATTTTTTTTTATCTTTTACATAAATTTAAAGCATAATTCATTTTTAGAATTATAAAATGCAAGACATGTAATAATAATAAATTTAAGGACTACAGCTTAAGTAAAATAAGAATAGTTCAAATGCCTGTTGTTAGGTGTCAATGGATATGTCTCGCTCAATCAACACGAGCGCCAACTCAGACTAGTTATATAAAGGTGTGTTTTTGTGTGTGTGTGTTTGTTCTATGCGAACTAAACAAATACTCACAGAAGTGTTTTAGTATCTATGCATGCGCTCTTATGCTGCCAGCACGCAATTCTGTTGAGTCAACAATAAAAACAGACAGCAAACAAAAAAAAAAAACGTACACGAAAAAAAACAAGACAAACTGACCAAGTTCTACTGGGCAGTTGGAAAAGTAAGTCGCACGACAGCTGAAGTCCAAGAGTGACGTGCAGAATTGGCGAAAAATATGTGCTACTGCAGGACAACGGCTTCTGAGGATTGCGCAACCTGCGGCAGAAACAAAAACGTGGCACGAGACAACCGAAAAACAAAAAAAAAAAAAAAAAAAATAAAAAGAAGTGACAAAGCTAAAAAAGCAATTTGCTGCCTGGCCATAATACTACTAGCAGTCAACTCAAGCGTGTACAATCTAAGCCGACTCTGTGTGTTATTGTTGTGCCTCTTGCGGTTGCGGCTGTTCTTGCTGTGAAAGTAGGAGACAACACGTGTTCAATATGAGCAATTAAACACTGTCACCAAAGTTGCCAGACAGACAAAAGTCTCGCCGAAAAAAGTTTGTTGCTAGCCTAGGCAGTTACTGCTTCGTTTTTTCAAGAATCCAAACAGTGTTGAACAATTGACATTAAAGACACATTTCAATGGACGACGTGTTGTGGTTTGATTAACCGCACCCTAAACCTAAGGCCGCATTGTTTTATGGACTGTGTGGTGCGGCTTCAGGTTGCCAGCACGTTTTGTGGCAAACAAAATCGCACAATGATTTTGTTTATTGGCCATAACTCTTTACCGCAATGACACACACACGGAGACACAAGCACAAATACACACGGAAGGGGATGTCGTCGCTTTGACAACAGATCCTGGAACAGCTGTTGCACGAAGAGGGTCGATTGTCGCATGTATGTGGCAAGCACCGTTAAGCAGTTGGCTAACGAGCTCAAGAGCACACACAAAGGTTGGGCAACCAGCCCAGAAATATACATATACTAAGTAAGTAAGCCGCTTTACATAATTTAATATGCTTTCGCTGCAAATTGATTTAAATTCAATTTCTAAATATATTTTACCTTTAAATAATGAATGACTTTCTTTTATCCATTTACCAAAATGTTGCAAGAAGCTGCGAGCTTAAATTAAATATCTGGATTTATCTGATTTATTTATAAATCTATTTTTGGTTAGCTGCTGTACCAATTGAGTTTTTTGCTTTAACAAAAACTTATTACAAATCCGATATAGAGTTTTAAGAGTGCTAGTTGCCAATTCGACATCTATTAAATCCCCGAAGAACAATTTTCGTTATGCTTATTTTTATTTCGTTCAATTGTTTTCTTTTCAACTTGTGCCACTGTAAGTTATCTTGCCTCAAGCAAATCGAAGAGTCACTCAAAACGCCACAAAATGTAAACAGAAATCAAATCAAGCCCTCCCCAACCAGCTGTAGCTCATTTAAGTGTTGATCAGAACCTAAATAAATCCGTGTTTTGCAATATTAAAAAAATTGCTTGGCCCATCAATCATTCGATTCCATATAGAGAGTAAAATATACATACGTGTCGATTTGTTTTTCTTGTTTTCTTCAGCCTTTTCCCACTTCACCCGCCTACAACTCTTTAAGGTATTTTTTTTTGCATCAATCTTTGTGCCTTGCCACTGATATATGTTACAGACTCGGCTTTAGCTCAGCCTCCACAACGACCTGACCAGCATAAGCGTGTGAGGATTTGTTTGTTTTATTCGTGCGTGTGCCTGTGTGTGTGTGAGTTTATATCCTGTGCGTGCCGCATGAGTATCTGTTGGTCTATCTATATATACTATATGTATCTGTCTATCCAAGTGTTCATTGTGACGGGCGTTTGCCTAGTGTGCGCTTTGTCACGCGTTATTTCTGTATTTACCAAGAATCTTTATTTTCCTTCTTTTGTTTTTTTTTTTTTCATATTTTTGCTGGAAATGTCAGTTACTAGTCGCATAGTTCATTGTCTGCCACACACTGTGGCAGGGGCCAGCAAATGACTAACGCACACAGTTACAATCTTCGTCCATCTCTTTCGCACTCGCTGGCTGATTATAGTGCGTCGCATTGGCAACATAAATAAATCTGAAGTAAATTTTGCAATGTGTCTCGCTCGGAAATGCCTCGTAAATCGTGCCATGGCCATGGGTCAACAGAACGTTACAACGGGACCCAGTGATATTGTACTTTTTCGACGAGACGGACGGCCGCTACACAGATTTGTTGCAGCTCTCTCGCAGGATACAAATTTGCCAACCGACCAGGCTCCCTTCCCTTCTCACCAACCAGAAGGAAGCACTTAGCGCCGCGTGTTGACAGCGCACACTTGTGCTTGAGCTTGAGCTGATAAGCGTCGTTCTCTCTCTCTCTCTCTCTCCCTTTCTCTCTCTCTTCGGCGACGACAGCTGAGCTTTCACCTTTGCCAGCCGGCGTTAGCTGGAGCGCATAATATTGCTCATACGCCGCATATTACAAATAGACGTGCAAGCACCCGACTATAAATCAAGGGAGCAAACAATGCGTGGGCACCAAAAAGCCATTGACACTTGCCTGCCAACCACACAGCACTTATCCCTCACTACTCCCCTTCTTGCCAACCCTAAAATATGTGTATTATGTACATAAATATGTGAACTTACCACATGCGCCTGGGCACACTCGTCGATGTAATGCGTGGTGATTATCACAGTTGTGTGACCATTTTTTGTAATATCCACCAAATGATCCCAAATGCTGCAAAAGTTATAAAGAGTTAATCAGTGCACATCAATTGCGTACCCAAAATGACATTTGTTTCTTTTCTATACCCAGATAAATCAATATTTTTAAAGCTTTTGCTCTTTAAGCTTAGCTATTTGCAGAATAATGGATGTTAGAGCTGATATTATTTTCAATGAAACTAAATTTACCTTTTAACTTTATTGATTTTCTTTTTCAAACTTTTTTTTTCTATTTATGTGAATTTTGGTATGATTATGTGAGGTCTGTTGGTTGCCAAGCAAACAATGAAAAATTCACCTTTAAATTTTAAACACACATTACACAGCATCCAACTACACCTAAAGCATTTTGTGCAAAATTTCACAAATTCTCGTGAATTTTCTCATATCCAAAAATATACAGTATAAGCTAAGCTTTATTTATCGCATGTGTTTAAGCTTTTAAATAGTCCTATGACTTTAAAATACGAATAAATTATTATTATTTTAATAAATACACTTTTAACTGGTTAAACTTTAACTTAAATTCGGTGAAAAGTTTTTAATCCGCTTCAAAATATTTCCGCCAGCAATGTCATTCATTCATTGAGCAATCTACCATTTAAGTCATCCTCATGACACCATACTTTATTAATACGCACCTCTGTCGCAGCACCGGATCCACGCCCACTGTGGGCTCATCCAATATGAGCAGCTCCGGTTCGTGGAGCAGAGCAACGGCGAGACTGACACGACGCTGCTGTCCACCGCTCAAATTCTTGACAAATTTCGAGCCATTTGGCAAATTGAGCAATTTGAGCAGAAATTCGGTGCGATCCTCGATGTCGCTGCGGGGCATGGCCGCAATAAGACCAAAGTACATTAGAGTCTCGCGCATTGTGAACTCCCCATAAAGAGCAATCTCCTGCAAATAGACGGAATTATCTTATATAGACAGAGTGAAAGCACAAAGGCAAATGCTTCGTTCGTTGTCTAATTCCCACAGCTGCATCTTTATGTCCAACGGGGACTAAAAATATTATTTCGCTTTAGCGAAGTTAAAAGTTTTGCACTGTGTGTGTGCAGAATTTAAAACTTTTATTATTTTATTTAAATTTTTTCTAGGAGTTTCTGTGTGTGAGCTTTTGTTTTATATTTTTTTTTATCTCGTACTCGAGCTTTTAACGTTTTATTGCATTTATTTAATTTAGTTACGAGCAAACGAAGCCAACTCCGGCAGGGCAATAAAAAGCGAATGAAATATTCAGCCAGCTGCCGTTCTCGACTCACCTGTGGCATGTAGCCAATTCGCGGACCCGGCACACCGGAACCGGGCGAGCCAGGCGTTCCGCCCAGCACCCAAATTTCGCCCGAATTGAGACGCCGTCTTCCAACAATGCAGCTGAGCAGCGTTGTCTTGCCACAGCCAGAAGCGCCCAGGAGACCATAGCTGCAAATGAAAGAGAAGGGGAAAAAGAAGTTGGTGAGTGGGGCGAGTGCTTAATACCCGAAGCTTATATAATAAAATGCATATAGATAAGGCTGCATACATGCAGCTGTAATGGTTATTGTATGTTGTATGTGAGCTCGCAACCGTTGCTATAGCGCGACAGGAGCGTTTCAGCTTAAGAATGGGCCCACATTCAGAGTTTGAGTCTTGCTTTGTTTTATGTTAATTGGGAATTATATTTTGTAGTCCTTTATTCTGCACTTTCTTTTGGTAAACAACCAATTAAAATTGTATTTAATGTTGTTATAATTGTTTCTAGTTTGTTATGAATTTATTATTCAAATTTAGAATCTGTCATTGTATTTACTATTTTTCTTAGTTGTTGGCTTAACATGTGTTATTTAATTTAATCAGTTTTGCCCATCAGTGAATTTATTTTCATGTATACGCTAATGTACGAATAGTGAGTTTACCATTTGCAAATATTTTGTAAATTCTGTAAAATAAATAAATTGTTATTTATCATAATCTTCAAAAACATATGAGCTTTGTTTGCAGATTAAACATGCAGACTATCACAATAAAATTTTTGAATATTTTGCATGTTTAAAATACATATTTTTTCTTTATGTTCTTATTAAAAAAAAATTAGTTTAAAATAGCTTGTGTCTAATAAATTTGTATGTTTTTTCTACTAACGCATCGATATGTATTCACCATCGAACAAAATTTTCAATTTTCTACTTGAGAGCATCAGAGCACAGACAAATTAAAAGGCTTCATGGCAGCCATAAACATTGGGGCGCCCAATGAAATTGCTTGCTGCCTGATGGGGCACTGAAACACTTTACTTTGCCCTGCTAGAGGCAGAGGAAGCTGCTGCAGCAGGCGGCACTGCATTTAACTTGAGTCCTATAAAGCGAGCCGTTCGTTCGTTGGCTGGCCAGACATTTGGAGCAAGGGGCATGCCACAGCATCACAGGCAGCCAGGCAGACAAATATTTTAAGCACCTATACACACGCACACACAGTTGCATAGGCACACCACACACACACACAGGGGCTGGCGAGTGTTCTATGAAAAGCATCAGGTGAAAAATCAACTGTGAATAGTTTTGGAAAAATATTCAGGTGCAAAAAGTTTCATTGCAGCTCGCGGAGCTCCCTTTGTTTCCCCTACCGCTGCTTGTCCTCGCCATGTCCTGGCTACTGTGGTATGTGCGCCGCTTATCTCGCATATCTCTGTAGTGTGTGTGTGTGTGTGTGTGTGTGTGTGTGTGTGGAGGGTCTGTTGCAAAATATATTTAGGGAATGTTTAGCACAGCTTAGGGCTCAGCACATTCCCCGATGCCAACGTTTCACGTTTTCCATCCAGGCCAACGCCTTCCCTCTTACTACATTTGAGCGCGGAGCGCGAGCTCAAGTTTAGAAAATTGTTGGTTTGGCTGTTTGGGATTGGGTTCACTGTGGTGTGGTGGATAGCTTGTTGCTGTGTGCGTGTGTATGTGTGTGTTTAGCCATGAATAACATGCAGGTCAAAGTGACTCCGCAGTGTGCACATGAAAAAGCCACACTTGAATAAGCCAAACTGTGCGCCAAAGGGGTAAATAAGAGCACAATTCTGCACTGGGCAGCTTCAAGCCGGAACACTGTGTACCCAAACAAAGAGCAAAAGCAACAGTAACTACGACAACAACAACACCAATAACAACAACAGCATCAGGTAAAACAATAAGCGCAGATATGATTTAAGCGCAAAAGTTTAAGAGTTGCCAAGTGCATAAACAAAGAAGCAAAACATTTTTTTTAAATGTTTCGCAAGTCTACAAAATGGAGTGTTTGGGATATAATGGACTTTTTATTCTTATGACCTTGCAGAGTATATTGTGCTCTATCTTGTTAAGAAAGCTATCGTGATAAAAATTCAAAATAAAAAAATCGATTGCATACTTTTAAGAAGTCTTTAAAAAGCAAGGACACACATATTATCAAATTCCTAAACCCTTTTTGCTAACTAATGTCCACATTCAATCACATCTCACAATTTATCTTTATTTCCATGTTCCTGTGCTAAATTGTGCAGCTGCTTGCGGCATTAGACATGCAACTGCATATTGCCACACGATTTTAGCATAAATTTTCCGCCATAGAACAAGGCAAATGTCGTCGAGCGTTAAATGGGCAAACGTCAAGCTAACACACAAAATATAAAAAAAAAGCAGCTAAAATATTTTGCATTGCTGCAGAAAAAAGCCATTTGAAGTCACAAATTACCTGCGGCGTGCGCATATTTTAGCCAGACGCTGTCGCCCTTTATTTTTTCTCTGTGCCAACAAACAAACGCAACAACGACAACAACACTGAGAACAACAGCAACAAACAATACAACCGACGACCAAGTTGATTTTGTAAACCATTAAAGTTTTTTGTGCGCAGCCCTGATGCATTCACATTCACCGAGCACTTGGCCAAGTTAAGCATTTCTACCGCAGTGATTGATGATTTGTGCCGTTGAATTAGCTTGTGGCATGCTACTGAGCTGCACTGTGCTGCCTCAACAAGCCTGCAACTGAAATGTTTGCTAATTAAATGTGATTTAGCTCGACGACATTTGTCATTAACAATTGATCCATTGCATTTTAAAGTAATCTTTGCCTGTCAGTTTAACTGTCAGTTAGTCACTGTCAGTTAGTCTGAGGTCAAAGTGTCAGCTGATAATTAAATTTAATGCTTTGCTTATTCCGCACCATATATTTTATTTACTGCGACAAAAAAAAAACTTAACTTTAACAACTTAAACGATTACTTGTTGTGTTTGTTGTCGTTGCTGTTATTATTGCTAAGCAGCACATCCAAGGCAATTAGAGGCGCGGTAATGCGTATTTAATTAACAAGCTTTCTTTGTAGTTTTCCATGGAAAATTAAGAGCATTGTTTGACTGAAGTCTGAATGACTTACTTGAGCGACTGGAGCCAAGCTGTTCGCTGTCTAATTAGGCGCTAAACTTTTCATTCCTTCATCCCTGCACAATCTCAAGTTCTTTTCTAAGGCCTGTGGCAAAGTTAAAGCAGTTCGACATGTTAGTTACATAACTTAATACGTAGTTGGTAAAACTCTAAGATGGTTGCAAACTCTTAAATATGTACAGCTGTTCTTAGGCTTTTAAACCAGCTTAACCTTCTTTTTTGTGCAACAGCTGCTGTCCGAAAGTTCGTCAAAATAATAGCATAGCGCCATGGCGTATGCTTAATATTCTTTCAATTAGAGACACACAATGCACGCGTCACGCATACGCAATGAGAAAGAAAACTCATTGAGCTCACAAAATTCAGAAGGCGTCGCTGCCATTGCGCCTGAACGTATGCTAATAATTAAAACTCGCCAGCACAAGCACGAAGGGGCGGGAGAGCAGCCTCAAAGTTATGAAGTATGACTGGCAGTACAGTTAGAGTTTGCGACTTGCACAGTTACAGTAACAGTTACTCATTGAGTTTGTAGTACGTGCTGACCATATAACACATACACACACACACACACACACAAACACACACACAGAGAAAAAAACAACAACACTTGACCCCTTGACTTGAGTCATAACAATGACTAGAATTTTATGCTTTTTGAGAGGGTTGTTGTTGCTGTTGCAACTGCCAGAGATGCCACTGTTGCAGAAGCAACAGCAACTGTCTGATTTTATGTTGCTGCAGCTTTCATAAACTATTTAAACAATTTCGTGTGCAAAAAGTGAGTTGGAAAAAAATAATATGTTATATTTATTGCTCGCATTTGTTTGAGTCGGGTCAGCGTTTTTCAACTTGTGGTCAGTTGGACACAAAAGCGAAAGAGCTTGGGACGGTATCAACTAGTAAATACCCTTAGGGAAATGTAATCGCATGAACGGATTTAAGAATCGATGGCATATATCAGTAAATTGGTTATATGATTGACTAGTCATAAACTAAATGGTTATCCTTTTCACTCACCATTTATGTACATAGGGTACAGCCAGTCAAATGAAGAAGTTTTTGCCCTTGCCCTACACCAGCAACTGCTGCGCCCCGCTCATCCCCTTTCCCACTTACTATCTGTGTATTTGTTTACTTGCCTGCCTGTCAGTCTGTCTGTTGCATATCAATGGCATACAAAGTGCATGTGTTTCGTTATGGGCTATTATTTTAACAATTTGATTTTCGCCTCAGTCAGGCTTTTGTTTTGGTCAGTTTGTCTGGTAATGGATCCGGCTAGAACTGTGCATTGTCCTGACAGTACGCTGTAATATTTAAATAGTCGTCTTGTTTTTGGGCTCTTAATTAAGTTTGGCCAGTTGGTCAGTTAAAATTGAAAACTCAAATCGAGTTTGTAGAGAACTTTAAGAGCGTTTCCACAACAATTACGTTTATGCAACTTTTCGGCCAATATTTGTTTGCAGTTTAAAAAAAATTGCAAAGGTTTTCTCAGGGTGAAATTTTAGTCTATTTGCTTCGTTAACCGCATATACAAAAATCCATTCTGCGTCTGAGTGTTTGGAAAACTTTGTTTGCTCCTTCTCGCTGCGCATTATGCTAAACTTTTCTGTGCACACAATTTTTTTGTCTTGCTTGTTTTTCTTGCGTTTTGTTTGTCAAATGCAGTGGGGCAATGCCAAAACCAATTACAAAATCCATAGCCGCAGCATGGCAGGGGGTGCAGTGAGGAGGCACATAACCAAAAGTGGGCGTGGGTGCAAAGTTATCTCGCAAACAATTGCAATTTATTAAGCCAAGGGCCAGGCCAGGCTAAGCCAATGCAATCCACTGCAATCCAAGCCAAGCAGAGCGCAAACAATGTCCATGTCCAATGTGCTCAGTGCCGGCTGTCTTCTGGCATAATTAAAACAAAGTTCAATGCGCCAATTCAGACAGCGAGAACATTCGAAATGAAGAAAAATAACAGGAGCTGCACTTAGAGATGAGCAAGTGTAAAATGGTCGGAAAATTACTAAAAGATACTTATGAAAAAGTACATTTATAAAATTACTTTCAAGGAAATGAAAGCTATTCAAGCAAAAAGTCTCGACAGTATAATTAAGTCTTTTCTTAATACCTTTTGTACACTTGTTCGACAATTAGAATGTGTATGTATTCGTAATCCTTCAATACCGTAGTACATCAAACTGATTTCACAACACATTTATTAACAGCTATATTTATATATATATATACATATATATATATAAGTTAAATCTTATTAGAAATAGGCCCTTTTGCAACCATTACATACGGCACGGCCTCAATATTAATCCCATACAGATAGTAATTACATTTTGTCTTATCACCGGCATTAATTTTGTATTGGAAATGGCATCTCTGTTGCCAAGATAAGTCATACGTACCGTTGTACGAATTTATTATGCACTCCAGCGTTCGCAACGTGTAATTATGTTGCAATAAGTTAGTGGCCTGGCCATTGAGCAAGCAAAGCGTTAATGCGCGTGTTACAAATAGTATGTGAGCTGGCACTTCAATTGATAAGGACGTGGGCAAGGAAGAGCTGAGGGAAGGGGTGTGGCAGGCAACAAAGACATAGCTAGACAATGGAGTCACTGATTAGTTGTGAATTTACTGCTGATTAAGATGCTTTTTAAAAGAAGTTGCCGGCAAATGAACTTTGGCACAACTTTCTGTATGCTGTTTGTTTGTGTGTTTGTTTGTTCTTGTTGTTGTTGTTGTTGTCACAAACTTTCCGTTGAATTGGCAGTTTATGAGAAATTCAAGGACAGCATTAATTTCGCGCACAACTACACTCACACAGAGGCAGACAGACACTTGAAAGTTTGGACACGCGAAATGTATTTATATATAAAAAATACATATGTATAAAAGATATGTTTGTTTTTTATGTATGTATGTATATAGTTGAGAACATGTTGAAAAGTCAGCAGTAAAAATGTGCAAACAAATCAGAAACGCTGAAACGGCAAGTTTTTCGCTTAGCGCAATTTATCGCCATCGACGTGAAGGCTTTTAACTTAACTCTATTTGTTTTTTATCGCACAAGTACTGAATAGGTTATTAGAGTCATGAGAAACATCTCTCATGGCATTATGAAATACAAACAATGCTCTGAAATAATAAATGTAATTTAATGCACACATAGAGTAACTACGATAATCCCATAATATTCGTATCAAACTGTTCATAACTAGCATACACGCATTTCACAATATTTACCAATGTTTATTCATAGGCACAACCCACTTAATTACAATTTTTTGTTGTTGAGCGCGATTCAATGCAAATATTTTGACATTCAATGTGTATGTAAATAAGTACAGTGCAAAATGTTATTTAAACAATACGTAAATAAAATCACAGTGTACAGTATGTATGTGTATGTGTATGTGCATTGAGCTTTTGTTTTGTTGTGTTTACAGGCTAAATGAAATCATGACAATCAGCTTCGATGCAAATTGCATGCCACACGCATAGATGCAGATACAGAGATACAGAGACAGAGATACAGATACAGATACGGATGATGCTGCAACCATATGTCAATTACAGTTTTTCTAATGTCTAAATTGTTGTTGTTGTATTTTCAAATGCTGCTACTCTATTGGCATGCTATACTGTTGTCTGTTGCACGCGAACCGAACCGTTCGTTGTCTGATTTCAAAGCCAAACAGAGGGCAGCAATTTTGTTGTCGCCGCTGATGTTAGACAAATTCGTACAAATTTATTGCATTGCACATATGTATATGTGTGTGCGTGTGTGTGAAACTAGTAGCATTTGCAATGCAATTAACAATTTAGCGCAAACGGCAGCCATTTTGTTATTGAGCCAACTGGCATAGTGAGCAAGAGGGGTGGGGTCTAAATAAATACACAAATAATGTGAATGTATTTTATGCGCATAATTTCATTTTAATTAGAAATCGCATTAAATTCGCGTACTTAAACAGGCATCATCATTATCATTATCATCATTATCATTATTATTATCATTATCGTCATGGCCAACGCTTTGGGGCATGCAGCAATAAATAAATATGCTACCAACTATATTTTAATGGCTAATTTAATTCGCTTTTGTGGCGCCTCACTCCCTCACATTTTTACCTGCTGCTGCAGGTTGCAGGTTGCTGCATGTATAGAATAAAAACGCTGCATATAATTTTTTTAGCGGATGTTGCGCATACGCCATGTTGAAAGTAAGGTCAACCCAAAACGCCGCCAGCCACTTGATGTTAGTCAACGTTACTAAGCACGTGCACTAGTATGCATACTGTACGTGTATATGCAAGTGTAAGAGTGTATGTGTTTATTGTGGCCACATTATGCTGGGGCACAAATAAATGGGCCAATTGGCTGCATTGTTCAGTTAGTAGGGTCTCTGCTTGGCAGTTAGTTACGTGTAAGTGCTGCACAGTCATAAGATGCGTCATGTGGCTAAGTTAATTAAAGAATATGTGTGTGTGTGCGTAGAACGGAAGCAGCTGCAATGACTTGACAACTGAGCTATTTACTATTTTCTATCAATGTGTATTGGCTTTAAATCAACAACAACTATTCTTATAAGCTGTATTTAAAGCATTAAGTTACTGCAGCAAACTGTTTTACAGTCAATTGAAAAGAGTAATTGGGTTAGTGCTGCTTGCATTTTTCAGTTTTTCATATAAATTTCTGTTAGTGTAGCGTATTAAATATTGCATAGCTTCGCGAATAGTATGATAAAAATTGTGAGCAGAGAGGAAAAAATGCAGGAAAACAATGTCGCAGCAGCGGCGGAAACTCTGTTGCGGTGTTTGTATATAAATACATATATGTGTGTGTTTGTGTTGTGTGTGTGTGTGTGTGTGTATGTGTATGTCTGTGTGCCTCTCGACGCTTAACTTTTTTTTTTTTTTTTTTTTTTTTTTTTTTTTTTTTTTTTTTTTTTTTTTTTTTTTTTTTTTTTTTTTTTTTTTTTTTTTTTTTTTTTTTTTTTTTTTTTTTTTTTTTTTTTTTTTTTTTTTATTTTTTTTTTTAATTTTTTTTTTTTTTTTTTTTTTTTTCACTAAGAACTTATTAAACGAACACACTCACATTTAATTACTCACACAGCTGTAGGAAAATACTTAAATATATACGCGCACACATGTGCGCTGCTAATTGCGGCCATATTCACCAACACACACGCACACGCATGCACACACACACATGCATAGACAGAGCCGCAAGCATGCACAGTTAATGCGCACTTCCGTTTCCGCTGTTATGCCCTGCGCCATAGTTATTTTTATAAGCGTCCGTTCCCTGCTGCGTCTCCCTTAGCAGTCAGCTGCTAGTTGCATGCCCCCAACCACCATTTGTTGTTGTTCTCGTTGTTGTTGTTGCTGCATTTTGCGGCGTGTAATTGTTAATTTCAACAGGGCTGCCGCACTTTGAAGGATGAACGTCCGAAGCTGTCTGATTGACGGGCAGACTGCTACCGACAACTACCTCCTGCCACATGCCACATGCCGCATAGCCACCGCGCCGTCAGTTTGATGTGCTGCGTTTGCAAATTAACAACATTTTAAGTGCGCGCCCGCAAAAGAGAAATGAAAAACAAGCTGCCAGCATGGATAAACATTGACAGATGCGGGTGCAACGTGACGGCAGAAGAGAGGAGGAGAGAAGGAGAGTGGGAAAGAGACCTGGCTAAAAATGAAGTGCAGCTTAAGCAAATTAAGCGCAAAATCAGAGCAATGACAGCGACAGAAGAGGCAGATAAAGAATGAGAAGAAGCTCAGTAAAGTAAGTAAAGTTAAAGGAGCCGAGCTTAGTCTGAGATTTGAGGCAGCTTTCGAGAGTTGAGCCAACAGCAATATTATGCAATCATTTAAACATCGTGAAAGTAGAACAACAAATACAAATAGAAGCAAGCTCAGCAGCAAGCTCGCGATGCGCTAAAATAAATTGAATTCCTAGACGCCTAATTGCGGCCAGGCACTCAAAAGCCGACTAACTGTCAACGTCCCTGGCACGTAATGTCCTTCACGGGACAGCAGTAATAGCAGCAGTTCAGCTTCCTCTAACCCTTCCAGTTTTGTTTCTCACATTTCGATCCGGGTAATTGCTGCTTAAATTTCAATTCACATTCCGATTTGTAATTGCTGAGTTGCGACGACGACGACGATGACGACTTAGCCCAACCCCGAGGACGTGGCCAAGGCACAAGGCTTAAGCTACTCAAAAATATTCACAGTCTTTAACAGCGAAATCAAATTTGATTTTTACAAAAATAAAGCTAACGACATCTAGATGCAGTAATATTTTATAAAGAAATTAATTAAGATTTTATTTGCAATATTTTATTAAAATATTCAATTCCTTTAAAGTTAATTTATGCCATTTGCTTTTCCCTTTCACTCGTTTCAACTCTTTTAAATGAATCAAAATACCCACTAATGAAGAGAATAGAAAATTCATTTCTTGGGCAAACTAATTTTCTATGCCACTTAGCTGAATGGGGGCGTTTGTTTCTGTGGGCTTGATTTGATCGCGGGCTGTAACATTGCTGCCGGCATTTTTGGGCCATTTCCAACCAACATTCAATCAATTAATTATTGTTTATGCCGCATTCAATCCTTCAAATTGCCGCACTGCCGCGCGAAGGCAACGAGTAAAAGCAAAACAAAATGGGCGCACACTTTACAATTAATTTGCCATTATGTTTGGCCCTGGCTGGCATTCTGCGCCATTTTTAATCGATTTTCATTACAGACTCTCTCCGTTCGTCACTCACTTGACGCTTCAATTGGCCACGTCCTTCTGTTGCCTTATTTGACTAATAAGCCTGGCCTAATGCAACGGCTGTTGAACTTCCGGTTAGCAACTGCCAGACAGTGTTGGCTAAGCCAAAGGGGCCACTTTGGTAATTATATGCCACAACAGTTGGGGCGTTGAAGCGTCTGCCAGCCGCAGGCTTCAAGTACGGTTACGAACCCCTTCCCACCCCTCAATTTTTCTGTGTGTTTGCCCTTTACATTAGGCTTTGCTTCATTCTTTCTTTGCCTTCAGCTTCCGTTTCGCCTGCTCTTTCTCTTATTGGTTAATCATTAGCCATAAAGATTTTAATTTCCGCTTTTTAATAGGCAAAGCAAGCATTCTGGTTTCTCTGGCGCTAAGAAGTTGCTTGTTTAACTTCTGTTTGCCTTTTGAATATTATACGAAAATTAAGCCCAAGTCCTAATTGCTTTGCGTTTTGCAAGCCGCACAAAAGTTTCTTAATCTTTCGGGACTTAAACAGCCAACAAATCGATGCGACAGCTCTAGAAATTAAATCAGTTCAAGGACATTTACTACGTGTCAAATATAGATAATTATGAGTGTATATGTACTTGTCAGCAAGTCTATTTAAGTGCTTAAGTTGTGAATACAAAAACCCAGCCAAGCGTAGGCAGCCAAATGGCCAAATGGCCAAATGGCTAATCATTCAGGCAGTCTCTGTCTGTAAGCCATTCAAGCATTTGACTGATAGGCCTACAGAAAGACGCCATTGAAAATCACTCAATAATTTACAGGGGAGAATGGGAGGGGGAGAAAGCGAATGCACGTCAGAGTGAGAGAATTAAGCAATCACAACAAATTGCTTGGTACTGAAATGCTTTCTAATTTAAGTAGTCAATCCATACAGATACGACGATTGTATGGCAGTAAGAACCAAGTTTACTTACGCAAGTGGCACTAATTTGAAAGGTGTTCTCACTGACCAACAACAGCAAACAACAAATAATAAATATAGCATTATTGATTTACACTGTGTAGTCAAGTATACGCCAAGTTGTTTGATTGCATGTACACCTTACAATATATACAATTATCGGGCATACATAGTATATCGCGTGGCTGTAATTAGTGGCATATGCCCGCGATGTTGACCTCAAATAAATACAAAGTGCACAATTAGTTGTGATTTGTACTAAGAATCTCACGTATGACAAATACTGTACTAATGTACATATCTCTTACTGACTCTTTGCCTTCGCTCAATCAGTGCAATCATTGGGTATTAATGGCCAGTTTGCAAGTAGTATGTTATGTATCTAATTGCTGGCACTACTCCACACACGCTCAACTAATAAGCATACTAACAATCACTCAAACAGACAAAACACAAACTGCCTGATGGAAGAGTGTTTCAGGTTAGGTAGAGACTAACAGTGGTTAGTTCTATTGCATGCTTAGGAAATTCATTAGAAGGTTATCACGCTATTACTTCTTACTTGACCGTGTAATATGTTCCTTCACATTGTTCTTTCGATTCTTTCTCTAACTTCCCACAAACTTTGCACCACTGTAGAGCCCCTTACTAATGGAAAGCAATCAGGTCCAAGCCCTCTCACTGTAAATGCTGCATGTGTGTTGTTAATAACCCATAATTTGTTTCCACAAAACTTTGTTCCCTTTTAGTTGATTGTAAGTCACACCAAACAGACAAATCTCTAATAGCACACAACTTACATACTTGTACATTGGTTCAAGTTCATAAGGCAGTCGATGTCTGTTATTAATATTCAGAAAAAAATCATCATCAAGGAGACTATAACAATTAACGGCAGCTCGTAATACTGATCTCAATATCGAAAGTCGCAGCAAGTAACGAAATAATTAGTGGCAGCTTTAATTATTTAATAACCATTTCATGTCAATTAAAAGGTGAATTATATTTATATAGGGTGCTGAAAATCTCAGGTCTGCAACTTGCTCGCTTGATAATCTCTTGTATGGCCTGTTTATTGTGTGTGCGCGCTCAATTTGGCCTGACTCATGCACCATTAATTGGCCATTTTCATGGTTGCTGCAATATATACGTATATAGAGAGACTCTTATTGTACAGCCGAAAAAAAGGGTCACGTCTGCCTTTTCTGGCCGAAAAGCGCCACTCGAAACTGAACTCTTCCTCCCTGCCTGGCTGCGACCCCTCTCAACGACCAATTACACCTAAACAGCTTTAATTTAATTTGTGCCACCCTGCTCACACCACCCTCTAAGAGCTGCCCTGGGTTGGGTCAAGAAACAATGGCGCGGATGTAATGCTCGCATTATGCTCGTTCACAAATTGTAAGCAGCCATTATGTTTCTTCATGTTGCTGCCTGTTTGTGAGTGTGTTTGTGTTTGTGTGTGTGGCTGTGTGTGTGTTTTCAGCATTGTAATGCCCGTGGACGCACCCAAACCAAACATGAACGCAGGCCTGGTCGGTGCTCAGACCACACAGTTGGTTCAGCGCTCGTGTTTTCCATTGTTCCGGCCGCCTCTCCAAGCTCTGTCGTACGTCAAAATAATGGCGAGCATCGTAATGCCATTGTTGTTGTTCTTCTTGTTAGTTGTTGCTGTTCGTTCGTTCTTGTTTGTTTGTTGTTACTGCTGTTGGCCATGGCCATGCAGTGGTCTTACCTGGCTGCTATGTTATTTTCAGCCATATTTTGCAGCGATAGTTAAGTTCACTCTAAGCGAGAGAGACCCAAGTGCAATGCTAAATAACAGAGCAAAAGTTTTTAAGTGTGTTTGTGATATGCACAAATTTCGGCTATTTATCAAGTTAATAGCTGCTGCAGTCTTGACGCAGTTAGCTTTTTTTTGAGATCCATAGCTGACAGCTTAAGCTTGTAAGATTCTTTTGATTAACTTCAAAGCCTTTCAAATTTCTCATTTTAGAACGTTCTTAATGTGCACAATCAAAAGGCAGGCCAAGTTTCGAATCAATTGCAGTAATTGAATAAAGATCTCTTTTCTTTGGCAGCCACACAATTTCACAATTTCAACACACATTTGCTGTAGTCAATTTCCTTTTCCAGTCAGCATTTTCAATTTGAGCGAAATGTATGTATAAATCATGTCAAAAAGGTCATTACCACAGAAATTACATGGCAATCAATGGGCCGACCTACAGTTTGTGGTCAACATGGTCCAGCTCCAAGCCAAGGAGCAACAAGTAAAAAGAACACACAACACACTTACTTACTCCAATGCCAAAAGAGCCTAGCCATAGATTGAAGAGTGCTAAGAAAAGTGAACTATTGAATGCTCTTTTGAAAACGTCATGCAATTTGTTCCATCTCCAAATAGGAAAAACTTCTTTAAGAGTATACAAAAATAACTTTTAAGGAGTTCCTGCCAAGAGTCACTAAAAGGATATTTTGCCGTTGAGTTAACTAGACGAATTGCAGACCCTGAATGCACTGATGTGGTCATATTTTGTGTTGTGTTTTAGTTGAGTTATTCACTGAATGTTTTCGTTGTGGGCAATTTGTGTTGTGTGGGCACATTGAGTTAAATATTAAATTTCTAATGCCTATTTTGCAAAATCAATACTATTTTTAATCCCGATATGATGTTTTGCAATTTGTTGCGGCTAAACCATGTATGTGTGTGTGAAATTATTAAGTGCATTTCACATCATGTGAAATTACTGCAATTCCTCAAGTCGTTTGCCATGAAATTCTCATCAAATGTGAACTGGCTCTTTAGTTACGGATAAGTAATTGCTTTTGTTTTGCGGCATTTGCCTTGAGATTAATCATAAAGTAAACTACACAGTCCGGTGACTTAACTTACTTAAATGAATTTTCAATTTGGATTTTAATTTCGATTATGATTCCGTTGTACAGTAGTGAAATCGTTGACTTTTGAAATAAATTAATCTGAGATTTTTTTATGGCTGAATATAATTTATTTAAAATATTCCATGCAAACCAATTAATTTATATAACACTAATAAGCTTTATATTTAAATAAATGTAAGTCGCACTCAAGTCAAGCACTATTGAAGTTATTTATTTCTCTTTTTTTCGCTGCCTACCACTTATAAGCGGACAGAATATTTATACCTTTCTCTTCTTTTTTTTTTGCAGACTCAGTGGAATTTTTATTGGGTCATCGCTAACTGGTTGTCGTTATTTCATTAAAAACCCAGCCGACTGACATTTGAATTTATCAAATCAAGTACACACTGAATGGAAGAGGACTATAAATTTGCTGCTATTGATGGCTTGGCTGGGAAAAACCGCGTAATTTCAGGGTATTTTGCTTATGCGTAAATGGCGTGATTTATGTGTGCGAATTTTGGGTAGACCACAGAACAACACTTCAGCACACACTCCTAAGTGCTTATTGTCTATACTTGTCTTGTTTGAGTATCTGGTTGTCTGTTTGTGGCCTGCAGCCCAAAAATAAAAACAATATAATTCATTGCAAATAAAGCAAGCAACATACAATTATTTATCACTGTGGCGGCCGTCAAGCGCCAATGACAGCAGTCAGAGATGGCGTTGCTGATGTATCCGGCTCGTTCGGGAGGCGACTTCCCCTTCAGAGAACCGAAGCAAATACAACAAAACAAATGTCAGTCAACACCCACAGATACACAAATACAGCCTGAAACTGAGAAGCGCCTACAAAAGCGCCAGAAACTTTTAGGCATTTTGGGTTTTCACAGTTCTTTTTTCTCGGTTTTTTTTTACCATAGCACAAATCTTGGACAGCTGTAAGAGAGAGAGCCAACTTCAATAGGGGAAGCCGGGGCGACATATTTTGCGCTAAATCTTCTTGTTCACACTAACGCGCCGCTGACAGTTTTTCGTTTTCGTTTTGTATTTTCTTCTTTTGGCTCTGATTTCTTCTTTTTGTTGGCTTTTGTTTGCTTGCCTGTTGGAGGCCTGAACATTTTTTTTGCTTTGTGTGTAATACTCTTAAAGTGGCCGCGACAACGCGTTGACTTTTATATTGTTTTTTATATTTTCACAGATTTGTTCGACTGTGTGTCAGTCAGTCTGCCATCTGTCAGTCAGTGCGTCAGTCAGTCTGTCTGTCAGTCAGTTCGTCAGTCTGATTTGTTAGTTGTGTGTGAAATATCTCGGCAAATGGGCAAAACAAGCACACCCGCCTCAAGGCTGACGCTTCGATGATTTCATGGTCAAACTTTGCGTTCATTCATGTTTTGGCTGCATCAAAAGTCTGGCAACGCCGCGCCGCAGCACGCTCTCTTTCTCTCTCTGTGGTTTGTGTCTTGTCTACAAAACTGGTTTCGTATTCAAGATGCTGCTGTGATGTTTTTTCTGGGCAATCGTCTGGTTAAGTCATAAACACACACACACAGAACACACGTAACTATTTCTTTGTGTGTTAATTTGGCAGTTTTTCATGTGCTGACATTGACCCACTTACCGTTTGTCGACGTCGCTTTGTTGTCGCTTTTAGTCTCATCTTCATCTCCATCGCCTCATTTGCTGCTTGGCAACGCCAAATCAACATCATTTCAAGTGTTAAATACGGTCAATAACATTTTATAGCAAACATACGAAACGCCACACCACTTACACACACATACACGCACACCACCCACGAACCATTTTTTCATTTGCATTTATTTGCTGTTGGAGCTTTCAACGTTGCAACGTTGCAAATGGGAAAGCCCACAACTGACCACTAAAACTCCTCTTCCATTTGCATAAGAGAGTTACAACTTTCGGTACACATTGTGCCTTTGATCGATATAGATCATTTTTTATTATTTAATTGAATTTAATGTGTTTTCATGCTCGTCAAATGCAGCGAAAAATATACGCTATAAATTCACAACTTAAATTTTGGTTTTCAATTTCAATCAAATTTTTTAGATATACCATAAATGCGTAACATTAGTTGCACATATATTAAATATTTATACTCATCTCTTTCACAACTTGCAAGTTAGAAATTGTATCTTAAGCCATCCCTTTTCAATTCTTAGTTTTATTTATTGTTACTTACATGGAGCCCTTGGGCACTGTCATATTGAGGCCGTCGAGAACGATGTTTGGATTCTTGCCGCCGCCATACATCTTATGGGCGCGTCTCACACAGACGGCCTGTTGTCGGCGCGTCGCCAACGTAGAGGGTTGTGACATGAAGAGGCGACGGCGAGCGGCCAAATCCATATCGCTGTTAGCAGCGGTTGCAGCTGCAACTGGCGCCGTTGGTGGCACTCCATCGGCTGCGGCGTCCATGTTTCTGATTCTTGTTGTTCTTGTTGTTTTTGGCTGCAAATGTCGAATACAAATCGATTGTGTGAATATTTACGTGTCTATGAAAATTGAAATAAATAAAAAATTAGAGTATAAAAGCAAAAACTGAAATTGGCAAACGTTTTGCTGCTATTGCTGTGCATTGACAAGGAAAGCGAATCGATATTTATATATGGTATACTATATATATAGTGAATAGTCTGACATGACCCACGCAGCAAGTCGCGTAAATGGAGGCAACTCCAACGATGCATCGTTGCTGTCACTATGCGTCTAACTCGGCCAAGCTCTAACGATTGCCGTTCTTGTCACAATTTTTTTTTAGTGTCTGCTGCTGCTGTTGATTCTACTGCTACTGTTGCTGCTGTTGCTGCTGTTACTGTTACTGCTGGTGCAGTTGTTTCACAGTTGATTAAACCAATTTTTGTATATGGCCAAGCTTTTGGCTAGTGGCCGTGATGGATATTGCTGCCATGTAGTGGCAGCTCAAACTTGTTCGGCTATTGCCAATTTTCTAGCAGCCAAAGCAGCAATGAAATGAAATTTTCAAAATAGCATGGCAACCAGCTGGCGCTGACCTTCTGACGGGCTAGCTGGCTAAAAGCGCTGGAGTGTTTTGCCCCTTTTTTTATTTCCATTTCCATTTGCAGTTTTATTTGAAGTTGACATTTGGCTAATCGAAAATGCAGCAAACAATTTGCGAATTGCCGCTAAAGTTTTGCAATTATTTTCATAGGGCCAAACCTCATGACAAAAAGGAACGAAAAAGAATAGAATGAAAAATAAAATAAATAAATAAAAAGAGTAACGTAAGCTCCGTTTCATTTATTGATTTACTTCGCACTAACATTGGGCAGGCCAAATAAACAAAAAAAGAAAACATCACAACAACAGCAACAAATAACTAACCTAAAGTAAACAACAACTGACGCCTTGTGGGTTCGGTGGGGTACGCCTCTGTTTTGCTTTTGGTTTGCCTAGTTTTTTTTTTTTTTTTTGTTGGTAAGAAGGGAGAGTGTGTGGGGGAAGGCCAGGAGTAGCAAGAAATAAACTTTCTTGATAAATGACTTCAATGTAATTAATTTCTGCTCAGCTCGCTTGCACTGCTGCTGGCAAAATTGTAAGCACAAGTGTTTGGCTGGGAGTTTGAGTGAGTCTAGTGGGTTGGTGGGTGGGTGAGTGGGTGGCAAAGCTTTGTTTGTGGTACTGCTGCTGGGTGGGGTGGAGTGAGGAAGGAGTAAGAGTGGTAAGCTCATGAGCAATGGCCTGGCCAAATGCTGTCACTGCAAATGTTCACTTGGTTACTACGAGCAGAGTCTTCCTGCCATTTTGTCTATGTGTCTATCTGTCTGTGTGTCTGCGTGTGTGCGTGTGTGCGTGTGTGTGTACGCCTGCCTGTCTGTCTGTCTGTCTGTGTGTGGTAATACAAGTCAGTAGCTGCCCCGCAGCATTTCAATTACGAAATATTGTTTAAACATGTAAGTAGCATGCTGTTTGCACCAACTTATTGTTGGCCACACATGATAAGCTGAGCTGTGTGAGCTTCAAATGCAGAGAATTCTACTTATTCTAGCACTTTTCGAAATAATTACGTTATCAACAGCCATAAGTCATTAAGCTTTAATGATGGTAAATTTAAGTATAAATCAAAGTTAGTTAAACAGAACGTCAAATAGTAAAATCTCAGGGCTACATGAACATTGGCCATAATAGTTGTAATTGGCTAATAAAAAACTAAGCAACATCCTTTTCCGTTATTACATTATTTAACTCTTCGCAGACAAATCCATTGTTAATCAGATCTTATGGATATTAAAATAGAGCTTGTTGTGGAGAAACCACACCATAGTTTTGGTTAGCCAAGACAGTCTTTAATTGAATTTGCATGCTGCTCACACAATAACCGCTGACCAGCAATACCCCCGCCCCCTTCCTTGTGGTATTGTGTCCACTTGCCAAATGCCTCTAATTAAAACTTTATTTATCTTTTGCTAGCTGGACCTAAGAGCTGCTAGCTTGGCTGATTGGCTCTAGTTGGGAGCACCGGATATACTGAGCACCACAGGAACCACAAATTTAATCAAACAACTGTAAAACTAAGTTCACACACACGCACATAAGCAAAGATAACTACTACCTTGGCCAAATCCAAACAAATAAACAAACAAACAAACACGTACGAAAAATCTTTGAGTGCTTGCAAATTGTAGAAACAACAGAAAAAGTTGTGTGCAATAATTTGAAAAAAAAAAAAAAAAAAACTCAAACGAAAGAAACACAAAAAAAAATAAAGGTGTTGGCAAACTACGAGTGTATCTAAACAGACAAAAGTATCTTTTATTGTAATAAAGCGGCTAACGGCACGTGAACAATTTCAAGGCAACCAACCAGGTCGGCACTTTTTTCGGTTACGGTAAATCTTTTTTAAAGTTTTCACGTGCCTCGGCGTAAATGTTTCCATATCTGGTATCGCCAGCACAGATTTGTATCCTGTTTTCTATAATCTTTATGGATGTCGGAGCCGGGGGAATGTGGCAGCAACGGCAGCCGGAACAGGTGCCAACTTGGCAGGCAGGCAACAAGGAAATAAATAAAATCACACACAAGGCTTAAAGAGGACGAGGAGCAGGAGCAAGAGTAGGTCGAGGGTATGTCTCAGCTGCGTGCATGCATGAAAAGTAAAATATGTTTATAAATAAAATACAAAGCATACAAACACACACACACACACACCGAAAAGTTTTGAAGTTCAGCAACATAAAGAAGTGCAAATTGTTGCGTGCTGCGATTGTATCTATCGAAAGCGAGCGCACAAAGGTATTTCCTGCCAACAAATATAAACGCTGCAATAAAACGTAATACAACAACAACAAAACAGGCTCGACAAAGAGAACTCTGAAGTTTTCTTCCTTTTTTTTGGGTTGGGGCAAATAAAAAAGTTATAAAATGAAATGATTATCTGGTGCCTAGCGTTTGTCTAGCCATAGAAGTACATGAGTAAATACGCCTACAAACACACACAAACAAACAAACACATAAGTACTGGTATCGGTGTGCCTTCGGAGTGTATTCAATGACTGTGACAAAAGTTGACTTGGCAGGTAAATAAGTCTATTGTAAGTGCCGAAACTCGTCGTCTTCATTGTTTATTGCAATGCGAGTCACATATTTGTACAGCATTTGGTTTACTGCGTTTATATGATGTGTGTATTTATATAGGATATATTATGATCTGAGCGTTTAATGGTGTCAAACAGTAAATGTTTATCGTCTGCATAAACTTTAGTGCACATTGAGATGATAATCGTGACCTAATCGTGTCACTGTTCACAAAAGGGATTCTCTGAAAAAGCTATTAAATATGATTGAATATTTATTTTGTGGAAATAATTAGATGAGTAATCTATAACATATTTTTTATGCATTAAATATGACTGACATTTAGACAACCATTATTTTTAAATAAAAACAATATGTGTTAGCATTTTTATTTGATAAAAAAAAAACCTGTTAAACAAATAATAAATTATTATGCAGTCATAAAATATACATTTTATTGTTGAATTGCCCAAATCAACTGTTTATTTTATTCTATACTTTAAAGGCTTTTAATGCTTACAACTTGCACTCTATTGGTTTTGTTCTGCATTAAGCTATCCAAGAACTAGGCTCTATTAGTTGCTTGAATGCATCGTTTGATTGCAATGAAAACTTGGCTTAGCCCTCTCTCTCTCTTTTTTTTTTCTCTAAATGCTTTTTTATCTTGTTCATAACTACGCACAGTTTAAGGCACATTCAAACATACTATACTCTATTTGAAATGGGTGAATGGCTCTTCTCGGCACACACTTGCCGAGCAAGTTCATTTACATATAAAACGCATTTGATGTGCCGAGAACGAGAGCCAAGCAACTAGAACCAACAACAACGGAGACTGCCTTACAAAAGTCACTTTTCGCAGCGTAATAAATATTTATATTTATTTTTGCACACACACAAAGCTATTGTACTGCTCTGTCTTCCCTTCCCTTCACTTCCCTTCCCTTCGCTGCTCCTGCACTTCGGTCAAATTTTGTGGGCCAAAAAAATTGTACAAAATTTTACGCTCAATAAATTTTACAGCAAAAATTTGCCGGCCAATGCCAAAAAATGCGCTCATGTGTTAGTAATGGGCGAGTTCCAGAGATAGACACACACACACACACACAACAAAAATTTCCATAATAGTTAGCAAATAATTTGCCACATTTTTCCACAAATAATTTACCGATGTTTAGGGCAAATGTATAACAAAACATTTTTGAATATAGTAGTTTTGTGTATTTTTCAAGTGAGCCTTTAACATAATTTTGGCTTCACCAAGGAAAATAGTAGAAAATGCAAGAAAGCTACATAAACTCATGAAATGCTTAGTAAAAGGTAAACTGGAAACACAGCTGCAAAATACAATCGAAAATTCAACAAACACTTTGGGGCAGTAATATTTTTCACAAAATGTTCACTGTTTACGAATGAAACACAACAGATGCACAAGCGAACATACATACAATTACCAACTAACAAGTATACATATATGTATGTTTGTGTGTAGATCATTTGTTTGGCTCGTTTTGGGTTTTTGGGGTTTTTGTGGGTTGGTCGTTTGCCAAGCACATTTGTATGTAATGAAGCCTATTTTTTCTGTTTTATGTTGTGTTTTGTATTTTTGTGTGTGATACCAACAAGAGCCGCAATTATTACGAGCCATTAGTTAGTAAATAATCATCGAAGCTTTGCTACGCGGCTGTTTTCTGTGAGATTTACGAGTAAATAATTTAGGTAATTGATTTTGGGGTAAATAGTAAAGTATTTAGCTTTTAAAAGTGGTACTATTTTGTTTTATAATATTTACTGTCAAAAATAAGTCATACTTATGTCGCGTACAGATTTTAATCACATTGAAATCCTAATCAAATATTTGAAAAGTTATCAGACACAATTTCAAAGTCAATAAGGCTCAAAGGATTCTGCCAGTGCATACACCCTGTAGACATATTGTGGGTATATGCAGCTGAAATCACATTACTAATACAGCTCTAGCTACACAACATCTCCTAGTAGAGTAGACTCACTTTCAAAGTATCCTTGTGTTATTTCCCATTGTTGGCAACATTTTGCGCATCTATATTGATTAAGCCATTTCAATACAAAGCTACAAAACCGTTAGCGAATTGTTGGTGCATTCTCATCTTCCAACCATCTACACACCCTTCCCATCAACACGCACACACACACACATATATATATATACACCAACGAACATATCGTTTTCATTACGTGTAGCATACTTTTATGCATTTTGAGCTTTGGCGCAACATTGTTAACTCTGCGTGTTATTTTCTGATTGCGAATATCACGGAACTACACTGCACACATTTTTAACAACTTGTTACGGCTTAAGCAATTAGAGAAAAATTAACTATTCATTAGCATAGTTTTTGCAATTTGTTTGATTACACTCGTATGCAAATGCAGCTGTCAAAACGCAATTAATCACACTTATTGCGTGTAATTACTTGTAATTAATTTTTTTTTACAATGTACCATGTTCAATTCGTTTTGCATTACTGTCTATCGGCCACTATCTCTGTTGTTCCCTGTGTCCGTGATAGCCTCAACTGATTTGGCCTGACTCAGCGTTGTTAATTGAAAATTCTAGCTTTATAGCTGAATAAGCCATCACCATTACAAGTCCAATTGGTTTGCAATTGCAAAACGGTCAATCGATATGAGACAAATTCGCACTTGGCTAGCCTAGCGAAACATTGCGGTTCAGCTCTATGAACCAGGTTTTACACCTAAATCAGAGACATGTATCTATAATGCATTGCATTACAACTTAGAAAATGACAGAAAAGGCTTTTCTGTAACTACTTTTGAGCCTATTCATATCTCTTATTGTGTTTTTAATATATGCATAATTTATTATCATTTAGAAAAATTTCTCATAACATGCAGCTTACAATTATTTTAACACAGGTCATTAGCGATAAGGTTAGAATTCGCTGTGTATGTACAAATTACATATAATAAAACAAAATTACAAATTTAATGCTGGGGTTAAGAATCTCACCACATACAAATACGTCAGCAGTAACCTTGTTGCTATTTAACTTTAGAACTTGTAACTTTCAATCGTCAAAACGCAAGTAAACTTAGCTTGTTAGTTAGTTCGAGCGAGTGAGTGATATGTGCACTTTGAGTTGCTGAAATTAGCAGCTGGCTGTCAATTATAAGCTTTGTTTAGCTGAGGATTAAACAGTTTGTGCAACGACTTGAGAGAGTCAGAGAGAAGAGACCTTGTTTAGCTCAGGGGCAAGTCAAGGAATGTGCATCCTCAATTGTGTGGACCCCAAGTAAACAGTATAGATGTATGCACTGGGGGGAAAAACTGCATTTACTTAGTCACTTTATAAATGTGTCTAACCGGTTTACTAATCAATGTGCCCGTAAGAGAACAGTGATTAAGCAAATTCCCGCAAAGGTCGCGAATTGAGTGCATAGTTTCGATAAAAATAAGCAATCAAGCTGGCAACTCATAGTTTATAACTTAAATACATATATACAACATGAGGCGACAGATGCCGGCTAAACTTGACAGTGAATATTTTTACATTTTTGCACATTGCTTACCCAACAAATCGGGGTGTACGTATGTGTGTGTGTGTGAAAACAATGACAACAACGTCAGCAATGTCGCAACTAGTATGCAAATGATTGCAGCTTTGTCTATTACAAAATGGCACGTAATTTATACGCATATTAGAAATTAAATCAAATTGCCATGCTCTTCCTCCCCGCTACTCACTGCCCTCTCATTTCTCAGTCATGCAATGAACAGTTTGTCTATTGTCTATTCATAAATTCTCTCCAGGCAAGAAATTTAATCTGGTTTGCTCAATCCATGTGCAATTGGCTAAGGTCAGTTTGCCAAACGTTTGCACTCGCTCTGTCGCCCTTTTGTGTCTCTCAGATTCTGACATTAACCTTGCCACGCCCACACAGATACAAATAATAAGTAACAACAGGCTCAAAGAAACAGGACAGAAGGGATAGAAATGCTCGGAATAGTGACGAGCTTAGAGTAAAGTCGACTTTGTAACTTTGGACATTGCCTTGTTAGCATTAATGTTACTATATGTAATGAAAAGTTACTTGTCAATTAATCGTAATAAAGATCACGTTAGCTTAATAGCTTATTACCACTTAAAGTAAATGGTCTGGGTCTTGATCTTTAAATCTAATTGTAATTATATAATGAACTGCTGGGAAATTGAACTTTAATTATATTACAAATAATCTTAAAAAACCTATAATGATTATGGTTAAAGTCTAGTGAACAGCTTAATCTCGATAACTTGCAGCTATCGACAAAAATTTTCCAAGTCACTGCGTTCTTTTATTCAGTGATTTCAGCTCATCTCCAATTACTAGCTATAGCTGATAGTTTTTCTTTAAAACACACGCAAACATGGAGAGACAAGCGCATTGAAATATTTATGCCTTTGCATATTTTACAGAGACATTTGCACTTGACAATAACAACAACAAGTACAAGAGCAGCAGCAGCAAGACTCTGACAAGGATTAGCGGCAACAGGGGCAGACGTTGATGATGATGACGTTGACAATCACTGCAACAGCCGTTACAGCAGAGACAAGGAAGGAGCAACAGCCTCGAGACGCTGCAGCAATGGCAGGATTAGAACATAAAGTGCATTGCGTCTGGGTTGAGCATGTTTCAGGTTACGCTTTGGGATTGAGTTTGCAATCGAAACTGCGTTTTGGGGTCGTTGGCAGACAAGCACTGACATGCATATGGCACACACACAGACACACAGTCGGAGCAAGCGAAAGTGTTGCTGTTGTGTGTGCGACAAACGCAAGACACAAGCTGCTGTTACTTAGGTGGCGGGATGAATACGTTTCGGTTATGCTTAGGCCTGGGGAATAGTCAAAAACGTAGGCAAATCTCTCAGTGACACCGTCAGTCACTTACAGAAGTCAACAGAGAACATGGCAAAACAAAACACAAGAGCAAACAAAGCGTACGAAAATGCATACATTGAATTTTTCGGCTTTAGATCTATCAAGTATACGCCGTGGTGGTATGCTGCTCAGCAAAACCACAAGCAGCATTCGATAGAAAATCAAGGGGAACCAAAGCACTCAAGCACAAGCCGAGACGAAGAGGCCCCCCTCTCTTTGGTCATGCCCCATCATGGAAAAACCCACAGCACGTCTGTGTTTGCGCCCACACTCCAAAGTGTTTAGCATTTATTTGCATATGAGAATGTATGAAGGATGCGTCTATGTGGCAGGATGGGATGCGGAAGTGCGGGTATTTGTTTGTTTGCGCTTTTGTGTGAGTGTGTAAATATTTAAAGACTTTTATTACGTTTTTTCGTTGCTGTTGTTGTTGTTGCAAAAAGCCAGCGAGACATAAAGCAAATTATAAGTTTAAAAGCACAAAAGTTAAAGTTCAACAAAAATCTAAATTTAATAATACCACAGCAATGTGATTGCATTTATTTTTATTAATTTATATGTAAATTTAAAAATCAACTCAAATGCCAGTAGAATAAAATATATAGAGCTATTTTTCTTTTAAATGCCCCATCGTCAACAAAGAATACAGCTGCAATAAAATAGCAAGAGAACAAAAGTCAGTTGCACGGCAATTGGAAAATCAAAAGCCAATAAAATTTAAAATTTATTTTGTCGTTTGTGCCGTTTGGCTTTTATACATCATCCAGATCGCATTTGGCCGGCCAGAAAACAATCGAACCAAAATATTTGTCGCATTTATTTTGTTGTTGTTGGATTGTCTGCGGCAATTTGAATGTCGATTGCACAAACGCACACACACACACATACATACGTAAAAAGACACATACAAAGCGAAGTAACTGCCGGTACAGCTGGCCAAAATGGTCATTTAAATATATTTTATGCCATCGCATAATTCATTAACTTGGCTTGGCTGCAATTTCATGCATTTTATTTATTTTACACATTTTTTGTTTGTTTGTTTGTTTATAAACAATAAAATCTAGTTATTAACACACACACGGCGCTCAGCACCATGACAAACAACGGAATCAACAATAACAACAATTCAGTGTTGGTATTTAATTGCACACTCACACAAACAGAAAACATTTTCCGAACAATTATGCACAATGTGCATTGGCTAGCTAGTGAACAATAATATTTCAGGGTTTACTTTTTCAAGTGGATTTTAAAAAAATTTGCACTAAATTTAGTGTAGTGCAATAACAATTAGCAATTAAAAACCAACCAAATCTAAACGCGCTGCAATTGCATTTTACACAAACACAAATTTACACTTGAGCAGATTTCCAACCAAGAGCCGTTGCTTATGTTACGCTTGGACGTTTCGGATTTCGGTTTGCAACTCTACTTCTTTTACAGCTTTTTTTTTGCTGGCCATGTTTGTGTCTAGGTCTAGTCACGCTGTCTCAGCGCTTAGTCAGCTTTTGTTTGCACTCTTGTGGCATACACAGGTGAGTAATCGTAAGCTAATCTGGGTTTTTTAGATACCCTGTGCTAGAATGATGATTTGGTATACAAACTAGTATATTTTTGAACACACCTTAAGTTAAGCTTACATATATCTGGATTCAGTATTAAGGCTTTTAGCAACTTTAAAGTTCAACACAGGTTAATTTACAAGTCGAGCACTTCCAACAAAATCAAATATTGTTTGTTTCTTTTCGTTTTTATAGCTGGGTAAAATTCCAAAATTGGCATTGCTAGGCTGGCTCTAACCATAAGCTGATTTTGACTTCTCGACTGGGCAAGCTTCAAGTATTCAGCACTTGAAATGAAACATATTTTCTTAGTTTTTTGGCTGATTAAGTGTTCTGAGAACAGTTTCCAAACGGAGCGAGAAAACAATATTAATATCGAACGCATTGTGATTATGTAAAAATAAAAAATCACAGTTTTTATGTTCCCCAATTTATACGTATGTTTTATGAATCTCTAGGTGGCAATAAAAAACAATTTCAGACAACCTTTTTAAAATAGTATGCAAATTAGAGTGGGGATGGCACCTAGTACGCTGTGGAAACGGAAAAAACCTGCGCGCTGCAACATCAAATGAAAATCGGCTACATATGCCTGTTTATATGCAAATATTACTTTTACATACGTACGCAAATATTTGGCAATTATTCGACGTTGCCTTTGCCGTTGCCGTGCTTTTGCTTTTGCTCTGGTTGTTGCCCGCGGCTTTGCGCCAGTTGTTTGTCTATTTGCAAATACGCAGCAGAGAGAGTGAAAAACCCCACTTTGCTGTTTTGTTTTTTTTTTTTGTTGCGAATTTTCAATTTAAATTGTGATTAAATTTTGCACGCCCCAATGCAAAAGTCGCGCCTTTCGCTATTTCTGAAATAAATGTATATATTTATTGATATCGCGCATCAAATGCATATTTTTGTAGGCTATGTCCTGATTCCTTGCTTTCCACATTATGTTCAATTTTTGCCTTGCCCGCTATTTGTCATGCAAATTTATTTTCGATTACTTGTTACCAAAGATTTGCCTCAGATTATGCAAATGTATCAAACGTAGGACACCTACACATACACACACACACAGACGGAAACGGAGATAGGGGCGTGGCGCCTCATCACTGCCTTACAAGTGGCTTATTACTCTTAGTGGCTGTCGTTGTCGTTGCAAAAACTTTGCATATATTTTCATAAAGATTTCTTGTAACGATTGTTGGTATTTTTAGGCATAAGAGACTATGACATGGAAAAAATCTATTTTCGCATTCACTGATTGTTTATCGCTCAGGCTATTGACTTTGGCCCTTTATTTTGCCATTTCACGCACACAGTTCCTACATATATTTGCATAAGCTTAGCAGGCACTGTTGCGAGTACTGAACTTTAATAAATGGAAATTGATTTTTATTAATGTTTATTTTATTGCAAAAATTAAAAAAATAAAGTATTTCATTAAAATTTTGTAAACAATTATACTATTAGCCCATAATAAGCTTGAAATTCGAATTTAAGAAATAAAAAAGAATATTTATTGAGTGAACATTTTTAAAGCTGCTTTTAAAAAAATAGGATATATACTTATATGCACGTAAATCCTCTTAATATAATCCTATTTCTATAGCATGCATCAGATATCAGTTTGTATACATATTTCAATAAAGTAGTTTGTGGTTTGTTTATCTATGGGCTCATCAATTTTTGGCCTCACTCATTATGACATTATAACGTTTATAAATTAAATCAAATAAATAAATACAATTTATCATTGGACACATTTCATAAAATGCAATTTGGTTTCCTGTCTCCGCTCGACAAGAAAAAATGTATTTATTTGTTTTTATAATTAATTTTTTTTTTATATGGCTGACTATTTTTATTGGCGGTTACCTTTGCACGCTGTCATTTTTATAAATTGTACATGCGGTCTTTTTAATTGAATAATTACATATATATGCATGCATGTACATATGAACATATATATGTTTCATTTACCATCCCTATTTTTTGGAATTGTAAAAGGATTTTTTCTGAGCTTGCATAGCTTGTAAATCAATTGCCATTAAAACGGCAAATGTTTGACAAAAAAAAAAAAAAATTTAAAAAATATGTCCATTCGCCTTTACAAAACTCAATAAACTTCGTCAAGCGACAAATGTGCTGACAGCTGTTGCAAAGTGCACACTGAAATGTTTAAATAATGATATATAAATAAATTTTAGTCGCATTTCATTAATTGCAGTTCAAAAGTACACACAAAAGTGCCAAAATGTTAAATGAATTTGATTGCTATTGGCACACGAACTAATTAACATTTTGGATCTGACAATTAGCCCCCAAAACCTAAATAATGTACAGTAATTGAGGTGACCTTTTAGATAATCGTAGGTGTGCTTTAATCACATTTCTGCATTTGTTCTTTCAACATTTAAAAGTTGTACAATAAAAGCCAATCGGCTGGTCATAAAAATGTTAATGTATTCGCAACAATGTTGTTATATTTTTTTCTTACTTTTTAACGGATGTACAATTTATACTATGTAAATAATGCAATTAAAAAAGTATCGATACATCCCATAATCAACATAAATTTCACATCACAGTGACTGGTAAAATGCAAAGTCGGTTCGTTATACTTAAGTCCCGCAATGACAAAAATAAAATAAAAATAATAAATATCGTTGCTTAAAAATTAAAATCCAAAAACTCATAGCAAACAAAAGGCGAATTTTGTTGTTGACTTTTTTTGGCTTTATTTATTTTTTCATCGATTCTTAGCGATTTATTAAGTGACTCAGTCAAAGTAATAAAGAATATTTTTCTGCAATTCATGTGAAATAATTAAATGTTGCGAACCAAGACACGTTGACCAAGTCCAAGGGTTTTCGGTGCTTCTGGATGAAATGCCAAAAGTGTAATACTCTTAAAGGCATAATCGTTGCATAATTTATTAATTACATTCGCCAGCAGTAATGTGACTATAACGGCACTTAAGTATGCGTTCTTTCAATTTGACCTTTTTTCTTGTATGCGTGTAAAATATTTCTGCCCTTTTTTGTTGTTTGTTTTGAAATGCCATAAACAAAGAGGCAAATGAGCTAACTGAACAGGCAATAGCAAGCCAGGTTGTGTTTTGCGGTTTTAATTGCGCCAAGTAATGCGGTTGCCGCAATTGTTACTCTTGTAGTTGTAGTTGTTGTTGTTGTTGTTGTTATGACAGTAGTTGATCTCATTGTTGCGGTTTGTGTGTAAAACGAAAGGTTAAGTGCCGTATTTAAAGCAACGAATTAAATCATTTTAAATCACTTGCACGGACGAACGAAGAATGCACAAATTCAAACTCAAGACAAGTCCAAAGCAAGAGTTCAAGGAATGGCAATGACCTCTCAAGTGGATCTTCACGGACTTAACATTAAATAATTATTTTAAATTGCACTATTTCCACTTAAAGCTCATATAAACACAGTAGTAAGCCAAAGTAAGTTTTAGCATTTTGTTCAATAAAAAATACCTTGACTAAGTCACAATACCCTTCGCAGAGATACAATCAAGATACGCGCAGATCAACAACAATAGCCAGCTTATTCATAAAAAAAAACCGGCAGCAACTACGAGAAGTAGAGAAAAAAAAGCAAACAAGTTAGAGCGAAAAGTTTTGAGAGCTCAAAGAGAAAACACCCTGCGAAAGCCTCCAACTACCTTTCAATATAACATAATGTGAAATTAAATGTTGATAAGAAAGAAATTGAAAAATTAATGGACAAATACCCACAAAAATGTTATGAATTTAAAAGGAAATTATTTCTTAAAATATTTCATTATAAATACTTTAAAATATTTAGTTAACAAAATCAATTTTTTTAAGTTTGTTTGGTTTTTCAGTTTTTGAAATCACTTAAAATATAACTTCTTTCACTGATTACACTTTTTTTTGTGTTTTCAAAAACCTATTTTTGACTGTTACACAGGCACATTAAATGTTGTTATAGCCCGCTAACCCATATTAAATTATAGGGTAGCAAAACGTCTGACAAAGAAGCAACAGCGACAGCAAGAGCGACAACAACAAAACAAACAACATACTTAAGAAGCAGCAAGCTCAGCGTTGCTGTTGGATATCTTTTAGCTTCGACTTAAGTTTTTATTTAGCTTCAGGTAGAGCTTCAGCTGAGTTTGCATTTTTGAAGCCGTTGTTGCTATGTTGTTGTTGTTGTTGTTATTGTTGTTGCTCTTGCTGTTGACCTTGGGCTGCATAAATCGAATTGGAGCAGGTCGTTGACGAAGCAGCTGCCGGTGTTGTTGTTGTTGATGTTTTCGTTTTGTGAATGTTGTTGTTGTAATGCTGTGCATTATCATATTCTGCGGTTCATATTATCCTTGAGATGGAACTGCAATTTCACAAGGCCTGCGCCTTTTTACAATTATAATGAGGTTTGCGGTTTCTTACCTGTTCTTAAAGATGCAGCTGTTGTTGTTGGAGTCGTTGTTGTTGCAATTGTTGCTGGTAAATTTTGCACACACAAAATGTAAACAAAATACTTATGAGTGTGTATATAAGTATGTAGTTAAAGTTGAGCTGCTGAGTAACTTTGGCGGGTTTTGCGTTTGCAAAGTCAACAAAAACGTAAAGAACACGTTTGCTTTTAGTTAACCTGTTTTGGCAATGCCCAAAGATTGCGATTGAGCAAAAGATTGAGACAGGCACACAAACACACTAGCACACACACACACACACACACACACACTAACAAGGAGTTGGAGATACACAAATACACCTTTGAAAACTAGACAAACTTTGCGCATGCGAAATGTGAGCGTTGATAGTTGTTGTTGTTGTTGTTGTTTACTTATTTTTCTTTGGTTTTTGTATCTTTTACTCGCGCAATTAGCCAACAGCCAAAGCCAAAAGATTGTGCCACAAACAACAACAATTTATTACTTAACTCGTCTCAATTCACAAAACGATGTGACGCGTTCTAATTAATTTCAATTCGATCGAGTTTGCACCTCTCATTAAGCACTTGATGATCGTTAATTCGCAGTCGATTTGATTTGAATTGATTTTATGTCAGCCGCCTGCTAAGCGAGTTCTCTTTGTGCCCGTCAGTCGAAAAGTTTCCGCGTGTTGTTGCCAGAGCCAGCGACGAATATTAACTGAACGCTGATCGCGCTGACAGATCGCCATTCAGGCTAGAGCACCAGCGCAGTTGACGTTAACGTTGGCGTTGGCGTCGCTGCCTTAAAGTTGTCTAAACGGCCCGTCCAAAAGATCAAATTCATAAGTGGTCTACCTTCTGCGGCGACTTAAGCACTTGATCAGCTTTTGGGAAGAGTTGTTTTTCCGGGTTCGTGTCGTCGCTAGGCCAGCTGACCAAGTGAGAGGGAGTGAGAGAGAGAAAGCTTTGCCTACTCACAAGTTTAAGTTTGGCTTCAAACGTGGTTGTTGTCCACACTAAGCTGCTGTGTGGGATATTTAGTTGGTACTTACTCCAAGGGAAATTTGTGATCACAGTCATGCTTACACAAATAATTCACTTTAACAATACGTTTTTTCAAGTGTGCTTAATCATCTCAACTTCGTTTTTTCCTCTTAACCTGAACATGTATTTGTTCCTTTACAAAGTTGACAGTTATTGCAGCTGGCACATTTAAAGCTCCTTGTGCTCTGTTTGTATGTAACCTATCAAAGCATTATATAACCAGGGCATTTGCTTTAGTTAGCTATTGTGACTCGTCGTCGTAAGTAGCACTGACAACAAACACACTATGCCATTTATATAACAGCTTTGGTCAGCTTTGTTTGGGTCCTTGGCCAAACTATGGCCATGCCAAAGACAGCCAACCTTTTAACCAAGCCCCCCGTTCTCCCCCATTCCATCCCCGTTGCACAGAACAACACTCAACTGAAAGTCGCTTTTGTCATTGTCAAGCGAGTTGGCAGCCTTTTGCAGGGCTCTCAGGTATGCCTTAATAGCTAGCAGCTAGCTATCTCGGCACCCACTTGCCACATGCCCCATGCCACATGCAAGTCTTGCAAGCTGGCTGGCTGCTGGCTGCTGGTCACATTGCCGAGTCACAATCACCTGACATGTGCACGTCTTTTGCCATTCGGATTCAAGAAATGCTAAAATGAATTGCCGCTTTTGAAAAGATTTCATGCAGCTGCTGCTTCCAGTAAATGTTGCACCTTGGCGCTTGTGTCTTGTGTAACAAGTTTCACGTGCATGTTTTTTTTTTAACAATGTCGCCATTGAGTTTCCGTTTCCGTTTCTGTTGAAAGTCGCTCGGATGCGCTGCTTGAGCCGCCATGCAAAACATTAAGGTGCTGCAGCTATCCATTCTTCTTCGTTGCTTGCAATGCATTGCAATGTTGCAGATAAATTTCAACACACACACCAACACGTACACACACATGCACACAAAGACAACCTTTTGCAATTTGAGCTGCTTAAGTGTCTACAAAATATTTGTGCATCGTTTTAGCCCCCGAGATAAGGAAAAGCTGGCAGCCCCCACCAACTATGTATTACATAGCTAGAATTTTTAGCCAGCCGAGATTGCCTCTCTCAATTTCTCCTTGTTGTCGCTAATGAAGTGCAGGGCATGCAGGACGAGACCAAATGATATGACAACACAACCTGAAGGCTTAGGCCAATTGGGCATTGTTTTTGTTTGGGATTGGCTGTCTTTAAGAGCGATAGAAAGATTCAGAGACGGCATTTATCTTGTGTGCACTTTATTTGCGCAACGCTTGTGAGTGCAGTTTTCAGAAATAAATTTCACCCAACGGTGCAATTCTCTCGTACTAACAAATTTATGTGCTCAACAATTGATTTTCCAGTTCAATTTCGTTGGTGTTGAAACGAAACCCACCGCAAGGTACAAAACGGTAAAAATAATGCCATTACGAAAAAAAAGTAGCGAAGATGTTGAGGAAAGAATGGCTAGCAGAAAGGCGTCGTTGCCCAAACGATGCGCCACTTCATAAAATATGAAATTAGATTTGCAAGTGCAGCAAAAGCAGCAGCAGCAATAACAACGACAGCAGCAGGACAACGAACAAAAGCTGTGTAAAGGATGTGCATATAAATATATACATATATACATACCACAGCCTGTTGCCGATGAGCGAAAAAAAGGCGCTCAATATGTATTAACGTGTGTTTGTGTGGGTGTGGAATTGATTGTAAGTGGTGCAGCGGGGTTGCAAAGAAGTCAAATGGTCATGCCACAGAGTCAGCGAGGCGACCAACGTTGACTCAAATGGCTTGACATTCGATCAAAAGCTCGACGGAAACAGGCAGCTAAAAGCAGGTTGAGCCCAGGATTAGTAAGCCACAATGACAACCCAAATACGCTCTAAAAAAAAAGTGTTGTATAAAAACAAGAGATGTAAATTGCAAGATATATAAATAAACATACAATAACATATTTACAAAAAAGTGTTACATATTAATGGATAAATCGGAATACATTGATACTTGTTTTATATTTACAAATTCGAAGTTCGAAGAAAAACCTAATGGATTAAAATATGGGCAGAAAAAAGGTGAGAAAGATGATAGAGAAAAAGCACAAAACAGTTCCGAAAAAATATACAAATATTACAAGCTTACTTGGAAAAAAAATTCATGAATAAAATTAAAGTTATTACTTGGTTTAATTGGAAACATCTGTCAATGTATCAAACTTGCTTAATTGATACAATAAAAAATAATTGATAATTTAATCCACAAATATTAAAAACTTTTGTTGTGTGAAATTATCAAGATATTTTTGTATAAACCATCATTTATTTAAAGTTCCACTAAATAATTGTAGCATATGCTAAATAATATGCTTAAATAAAACCTTATAAGTTAATGCTAATAGCTCTGATTGGTTTGTCGCAAATACCCAATATTTGCAATGATTCGTAGCGCATGGCCATCTGAAGAAGAAGAAGCGTGTTCGTGGAAAAAGGAGGATGAAAAGTGGATTTAACAGCAGGACCACGACACACAAATACCAAGCGAAATGCGCGGCTAATGCCGCTTAATAGTTTTTACATTTTTTGCCACGGTCTTTGGTCTTTGTTCCTGGCCAGCACAGCACAACCATGGCCAGAACCAGAACCAGAACCAGCAAAAAAAAAGGGCACGGGACCTATGCTGACTTAACTATTTTCGCTTTACTTTCTGCTGCTGCTCGCTTTAAAACCGAGTGCAGTGCTCAATAGCTGGAAAATGTAAATCCTATTGAAAATGGTTCGCTTTTCTTTCTCCATGTTTTTTTTTTCTTCCTCCCGTTCTTTCTAATACTCTATTTGATTTTTTTGCACTTTTTTTTGCTGGTAAATGCAACAAAGGGCGTGGCTGTTAAAATAGCTGTGCATGTGCCTGGGTTCACCGCAGTTCGCTCCGTTCGCCTTTTGTTGCAATTGTGGCCAAAATGTCTTCATCGGTTTGATTTTCAATTCGATTGCATTTAAGCTTCTTGTTCGGGCATAAGCTGCCAGCAGCTCAATGTCGATAAAGAATTTATTATAATGCCAGTTGGAAGGGTCTCTATCCCGCTCTTTAACTTGCCTTCATCTATTTTTAGTCGATTTATATAGACACATTATGACATGATTTATGATTGCAGCAGCAGCAGCATTAACTTCTATTTGTGGCAACATCAACTCAAACGCCACAAACGCAATTTGCACGTTTATCAACACATATACATATATATATGTAAAGTATATCATATATATGTATATGAATAATAACTACATTGGTAGCCTGGCAAACAGCTTTGCTTGCATACGATAATTTTGATACACTTTCAAAGGGTTTGCTAGTTATGTGGTGAGTTATGCTTCTAACAATTATGAACATCAAGTATTATGTTACAATAAAGCTGTCAAAAACCATAGCTAGATTTACCCGTTTTAGCTGAAAACATGACCAACCATTAAACATAGATCAAAGACTGTCCTATTCCCATTTGTTTGACGACAGAGCATTATAGCTTCGTTAAGCTGCTTTGGTTGTTGTCCTTTATTGCTTGGGCAGCAGTAGCAGCCACAAAGTTGACACCTCAGACAGCTACTAGCTACCTGCTCAAGCCCCACAAAGTACGTAACAACGACAACGACAACGACAACAACAATGACAGCCGACAACGACAACAACTTTGTCTGACAACAATCAATCAATATTTATGTCCTCAAGCGTTTAGCAGCTAGCTGTCACACTTATTCCCCCTCCAACCTCTCGCTCTCTCTCTCTCTCTCCTCTTTCCTTTTGCGTGTCCACAGATACCAATATGTATGTACATAGTAGTATATAGCCATACATATGTAGTAGCTTGTCGCAGCTGTGCATTGTTCTTGAAATTGTTGCCTGAGCGTGCTGTGACAGCACTCCTAATGATAATGACAAGCGCAATAATACTCACAGAGAAAGCTTAGCAGAAATACCTCCCCACCAGATCATCGAGTTAGGGTCGAGGTACTATCCCGTGGCCGTACTATGAACTTTACAGATTTATGTTTATCCGCTCAAGTGCTCATGCTTCGCTTTCGCTGTTGATTGATGTCCTGGCTAAGTTAATTACGTGACTGAAAATGTTTTGGCCAACTATGGAGACAGAACTCAAAAACTTTGCCGCTCCTCGTTGCTAAGTGCCGCAATTAATTGATTATTTTTGCTCTAGTGGAATGTGGAGTGGCAAAAAACAAAGCACTTCAATGCAAAATAATAATAATAATAATCCGAGGTGCTGCCAACATAATGATTATTATAATGATACTGCTTGTGTTGTTGCTGTTGCTGTTGGCGTTGTCAGGCAGGCAGGCGTTGGCAGAGATTACGCATTAAATAAATCATCAGAGCCGCTTGGGCGAGATGTGCTCGGCTAACACTTCACAACACTTGAAGTCGTCAGTTGAGATTTATTGTAAATAAGCATGATTATCATAGCATCACGTATACGCCATGCTCAACTTGACGGGCAGCCAGCAAACGACCAAGCACAGCACAGCACAGCACAGCACAGGCCAACAATAGCAGACCTAATCAGCGCACAAAAATAGGCTAACAACTCTGGAGGCTCAAGCCAATAATCAGCATTTCTATATGCAAGCCACGACCGCATAGTCGCGATATGTTTCAGAGCTCTACATACAATTGAAACAACGTCTGGTTGAGGAGGATGAGCTAAAAACTTTTAAGCAGATAGCAAGCGGAAAGCTTTAAACTTATGCAATAAAAATCAAAGCAGCTTGTTTAATAAGAGAGTTTTTATTTTGATTTAATTAAATACATATATATGAATCAGTTATAATAAATAAATATATATTATCTGACGTTATTTGTCTAAGCTTATTGTTCAATGATCAAAACTAAAACGAACTGGAAATATCAGCTAATTCAAAAACCGATTTCCGAAGTCACAAAGGTAGTTCAATACAGCAGTCGAACTACATTTATAAGTGTGGAAATCACTGAGATTACAAAGTCGAGTATTCAAGAGTTAAATAAATAAATAGTATTGAAATATTAGTATCCATTAACCAACAATTCACGATATAAACTTATACAAAAATTTTGTGTATATAACCCAAATCGAGCACTGACTAGACAAGACAAATTTCAAGTGCAATTATATTCGTTCGGTGTTTGTTTGCATGCACCTTTGATAGAAATTTCGCTTGTTCGATTTAAGGGTCAAAACTGATGAGCCTAATACGAGTGCTGGTACGATTGGAGTTTCTGTCTACGCTGATAGCAAACAGTCCAAATGCCAATAATAGCCAATTGAGTTACCAAAAAGAATGTGGCAGCAGTGATAAGACCGATGGCATTCACACAGAAGCCGTGCCCTGCATCTGCAGTCTTAAAGTCAGTTTCATTGTCTTCAGCATATTCACCGATATTTGATTTGCGACTCTGTTGCTTATCGAAGCCAAACTTGTCAGTTATTTGAATAGACTGTACCAACAGCATATCTTCTGGTCGATTCACCTCACGCTTCTGACGCATATTGAAAGTAGCTGAAAAATCGAAAGGGTAATTAAAGCGTTGTAAAGATACTTAGAAAAGGCTATCTAGCTAACCTGTCTCATTAAGCGAGCGACGCTTGCGGCCATAGGAGAGCAAGGAACGATATTCGCCACTTGTGTCTTCCTGGTCACACTGAACCGGTTCACAGCTGGGCATACAGGGTGTGATCAAAGCACGGAACTGTACAACCTCACTGGAGGGAAACTTGAATGCATCGAAATTGGAAAGCAATATCTTGGTGGAGGAACCACTCTTCAAGATGGGACCCATTATGAAGTGATCCGTGGGACAACCATTCGAGTCGATGAGCGTAATCTCTGAATTGTCCACGCCGTCCAAAGCGACCAGCTCGCGAACGAATATCTCGTACGGACTCTGCTCATCCAGAATCTGGAACTTCAAGGCCAGGGGATCACCCACCTCGGCAGAGCGCATCATATCAGCTCCGTCGCGAGATGTAATACGCATTATGACATTTGGAGAGTCCACAATGACCTCCTCGGACAACGCAGGCTGCAGATCGCCACGCACATCCAAGTTGACACCATTGCTCACAGACTTGTTGCTCAAGTCGTATTGGCAGGCCAGGGCCAGACCCAGATCGGAGGAGGTAACAATCATATCATGATGCTGTATGATAATATCATTGACATAACGACCCGCTTGGCTCTGACGCACATTGCACTCCAGGTCATGGTAGTTCATGCGCAGCTCGAAGTCCAAGGCACTTCGCACATCAATGGCACAGGATCTTGGCGATCCCTTGGCATAGACTTTGCCACTGAACAGCTTCGAGGTGCGTATGCGAGCCAACATGTCTCCGCCACCACACTCAATGGTCACATTGTAGCAGGAGGCGAGCTCGTAGGTGGATGCCTCGGGCACCTCCAAGTAGGGATCCTGCACATCTGTCAATGTTGCCCGGCTATGATGCGAGAGACGACAAACCATGTCGCCGGTGTCGTTATAGTCATATGAGTGGCATCTATATGGAGAGTTGAGACAGAGTTCACGGCACTCATCGATGCTGCTCACTTCTTGGTAGACAGAGTCCACGGTCTTGAGAATGCGTCCAGTCAAACGCTTGAATTCACACAGTTTATTGGGCTCTTCAATGCAATGATTCTCCAGATAGTCACTACCCTCTATGGCTTGGAAGGCATTTGTGCCAGCCAGTGTTGAACGATCCATTTCACTTAGCTCACATGCACCTGATTCTCTTTTATAGTTAGCCGATCTATAGTACGAAAGAGATTATATTAAGTACATACCACATTGATAGAATCTAAACTCTTCTAGCTTCAAACCTCTTATTACCTGCATGTAAACTCCTTCTCGTTCAGACACAGTTCAAAACACTCTCTGCGTGATTCAACCGATACGCTGCGCTTAACTTCCGACTTAAGCTTATAATTTTGCACACGATCAACATACCAGGCCCGTGAGCAGGGCTTTCTGGCGAGGCAAGACTTTTGCGCATAGATGGTAAAGACAGGAAACTGTGATTTAGTTAGGGCCCCTGTAAAGGTATAAGTAGAAATTGAAGCCAATTAATTATGTATGTTTGTCTATTAAACGATTTGATTGGCTATAATTTAGCAAATAAACCAGTAATTACCTGGAAGTTGATCAGCATGGGCTGAAAAGAGAACGCACAGGCCCGTTTCATAGTTAACCGACTGACAAGTCGTGTTCTTGAGGCAAATGTTCAGACAATCCGTCAACATTAGGGTGCCAGGCAGAGATTCCAAGAGTCTGCCAGGTGCAGAGAAAACGTAGCTATAAAAAAACAGAAGAAAAGAATAGAAAAATATGATAAAGTGTTATTCTATGCATTTTAATTATTATTATTCATTGCTTACCCAGTTACAATTTCAAAGCCAACCAAATCAGAGTCACAGAGCGCTTCTTTGGACTCAAAATCTGTGGCAGCCGCGAGATCCGAGGCTGAGTTTCGGTTCTCAGTGGCAAGTGCGGGAACTACTTTAATGTCAACTGTCTGGGGAATTTCTGTTGTTATATCTGGAGCTGCTGTCATTGTTGTTTCCTCGCTTCTGTCAAACATATCAATGCTGGTGGTTTCCACTGTTGCCGACTCTTGCGCCTGAGCCAAGCACAGCATTAAAATTCCTATTGCAATGCATTGGTAAAACATCTTGATCTATGGTTCATAAACCGCTGTAACCAACTAAGAACAGAAAGGTATTATAAGTATAAGTTTTCATATAGGAAGAGTTAAATCTTAACGATTGTAAACTAAGCTGATGATAAAGAGCCAGGAGGTTCTTAAGATAGCCATCTAGACAACCTGTTCGGTTCTTTTGTTTGCCTTGTGCCTTGTGAAATGTGCCTTGTTGCTTATTATTAAATAAATGACCAACGTTGACCTTTGGACGGCAAGCCCTAAAAACTAAGTAAGCGTTTTCAATTGTGGCGCTCTCCGTTGTGCACTATGGAGATAGACGACGATTTCATAACAGCACCACTGCAAAGTCAATTACCTCTTGGGGGAGTGAGTGACCTGACTTTCAGACTGTTCTGTTCTGTTCTGTTCTGACTGTGTTCTGGTTGGGTGAGTTAATGGCCAACATGAATGCTTGATACTTAGTTGGCAACTAGAAGATAATAAAAAGGTTGTGAACCTTCCAAATGTCTTTGTCAGAAAGAGAGTGCATGGCCAAAAGATACCCTGTCAATGACAGCATAAAATAATCATATCTTTTAATAGTTTCCTTTAAAGTTGTCAACCAGTTTTGCACTTATAATTAAAAAAGAGTATTGCCCTTCCGTCTTAAGCTGTTATTACACTAGCTTAATGTGGCGCTGTCGGCTGTTTTTGACGGTAATGCTCAGACTGGTTTTTTTTTTAGTGCGTTAAAGATACTTAAGAAAAAAAGAGCAGCGTAATTTCACTTTCTCAAAACTGGCCATAAGCCATAACATTTAAAGCTGATTTGTCATTTGCCAATGACAGCAGGTGTCCGAAGCTTAAAAAACTGCCTACAAACATAAGTATTAAACGCTTGTTTGCCTTTTTTGAGGGAAGCAACACTCATAAAAAATAATCTATATACTAACATACAGCAACATATGCATTATGTGGATTTTCTTTTGGGGCTTTTCTTTGCCCATCTAACTTCCAATTAGCGGCGTTTACCAAGCGTGACGGCTGGTCACTGACTAGTAAATACAACAACAGCAACAACGCATCCACTAAAAATAGAACTCACAGGTCGAAAAACTTGTTATTCTAACAGTGAATTTTCATCTGTGCTAGTGTAGGTGTGTGCGAGTGTGTGTGTGCGTATAAATATATACGTATAAAGCGTGGTGCATCATGCAAGCAATACATTAAAATTGCATGCTGCAAGCAACAAGCTGCTGACACAAGAAATTTTCAAGCCACATGGCCAGCAAAAGCTACACAGTAAAATAATTTGAGTTTCAATTCAAATACCTTGAAACATTCTTGCAATTAAATTCATTTAAATTCCAATAAAATTGACAGCTTAGCCCCAAGGCATTTTTCTTATTTTCCTTTGCGTATTTTTCTTAAATTCCTTTTAGCAATTACCTTGACCATTTTATTCAAGATTCAAAATATTTCTCATTAGAAGAAAGAAAGTTTATTTATTTTTCGTTATTTAACTAACTAAGATTTGTATCCTAAAGCTATAAGTTTGTAACAAAGAATTGTTTACGGTGCATGCACTTTAATCTTCATTGGGAATGCAGCTTAAAGCAACGGTATTTGATACACACCGACTACAACATGCGAACACACCTACCGCAATCCCAGTTTCACCCAAAATAAACCGGCTTCCTCAAAACGAATCTCTCTATCCAAAGCGTATTGGATACACTGTACCACAGTTGTCTCAAGCTCTATTATTATTATCAATTTCTAATCGGGGAATCTAACACATGCGCATTGTATTCCAAACAGTACAAGTCAATATGCAAAATATGTACTTTTTTATTCAATCCACACAACTATTCAACCATTCGTAATTGGTATGCAAAAAAGGTTAACTTCTGTTCAGTTTTCACCAGCACTTTAGAAATAGGTGGTCATCTGTTCATCTGAAATTGCTTAGAAACCCACAAAATAATCAGGTCAATTATTATACGCTGATGTTGTCGTTGCCATTAAGAGAAAAATACTTGAATTACTTGTTGTTTTTGGTGTTGGTGGTGTTGGTGGTGCTGGTGGTGGTTGCATAAAATTTATGTATGAGGAGAAGCCAGAAACAGCAGCAACAGGTCTGTTTGGCACTGGTTGTATGTATGCCATTGATATCGGAACGGATTGTTGTTGCCTGTTCGCATGAGCAATATGTTGTGGTCGACGATAAATGCGGAAAAATTGTGTCAATGCTCTTTTTATCATATTGATCCATATATTCCATGCACAACCACAGGAACCATAAGAGTTTATTAGCAATATTTATCTATCTAATTTACTTTCCCAAGTGCTTTCTGTTTATTTGTGTTGATTTAGAAATCTTTACTCTGCGCTAATCTTATTTACTCCCATCTCATGTTGGTTTGTGTGTATGAACACCTTAGCGAACGGAAAAAAAGAAGGCTGGCGCTTTCAAAACGCATTTGATCGTTAAATAGATGTGGGTCAACTTTTTGGTAACGGTGGGCTGGACTTAGCATTTTCTTTCTCTCTGATTCCGACCATAAATTAGCATTCTAATTAATCGCTAACACCTAAAGGTAACCGAAAACCGAAAATAACTGGTTTTATATACCGATCGAAACTACAGCGGTAAATATCATAGAATTGCTTGACAAGCCGCCTATTTAAAATCTAAACACATCATGACACACTAAAATCCGAGTGAATGAATAAAATCAGTCGACCTCGCAGCATGCAGAATGGAGAAAGTTCTCTTGTCGATTTTTTCTGCTTTTTTTTTTTGCTGTATTGATTTTTACCTGTATCGTAGACTTTTGAATGACATCACTCGATAGACCCAACTACAAAACTCAATGACTCTATACGCATTTAAAAAGTTTATTAATTTATATATTCAAGTGCACTTTACTTTTATTTTTTTTGACAACTTTCTGATCCTCAGAAAAATACCACTTTGAGCCATACTTGAATATATTGACTTGTAAACGTATTATTAAGATGTACTTCAGTTGCACCCATAAAACTATGCTTTATTGTAAAATTTAACTGCAATACGCTACCGTTTGCCTTAGTTTGGACGGAAGTTATATTAAAAAATCATAGTGCTTTTTGTGAGCTGTCTAAACAGCTAGTTTTTTTGTGTTTTTATTACTGCACTCTTACAGTTTAGTGGCCACAGAATCTTTCTTTGCCACATTTATGTAGCACCAATAGCCGTCTGACGCCGTTGTTGTCGCTGCGGCTCGAACAAACCGGTTAACAATGTTTTTTCTTGTGATTTTTCTTAGTCATTCTTCAGTCAGTGCAATGCTTTTTTTCTTAAGCTGTCATGACAGGGTAATGGTTTTGTATACCCTGTTCCCTTTAATACGAAAGGGTATGTTGGTATGTATGTGCAAATAAGTAACTTTAAATTTTAACCTGTCAGTAGATAAAATAAAATGTTTGATAAAAATAATGTTTTTCAATTCACAAACATTTCAAAGCAATAAAACTAGGTGAACATACAATATGCATACGATTTTAAAGTCACTTCAAGCTTTAGACTCACAAGCTAAGAACATATTTTTTGCACCAGAAAACAGTTGTAACAGAGTATCGCGCAGTCGGTAGTGACCAACAGCAATGTTTTTACACCGATGCCAATTCCCGTAGGCATTTAAATATATACACATAAAAATTATGTTTGCAAGATGTTGCGAGCGAACATAACGTGTTATTTGACAACAACACAAACAACATGTAAAAATAATGTTTATTTATAACGAAAATAAGTAACAGATGCAAGATTGATTAAGTGCTAACTTTTGCATAGTTCCTTGTATTAAATATGGTGTATAATTTGGTTATTTGTGCACTTAACAAAACTTAATATTTTTTTAATTCGTGTTTTGTGATATAATGGGAAAAAATTCGTTTTAAGTGATTTATTAAAATCATTTTTTGTGCAAATTTAAATAAGTTTCTTAATTGTCATGCGGCAACACTAACAACGAGGATAATCACTCAAATATAGCTCACTTTATTTCTTTATTTCCACCCAGAAACAGAAAGCCGAACTTATCGATTCAATGGCTGACGCAGAACTAAAGTTTTTCCTGCAGTCAAGTGACTTGTTATGAAAGTTAGGTGAAAAAAAGTTCTTCCGACCCAGCTTGGTGTGTGTTGCTCTCGAGGAATGTGCCACCACAAGAAGAAAGAAGTTGGAAGTACAACAGCAGCAAAACAAGATCGGTCATCATATGGCAATTCTGCACGCACACCAAACACCAAACACCCAAAGAGCAGCTCCAACTAAGAGAACACAAACAAAGAGAGAACGTTACAGCGCAGAAAGTGAACAACAGCGGATCTTCATTTCAAAGAAACAAACAAACACAACTTGTTCGACACCAAAAATCTCTCCAGCACACAACTCAAACTTGTTTGCAGTTGCTCGTCTAACCGGCAGCAGACTCAAGAGTGTAAATTTCTAAAGCGGTCAATGTACGACGTTGAATGTACACCTGCTAAATACTCGTTCTCTCTCTCTTTATTAACCGTCGTCAGTAATTTATATCACCACCACGCTCGTGAACTTACACACATGCAGAAGTATTGTAGTATGTAATTGTAAGTGTCTCTTTACAGTCAGCGGTAATACATGTTATGTTAGACGACAATGCGTACTGTGTAGCAAAAGACTTAGATTGCGAACTTACTATGTGGCTATTCTCATTGTCCGTTAGTGTAACTCGATTACCGTTGTCTTGCCATACTCTGCTGCAGGACATCAAAAGGGGTATATTTCGGTTTTTACAATGTCCACTTTTTCGCTTTCCATATCTTATTCGTTCCAGTATGTTCGTATATCAAAGTTCAACTGAAGAACATAAACAATCTTTGCTTATACCAAGAAACAAATTATTTTATAGTCGTTAACGTAATTCTCGTACATTCTTACTCATAACTATGAACATATCACTATTCATTGATTACATCCCATCATCGTTGTATCGTATTTGTAATTAAATAAATATAGATTGTATCATAAATCATAGGTTTGTATTTCCGTTGCTTGACTCTTCTTCTGGAAGGTACGCATATAGAACTCTTAGATGCTAACAGTATTGGTAAACAATAAACTATAATAAATCAATAAAAGAACGCCGTCAAAAATTACTCAGAAGTCAACAGTTTTGATGCTGACATCATTTACTACTACCGTAAACATTTACATATAACTATGCAAAATCTTGCTTTCCATTTAAATGGGTCAAGTAAATGCAAATAGATTAAGAATTTTTATGCTTTTACTAAGTGAAATCGAATATAAAATAATAAAATTTACTACTTATTTCAGTTTTTGTGCAGACTAATAAATATATAAGCAACTTTTGTGTTTTTGATAATTTGAAGCAGACCTTTCCTGCTTTCTTGCGGTGGCATTTTCAATATTTCCAACCACTTATTATACTTATTGTTTTACTTCAGACAACCGCAGTAGTTACTTACTGTTTGATGCAGCCAATTTAGCAACCATTAAGGCATACGATTGCATCTACCGCAATTTTACACAAAAGTATATCTAGATGTTGTTCTCTAATCATCTCGAGCTCGTTGCTCATTAGTATTTTTTTTTTTAAAGACTTTTTAAACTAATGGGTCGAACATTCCGCAATAAAATAAAGTGTTGCAATAATAAGCATGAGTCATCGTAAGTTTAAATAATTATGAACACGATTATTTTGTTGTTGTTAGCCAACTTCAATGGAAAAGGGCAGATAGCTTTTGATATTCTCTTTAACCATTCACTAATTTTGTCTAACAGAGTCACTAAACTTTGCACTCAGGAGGTCAAATCATTGAAAAGGTTTTACAGATTATAATTTTGCTTTGAATTTGACTAATTAATTCGCAGTTTCATTTTCTGTTCAACCCAATTAGCAGCTTAGCGATTAACTGATTTTTACATTTCTATTTGTATCTATTCGCTGTTTCTTTTTCTGATTTGAGTAACATTTTGATGGCTGACAAGAAGCTTCACTCAATTATTAAAATTGTTTCTCTTGTTAAATGGCAAAGTACAAAATATTTCAATGTCAAATTAAACAAACTGGCTCAATTAAAGCACACCAGGATGTGTGTGTGGCTGCCACAAACAGAACACAAGTCAAACAATAAAGAAAAGGGCAAGAATAAAGCGTTGTTCTTTTGACAAAACGAAGATTTCATACCCTTGCAGACAAGCGAACAACCAAAATAAACAAGTTTTACTACAATTAGAAGAATATCAACTAAAAATGCTTCTTATCTCTTCTGCGTTACACACCTCGTGACACAATCGCAGTACCATTTGCTAGGGTATAATGATGCGGAATTACTTTATTTGAGAAAGTCGCTTTCATTAGTCGATTTACGGTGCTGCTGTCGCAGTTGCTGGCTCTCAAAGTCGAAACGTTTTAACCTTTTAAGCGCAACAGTAATGCGACTAAAGCTCCTCTGACTCTGAATAGCCGGAAATGGAATGGAAGGAGACGGAGCTCCACCACAGCTTATAGTTCCAGGCCAAAGAGCGTGTGTGTGTTGTGCCAAGGACGAGTCCTGAATCAGATGATACTGCTGTTGCTGTTGCTGCTGATGTGTTTGCAACACATTGAGGTTACGCGAACCGAAAGAAGCTGTACAGACGGGCAAACAGTCAGGCTGGTAGACAAACCCACAAACCCATAGACAGACCAACAGACAATCCGACAGACGGATAGACAATTGAAAATGTACACGCTAAGATATGAGCTCTTTGTATGTGCGAGAGTCTCTATCTATGCATATGTGTATGTGTGTGTGTGTGTGTGTGTGTGTGTGTGTATGTGAGTCATGAAAGCTTTTGGTTACTGCGGTGGTCTGGCAACACAGATATGTCTCAGATATGGCATGGTTATGCGGCGCAGATACGCCAGATTCCATTTCTCAGTTACGCGGGTCACTCAACACAAATGTATGTGTGTGTGCGTGTGTGTGGGGAGAGAAGGGTGTGGCTGTGTCGGCAGGGCGTTGCCATTCATTGCAATACTTGAGGCAAATGACAAAAAGACAAAGGGATGCAAGTGCCACAACGGGAGTGAATAAAGAGTTAAAAGAGATGCTTGAACAAAAGAAAAATGTGATTAAAGTTGTAAAGCGAAAGACAGGAATAATGAAAGAAGAGATTTAATGGATTAAAATTTATGATACTAAGATGTGTTTTTGCAAAACATTAACTTTTAATTAGCAAGTATCTTTAGTTAAATATAGTGTTAAAAGTAGAGGAGTTTATTCTAAAGCTGTAGATTTATTTAACTACCTTATATAAATGTGTTTGATTTAACGAAAAGCACCACTTAATTTTTCACATTTTATTTCGTTTTTGATTGTATGCAAAACTAGACAGAAAGATGTAAAACAAAAGTTTATTCAAGTTTTTTTCCGTTTTATATGAAAAGGAAGTTTTTATATAATCAAATTAAAATTGGTAAAAACTATTAACTCAATTTAAAAAAATTTAAAAATATAAATAAATTAATATATCATCATTTAAATGAAAGAAAATATACAGATAAATGGGAATAAATGTCGTAAGATACAAAGCGCTCCAATTTCCATTTCAAACACACAAAAAATATGATTAAACAGGCTTATACGAAGCTGTGAGCCGCATATCAATTTCAGCTGTAAACTTGATGATTTCGTTTTATTAGCTACTATTTTCTAGGGAACCATCAGTGTTAATAGAAAAAAAAAAACAACAAGTAAATGTGCCATTAAAGTTGTGTTTACTGTAGATGCGAGGCAAATTACGCACCATTATAAGCCTCATTTTCGTGGCATCAAGCAGCAGGCAAATGTCCTGACTACACCCCAAACTGCTCGTTAGCTCAGCGCGAGCCACACTTGACCCACACTGGCTGACCTTGATGAACTTTCAACAGTGCTGCTGGACAGGAGGCATCATAAAAATTGAAGAAAACACAGAACAGTGCCAGCACTGGCCGCAACTCTACTCAAACTTGACCCACTGTTGCAATGAGTTGTGCTTAGGGTCGAGGTTTCACCTGTTGCAAGTTTAAAAAGTCAGTCAAGCATTTGCTTCAGGGCGTGGCACATAGTAGTTTTATCATAATTCTCTCTTTTTTTTCATGCCCTGCCGAAATGACATTCATAATTTTTATTTACTTTCCTTTTTGGTGTAGCTTTTCGCTTTTCAGCTTGCTTTACACGCTTTTGTCGTATAGCCGTACCACATTTCGTATACTTAATGAGATTTTTCCGCAGACATATTTGCAGTTTGGCGGCAGGCGGCGCTCTAAAAGTTGCAACCGCAAAATATTGTGTATTGCTTGGGTCAGTGAAGGAGGAGGCTGGGTTCAATTTGAAAGTTTCCTTTTTTGGGGTAGCTGCTGCCGCTTAAAACCCGCTAGCAACAAAAACTAATTACAATCTCAAGTTGTTTTTTCAACACTCAAAGCTCAACGCAGACACAGCCAACCCACCGAGCCAAAGTGTTCCACCTTGAACTCCGAGCAGAGCAGTGGGCGTGGCAAAAAGAGAAAAATTATATTAAAAAACAAGGAAAACGCGTCGAGCAGTTCTTGGTGCAAGTTTAATTTTAGTTTTTCCAACTATTTTCTCAGTCGCAGTCGCAGCTGCATTGTTGTTCTTGTTTTTGTCTTCATTTTGCACTTGGCACTTTGTGCGCAAAATTTATTATTGTTGATGGCACTGCAGTTGCAAAAGCTTCCCCCTTCACCACCCCCTCTTTTTCACTCTGTCTCTCTCTCCTGCTAACCCCTTTTGCTTGTTGTTGAATTGCACTCGGCTGCTGTTCAAGTGTATTGTGCTCTTTATTCAAATTGCACCTCTGTGATTATGGCCACTTGGCAGCGTTGTCCTCGTTGTCGTTTCTTGTCCATTTAGCCATTTAATGTGCACTGCTACAGTTTAGGTATCCCTCTGGAGCCGCGTGCCATGGCTTTTTTTTTGTGTGCAAGAGAGCGAGAGTCTAATGATGTTAGTCTAAAATGCACTTGACAACACCTTGACATTATTCATTAGGATTTCAATTGGTGCCAAGCGGCACGCACTTTCCCTAACTTAAGAGCTGCTGCCTAATCTCTGTCATCATGGGCTTTCAGTTGTATCCCGTTGTATTGGCATGAAGTTTCCATTCGTGCTGCGTCATTATTCAAAATGTCAATGTCATTTCTTCTTTTTGGCACTTTTTTTCGGTCTCGTTGTTGGCGCTGAGGTCTCAACTCACAGCTCTGACAGCTGCTGATTGTTGTTTGTTGGTTCCTCGCACTTTTCAAAATTCGCCAAGGATTTGCTGACAGTTTTTTGAAATTCTGCAAACCCTCATTGAAAAACTGTCAGCACATTTCCAATGCTGCTACAAAAGTAAAGTTCAAATTTGTAAAACATTTGTTAATATTTAAAGACTACTAAAAGGCACCTCACACATAAATAAATCTATTGGGAATTATTTGCATCTGCCAAAAGATAAACACAACACCTTGGCTTCTGTGAAGGTCAAAATGTTGAAAGAAAATGTATTATGGAGATTGTATTATAACTTTATCAGTCAATTTAAAGTACATATACATATATTTGGTTTAAATTTAGAATAATCCCACTACACTTAATAGAGATTTATTTTTCTCCTTCTTCAACAACTTATTTAATACTCTTTGTTTTCTTTAGACAAAAATGTTTCTTTTGGCCATTGGCAATAATAATTTTTGGCCCACTTTATTTACCAATAACCGCAATGGCCATCAATTTATTTAACAAATGACAAACACTTTACAAATCAAACAACAATAACTAATAGACGTTTTGTTTGTTATTTTGTGGGCCCATTTAATATTATTGTTGTTGATGTTTTTGTTATTTTGGCTGTTGTTGCTGTAATTCACATTGTTGTTGCTGTTGATTTTGCTGCTGCTGCTGCTGCTGCTGTCGAGTTATTTAGTACAAATGGTTTGGCTCTTATCTCTGGCACAGAAACAGTCGTGGTTGCGGTCTGAAACCGACTTTATCAGCAGGCCAGCAGACAGCTAGCTAATGCACTCAGTGTACAATGCACGATTTATACACGTATGTCATGGTGTATGAGAATATTTTATATAATACATATATATATAGTATATGCATTATAATAACCGATTTGCGTGCTTAACGCATATAAGTTGTGGTTCAGGCATTCTACTATTGTTGTTGTTGTATGTGGTAGAATAATGAAAAATATGATTATCATTTATTAAGTCGTTAGCTTGACTGCTTTTGCCATAGCTAATGCAGTTGTTGTTTGTTGGTCCTTTTGTTGGCCATTGTTGTTGACTACAACGAAAATCAACAAAGAAAATTAGCTTAATATGAATAACAACAAAAGGAAAAATTACACAAATTACTTGGAAAATGGATGCCATATTGCCGATAACAATGGCTTTACTTACATATTAAAGTTCATTTGTACATGAGGATTAAGAAAGCATTGAACACACTGATCCTTTAATGAGTTGCTTTAATATATTGACTCTTTTTTTTGCGGGGGCTGGGGGCAAGCTCTGATATCCTGCCACATTGGCAACATGGGTAATCATTTGAATTGCTGTCGCGCTGCTTGGGAAACAATCACTCAGCTGCACAGCAAATCAAATTGAAAACAAGAATGCCAATTCAGAGCAAAATGTTTTGACTGAAACACAATTGTCAAGACCCCTCACTGGTCGGGTAGGGGGCGGGTGGCATGCGTGTGGATAGCATGTTGCAGTTGCAATTGCAATGCCCGCCGTGCTATTACCCGGTCTAATGTCCGACTGTCAATTGCGCAATGATTTCAAATGACACGCGCCATGCTGCGACCAGACCCAATACACACACACACACACACACACACAAGCACACACACAGGGAGAGTAGAGACCGCATCCAATGGGCTGGAGTTACACGCAATGAGCGCGTTAAACGGCCTGTGCTTTGGCCCTTCTGTTATGGCCAACATGGAACATGGCCGAAAAACCCAGCACCAGATCCTTATCTCTCAGTTAGACACGGCTGCAACAACCATGTCAATGAGTTGGTATTGCACACACAAATGAGAAAACATGCGGGAAAGAGACAAGCACTTGCTGTAGTTTCGTGTTTTCCTTTCCATTGAAATCTAAATCAAGCACTGAATGTTCATTATGTTGTTTAAATACATAGTATATAACCTTAAACATTATTTCTTTCTACTTTTTTCTGCACATAACTGATAGTCTTGTTATATATCCGCCAAACTAAATACATACTGTGTTAAATTGGGTAGTCTCGCTATCTATTTTTTCTGTTGTTAACGTTAGTTTTTATGGCATCTGCCTTCACGTTGTCTACGTCTCTTTGCCCATGTCTGTGTCCCACGATGACGTCAGCTGCATGCCATTTAGGAAATGAGCCATAAAGTGGAGCTGAGCCGTTAGCTGTCTCTCTCGTTCTCCACTGGAAATTGGCTCAGTCGACTGCACTTTAACCCAAGTATGCACTCAATTGCAGCAAGTGTGTGGGTGTCATATATGTATGTGTATGTGTGTGTGTGTTGTTGTCTTTGCATACAAAAGCAGGCATTTATTGTTGTTATGCTTATAATATGTGCATGCATTTATGTATGTATGCAAGCAACTGCAACGGGACAGACGGCGACTGTCAACTGCCGCTGCCGTCGTTAGGCCCATTTTGAGAAGTCTGCCTAAGTGCCTAGTTGTCTGCCACCCACAGAAACACACACACACACACCTATATAAACCAGTCAAGGCACAACAACCTACACAACAACCTTAATAACATCAACGGCAGCTGGGACGATTTCCATTTTTGTGTGTGCAGCTCATAAACATTCAACTTTAGCTACACAGTACAGCCAAGGACATATGCAGGTGTCCTCTATATGTCTATGTCGACGCTAACGCTAGCGCCAACGTTAAAGTCAACGTCAACGGCGACGCCATTGCCAAGATATTTTTATGTGAATTTATGTATTTGATTAGTGCAGCCTCTGACTTATGCATGCATTTTAGCTTTGACTTTCATTTGCTCTGACTTTAATAAATTTAACACAAGTGCAGACGGCGACATTTGCAACAATTCCAGGCAACACAATTCCTAGAGAGAAGAGCTTACCTATTTACTAACTTAACTGTAAGTATCGCTTATATATTCTATATTCAAAAGATTCAAATGTTTCTCATTATTAACTCATTTATTTTTAAATATTTACTTTAAAGGTTTTGCTTGTTAAATATTTAGTAATTTCCAATCTAGAGGTTTTTAAAGCGATTTCGTATCTCGGAACTGCAATGGTTTAGCATTGTTGTGGTATCATAACAGCAAGTTGTAGCCTCCAGCTCTATTTTATTTATGTGCTCGTAAAGTAGCGCGCCTACTTTGGCCTCTAACTCACTGTCGTTCTCAATTCACAAAGCCGCCCTCAACACGCACCGATTTCACACTCGCTCACACACACTCTCAAATTCACACACACACACAGACACACACATACACATGGACACACATGTATTTATAGCTTGCATGCGGGCTGTCACATTTACATGTGCCACGCGACTTATGTTTTGTTCCTGTTTTGTATAAACTCTAGCGCTGCAAAGTATGCAATATAGAATTAAATTTATGCAATTTACCTTGTAGAAAATACGAAAATGCAGCACAGCACATCAACTATTTAAGCCGCTTTGTAGCGCACAAAAATTGATTGAAATTGAAATAGAGAGGAAAAAAGTTAAATACAACTGCTTTTGTTTGTCGTTAGCAAATTTTGTTTAGCTTACTAATTGGAAATTGTGAATATTACAAAACTGTAAAAGCTGCAAAACTCATCGGGAATTTAAACAAATCCTTTGTTTTCATAAAGGAGCTCTTAATGTTTAATGCCATATCCATTATAAATAATTTTTTGTTAAATCCAGCTTAAGTTTGTAATCAGCTTTTGTTTGCCCTACTTTCAATTTATTTATACTTTCCCCACAAATTTAATTGCATTGAGATTGAGTTTCCTTGTCTTTCTCTCTTTGCTACGTTTTTCAGTTCTTATTCCTTTTGCCTGTTCTCGTTCTCATTCTCAATTTGTTTGCCCATTCCTGCCGGTGTACAACTGTCACAATAAATAGTTTATTTAAGGATTGTTCCTTGCTGACGAATAGCGTTCGAAGCAAAAGCAAAGGCTGCCATCTGAGAGAAGAGGAGCTTACAGCATGCGTCGTCGAAATGAAGAAATGAAATTTTCATTGTTTTTGCGCCCCAAGTGTTTGAAAAAGTGTCGCATTTTGATTACGTTTTTCCTTACATTAAACAGCGTCTGAGCTCTTTTGGCCACGCTTGGGTGGCTAGCTGGCAAAGCCACGCCCCAGCCAGCCTCCCCTCCCTCAATACCCTTGTTACACATACTTACCCCCTCCTCGTGCTGCTTGACATCCAACTCCAGCTTTCCACTTGACTCTTTTTGCTTTGAAGTGGCGCCCTGTTTGAGGTCCTCGCACTGGCTGTGCACTTATGTACATACACCTCGCCATTGTAGTTGTCATTGTCACGCCCACTTTCAGGGCAGTGGGAGCAGCAGTGGCAGCAACAGCGTCGCGCATTCATCTTTAATTCATGATGCGCAATTTTCAGTCAGCCTGCATTTCTGCCGAACCACAAAAACCTTTAAAAGCGCCTAAGCAAGCGTTCAACCACATGGCGATAAAAACACCAATCTAACAAAACGAAAACACAAAAAAAAAAAATTTTGAATGTGGATCCGATTTTGTTGTGTCAATAGTTAATAGTTAATGTCATTCTCCCGAGAGCCTGAAATATTTACTCTCTTTATTTCTCTTCCTGGCGAGTAAATGTACACAAAGTACACAGAGAGAAACAAAACAAAAACTCTAAATATAAAAAGAATGTTGTTGAATGCAATAGAGCTTTACTTGCATTAAGATATCCATTCTCGTTTTAAGCATTTTCATTTAACGCAACTTAACCTCCATTGAAAAAACACACATTTTGCATCGCACTGCAGCAAACTATATAAAAGAGAGATGATGAATACATAACTTTCTTATTTATGTAGCCGGCTGACTTAAAAGCTTTTCAACACTGTTGCAAGCGAAGCCCCTTCAGACCCTTATACAAAATGTAGTTTTGCCGCAAGTTTGTTTATAATACGTACATCCTTAGCCTGCATTCGATTAACTGCTTCTTTATTTATAATCAAGAAGCCAATTCCTTTAGAAATTAAGTTCGTAAACAACACCCCAACTACATTCTAACAACTCTACCAACACTTACCCTCCAACCTTCCTTTCGTTCACCATGTAACAGCTGGCTGGCAAAAACTGACAATGAGTTTGCATTGTTAACGCGCCAGCCGCCAAGGTGTTGAAGCATCGTCGCCGACTCACAGCTTGCAGCTAACAGCCAGGTAACTGGTAACTGGCGGGCAGGTCCTTGAACGCTTCAACGCCGGTCTGGGCCACAGTGGCTGCCGCAGTTTGCTGCCACAGTGACTGTTCCAGCTATAGCAACACAGCAGCAGCATTACCTTGGTAGCCGCTTAGTTTGCTTTTGGCTGCAGCAAACGAGTTGTAAATATTTATTTATACGCGAGCGCGCGGTTTATCCTTGGCCAACGTTAACGGACTGCCAACGTAACGACACGAACCGAGCCCGGAGCAGGAGAAGGAGCAGGAACAGAAGCTGGAGCACTCAGACCCATTGCCTGGTTTGGAATTTTGATTTACATTTCGTTGACTAACCAACTAAGGCTCCAGTTACCAGTTGGCTAGGATTTCAGGCATTTGCTTGTACTCGTCACAAAGTGTGTGTGGCACCTCCTTTTTTTCTTCTCGTGGCGCCATCAAATTCGACTGCCTATTCCATCAGAGTGTTAGCCGTAGACTCTGATTCTGGCTTATGCCGCGTCCACGTCACTGCCAGCACTTTTATTTGGCTTTTGCGGTTTTTATGTCGGGGCGATACTTTCGTTTCCTGCAGTCAGCAATTTTTGTCAGCTAGTTTCAGGTTGACGATTTTTCCGTTGATTTTTGAAGTGTTCCTTTTTTTGTGTTTTGTTGTTTTTTACCAATTTTTTTTCGTTTTTTATTTTTGGCTCTGTGCAGCAGCTGCTGGCAGGCTGCAAAATCATCATCAGCAGCCAGTGAGCCAGCAGCCGTCGCTTTTGTCGTTCCTTTTTTTATTCCCATCAAAAACATAATTTAAAAGTCCAAACGAGCAAAAAACCTTGCATAGCATTTGCTTTCTAAATGTGTGACAAGTCGCTCACTTCTATTATAAACATTGACAGCAGCACAACACACACACTCACACAACAAATTTATGCTCAAGTTTAGCGGTTTCCGTTGGCATTCAAATCCCAGCTTTAATTATAGCAGCAGTTTTCCTGCTTCTGTTTTTGTTTAAAGCGTAGGCCACATTCAAATTCAGTTTTACAGTTCGTTGAATGAAAGCTTAAGCGGTTTTATGCATTGTGGTTGAAGCAACCACTTTTCACCCATCAACCACCCATCCACCAACCGGAGTCTACCACATTTTCAGGTGATTTCGAAAGCATGTGGTGCGTTCAGTTTATGTTGTGACAGCAATTTTTCCATCATGCAGTTGCTGCTTCAGTTGCAGTTTTTGGTCAGTTTGTCATCACACAAATGCAGCTCTAAGCTAAATTCGCTCAGACAGCGCACAGCTTTTTTTCCCCCCGCACAATATGCTAAACCAGGCTACAACCACTATGGCTCTAACGTTTTTAGGGTTTTTTTCTGCACTTGCTGCATTTTATTTTGGCACCATTTTTTTTTTTTTTTGCCAGTCAACAACAATTTGCAGCTTTGTTTAATGGAAAATATACAATACCACGAAAAATATTTAATTCAATTCTGTTCATCAAACTTTTTTTTATCTCGCATAAAAAATTGATTCAATTTATTTTTAGTTGCAGTTACCTTTATTTTGCATACTCTTTGGCTGTATGAATTTAGTGGCGAAAGTTGTAGCAACGATTAGATCGAATCGAAATTGGATAACATTTTTTTTTTATCACTCCCATTTGACCTAAAACAAATATTTGACAGTTTTACAATAGACTTTATCCAATTTTATGACTTTTATTGAGATACTCTCTTACATATAAAATAAGTTTTAACAATCATTAACTTTATTTTCCATTATTTTTTTAATGATTTTCCTAATGTTTTTTAACTATTTATATATATATTGAAACATTTCGTGTGGTTTAATATTATATCTGACAGCAATAATAATGCGGACATTGAACACGTTCATTATTTGTATTTTAAATAAATAATAAAATTAAAAATAGCTCTTTAAACAGATTAATATTGTGTTAAAAAACACACCGAATTGTTATGATTATTTTTTATATCATTTGTTGTGGATAGAAGTAATTTGTTTTCGATTTACATTAACTTGTCAAAAATGTGTGTTTGTTGCCGTTTGTCTTGCTCAAACCCCGGACGCGTCAGGCAATGCTAATTTATAACTTGCCGACAGACCCAACTAGTTGAGTGCTCCCTCTATTCACCCTCCACCCCACCTCGCAATACAAACCAACGCTCAGCTATAAATCCATATTCACTGAAGTATCCGCCGAAAAGAGAAGAAAAAACATAAAAAGAAATGATGAAAGGCGGGGGCTGTGTGAGAGCATAAAACTTGCATATAGTGTGTATGTAATGTATGGAAACAGCCGTTTTTGTTGTCTGCCGGAAGTCGGAAACCATTTAATTTGCTCATGTGCAACTGTGCCACGTTTCAGGGACCAGGATCAGGCCAGGGACCTTGCACATTCTATATCCTGTGGCAGGCTGCTGTTGTTGTTTTTACAGTTGCTGCTGCTGTTACTGTGTTGGCGCAGCTGACATGTTTTTGTTTTTTTTTTTTGGAAAATTTTTGGCCAACATTTAATTCGGGCAAACGAGCTAAAAGTAAAGTTGTGTTAAGTTTTCGTGCAAAAGAAAAACAAAAGCACAAAGTGCACACACACACACACACACTACATACAGCAACAGCAACAAGGGGGAATAAGATGGGGCCTGCAACTCAAAAGCGGCAACATTTATTTATTTTGCTGCAGCTAGCCCCAAAGGAGACTCGAAGACTTGGCTGAAGGTCTGTCTATCTGACGCTTTGGCTTTGCAGTTTTTTTTTTGGCCTGCCCGCCGCTCTGACGCTCTGTCATAGTCTTTTGCATACAAAGTCTTGAGCGCAGAATTTTAATTTGCAATTAAATGCAACCCACAAGCAGCAACAGCAGCAGCGGCAGCTTTGCATCAAAATGCGAAACGAGGCGCAAATGCGGCGCTCACAGCTATGGGGCGTAGCATAAAGATGTAACTGTATATGTGTGGGCATGTGTGTGTGTGTGTGTGTGTGTGTGTGTGTGAATGTCAGGTGTATGGCAACGCTGCTCAAAGACAAAATGGCAAATGGCAACTGAAGCAACCACTTTGGTTGCAGGCTGAAGACAGCAAGCAGCTAAAAGTAAAACCATTCGTTTAGTCTCTCTGCAATATTACTCCTTCTGTTTACCCCCGGTTCCACTCTCTGCCCTTCCCTCCTTGTCATTGCTAGTAAAGCTGGAGCTTAAGTATTTGCCAACGAATGCGAATGTTTGAATTAAAACTTTGTAATTTCCCTTGTTTCATTTCATTTCGTTTACTTGAAATTCATTTCTACAATTTTGTTTTGTTTAAGCCTCCCTCCCTTCTCCTCCACCTCTACATGCATTTTCTTGGCAGTAGTGGCCACCACCCCAGCGACTGCCACTCATCCATCTCAGCCCTAGGAAGCTGCATCCTTGCTTTCTCTCTCTTTCTCTCTTTTTCTGTGTGTATTCTTAGCTCGTTGTTGTTGTTCCCATTCTCAGTTCTTTGCTCATCCTGGTCACCAGGGACAACCGCCGAATACAATGGATGGATCGTTGGTTGAGTGAGGAAAATGAGTGGAAGGCGGAGAGAGGGGAATCAGCTCAACTGTATCCAAAAGTCGAGGTCGAGCCACTAAAGTTGCCATGCAGTCAAAGTGCAATTTGTTGAGCTATGCTCTTGCCAGTTGCATTGCCTGAGTTTAATTTGTTTACTCGTTTTGCTCGTTTGCCATCCGCCATTTGCCTTTCGCCGTTTGCTGCCATTTTACTTTTCAGCTGGCAAACTTAGTAGCCTGAGAATTGAATGGCAAGCAACATTTGCCAATGATATAACATTTAAAATTTATCAACATTTATTGCTGTCATTTAGCTTTTCTCTGCCTTTTATGTGCCACGTAACCTTGTTGTACCATAAAATGTGTCTACCAATCAATATGGAACTTCTCTGAAGACAAACCTTTAAGTTGACATCGATCTTGAATGCAGTTATTTATTTCTTCAACTTTTCATAAGTTTTCAAACAAAAGCATCATCATAACTGGTATCTACTTAAGACTCTTAACACGTTTCTTATGCAATGTAAATAAATTGAGTAGCTAAAGCAGCTTAACACTTACTCAACCTAACGCAACGAAGTTCATGTTTAAATAGTTTGTTTGCCTATTTATTTGTCTTGCATTAAATTGTCATAAATACGAAAGCAATACAGCCATTTCATTAGCTATACTATATACTAAATGCGTATATTGTAATTGCACAAAATGCATCTAATTGTCATTTTGAGCGAATTGCACATTATGACAGGCAGACAAAGCCGATGTCAAAGACACATCATTGAAGGAGAGTGAGAAGTGAGAAAATCAAACATTAATTTTCATTAGCAATAAGACAAGCAATGGGTCGATAAGCTTACAGACACACACACCTACTTGTAAAATCAGTCGTATGTCATTTCAACTCAGATATGGAAAATTTAATTTAATGTATGAAAAGATTAAATATTTATTATGAGTTCAAAAAGAACAACTTACATAAGTAAAAGTAATTTATTTAGCTTAAACCTATTTTTAAATCTTTATATTTTTAGTTGCTTAAATAGGAATAAATTTGAACTAACAATTTGATTTTCTTCCATGTTTCCAAATATTTTACCAGTACTTAACACCTTTTTAATATTTAATGTATAAGTATGTTAGTTTAAAACATTTCATTTGAAAACATACAGCTGTCAAACTGTTTTATATTTAAGTACTAACATACATTCATTAATTTGGCAGGCAAGGCCACTTTTAGGCCATTTGCTTAAAGGCTTAAGTCATCTCGCTCTTAATGGTCTGTTGTTTAATTTTGAAAATGGCAGTTAGCTGCCTAAGCTGCAGTGTGGGCGTGGCAGCCACATGATGGCAGCGCCAGCCTCTTGCTGTGCGTACGACATGTTGCTGCCCCAGCTTTGACATTAGCGCCAAACTTAACATGCAACGGTCTGTCTCCCTCTTTCACTCTCTCTCTTTCTCAGAATCTGAAAGCCAAAGCCAAGTTCAGATAGTCGACAGTCGTCGTCGCTGCATGTGGGCTGACATGTGACTGTTGTATAACCAAACCCCTGTTCCACGGACTGTGCCTGCTTTTTGGTCAGTGTCCTGGTTCTGTGGTGTGTGAGTGTGTGTTTAAGTTTTATGTCTACATTTGAGCATGAGCCTGCGCCTGTGGCGCTTTAGTGCAAAACAAAGTAGTATGTTTCAACACAAATGAGCAGCATGGAGCTGCGAAGTGCTCGCATATGAGCCGTAATAGTCGTAGTTAGCAGCAAATAGCATCAGCATAATCATAATTAAATAACTTTTGTCACAATGCCATATATAGATCCCCAAATCTCTCGCCCCTTCGCTCTCTTTCTATAGTGTGTCTGCACTTCATTTGGTCAAATTTACGTACATCAGAGCCAAAACCCAACAAGCAAATGCTTTCATTAGGCATTCCAATGCCAGCACCACCAAAACAAATACACACACATGACGACGTAACGGAATAAAGAGAAAGAAAAAAAACATAAGCGCAAATGTGCCAAAATAATCCGCTTAAATAAAATGGCAGGAGGAAATACTCGCAGTAGCAGACAAAATGGGTGCACCCAGCATCCTTTTGCCAGTCCTTGTGCCAATTATTTTTTCCAGTTTAATTCCCTGCAGCCATTTAAATTTGTGGGCAGAGTTTAATAAGCTATGAATATTAACTGTTAAAGTTTGGTTTTTTAACTTTAAACACAAATTCAATTATTGAAACAAGAATTTATAAGGCAGAAATTGTTCTATAAGATTGCTTACTCTTGTTGTAGGGTATTTTCGAGTCAACCTCATTCGTGCTACACACTCTCACGTGTTTTTTCATTGCATGTGAGCCCAAAACCACTAAAATGGCAACAACTACAGCAAAAGGAGAAGAGGCGACAAGAAATAGCAAAGCATAACCAAAAAATTGTGAATATTTGTTCTCTATTTTTTTGTGTATAAACTTTAACTAGCATAAGTTGGGGGCCCAGCCAGCAACTAATACAACAAAAACAACAACAACAGTAACAGCCACAGCAGTTTTGAGGCAAGAGCAAACACATTCCACAAATTGCACAAAGCGGGTTGTGGGTTTGGGCTGGGAATGGCATAGAAATTACACAACACCCTACAAACGGGAATTCTGTTTGCCTTTTGGAGCTTTAGTGTTTGTGCAGGTTTGAGCAATTGTCATAGCAGTCTTTAATTAAACAGATCAAATTATGGCATACGTAGCCCACTTGGCATGAAAGGAGGCTGTAAGAGCTGCATATCTTCATAACAATTTTGATTCCAGCTGTTTTCATTTGAAATAGGTGTAAAGAAAAAGGAAGTTAATTACTGTGAAATGAAAAATTCTTTTTGCTATTGATTGATTGCACTCAATAGAAAATATGTATTACGGAAAGTTTCCTTTATTGATAGTTTGCGAACATTTAAATTAAAGCTGCCATAATCTAACAACCAAATTATCTGATAAGCTCTTCGATCGTTAAGTATGTCAACTATTTGTAATGCCATTAAAAGCATCAACAGCAGCATCGTGAAAACCATTTTGAGCTTGATTAACTTTACATCAAATGCTTAGCAGAGCTTAACAAACACGCTCCACGCTCCTTGGTCAAAAACTGAAGAGACCCAATGGAACGTAGTCCCATCGATTATTACGCTGACCTCCGCAATGGCTTCCAGGAAAAACGCACACACACACACACACACACATACACACTCACACAGTCTCTACTTCATTCGGCGAAAATTGCCATCTTGGAAGTTGACTTTGTGTTCGTTGTGTGGTTTCTTTTATTATTTATGGCGAGTGGTGCGCCGCCTTGGCTAACAATCTGGGAAACAGGAACGCGAATTGGAGCAGAAGCACTGCTCACTAATTACAGGGAGCATCAGGAGATGTTAAAGCAAGGAGTTGTTTTTCTGGCATATGATCAAAGTTGGCTTACTTGCAGGCGTATTCAGTGAACAAAATAATTAGCCAAACAGGTGCCGGTTCTTTTTTTAGCTATCAACACATGAGCGATGTGTGAAATTTGGCGCCATTGTAATTAGCTGCACGCGCAAGGCGATTAAGTCATTAGTAAAGAGACCGCATTAAGTATTCGCACAGTGCGCCATGACAGCATTACCTAAAAGTTAAGCCCTACTGCTCTAACAACCTTGCACAATTTGCTAAGCTGTTTAAAGGCCAGTAACTGACTGTCCAACTGACGTCTGCTGCTGCCAGTCAGATTGTACTGCCCATTATTCAATTTAATATGCCTTTGAGACGCAGCACGAGACGGACAGCAGCCAAGTACAGTCAGCGTAAAATGCAGCAAACAATAGTAAGGCAATATAGAAAACGAGGAGAATTCATGTTATCTTTTATAACAACAGTTTGTTTTAGAACAAACAATGACAATTATATTTTCTTTCTATTACCTTCATATTTAACAGTTTTGAACTAATGAAGTATAATATGACTTGATGTTCTCATTGATGCAGCTAGGCATTGCCAAGTCATTCACAAGCTATAAATACCCACTTTTTGCCCCCTTTGTTATAAGAATAGTAAAAACCCAGTCGAACTTTGCCAAGCTTTCAAGCTGTTTGTCTGGCTGGCTGGCTCATGATGATGTTGGTCAGGATGGAGGACAAAGACAGCCACAATATTAAATTTTTTAGTTAAATAGCAGCAGCAGTGGCAGCAGCAAGGCGGCTTGTTACTATTGTGGGCGTGTGCCCAGCCACAACAAAAACAAAAGGAAAACAGAAAAAGAACAGGCAAAAATGCTTGGCACACAGACAAGGGAATTGGTGTAAATATGGCAAGTGGCTGGCAAAAATGGCGACCCGGTTCGGTCTGGTGCCAGAGCGACGCTCAGATACCAACTCGTAAGGGGCATACTTTTTATAGGCACTGTGCCTGATGCTGCTCCAGCAGCTGCGTGCTGCCAACTTTAGATATTTTCATTGAGTTTCCTGTGTTCCTGTGTACCTGCCGGCCGACCAGCCTTAGTTCTAGAACCCAGTCGAGAGCCTAGTCAGTGCCCAGACACACCGAATCGAGTCAAGTCGAGTCGAGTGGAAGTATCAAAGTAAGTGAAGTAGCAGCGCCCAACGTTGCTGATGCCACTCAAATGCTTAACTATGCAAAATAAGTTGCATTTAAGATGCTCCATTATGCATGTTTATTCTCTGTCGATGATACTGTTTGCTCTGCTGCCAGACCAAACGATATTTGTGGCAAGCCTCTGGCCCGATGGGCGTTGGCAGGGGCGTGGCGATAGGCCACCTGCCAAACATAGGGCCAAGCCAAAGTTAAATGAAGTCTAAAGATGAAGGTGAAGCACATGCCTGACAGATCAAAGAAATTTCTCAGTTAGACCTCAAGTGGAAATTAGCTGTGAGCGAAAAACACAATTTAAAAGCAATTGCAAACAGGCAATTCTTAAAGTTTGTCTTCTTATTGATAGCTGATTTGATATATATCAAAGATAATAAAGTTAAAATTAAAATTTAAATTTTGCTTAAACAAAAACAAACAGCTTTTTAGTCGACTTAAATATTCGAATGCCAGAAGTTGTGTCTTTAAGCCATCGTTCATCATCTTTGCTGTCACTCAAATACTAAATATAGATTCACTTCTTATGCTTCCGGCTGCGAATGTAAATCATTTTATGACACTATGCACTTGCGGCTAATAAAATGTCACTGAAATTTGTTGCACTTGACAGCCAAGGCGATAGCGCTGAGATCTGTCAATCCCAGAGTGCTTATAGTCAAGCTTATGCGAGATGTGTGAGTCATAAAATGCGATTTTCAAATGGCAAGCACACAAGAAATAAGATTTCAATCGACTACGCTTAGAACTTGAGCGCATTTATGACAATGTGTTTAAGATATATAGCTTGAATATTTGCAAGTAAAAATGTTACTCAGCTGAAAAGCATGCTATTTTACTTACCGTCTGCAGTCCTTCACAGTTAATTTGGTTTAATTAACCGTTTTAATTAATGCATTGCCGACAGCTCATTTGGAACCTGTTTCCTGAGCAACTCAAACAGATCGTTAAATGCGCGTAAAAATCTCAGAGTTCCACTTGGCTAAATGTAATTCAGTTCTAAGTGGCTTTCAGTGTTTTTTTAATACTGAAAAAAATGTGTGCATGCTTAAACACTTTTAAGTGACTGTCCTAGAAACTGAAGGTTGGTAATTATATGGAATAGGATATATATAAACGTTTCTACAAAATTTAATTACCGCTACCAACTTTACTAGATTATATCAGATGTTTTATTATAACACAGCAGGCAGCTTACATACATACCAAGCAGCTTTCGACAAACTACACTATAATAGCTTATACGTAAACATGCGACTGTCATCTATCGATAAGTGATCGCAGATATAGTACCACCTCCAGCTAAAGAACAGTTATATTTATGCATGGAAAAATAATGTACCAATAAACATACTTTGGTAAATATATCTCCTCTTCCCTTTTTGTTTGCTGTAAACTGCAACCTTTGTTATTTTAGCACTCCCGGCTATGGGTCGGTGCAAGCTCAACTCTTCGGCTGAGCAGCTGGGGCATGCCACACTCAATTGCGGCATTTACCTGTGCGTCCACAGCTTGGCAAATCTTACAGGACAGTAGGACAGTCTGTTAGTCAGTGGGTCAGTCACTCAGTGTGTCTTCTGGTCACTTTGTCAGTGAGTGTTTAATGGCTTCCCATTAGCATTTGGCCTCGCCGTCCTTCCCTTCCCACAACGAGTTAAGTGGTTGAGCGCATTGCATACGCGTTACAGTTGCCGCTGACGCAACCGGAGCTGATTGACGACTCGCATTACGACCGGAGCCAGTTAAGTGGACGACGACCTGATCGCCTACCCATTATGTGTGCATCCTGTATGCAGGTGCCGCCGCCCAGCATGCGGCAGTTAATCATTGTGGATGATAGCGAGAGTGTAAACAATGGTTGACCACTGACTGTAAGAGCGACCATGCCGCAACTTCCAATTACATCTGCTGTTGCAATGCTCCCGCACCACGCCCCCTCTTCAAATGTGATACTGCCTTGAAGTGGACAGACACCTTATCCACTTGGCAGACGCTGACCGCATCCATCATCCGTTCCATTTGCACAATCATCGATTTTCGGTTAACGCCTCCGGGCATACAGCCACAACACTCAGCACACAGCGCAACACACACAAGAAGACAAGTATTTAAGGACACGTTTATATTGATATAGAGCAGCGGTTAAGCGGTTGGTCCTTTTCGAGGCCTGAGAAATGCCAATACTTGAATCCTTGGCAGAGAAATGGTGGCAACAAATAAACAGAAATATATGAATACATTTAAAGTACCAAAATGATACTAAAGTAATGCTGTAAAAGCGAATACCAAAAAAGCTGTCAAGTTGGCACACGAAAAAATGACAACAGTTTATAAATTGTTACCGGATATTTTTAAAATAAATATGTACTATATATGTTAGGGCTGTTGTGTCAATCCGCAAAAAAAAAGTAAATTTTCGACTATGGTTTTTTTGCATGCATATAACCTACCGGAAGGATATGGAAAATCTGTTAAATTGTTCATTCAAACAAAATAATGTAAAAAAAAAACCTATGCTGTTAAGTTTTCCTTTTAAATTTGGTAAATAAAGTGGTGCATTTTCCGCTTTCGTTTGCAAAAACTTAGAGTTTACTTTATACATTTTGTGGTCAGACCAATCTATAATCCGTCTGAGTCATAAAGCTGGCTCGTGACTTTATGACTTGAAATGCAGCAAAAGGATTATGAAAGTATCAAAGAGGGTAGGGAGTCCCTACTAGGGAGCAACATTTTGTTTTAATCAGCAGTTATTGTTCTGCTGCACCTTGAAACTACTCAAGTTTAATAATGTACAAAGCCGCAACATCCATCAGCATTTCATGATGGCCTTTGGGTCCCCAGAAACGATTTCCTTCTTCGTGGTGGCACCACCACCCATTGCTTTTTCGGTGGCCAGTCAACTGTGGCGCGTAAAAAACCACTTGCACTGCATTGGACATTGTTTAAATTGCTGCGGTTCGCGTACGTTGAATTTTTCTTCTCTTATTTATTTTGCGCTTTATTTTGGTTACTCTTCTTCGACTCTTTCTCTGTTTGGTTTTTTTTTTTTGTGTATTGTTTTATTTTGCTGCCCTTTGGCTTTTTTTTGCTTCGCATGGTGGGTGGTGTCGTATAAACAATACAAATAACATATCCACCTTCTTTTTCGCGTGCTCTGACCGGCAAAGAGAGTGTGAGAAAGTGCGAGAGAGAGCCAGCACAGCAGAAAAAAGTTAATGTAATTGAATTCATTTATGGTTTTGTTTGTAGTTTCTTTTTGTGGCCTTTCACTTACGCGCCACAAAACTGCCAAGAATGTCGACGGCTTGTTAATAAATATTTCATTTATTTTTAGGCCCTTTATCCACTGCCAACTCGTTCGCACACTCTCCCTTTCTCGCTTTCGCTTTGTTTTTCGTTCAGCTTTTGTGCTTTAATTAAAAATATGTATGGGCAAGGGCACATTCTCATTGTTCTAGTATCCCTTTTAGCCGAACTTGGCCCAAAGCACTCTACTAAATACAAAACAACTAAGAAATGATTAAGAGTAAACTGTTCGACTACGAAATATTCTGTACACTCAAAAACTGTATTTATATGCATATTTTTTAACCGTTTTAAATGCTACTTTTAGCATCCCAAAGTAATACTTTTGGAATTGGAATGAAAAAGTCGCCAGCTTGAGCTTTTACCTAATGTTGACTCAACCCATTTCTTTTACTGAGATATCTCTAGCACCGATACACCCTTGATTTTCAGGTTGTACTACGTTGTCCTTTTTTGGCTGCGTTATGCTTGTCCCATACTGTAAGCGCCTTTGTAGCTTGAAAAGGATATTGGGTTATTAGCAAATATGCTTTCATATATGTACGTACATGAAAGATTTATGCTCTGGCACCAGGCAGACTTATCCCCTCCAGCCTCTGACTCTCTGGTCTTCTCACTCTCTTCGCCTAGAAGTGTGGTGCATATTTCATAGTAATCGCTACCGGTTATAAAACAGCCCGGTAAACAATGCCTGCCGCTTGCCGGGCACACTTACCTGAGCTACATCCCTTTTAGTGTGTTAGGAGAATCCTTATGCCATGTGGCTAATAAAATAATTGAAATTCTCTAAGCATGTAAAGGATGCCCAACCCACAGGCAAATTGTGTTGCTGGAGTTGTTTTTGTGGTTATCCACTAGATTTACATGAATTCAAATTCTTTATGATATTTTGATTTAATAATAAGGATAGCAAAACTTGACTGGACTAAAAGATTCGCTGCTGCTGCTAATATTTTTTGATCCATCCAAAAATGCTCGGAAGCATGACAAATATTTTGTGCAGTTATTTTGTTTGAAGCCAGAAGAACAGTTTCTTAGGTAAATACTATTTTTGAATACATTTTTAAGAATTAATTTATTTTTTCATTTGAAAATTTATGATATTTATGCACACAACAAATTGAATGAAATTAGGCTTATTGCCAACCTATGCTCGATTTCTCTGAATTTTTTTTCTCTGGCTAAATCCAGTTTGCAGCAGCAGCAGTATTGCAAAGTACTGCAGCTTCTGCCTCTGAACTTTTCTTGATTTTGCAATTTCAATAATAAAATTTGTTTTCCAATTTTATGCCGAGTTGAGCAGCAGGCAGAGCAGTTAAATTCTGTTTTGCATCTAGAGGACTTCAAATAAAAATGTAGCCCAGTGTGTATGAAGAATGTCTTTTAGGCATATTTCATATGCAAGGACTTGAATTCAAACTATCCTCATATGCATTTTATGTACTCAACTGCAAATCTGTTGGTAAATTCAGTATTTTACATTTTGAAAAATGTATATTATGTATATTTGTGTTTGACCCTCCAGAGAGTCATGCAGTGCGAAACTTTGCTTGTCTTTTAGTTAGAAATTTAAAGCTCTGCACTAAAAGCAAAGTTTTTAGTGCTGCACGCTCTCCCGGCGGTCAACTTAAAGCTACTAGCTCTGAATATTTAAATAGGTCATTTGCTTGAAATTTAATAGCTGACCTAAGCTATAAGCAAATAAATAAATAAACAAGTGGGGTGAATAAAGCTAGGGTATCAAGGGTGGTGAAAAGTATTAAATATTCAGCAGATAACATTGCAATTTAATATTGCATAGCTACAAGCTAAATAACATTGCAATTGCAAGAATATTTTATATTTTCTCAGAGCCAAACATTAATTTTCTTTTTGATCTCTGAACTTTTAATTTAAAAAATATGTCGATATTTCATTTAAATTAAATGCCGACCGACTTTTAATTTAAAGTTTGTTGCCATCTATTGGTATTAGTGTGTATGTGTACATGTGCTTGTGCGTGTGTGTGCATTTATTAACCAACATTGACTGCGGCGGGCAATTCAATAAATTCTTGGTTATTTGACCAATACGCACAGAAGTTGTCGCCAACCAGCCTCGCCAGCCCATGATCGTAATTAAGCCCGATAATCATGCGTTGATGTCAAACCAATATTGCATTTATCTATTTATGTTAGTCGCCAGGGAGCTGTGCACATACATATGTATATATTACTGAAAATGAACTGCATTTTTAGAATTTTAGCTGCATGTGAGTATATATTGTTATTACCAAATGGCATATTCGGTATAAATTGTGACAGCAGCCGCCGAAATGAGTTTTAGAATTTGTTTTTAGTCAAGTTCATTCATACCTTTGTGCTATTTTTTCCTATTTAGATTTATTGTTTGAGATAACTTAATATGATACTTATAGCACACAGCAACTTACTCTTAGAGTCAAAAGTCTTCTAAACTATTGTAATCAGCAAAACCTATTTATTATCAAATATATACATATATGTACAAACTTTTATGGCATATGGCTGCACATGTGGCACCTGTGTTCAGCAGACCCGTTTATTACTCACACTGGCTGCACTTATCAGAGCCTTCGCACGGCAAATAGAGCGTCATTAATTTAACTAAAATAGTCACACAACACCTCGACTTTCCTCCCCCTCGCGTATGCTCTTGTCTTAGTCGTTAGTGTTGTTGTTACTGTTTTTAGCAGCGTCTAAATGCAATCATTTTAGCCTGTACCTTGCCGGGCTGCTGTTATAAATGTGCAACAACTATATGGCGACAAGTAAAGAGCTTGAAAAATGACGCATCAAGTGACAAGGACGAAGGCAACGCGGCAAACGAATGTCATTTCATTTTGTTGCCTTTCAACGTCATTGCATAAGAAAACAGGCAGTGGGCTTCTATAAAATCACATGCATCGCAACCCACACTCAACTCTAGCAACACGTCTGAGCATCGTAAATATGGCGCAACGGAAATGTATTTAGTTTACTGACACAAACGGAAATGCTCTCGCCTGAGTGCATTTGATTTGCCGTCTGGCATATTTATTCATGTCTCATGATATGCTCAAGAAATAAATATACACAAATTTGAATAGACAGAATACTACAAAAATAATCGCAAACATAAGTAAATAAAAGTAAACATGAAAGATTTTTGATTAAAAAGTATTCAATCCTCAGGCGGAAACGCGCATAATGAATCAACTGTAATATTAGTTTGAGCTGTGTGCAAGGCTTGAATAACCCTTTTAGATAATATTTGCTAACAAAAATTTGATTGAAATAAGTTTTTTTTTAGTGTTTACCAAGAATTTTTTTGTCAAAAGCAAACATACATCAAGCACAAAGGAAAGAGTTCGCAAGACAACAAAAATGGAGATGACTTACCACAAAACCACATGGAGCATAAAGTATAATAAACTCGTTAAAGGTATGTTACAATATTTACTTTTAAAATACTTTAAATATCATTAAAAATGAATAAAACTCTTATTTTCTTATTATTTACTTTGTCTTACTCCATAGCAGATTTTTCAGATAAAATACAAATAAAATGTAAATTTAATAACAATATTATCCTTACTTTCAAGTAACGATTGAAAAGAAATAAAATTGTCATGCAAATCAACAACATGCAGATGCAGCCTTGATTGTGTAACATTTAATTTTTCTATTTTATTTGACTACCCTTTTTCAGATTGCTTACTACAATTTCATTTCTAAGCCAATGCGGCACAAACAAAACTAATATGAAGTCGATTTCTTTACCGCTCGCCCATAAATGTATGCTACATTTAATTTGAATACAGTCCTTTATGTGCATGTGCGACCGCGCGGCCGTGCGCTCAACACACACAAACAGTTAGCTAATTTTTCCATATAAATGAAAAGAAAATACGCGACAGCAGCCAACGTTGCCTTCACCCCAGACACACACATACACACAAACATTCATGCATAATGTGTATGTAAGTAGAGAAAATTCCCCGAAAAAAATAAATTGAATTTATCAGCCGTTGACGGTGGCTGGCATCCAGGCACGCCAAAAGAAAAGAGGATAAAAAATAAGTTTTTCACATAATTTCCGATGTGCTTAAGGCAATGTCACACCCACATCCTGCGCCACACGTGCATATTAAATAAGAAAATGCAGCGAGTTCTTGTGATATTACGTATACGTATTTTATTTAATTGGTCATATGAGCTATTTACTGTACTGGAATATTAGAATTGATCGAAGGCAATGCTCATCACTACTAAATTATTAAGGCGTTCTTAAGTGTAAGTCATTCAAATCATAGTTATCATAATTATCATAATATAGGAATGCCAGTCTCATAAGGCTCATATCGAAAACTTGGCAAGCTGTCGGCATACTTTGAATATATGACACATACACACATATACAATCAAGTACAGAGACATATTTGTCCCCTCATCATATCAAGCAAAATAAACAATAAAATTCAGGCACACAGACGGGCAAATGTTGCCCTTGAGAAGCGATTTCGCTTCGACAAGTATGTTTGCATGTGTATGAATGTGAGTGCTTGTGTGTGTGTGTATCAAACTGATGACAATCAAATGCACAAATACAATTACAAATGTGGACGCACACACACACACCCCACACTCTTGTACACACTTACTCAGACACACGCCTAGCAAGTCATACAAATAAGCATAGCAAATAGTGAGCCGAAGAGCCGGAAGAAGACTGTGCAAATATTTTGCCAGCGACAGAAACAAAGACATATTACTATCACAACCTAACAATGTATGTGTACGTGTGTGTGAGTGTGTGTGGCCAAATTGAATTTGATTTATTGAAATTTGATATTTTCCGTGATACGAGCACTGCAAATCAAGCATACATGAGCTGGGACAGGACGAGTACAAAAGGACAGGACAGACTCAGGAACAATCAACATTGCCAACATGGAAACTTCGTAGCCTAAGTGTAGGGTGCACGGGGGCAATAGTCTTAGCAACTAAGGACAATGTAGGTGGCTGCAGGGTCTGAGCACAACATACACACATACATATGTAGTTATCAATTGTCTTTCGTCTGGCACGCAAAAATTGGAAATGCTCTGGAAATAGTTGAAGCAAGTGCCGGTAAAATGTGAACACAATATAGGAGTAGGGCTGGGCTATAAAAGATGATGCAATGAAATAGAATATTTAAATTAATCGTTATAAAATGTTTTATCTACATAATACAATAAAGTTTTCTAATAATACTTATTATATAAAATAACTAACATTTTAGCCAACCCTGGCTTAGTGCAGATCAATATATCGAGCTAGCTTTCAGACAAAAATATTTATTCAAGTTAATGAATGCTATTATAATAATATGTGAATATTATTGAATGCCAGACGGGAAATCATACAGCAAGCAATCACATCATAGCCGGAAGTAAGAAGAAATGAGCAAGAGTATATTTTTTGGACGTGTAGCTGACCAAAATTTGTGATGCGTTTCACACGTAGTTGAAGCCGAAGATGAAAGTCAAAGCTAATGCGGCATTGTTTGTAAGTTGGCCAAATCAAATCGAATCGAATCAAGTAAATAAATTCGCTTACTGACAGCCAAAGCAAGATAAAGGAAAAGAGAGAGACAGAGAAAAGGAAGAGAGAGAAGAGACAACAAAACATGTGACGCCATGCTGGCAGACTGCACTCAAGCACAGCAGCTACAATATTTATTACTTTTGATTATGTTGAAAGTCAACTTTATCAATTTTACAGCAGTTAGCCAATAAACCACAACAGACAACAGGGAGACAGGCAGAGAAACCGACGAGAGGCAGCAGAGAGGTATTAGCTGAATGGACTGGTCAATGGGGTGTTGGTCAGTTAACCGCAAGGCACAAACATACACACACACATAAACACAAACAGGATGTTGTGGAATGAGAAATGTTATGTTCTCTGTGTATATGTGTTGCATATAAATCCTAAATGGACAATGAATGTCAAACGAAATAAATTAGAAATGACAATAAATGAGCAAGTGTCAGAGTCATTGGGGAGTTGCAACATTGGGGGATGGGCATGTATGCTATAGAGGGGGCATAAGAGGGCGTGGCTATCGACAACAGTACGAAATGGTTCAGCAGTCTGTTGACAGGCAACGACAAGACAAACAGACAGCGTGTCACTTTAATTGGCAGTCAAGAAGGCAGATGAGCGATGGCTCCACAACATAACAGCAACAATGCGAAAAACAATAACAACAACAACAATTGCAACGACAGCAAGTTCGATGTTGCAATTGCATTCGGCCACTGCACCTTCACCAAACCAACAAACTGAATATAAACAAAAGCACAAAAGAGGGGTAAGAGAGAGAGAGAGAGGGGATGTAAAAGAGCAGAATTCTGCAGAACTTATGCATATTTGTTGCATGGCTGTCGAGGTTTTTGTTACTGTTGCGCCATAATTTATGCAATGACTTTTTACTCCAGCTAGCCAGCCTCATGCGTTAAAACAGCACAAAACACATGCGACACAATCATGTGCAGTGTGTTAAGCACAGTGGAATAAACAGTCTGATTTTCTGTTAAAAATCATCTTATACAATCTAAGTCTCATGTAGAATAATAAAAAAAATAGATGAAACCTTTAATTATAAATATTTGTATTTTTTTAAAGTTTAGTTTTGTTCCACTGTGCATGCAATCAAAATGCATTCATTGCCCCATACAACTCTTACACCCTTTGTACTTGTTGTCTGCAAAAATTGGATGGCAGGCATACACACACTTACTCGTACGAAGAGGTTCTAAGTCCAAACACGTGTTTGTGTCCAGTTTTTGGTGTATGTGCTGCTCACACTGCCTGCGGCTGTTTAGATCCATTTTAGGCCTCGACTCAGACAATGCCAATTGCCCTGGGCAACCCAGAAACACAGAGACACAAACACACTGAATGTACAATATGTACATTAGCAATTGCAGAAACCTATTTCAAGCAACGAGTGCAGCAGCCTCGCCAAAGATTAGTCCGTTTTGCTAACCAATTCATTTGTCATAGCCATGTGCATGCACTGACAACGGTAAATGTCAGGCGACCCGGGGGAGCTATAAGAGTTTTGGGATCTATGAAGATTTGAGATTCTGTCTAAGATGCCATAAGTTCCGGACTTACATCATTCAACAAAAGATAATTTCAAAGAAAGAAATACTAAAAAATTTGTATATTTCATGAGTCATTGTTCTTGATAATAGTATTAACATATGTATTATATACTTATTATATATTTTTTAAACTCTATTAATGTTTTGTAAAATATTCCATTATCATTCTAGTAGCTAAGTGTTGTAATTAACTATACATGATTTCAACAACTTTGACAATTTATGCTCTTATTACCCTCGGAAGCGTTCAGAAATCAAAGCAATTAGTTTATGCAGCCATAAATAATAGGTAGCACAGCCACGCCCACTCCGCCCCACTTCGACCTCAAACTCAACAGGGTAAAGTGGTCTGTCGGCCTTGTGGAATGCTTGCTGTTCATATGGAATGCAATCGTGCGATATTTGGTGGGCTGATTCGGTCACTTTATGACTGCACTGGGACCAATAATTTATGAATGAATTCATGAATGTCGAATCCGATTCTCAAAAACCCACACACACACCCACTCAACCCAACCAATTTCTGAGTAACTTTTGACTTCAGTTTCGTCTTACATAAAACTCGTCGTGTTGCAATCGAAAACGTCAGCTTTTATAACCCCATACAGATTCAGTGGTCAGGTTTTAACCCCAGGGATTATGCCAATGGCTGCTCACGAAAATTTAGTTTTTGATTATTTTGGATGTCCATTAATGTGTGCAGCTCCCTCGAGTGTGCTAGGTGCTCGGTGTGTGTGCGTGTCTGTGCGTGTGTGTGTGTGTGTGTGTGTGGAGTGTTGATAATTCTGAACTGAGAGTTGATGGCTTGACCTCGGCGGCTGTCGTAAGCGTGTCCATTTTGCATAGCAGCTGAGCTGTTCGTGGCGAGCGCAATCATCCTGAAGAGGTGCGAATGTGTGCTAAATTAGTAAAATAAATTAGATATGTATGGCACATACCCACACACACACATATACAAGGTGAACCTTAAATTGGGTAGCTAGCGACCGAAATTGGAAGGGTCACCGTTCTCTGCAGAGACTGGCATCTAATTAAGTAGCTTTAGTTATTATTAGTTTTGAAATGCACATGTATGTCCATGTTGGTGTGTGTTTGTGTGTGTTTGTGAGTGAGCCATGAATTTTAATGAATTAATAAAATGAACTTCACACCAGCACACACACAGTCAATTAGCTTTGGGCAAATGTGCTTGGCCATAATTCATTTGTTTATTTGCACATTTTGATATCATTAATGTGCATAATTTTGCTCATTATTCGTGGGCAAACTTGTAAATTTAGCCCCTGCAATTATGGCTAATATTCCTATTGAAATAAGCTGACCAAAGGCTTGTCAGTGTGTTTGTGTAAGTTTGAATTTCTAAGCAAACATTTTCCAAACAACATTCAATAGAAATGTCGAAAATAATATAACAAGCTTCATCTTAAATATTAACTTTACAAATTGCCCACAAATAAATGTGTAGTATTATTAAACACAATATTTGTTGTTTCATAATGCGATTTATCATCGACAAACTTGAACTTAACATTAAACTTGTCTATGCGTAACTAAAAATCTTTCTTATTACATTCAAGTGCATAGCAAATGCTTGATTTTCGCATTGTTACAGACATGCAGGGCGCATATTTTTTTCACGCTTGACAAATCCAATTCAGTTCAGAGCTTGTGTTTAACATGAAAATGCCATGTCATTGCATCAGTGCGAATCTAGCGAATGCATCCCGAATGGCAGCAGCTCCACCTCCAACTGGCTGCCAACTGGCATCAATGAGTGTCACAAACCTTGCTAACATCGCACCAACATACACACGAATCGATACAATATGACGCAGGCAGCCATTTTGAAAAATAAATATGTATATCTGCAGCTGCATCTGCATCTGCATCTGTATTGCGATGTATTTGTATACATTCGAATGCGCTTCAATGAATTGGTAGCGGCGAACGGATCGTATACGCAATGTGCGCGCTGCTATCTCATTGCAATCCGTAAAATAAATCGCTCGGCAAAGGCACACAAGTAATTTTGCCGCATAGAATGCGGAGGAACCTGAACACGACTGGGACTCCCAACTCCAGCAGCTGCACACACACACATCCTCGAGCTGTGTGTGCGAGTGTGGCATTCGCATTGGTAAATTATGCGTAGCCTTTTGGCTGCTGCTGCTGCTGCAGTTGCTCTTTATACTGTTGCCACTTCGACATTTGTTTGCCTTGATGCCTTTAGCGAGTGCCGATATTTTCTTTGCATTTGCACAAACTGCACAAATGTATTTATTTAAATGGTAGTTCGTCGCTATTGCTTGCTTGCTAGCTTACTTGCCGTGCCAGACACATCCAAGCGGCACGTGTATGCCCGAGTGCTCAATCATATTGCCGGGCAACGTGCCACCATAGCAGACACTTGCCACTTGCCAGCAGAGAAAATGAAAAGAATATGCACGGTAAAATACATAAAAATCGAAGGAGAAATATATAATAATAATAACTATGGCACACAAGTTGAATGCAAATAGTTTCAGATGCATTTTTCTTAGAATCAGAGTTGGAAAATGTTTGATCTCCCTTTTTTTTCCTGTTTTATTCTGATTGTTTGTTATATAACATATCCTTACTTTATTATAGTTACATTGAGGCTAACGGCTTCAAAGGCTCTGAGGAATATACCTCAATTAAATTACTTGAAATAATCGAAAAGAAAAAGTTCTACAAAGCTGGAGACAACAAATTTGAAAGCAAGCAAACTCTTGAGCAAAAGCTAATTACAAAACTTTTTAAATGAAATCATCGATAACATCATCGATTACTTGGTTCACTTTTGAAGTACATAGCATCAGCAGCCCCTTTTGGGTCATGATTTACTATTTTGTAATATTTGCAAGTTTGTACGAGAATCATTTCTATCGCACACAAAATGATAGACAAACAGGCGATGTGCTGACAAAGGATGTTCGCTCCTGGACACACGGACGCAGACATCAACTTCGACTTGGACATAGACATGGACATCGACATCGACATGGATAGGGACTGGGACTGGGACTGGGACAGAGACAAGGATGTGTGGACGTGTGTAGAACAACTCGTTACTGTCAGCAGCTGCCAATGTAAACACAAGTGGCACAAGCCGCAAAAGGAAAAGTCCAGCCCCGTAAATAGCTGTTAAAGAAAGCGACGGAAGAATAACTGTAAAAAGCGCTGCAGATAGCAAAGAACGAGCAAAGAAGCGGAAGAGGAAAGCAAAGGCTGGAGAGATGAAGGAATAGGTGATGGGTCTCAGGCTCAAAAGGCAATGCCGGCGATTGGTGCGGAAATCAATTGTTGTTTTGACAGCGACACGGAAATTGGTTTAATGAAGCAAAAATATATATAGTATAAGGCGAGCTGACAAAGCTAACAAGCCAAAAGATGGGATGGCAATGGCAGCAGAAGCAGCAGCTAATTAGAGTGCTGTCCAGATTGAAGCTGCAGCGCCCTGCCCCTCGCCCACCACCCTCACCTACTGCCGGCAATCGATGCTGCTCTTGCTGCTTCTCTTGTCCTGGCTGTGGATGCTGATGATCAAAAGGCTGCTTGATTTATGATGGCAAGCATAAAAATTAGCAGCCAAGTGCAGCACGGCTGAATAAAGCAGGCGAGAAAAATGGGAAAAACTTTAACGCAGTAAATGTGTATATTATGCAGACTGCGAAACTGCGAAACTAATTTAAAATGCCATCAAAAGATTATATAACTAGGTGTTTGTGCCGGCAGCCGTTTCCTGTTCAATAGCAAACACGTTCAAAGCAAAAATAAAAATAGCTTATAATGGAAACATAATCAATGTTGAATAGAAAAAATATATTTGTCACTTAAAGAACTTAACTGTATAAAACTCTTTTTTAAGAACTTGTTGAAATCTCAGCGATTTAGACTTTGGGAACACAATTCTCAACTTGCAAAAAGGAAACGGAAAAGGTGCGCTAACTGCAGTGACGTCAAAAGAAAAAAAAACTATGTTCATTACTTAAACTAATTACATTTTAAATTAACATTAACCGCGACCTGGCCAGTTAGACAGCGGCAGTAAAAATGCCTGCGGTGTGGGGGGCGTAGGACGGATGTTAAATGAAGGTATATGTTGTCGAAAATTTAGTGTTATATCGTATGTATGCAGGACACGCAGCGCACAATGGCAGTGTCGGATGTCTGTCGTTGCGGCGACAGTCGAAATGTATTGAAGTCATTACGAATATGGCCGCAGGACGAGGTCAGTCAGTCATTGCCGTTTAGCCAGCGGGGTAATGACAGAAATTATGTAATAAAAAGTTACAATTTACGATCAGTGCTGCTGCTGGCGTTTCTTGTGGTGCTGCAGCTGTAGTTGTTGGACAGCCACGTGACCAAGACGCTCACAGTAGCTACAGGTGCAAGGAAGTAAGAGGGGTGTATGGGTGTGAATGAGGTTGAGACGTACAATGAACCGTCATAGATAAAAGACATAACAATGAAGCCAAAGCAGACGTGCGCGCCGAGGCAGCAGGTTGAAAAGGAACAGACAGGACGCCACGAACATTTCCACCTGCCCGGCAAAATAAGTTATAAAACTAAGACAATGGGCAAATGGCAAAAGAAAGCAAAGCAAAGCAAAGCAAGTCAAAGCAAGAGGAGAAAAATTACAAAATGGCAATAAATTCAAAACTAAAACAAGGCTCAAAGCAAGCGACAGAGCCAAAGGCAATGAGCATGCCAGCACCATCAACCCAACCTTAGCTGGTGTGGCTCAGTCAAGCGTATAAGTGGGGCATATGATAAACACACAGTCAGTCGTAGCTGGAATTGAAGGTAAAGTGGCAGCTGGGTGGGTTCCGCTTCGTCCTAATAAAGGTGTCATGCCACACAGGGAGAAAGTTGCAGCGCACACAATGAAAGCTGGAAGGAAATGGGACTCCCTGTTTTGGGGTTTGGTTGCGATGGCGAGGGTAAGGGGGTGAGGGTGAGGGTGAGGCTAAAACGTGATTGCAAATTGTAACCGCCAATGGGCCGTAAATTGAAACGTGACTAAGGCAGATAATAAAATGCATAAAATCAGAGTACTGACGGCAGCGACGACGACGTCGCTTGATGGCCTAAACATTGGAGCACAGACAGCGTTGGTAGAGAACTGAAGTGGGTTTTTTGTTACGCTTTCGGTTGAAGTTTCTGCATTATTTTTTGTTTTGTTTGCCTCAGTTCGTCCGGAATTTGTCATTAAACGGATGTAAAACAGAACAGAAAATTGTTGCAGCACATACTAGTATCTGGCTTCGCAGATAAGCGTACAACAAATTGGACAAAGCGTTGATGGCAATAGGAAATGATAAGCACAGCAAACTGTGAAAGGAACACACATTACACATTATAAAAAAAAGTTGCGATATGTTAACGGTTACTTGATATGAATTTATTTTCAAGTAATTATGCCAGTTTAACATGCATTGTTACATACTTTTCGTTAACTGTCCTTCTTAAATGCTGTTTAATAGGCATTTGTTTGATCAAAATGTCATTTACTGATTGTCCAATCTAAGGCTTTATTTGAGCTTAGTTTTTGAGCTTGCGCCCATTGGCGCATTAGAATGATGTCCCTTTTTTTTTTTGTAAATGAGCAGCGAGCAAAGTTTTAATTAATTCCATAAAAACATGGAAAAGCCGCAGGCAAACAAGGCAACAGCAAACAGTCCAAACCAAAGAAAGAGTGTGCGAATGAGAGCGAAAGAGATGGATACAGAGTGCAAACAACTAAATGTGGGCACACAGAAAAACATAAAAACCAACTGAATTATTGGCAGTTACGGGAAAGTCCTTTGAACCTTGGCAAACCAGCGATTGCTTGTCATGTAGGGCTGGGCTGGGCTGTTCCAGCTCCTGGGCTTGGGGTCCACAACATTCTCGTTGTCGTTGTCGTTGTCAAAGTCGTTGTCATGCTAAATACTGCGGCATATTTAAACAGCAAAAACCAAAAACAACAACAGCAAGCAATTGTAAACAAAAAGTTGCAAAAACACATTCGTGTAGGACAGGCCAAAGCAAAAATGCCAAATGAAAAGGAAAAGGAAAAGAACAAGAATAAGGCAAATGAATTGGCAAAGAACAAAAGGAGTCTTGCCCAGCTCTACCCTGCCTACCCTGCACCCTTCAACAGCCTGCGGTGGGCGGCATTAAAATGTAAATGCCAGAAAATGCCAATAACAAGTAGATACTTAGTGCAACATTTTTCGGGCTTCTCTACGCTTATAAATTGGCTTTGGGTTCACAGTGGGCTGTGCCTGAGTTTCGGCATTGCCGGCATGGAGTTCAAAAATTCTAGGAACATGTGAAAGAGCTTAGTCCTCAATATTACTCACCTTAAAGCAAACTAAAGCATTTCTGGCACAACTCAAGTGCAAATAATTATTTTTGAAGATACCTCAGTTAATTAAAAGGCAATACAGAAAACCACAATCAGCGATGAAGTAAAAAAAAACCTCGTCTTTAATATTGATTTTGAGTTTAAAAAACTCAGCTATAAATTAGTATTATTATTTGCACAGAATTTAATGGCACGCACACACGTTTCAAAAATCTAAAATAATATTGGTACATTTAAATCGATTATGCTTAATTTAAAACGAACCAAATATTTGATCAAAATAAATGACTCACGTGCGAAATAATTGGCCGGATTTTCACGTTTCGGTGTCAAAATAGTCAAAATAGTCAAAATAGTTTACAAAACGTAAATTGAATAATTATTCAAGCATCTCTTTTAAGCAAAATGTATATTAAAGTTGCAAAGTACTTCTCATGTAAAAGCATTATAATAATATTTTGCCAAAAACAAATAAAGAAAGAAAAGAATTTGCGGCATGCGTAAGCTCATTTTAATTTTCAGCTTCACTAAGGAGCTGACTTTCATTTCGTTTCTCCCTGTAGATTTTATGCTTTGTTGAATTAACCGCTCTGCCGCCCCGGAAGCGTCTTCCCCACAATATTTCAGTGAACAAATTGCTCTACTAAGCGGTTACATGGTTACACGCCAAGCCGGAAATGCAAATTTGAACGAAATTAAAAGCAGAGAGTTTCAGGCACAATGCAATGGCGACTCACAATGGGCAGTGCATTCAGGACCCCCCAAAAATGCAGTAGTAAGCACAGTCAAAGAGCAGGAACAAGTAGCAACAACAACAATAATAATAACAATGGACTTTGCTAAGATGCTGGCAAAAATAGAATTGACGATGCAGAATCAAGTAAATAAAAAACTTTCTAAACATTTTAAGTGCAGTTTTGCGAACAGCGACGACAATGGCAGGATTTCTTGAAATGGGTGCAATGAAACTGAACTCTCTCTCTCTCTCTCTCTCCTTTGTCTCTGTCTCTCTTTGGTCTCAAACACACTAACACAAATGTAAACGGAAGAGGTCTTACAAAGCAAACCGGAACGCGGAAATGCCAACTGCTGCGTGAAGAACTTAACTTGGCTGCTGCTTCTGTCTCAGTTTCTGCTATTGCTGCTGCTGCTTTTTTAGTTGCCTCCTTGGAAAAAAATGAAAGTGAAATTCCAGCGAGTTTGCAAATTGACAGTTGCAAATGCCATTTTGCTTATTTGGTTATGGCAAATGGCAAAAGTCAAAAAATATTTCATCAAAATTGCGCCACACAATTTTTGCTGTTTGACAAACACAAACATGAAAATATGGAAAATATTTTAACCAGTTTGCCAACTATGCTGTTGCCTAATTATTTACCAAATGTGAAAGGCAAATAAACATTTTGACACACAGCCATGCTGAACCCACTTGACATTACGTATACGCAAAGTATTCAGCACTTGAAACTGTGCGCATTTCCCTTTGCTCTTTCATGTCACAGTCACTTAACCTTTAACCAAATCAAATGACAACAAAGTAATTCACTCGAAACTTCTGCAAGAAGCAGTGTGTATAATTTCAAAAGTGTACACACATGCATATGCACATATGTATGGTATGTAAATAGTCGCCTTACTTACATACTGGTTGTAGCATTGACAAAAAGTGGTTAATTAATATTAAATACTTACATATTTTGCAATCAAAGTAGGGACTCAGCACCTTATCAATGCGACACCGGCTGACCCCAAAGTGTTAAATTGCCGCTTTCAGCGCAAAAAAGCATCAATTGGCACAGAATCGCTGATTCTACTAATGAAAGCCAAGGGCAGCTCTGCAACAGCATATTCATCCACTTTACCCGCCATTTAACCGATGATTGGATCACAGCGGGTCCTTGTCTCCGGGTCCCCGATGGTGGCAATATAGAACACACTATATGGGGCAGCGCATGGACAGAAAAAATCTAAATGATATGTTCAAAGTGAACATATAGAAGTTTGTATACTCTGCCTATATTGGAATACATGTGTGTGTCAACTAAGCCATTGAATTTGCAAGTAGGCTTATATATTCTTTTATTATAATCTAAGTAAGTTTTTCAATTAGCATTGAATTTGTTAACTGAAAAGTTCACTAAAAAGTATCTAAATATTCGCATTGTATAGTTTCAATCTAATTGACTTTGCCCAGTGACAATGCTAATTCAAAACATGCAAAACGTATGATAAATGGATTATGCCCGTTGACAGTGAAGGGCATGCCATTGGCAAATGACTGTGAAAAATCGCCATTAAATAAGCGAGACCTTACTCAATGGGTGGCTGGGGTAACATATTCAATAGCTTTTCAAAAGCATGCTTAACAAACAGCAACAACAACAACAAGAGCAGAAGCAGCAAAGAGCATGAGGCACAGTAAAAAAAAAAAAAAAGGCTCAAGCACCCATCACGCACACACACACACAGCAACGGAAACAGAAACACACACTCATGACACACTCAGACATTTGCATGTCAAGTCGACAGACGTTGTCCGGAGAACTCATCGCCTGTTGCCCGTCGCCCGCTTGCATTAAAAACGGCCATGAATAAATTTTAACAGCGCTTGTGTGTTAAAGTATTTAATGCTTAAAGGCTCAGCGGAGCGACCAGCCGTGTGCCTTAAGCCCTGCCACATGCCACAGAGAGTGAGAGAGTGAGAGAAAGCGTTACGCACATGTGACTCAAAGACATCCGTGAGTCAACTTTCGTATGTGTTTTGTTTTATGTGGCCAGCATTGTCAGCGAGTCCTTTCTTAAGCCCTCTGCTCATCATCTATCTCTCCCTCTCTCTCGCTCTTTCCCTCTTTTTCTCGCCTTGTGATTAAGCACATAATTGGATTCATTCCAGCGGAGAGCCGCTTACAAGCAACATCAACAACACATGTAGCGGTTCTTTATTGGGTTCGGGTTTTGGGTTCTCGATGCTGCTTCGAAGCTCGGAGCTGCTCCAAAAACTTTGCTATTTGAGAATATTTTAAGATGCTGCCGCAAGGATTTGTGGTGCTTAGCGTTAATTGGCTTGTGGCTGTCAACAGCTGAACGGCCTCAAAAGAGCTTAAGATATTGAAAGGTATATCGTAAGTGGAGTGCGCTTAAACTAAGTCTTGGTTTTTGATGATGTTTCTTTAAATCTGATGTTACAATAGGTAAAGAAAATCGATATCAAGTGCTACAACTTAAATTTAAAGTATAAATCTTTTATATAATGTAAATTATTTATGATTAACAATTAAAATACATTTACTTATAAGTACTAAGACTTTTTATTAAGTGAAACTTTTCTGTTGGCAAGTGATCAAGTAAGTTATCTAGAACTTTCTTTACCAGCTTCTTTCTCATTCCATCTTTCACACCATCTTCCCAGCGGTCAGCACACCTATTAACAAAACTATTCCATTACACACACAAACACACACACACACCATACTGCAATATTCGATTTTTTTTACACTGAACCCATGAAATTGGTAAAAAGGGTATAATAGTTTTGTGCAAATGTATGTAACAGACAGAAAGAAGCATCTCCGACCCCATAAAGTATATACATTCTTGATCAGCACCAACAGCCAAGTCGATATAGCCATGTCCGTCTGTGTGTCTGTCTGTCTGACTGTACCCATTAAGTACAGGGTCCAAGGTATCTCCTAGTCGGGAAATGTCGACTAGAGCCTTATATAGTTGTTTGGCGTTGATTTTGTCGCTAATGTCCTGTGGCAGCTGTGAAGATTTGTTGAGCTTAACTAAAGTCCTGATTGGGTGAAATATGAAGCATCGTTCAGCAGCTGTCTGTGCATATAATCAGGCATAATAAATGCGAGTGGGTTGACTTATTTTATAATGCTCTCTGAATGCATGCATCATACATAATTCAATTTAGTTAATACAAAATCAATTTCTGTAAATTTAAATGGGGCTCAGCTTGCTGCCCATATGGTACAGATAAAAAATCATTATAATAAACACGACTTGTTTTGACAGTGTGTATGTGTGCGAATACTAACCTTAATATATATACATATATATGTTACACACATATGTGTGTGAGTACATTATACAATAAACATCATCATTAAATATAATTGCATGTTACAGTTACACAGTGCGTTAAAAGCTGCTGCCAGTTGAACGGCATGTGGTTGAACTCCCCCTCACCCCCTCTTCATTGGATTGCTGATGGGGCGTCGTTTTGCAAGGGCGGGAGGGGACGTGGTTAAAGTGTGTTGCGAAAAACCGCGTTTGTTATGCAAACGCTCATTAAAATGTTTGCCGCTTTACGCATACGTATACGCATAGTTGGCCACGTCAGCCAAAGCCAAACGAAAGCCGTTTACCGGCCAGGCATTTTCATTCATCAAAACGCCCCCAGCTACCCTTCCCAGCCCAACAAACCGTCTCCCACCAATCAGCTGTGGGATTTTGGCTTTTTTCGACGAGCTGTGGGCGTTATTGTGTTGGCCATGGTTTATTTCATTTTTCTTCGCATTCCCCATTACATTGTTCTCGCTGTCATAACCGATTTTGGGAATAAGTTGAGTTCTCTGATTGGTAAAATGCATCGCAAAAATTTGCCTGATGGCTGAGTTGCAAAACCTTACCAACCGTTTCCATGATGTTAACGTTGAAATCGGCTTATATTTATATTATCACCAAATGCTATTTCAACAGAGGTAGAAAATAGTACACAAACAATGGCGGGTTTTCTATCATATGTTAGGTTTGCGACTCAAATAATTTTTCCCGAAGCTAAAATAACTTTAAAGCAATTATAATACACTTATATATTTTGGCTTTTATATATATCTTGCCAAGTATTATTTTTTTTGTAAGAGCAGCAACTATCTCTAAGCTCGGCAAGAGCCAAAGAGTTGTAATTACTGTATATCAACACATTCAACTATAAACAATGGCGTCAGCAGCACTTTCTAAAGAGGAGGCTGAGCTTTCACAATAAAAATCGTCAAAATTGCTAGCCCTTCAAATGAATTGTGCAATTATCTTTAAAAACACGGTTTTTTTGTTGAGAATCATAAAAAAGTTCAACCCTCTTAAAAGAGCAGCCCCTTTCTACTCCTCTTCACGTCCTTGTTTGTAGATATTCATATATGCTCGGTAGCCAATGGCAATTCGCAGCCAGGGCCAAGAACACCATCAAGCATGGCTTGGACTTGGTAAAAGAGTTGAGTTGTTATTGTTCAGTGACATGCTGAATATTTTAAGAATTTCTTAATTGTTAAAACAAGCGCAGGCACACACACACATACACACATTGGACAGCTACCAGGGTCAGTTTTTTGTTGTTGTCGCTTTTTGTTTCTGTTGCTGCTTTTGCCATTCTTGTGGGTCGTCATTTAATAATTCAAGTTTGTTGCTGCTGTTATTGTAAGAAAAACGTTTGCCGACTGACCGTGTGTGTATGTGTTCGTGTGTGTACGTATTTTATTTTTAAAAAACAATTTTCCAACAAACGACAATGCGAATGACGGCCAAGTTGGTCCAGTAGTAGTCGACGAGCTGAAGGAGGAAAGAGCAACCGATGCTCCCTGTCCAGTGGCAGTCGTCGTTGCTTGCCTAGGACTTCGGACACGGGACACAGGACTTCAGGACCCAGCATGTGCCACAAAGTACCCAACAAAAAACAGAACAAAAATCAGAAGCAAAGCGAAACAGTAGATGAAGCATAAGCAACAGAGAGCGCAACGCGAAAAATAACCCAAAAATATAATAAAAAGAAATTGGACAATAAAATACAACAATTTATGGCGTACAGCAATCCTTTTTGGTGGCACTTTACGGTGGACTGAGCGAGCAAGTCGCACAAAGTGAAAGAGAAGAAAGAAGAAGCAGGAAAGGGCAGTGGACATGCCGGATAGGGCGGGCGGTAACATTGTTTGCGGGCAAAAGGCGGTCCAAGCTGGCTAAATGGGCGTGGCAGCATGGCCACCAAATCTTCATTGGAAACTAAACGAAATGTTTAGTATTTTTGCTGCTATTTATTTTATTTTTATTTTCATTTACTTTTTTTTGTTGTTGTGTATTTATTTATTATTCCCGACGTTTGGCTGCCTCTTTTGCGCTCTATTTATTTATGTGTTCTGTCAGCGTTGTAAAGCGATTTCTGAAAACATATTGAATTAAAACTAAGCTACGCACGATATTTCCTTGTTTTTTTTATAAAATATTAAAATGATATACAACCTTTGCCAACCCATAAAGATTGTAGGGTTTTTTATTGTCCTTAATAAACTAGAGACAGCTGGCCATAAATTGAAAAAGTAAAAGATAAAGTTGAAATTTTTAGTAATATTTTAAACAATCAAAATCTTTGATTAATCAAACAAACTGTAGAAATATGAATTTTGCAAGTAATTCAGTATTCGCTATTAACAAAAAAATAAAAAAAGCAACAACAATTTAAATGTCCTGTATTTGTGGTTAGTTTTGCTCTGGTTTCGCGTAGCATTTGGCTTTAGTTTCACTTCGATTTTTTGTGCGTTTTATTGCTTTTCTTTTTGGGAAAACTGATGGCCTTTCGCAGAGTGCTCGCAACAACTTTTGTTAAACATTTGTTGCCAAAGCCCGTTTAATTTCGACTGCCAGCGAAATGATTTAGGAAAGACGCACGTTTCAGGCACCCAACTGCTGCTGCTCCTGCCAAGGACACTGCCGCTGTTGAAACTTTATTTCATTTAATTGAAATTTTATGTAAAACATGTATTTCGTTTGATGCATAGTGTTTTTTGTTATTCAGTTCCTATGTCGCTCGTGGCAGCACCCAGAAATTTAAAATGCTAAATTTATTTGCAAATTTTATGAGCGTTTGAGTTATATGGTTTTCGGGGCATATGGATGCTGGGGTAACACACAGAAGGACATTGCGGAACACTGGTAGCACTGCTGCTTGACCTTTGCCAAAATTAGATAAATTTCATGATTTTTCAATGTTTGAACTTTTTGGCCACAGTGCACACATAAATTACATGGCCAAAGGGGCCGGCGGGCGATACCAGACTCTTTTTTATTGCAACTGAACTCGCTCCGGACTTTTATCTTTCAGCTGGTCGAATAAAATGAAATGAAATGCTTGGTTTTTGGTTGATTTTTTTTTTTTTTTTTTTACCAAAATGCATGCAGATAAGCACAACATGGCTGCAAATCAATATATTTACGTAAATACCCTGTTTTTTTAATTCCTTAAAGGTTGTGAAGGGTTTTTTGCATTGCAATTTTACGGTAAACGCTTTACAGAATATCTCTTGGAGCAGCGCTACTGAAAATGTCAGCCAACCGAGTAGTTTTGCTTTGTTTTTAACAAATTGACAGACGACCTCGGCGCACATATCTCAGCTAACAGGATAAGACACCCGGACAGACACCCGGACCGACACACAGACGGAAAGTAGAAACGCCAGCTGCAGGATGTGGATGTGTGACTGAAGTGTTTGTTGAGTGTGTGTTTCGAGTGCAATCAGCACAATAACAACGGCATCCACATCCACATCAACAATAACCAAGCAGGAAAAACAACACTAAGGCAAAGGAATTGAAGTTCCAGGAAGTGTTTCAGTGTTGATGGCTGTTGAGAGGGAAGTCTTCCAAACATGCACACAGACAAGAGCAAGAGCACTTCTAAAAGCAAAGCCCATGTGAGAAGAGTTATTGGTGGCAGCCAAGGCATGCAGATAAGCTGGCAGTTATCAAAAGTTGGCTAAAAGCAAGCATTTGCAATGAATGAAATTTTCTGAAGTATGGTTAGGCATAAATTTAGTTACAGGTATGAAAACTATTTCGACTTACCTCAGAAAACCCAAACAAACTTAATGAAAAGTTTTAGGACAAGTATTTTTTTCTGTATTTATTATTATTTTGTTTGTTTTCTCTGGCCACTTATGACATTATTCATAATACACTTACGAAATGTAATTTTATTTTTTGGTTATTATCCACAACGTTTTATGTTAATTTTAATTTATGTCTTACACATAATCATACAATGTTTTTGCTCTTTATTCATACAAATATTTACAAGAATAACACGCTGTTGACTCGACCAAAAAACACTCTTTTGGCTTTTGCTGAGCTTAGCTACATACATTCACATATATATTTTTTGAAATTTACTATAGGAGTACAGTTAGGTTTATTAATCATGTATCATTATCGTTAGTTTAGTAGTGGTAATCAATAAATGTATTTGGTTTTTGTGGCAAATTTTACAACTGGCGTTCAGCTTCTGCTTCTAGTCAGTAAAAATTGTTTAAATATTTGTTCAAAGGTTAGTTTTCTTTGTTTTATTCTCAGTAGTTGTGTTGTGTTGTTCTGTAAACCTGTTCGTTTTTAGCTATTTAATAATCGTAGTATTTATAATAATATATATATATATATATTTATATAATTTAATTTTTGATCACATGTGTTTTTGTTTTGTTCTAACTTCACTTTGTTTCACCCCATTAAATCTTTTTTAATATGTTTTGTTATGTTTTGATAAACAAAATAATAAGTCTGTTGGGTGGACTGCAAATTTCAAACCACCACTCGACAAAAAACAAACAACCGAAGCTTTGTTCGCATTTTAACTCAATAATTAGAAACAAAAATATATTATTTTTTGTTTTTATATATTTATGAAATATGCTTTATTCATTTAATGGTTCTGGCATAAACATTTATGATTTTTGTCGATTTTGTTTTTGTTTTTTTTAGCTTTGTTAAACGTCATTTTATAGTATTTGCTTTACAATTTTTTAATTATGTGTGTTTTAATGTTGTTTTTTTGGCGGGTTGACTTTGTTTTGGATTTATTAAATATACAATATGTTGTGTAGTTCACTTTATTTGAATATATTGATTAAAAATAATTATTGAATCCTTACAAATTGCCAAATGATGCGAAACGTGCTTATGTCGAATTTGTTTCATATTGTGTAATTGTGTGCTCTCACAAAAACCTCTGGCTAATTAATTGTTTAATTTTAATTAACTAATTAGAAGTACCATTCTAAACATTTCGGTTAGCTTGGTTCATAACGAAATTAAAATGCTGTAATCAAATAACGCTTTGTTTTAATCTAAATTTTTAATGAATTCACTAATGGCTAGTGAAGAGCTCAGCTATTTGGCCAAACAACTGCACTCATTAGCACTTCAGCTTAGCTGAATTCGGGTTTTATTTCAAAAACCATAAAGTCGAATTAAAATTACTCGTATTCAAACATGATTAAAAAAGAAAATGAAATTGCAACGTTCCCTTTTCTGTATTTTGCCACATAAATTTAGCTTTTATAGGCATGTGATTAATATTTATTTAATATATATTTATGTAATTATAACTTTTTCATAGAAAAAATACACAATGAAAAATTCTCTTTACTCTTTGCGTCTCAAAATTACAATTTTTTTTCTATATCTGATCTTTGGAGGCTTAGAGTCTTTCACTTTTCCTATTACTTTATTTATTTAGCCAGCTTTTGTGTTTTATTTTATTTGTATCTTGTTTTGTGCGTTTGCTTTGCGCTCGCCTTTGCTTCTGTCTGGTTTAGATAGTTTTTTGTTGCATACTTTTTTGCGGATTTTTGCCTTACTAAGTGCTAAAGATAAAAATAAACATGACAATGATATTTACACAAAGTCGGCTAAGCTATGGTTACCTCAGTGTTGCCAAGACGAAAGGGGATGAGCGATATGGTGGGTGGGCATGTGTGTGTGTTTCAGTGTATGAGTGTGCCACTTTGTGTTTGTTTATGTGCACGGCCAGCTGCACACAATGTTGCCGGGCAGCAGCTGCTACGTGGAGTCTGAGCGATTGAAAGTACATGTGTGTGTTAGTGTAAGTGAGCGTCATACACACACATGTATACACTACAAAAACAAATGCTCGCATGTAACGACGAAAAAACTTTGTCAATTAACCTAAAACAAGTTTCACTTTACAACACGTACGCTTGACATAATTTCTTCTCTCTCTTCGCTGGCCTCTGGCATCGGTTGTGAGTGTGTGTGAGTTGTGCGTATGTGTGTTTGGTTGTTGTTTAGAAACTTTACATATAAAGAAATTATCACGTTCTTGGTCCTTGATAGCGACAGTAGGATCTGCCCATAATGTCCTCAGCTGGAATTGACTGATCAATCGGCTGTACTCGCAATAATTCCATTTGATCACGCACCTGCAATGAATAGCACAACTGTTAAAATACTTATCCAAATTTAAGTTCGCTTCCACGCGACGTATGCGCTATATAAATAGAGGTTGATTAGGGTTTTGTGCCAACAGCTGTGCTCGTAAGTAATGAAAACAGATTGCATATGCGAGCAACTTTTGCATTTTACACATTTCCCTCATCTTAAGCCCTCAGCTGCGCAAAGTGCAAATGGGTAAAGTTTCTGTGTTTAATATTCAAATGGAAGTTCTATTGATTTTGAGTTGCAAATGCATTTTGCGTTATTAATGACTTAGAACTTTGGCACATATCTTGGTAATAGTTATTACATTTCAAATTTAATAAATTAAATTTGAGTCTCCTGTTGATTTGTTATAACAAATTGAGCTTTAATCGCTTTAAAAGCAGAATCATAAAACACTATAAATCTTCTAAAAAGTTTGTTAAACTTTTATGGTTAAGTCTTAAAGCATTTTCAAATTCTACTGAAAACAATCTTTTGAAGTTTATTGCTTGAAGAACTCTAAACTCAACATTTTTATTAGCTGTGTAACTTTTTTATGGGTTAATTTATCACACCAAACGGAAAGCCTCTTTAGTTCTAAGAAATACCTGAGCTACTTTGAAAGAAATCATATTGCTATTAAATTATTCACATGTAAATTCAGCATAATAAAGGCATTCACTGGGCGTATTGGCAACGCATTGCAACGAGTCCTTAAAGCCCTCTAAGCCTACAGTCAAGCTCATTCTAGCCTTGCGCGTATTGTTTGGCCAACTTAGTGTGTGCTTTGCACAAAGTTTGAAGCACATTTTATGCCGCGCAGCAAACAAAAACAAAAACAAACCAAAGCAAAGCGAGACTCACAATAAAACAAAGCAAAAATATACATATATACATATATATATATATATGCAAAAACAAAAAACGAGCAAACACAAGAAAACAAATAAAAAATGTTTTGTTTTCAACACCAAACACCTTTTGAGGCCGCACCAAGGGGAAGGGCTAAGAGAGAGGTGGTTGTGGGGAGGGGCTGTAAGCAAAGGCAGCTCGCTCTGCCCATTTCCGGTGCTTTGTTTGCCATATAACAATCGAATTTACGACTTTTTTATGAGGCTTTATGTGCCAGCACAGCCTGCCACACAAACACACACACAAACAACAATAAAACGTCAGCTTTTGCTCAGTCTGCTTGTGGGCCGCAGTCATTGCACTTTTGGCCACGCCTACGCCTACATTTACGCCCACGCACCCACGTCATTCCAACAAGTTCTTTGTGGGATTTGCCTTTGGCAATGCTTTTCCGGCCGCTTTGAGTTGAGTAGAAATGAAAAGCTAAGTTCAGTTACATTTGAGTGAAAAGTTCAAAGCAAAAAAATGGCTGTTAAAGAGCTGCGCCATTTTCCATGCTAACCAAATCAATTGTAAGAAGGTCAGTAAGCACACACACACACACACCCACACACAAAACAAACAAGCACACGCACATAGACATACATACATACAAAGGCCGGCAATAGGATATTTAAATGAATTTGTCTCGCACAAATTGCTGCCATTTGCAAAGGACTTTTGCCCAATGCCGCCACTTGGGCTATGTGTCGTGCCAAATGCCTTTCCATGCTCGCATTAGATACTCGCATAAAAGGCTAAAATAAAAGATACATTTACACAAACACAAGCAACGACCCCTCAACTGGCTGCTGCTGCCTGCCTGAACTTGCTGCCTCTGCTTTTGTCTAGATAAAAACTGGCGTCAAGAAAATTATCATGTTCATGGCTATGGCTATGGCTGCTGCCCTCAATGTCCACCCTTCATTCTCTAACCACCACTCACACTCACACCCACTGTCATTTGTGGTTGTTGTTGGGTCGCATTGAAAAGGCGCCACAGCATGAACCGAACTAAAGGCATTCCCATGAGCTGCCTCAAATCTCTATTGCCCTAATTTCGCTTATTTTTATACCAACGACACACTTATGGCCTAATGGCAGCGAATTCGAGTTACATAAAATTCTGTGTACTTAAAGTAGAGTTAAAGTTGAAATAAATTATAATGATTTTATTTAAAAATGACTTGTACTACAAAGGATACAAAAACGTCAAAATGAGACGCAACCAAGCGAAATATGAGCTTAACAATTAAGTTGGAACACAAATTCGCATTCCTTATGCGTGTGTAAAGCATAAAAGGGTATTAAAGAGGCATCAGAGTGAGAGTGAGTGAGAAGAGTGTGTGTGCACACAAGAGATGACAATCATTAAAATGGCCTTTTGCCTAATTTCTATGACTTGCTTAATTATCACAACGATGGCAACGCCCACCACACCAGACACCAAAAACCAGACACCAACACAAATACACACACACACACACATAACGAGTGTGTCCCTGTTGACCTACTGGACCAAAGCTTGGATTGCTTGGCCACTCTCCAGGGGAAAGGGCATTAAGCGTCTAATAATTGAACATTTGAACTGGTTTCTGTGTTCTTTTAATTGCATTACAGGCAACGTTGCTTGCGATAATATATATTTTATAGCATATTTGGGTCAGTGACCTCAATAAATGGCGCTTGCATAAGAGTCGCTTTGATTTTTTATCAAGGCTTGGCTCGAGGCTGAGACAAGCCGAAAATAAAAAGCAACCAGTGAAATACAGACTGCGCTGGGCAACATTTTTAATTACTTTGTGGCAGAGTTAACAAATAGTGGCAACAACAAGCAGGCAAAGTATAACAATGCGAGCACAATTCTTAATGAGCATTATGCCATATAATAAACAGCAGTAAAAGCTGTAATATATATTTATATTTACTGCGATATGCTTGCCTTTTATTCATATATTTGTATTCCCCTTTCATTTTTTTTACCCTCGCTGCTGCTGCTGCTGCTGCTGCTGAGTGCAAAACGCAATAAAAGCGTTGCGATTTTAATCACTTGCTCTGCAAAGTAGGCAACACTTTTTAATGCCCACACAATCATATCCACTTTCTCACTCCCCTTTGGCATACACAGTACTAAGTGTATATAGAAATGAGCGTTGTAATCACATAGAGAAGCCATTGTTGGGGTGTAGTTTACTTTTTGTTTAATGCACATAGAAAGGAAGCGCAGAGCCCAAACTAATTACAATGTTGCAGGCTGATAAGGCGTCAGCCAACTTACGACACACAGAGTCAGAGTCAGAGGCACCAGCGACAACGCACCAAAGTCAGAGAACCAAAGAGAATATGATTAAAGTTTCACAGACGGGGAGAGAGACAAGCGCAAAATTAAAAAAAAAAAAAAGCTGCGGCATCTCTTTTTTTCGTGGGGCGGGGTTGTGGGTTTTTATAATGAACAAAAGCAATAAAATGTGAGCCACAGCTAAGCAGCAGCTAAGTTTTAAGTGGCGTATGATTTATATTTGTTATTAAATCTTTAAATGACCATAGTCGCTGCTGAGCTATAAACTAAAGTCGGACATTTTAAATTAGTTTTCTTAACTAAGGAAATTTTCAAAGCAAAGATTGCCAGCAAGAAAAGAGGTCGCTGAATAGAATATTTAGTTAAGCTCTTGAGCTTTGATATTTTTCTAATTTAAATCTTTATGAGATGAGCAAACTAAATGAGTGTCAATAAAGATGATAATGTGCTAAATGATAGACTTGAAATCAGAATTATGTTTTCATTAACGATTTATTGCAAGAAATGAATAAATGTATGATTGAGCCATATAAAAAACAAACATAAGAAAGCATCGAGTGTCCTTTTGGATCAGTGTTGCACATGGAAATGCTTGACATGCCACATTGAGCAACCCAGTTGCGTCAACGTTTAAAGCAGGCAGTCAGTCGACTGCAAAACAAACCCACTTGGAGTCTTTAACTGAATGGTGCTAAGCATTGAGTGGCATTCATAGTCAATGGAGTAACTTCTATCTCAAACATACTCTTACGACCACACAGAAAGAAGAGAGTGAGATAGAGATAGATAGAGTCAGTCATTGCGTATTGATTTAAATTGAATGCTTCTCAAGGAGCAGCTTCGCCGTTAGTAGTGACAGCAACAGTGCCTGAACGAAGAAGAAAGGAACAAATACTAGTTTGGAGCAGTAGTCATGGCGATCCTAGCCGACCAAGCAGACAGCAAACAAACTGACCACATCCGCAAACAAACTGCTCCAGCTTCAGCTTCAGTTGCTTGCTGGCTGCTGGCCTGCTTGCTAGCTGCTGACTGTTGGTGCTGGTCATGCACATGTATAAATATCGGAATAACCATTTGAAAATCCTTTTAAAATTATTTTACGACTTGCGTCTTTTCGACGCCACACAGCACACACACAGAGAGCTAGTCATGTCCTAGTCTTGCTCGTTCTTGGCCTGCTTTCTTTCCGCGCCAAGTATGTGCAAATTCCATGGCAAAGCCACATTATTCTCTTTATCCTTTGAAAGGAATTTTCCAAGTGCAATAACAAGCGAGCCAGGGAATGCAGCAACAGCCACTGCAGCTGCTGTTGGTGGCTTATCTTGGGGGGCTTGCTCAGCAGTAGCTTAACAACTGGCGTGTTTTTTGTTTGGCCAAGAAATGCGCTTTTGTTTAGAGCTGTGACTTAGACGTAATCTGCAGGTAGCTTGCACACACAACTAGTCGAAGCCATACGGAAGAAATAGTTGCCAATGAGCAGTGGAATGCCAATGGCCAAAAATAAAACCAAAAACAAGAAACGAAAAGCTTGTCCTGGCATGTTTTACTGTTTGCATACTCACCGCCTCGACTTCCTTGAAGACGCGTATGAGATTTCTGCCAGCAAGCTTGGCAATGTCCCCCTCCGACCACTTGTCCGACTCCAGCAATGCAGCAAAGAGATGCGGATATTTGGAAACGTCCTCCAAGCCTTTGGGCACACTATACAAATACCAACATAAAGCCAAGAATTAGAAAATCACAAGAATAGTAAACCTTATCACAATTAAAAAAAGCCAACAAATTAATTTTGACTTTGGATAAAAGTTTTCCTACTTACAGATTGACGCCATCGTAGCCAGCACCAATGCCTACATGATCAATGCCTGCCACATCTCGTATGTGGTTAATATGCGCTGCAAAGTAAACCAATAAAACGTAAGTTTAATTGTAAATTAAGTATACGCAACCTTGTGCACACTCACCCACAACGTCGTGCAGTGTCGCCTGGCCCGAGCAGCTGACAAAGTGCGGATAAAACGCAACCATTACCAGACCGCCGTTAATGGCCTACAAAGTATAAAAAGGGAAGCGCATTAACAAAAGTCAACATTTTAATTTTCTTAAATACTTACAATTCGCTGTAGCACATGATCTGGCACATTGCGGGAACTATTGCAGATGGCATGCGCCGAGGAGTGCGAGAATATGAGCGGTGCCCGAGAGGTGGCCAGGGCATCCAGCATAGTTGGCACCGACACATGTGACAGATCTACAATCATGCCCAAACGATTCATCTCCTTGACCACAAGCTGCAAAAGAAAGAAAATGGAAGATACTTTTTTTTTATATTTAACTTGGCTCTAATGTAATTAAATTTATTTGCTATATTTTCTCTTATATTTTTCTATCATTTACGATTTTCCTTGACCACTATTAAATGATGGCAAGAGAAAACCACAAAAAATAAATGAAAATAAATAAATACAAAAATATTTGTGCTTTCTTCAATATTCTATGATTTTCTTATTTAAAATGTACAAAGTGAGTTCACTCACTTGCATTTCGATTTCTGAATTCAATTGCAACCAAGCAATAAATATATCAAAATAAAATACAAATCAAAGCCACAAGCAAACTAAACATACAAGTAAGGGAATTAAAATTTATTTATGAATAAATTTGAATATCTTATGGAAAATTTGAAAGAAATGTTTATTGCCAGTGATTGCCTTTTAAATTGAATTAGATTAAATAAATGCCGTAAAATGTAAAAATAGAAAACTTGAAGTTATTTAAATCCTTATCAATAGCTCACCTTGCCGAACTGCGATAGTCCACCTATGTGTGGATATTTGCCCGGTTCGTCAACTTTGCAGCAGTCCGCCCTGCAAGAACCAAATAAATAATCTATCCAACCTTAAAGTGAAAGTTTTGCTTTCGCTCACCAAGGTGTGTTGCAGGTGTGTGTAAGTGTTAGATAGCGGGCACCGAGCTGATAAAACATGCGCAGAACACTCAGACTGGTCCCGATCGCATGCCCTCCCTCGACTCCTATCAGGCTGGCTATCTTCCCAGTGCGATGGGTTTGCTCGATGCCCGCCGCCGTATTCACCAGAGCCATGTGATGCGGATAGAGTTGAACGAGGCGGCGTATCAAATCGATTTGTTCGAGCGTCAGCTGCACTGCATCCAGATGCTGGGAGGAGCAGGGTGCGTAGGCGGACCAGAACTGTGCAGAGACCATGCCCTCTTTCAAGCGTCTCAGATCTGTATGACTCCAGGCACTCGATGACCAGGGCGCCAGCTCTCGCAAATCTCCGCCAAAGTGAAAGTCTTTCAGCTGATTCTTGAGGAATTTGCGGATGTTCCAAGGCAAATCGTTGTGGCCATCGATCAGCGGCACTTCCTTCAACACATTTCGCACACGTTGCATGCGATAGTCGAAGTCCCCGTTCCCACTCCCACTCCCACTCCCGGTGCCGCTGGCGGTGCCGACAGCTGTGCATCTTAGGATGGGCAACACCAGCGGTATGTAGACAAGGGTCAAGCAGTTGAGGCCACAAACCTTGGGCAGCTTCCGCGATTTCATTGCCCCCAGGAGCAGCTAGCAGCTCTGCACAAGCCACAAAGCACTCACATTGATGATGTTTCTCGTTCCAACTGCCCGGAGAAAATGATTGTAAAAATGAATAAATAAAATATGTGTGAACAAACCGAAGATGTTATATTCTTGCAGTGCAAATTATCTTTTCTCTTTACTTAAAATTATTATTTTAAGAACAAAACTATCCAATTGATGTTGAGTACACATTTATTTTCCAAATTAGAATTCACTCTGCAAGAGTTTAAAACACACATATAGAAACAGAAGTCGAAGTACGATTACATCAAGAATATTGCATGTGATTTCTATTTGTTTGGCTGCGCCGATGGCGTGATTGAGCTATTGAAACTTGTTGGCAAACAAATGCCATAAATAAAACGCTCACAGGCTTCTGCTTCTCTCCAGCTCTCTACTACTTTCACAATCCTCTATCCGGCTTAGCCGGGTGCCCAAACATAAATAAAACTTTTCATATTTATTTCCAGAGCCAACTTCGATATCGAATGCATAAAAATGCACAATAAAAATGCTAAAATTATTTATAGAAAACTTTTTCTTTTTGTGGCCCGCTCGCGGATCAAAACCAAAAAATACGCAAAAAGGCCAAAGAAGAAAAAAAAAAAACGACCCACACTAAATTTAAATAGTTTTCACAGTGGGCCAAAAGTTCATACAGCGACACCATAAGAAAAAAACACACACATACAAGTGTGCCAGAAAGAGACAGAAAAAGTTCTTTTGCCAAAATTTGAGGGGTTTGGATTTCTTTTCCATTTTTCGTCGTCTTTACTAGGGCGATATAAAGTTTTTTTTGCCAAGCTGAATGTGCAGGTGGGTAAAGAGAAGACGCTAAATGTTGAAAAGAAATTGAAGCCAGCTTTAGGCTGTGGGCTGTGGGGTGTTTGGGCTGCAAGTGGCATATGAGTAAGCCACAGTTGCTGACAGCTGTCGAGGGTATTGACCGACCAAGCACCGCCTTCACTGCCACCTTCCCAAAACGTTGAGTGCTCTGTTTTTGTTTCTTTCTTTTGCAGCTAGCATTTGGTTTCACAATTTTCTTTGCGAAAGTCAAATTAAAGTTTGTCAACTCAACTAAACTAAACTACTCTAATAGTTTTTAATACATAAGTCGACTTCATAGAAAACGGAATGCAAATATAAGTAAAATGCAGAACTTTTATATTGCAGTGATAATATTGTTTATGTCTTGCGTGAAAAAAATATGCGAATCGTTTCGCTTTTTAAACTGCTTATGCGGTGAATTAAATAACTTTCATATAGTATTCACTAAAATATTTTTTTTAATAGTTGTTACAAAATTGGCTTGTGTCTTGGTTAAAGGAATTAGTGTACAAATTATTTTTATTCATGTATTTACTTACATTTTATCTCATATATTTTCATTATTTATTTATTAAATGCTAACTTCATGTCTGTTTGTCATATGTCACTCAAAAGAAACATGAATAAACATTCTCTTTTAAATTTTCACAATCAAACCAAAACTTGTCTTCAGTCAAAAACCAATTTTCATTCAGATCATTAGTTCTATTGTGATAGTAGTATCTATCTAACTGTTGGCTTATTGTCTTCTTGATTTTGCAGCTAAAAATGCCAATAGAATGCGGCAAACTCCCATTTTTTGTTAGCTTTGTGTGTGTTCATGTCTATTCTTAAGAATTGACATTTGGAACATTTGTTGTGTTTGTGTTTTTATTTTTCTGCAATTCACCATATTTTTTTTGTTTCGTTTAGTTCTTTTTTATTTACGCAAATTTCATATGACAACGGCCTTATATGCATTTTGTAGAGATGAGATGAGATGAAAAAAAACATGAAGCCAGTGTGTGCAGGCAAGTGGAAGACAGGGAGAAGAAACACGAATTCGTATGTTGATTTTCATGGTCTGTTGCTTGGACACAAAATGAAAACATTCCACTCTAGAAAACTTTTCGGTAAGATATCTTATCTGCTCTTTTTGCTCTTCTTGTGACATTTTTAAAGCATTTTATTTTCTTATTTTTGTGAGATCTTAAACATTTAGCTTTGACTAAAAATAATGCAAAAAAATTGACAATGCCGATAAGGACGTGGCACAGCAAACAGCATTGACAAGAATAACGACAACAACGCGTAGCGAATTTCTCGTCATGCGAAACGTGACACAATCGAAACGCACGAATTATTAATACAACAACAAAAGCAAAGCGTTGGCACGCAAAAGGCCTAAATGAGCGCCTATTGGGTTAACAACAGCAACACCAACAACAGCAACGAGTGACAAACAAACAACAAGCGAGTGCAAAATCGAAAACATCGAACGCTTCGTTAAACATTTATTTGTGTCAGTGACAGGAACTGAAGGACCCCAACATTTGATCTTTAATTAAATTGCCTTACTGTTCAGCACAGCCGAAACAAAAAGGGACACTTAAATGCGTCAACGGAAACAAACATATTAAGTGTTATTGTGTATGTATTACCTTCTTTAATTATTTTATTTTTATTTATTTGTTTTAATTTTCTAAAACACATAACTGCTAACTATGAGTGTGGTATGTTTTACTAAGTTAAAAGTTGAAAGAATTTCAAAAGTGTAAGATAAGAAATAAGACAAGAATTATAGAAAGCTGTGATTTGAATAATAATTTTTATCGTTTATAGATTTATGTCTCGATTCAAATTTAAAACTAAGTATACTGTTTTTGTTTCTGCTTAAAAAATTTGTATTCCCAAACTGTAATTTAACAATTATTTTGAACAAGTCTTTGTCAATTAGTAAAGTGCTTAAATATTTTTGTGCTGCAGATTTCAAACAGCTTTTTACTCTCCATGGATATTAAAGAGTATAAGCTCCAGGGAATCCACTCGCATGCGAGTACAACACATTTTTGGGGAGCTTGTCAGTTGGCAAAAGGGCAGCAAAAACATGCAACACACACACACAAACACATGAACACAAACAGAGATGCAGGCTTGCTTGTGCTGGGAGGCAGACGAAATGGGCGCAAGGATAACTGCGTTCAACATTGCGTATGCGCGTTGCCTTTACGAATGCGAATACGAATGTCATGCTGCTACAGTGAGGGAAGTAGGGGAAATAGATGGGTTGGGGTGGCTGGGTTGGCATGCGGGGAGTCGTACATTTATTGCAACATATAAAACATTATTTTGCATGGCCTCAAAAAGGAACAGCGCATATAAAATAAAAAACGAAAGAAGGAAAGCATCGAAAAAGCAAAAAGCGGAGCGCAAGGAAATGCGACGTCGTTGTTGTTGATGTCGTTGACTGCGACTGCAAGTGCAGTGGAATTTTTATACAAAGTGTAGCAAGCGAATAAATAAAAATAATAATAAAAAAATATATACATTTCTTTTCGACATTAGCGAGGCATTTAAGGAAGTAGCTGACGTTGCCAGCGAGTCTCCCAAAAAAAAAGAGAACGAAGAGAATGAGGACTTCCCAAGACAGAGCCAGAAACGTCCCGTTTCGCGAGCTTGTCTTGCGAGCGTAGCGAAAGGAACGGAAAGTAAACATGCCGTAAACTGTACGGCAGACAATCAAAATGCATTCATGTGCGCTTACTTAACGTTATTTATAATCAACCCGCTTTTGCTGCACTCTCTCCTCCAGTTTATACTGCTCCTTGTTGCTTCTTTTCATTTGAGTTTCATTCACTGGCATTCATTGGGCACCAAATTCCATTCAATACGAGTTGTTGCCAGCCATCAGTTGCACAGTTGAATTTTCCTATTTGCTTACAATTTCCACGCCTTGACTTTCCACAGCATTTGAGAGCATTCCTTGGGGCTCCTGCCAGCCAAAGTGTTTGCCATAAGCTGAGCACAAAATTTGCTGACTTGAATGCATGGCAATAATAATAATAATAATAATAATAATAACAAAGAACAGCATAGAGCCTGACGTTCTGCCTGGAAGCATTCTTGCTTCAAAGAGCTTCAAGAAAAAAACGACATCTGTCCGACTAACAACAATTTTCCATTTAAATAAGCATCATAAAAATCTTAAAAGGAATCTGTTTTGCTGAGTTAAGCAGCTTGAACTGATCTTGAGGCCAGATAAACTCCGCTCAAGCAGAAGCTTATAAGCTCTTTAAATGTTACTTGCAAGAGTCTTAAATAAAAAGAATGTAACTTCTGTGAATTATAAGGAACGTAGGAAAAAAGTAGAATATATAAGAAGTATGATAACATATTGAATTTTTATTTAAATATTTTATGTTAAATGTTATTTATCATTAATATAATAATAGTTGGTTATTTGTTTATTTAATTTCCAAATTATGGTTTATTTTTTTTTTTTTTTTTGAATGACGAAGTTTTAAAACTTTAATTAGCATCTTTAAAAAAATAAATAATAAAAGTTGCTTGCTTTTTTTTACAATTGATCAATTTACTTAAAAAATTTAATTTTTAAACTTATAGACTAAAAAATAAGGGAAGAAAACCTCATAAGTCAAACGAAAGAAAAATGGTATCTGTAAATCTATCTCCCAGGCGACACTATATCCCCAAAACAACCTCGTTGCTCTACATACCTTGAGATTAAAATAATTCCTGAAAACTCTGCGTGTATAAAAAAAGTACTTAAGCTAATTGAAGTTAAACGCAAAATGTTGTTTACCCTTTCCTCGAGTGCCATATACGTACATAAACGATAAATTCCAATTTTACTCTCAATAAGAACTCATAAGCGAATTGAAGGTAAGCATACAGCATAAATTAATTGAAAGTAAAATCCGACAACATAAAATGGAGCCTCTTGTTTCTGAGAAAGTGAAAGCAGAAAGTTAAGGAAAAAAAACACAGCGGCACCTGATGTGTATGCTTTTATTTTTCTATATGCTTTGCTTATTTTTTTTTTCTTTTTTTTCGTTTTCGTTGTGTTATTTTTGGGTTATTTTGCGCTTTTTTTATTTCAATTTTTTTGTTGGCAGTAAACAACTGAAGCTGAACACAAAACTGAGCAAATGCAAATACAAATACGAACATATATATGTATATATAGAAATATGTGTACTTTTTAGGGCCACAATGAGAGTGAAAACAACAACAACAACAACAAGAGTAGCAAGTGAAGGCATGCGTGCGTAAGAATGAATTGAAATAATTTTACAACATTTTCATGTTTCTGCTTTTGTTGTTTGTTGTTTGATTTGCCTTCTTCGCTGTTGCCTTGGCTCTCTCCTCCGTTGCTTTTTTTTGCATGTTTTTTTATGTACTTTTTCCTTTGGCATGCATAATTTATGCACGAGTTGAAAACCAATTGCTAAGCAGAGCTAAAAGGTTTAAATGGTTGCCCTTTCGCCTTATTTACATCACACTAAGTATTATGATAAGCGAAATCCATAAAAATTATGTTTCCAAATAGTTCATATTGTTAATGAATTGAATTGTTAAATATTTTATATTTCCGTTATTTTTTTGTTATTATTTTTTAAGACTAAACAATTTTTAAAAGTATAATATATAATATATATGCATTTATTGCTTTTTGACTTTTTTAATTGTTATTGTTTGTTTATACTTATTTTAAATAATAAAAAAATTAATATATTTTAATTATATCCAATTAATTCGATTTTATTCAACTGATTTAACTCCCTATTTTATAAACTGGTATTTTAATATGCTGCACTTTCAATTTACATATTTGTGTTGTTTTAATACTATCATTAATCGTAATCCGGCTTCGCATTTTATGAATCGCATTAAAACAAATTAAAACAGCAATTAAATCACAATTTTTGCAATTCTGTACTACAAGTTGAATTTTTATCACACGTTTATTAAACAATATGAGTATTTATAAAACAAAGATCTTATGATTTCTGTACCAAATCTAAGAGTCCTTAATGGTGATTTGTTAAGTTGAGTGCTGTGCTCAGTAGTCCATTGAGAATTTTAATCCCTGTCTAGACAGTTAACATGCTGTTGCCTCGTCAAAATACTAATGCCCAAACAATATGGTCAATTATAATAATAGAACGAAATACAAAAAGCCAAAAGGAACCAATTATGATTTGGGTTTGATATTTACCCCTGAAGCTATGCTACCAAATTCAAATAAAACACAAGAGGCCAAAGAGCTCAAGCGTTGACCAGAGACATCATGAGCATACAACAACTCATAAGCACCTGGTGGAAAAGGTAACAAGCATTTTATTATTGCCACACAACAAAAGCAACACAAGATAATACTAGGCGACATGGAAAAGGCGGAATAGGGGATAGGTGAAGAGGGTTGAGAGAGCTGAGCGTTCAAAGTTCAAAGCAAATTGTTGCGGAAGGCAAAAATCAACATTATCATCTGGCGAGGAGCAAGGAGCAGCCAAAAGGATACTCATCTCAACAAATGCAGACACAGAGAAAAGTTCACACACACACACACACACACACACAGAATGTGTGTGGATGGGTGGAAAATGTGTGTGTTGCAGGGTGTTGTTGGTGGTGGCAGGCAGCATTGGCTGACTTGACAACGCACAGCATTCGCTTGTCGCCTGCTGCATATTAATGAAGTGCCTGCCACAGGCAGCAACAGCCAACAGAGGAGAGAGAGAGAGGGAAAGGCATAGAACAATAGAGGGGCGGAGGAACTGGCTCGGACTTTTGGCTGCTCGAAGCACTCATCAATTTCTCAATATTACGCATTTTGACTGCCAAGAAAAAAAAAAGGAGAAGAAATCTGCATATGAAACCGCAAGGGTACAAAAAAAATGTGCCACATAAAAACACATACATATAAATGTATGTATTTATCCGCTTCCTTATGTAGCAAACTAGTTTCCCTTAAGATTTATGGGCGTTTGTGCTTACCAAAATTGTGCAAACCGTTTAACATGCTCTCCTCCTCTTGTAGCTTGTGCTTTAAGCGCTCACTCTACGTAATACTTTTGTTTGCTTCTTAATTTTTACCACTCAGGTTTTAGGTTTCTTTTTCGTTTGCACTTCACATGTAATTCACATAATTTTCTTGCTTTGAATCACAGTCACAGCACAATTGTTGTCGCCGCTTGAGGGCAATGGCAGCCACGACGTATACGTAACGTAATTTGCGCGTGTTTGCCAGCGAACGCGTCTGTGTGCGTATATCTGTGTATGTGTGAGAGACGAATGCAACACGTGTGGTTGTTAGTATGCCGCGCGATTGCTACACAACTCATTCGGTCGACGCACGAATTTGAACTGAAACTGAAACTGGCGACAGAATGCGAAACACAGAACTCGCCGCAAAACTTTCTGACAAGCCCTCACACGAACTTGGCAGGCGAACGAGGCGAACAAACGAGCAAGCAAAATATACGAACGCAGCAAGTTGAGTGCAAGGACAAACAGAGAGAGAGAGAGAGCGGCTCGGCTGCTGCGTTAGATAAGAGCAGTAGCCACATAAGCAAACACAAAAAAGAGTTGAGAACTAAAAAAATATATTCAATCATACATTTACCTAAGCTTTTGTTGTCCTGACTTGGTTAAGGTCCTTAAATACTAAAGTCTTTAAAAACTATGCCACGAACAGCATCAAAAAAAAACACAACAACAAAAGATAGAGGGAGAGCGAACGTCGCCAAGTTTACTCTTATTACCTTAAGAATAATGGGAAATTTGCCTCGTGTTCTCTCTCTTAATCAGCTGTTTTTGGCTTATGCTTAGGCTGAGTCCTTCTCATTGCAGGAGGTCAGGCATGTTTTCAAGTGCTTTGTTAATGTTGTTAGTGTTTACAATGTGGTACAAAAGAGGGGCTCTCTTTTGATGGTCAATTCTTTTGTGTAGCTGCTGCCATTAAATAAAATCGTAATTTCTGTTTATGTGCGCTAATCTAAAGGATTACAAATCATAATTGATTGCACTTATCAGTTTAATGCTTAAATCAAATATGCATTAAAATTTTATTAAATGGAAATATAAGCATGTTTAATTCATAATCGCATGTGTTTACAATTAGTAAGCTTATAAAAATGTAAGCATGTAGTACAAAATGTGATAAAAATAATGTGCAATTCATGTATTATTTTAAAAGGTAATTTTGTTAGTGATTTTAGCTTTTGTTCTCTTGTAATATGGAAAACCCAAAGCAGCTCATTAGTAAAAGTTATAGTATTATATCTTTTAATAAGCTTATATATTTTTTCTATTCCATATTAATTACTTTACTAAAATAATCTAAACGAAGTTATATCTATCTTTTGTTCAAAATATACCGCCGCAATCAGAACAAATCAAGCAGTGTCAAGCAGCTTAAAGCAGTGCAACCACACACTAAAGCTCTAGCACAGCTGATCAAGCTTAGCGCGAATAATGTACAAATTCCCAACTTTACCTATGACACGAACCACCAGCTTTTAGATACCAAACGCTTTTGGTATTTTACATTTAGGTACAAAGCTGCTCGCGGTTTGACAACACCGAACGACCTCCAAACAACCTTTTGACGTTTCGTTTGCCTACATTCGGCTGCCGCCTTACTTATTTCGCTTTGGAATTTCACGTCGGCTCTGCCGAAAATAAAAGCGTCGTCTACCTAACTCCAGTGCAACAGCAGCAGCAGAGTCAGCCGGTAGCCAGCAGCAGAGAGCGGAACATAAGCCGTAACAAAAACACCCACACAGTTTTTCCAGAGCGGTAAGTGTGTGACGACGGTGTGTGTGTGTGTATGTGTGACTCTGTGATAAAGAAATAAAAAAAATGCAAATAAAAAAGAATTAAATAACAGAATGAAAAAATGCAGTTCGTAATCTTGTTATATCAGTGCATTTGCTTTTCTTATACACAATTCTCAGTTGGTTTCGTAATCGCTTTTTGCATTGGTTAAAGCTTAAGCAAAGTTACAGAAAGTTCTCCCGTATGTGTGTGTTTGTGTGTGTGTGTGAATGTGCTTTTTCCAAAGCGATTGGAATATTTTGGATCAAGTTATGATTAGTAGCTTTATTTTTTATACAAGTGCCGCCCAAACTTTATAGCCGACTTTTGCACCTTCTCTTATCGTTTGCATTGTTGACCTATGCAACTGAGCTGATAAGAAAATTTGATTCCACTACTCAGTTTACCTATAACTATAGTTAACTAACATACATATGTATGTATATTGCCGGTCTTACCGGTTGCAGTTTCATTCCCCCTCTTTCACTCCATTGCCAACTGATTTCTACTAGTTGAGTTCATTTGCTTGTTGGCAGCGTTTCAACTGCAAATTGTAGTCTTCGACTTTTTTTCTATATAAATAGTTGCCTCTTATACATATATGTGTTCATACATTTGTCTAATTGTCCAAATATTAGTATTAGTTTCTCAATTAAATGTCGTCATTGCTGTGCGTTTGTTGACTTCATCAGTCGCCAGTTGCCCTTTCTTTCACTGATAGCAATCGAATAAGAAAGAGTGAGGGAGATAGAGTTTAATGTATATGCCATCTTGTTTGTGCGTGCTTAGAATTCAACATTCAATTGACAACTTTATGCTTTACATAAGAGAGTGATCCATAGAGAGCGAGAGAAAGAGAAAAGAAAAGAGAGACCTTCTTGCGTTGAGTGTCAAGGAAGTAAAAAATACATAACATATAAATGCATTAACCCTTGAACTTGAAAGGACAAAAATAAGTTTTGTGAATGAAATTGGCCTTGAAATCTTAAAATTTAATACAGCTTTTGATTTAATCAGATAAAGAGAGGCAATAAATGCGTCTTACGTATTAACAATATTAATGTTAATTTAACATTAATGTTAATTTATTTTTGAGATTTTCTAGAAAGATTTTAGGTGACCAAAAAGTCAAATTATCTTTTTTTTATTATTCCCACGCATTCTCCACATAACGGCTTACATTGTAATCAACTTCCACTCTTCTGCTGTCGCTTTTTGACGTCAGTTCCTTTCTGCCTTGACGCAGTTGTACTTTTGACCTATTGCTGATGATGGTTGGAGGCCGGACCTGTTTTTTTTTTTCTTTCTATGCTCACAATAACATCCTGAACAAGTCTTATTAAGAGATAACAAGCTGCTGGTGCAGAGACTTTGGAATCTTTCGGGGGCTCGTTTCTGGCTGAAGGTTAAATCTTTAACTGCCTGACAACAGTGGAACTTTAATGCTGCCTCCAACGATTCCATAATATTCGAAAAATTCATTTTGTTTTGATGTCAAATTTTTTGTTCGTTTTATCAACTTGTTTTTTTTATGTATATGTAGCAGCTGCTTTTTTTTGTGTGATATTTGGGCACATGTGTCTATTTTATTTTTATACACACACACATACATGCATACAAGTTTTTTGATAGGAGCATTTGTTGTTGTTTTCTTTTTGTTGTTGTCATGTGTCGGCTGCTTCGCTTGAGTTTTTTATATATTTATTCATGGTATATTTTGGGCTAGATTTCAGTCTTCGATCGTTCGCCGGCCTGTCTAGGTGTGTGATAACTAAGTGAATCAGCTAAATACATATATACTTTTTTTTCACATATCTAAAAAGCAGAAATAATCAAGTGTTTAGCTAGTTAAACTATCTTTTCAAACAATTGTTAAAATGCATTTCATAGACTTATCAATTGCGGCTTAATTTCTAATCAGTCGGTGGCATATTTATTATATTTACAAGTGTGAATATTTTTGCTGCGTGCTTTTTCAATGTCAAACAAGTCAAGCAACATTTTGCGACTTTGTTGTATCTACGTCTTTTTTCTCTACATGTTACTTGCCCTCTTTCCACAACTCTCTCTCCCTCACACTTGCACGCCACACGCGCTACACGACATACTGCTTAACCGTTTAGTGGGCAACACGTCACCAATTCGCCGCAGCAACATTTCGAACACTGTTCGGCGCAACATGTTGCCTGACCTTGTTCAATGTCACACTGTTTTTGGAGCATGCGCCAGCCAATAAAAGTGAAAGTGAACGTCACAAATATTGTGGAAGGCCTCACCTCACCCCACTTCTTCTGAAATTCGCCCTCTCTGATTTCAGCTCCCATCGGCTTGATTACATCAGTTAAGGTTGTAGTTAAGTACACATTCGTCTCCCAGCTCAGTTACTAAAACATCACTGTCGAGGTTGGTTGAGCTGCTTGGGCTGCAAAAAATATAATTGAACTAAGTGACTAATACTCAAACACTATTTCAGTGTGTTGCAATAGTGCGACTTTTGTTGTAAAGTGAATTGGTGAAATGTAGTTGTTGCTAAAAGATACTTTATCAAGTTAAAGCTGTGTGCTGTGTTTATTAATAACAAGAAACTTTCACACATTTCTCTACAAGTTTAAACGAAAGCTTTAGAAAACTGCTTTGCAGTTTATGAGCTTGAAATACAGCAACTTTTTGTGTATACACTTGTGAGTGAACAAATATTAAGAAGTAATGTGTTCTCTCTAAAAAAAAAAACAGCTGTGCATATAATTGAGAGTTTTCTTTAAAATTTATCTACACATATGTGCACATATAAAACTGAAAAATAAGTGTGGTTTAAAAAAAAGTGTAAGCTTTCGACTGCTTGGCAACATTTTCTCCACAAAACATATGCAAGCAGAATGTTGCTAACAGTTTTATGCTCTCTTTCTGCGCGCATGCTTTTTACAACTTGCGCTTTTGCACTTTAAAAAACAGCTGTGCGTTTGCAAAGCCTTCAAAATGTTATAATATGATATGATTGATTGATATACTTACATAGATATTTCATTGTAAAATTCCAGTTGCTTTGTAGTTTTAACTCAGACACTTCAGCTACAAAATTAAGTTCAAATTTTCCGTTGATTAGCACAAAATTGCATTCGTTTAATTTCTATTTTTGGACTGGTGTCAAAATTCTAAGTCCATCTTCCCTCCTTGGCCCTTATCCAATTCCAAATGCATTTCACAGCACTGAGAGTGTTCATAGGCGTGTCCAGTCCATCGTTTACGTTTCACAGTAACTCTAAAACACAACCAAAATGCGTTCCATTGCAGAACTATACGCGAATCTCAACGATGACCACCTACTTCAACTATCCCAGCAAGGAGCTGCAGGAGGAGCTCAAGAGCATTGCCCAGAAGATTGTCGCACCCGGCAAGGGCATCCTCGCCGCCGATGAGTCCGTCTCGACCATGGGCAAGCGCCTCAAGGACATTGGAGTGGAGAACACCGATGAGAATCGTCGTGCCTACCGCCAGCTGCTCTTCACCGCTGACGACAAGCTCGCGGAGAACATCTCCGGCGTGATTCTGTTCGACGAGACCGTCTACCAGAAGGCCGATGACGGCACCACCTTCATCCAGCTGTTGAGGAAGAAGGGCATCATTCCCGGCATCAAGGTCGACACTGGTGTTGTTCCTCTGATGGGCTCCGAGGATGAGTCCACCACCCAGGGCTTGGATGATCTGGCCAAGCGTTGTGCCAAGTACAAGGCCGAGGGTTGCGACTTCGCCAAGTGGCGTTGCGTCCTCAAGATCGGCAAGAACACCCCATCTTACCAGTCCATCCTGGAGAACGCCAATGTGCTGGCCCGCTACGCCTCCATCTGCCAGTCGGAGCGCATTGTCCCAATTGTGGAGCCCGAGGTTCTGCCCGATGGTGAGCACGATCTGGATCGTGCCCAGAAGGTCACCGAGACCGTTCTGGCTGCCGTCTACAAGGCCCTGAGCGATCACCATGTCTTCCTGGAGGGTACCCTCCTCAAGCCCAACATGGTCACCGCTGGCCAGAGCGCCAAGAAGAACACCCCCGAGGAGATTGCCCTCGCCACAGTCACGGCCCTCCGCCGCACTGTCCCCGCTGCCGTTCCCGGTTCGTAGAGATCCCTTATCTTCCTGTTCTTCTTAACTAATGTATGTCTTGGTGTGTGCAGGTGTGACCTTCCTGTCTGGTGGTCAGTCTGAGGAGGAGGCTACCGTCAACTTGAGCGCCATCAACAGTGTTCCTCTGATCCGCCCATGGGCCCTGACCTTCTCGTACGGTCGCGCCCTGCAGGCCTCCGTTCTGCGCGCCTGGTGCGGCAAGAAGGAGAACATCGCCGCCGGTCAGGGTGAGCTCCTGAAGCGCGCTAGGGTGAGTCTTACATTTATACTTTATTGAAGTTTTGGGTTTAGTCTTAGGTTCTTTGGGTTGTTGGTAGTTTTAAGTGACAGGGCTGCAAGGTTTTCTATATCAACTTCATTAACGAATCCTAACTCATCATCATAAAACAATACTAATCCAGGCAAATGGACTGGCATCCTATGGCTGCTATGAGCCTGGCTCCGTCAAAAGTGCTGCAGGCGATACAGGACTTCATGTTGCAGATCATAAATACTAAAGTCAGTTGCAAGAAGAGTATTTTTCCTAGGATGCAAGTTGATCCTAAGGTTGTGGAGCTAAAATCCTGCAGATTAAGCTTAGCTAGCTGTGATATGGAAAAGTGAAATGTTTTTTGTAAATTATTTTAAATTTTCCCATACACATCATAATTTGTTGAACCTGTAACTACATTGCAAAGAATTTATACAATAATACAACGATTTTTAAATTAAATTGTTTGACTCTAGTTAAATCTTGTTTAATATTTGATTACTTCAGTGATTTTATGCACATGATGTTTTTTTTAATGCTTGTGACTTTGCTGTGTATTTATTTGCTTGCGTTATTTTGCTTGTTTATTCTTAATTAAAAACAAAATCAACTATTATCATATTAACCATTTATCATAATTTAAAAATATTCTTTAAGCTTCTTGCATTATTTTATGATTTTGTTTTAAAATCTAACCACTTAAAATCTGAACAATAAGCACCTTACTATTTAATTCCAGTTAAAACTCACTGAAGAAGCTTTTCATTTATCGCATTAATATTTTTGACTAAAATTTATATTTAAGCTTATGCTAACTCCTGACAACCAATAATTAATTTTTCAAACAACTCATATTTTATGTCTTATTTATTTTAAGTATAATTGCATGTTTGTCTTGTTTAGTTTTATTATTTACGCACGCTTTTTTATTTGTATTAATCCCAAACCGATTCCCGCTTTTCCTCTTTCTGTTTATTTTATCCTATCAATACCTAAAACCAGGCTAATGGATTGGCTTGCCAAGGCAAATACGTGGCTGGTTCGATTCCCTCGTTTGCAGGCAATACCAGTCTGTTTGTTGCATCGCACAAGTACTAAACTAAAACCAGCTGCACGTGCATTTTAAATTATCCAACGGCGACAGCACAAATTGGCTTACTGTGTGCTGAGAGCAGAACCCAAACACAAAACACATTCCACACAGCAAACAACTGAAATGGAGTTAAAAACCCTACCTTAACTAGACGTACAACTAGAATTCTAATAATAAAACATATAAAAACATATACAACATTGATTTTTAACTTGAGCTTAACTTTATTTTAAGCTAGAACAAAATTACAAAGTTGTAAGCATTATCATTACTATCATCTCTTAATTTAAAGTTACGATAAAACTGTAAATCCTTTACTTAAATTTTCATTACTGAACTTTGGCTTGTGTAAAAAGTGAAATACCATCGACAGTCTTTAATTATGTAAGCCAGGCTAACTTTTACACACCCACAGCACACACCCACACACACACACACACAGAGGGATAACTGGAATTACGTGCCAGGTCAGGCTCAAAAGTGGCCCCTGGCTACGGAAAAAAAGGGACTTTTTGGCCCTTTGTGCTGGGCACACAGTTTCTGCGCAATTAACCGTAATCGATTAAACTTTTTTCTCAAAAGACTTGTAAATTTAATTTTCAAAAAAAAGTTTTTGCAACGTGTGTGCGGGTGTGTAGAAAGTTTGATATATTGCCGCAGGTAAAAATAAGAAAAAAAATATTGGGGCAAAGATTAAGTTTACAGTTCAGTGAGCCATGCCACAAAAATCGCAGCAAAAGTTCAGCAATTTTACGGTGGGCGTTAAGTTAATCTGTAGGAAATTGTATGTTGGTTTTTTCTTAGGGTATTAAAAATGCTAAACTAATTAACATTCCTCTCTCTCTCTCTCTCTCTTCCACGTTCTCTATCCCTTAGGCTAACGGTGAGGCTTCTTTGGGCAAATACGTTGCTGGCAGCGCTGGCAGCGGTTCCGGCTCCCTGTTCATTGCCAACCACGCCTACTAAGGTGGCGGCAACAGCGCCAAAAATCAGCAGATAATAAAGAAAAGCGAATTGCTGGAAAAATCCACATTTTTCTGCGCAATTTTCATTATTTATTTCCTAAGTTACAAGCAAGCAAAAAGCTAAAAAGCATGCAAACAAAAAAATCCAAAAAAAAAAGCGCAAGAATGTTTAAAAAAAATATGAAAAATTATGTTTATTGAGACGCAAATTTACTTTTAGTTCTAAGCACAAAACAAAAATTCGTTGAAGTTCTGCACTATGATTAATATGATGATGATGTTTATAAATATTATATAATATTTCAATGTTCGTAATTAACTTGCTAAAGCATGTCGTAAATCGGAAAAGGCAAGACAATATAATAACAAAAACCAAAACCAAATAACAAAACAAACAAACCACTTCAAAGATTATAAAAACTTTGAAATCAAATGAGTTTCTTACGTTTCTATTTATTCATAAATTGTTTAGCAATGTTATATACAAAAAGCTATTGGAAAAACATATGATGATGATTTTTTCATAATTATTACTATTACACTTTATATTTATGATTATGATTATTATAATAATAAGTGAACAAAATGACGCATATAAACAAACGCAATCGAAATAATAATAAAATGAAAAAACAAACGAGAAACCAACAACAAATCTATGGCATATATATATATATATTATTAAACAGCCCAAAAAAGCTGATATACATATACATACGTTATAAAATGCAACATTGTTATTGTTATTATTAACAAAAAAAACAAGCAAACAATTAACAATAATAATAAGTTCTTAGCAAGGTGACTTGACAACTCTAGTTGACATATATATCAAATACGAGAAGAAATACTGTGCAAAAGAGGCACTTGAATTTGCAGCTTATTATTGTTACACATATACATACATACATAACAAACAAAAATATTGAAAAACAATGAGATTTTATCTCTATCTAACCAAGAGAAACCAAAGCAAACAACTAACCCCCCAATTATACCTACATATTACGTTTTTATATATATTTATGATTCTTATGTGTTACTCAAAAATTATTATATATTTTTGCATATCGTTGTTACTCGCAAACATTTTTAGATGCTAACAAGCAATTCATATATAAAATATTACATTTTAAGCAACAATTTCTGATTTTAGAAAAGAGAAAAGAGCATAGCAACAAGAAAGAAAATACTAATGAAAGAAAATGATAAAATGGTATCTCACATTTTTAATTGAAACCTGAACAACGCGCAAGAATAACAAAAGCAGCTAGTTTCACTTAAATGTATAGCTGAAATACAGAGAAAATTCGACAAACAACATCAAAATTATAAGGCAGTTGAACGAACATCATTCAATAAAAACTTAACCTTATAAAAGAGCAAAAATACCGAAACTTTTATTTTTCTTATTTAATATATAAGTGTTATTTTTCAGCTTACAAAATACCATTGCATACAGTTGGGCGCAACTTACAACGTTTGCAATACTGTTTTACAGTTTGGCAAGCATCCCAATAATTATGGCGCGTAAATACTTTTTAACATTATGTTTTATATTATGTTCATGTTTATGTTTATGTTTAGTACATTGAGTTAAGTCGAGTTTAAAGTTAATATGAAATCACATCAATGTGCATACTTACCGTAACCATAATTTTGCTTGTTAATTGATAATGTTGCTTCAATTTTAAAAATCTTAATTGAATGAACAACAGAGGTGCTAATTCTAATGCCAAACAATTGCTAATGAGCTCAACAAAGGCAGCGCCGCTGGCGTTAAAGGCACGTGAGTAGATAGGAATGTGATTTTATAGCTAACACAAGTTGAAACAAGCACTTAAATGCGTGCGTTTTGATAATGATATTAAACATAGTATCCTCAATAAATTTTAAACATTAAAAAAAAATAAAAAAAATAATAATAATTAAGCAGAATTCTCCACTTTATTGGCAGATTGTCTGCAATTGCTTTGCAATCATCGATTGCTAAAAAACATTCCATTTTTCGTGAAAAATCATTGAGAAAGGATTCTTATTCGTGCAGTCAATAAAAAGCAATTTGTAGTTCGGAAAAAAAATGGCGTTGCAACACTTAACAAAAGATCTCGCTTGTTAAATTGCTTACGGAAAATCTTATGTTGCACTTATTTTTTCTTGGCAGTTGACACCCCCAATGATTAAGCAGAAATGGATGCCAAGTCTCCTTGAATTTCTGTGTTGAGTATTTTTAGCAATAATCACAATACCTTTCCGCTTTATTTCCTGTTGGCTTTCTTTTATTTCTAGAACACCGTCGACTTCCCCAATCAATTTGAAATTTCAGTTTGCACATTAATTGGCCAACAACTCTCGATTCTCAGAGTTCGTATCTCTCATTGTATCGCATTTATTCACACAGACGAGATAACTGGCCCACTGTCGAGATATGAGTATCTTTCTTTTGCTTGAATTTTAATGTACTTAGGCACGGGTACAACAAGTTCAAGTTGGAGACACACGGTTACAAAACCAAAACACAGACAGTGAATGCACTTCAATCAAGCCCTGAACTCTTTGAATTGTTTATTATGTTTTCGCTTTTTCTTTTGGACGCATCTTCTGCAATTTTAATTTACAATTTCCTTCATTGCAGATGCAAATGTAAACAGACCAAAAAAAAAAAAAAAAAGGCAACGTAATATGTCCAATGATCCGCAATTCATTGTAGTTGCCAGCTGTTGTTTCTGTTGGTTTTGTTGTGGTTACAGTTGCCGCGTCTGCAGCTGCATTTAGAGAGAGCAAAGTTCCCTTAATCAAAATCAAATAAAATTCGCAACGACAGAGACGGAGCGCGAAAGAGAAAGAGATAGATGGAGCAACAGACACGGCGACGACACTCAAAACCACGACAAAGGCTACGTCAATGCCTGACTCCCATATTTGACCATTGCCTTTTTTGGCATACACTTTTCGAAAGAGTATAACAGAAGTGTGTTTAAATATGTAAAAAACATCTTTTAAAGTAAGCATTTTTAAATATCTCAGTTGAGCAAGAATTTTTCAAGCAATTATTCAATTAGTCATAATTTATTGAAAACTAGCTTCTTTAGAGTATTTGCACTTCGTTACCCTTGAAAACCGCTCATCTTTCATTACATTTTTGGTGGTTTATTGCTGCTGTTTTGGTGTCTTCTTGATGAACAACGCATTCAACTGCGCTTTTTTGGACGTTTATTGCATGTGCCATAAATTATTTAAATGACTTTATGAGCCCTCATAATACAACTCAGTTTGTATAATTTGTCTTTCATTAAACGCACCGCATTCATTCGGGTCACTGCATTCTGCTTAACTTAAATTCCTTTTTGGTTTAAAATCTTCAATCAATTAAGTTCACAATTGTAATTACTTGTTAAACAATCTTTTTTCAACTGTTCAACTGTGTTCAGGGTATAAAAAACGAATGTTATCTAAAATTTTACATCTCTGTCTCTGTCTTAAAATCGTATCCGATTGTACGGTTGGAAGGTAAATAGGTGAATTTCGGTTCATCAGTTGCAAATGCACACAATGCACAATGCCACAGAGAGCGGGTTATTTGAATGACTTGAATGTTACCTGGTGACAGACAACGCGCGGAAATGTCAACATTTCCGTTACTATTGCTTGGTGTCGCACAAAGATTGTCCACAAAGTGGAATTAATTGTATTTGCGTGCCATGTAAACATCATCACGTTTGCTGGCAGGATTCCGTCCGCCCATGGACTTTTAGCTGCTGCTGCTGCCATTGTCATTGACGTTTGGGGTACGTTTCTGAGCTCTTTCCCCCCCACACTCGGGCTTTGCATTTGCTATGCGCTAGTGTGGCACAAAAGGCACGTCATTGTATCCATTGGCTTCCTGTGGCGCAATTGCGTTGCGGGTGCTTGTAGTTTGAGCTGCCAAGTTGCTGATTACGCGCCAGGCACACATACATACACATACACACAGACTGGGAACATGTGATGACATTAAAGAGGAAGTGGAAGTAAAGTCGCTTTAAAATTTTGCGACGACATCAACGTGCTGAGGCGGAAATTGACACGCCGTATGTGTGTGTCACACACACACACACACACACACATGCTTAAGACACAACGCATAACCAAGAAAGGCAAAAAGGCAGGGTAGAATATCCACGATTGAATGAAGCATAATTTAAGTTCCCTCCCGCGATTTGCGGTAAAGCAATTAAGCGTCGTCTGAATCGATCGAATCATTTTATGCTAGTTGGCCTGCATTAAGTTACGTTACTTTCGTTGCAGTTACGTGACCAGACTTGCCATCTAATCATTAAAGACAATTGCACACGCACACACACGGATACACGCAAGCCAGCAAGAAGCAATATATTGAACTCTAACAGTAATTACACATAGCTTCCACTGTGCTCTCTTTCCCTCTCACAAGCTTTTTCTAATTAGCTGCAAACGCCACTCTCGCTTCCAATAACAAGTAGAAAAGGAAAATAAAAGCTGAACGCGTGAGTGCCGCCAACGCAGCAGAAAATTGACATAGAGTCGCGTATGTTGCCTCATTTGACAGCCAATGGTTTTTAAAAACTGACCACACGGCACAGATCCACACACTTTATCAGCAATTTCTACTCCATCAAATTTGGCTGTACATTGATAATGTAATCCAAATTTTTTGCAGTTCAAAGCTCATTGGACTAACAAGCGAACCGGTTTCTGGGTGGTTCAGCAGTTCAAAACACTGAAAACCACTTCCAAGCTGTTAAAGTCTACAAACAATAAAGATTTGAAACTAGCTTAAAATTAATCTATGTACTAGTCATTAAAAGATTTGTACACTCAACAATATAAGACTTAAGATACTTAAAATGTGTTCCTAAATTACTTTCTTTGTATACATGCATGACTGAGCCAAGTCCGAAACAAAAGACGATCTAAAAAACCTGCATCAATTTCATGCCAATCAATTAAGTAAAAATATTTTCTTTGTTTTACACAAAAATAGATTTCCAGTCAAATTCGCAGATAGAATGTTCGCAATCAATCCCTTGGCTTGAAATTGGAAATTAAATCCTCTTGCACACACTCTTACACTCACACACACACACTGCCCGGAAATGGAGCAAAGAACTGACAATCCTTAAGTGCACATGTGAGCGTAGTGTAATTCCCTGGCTAGGTTGTGTGTGTGTGTGTGTGTGTGTGTGGCAAAACTTTTTGGGCCATGTGCATTGTTGTTAGTGGGTCGTCATCGTCGACGCTGCGACGCCACTGCCGGCCAATGTGAAGGCCGATCGATCTGTTGGTTGGCGCGTTGGTGGTTGGCCGCCACGCCCAACTCCACCCAATGTGCCGGCAATTTATGTTCATTGGGTTGATGTTGATTTGCACGCGGCGGCATGACTTTTTAATGGAATATCATTTTATTTCGAGCGTGTTGTGTGTGTGTGTGTGCTTTTTGGACTTGCAGTCGAATTGCCAAATGTCTGAATATATTGTATATGTACATATATGAGTGACCGACTGGCGTTCACTCGATTGCATTTTAAGCATTCGCTGCAATTGTTGGCCGTGTGCCAGAAACCAGCAACAAAAATAAAAACCTGAAAGACAGCTCTTCTTTTCGATACCCATTGTTGCCATCGCATCAAATGGGTGGCGCATGCTGCGTATGCGTAATATGATGAGCGCATTTAAGCTTAAACTGTGGCCAATCGGTTGCCGAGCGAGCCAAAATTCGAAATCGATACAAACCCTATTACAGGGCTTGAAGCATTTGTTCAATGTAATGAGATTGAAATGATATAATGTAAATTGGCACATGTTGCTATGTTGAAGGGTAGATAATGGATAAAGATGATTTCAGGCATTTTGAGACTTAAGGGTAACAATTTCATTTTATTTTTGGTAGCTGTTATTATTTAAAATTTCATTGGTTAAGTGTTTTCTTTAAAAAAATATTTAAATAAATAAATAATCATACATAATCCATGTATTCACTTTAAAATTTAAAATGTAATTCTTTGTCATCAACTTTCCATATTTAAGAAGGGCACATTAATAAAGTCGACAATAAAATAAATGTACTCCCCCATAGCATTACAGTAATAAATAACATTATATTTTTGTTGTTGATGCAACCGCATGCAATTTATACAATTTCGAAGTCAAACTCAACTACGGAGCAAATAGCGTGTAAGTATTGCATAAGCCGACAGAGTCCGAGATGAAGTGCAACAAATTTGAAAGTTCAACAAACATGCAGCCACATGCAACTGAATCTGAATCAGAATCAGCTAGACTCTGATGTTGATTTGTGTGAATATGCAAGTTTATTCAGATGATGCCTGAATGAAAAATGGGAATTTGACAAATCCATTTATCTGATTTGCGCACATTTACTGCCACCATAATTGACACAGAGCGTATAAATCGCAGCACAGATAAATAGGTTCGCTCACATTAATAAAAATCACCCGCTGACAACAATCACGAGCTTTCAACTCTCGTGGGAGAGCAAATGCCGAGCTATCAAGCTCGTGAGTGGCTGTGCTGCTGAGCCTCAGATCCATTCAGCAGTTGGAAAAATATGCACTGCCGGTAATGGAGCCGCAAAGGTCAACAATTGTAGGGATAGTTTGAACAGAATATAGTGCGACTTTCACTGGCACATTTCTAGAAATTTATTGCAGTGCCTTGACATTTTCTTTCGGCTCATTGGTGCATTTAAAATGCCTTTGAGTCGCAATCTGCGCGGAAGTTTCCAGTACAGAATCTGATTTTCGTGTTGAGTGTGTTATGCACAGCACAGCTTTACATCATTTCCAAAGGCATCGCGTGTATTTTTGTCGCAGCTGGGGGAAAAGGGAGGGCTCTTGCCAATTACTTAGCGTTCTGTGCACACGTAATTATATGCACAAATATTTTCTAATGAGCAATGCAATGAATGCCACTTAATTGAAGCTGGCGAAAAAGCGAGAAGAGGGCGTGACATACAGCGAGAGAGAGAGAGTGAGAGAGAGAGAGAGAAAGAGAGAATGCTGGAGAAATGCTTATGAAATTGTAATGAGGTTTAGTTGATTTGCAGCTATTCTTTTGTTAACATTTAATTAAATGAAGCACGTAATGCCTTTTAGTGGCAAAAATCGGCATAATTGAAAGTTGAAAACCTTATGGAAATTATTCAACTGCTTTAGGTGTTGACGCGTCATACATAGTTCTTCAAAACCCTGCATTCGTGCAATAAAAAAAAAACATTGAAAGTGTTTGCTTTTTTAAACTCAAAAAACACTTCAGAATGTTTTTAGCATTTTTTCTTTTAAAACAAGTCAAAATGTCTGTCAAATTCTATGCTAAAATTTAAAATAAGCCAATTGACCCACATAGCGCATACGATTTATTGGCTTGTCAAGCGAACACATTTACACACATATACGTATCGCCTATTGTATATATTTTACACTCAGAGCATGTCGTTAAAATGCTACGTGAATAAAAAAACAATCTGGAAAAACAAACAGGACGCCAGCAAACGCTCGCTCGCATCGCTCTGAAAAACAATGTGCTTCATAATCAAGACGGGCGAATGAACGGCGCCAAAAAGTGTGCTACGCATTTTGCTAGGATCAACACACTAAGCCGCAGGCAAACCACCCACTGTGCACTGATTCGACAATAATAATGGCAACAGCAGCAGCAGCAACAACAACCACAACAAGTACTACAGGCTTAATGGCCTTTGTCATAACGGAAAGCCGACATCGTGACATCGCTTTGCACGTGAAGCTAACAAAATATTTTCCCATAATTATCATAGCTGAGCAAAGCCAAGGGTTGGCGGCTGTAGCGGATACGAACAATGCTCTAAAATGTTTGCGCACTTTTGCAATTAAAGTTTTGCGAATACCAACAATAGGACAATGGAAGGATATGATGGCATTTAGATTTGCCATTCAAGATATATAAGTGTCAAGTTACCCAGTTCTGTGTGAATGCATTTTTCAGCTAACAAAATTGACTGTGGATTATGTTTTGGGATTCGCCGAGTTGGGAGCACTTGAAATACGTTGTGCGCTCAGTTGATTTTTGAAATTAATTGAAATGGTTTGTCGTCAGGATAAGAGAAGAAGAGAAGCCGGCTAAGGCGAAAACTCGACGAACTGACGTCATTCAAATGCGTAGTTGAATCAAAAGCTAAAGTAAAAGTAAAAGCGCTGCACAAAAGTTTCTTTCGCAAACGAATGCTTAAACGGGAGCTTAAGTTCCCTTTGATGCTATTTCAGTGTAACCCAAAGCCTTGGCTTTGACATTGAAATCGTTTAGAGCTAAAGAGAATTGAGTTGGGTCAGAATGTGTTAAGAGTTCTTTAAAGAATACATCACGCAAAAAAATTACAAGCATTTTAAATTTGCTAATCAAGTGGCAACATGAATGGTAAAATTTATGTAACAAGTTTTGTAAATATTTCTTTAAGATTATTCGAGCCATAAACTAAACTAAACAAACAAATGTATGCCTAAGGAAACAATTAAAAATATTTAAGGAAATTTTATTTTTCATTTGTATATACAAAAATTAATATTTCTACATAAATTCAGATGAGTACATTTTATTATTGGCAGAAAATAAACGATCATGATTTAAATTTGGCTGCCCTTTAACTAAAAACAAACTATTGCTTGTAAACAAAAGTCTTTAATATTATTTAATATTTTCTATCGTGTCTGTTTGTTTATTCTGTGTATTAAAGCTCAACTTGTTTTCTTATAAAATATTCAGGGCAGCAAGCAGAAGCTAGACAGCACAAACAAATTTAGTGTATGGTGAGGCAATCAGAGTCAGAAGAAGCTTATGTCCCCATTAGAAGCAGCCAGGTGTGGAAAGCAGATTTTCATATACAATTTGATTTTTGTTATGTCATGGAAAATTTGTTACTCGATCAAATAATTGAAAGTTTTCCAATGCCTGATTGAACTAAAAGCTTTTGTATGGAGGGTTTAAAATTAAAGGTTGTTTAAGTATTAGACACAGTCTGCAATGCAAAACGTAAGCTTCTTTTTTTTCTGAGAATGTTCAAAGTTGGACTGCATCGAAATGTTTTCAAATCTAAAATTAAATATAACCGCTTATAAATTCAAGCACTTCCTCATAAATCCCACCCTATTACAACATTAAAAGTGTCTATCTGTCCGTTTATCTCTGTGTCGGTTCGTGCAATGTTTCTGTTGCAAACATCATCAGCATTTCAATTGAAATAAATGCAGCGACATTTGCGTAGACATGAAAAGAACTAAGTGCAAAAAGAAACACACACTTAAGCTGAATGCACTTTATACCCTCGCACTCTTTCCGCTTTATTCGGTTTCGTTTTCGAATTCGTTTTTGTAGCCGCACTTGTGGGTCAAAGTGTTGGTCGGTCCCATTGTTCCATACAGCGCCACAGTGCGTATGTTTAATACAATGATAAAATCAGCATTGGGACACGTGAAAGCTATGACGACAATAACAACAACAATCGCATAATTTTCGCTACGTTTAATGCACTGTAGACACAGTAGTATGTAGTTTTGTACAAATTTTTCATTGCCATTGTCAATGTAGCTGGGCAAGTTGCATAGCAACAGTTTTAAATGCATTGTATGAAATTGCAATTGCCTTCAAATCAAATCGAATCAATGAACCTTTTGACTGACTGTCCGACTGACCGACTGACTGACTGGCATACTAACATTGAATTTTGCTTGATTCGTATGCGAGGATTTGTTTATATATATTTTTATTACATTTGCATAAAGTGCGAAAATTGTATCCAGACATTCTGAACGTTGTTGGCTGCCGTTGACGTTGAAATAGACGACGACAAAGCAATGCTGAATTGCCTGCAAATCGATCAGAGAGTCGGAATTTATTAAATTCCAAGCAGTTGATTAACAAATTCAAGAAAGTCGCACATTGCAAATCGATTTGTGCAGGCAGTGAGAAAGAGAGAGGGGAGAGTTCGATTGAGGGCTAGAATAGAAATCTCATTTCGAAACTGTCTCTCGCATCTCTACACATTTATTGTATTAGCTGGAATGCATTTCCATTTCAAAAGAGAACACACTGAATAGGACAGTATTGTTGTCTTGCTAAGCATTGTTGTTGCTGTGTTGTTCTCACTGTTTATTGCTACAGTTCTATGTCACCTGCCTGACAATGTCAATGTTTATGGAATGCAGCACAATTTACCTGCGATGACTTTCAATTCTATGTCTTGATGTGGCTTTGCAGCAGTTTCCTCCTGTTGCCTCACAACTTGTTAACTTTCGCTTCTTAAATTCTTTTGCGGTCAACATGCCCTTTTTGTACTTGCCGCAGCGGAAATTGTTTTAGCTGCAAATAAATTTTGTTACCAACAAAATTTTGAGCCCAAGACACAAGAAAAAGATGACGATGCGCCCTGAAAATACTCGAGACGTGCTGCTGAAAAGTAGCAAAAAGTTTGCTTTTGACCAAACCAAAAAAAACTCCAAAAATGGAATTTTCTCTAATATTTATCTAAAAAAAAAAGTGTTTGATTTCTGTGAACAAGAAGCTGAATGCAAAGGAAATTGGATTAGTTCAAAGTAGATTAATGCTTATGTGTTTTCGAGTCTTATGTTGTATGTGCAGAGAAATAACAAAATTCCTGATGTTATTTTCAAATGTGATTTATCTCACGTTATACTAAGCTCAGCAATATGACAACTAACAATAGTTTAACCTTGATTTAGAAATAACAACACATTCAAATTAACTAAGCCATAAGGTATTTCAAGTTGCCTATTAATTTTTAATAAATAGTAAACAAACAAACCTTTATGACCAGTTTATGTGAAAGGTCTTAACATAAATAAATTAAATGAAAAGTCATACAATGAGACAGAATTTTCAATTAATTTTAAATATGTATAGTATTTGTATTTGTTTTTATAGCAACATACTATGTAAACTAATTTCTTGACATAATATCGATTTTACTCTGAATTATTCATACTTTTGTGCAACAAATATTCTTTTGGAATTTCCTGTTATTGTTTAAAAATGCATAATTGCTTTTGAATTTCCCTTAGAAATGTCAGCACTGTCATTTTAGTTCTGTCATTTAGATAACTTTCACAAATTATAAGCTGTCTGTCAATTAATGCCTGCAACTTTCCCACATTGTTAATCAACTTGGCACTCTGCATTTTTTCTCCTTCATTCCACTTGCATTCCAACTTATGCAATTTGATTAAGCTTGAGCGTGTATGAATTATTTTCCAATGACGTGACAATTTTGCATATATTCAGTTTTAATACTCGCCGACGAGAATAGACAAAAAATAAAGGGGAAGCAAAAACAAACAAAAACCAAGAACTGGGTTTAATGAAAAAGTGTGTGTAAATGCACCAGACTATTTATAGATGCAACACACACTTATCCACACTTATACACGCTCACGCTCTGCACAACCAAGAACTCAATGACATGAAATGGCTACGAGCATTGGTTGTCAAGGACAACCAGAACTGTCAAGGACAACACACACGCAATGACAGCAGGGGGCAGTAAGTTGAATCAGTGCACGGAAATCGGTTGTGTACCAATTACTATTCGATAAAAAAAACATTTCCTTTTGATTGCCCATATAACTAACTATCGTCAGCTTATCCCAAAGGTTCTCCACAGTTGTCGCTAGGCTGTCTCTGTCATTGACTAATTGAATTGTTGAAATTGCTTTTCGGCCCATTTGGGCTGAGTTTAAAGTGAAGTTGGCTGAGTCAGCGTTTGACAACTTGTCAAACAGTCAGCAAATATTTGTTAATATTGACGCTTTGCCAGCGAAACATGAAAATTGCTTACATTCAATTGAACACAAGTATTTGGGGTCTAATTGAAACGCTTGACTTGCATTTTGCATAACATCTTCTTGGGAATTCTCCGAGTGCGTCATTCTCTCTTGTGCAGCTTGTTCTATTTATAGCCAGCTTGTTGCTTATGCAATTATTGCATTATTATCGCCTTGGACTCTTGCTTAATGCTTTGTAATATTCCATATGGGCAATGTTTCCTTTTTGTTTTCTTTTGGGCCCACTTTGTCTGCCGTTGCCAACGCCCACAATACACAGACAGCAGTTGACTCTGCAACTACTATTAACCAGTACACTCCAAATTTGGCCAAGTTGCTTCTCGAGCAGCAACATCAGCAGCAGCAGCCGTAACCGCAGTGGCTGGTTTGCTCTTTTTTGTATAGTCTCGTCTTTAACTTAGCGTCCGTCTCGGTCTCGGTTTCAGTTTCAGTTCGAATGTTTATGGCAAAGCAAGAGGAAGAACATGACATCAGCCGGCATCAAATAGAATTACAGTCCAAATGTTATTGCTCAGGCCGAAAATGAGTTGTATCTGCTGTTTAGCGGGTGTGTGCGGATGCTGAAACAAAGAAGAAAGCTTTTATCACAACACCCGAGGCACTAAAAGTCTATGTGCTAGCCTTACTCTCTTTATACAATAAAAATAAACTTAAATAATTTTTTATACCACCTTAAAAGCCGCAAAGTTTGATAAATTTGTAATAAATATATATTCCTAGTCATACACAATAAAATATTATTTTTGCTCATAGTTAAACTTTTATTTCCCCTAAAGGGTATCGACAGTTCGTCTGTAAGTAATACACAAAGTTCGCTGACACATTTTTTTCTGCTGCTGGCTTTCATTATGATTTTTATATTCAGTACGCCGCCAGTTTGGCTAATAACCGAAATAAAAACTAAGCCGAAATTTGTCAAATCAATTGAGGCAAACCAACCCAACACACAAACTGTTGTGCAAACAGAACAAACAAATAGAGAAGCGAGAAGTGAAATCAATAAAGTTCTGGCAGTGGGGAAAAGTCAAAAGCACTACAAATGTCATAAATGCCATAAACAAGGTCGAAGAAAAAGCAACACAACAAAGAAAGCGGCTCTATTTGTAATGTCATAAATAACAACGCAAGTTTGTTCGATGCAGCGAATTTTTTTTTTTTTTTGCTTGCACGCTAAGTGTTTTATGAATGAGATAATTAGATGTATATTAATCGTTCATTTTTTTAAGAACTGATGCTGCTAATTGTGGACTTACTGTATGTAAAGTATATAATCTAACAAGCCACGAGCGCAGTTCAAGCTCAAGGCGAAGCAATTGTCGACACCTGAATGAAACGATTGTAAAAACGGAAAATAAATAACAACAAATTTAACTGACTAAATGATTGAGTGACTGACTGTTTGACTGATTGACATGAGCAGGCGCCAAAGCCTACATATTAAAAAACAGTAAATATCCAAACAGTAGCTGGAAAAAGTGACGTGCCTCAATTAGCGCCTGGATTCATCATGTCATCGTCATTTGCCTACAGCAACTGCGATTGGGCTGCTGCGGAAGGATTATTATTGCAGAGTCATGCAGCCGGATGGTCAGATGTTTTTGTGCCAATTTATTCGTGCTGCAACACTGCATCACATTGCGTATGCGCGATAAACAAGGCCTGCTCAAAGTAGTGTCACTGTCAGATAACAAGATTAAAAGGCCCTCCTATCCCCTGTGGCCCCTTTTGTCAGCGCATGAACACAACAAAACCATAAGACCATTGGGAATAAGGTTAGTTCAAACTGTGTGCTAAACAATGAAAACTTGATAATTAAGTTATGTGCATAATTTTATATTGGACAGGGAAAACTCGATTTTGCCGGCATATAAGATATTTCATAATATATTTTACTGTCATAAATTGGTTAATTTATCAGTTTTGCAGCTTAAAAGGTAATCTGTTTTTAGAACAATCCATTTATCTGTTTAAGAGCTACTTTTCTTGTGATTGAGAATTAATTCTCTATGCATGACAAATATCACAGCCGTTAAGATAAATCAGATTAAAATTCCTTTCAGTTGAGTAAATCAAACTGTTATTCAATTAATTAAATAACAAACATTATTTTATTTATTTGTTATACCGATATGTTGTTTGGACAAAACCACAATCATTAGCAGCAAATAAAGCTTAATAAATTTAAGTGCTTGACTAAATATAATACTTTGCAATTTGTTTGTAAATTATTAAAAAATTCTTCTATAATCGCTGCTCAGTAATTCAGTCCAAATCGGTGAGTTGTCATCAAAATCGTGCATTGTAAATTTAAAATATAATTCATTCAACTACTGTGCCTTGTAATTACAATATCAGAGAACAGCTGATCATGCCATTGAAAATGATAATGATGAGTGAATAGGTCGCAAAATGTCTAGCCATTTGTGCTGATTTTTGTATTTCAAAATCAAATCGCAATTGAATCATTGAAAAGAAGAATCTGTTTTTTAATTTTCTTTCATTCAGTACTCAACAGATGTTCTCTCGATTGTTTTTTCGTGTTCTAAATGTGCTTTGTTTTATTCTCACCGTTTTTCGTGTGTGTTTTTTTTTTTTTTTGTATGTGCCCTGTAACAAATCGGTTAAGAGGGAGGTTTTAATTGAGAGAAAAGCATGAATGAAATAATTATTTCAGTATATGTAAATTAAATAAATACTTTTTAGGGTATCTTGTAGTCTTATTAATTCTGTTATTGGCTGGCTGTGCACCACAATGACATAAGCTGCGGGCGGCTGGCTGCTGACTTTAATTTCTTTTTTGTTGGAATGAGAATGGGAATGAGCAGGCTTTGTATTACACTCTGGCTACAGTGGGTGCCTAATTAGATTTGATTTCGGTACGGGAAAGTACATTTTTTTTACTGTTGTGGCAACGACACTTTGCGGCACTTGGTTTAATGGTTCTGGGGCGTGTCGTCGAACGGAAAATTTTAGCAAAACAAAAAGCCAAAAACGCTGCCGGCAATTAAACCGCAAGCTGAAGCTGAGCTGAATCAAACATTAGGAACCGAGAACTGGGCACAGCAGACTCGTCATTCTCATCATTAGTAATTAATCGAGCAGTCAACTAAGCGACCCCAAAACGAAAATACATTTTGCCAACGCCAAAACTTAAATAAAATAATCTTTTCAACCAGTTTAACAGCTGCAGCAAATTGAATGGATCAAAGTTCTAAACGACGCCAGTTTGTCTGGTTCAAGCTTATGTTAAAACTAGTTTCTGGAGCTTAGTTCAGGGCTATTTATTTTTGAGCCCCCTAATGTCCATTTTATGTATTTGTTTATTTTTAGCAGCAAGCACTCGCACACAATCCAATGAATCTAATTATATTTATTGTATATCTCTAATTTTTTTTTTTGTTTCTCTCTGTTGGATTTCATAAATATTTATGCGCCGATTGGATTTATTTTATGCACACACATGTGCTTCTGCGAGGGCTGCTAAAAAATTTGGAGGGCGCGTCATAGGCCTCTATTTAAGTGGAAAATGTTTATGGCTAAAAATTTTTTGTACTTTTCTACATCGTAAGGTATTTTGTTTAGCTAAATATTCTAGTAATAGCATTTGTACCTTTGGACTCTACATAAATGTTGTGGTAAACTGTTTTCGTAGGTTTTTCTATTAATGCAATAGTAAAACGTCAACATTTTGTAAACTGGTTTTTAGACGCAGCAACTTTTAAGATCAAACAAATCAATTTTAAAGGTCATAATTTCGTAACCAAGCCAACAAACGAACCTAAGCCAAAGACTAAAAATAAATTCAATGAGGTGCTAATATCTTTGCAAATTCATTATAAGATATTGTCTATAAATAATTTTTGACGATTCCCTGCTAATAAAAAAGTTTATTTTTAAAGAGGATTATGTATTCTTATATTTGTTTGTATGTTTAAAATACTTATTGCAATTGCTTTGAAAATTAAACGATTTTTAAAACTGTCTCATTGCTCTGCGTTTTCAGCCCTGAATGTGTTGCATAAAGTATCCGATTCAAATATATACAAATATCAGCAGATGGACCTGTTCACGACAGACAGTCTGATACATCAATCGTAAACATGTTTCGGTATTTTTTGCGGTTTCAACTTGAAAATTCACAAAAACAAATCAATATCAAACGTGAGGCTATTTATCGTTTGTATTATGTATTTCTTTTTTTTTTGTATTTTTTCGGGAAAATTACCATGTTAAATCATTTAACATGGCAAATAACAAACGCCAGAGCTAAATTATGCAAAAGCTTTTTTAATTGCCAAAAAAAAACCACACACACAGACAAAAAACCCCACAAAGCATAACTAGAAATACAGCTTGACCATCGATATGAAAATTTTAATTTTAATTACCTACAAAAAAAACATCACAAAATGCTGCTAAGTAAAGCACAAGCCGCATTAATTAGACCCGGTTGTGCCGTCATAAATAAACCAACAATAAAATGTTGTACAAACAAAACTAGCTCGTATTGTCAAAGACCCCAAAAGATTTCATATGACGCGCCCATTGATTGCGTTATTTATTGTGTACCCTCCTCCTCCGTGAATCTATGTAGGTATTGTGGAATAACATCATTTTAGGCATTCATTATGGGCTCCCCAAGCGAGGGCTCAGCACAGAAACACACACGCTCAATTCCAAGCAAACCTCATTTGGCATGCCAATCAGCTGTCGCACTTATTGGCTGAACCCCAAAGAGCCCAGATTCAGCTCCAGCCTAAGCTTCAGCACAGCCCAAGGGGGGCAAGCAACTTCAAGCGGAAGCATCGTCCATTCGTTTGGCATTCTGTTCAACATTCGCGTGCCGCATCTCGTTGCTCTATTGTTTGAGGGTCTGTGTGATATTGACGCCAGCCACACGAATTTTTGGCTTGGAAATGCATGACGCTGGCACCTCTTTTGCATGTATAATGCGACTTTCACAGGCCTCTTCTGCTCAATGACAGCCAGACTGACAAATACGCTTAAGAGTACGAGTGCGGAAGTTAAGCGTGCCTTTTGCATTATGATACAGCAGAAATGCCCTCGAAGAAATGCAAAACAACAATGTTAAAATTGTGAATCGGAATGGGAAATGCAAAAATGGAAGAAAAGTGTGTTGAATGTTTAAAAATAGACAGCAAACAAATGCAAGCTTTGGGTTTCTTCAGATATAACATGAAAATTATTTCAATTGTTCTATCTATTTAAGCTTTACGTGCTAAGATTTTAACTATATATTGCAATACAATAAATCACTCATGATGACAAAAGTCAAACCAATTTTATAAATTATGATTGAGTAGCATCAAATTAAAAGAAAAATTAATACTATATTCATTAATAACATGCATCTGCATGAATAACGAAAAATTCTCTTTCTCTGTTTCTCCAATCAAAACAAAAAATTTAAATACAAATAATCATTTCCAGGAACAACAGAACAATGTTTTAATAACTCAAATAATAAATGTCAAACTGTGCTGCTGTTCGCAATAAGTAGTCAAATGAAAAATATGAATGAATATGCAAAAAATAAATACTTCATCCGATGACTTTATTTGCGTGTTGCCCTTTACCCAGTTTTCAGTTGGAAAATTTTTTTAATACGCGATAAAAGCACAGCAACAACAGACCAATCAAACAGTTTAATACCTCTCTCGACCAGAGTCTAATAGAGAAAAGAGACCGACTGTCGCCAAAGCTAAAACTTAGACGAGCTAAGCAAATAATTATAAAAATGCCAGTCACCATTTGCTTGGTTATGTGATGCGTCTGGGTCTTAACACTCTCTCTCTTTCTCTCTCTGTTGTACTTTGACTAGGTGCAAAGTTCAAGCTAAGACTCTCCGTCTCTCAAGCGTTAGCTGTTGATGACTTCACGCAGTGAATAGCTGAAAGGTAGACGTCGTAGCTAAACGTCACACTGAACCACTTGAAATGAGTGTTTTGAATGGGCCAAAGCAAATTGCATTTCCAGGTGCATTGAACTTTGCCATATTGCGATGAGGTAACCCAGTAGCTAGCTCAGCATTAAACATCTTGTGTATTTTCACATCCACCGGATGTAGTTTAAATGGCATCACAAAACAAATTTTGCTTAAATTAAAAATTTAATGTGGTGTTCGCAATTAAACGCTATTTTCAACGCTGACCAAGAAAAGACATTAAACTCAACTCTTTCCTTTTTCGGCACGGGTCAACAGCCAAAAACTTCTCAGGATTGACCCTCTTTCGGTGCATTGTCACCGGATGTGGAGGACGCTAGCATTGCTCTTGGTCTGCCTGATTATTTATTTTGTTTCCCTGGCTTTTATTTTTGCTTGCCAATTGTTTAAACTTGCCTGAAAATAAACAGCAAGCACACAAAAAGCCCAAACGATTGCTGCTGAACGATTTACAAGCGTTCCCAATTTATTTGCCAGCTCTACACGCACCCACATAGTTTCTGTTTATGTGTGTGTGTGTGTGTGTGTTTCTCAAATCGATTTGTCACTTTAATGGCATGATTATTATCATTTGACTTAAGCTGTAACTGAAACTAATTTGGCACAGTCCCATAAAAGAGCGTCACCCACATCAGCAGCTCTCAAGTTTAATCCCCATACAAAAGATGCCAACTAAGCGATAAGTCGATCAAATATACCCAAATAATATATGGAAACTTTATATTTAAATGCTACTTATAAATTAACAACAATTAAATGCTTGTATACAATTTGAACATTCAATAATAATTAACCATAGAATTAAAGTAAGCAATTAAACTGTTTACTCTATATATTATTTTCGGTATGAGTACAACGTTTTATGCACACTGATCAAAAACAGTATTGAATTTACATTTAACAAAGATTTAAGAAAGTTCCAACAAACTGCAATTTATACATAATCTCAAAAATTTCCTTTTCTTGTTGATTCACTGGTTTTTTCCATACATTAAGCACTATTCAATTCGACACCAAAATGACAGCTTGATGAAATTGGCACAAACAAATTTGGTATACATTTATTTCGAGAAAAAATTCCACTGTGCTGGTTTTTAAAAAGTGGCCAAGGGTCATTTCAACAGCGCATACCATGCAGCGCCTAGTCATTTTTCCACAAATCTGTTATTTCTTTCGAATTTCAAGCAAAGTAAACAAAACACGGCCGCAGCGTATCGGAAATAAGCAGAAAAATTGTATTATTTGTCTTATGCGCAGCATAAAAACAAACTAAAGCAAACTATTCGAAAAACAATTCGAAAAACTAAGCTCAACGCATAAACATTTAAGCAGTCAATGTCTTGAATACATAATTACAATTTAATTGAGAAAACCGACTGAGGGAAAAAACCAAGCTGAACTAAATTTTTAGCAGCATTTAAACAATTTTATTAAATACTTGAAGATTAATCAATTCGGAATTTGCGAGTGCGGAAAACTTTTGCTTAGTGAAAGAAAAAAAATACTTGACAGCAACGGAAATATCTCTTGGCACAGTTGGTTTTTAATGAGGGTGTGTCTGGGTTCAGCTGTTGGAGTGATTTTTCATATGGCCCACCCACTGATGTGCAAAAATTAACGTTGTGTGTGTGGCACGTGCCAAGCGCTTGACCACAAAATGTTGCATGTTTTTTTGCAGTTGCTGTAAATTCAATTGCATCCACATGACAATGCTATAAAAATTTCAACTGCTCGTTTTGCCTCTAGTGGCTTTTGAGGGCAACTGCAACCACACGCAAACGCCAAGCACCAAGCCCCTTCAGCCTCTGCCCCAAAACAAGAAAAAAACTACTACAACTAAATAGCAAACAGCTGGTTAGTTGCCCTGGTGCGACCTTGACTTTGCCACCACACTGCCAATGGCCGACTTTGGCCGCTTGCTTCATTCGTTTTTATAACTGCAGCCAGCAGCTTGTGCGTCGTTTTTTTGTTTTTTTTTTTTGTTTTTTTTTTTTGTTGACAGCTTTGGGCTGCTTTGTTGGCAGTGTTTGTTACTGGTTTCAGTTTCGTGAGGGCTCAATCGAAGTGAGAAATGGGTAAGCCGCAGCTGTAGCCACAGCCGATTGCCTATCGATTGGCATAACGCCATTTGAATTTCAATCATGCCACAAGCCATTGTGAAGCAGGTGAACAAATTGTTAACCACCATCCCCCCTCAAAAGTGTAACAGTGTACATTTCCATATTTTTTTAAAACAACAATTACAAGCGTGTCCTTAACTCATGAAGCGTTGCTGCTGTGTTGCATTATAGATGTCGTTTTTCATTTCCCCACACACACACACACACACACACACACACTTCAAGCCAGCAAACCAGAAAGGGGGGAAAATTTGCTCGACAATATGATTTTTGCCTCAATGCACTTTCACCCCAGCAGCAATGCACTGCACCATGCAGTAATGTTGCCTTTAATGTGGCTATAACTACGGTGACTTGTTGTTTTTGTGTTGATTTATAGTGACTTTAATAAACAACTCCAACAGGGGAACAATTATTATTGTTTGCCAAGAAAAATATATGTTTTTTTTATAAAGTATATTAATATTATCAAATACTATAAGCAGTAAGCTCCGATTGAAAAGTGACAAACTTAATATGCGTCAGAGATAAAGCAACTATATGAAGCATTTATAGCTGGATAAGAAGTGAAGTCCCTGCTGGGATTTCTTTTCATTCTTTTTATGATGCAAAATTAATCACAATGATAGCAAGCAACTTGGGAAATCACTGTGAACAATCACCGTTAGCAATAGCCAGCATTTGCACCAGGATTACGACGAAAAAGAAAATCCCAGTGGAAAAAACTAGAAAAAACACCCAAAACATCTTTTGAAGCATGCAGCAAACGATAAAGGCCCAGCATTTCATTTCGTGTTTGTACCCGTGTGTAAGTGTGTTAGTGTGTGTGTGTGTGTGTGTACATACGAGTGCATACGGTTGGGTGGCTCGGTGGTTTTTGTGGCTGGTGGTTAACCTCTAAGTGTTGTCGTGCCAGCTGCAAGCGCCCCTCCTCATTTCCTGCCTCTATGCCTTCCTGCCTGGTGCGCCCGGCGCACTTCATTGCCACTTTGCTGGCTGCCGTCGCTGGCGTGAACTGGAAAACTCTGTTATTTCCACCAGCTGACGTGGGCCATGCAGAAGAAGAGTGCAACACGAACATGCAGCAACGGCAACAGCAATAGCAAAAGCAAAAACATCGACAAGTGTGGAATTGTGATGTGGATTCGGGCTGTTTAGTTTTTACCCTTGTGGCGCACATGTGGCTCCAGTTGTTTGCTCACGAATTGCATCTTTAAGCATAAATCGAGCTTACTTTACCTCACACTCGCTTCGCTCATACAACTTTAATTCGACTTTGCCACAAAAGACTTCCTACGAGTCGACGGCGCCAGTTGCCAGTTGCCTCAGTACCGTGCTACTGCTGTCATTGTTTTGTAGTTTATTTTCCACAACCTCACAATACAGCACACAATGTGTTTTAATTTAGCAAGAAGTCAACCGAAACACACACACACACACACACACACACACACACACTCAAAGCCAATGCAAGCTACAATAGACTTATATATTCTTCGAAAAATGCCAATCAGCAAGGGCCCCTAAAATACACTAACGTTTATATACAGTCCGAAATATTTTAGATATTTACTTGGAAATAAAATACTAAAGAAAATTGTACAACTAGCTTCTGAATAATTTTGTTGAAGTATTTTACTCTAGAGCTTATGGTAAGGCTGAAAGGATTTTGTATTTAATAACTAAATAATTTAAACAGCTGCAAACTTTCTAACTTCTATTTCATGAACGTAAATGTCTTGTTAAGTTGCGTAAGGCTTACGAAATTACGTAAAAAAAAAAATAGAAGATTTATAGCAACTTTCATTGCAGGCGTCTAAGATCTGACACTTATCTGACTTGTAATCTTAGAGACAGTTGTATATTTTACAAGCACTTAACTTTATTTCTTTAAACCCAAACATGAGCAGTAGCTTTATTTGTGAATGATCAAAACCAGTATGGGTTGTAGGATCATTGAGGGTAGTAGACAAGAACGCCCTTAGCTGCATATTCTTGCAATCTAAACATCTAACCTAAGCATTTTAAATTTGTTATAAATCTTTAGCACAGAGAGGAAACCTCAAATCATTCGCAACTTGAACTACAGATTACGTATACGCCGCATGTGCTGTCAGTAGCACATTTTTGCAATGTGTTTTTTTTTTCGTGCTGAAATCAATTTACATTTATTCATATAAACATAAAAATAAGGCATTTAAGAGTAGTTTTTTTTCCGCTGAGACGAAACCCTCTGTGCTAACTGTCGACACCGTGGCGCCAAAAAAAAAACAAAGAAATAAAAAGTGAAAACGGAAGAAGAAAAAACACACAAAACTTATTTGCTACTTTTGTATAAAGCAATATTATTGTGTACAAGTATTTTCTTAACGGCTATTATATGCTAGTGTCTTATAGCGCCTGGTGCTGACTTTATAGCTACATTGATATACTGGCTGGGCAGTAAGCGCCGAGCCCTGAGCTCTAAGCACGGAGCACTGAGCTGTTTAAATATTTGTTTAGCTGTGTGTGAGTGATGCCTGGTAAAGTTGCTCAGCAAAATAAGTTCAACTCTGCTCACGCTTTTGTTCAAACAAGCAGCCGTTTGAGAGCCCACAGTTATTGTTGTTGTAAATGGCATCAGGTTGTAAATTTGTTGTTTCTTTTTTCAGGCACCCCCCAATATAAATAAAAAAAAAAAGTATTACTTGGCTGCCAGCCAAAGTAGCAGAAAGCGCAGTCGACCGTAGAAATAATAAAGCAATCCAAGAAAACCAACAACAAGAAAACCAACTGCAAGCTGCCGTCAAATTTGCCACAAATTCAATAAATGATACTGGCAACATACAAACGTCAAAACGTCGTTTTATTCCAAACTGTTTACTCAGCCATAAAACTCATTTTTCGTAGGTCTCGTTAATAAATATTTAAACGGCAATCCAAGCTGGCGTATTGCAAATTTTCTATAAAGATGCGGAAATAAATTATGTTCGCCCCAAAGGGGGGGAGCTTTTTTCTTCTATGTGCAATGGGGAAATGTGCAACTGCATCGAGTGCTCTGTCTGCCATTTTGTGTGCGCTTAGTCACAGCCAACGGCTAAGTATTTATTTTGGCACCAACAATAACAAACGCACCAGATGGCAGCAATTGCAACAACGGTTGACAGTCGCACTGGTGCTAAGCACAAAGCAAATTTCAAATTTATTTTTGAAAAAAGCCAACGGACGCGACAGATGCCGCAAAATAATCTTCGATAAGCTACCTTTGGCTTGGCTTCTGACTTATTTGTATTTAATTTAATTTGACGGCTGCAAATTTAGAAAAATGATTTTATTTTTAGAAAAATCGGATGTTCATTTTGTAATAAGAAAAAAATATTAATGACTTTCATAATTGTTTATTTTACTTGACCCAATAATTCTACAACTCGTAGAGATAATACTTTTTAGAGCTGCGTCATAATAATCAACATAAATTGTATTTCCCCATTATGATGCGCACTAACAAAAGATTAGTTGGAAAAATTCCGATTCAAAACATGTTTGTCTGCACCTAAAATAAGTATATTAAAAATATTTATTTATCTGTCTATCCACTAAATAATTTACATCTTGGCCGCTTGTCAAGCAAAATGACAACTAAAATAAATAATTATTAACTGCCTGCTCGAGATCTAAATTTGTACATCTTTTTTGCACAATTACGCTTTAAAAAAATAAATTGAGATAAATTTGTATGGCAAACTAAGTTTCTCATTGTTAAGTATTTGCTCTTTTGTTAGACATTGTGTGTTTATTTAAAGCTTAATGCTAAAAATAATCAAAATTATGTATATATAGTTACGCATCATCAGTCACTTTAAATTTAATTTTTAAAGCTTCTTTCAAGAACGGATTCTTACATTTCTTAAAAAGTGGAACGATTGACAACTTCTTGGAAACATTTAGCATAAGTCCTCCATTTGCTTGAGTGTTTTTCTTCATGGAAATACAATTTCAATATGTAAGGCTGATTCTGCTTAAGCACGCTCCCACACTTGACAACCAAGATATATATTTTTCTACGAATAGCGATAAAACCATTTGCCTGTCGCACAATAATAAATTTTATTTCTTCGCTGCCAAAATGAAATGCATGCGAACCTGTAGTTTTATATATATGTATTGTAGAATTTATTATATATATCGCATTCGACAGCACATGCATAAATTTCATGGTACTTAGTTGCACAGAACGTTGAATGAGATGCAAATGAGAGAGCAGTAGAAGGCGTCTTCTAATTGGAAAGTGTCAAAACATGTTGCATATTTTTTCGTTCTGCACAATTTGGCTCGACAGACTTTGGCTATGGCTGGGTTGAGTTGGGTGGTCTGTCGCCTGATAAGCAAAGTTCTGTTGTGCTCTTGAAGAAGCAAAAAAAAATAAAATCTTCTACCAAGTTGTGAGCCAGCCCCCCGGCACCAATGTACACAATAACAGCACACTGAAGGCAGAGAGAGCTTCTTTCACTTTGCTTGCGCTGTGACAATATTTGAAACGTGTCATGGAATATTCCAGTAAGCGAGAGCACTCTGAACTAGAGTCGTAACCCAGACCAAGCCAGGCCAGACTGGGCCAGCTGACACTACTGATGTTTCGTTCGGGTCGGCACAAGTTCAAATATTGTCAGGCGCGTCTATAGATGCCCTTAGTTCAATTATGACATCATGGAAGCAAACACCAAACAGCTGAGAGTTAACTTGAAAGGTGCGATAAGGCCTCAACCAGCCAGCTAGTCGGACTGTCGTCAGTCGGCCAGTCAGTCGGCCTGTTGGCATATTTATAAGCTTACTTCCACTGCAATCCGTTGGGAGAGAACGAGATATCACTTTAAGCTGCGTGAGAATGGCACAGTTATCTTGGGCAAAACATGGTAACAAAATTATACTGAAAATATCCAAGATACGTGTACTTAAAATATATTTAGGTTTTTTTTTTTCAAAATATATATATTTAGAAACATAGTGTTTTTTGTCGGAGATTGCAAGACTGATAGATGCTCTATAGTTAAAATTTTTATGATTAAATGAGAGTAGACAGAAAAATTGCTTCTTCCTGATCTTGTGTCAATATAATTCTTCAATAAAATCGATATTTCAATGAGAAACTTAAATTAATGAAAACCACACCATAAGCTTAGTTATACTGTTAACATTTAAAAATACCCATTTAACTAGCTCACCTCCAAAGTACAATTATATTTACCATATTTACCGTTCTATCATTGTTTTTGGTTTAGGATACTCTTCATTTCCGCCAACCTTAAAATACAGTGTATTTAGAGTAGCGCATTGTTATGAAAATAACATCAGCCGACATTTGTTTGTAAGCAAATATATTAAATCATGATGTTGTTAGATTTTGCAGATAAGCCCCAACCGCTGATAAGACAGCCCATATATATTTGCATACAAGGCATATGTACTACAAGGCAATAAGTGTAGTTAGTCCTACCCTACTCTGTACTTAATACACGTACTCTCATATATGGCCTTAGTACATATGTTTCGATTTGGAGCCGCAAACATAATTTTGGGTTTGGCAACCAAAGTGAAATTTGGCTTTGGCGGCAGCTGCCATAAATTTTGGTTAAGTACAATGCGGAAAAACAAGGTAATCGTTCTATATAGATATATCAAACTGTGCTCCGTGGGTGTATGTTTGGAAGGAAGGTAGGTAGATAGCAAGCCAGACCGTGGGGAGGCAGTGCAATAACCAATAACAACAGATGAGTACGCTCAAGGCTTGTGTGCAGCTAAAGTCAATGCACTCGGAAACCGGCTGCTCTCAAGTTCACATGCAAATTGAAAAAAGCCAAAATTGGCGATATTAGATTTATGATAATGCCTACTACTACTATTACCACACAGTGATTTATGCCGAATGAGATTCTATACTCGAAGCTTCTTTGACAGCTGCCGAAACTTCCGTACAGTTCATTGACACGCATCTAAACGCTTGTAGGCTGGCTGACAAAGCCAATAACAAAAAATGTACCAATCAATCTTTATCTTTACCAGCGCATCTAAATAAATAGACGTACTTAACAATAAATATCAGGTGTCAGCTATTTACTTGCTAACAGCCTTATCCTTAGCTGACGCACTTTTATCCTCGACATGCTTGAAACTTGTTTCCTCTTGACTATTCGACAAAATTTGCCTCAAGTTGGCAGCTGGTTGTCCGCCCACACGAGTTGTCTTTAGAGATTCCCTCACCTGACAGTCAAATAATTTGTTCAACTCATTCATTCTCTGTTAAGCATTTAAATTCAATTTATTTATTTCGTCAGCTCGTACCGAAAAGAGAGAAAAATAATATAAAACAAAATAAAAACTGTGTCGCTGTGCCAACAAACAATTTTTGTTCTAATGACTTTTGCCATAGATATACACAAATATATCTATTTGTATATACATACATACGAATACTATACGAATTTGTCTTTTGTTAGAGCGTTCTGCTGGTCGAAAAATCGATTATTAAAATTGTTTTTATTAATTATGCAGTTATTCAAATTAGGCTTAGCTTCTATTGGCATTGCTTATTTGACATTACGGAAGCAAGTCGATATTTAAGGCAATTCGTCGTGGGCTCTCAAAATGAGCACACAAGAAATTAATTTGTTTAATTAAAGGCAAGTTTCTTGCTTAACGGTTTTAGCCAATAAATTTATTATTATGTATCAAACAAAACGATTGGATGGAATATTTCCAAATGAGTCATTCAAAGAAAACACAACGCAACAAACAAAAACTATTATTTTCTTAACTTGAAACTTAAAAACCTAAACTATGCACAATCAAATATTTTTGTTATAAATGTTGTTAAATTGCATATGTATTGTTTTCATACATTTCCTCATTTAAAACTTATATTAGAAAGTTGTTTGTAAAACTAAAATATTTGAATTTTTGCCTCTTAGCTTATTTGGAACACACTTTCTGTTTCTTATTCACAGCCCAATTGGTCGTCTTCTCTTCTCATTCTAATCAAAAAGCTCATCAAAATGCAGATTAAATCTGTGTTGTTTTTCCTCAAACCCTTGCCTATACATGATTGTATGTATGTTACAAATCATTTCCAGCAGCAATTTTCTGCACAACAATTGACATTTGTTAGACCAAATAATTTGTGTTGTTGCGCATTCTTTCCGTGTATGTCTGTATCACATTTTGAAAGAGAGAGACCTTTTCACGCATAGTTGAATCGAGTGAATCATATAATAAACAAAACATCACATCTGTGTTTCGGCTGCTGTTATGGTGACCGCTTCGCTGAGTGATAGATACGCATCCGCTAAAGTTGGTAGCTGTTAGTTGAGTGTAGACAATGTCATAGGGTAGCTGATGATACTCAGTAAGAGTGTGTAAGAAAGGGTATCTTGAACAGGAAGAGTTGTTTTGTACTTTGGAGATTAGAAATAACAACTTAGCCACCTTAGTATTGAGTATTCCCTAGTCGTGCACTCTCACTCTATACCACTGATGCAGTCTTACTATTTGTGTGTTGACTTTGTTTGGCGCATTTGCCTTGCCGTTGCTGTCGGCCCCAATGCAGCAAGCCGCAAGATAGCAAAGATTGCTGAGTCAGCAGGTAGTAGCGATTACTCACGCCCAAACCCTATATCATTATCTAGCACCTATAAGTTTTAAGTCAAACGGCATACCATATTGCCAAACATTTCCAACGCCCATACGCCCCGTTGTCACCAAATATGAATTGCCGTTGCACGAGCTTCTAAAAACTCTTTTAAAAAGCAAACTCGTTGTGTATTGCGTGGTGTGTGCTTGTGTGTGTGTGTGTGATGTGTGTTCGGGAACATGTCACCACTCAGTACCACTGGACGCCCCATTTACAGCAGCTAGCCAGCACAAGTCCAGCCATTTGTGACAATCAAAGTTCTGAAACAATATTCATTTATTGCTTCTCCATGTTTTTTGTTTGAAAAACCAGCGTTCATTAAGACACTAACTGTAGCAGTAAGTTTTTATTTCATTTTTTATTGACCCACAGCCATATGAATCAATTAATATGGTCACGAATATGAAAAAGCATTCGCACCAGCAAATTAATTTTTTTACTTTTGCGCCCTAAAGCCAGCACTCGTCGAGTGTTTGTTCGTGTTCTAGAGCTCTTGCTCTTTTTTTTGCCGGTCGCAGAGTTGAAAAGAGTTCTTGTTGCCAAGCGAGCGAGGTTAGATCAATAATTTCGTAGCTACGACATTTGTATCTCTCTAAGAACTCTTTGAGACGCCCATCATATAGAAGTGCAAAAAAAGAGCTGCGTGGGATGTTATCTCAGATCAAACAAGTTTGGCTGCAAAAAAAATTGTGGCGAATTAAAGTCTAAGCAATAAAAAGTCATAATAATTAATTGTTTTAAGACACATATTCTTTTATTTAAATAGTTGTTGTTCTTGTTGGAATAGCATTATATGTTTTTCTTATTTTTTTTGCATTTTTAAATTTTTTTTTATATATAATATATATGTATATAGAAGCATAACTAGAAAATACTCGATTAAATTGATGTCTTGCCTCAGCTACCAATTGTAATTGTACTGTAGTAAATTTGTTTTGTGTATTTGTTGCATTTCTTTTCTTTGTTTGGTTTCATTTCCTTACATTTCGTATTCGGTTTATTCTTAGCTCTTTCACGTTTAACGCTAATTTGTCACATCGAATTTAAGTTTGTGTTTTTTTTTTTTTTTTTTTTTGGTTTACAATAATTGTAAATAGCGTTTAAAATTGAAAAAAAAAAATGTATGTTTAAAAACTATTAATACATTTTTTAGTTAGGTTTTTTGTTTTTTGAATGAATTTGACATTTTCTTTCCTTTATTTTCTGTCCTCTTTCACTTTGCTCGTCATCACAATTAATTGGTTTTTCAACATTTATGGAAACATTATATTTTTTTTCTTTAGTTTTGTCTACACACACATAACATACATAGAGAGAGATATATTGTATATATATTTATTTATAAGACATATAAATATACTTTTTATGTAAATTGTTAGAAATATAAATTCGAGGTTTGTTTTTCTTTTTGTATGTGTGTGTGTGTGCATGTAAGTTTGTGTATGTGTTTATCGTATTTATCTTTAAGTTACAAAAGGCTTTGTTGCTAGTTCGAAGCAAATCAAATGGCGGCACAAATCAAAACCAAATACAAAATATGGTCTACAACTGAATTGAACTTAAATAATAGTATAAAGCTTTCGGTGAGAGGCAGCTCAGCACATGCCCCATAAGTAGCACGTACTGCCCGTTGACGCTCTATTAATAATAATTATAAATAACTTTTGTATGTGCTTTAATTTTCTTTGTATTTGTATTTTCATTAAATTAAAACTAATGAGGTATTTTGCTGCACGCTATAACTGAAGTACTAGAAAGTAAATTGACTTAAGTGGTCAGTTAATAAAAATTAGTTAATAATAAAACCAGACTGTTAAAAACTTATAAAAACTTAATAAAAGACATTGCACAGAACGGAAACAAAGTTTTCAATATGAAAACTGCCGCTTGCAATATCGAGAATATCATATACATATCTAGCACTATGTGCCTTTTGTAGTGTATACATATAAATCTATAGTCGATAATAATAATACAATATTATTATACATATGTATGTATGCTTTGCACATTTATCTAATGTATATAAAACTTATGAATTGAATGCTTAGCGTTGGGTTTTAGCCAGAATGTTTTTCATTTGTTTTGTGTCGTGTTTTTTTTTTTTTTTTTTTTTTTTGTTAAAGCTTTTTGTGTTTAATTAATAAATATTTACCAAATAAAATTAAAATAAATAAATAAGTGCTGTTTTGTGAGTGTGTGTGTGAGTGTTTTGAGAGTCTTAAGCAATTGACTTAAAAAGGTGTGTGTATTTATATGTTTAGCTGGTTGTTTTGTTTTGTTTTGTGTTGTTTAGGTACTCGAAATTGGCTGTTTGGTTCCCGTTTACAGTTTCTTGATAGATATAATATGTATGTAGTATAACAACATTTAAGCTATTTACTTTTTTAAAATATTTTTAAAATTTGTGGCATGTACTTGTACACATTTGGTTTATAGATGTAATCTGTCTAGCTGGACAAATGTTTTACAAGGTACTTTAGTTTTTTTTGGCTGTGCATTTTACAGTTTGACAAGCACAGATATTAGATATTCTTGTATGTATGATGTGAAATTATAGTTGTTTTTTTTTTTTTGGCATGAGAAGCTTCTAGCACAGCATATTAAAAAAAAAATTAACTTCCGGTTTTGGCTTAGTTTGCTAAACTTACAAATAACGAATACTGTTCTGCGAATTCTTCAGCAAGCAATCAACATTTAGTTACTTTACTTAGTGAGTTAGTTAGTTTCCTTAGACTTCCGTGGGCAACGGCTCGGCGCAACTGGACTGCAGTTTCTTGGAGCCACGAAATAGCATGTTGAACAGACCACGTCTGGCCTGAAACTTGGGCGGCGAGCCAGGAATATGTATGTGCTCCACAATTGTAATGCCACGCTGCAACTTGGGTCGCCCTGTGCGCTGTGTGGGCGGCGGTGTCGCCTCCATGGCCTCATCCGAATCGGCAGAGTTCTTGTGTGCACCGCTGCCAAAGTTGATGATGGTGCTGCAGCTGCTGTTGGGCCGCAACGTTAGTGTTGTATGCAATGGTGTGGTTGTTGTTGTCAGCGAATTCTGCGGTGTTAGGTAGCGGCAACTGTTGCTGCTGTACTGTGACAGCTTGCTGCTGTTGCGTTGCAGTTGAGCGGCGCTAGCAGCACCACCTGCACCACCACCACCCGCCCCATTAGTTTTCATGCTGCTGCTGTGATGACGCTGCAGTGCACCGGCTGTGTTGAAGCCAAACAGACGCTTGACACCGCGACGCACACGCTTGTTGCGGTAGGCAAAGATGAAGGGTGAGCTGAGATTAGCCAGCAGGATCATGAAGATGGCCAGCTGCGTGGAGCCACTAAAGTTGGCGGCCGAGAGACGCGATTGCAGCAAGACCAGCAAACCATAGGGCAAGTAGGAGACCACAAACATGACGACCACCAGAATGCTAATCCTTGCAGCGCGCGATTCCTCGCGATACTTGAACAGGGAGCTGGCGTTGCTGAGACGATGACGCAACGAGCTCATATAGCTCAAGGCCTTGGGGGAGGCATGGATAGCGGGTATTTGTAGCGCGTGCTGTTGTTGCTGGCTACAGCTGAAGTGTGTGTGCAGCTGTACGGGCAATGGTTGCTGTTGTGCGGGCAACTGTTGCAGAGATTGCTGCTGCTGCTGTTGTTGCAGCTGTTGCTGTCGCTGTGCCTGCAGCAGATGCGGTGAGTTGAACTCCTCGTTCAACTCTGTGTACTTGTGCAGATTGGGAGAGCTGTGCACCTGACGAATGCCCTGCAGACGATGCAACTCCCGGAGATCCTGTGATGAGGTGCCCAGCAAAGGCAGCTGCCTGGCCGAATAGTTGCGCTTAATCTCGCCACTAGCCGTCTGCAGTGTGAGCAATATGTTCTGATTGCGATCGGCAATTGCCTGCTCTGGCACACTCATCAACTGATTGCCGCACTCCACATCCACATCCACGTCGGAGCCATCATCGGAGATGGTGGGCAGGAGAACCTTGGCGGCCGAGTCGCGACGCAAGCAACTGGGTGAACTGCGTCGATCGATTTGCATCTGGAGACCACCGCTGACAACGATGCCGCCGCCATGGGAGCTGGCCGAGGAAATGGAATGTCGGTGTACGCACAAGCTGTTTGTGTAATTAGCGGCGGCTGTTGCTTGAGCCTGATTGGTGAGATTGAGGGCGCTCTGCAGCAGCGGGGAGGAGCCGTTCTGTCGCATGCGCAGGCCATTGCCACGTGCCTCGCTGAAGATGCGCCAGTACATGCCGCACACAAAGCCAAAGGGCAGCAGTATGATGACAATGAAGTACACGCAGGCAAAGATGACGCCAAAGATGCTGTTGGTGCTGGTGATGTTGAAGTAGGTCGCGGCCAGACGTCGCTGCCGGCTGAGCAGCGTATCGGCCTCAAAGTCCAGCACACGGAAGGCGGACAAAGCGCCAAAGAGTATGCCCACAGCCCAGGTGAGCGTGATAAATATCCAGGTCTTCACTCCGGAAATGCGACTATGATAACGCAACGGATCTGTTACGGCACACCAGGTATCCCCGACGACCAGGAGCACTGCCAGCGCACCCAGAGCTGCGGCCATGTCAATGGACCAGCAGCGCAGTTGCACCGCCGGCAGCTGTATGCCCTTGGTGCGAACGGGCACACTGAGATTATCCTCCTGCGTTTCCGTTTCCGTAATGATAATGCCGCCATCGCCACGCTCATCGATGGTCAGTTCACGGCAATAGGTTGCATTGCACTTGTAGATCATCTCGATGGTATCGCCTGAACTGTTTGTTGTGGTTGTATTGTGACGCACCACAATGCCATCCTGCTCCACGAGCTGGCCATGATGGCGTATGGTTAATTGATGATTGCCCGGTTTTGAGTAGAACTCAATGCTATCGCCGGCAGCATTGATGCCGCTCAATAGTTGCTCCGGCTCCGTCGAGGTGGACAAACTCTTGAAGCCGCTCAGAAATAACGTCGGCGCGAGAATGCAGCAGCCGATGAGATTGATGATCAGCAGATTGATGGTGAAGCGATTTGCTGTGGTGCGCAGTCCCGGCGTTATCCAGAATGCGCACAGCGCCAGCAGATTGATGATGAACGAGATGAGCAGCAGGGCCAAGATCAGGAAATCAATGGCCATCTCTTTATGCGACTAATGGTTTGCTCTATTAACTGTTTGTCTTACAGTTGTTTCTATGCTTTATACTTGTGTTTTTCTTGTTGTTTCTGTTTTTCTTGTTGTGCTTGTGGCACGCACATCACTTAACAGTTTTAAGTGCCACTTTTTTGTGTATATATTTGGGCACACACACTAACACACACACTTGAAAAAGTTTCACTTATTTTACACGTTGCACATATGCTTTTTTCTTCTTCTTGTTGTGTTTTCCAATTTTGACATTTGTTTCAGTTTATTTGTTTGGCTTGTTTCTTGCAAACGCTTGCTAATTTACGCGCGAAGCTCGTCGTCGATGTATATATATATATATATTTTTTTTTAACTTTTGTTGAACAAAAATTTCTTTATAAAATTTCTTTTTCGATTTTTCCACATATAAATTCAAATCTTTAAACGCTTATAAATTGTTTGTTTTAGCGTTTATTTTCTTTTTGTTTACGCGCGTCGATCGAGCACGATCTTCACTTCGAAGCGTTTCAAGCACAACTGTCGTGTGCGGCAACCGCAACGCCTCAAAATATATATAAGCAATTCGCTCCCAACAACTGTTGCTGCCGCCGCTGCTGCTCACGTTTCTGCTCAGTGAGTACTGTGAGAGCTGTGAGCATGAAGAGCGAGCAAAAGTTGTGTTGTTGCTGCTGCTGCTGCTGCTGTGATTTGTAGTTCCCACGCTCCCGCTCAATTAATACCGAAGCGACTTTGAATTTATGTTGCTGCTGCTGTTGCTGTTGCTGCTGCTGCTGTTGCCAGCCAGTATTTATCAGCTTTTGGAGTGTGAGTCGTCTGAGGCCGTTGCTGATGTTGTCCTAGTTCAGTTGCAAGCTCGCAAATTGTATAATCTTTTTGCAACGTGCAATTGGCGAGCGGCTTCACTTTTTTCTCTGCGCTCTTATTACATCACAATCTGTTTACTGCTAATGCTGCTGCTGCTGGCACATTTTCCAAAAACCTCAATTTTCATCTGGGTTCTGTACTGTACAATAGTCAATGAAATGCAATGCAATGGGCCACGCTCTATTTTCTTTGCCATAAAAATTGCAGTTTTATTAGGCGCAAGTAAACAATTGTTGCTGCTGTCGCTACTGATGAAACAGCTGATGAAATTCTCAGCCACGGCAAACTGCAAAAAAAAAAAGAGATGGTGTGAGTGAAATTATGAGATAAGAGTCTCCCTTGCGCTATTTTCATAATACAACATACAATAAAAGACAAAAAAAAAGCAGCAAATGTCACAATTTAAAGAGTGTGTTTTGATTGTGAAATTAAAAATAAATATCAACTCTCCGTTGGACCATGAGAAGGCATTTTCTCGTTCATATATATGTGTGTGTTTATGTTTACATTAATTATTTAGTGTGACTCAGTAAGGGAGCCAATTTGTATCAGAATACACGGGCACGCTTCGGCCCTATGCCACATTTACTGGGTAAACAATTCTTATCGAAACAAATTACAAACAATGACCAGTTGTTGATTAGCGTTTTAATGTCCAAGCTCAGGCTAGGAAGTATTGCAGTAGTGTGTAAAAAATTCTAAGAAAAACGAAATCATGGTTTAATATTTGTTAATTTAACAAAATAATTAAATTAACAAGTCAGTAAATACAAAAACTTTATAATACACTAACCCAACTTAACCTTAACTCTCACGTGCAAAACACATGCAAAGATAAACTTAGTTCAAAATGACTTAACAGTTGTCAATGGGCTGAGTGTTAGTCTTTACTAATACTACGCATCAGTTGCTCAAACAAAGCTAATGCATGACAATCAGCTGCTTTCAACATGTCCACTCGTACCCCATACCCATAGTCCGGAACATGAGCTCATCCAACTGGCGTTCTATCGTTCGGCCGGCCAGTGAAAATACTGAGTGACAATGTATCCAATACACATTTGGGTGATCAGAGCTAAGCATCAGTATGGGAGGATTGAACACGCGACCAGCGACTGTGGAAAATAAACAAAAAAATAGTTTCGATGTCGGGCTAAAGCGTAGTTTACATGACCTACTTAACTGGAGCTGGAGCTGGAGGCTGGAGAGTTTTTAAATACTTTATGTAAAGAGTCGTGATGTTGCTAGAAGTTGCAATGGAATGCATTCAAACAGTAAATATTTGCCAAGAACATTAGTATCATACAGTAACATCTTGGTTTTTAAACCTTCCTATATGCCCATCAAAATACCCTACACTAAGAGGCAAAACAAAACTGCCCCCACAATATTATAGTCAAATATTAATTCTTATCTCCCAGCGCTTGTTTTGAAAACCAGCCACGCCCCTCTTTCGGTTTTACACACGAGCTACTTTACAAAGCGTATATATACGATTATGGATGCTGTATCAATTCAAGTAAATAGTGAAAAGATCTACGTAATGTGTTTTAGATTTAAATATTCTCAAGTACTTAGTACACAGCCTCTTAGCGGCATTTTAGGGGTGTGAATTTAATGCTCGCTTTGTGCACATTTAGCAGTCTCAGCTCAGCTGTTTATGTGGGGCAAATATTGACGCGAAAAGTAAATCAAGGCAAAAACGGACGCACTCATTTGTATTTGTGTACTTGCCTATATATATTTTTATAAACACATGTAGCTCTATATCTCTGTATGCACGGCTTTGCTTGAAGTCAAAAAGTATTTTGTTATGCTCTGTAGCGTAACTAAATTTTAAATTTTAGGAATCTCTTTCAAATCATATAAAAGTAAACACATGGGACCATATAAAAATAATTCAGTTCATTATATATAACCACATTTTATGGTCAAAGTTTGATATTCACAATTATATTACTCATGTACTTTGTTCTCTATTGACAGAGCATCACGCAGTCGGTAACAAATTTGGCATGAACTGCTTCTTTCTTTGATTATTTCCTCGTGCTTATCAGTCGCGTCTAAGCGCTATCACTTTTATATTGTATATTGGCAGATAATGCAGCGGAACAAAGACAATTTGTACTTGATCAACTGTGTTATATTATAATTGTTTAATTGCTCGAACATTGCTTTGATGCATGATAGCTTTGGAGTGTAGATGGGGGAGGGGTAGGTCAAATAATGAATTTGCTTTTGATTTTGTGATTTGTTTAACTGCAACTTCCGCTCGCGTGGCACTACGCAGCGATTTTTCATGTTGCATGCATTAGATCAAAGTAATGCCGCCAAAAATAAACTGCAAGAAACGTAAGTTTTCAAGTGTCTGGGATTTTGTTTATCTGTTTATTTAGTGGAACATTTTTTGTTTTATTTATAATCCCAAAGAAACCCAGCAGTTAGAGCTTGTAAACAAGTCGCATTTGCATGACTTGGCAAAAAACAAGCTAAAAACATATATCACATGAGTAAACCTAACCAGAGTGCTGCCCAAATCTCAACCACAAATGATAGCAACAAATTAAAAAATTCTCCGATTACGTCTGCGTGAGCAATCGTATTCTTATTTTGGCTAAAGAGGCTCGGCTTTATTTTTGTTTTTTAAAACGCAGGGATTTCACCCAGCACGTGAGATGCTTAATGAGCCGCTCTAGATGCTGGCAATGTGAACCTGTTGTAAACAACGGATCGGACTGTGTGTGTGATTCCCAGCACAAAGAAGTTCAAAAACTATGGCTCATACAAGGAGAACAACACTCCAGCAACACCAGCAACAACAACTGTTGACCAGTCAAATGTTTCACGTACAAAGCCGGTTTTTTGCCATTGTATTTTTCCTCTCTCTCTCATTTAGATTGAACTCTTAAAACGTGACGTCACTTTTTACGTTCATATCTTGCGAGCTGCAGCTTTTTATTTTAAATATAAAGTTTTTTGCACTCACTTTTGGATTCGCTGCTTTATATCGATCGTCTGTCCCGCTATCGAAACACAAATTGAGGCACTTAAGCCACATAAGTCCATAAATAAATTTGATATAAATGATATTTAACCCATATTTGTTGTGGCTGACAATAATATTATTATTTTTTTTTGTTTGTGCCACCCAAAAATGGGCGTGAAATTCCAACAACTTTTTGTCGCTGCTGCTGTTGCCAGCCAATATTTACATACAATGGCCCTGCACTCCCAGCCAAACCGAAAATGGACAGACAGCGGTCATTAACAAATGTCTTAGTATTGGTGCCTGCATATAAGAGCTGGCTTTAGGCCATGTTACGTGCCGTGTCCTTGAGCTGGTAAATTATTATAATAATAATGGCATTGGTCACGATGATTCGACTTTCTTGCATGAAAAACTCACCGGGCCAGGTTGGTTGCAGTCCGTTCCCCCCGCTTTTGTAAGCTCTTAATAGTTGAGAATTATTATGAACTTTATGAAGTTGCATTCGACTTTTTCAATTTGCATTTGCTGTGATTAAAAATTGATTGACTTATTGTGAAGACAAAAATGTGCACATTAATTGATTGACTTTTTAACGCATTAAAGCTGTGTGGAAAATGGCAGCTTACAGATTTATCGCATACTGAGAGTTTCTGTTGTGTTCTTCCCCTGATTTTTTACACTACCAAGATTTAATCACTTGTTTTTTCATTCGTAAACTTTAACTGTCAGTTTAACACGCTATCGAGAGAATTTGATTTTGTACTCCTGCTTTGTTAAACTTATTGATTAGCTTAAACAGTTAAATGTACATGTCAGTAAAACTATTTATAGCTAGTCAACCATTTTTGCTAACCACTTTATATAAGCCTTATTAAACCGTTACGTCAAGGTATTAAAGGATTATACCCGTGTAAAATGTTACATGTTTGTAGCTGCTTTTATAACTGCGCATAACATGTGATAAGCCATTAGAAAATTGTGGGTTGTGTTATTTGCCCCTAACAAGGTCTCTAAGCGAGGCATTTCCTCAACGGGACGCTAATTAATTTCACACGTTGTCGCTCTTCCGCTGACAAATTGACGAGCTACTTAGACTTTTCGTCTAAGCCTTGGCTAATTGACAGTGACAGCCACACCCACCCACCAAAAAGTCAGTCCTCTGTCAGACAGCATGACGAATGTCCAAATACATATAAATACAAATGAAAGAATGTAAAAGCATTTTGTTTCACTCACATCAGTCTTGACAAAGTTCAGATACCAATGTAGTTTTTTTTGTGAAACGTGATGTAGAAAATATATATATAATATTAATCTTAGTGGACGATGGATGGTCAATCAGGAAACTAAGCGCAGCTTTCAATGGACAAATCCAATGCCAATAACATAAATCCAATTTAATTAGCTCAGCGCCAGCCTGCTGCCACTTTATACAGTGTTCAACAAAAGTTTGCTCTGGCCATTATATTGATATAATAAGTATATGTATTTTAATGCGATGCGCTCTCTTTATCCGCCTATAATTGAATAAAATGCGGCTTTATCAAAGGCGGCTGCGGAAAAAAAGCAAATATTGCCACAACTTTTTATCTGAGCTTAGTAACTTTGTCATCGTTCAACAAAATACAACAGAAAAGAGACACTAAGATACCCTATACTATAATTCGTAGTATGTAAGAAAGTACAATAAACTTTACCTGAAGTGGAAAAAAATGAACCATATTATATGTTAAATTATTATTCTTGTTGTTCAGTTGTAACACTTTTTATGACTGTTTCGTGACCTATAAACTTGTATATTGATGTAGTTCAATCATACAAGTAAGATGCTCCCAAAGGTCGTGGAGTTCAACTCAAACTCAAGTTTTCATTGAAAGTGCACTGAGGGACAGTATAAATATTCCACAGAAATGGAAATGCTGGAAAACTGCAGTTCAACTTTTTGAAGCTTGCAAACTGAGCAAACATGGAAATTTACAAGGGACATTACATATTACACATCATGCACTCGCGTGTATGTTTGCCTTGTCTTTATAGATTCTAGTATAAACTTTTCCATTAGCTCGTTAACTGGCTGGCACGACAATAGCCAACAAAATAAAAACGAACAAAAAGCAAAAAAAAAAAAAAAACAATAACAAACACATTAGCAATGTTGGTTGTTGTCGTCTGCCTGTCATTGATTCACATTCATCGTCCGGCGGCAAGTTGGTGACGTTTTTTTTTTCTTCTTACTTTTTTCTACTTTTTTTTTGCGATATTGGTGAGTGGAAAAAAAATAGCCACAAAGTGTTACTGAATGTAAACATGAATTAAATATGCAAATTCTCAGTAATCGCTAAGCTTTTTGTGACGCGATATTGTGTTTACTATTTGTCCACCATTTGTGTTGTTGTTTGTCTTTAGTTAGAGATGAGAGAGGGTTAACGATAGTTGCAGTAACTAAAATTGTCACTCGTACATCTCAAACTTCAAAATGCAGTCGCGTGAGTTTAATTGATATAGCGGTAGTCAATTTAGTTACAGAAACGCAGTTGTTTTAGCACTCTAATTCTACAGTTTATCATAGATTCAGTTACCTTTTTGCGTAAGCATGACTAAACTGCATGGCGTAACGGTTAAACATGCGACCTTGACGTAGTCTCAGACTGGAACTAAAAAAAACTTTTATAAATTACAAGTAATCGCAATACTGTATCGTGCATTGTCCAGTTAGCAAGCTCAAGTATTTAAGTCAATATCGTTTGTAGACACAGAAGTTGTTCTATATAAAAATCAAAGATATGCTCAACAAATAACTATGCACAAAGGTACTTTACACAAGGGAGTTTTATTTAATACCAGGAAATATAATTCCCTATCACAAATGCAGCATTATAATCTTATTTTAACACCTGTTTATATTTGCATGATTTATTGTTACACATAATTTAATTATTGCAGCAGAATACTAATTGTTTTTACCACAAAAATATGTACTCGGTTTTTGCACTTCATCATAAAGAATTTTAGTTCTTGGCAATTGACCTAAATGGCATAACCTTCGAATCTGCTTGCATTTCAGTTGCCTAATCAATTTACCTGACCCTCAACAGCATAATTAGTCAAGCTGCTTGCCTCCCAATATCAATTACAGCTTGTAAACTACATTAGACTATGGGAACTTAACTGCAGCTGCAAACCACTTGAAAACTTTCCGAGCAGAGCTGCAGACTGCAGCTGCTATCATTAATTTAATGCTCCTCATTTTAAGGTGAGCAAAAGACGATAATCGCTTCTTATATCTTATTCATCGATTAGAAACTAGCTCAATTGATGATGGCAACTTTGTGTGTGTGCTCGTAAACAAGCTGCTATGGTTTATAATTACATTATCTAGAATTCATTAGCACCCCCTTTTAGAGAATGTGTCATGTTTGTGTCATTTTGTAATGCGGTTGGCGTCTCAAATTTATGCAAAAGCTCACAAGCTTTGGGCGTTGAACGAGTTCAGTGCACTTAGCTGTGGCAGACAATGTCTCATATTAGATGAGAGCATCAAATTACACCTCAAAATAGTATGTAAGTGTGTTTTCGATGAAAAGATTCTACGTAGTTAGCTGTGAATTGCTTTGATAAGGTTATTAAAAATTATTATTTGTATTTAAAAGGAAGAAAACAATATTATATTCAATGATACAAAAGTCTAAAGTAATAAAGATATAAAAATACATTTCCATTCGTGTCTATTTTATTTTTAAAATCATTTAATTAACCTTACCCATAAATTTACAAGTTTTTATTTCCAATGCTAATTTTTTTTTTTATTTAAATGAACAGCCCTGAAGACAAGTCCCTAAGGGCGTTCTGACATACAAATAAAAAAAAATTACCAGGCACTACAACTAGCATGGAAATATTTTTAAATTAAAAGGAAAGAAAACATAAACACATTTTACAATGTTTTAGACAACTGCTTTGACTCTTGAAACTCCCCTTTCTAGCCAAAGGATATATAAGTAAATAAAATGCTAAATGAAAAGATGAGAATAAAAAGCTAGCTCGTGGCCACGTTGAGGTCAAAGTGTTTGACACATGACATGTGAGTGGCCATAGACAAAAGAGGGAGCCTGCGGCAGCGAGTTCGCGTTCTCAAACTCAAACTTATTATGCCGGTTGAACCCGCACATATCATATCACAACATAGCACAAGCTTCGCTCTGCTGCATATGAATTGATGGCAGGACAATAAGAAAAAGAAGTCGTTAGCTTTGAGCTTGAGTCTGGACTGTTTGTTGTCACATCATGCTTGAGGCCAATGGCTTGGCCACTTTTGACGCAAGTGGACTTGCCCCCAATTTGGCACTTTTCCGGCAAGGTCAGCGACTCCTACGCCCGCTAATTGAAAATATTGTGCCCGCGTCTTTGTTTGTTTACTAGGCAATTCAGAAATGAAAACAGAACTGCATTTATTTATAGCTGGACAACACGCCATGCAGGCAAACTGACCTACATTTAGTTCCGTGTCTCTCTCACGACACAACATGTCGAAATATTATTATTCATAATGTTCAAGAATATAGAGATACAATGCGGCCTTAGCCAAGAACTAGTCGCAAAGTGCGTCTGCTTTATGCTGATTGACAGGTTTTTGCACGAAAAACGAAAACATTGATTTCACTAATGCGCCCACATTAAAAAGTTATTGAACATTAATTATAAATTCCAATATCAAGCAAATAACTGACAGCTGTCCTTGTCTAACGACTGTTCACCTTAGATAACAAAATTTCGTTCTCGAACTGAGGCACGTGGCCAAAATAACAGTCATTGTACCGTTAAGGTATTCAAAAAGTCATATATTTAAACATATCTAGAAGTACTTTCAGTTTGATTGATGTGTTGTAGGGCTTTAGAAAGTAGCAAAAATGATAATATTTTTGCTGTTGCAGAAATATGATATTATGTATATATTTGCATATAGGCAAACAATGAGTCAAGCTAAATTTTCGTGGAATTCGCATTGTTTGTTAGAGGATTAGAATAGTTAAAACATCAGCAAAGGAAAAGTTGTGCAAATTAGCTAATGGAAATTTTGTAAAGTCACGGACAAAAAAAAAAGAAAACATTTTATAGTTTAGAAGTGTAAAATTTGTTAAAATACATTTTCTATACCTGTCAAAGTTAAAGTGTTTTTTATGTATTTTAACATATTCGAGACTGTTTTAAAGATAACTGGATCCTTATCATATCAGTCAGCATGCAGAAGAAAGTAACAAATGGATTTGCCAGCTCTTTAGACGCCTTCTCCAGAAACTTATTTCAGCAACTCGTTAAATGCAATCCAAATAAGAATTTAATATGCTCTCCTCTGTCTATACAAACATGTAGTGGAATGTTGCGCATGGGTGCAGAGGAAAACAGCAACACCGCCAGGCAACTGGATGAAGGACTTCAATTCACTGCCATGAATGCTAAAGAGTTGGCTGAGAGTTTTTACACTGTACTCAATTATTATGAGCAGTGCAGTGTTCTGCACATGGGCAATAAAGTGTATGTTATGAATAACTATCAATTAAGCCAGGAATTCAAGGAGGTATTGACTGAAAAGTTTCTTTCTCAGCCGGAGTGCATTGATTTCTCCCTTAGCCAGCAAGCAGCTGAGACCATCAATGGTTGGGTGGAGTCTAAAATAAACAACTTAATAAAGAATTTGGTCAATCCTGCTATGCTGAACTCTGAAACCATGTTGGTGCTTGTAAATGCCATTCACTTTAAGGGCAAGTGGAGCATTAAATTTGATGAGCACGCTACACAAATGGAAGAATTCTCTTTGGATAATAAGAGCAAGATTCTAACGCCAATTATGAACTCTAAGCACAACTATTTTTTTACTGAATTACCAAAGTTGGAGGCAAAAGCTTTGCGTTTAGCTTATAAAGATACTGAGTTATTCATGTTAATAATATTGCCCAACAAGATCACTGGCCTTAAGAACCTGAATGAGAAACTTCAATCAACGCAGCTGGAAACTATAACTTCCTTGCTGAGTCTAAGGGGTGTTTCTGTCAAGTTGCCCAAATTCAAAGTGGAGTTCGAACAGGAATTGACTCCAGTCTTTCAAAAACTGGGCATCGAAAGGATATTCGGTAATCAGGCTGAACTTGGTAGAATGCTGGAACAGAACGCACCATTAAAAGTATCCAAAATCGCACACAAAGCCTTTATAGAGGTCAATGAAGAGGGCACAGAAGCTGCAGCAGCAACTGCGATGGTTATTATGATGAGAAGTGCTTCTGCGGAGCCAAAAACCGAAATATTTCATGCCAACCATCCTTTTTACTACGTCATCTATGATGCCAACCATGGCTGCCTGTTTGTGGGAAACCTCAACAATCCAACGGATGGATACAAATAAGAAGTATTTCATAATTTTAGAAAATGACCAGGTACCTGTATATTAATATTGATTTGTAATACTTTAAGCCTCTAACAATATGTACACAAAGTCAGTTCTCTCAAGCTACAATATTTTATCTCTGCTGAACTTATAATCTACAGTAAGCAAAGATATCTTGGCACACATTTTCGACTTTCCATTATAAGAACACTTTTATCTACGACTAAGCAAACCATGACTCAATGCATTAATGCTGGTTAATTTCCACTTATCGCAGAATCGATAAAAAGTAATGATGGGCCCTCTTAAAGACAGACGACACCAAGCATGACAGTCAAATTACTTTCAAGTACAGCGATATGTCTGCATTCCATGCCTGATAAATGTTTATCAAGATATTTACACTGCGATACAAATCAACGTTTAGCCCTGCGCCTTATCAGAAAACCACATTACCGATAAGCAACAGACAGACAGCAAAAACTCAAACGGCGATAGGCAACAACTTTGTTCAAATATTTGCATTAGTTGGCTACCAGTCTTGCCCTTCAGTCACTCCACTACACTGGCCTAGATGTCTGGCGGGTTTTATCAAAACTTATGGGCGCACTGTGGTGGAATAAAAATAAATTTTGTGGGTGCGTCTTTTGTGGGTATATAGTAATTGTTTTGCTTATGGCCAGAAGCTGACCTTTAATTAAAAGCTATAGTACAGCCAGACTAAACTAAATGAGACGTTTAATTTTATTGGCCTCAAGAATATAGGCTAAAGTAAACGTTACATTTCTGGCGGTCACAGCTGGCCATACCGCATTGTTGGCCTTTTTTCGTTGCCCTTTTGTTGTTGGCAGGCACTTAAAAAATTTTACCTGCCTATAGGGCAAACAATTTAACAAAAAACTCTTTGTTTTTATCACTTTTTATTATTTACAGCTGGTAAAAATAAGTCGGTATGTGTGTGAATTGCAGTTGCTGTGACCTCTTGGAGGCTACTACAGCTATTTATATCACCGACAAAACATGAAAAAAAAATGCTCAAGGTCATTAAGTGGCATAAATCTTTCCAGAAAAATTGTATGTTTAAATCAAAAAAGTCAGCCAAGTGAGCTTTACAGTGCGCTATAACTTTACACAGACAGTGCACAGATTAATTATAAATATTATACTAGACTTTGTCTGGGAATTTAGTTGAATATTCATAAACCTATGTGACTAAGCACGATTTAACAAAAGCCAACATTTTCCTATGAATTAGAATGCTAACAATTGCTACTTACTTAAATATGCATAAAGAGTATATCAAATAACACATCATTAGTGCTTTTATCTGTACTAGACTATCTAAGCTACTTTTCATTTTGAAACAACTTTTCCTCACATGCTTTTTCCATTCATATTCACACATTTTGCCACAAAATCCACCCACGAACTGACATAAAAAATAAAAATAAAAAAAGAACGGCACATTACCCCTTTTTGTAAGCCCTACAATACCTAACTAACTGTCTAAACCAACTAAAGCCGGCGAGAGTAAAAACTTACTCTAAGTCGTTACAAAGTTCAACTTTTAGTCGCGAACGCTTTGCGGTTTTGTAAACTTGTTGTAAGCACTCGCTGCTGTGTTTGATGTTGCTTTTGTTGTTGTTGGTATCGGTAATGGCATGACTGAGTCTTTTTTTTGTAAGCCAACATTGGCCAATACACACACACATGAAACGCTTGACCATTTTGCACTTAGCTGTATAATTAATTCCGTTTGCAAAGCGCAAAAAACGTTAGAGTCATTTGCATCTAATATTTATAATTAAAGAAATGTTAGTCGGACTGAAATTAAATGTGTTAATATTAAAGACAGAAAAGTCTAATGCTTAAACTAGAATATTCGAATGTCTAACGAATTGGAATATCTAACATTGCCCAAAAAATCTTTTTAAACTACCTAAACATTTAAAAAGCCATTTAAATCTGTATTACCAAAACACAAACAATTTAAGCTCAGACAATTTGCCTTAAATGATTATTGTTATTCTATAATAGCATTCTTAATGCAACAAAGTAAAAAATAATTGCCAAACATTTTATAGCTGATGTTGTGTGACGTGGCAATTGGGCGTGTAATTTTAGTGGTATTTGTGGCCATAATCGAATTGTGCACCTCGGGTTCATTGCACTGGTTTCTGTACCACAAGCGAGTTAGTCAGGGCTTTGAATTACCCGCCTGCATATAATAATTACCTTTGTGGTAATAAAATGCAATCAAGTAGAAAATTGCAAGGTTGCAGCTGAAAAGAAGCCAAACGAAAAAGTCAAATTGCATTAGAAAATGCGATAGAAATTTTATCTTGGACACAAAAAATTATGTAAGTCATTACAAACTTTGACCGTTGACGTATCCGATCAGAGTACAAAAAGTTGGAGAATTACACTGTAGACAAAAACAGCATATTCAGAGACCGGCAATTGTTATAATTGAGCGCTAATGGCCACTGCCGGATGTGGAAGGCGAGCAGTGAGAATATTAGCAGATCTCAGCCACGATTAACTACACTTAATAACCGGTTGTCTATCATTAAGCAAGCCATTATTGGCCAAGTACATGTTTAGTTGAGATATTGCCTCAGCGGGGTGGCTACAAACTGGGGGTGAAAATTCAACTACGCCCACTTCTAATACTGTAATACCGATAACAGTTACAGCTGCTCATATTATATCCACATTGTTGATAGTTAAGTCATCTTATCATTATGAGCCTTGAATAGTTCAGTGGCTTTGATTAAGTAACTTTTATTACAGCAGCAAAGATTATTGAAAATATTATTAATTGAAAGGTTGATACCGACTATCATTTCAATTTCCATGCAACTTCGCCAGATTTAAATTTCAAGTAACCCACAAAAAAAAATGAACACAGACAATCAACAAAATTACTTCTAACTGCGTCGTTGACTTTGAAATGGTACGTGCCAAACCATAAGACAGGAGAATTCACTTTAAATACCCTGCGTGAGGGTATTATGTGTAATATGAACCAACAGTTGTAATTTTTGGTATAATCCCTTATTATTCTAACAAATTTTCAATCAATAAATATAAATTTATTATTTGACTATCAATATTTGAAGAAGAGTATACAAAATTCGGCAGCCTTTACTTTTGGCTTCTTGGTTTTTTTTTGTGAAAAATGTCGCTTAAAACAAATTATACAAATTGTGCAATGCCTTACAAAAGATTATATATAAGCATGGACGAACAAATTACTTTTGTGGCATATCAAATTGCTTTTCATTCTTGTGAAATAAATATGGCAAAAAAATAAAAAAAAACAAACAGAACAGAAAATAAGTAAAATGTGAAAACAAGTGTTTACATTATACACCAACAAGAAAAATTCAATTGAAAATGCAAAAAAAAAAAAAATAATAATAATAATGCTGTTTGGGCCGTGTGATAAAGATAACACCTTTAAGCCAACAAGGGAATCAGCATAAAAGAACGAAACAAAATACAAAGCAACAACACAAGCAGCAACGATAAAATGAGCGACAATTTTTGCAAACACGAGTTCCGTCAGTCAAATGACACTTGGACACGAGGTCCAATTGGAGCTGGCGCAAATTTTAAAATCGATATGACATGAAGGAAAACAAGGCCAATCCAGCCGGCAAGTGTCAACGTCACACACAGGCCGGCCACATACCACAAGGCATCCATCTCTGGGAAGAGGAAGAGCCACAAGCCGTGTCAAACTTTGATGTATAAGGCCAACTTTTGACTTTTTTTTAGGAGGAGACAGTGAGAGAGAAAATGTCAACCATAATGACACACAAATGTAAGTAATTGCCAAACCTTTGACAAACAAGCAAAAGTCAAGAAAAGTCATCAAGGGTTAAAGGGTCAGAGGTCTTTCGTAGGTGCAAAGCTTCAAAGCTGCCCGGGCTGATAACGCCATGTAGAAAACCAACTGACTGCTAAACACATTTGATATCACACCACAAAAAGCCAACAAAATAAAATAAAAAAATCAGCAAAAAACGTGAGCAACTTTTTTTCTTTTGCTTTTTTTTGGCTTGTGGCCAAAAATATGCGCGAAGAACTTTTTGGTTTTTCTTCTATTTTTTACTCATTTTTTTGTTCTATTTATTTATTTTTCTAATGAATGAAACGAAGGTAGGCGTGTGTGTGAGTGAGTGTGCTTACCTGACTGTGAATGAATACTACATACAGGAAATATATTTCTGTCGCACAGCGATTGTTGGTAACAGTCTGGAAAAATAAAATCGTGTACGAAACGGCGTATGCGTAATATAAATATATTTTAAATGCATGTTTATTTTTATAGATTTCGGTTGTAAAATCTTGCTCTAAGATTAGATACGTGACGTCTGAATCATAAAGTATTTAATGGTTATGTTAAAGTTGTGGCAAAATCGATTTTCTAAATATTTACTTAAACATTTAATACAATATGATTTCAATTGTGCGCACAAACGAAAAATCAAATTTTCTTCTTTTTTTGCAGAAATGTGTCTGTTTTCATGTTTTCCTAAGGTTTAACATTATAAAGCACAATTTTTCTGTTTTTGTTTTTTTCACTCATTTAAATATTTATTTAATGCATAAATCTTTTTTATTCAGCCCAACCACTAATTGATGACCTAGTTCCAAATTTCCATGTTATTCATAGGCATATATACAAATATATATAAGCGTTGGAATAGTTTCGTGAATCAAGCAACTTTGGGGCTGTCTGGGAACCAAAATCAACACCATATTTTGCTCATAACTTTTGCGTTTTCTTTACACATACTTCACTTCACGCTTAACGATTGTTTATCTAACAAACTCATAACGTCATTTGCTTTGTCCCTTTACTCAAAGAGAACCCTCTGTGTGTGTGTGTGTGAGTGTTTCTGTGTCCCGCATGATTAGCAATTTCAACAAGTTGACACTTAGCTGACGCATGAATTTTAATGTTAGGGTATAGACAAGACCATCAACAGTTCTTGTTGCTTGAAGAGAGACTTTGTTAGAACTTATACAACTGTTTACACAGCTGTGTGCTGGTTTGCTTTTGATGAAAAATCTATTAAATTGCAACAATTTTTAATATGAATTTTTTGGCGCCGCACTTACAGCTGCCAATTTGGTATTTAATGATCTGCTCGTTCTGCTGATTATGTGCCCCCAGGATTTATGGACTAGCCAGCTAGCTTGCCATCACAACGTATCAGTATCAAAATAAACAATTTAACTCAGAAGCGTAGAACGAAAATAAATAAAAATGGAAGTGTTAAGTAGCATGTAGACTACAACATGAATAAAACAAAGCATTTAATCTATGCGTGTGCGAGTGTGTAAGTATACTATATTGAGCTAGTCATACTTATGCTGTTATCCGCCAGCCATGCGGCAGAAACATTGTGTTGCATGCATGCTTGTTGCTGTTGTTGTTCTTGTCAATGCTGCTGCTGTTGTTGTTGAGGGTGGTTTACTTTTCAAGTGGCTTCACTTTATGGCACCTCATGGCTGTTGCATTAATATATCATCATAAAACAAGTGAGAGTACTTTTGAAAAGAGTTTTCGACTATCTAATGCCCTGTGAGAAAGCTCTGTCTATATAGTAGCAGTAACTTCATCCCTTTAACATCACAACTCAATACCCCGTTTGCGCATTTTATAGTTACAGGGTACAGATAATGCCGCTAGAAATATGAGATGAACTGTACATAAACATCTGAAGGGAGATTGTTGTTGAGTGAGCTGCACTTCATAAAATGTGCAAGTTGAGTGCAAAATGCAAAAGAATCTCATTTGACATTTAAGGTTGAAAGCGATAAAAAAAAAAAAAAAAAACAAAGCGACGGAACGAGCTATTTTAAATTACTCATAGGACCAATGAAATAGACTAAATGATAAAATTTTAAGCCCAACTTCTGAAGTCTTATGTGTGTACGATGACCTCAGTCAATAGTTATGACAGGAAGTTGAGGTAGTAAATTAAGTAAATGTAGGTTAAAGTTATCAGTAAAGCTGTTTTAATTGTAGACAAACATTTGCTTCCATTTACTTCAGACATGCACTTAGTTAATATATTTATTTTTAAAACTGTTTGCTGGCTGCAAAGTGGCAAACGGCTCTTCAAAAAAATTGAGAGGACAAGAGCAACTTAGATAATTGCCTTCTAACGCCACTTTATAAACTGATCATATAAGCGCAGACCTCAAGAACACTTATGAAAGCAATAAATTCATTTAGGCTCCTAGACACTTTGGCCAACAGCTCAGTTAACTACACTTCCCCAAAGTGCAATCACTTATAACTAAAAGTGAAGTTGAACAAACAAATGGATTTATTTCTGACAAAAAATTCTTGACCAAGTGCTGACAGAAAAACTGAACTGAACTAAACTAAGTACAAGAGAAAGCGGATTGTTTAGCTATTTTAACGTAGAGAGATAGCACTCAGAACAGCAAACTTCCGCTCAGCAAACTCCCGACAACAGCATCAGAATGGGCGCAATAAATAAGCTGGAGTACCATTTCGAGTGGCCGACGGAGAGTAATAATAAAAAAGAACAAAATAATTGAAATATATATGTGGTCATAAAAAAGGGAGACAGTCGAATTGTGTCTATCAATCAGACAAATATTTATGAGGATGAGCTGAACTTGATGATTACATAAATGTGTTTCAATATTGATTGCCAAAGCGACACAAAAATCCAAAACAATATACAGATACCTTCAACTTATAACTCTTGAAAAAACTGTCAGGAGAATTTCATGAATTTTTGCTGGACTTAAATGCCAGAATCAATATGTACCGTGTATGTGTGTATGTGTTTGAGTATATATTCTTGCACGTGCGAACTAAATAACTATTATTTCCGTTCTGCACACACACACACACACACATACTAAAACATACACACATGTAAGAACATGCTCAAACAAAAATCTGATTGAAAATTTCGTCATGATACGAAAACTAACACAAAGTTTGCCAGCAACCGCGAAGTTTAGATACACTAAAACACAAACTAGAAAATATATATATGTTCTTAATTGCTTTTCAAACATAACTTAAAATAATATCCGTTGTAACTTCCTAACGAAAACTTTCAAACTCAAGACAAACAATCACAAAAATAACAATAAAACTATTCCGAACGCAATACCAAGAAATTTTATATTTTCTTATTAAAAGTAGAGTATTACAACTATTCGAATTGCAATCAGTTGCAGGAAATAAGAAGTGATTGCAAAGTCGACTTACTCTTTTTTCTTTCTTGCCTCAATCTGCTCACAAAATGAGCTTTCAGCAAAGTAGATGATGGTTACAACAATGCGGTATTGGCATCTAGTGCGGCGTGCAACCTGAAAATGGTAGAGGAGGAAATTCAGAAAAACAACATTTCCAATAAGAAACTTAAGAACAAGCAAAATATGCAGCAAAAGAAATGAAAAGCGGCTTGTGATATTATTTCTTTTTCTTCCCCCAGCTGCTCGTTTCTTAGTCTGGCTTATAAGCATTTTGTGCAAAAAGTTTTCTGCTGGAAATAGTCTCAGCTCAAAGTGAACAATAAACAAATGCCACATAAACAGCGACAATAATAATACTTATTTTTAGTAGTTCCGTCAATAGAGTGGAAAATATATAGGCAAGCTGACAATCTTAAGCTGTGCGATTTGCTTTTGACAATACTCATAAATAACCAAAGCTTTGTGCGGTTTTATAGTCCAATGGGTCATCAGTTGATTTAGTGCATTAAGTTGCTGCAGATCGATAGATTTCCTGAGGTCAGGTCGACAGTATGTTCTTCCTCTTGAATGGGTAAAATATGTCACATAACAATGAAGCTGTTTGACGCTAGCCTTATAAATCAATAAATATCACTTGAGTTTGCGAAAACAAAAAGCATAATAAAGGGGTTGACATTAAGTCTTTTTCTTTTTGAGTAGGGTTGCTGAATGAGCAGTAACAGTTTAACTTATTTTAATCTAAATATATGTAACTTTTCACTTAGGGAGAAAAATTCATCTTTAAACATTTTTATTTAATATTTCATAACAATCATACTTTTACCTTTTTACAACCAAGTATACAGTTACACCACAACGAATACAAATATTTTTGTTAAATTGAAACAAATGTGCGCAGTTCATAAAGTAGATTCACATTAGAAGCCCATTTCCATATCAAAAGGAATGCTAATGCCGTTCAATGGCAAAGTTCGAGCGGATTAATGCACCAGTGCCTACGGTCAAGGTCGCACTATATCGAATTGTATTTGCTCTTGATGGATAGGGGTTCTCCATTAGTTTTTTGTTTCTGCTTCTACGGCATTAAATATTAATCCAAAAACAATTTGTAAAGTGCGCATTTTGTTTGATCAACCCTTTCCTCAAAGACGAAACAGTCAATGGGAAAAAAGTATTAGCTTCTTTTTGTAGAATGTATAAAACGTGTTGCATACAAGCATTTAAGTCGATTTATGAGCCAAACATTGCAGTTGCCCTTTTCGCTCAACAATGCCACACTCAAAAGGATTCCAACGGATGAGGTTGGGGTGTAGCACTTTAAACACAACAACAAAAAAACTTACTGACTGCCTTCTGCTGTCTGTTTCAATGCCTGCCTTGCATCAACTGAAATCAATCGAAGCAAAACGACGTCAGCGACAGTCAAAGTTCAAAAGTGGCACTCAACGTTCTGTGTGGCATCTCCACTCCCAAAACTGCCACATTCCTTCCCAACCCCATGCCCATCTCCGACCTAAGGCATGTGCCAAAATATTTTCAGTGCCCGACACTTGTCGGTTTTTTTCTTGTTGTGTGTGTGTGTGTGTATTTGCGCAATGAAGATTGACAGCTTAATGTATTTTCGCTTTAGAGCCAACCGCTACTTTGTTTGACTAATTTCCCCACGGATAAGGCCAAAGTGTAGAATAGGCCACTCCTTCAATTGTTTAAGTAGCAAACACGCAAGTTTTGCATCAAGTGCTGCAATTAGCAAGTGAAATGAACTTTCGGTGAACTTTAAATAACTTTTGTTTTTACAAAAAGCAAGAAGGAATAAAAACAGAGAAGATTGCGGAAAAAAGGAGTGCTCGACTTTAAGAGACCCTTCTTAACAAAATTATACGTTTCTTAAAAGATAAAAACGTAGCTCAGATATCATCATTACTACAGGGTATACATTAAAAAGTATGTTGGTCTTTAGGCAGCAACATTGAAAAGCAATTAAAACTCTCGCCGTCTGGGCAATTGAGTTGAGTTGATTTCTTTTCGGAAAAGTTTTGTTACGCCTTGCGTTAGCACTTTATGAATCAAATGGCGTGGCATAATTTATAATTGACAACAGTTAAGGCCCCTTATTGCATTTAATATATATAATATATTGTGTTTGTGTGTGTGTGTATGTCAGATGAGGCAGCAAAAGTGCCAATCGCATTGGTTTGGTTGTCAAGCTCACAAATGGGTTGCAAATCAATTTGGAATTTTACCGGCTTTGGTTTATCAAAGGAAATCATATAATATAATATTGGAAATTTTGTGTTACCACAAAAGAACGGCACATTGATTAAAGCATTGATCATGTGTTCTACGAGAACATACCACAGCAACGTGATTTGTAAAGCGTGTGAAAAATCCCAATATTAATTTACGCAATTCAAAAATAACAATGTTTATGATGTGTAAATCGAGTTGTTAATGCAGAAATGGCGAAATCTTGCTGGAAAGTAGCTTAAGATGCAGTATAAAAATTATCATTGATTAAGTTTCAACTAAATAAACAACAAAAACATAAAACAAAAGCTTGAAGCACATTAATTCTGAGGTTTTCCTTACTGTTAAAGTAATAATATTTATTCAAGCTTTCTCCAAGTTTATATAAAAAAATGTTTAAAAATAAACAAAATTAAATACAACTACTACAATACTGTTGGCAATAATTATTTGAACTTTATATAAAATATGTGCAAAAAGCAATACAACCAAAAAAAAAAGTCACGATTCGAGCTTCTTTTGTGTGTTGCTGTGTGCGTAACGAAGGTGTTAATGGTTAATAGCTTTGACACCTAAGTCATCAAGTGGACAAACAAGATGTGTGAGAGCGAACGAGATGAGTGATTGATTGAAAAAGCGAGAGTGAGATGGATAGAAAAGCAGCTAAGCAGTTTCGTACACGTGCCATGCAAAAGATTGATCAATATCAACAAAAAAATTATGATAACAATATTAAAAGAGAACACTCACTGAACGGATGATAATGATATACCGTTTGGGGTTTAATGATGCTGACGAATAATGCCACGTGGCAGAAGCGAATTTAATACCCACTATATTTTTTTTGTGCCATTAATCTTTACGGCCACAGCAACAGCAGCAGCAGCGGCAGCAGCGATCAGCCTCAAGCGTCCAAGATGCTGTGCAACGAAAGGATTAAATTACCCAAGCAGCTCGAGGGGCCCCAGGCAAATAATGAGCAAGAAGCAAGCAGTAAGAGTGTCGCATGAGAGGACTCTAAGTAGGTTAATGTCCTGGCGTGCTTTAACCTCTAACACAACACGGCTTTAACTGACCTAACTGGGTCAGTGGCACACACATAAAACCCATCAAGCCCTTTTGACCCAAGCTGCCACTTGTCAGCTCAATGCAACAAAAAATAAAAATAAAAAAAGGGTTCGTGTCTGTTCAAACTAGCAACTAATGCGGCGCATGCAGCGTTATCGATTACAAATCGAATTATGCACTTTTTCGTGCATGTCCGTCCACAACGGATATCAATCACACTGCCGCGCATGCCCAACACACACAAATAAGAGAGCAGTAAATTTGATTTATTACTTGTAATTGGGCTGCTCCACAAGGGCATTTGCCCTTAAAAGCATTTCAATACAATTATAAAGCATTGCCAAATGTTTCGGTCAAAGGTCAGTGTGCAGCACTTAAAGCGAAAAGTGCATTCAATTTTTTTTTTCGCTTGACTTAATAAAGTAAGGAAATTAAATTATAAATTTTTCCATATAACATTAATACCGAGCTGAGATACACGTTCTGCCAATTGGCAATTCATTTACTTACTATTGAATTTAATTTTCATTAAGTTTTGCCCGGAAAATTGCATCAACGGTGTGCATAGTTTTTATTATATTTACATGCAAGCCATGTGAAATGTAAGCACGAGTAGCTGCAGTGGGTGGCAAAAACAGGCGATACGCTTTTTGACTCTTTGCCTTCTTGTTGGGGTTTTCAAGAGTGCGGGCGGTGGGTGAATATGCATACATGTTTGCATTGGTGCAGTTCATTAAACTGGTGCAAATAAATACGATGTAAATGTATAATTAATACTTAATAATGCGATTCAGTTAATGAGTGAAGAATTGTATTTAAGCCACAAGCAGTTTTATTTTATTTTATTTAGATATATATTTGGGTTGAAGGGCGCACAAGTGTCGGTTGTGTTGTGTTTTTCTTCAATTGTCAGTGCATTGACAAGCTGATGGCTGGTCAAAAACTGAGTTCAAGGTGCAAACAGCCAACAACAACACATCTGGCAAAGCACACATAGCGTATGGGTCACTGATCGTTTACAACATATTTTACACCATTTCTGTTTATGGTAAACAATAAATAGAAACGTGATGAAGGACTCGACATGTTCTTGATAATGCTTCAATAGCATTGCTTGGAACTTCCCCTCAAAAAAATGAATAATTCTTAACGGCAACTATGGAAACAAATCGAAAATTGTAGTACAGTTTAGTTAAGCACAAAACCTATTTGTATGAAACATCAACATTTCGCACCTCGCATTGTTCAAGGTGAAATCATCTAATAGGCTATTGGCCCAATCGACGGAGCCAGTCCCTTGAAATCCAATTCGCGCCACGCGTCCACAAAGTAGTAATTATGTAGGCCTCAGTTTTTATGTTAGTTAGCAAGTGATTGCGGGAACCGGCCCATATTGTTGCTATTTATTTAATCAATTTGTGCTATAAATATTCATATAAGCCAAGCAAGAAAACAGTCCATAAAACTGATTGCCCAGCATCTTAACATGCTCATGTGTAGCGAATTTTTGGACTGCCATTGTTGTTGTTGCTGTTGTTCTTGCATTTCGATTTTGTTGTTGTGTGTTTTACTACAGTGGCATTTGCATTGTTTAACTTGTCGCTAAAAATAAAACACGTCAATTAAATGTGCAAACAAATTCGAGAGCAGCGAACACGACGCGTGCACAATATATGGAACTGTTTTCTGGTTTTGCTGATAGTCAAATGAGAGCATGATAAGGTTGAAAAGCAATGCTGCCCCATTAAGAGTATACCCTGTAAAATTTGGGTTTTTATGAGGTAATGAATAAAGAAGTACAAAGAAATTCATTAAAATTTTGGAAGCAAATATTAACTAACTTTATATATATAAAACTTAACTAATAAACACAAGTTTTAGTCATTAACAGGGTATACAAAATAAAATATTTATCCATAAAAACGTAAGCTGTTCTACAAACTCAATTTTATCAAGTTTAATTAACTATAAATAGCAAATTCTTAATTAAAAATTTATTTACAGGAAACAATAAAGAATAGCTATCATTAAGTTAAAACAAGTGTTCAAAGAATAAAAGATAAATGCTACTTTGGGAAATGATTTTTCCAAATGATTGAATAACCATGCATAAATGCACATTACGCATTCGCACAGTTGCACACAATGTTTTTGAGCTTGTCACTTGAATTGATATGCAAAACGGTTTTCTTCTTCACTCTGAGCCATTTGGATGTTGCATGATTATGGAAAGCGCAAAAGATAAACAAGAGCATTTCCAAGAAGACTGGGAAATTTAAATTTGAAACGCCACAGATTTTCAATGCACAGTTGAGCAACCACAACAATGTCAATTGGATGGATTTCCGGTGACATTTGAAATGTGCCGACCTTTACAATATTAAATATCAAGCTGACAGCAGGTGGACAGTGTGCGGTTTTTCACATTTGATTGCCTTAACTGCTCAAAGTCAAAATTGACGAAAAAACGTTTTGATGACATTTTTTCGACGACGTGCAAAACAAAAACCAAAATCTGCTGCAAACAATTTCTCATTTAAAATCGGCTTTGTTGAGAGTTGAGTTGAGTGTTTAAAGCCAATCAAGTCTAGCCAACAATGGCAGTAGCACTATATAGCCTGAAAAGGGGTCATATGATGCGAGAAGCCTCATCAGTGATGCGATTAGACTTTTAGCTTTCAACTTTCCCTTTGGACACGCACTCAACTGGAAAAAAGTTGGGAAAAAATATCACTATGCTTTCAATGTGGGTGACAAATGCCTTAACTCGATTCAAACAAAAGAATGCAGCACAATTGAGCATCAATCATGCGCAAAATTGATTAGTTCAGCTTTTGACAATATGGCCATCCTCTAACTTCAATGTCCATACAACAGCAGCAGCAAATTGAAAATATTTTTCAACACGTTTGCTGAACTTCATTGTTTTTAATGAGCAATAGCAAAACTAAAAGCAAATATTGAATGTCAACTTATGCAGTCTTAAAGCGTAAAAATCATACCACAAGCATCCTAGAATTCTGCAATTAATTAAATCCAGTGCCAATTGAAACATTGATTGATTATTTTTCCACAATATTTTAAATGTGTTTGATATGTTGCTTATTTAGTTGTTATTCAATTAGTTTTCGTGTTCGTTCATATAATTTTTAACACATATAAAGTTGTTGTGAATTTTGAAATGTGTCAAAATAATAGAACACGGAAAAAATGCATTTTAAACGCTTTTTTTACCCTAAAGTGACAAGGACTGATTCAAGCCAAGTGTCAAATGCCTTCTTGATTATTTTATAAAGTCAATTCCATTGAAAAACTTATTAATAATTCCTTAATAATCAAAGACTAACTGCAATGTTTCAATCAGCAACACAAATTGGATGTAAGTTGAACATTTCTCAAGCTTGACTGCATAAAGGTACACCATTAAGATGTCAATCTTGTAGTTAATTAAAGTAGAAAATTCACTCAAGCACATACACTGACATAGACATTCCCTATTTCACTGGAACTGTCAGCTACACAGAAGTGTCTCTCTAATTGCTCGAGTGTATATGTGTGTTTGTGTGTTTGAACGTGTCGCTAGCAAATGCTTAGAGTGAGTTTGAGCGCCACTTGACACTGCACACGCGCCTGCACTTTGGCAATTTATTGAATCGGTGGCAGCTGCAACAGCAACAAGAACAAGAAAAGTAACAGCGCTTTTTTAAGGATGACATTTTTTTTTTGCGTGCTTGCTTGCAGCGTTTTGCGCAACAACTTCTACAAAATGGCGCCGCTAGCGTCAAGTGTGCACACATTTGCCTGCTCTTTTGCACTCGCTGGCTTAGATGCTGCTGCTATTTTTATCGGGTACCCATTGAAAAGATAACATAAAATCTTTTCATAAGTGGTTGTTTCTGGTATCAACAACCAGAACTGTTGAAGATGTTAGTAGGGTATTTGCTAGTCAAGCATTTAGCTGAAACACTCTAACTTTTTATTGCTTAGTTTTTGCTGCTATTTTTGTTGTTGTTGTTGTTGTTGCACTCTTGAAAATGCGCCCGGATTTCCGGCCCGTGCATACTTCTTACGATTGTGCGCTTGCTCAAGGACTGGGAAAATCACAGGACTTGCACGACTTGAGTTTAATACACAAACGATTCGCAAATGGCAAAATTGCATCAGTACAATTTAAATGGCCATAATGTTAGGGCGCGTGCTGGGGTGGAGTGGGGTAAAGTCACATTTCCGGTCACGTTGCGCATCGAAAATGAACACAATTAGCTGAGCAGCTTTGTAGCTTTGTAGCGAGCACGGAGCTTAAGCGCTCGCACTCACAGCTTAAGCCCTAATGCCACACAACCCAAACAATGTGAGGGAGTAAATGCCACAGGCCAGGAGAGAACATGCCAGTTTATGGCTTTGTTTACAGCATATCCTGAATGACAGGGCTTGTGTCTGTTGCGTAATTTATGAGTACGGCACAAAACACCCATTGACATGCACACGCCTTTTAACTTCCCCCATACACCCACACACACACACACACACACACACACACACACACACACACACACACACACACACACACACACACACCTACTGCCTCGTGAAAGCCACAAAAAAAACACACTGCTTTCGCATAAAACTTTAATGCTAGTTTTATATGTCACTCATACGCCATGTTGCACTTTCCTGTTCCTGATGCCAGCCACAAAACATTTTGCGAAGTGTTTTCTTTCTGTCTCCTACGAGATTGTGCAACGCCAGCAGCAGCAGCAGCAGCAGGGAGCAGCAGCTGTTGGGCGCTTTTATGCAATTTTTTATAATTTGAGGGCAAAAGCATAGCAACAACAACAAGAGCAACAACATGAAAAAATATTAGCAAAATATCGCCACTTGACAGCAAATGGCATATCAGAAAAGTTTTTCTGTTAATTTAGTGGAAAATAGCATGTCGTTACGAGCATTTATCTTGGGACTAGCAGCCATTTTCTAACGACAGACAAGAGAGTATTCAAGAGCAACACGTGTCAGAAAAAATCACAGAACAAATACAATGTCAAGGAAAGCTCATGTAAAAGTACCTCATAAGAATGCATAAAACTGACATGACCCATATATTCCAGCTTTGACAGGAGAAATGTGCAAGCAAAGTGATAAATGACACAAACAAACAAAGATATGATAAATTATGTGGAAAATTGAGGCAATAAGATTGTTGTGTAAAACTTTCGAGAGGCAATTAAGGTAAACTGTCACTTGCATTTAGTGTAATAGTCAAAAGAACTAATTAAAGCTTTTCTAAAGCATAGCTAAAGGATTCAAACAGTTTCCGAGAAATTACTTAATTATTTAACCTTTTACACAAACTAATAAAAATGTAATTAACAACTCCATAGTATTTTTGTGACGTATTTCAATCAAATTTTGAACAGTGAATGGCGGTGAAAAAAATAATTAAAATTATTAAGAACCCATATTTTTGATTTTATTGCAAAATATATTAAAGTGTTGTAAAGAAAAAAACAAAGAAATGCGTATCTAAGGAACCGACTCCATCTGTACTTAATTACCGCCATAAAAAACACACCAACTAAACATTTATATTCTCCGACAAACACTTTACGCCAATTAATCTCCTAGATAAATATTGTGGCATCTTTCCGGCAATTTCTCAAGTCTTGGTTTCGATTACTCTAGCCAAGCTTTAGACTTGTTAATCTCGCTGCTGTGACTGTCTAGACAGACGACGATGTGCTTTTTATCCTTGGTTAGGGTGAAGCTTAAAAAATGCTGCTGTCTAACATGTTTATTACTTTTATGTTGAGTTTAACACCTGTAAGTCTTGAGCAGCTATTAATATAAGTGTTAAGTGCCCGTCTTCTGCCATTATTCATTATGGTATGCTAGTTTGTTTCTATTTTTTTGCGAGCCCGTTTTCAATATCACGTTGGGAAGGCTGTGGCCAAAGCTGATTAACAGGATACGCAAAAGTTTGCCGCAAGTGCAATGCAAACACAAAACATTTGCTGTGACTGACAGTTGGTAGCCTTATATTGTTTATTTTTGTCATCATGCGTTGACATATGATTATGCAGTCTCTAACAAGCGAGAAGGCACGCCTTTCATGCGAGAGACGCCCACAACTGCAAATGTCGCGCTGACGTTCCCGCCTCACGTTTTCATTATTTTCCATTGTCGCACGTTTCGTGTTACGTTTAACACGTGAGTCGGGGTGGGGAGCCCGTACTGGGTACGGTATGGAAAATAAATAAGTTTTAGCAAATAAAAAAGCTCTGAAATTTAATGTGCATATTTTTATGACAGGCAACAATTTGCATATCAAGTGGCCCGAAGCAGCGCATTCGTACAAAGGGAATATCTTGTTGGCAAAAGTTTTCATGAATGTGAAAAAAATCCTTGAATAACATTTTAATTGTTTATTATATGAATGAATTTTTGATTGCAGTTCTACAACTGCAAAAGTTGCAAAAACTGTTTAAGTAAATTAAGTGAAATTTACAAACTTTTCTTTTATTTAAAATGTCTATTGAAAATTTAGCTGCAGCATGTTACGAAAATATAAGTACATCATTAGGATTCCTGTAGCATTTATGATTTAGTTAACGACCTACGCAAAAAGCGATTACGTAATATAAAGAACACCCGCTTGTCTTTGGATTTAACCGCACACTTAGCGAGATCCCTTAGTTGTAGGGACAAAAATAACAATTCAGTCAAGGAGCAACCACACAGAATTTCTTTAAGGCTCGTGTCTAAACGCTTCTGGGCAATAAGTGAATGAAAAGTAAATACCACAAAATTTCATTATAATTTGTATTTTGTTTTATTTTTCTCTCATTTCTTCGTAATGGAGAAAAATCGTTAATTTTTGGTATCCAAACAAAAAGCGCAAAGTTGAACAAAAGTCAAAACGGTGGACAAAAATAAATATACTTCCCAAACTTAAATTGAATAAAAATAAAAACAATATGAAAGGCGAGAAATTAAAAATGTTTCAGGCGATGCGATGTAAAAATACCCTTTAAATACATTTACCATTTTTAATCTTAGTCATGTAGTGTGTGTATTTTATTTAAAAAATAATTGATTTATAAAAAATCTTGAGCACAAAGCTATTATGCCTTCCTTCTAGTACAATATTATAATAATAATACCCGCAGTCATGCAAACATTTTGTTGGCATACTTTTGTGTTATGTGCCAAGTTCAAGCTGCAACGTTGACCGAGTTCAGTTTTGTACTTTACTTGTTTGGGGAATATACGACAACACAGCCAACTACGGAAACAAAAGCAGCAAAAATGCTTGACAAAATACAAAACGAAAATAACGTAAATAACAACAAATAAGTCAAATTTGTGCCCTAACAAGGCAGTTGTGTAGGGCGGCTGAGTAAATGGATGCGTCTGCCAGCCGCAGGAGGCTCGTCCTTTTGGTCTTGTCTTCATAATTTTGTGTTGCATAATTTCGGGCTACTTGTTCGCCATACAAACTAAAATGACACAGCTCTGGCAGCGTGTACCACCCAGCCTTAATTTGAATGTCACTATGCTCAGCGCACATTTCAACTGCCACGCCCACGCAAACAATACGTTTTTGCCATGGCATGTCAAGTATTTTATTAAGGCAATTATGCGTGGCAATAACACAAAAATATATGTTTAAGTATATTCTTTTTTTTAACATTTGTGTTTGTTCACAGGTTGTGTGTGTTTGTTTTGTGGTATGTATGTATGTGTATTTGTGTTATTGTTCTGCCTAGTGTTTGTCTTGTGTCTACAAGAGCGTTAGTGTTGTTGCCTTAGCAAATTTATGGCAATATTTGTCTAGAAAGTTTATCATTTAAAATTATTACTTTTAATTGAATTTTGAAATATATTCATGGTGTTTTTAGATTTAATAATTTCATATATATATAAATATAATATAATACAATATAAAATATTAAGATTATTTTAACGAATATTTAAGCATTGTATCTTTTTGAAACAGAGCCTTAAAGCTGCTGCCATCTCTAAAAAGCCGTGCAACACATGCGACAGTGCAAAACTGCAGCATAGAAAAGAGAAAAAAAAATTAAGTTTGCCAGCGGCAAAGCTTCTCTAAAATGCTTTTGTGGGCAGAGAGAACACACCCACCAGTCTCATAGACTGCGGCACAATCCTACACAAAACAGACAGAACAAAAAAAACCTTCAGGGTTTTGCTTTTGTGCTGTCCCTCGTCGCAGTTGCTGTTGTTGTTGTTGCACAGAGGGACAAAGGCATTTGGTTTTGAGTGTGAGTGTGAGTGTGACAGTAACATATTTTGTTTTAGTGGCAGTTTATTTAAACGAAAAAACAAGAAAAAGAAGAAGAAGAAGAGGGAAATATAAAGGCAAAGGCAACAACAGCAAGCAGCCACTTGAGCGGACATTTCACCTTCGCTGAAATGTATGCTATAGAAAATGTGCAGGCAGCAAACTTTAAGAGTTTTACGCTGGTCTTTCCGCACATGCCTGGTGGAGTGTGGGAAGGCTGGCAGACACACGCGCCAAAAGCAAATCACAGTTGACCACTCAAATGCCGGCCATTAACATGGAGCATGCCACCTCAACACAAGTAGAGAATAACCATAATAATAAACAACCAAACAAGCTGATAAAGCAGCTAGCGCTCAAATGCAATATTGCTTGGCATTGAGCACGCGTCCTGTGAAAGAGAGAGATAGAGAGTGAGTCGCCTGCAAGCGTGCCGATAATTGCATTTGGACGCCATTCTAGTCTTCTTCTTCAGTTCCACACACTGCCACTCCCACTCCCACTCCCCTGAGAATTGTGCCTGATGCCCAGTGTGCGCTCCGCATTTAATCAAATTGAGCGCTCGGCAAATGTCACTGAACCTTGAAAGTGAGAGGAGATACGATACATAAAAAAGAATAGTAAATAAAAGGGGAGAAAGTGTATTATTTGCCACACACACACACACACACAAGCACATGCACAGTTTTGCACAGTTGTGGCATAGGTTCAAGAACAACACTACAAAATGAACTTGACGATGGACAGGACATTCGACTGGTCACAGCAAACATACTCGCACAAGTGAGATTGAACTAGATAGGAGTAGTAGACTTGAAGCTACACTTTATTTCTCCAACATACTGTGTGTAGGAAAGTCACAAGAATAAAAAAAATCTACATACTTTCACAGTCGGAACAACATAATACCAACTTTTTGTATAGGGTAGCTGGAAGAGCATAGAGAACAACAGCAATATCACGTACGATGCACAGTAATAATATTAGCTATTGAGTATTGGCCTGCAAGTGAGCGTTGACCAATTGAAGCTTCACACTGCGTTGGTTTGTTGGTGGCAAGAGCATCAGATTGCAGTGAATTGCTTGAAAGAAAAACTGTCACTCCGAGTTTAGCTGCGTTGAAACATTCATTTCCTGCTGTCCAGACCATGAAATAATTTGTTTAATTCCATTAGTTCGCCTCAGCTACGTGCAGAGCATTCACAAATACCAAAGCAGCAGCGTCCAAAGCAATTCAAAGTTGTTGGTGCTGATGATCAACACCATGAAGTGTAGGGGGCATGTAGAAGAATTTGTGCCAATTAGAGGCGCCTTGTTCGCACCATGGGGCAGCTTGTCAACGGCAGACAAAACAACGCCCCTCTGCATCAAGCTGCGTAAATCAAAATGTTTTGTTGTTTATATTTTTTTTTGTATTTTGCTGTTTTTCACTTTCCTTATTTTTTTTTGCAGCTGTGGCGCAGTTTGTCCCTTGATAATCATATTTTTGCACAAGAAGCGGGTTATTATATACATTTGTCTAATGAATTTTTAATGTACTCTATCCTTGCACTTTGCAAACTTGTAGACTGCTGGGATACGCTTCGTGGGGGTCATCAGATGTTGTGGAAAACATTGGGTGCGCCTTGAGCCATTGCAATGACAATTTGTTGCCAGCTGAGACGTCTCACGATGTTAAAAATATAAAAAATGCGCATACGCAACGTTGTGTCAGGGTCATGTCACAGGTCCGTCCGACAGTCAGTCAATTGGCGATTGATTAGCCTGACCTTTGGTAGGGCAATTTACCAGTTGATATCTTGCCATACTACAAAAGAAACACCTGCCCCAATTTGTTACTTGCCACTTTTTATATAATCTTTATTCTGCGTTCATTGTTATGCAAAGTTTCATAACTTTTTTTTGCGTCATGCAAAAGTTTTGTTGTTAAGCTTTAAACGTGATGAAATTTTGCATTCTTCGGTTCGTTGTGAGTTTGTGTATGAAGTTTGAGCTTTAGTATTCAGGAACTGTTCATAATATGATAGTAGAAGCCATTTTACATTAAATTCTAAATCATACAACGCAATAATGCCTTGATTTATTCAAGTCTAGAATGCTTACAATTCTGTCTTAAATAATAATAACAGTTAAGTCATTTCTTACTGTTTAACCTGCTAAGTTTATGAAGCAATTTACAAATTTCCAGGAATTTCTTGAACTCTGCTGCTTTGACCCACCTGGAAAAATGTGCTAACGAAACGAAATTGATATGATGTTTAGCTTGGTGAGCCAATTAGCTTCGCTTGGACGGCGAATGGAAAGAACAACTTGCACCCTGGTGCACTTGCACCGTGCTGCAAGTAAGTATATGGGAATTTTTCTTACCGCCCGACACAAGTTTATAAGTAATGGTAGCGTGTGGCTGACACGCCGCACTTTTCCAACCATTTTGCGCATAAATAAGTGTTTGTGTGTGTGTGTGTGTGTTTTAACTATGAAAAATAACTGACACTGCGGCAAGTCCAGGTCACTTATTGTTTGTGTGTGTTTGTGCTGCATTTTTATCAGTTTTTACTTTTCACCTTTTTCACTGGCGTTCTTAACGTTGTTCTTTACTTCATCGATTTTTCCGGCTTAACCGCCGCCATTTTTAATGGCTTTCATTATTTACGCTTGTCTTCTCTCACTCTCAATGCCCCCCTCTCGCTTTCTTGCAGCTGCGTGAGTTGATTAACAGTCGCGCCGTTATCCTTTGGGCGAAACTCCATCACGCCAACACGTCAACTTGAACTTATGATGAATTTAATTATGAGTGCTCTTTGCGCATAATTTTTATTCATTATAAAGTATGGAAGCTAAAGTATTTTTGGCGTAGACTGTGATAAGTAAGCCCAAACAAAAGGTTAACAGGTGTTGACCGACTTAAGCAGCTGTTATTGTTGCCAAAGCTACGAAAAGTTTCTACCAATCGAGAATGTTCATATATATTGATGTGTATTTATTTATAGTAAAATCGATAGCAATTCCTTTTCTTATTCTAAGTCTGACCTAGTAAATGCTTGCGATTAATAATGCACGATCATATGCGATGCATGAAAGCACAGCACAGTGCATTATGTATACGCCGCGTGTAACAATAAAAACCGCTGCCTTAGCCATTAAAATTGAGGTAGACCGCTGCAAACAAGCACACACACACACAGACACGTAGCCAACTTTAACAATTTTCCGGCTATATCCTAGCTTTACTGCTAGCTAAGTGAAATCTGACTGTTTGGTTGGCTTGCTGGCCAGGTGAAGCCAAAAGGCATTCATCATTAAATATTTACACTTTCATAAATGTGTGAGTGCATTCAGGTTGTTAAATATTTTACGCTGATTCCGACTTTGTAGACACACAAACACACATACACACACTCAAAGAGACAAAGCCCGCAAACAGAAAGCGACCTAACGTGTTTGAAGGTACCAAAAAAAAAAAAAAGAATCACCAAAAAAATAATGAAAATATATGTATGTACATATATATATGTTTATATATTTCTGGGCCAGGCTGCGTGAAAAGCCATGCAAGCGTAAAAATCGCAGTAAACTTTTGCAACCCGTATTTTTTTTACTGCGCTTTTGTTTTGACTTTCTTTCATTTATATATTTGTTTTGGGAAACAAAATACTGCGAATAAGTCAAGAAAAAGAATGCCCTAAGGAACTCATAATTATTGTGGTCCAAGCGGGCATAAAGTAATTCAATTGAACATGGGTTCTTTATGTTTTTCGTGTACTGTTTACAACTTGTCCTTTTCGTAGCTTGTTTGTTAAAAAAAAAAAAAAAAAAAAAACACAAAAAGAGCGTTCAGTTAATTAAACCAGCAATACAAATACAAAAACCTTTGATTCAAAATAAATGTAATGCATATTTAATATTTTTGTACTTTAGTCTATATTCTGTGAAAAAATTTGTAGTTGATTTTGCAACAATTAATTTAAAGTTAATTATTTTAACTGAGTTTAATTAAAATCAATTTAATTTTAAATGCAAAACATTTAACTGGATTAATTACTCGACTATTTTAGACTAATTAGCTCTAATTGATTCAAGTACCTTTGCTTCTAGACCGTTTTCATTGCAGTAAAGTCAAAATATACATATTTATATAAAACTTGATTAATATTTCAAAAGCTAAGACAGAAATCAATTGTACAGGCATGACATTTGACATTTTCATGGGTTTTTCCTGGTCAACAATTAAGTCGAAGAAATCAAGTATTTTAAGAAATTTATTTGTATTATTTGCACATTAATTAAAAGACTTTTGGCATTAAAAATACTGCAGTCATTAAATGCATTACAAGATTCATTTGCAAAGCAATTTTTCATTTTTAATGTGGCCATTGCAATTCATTTTACACTCGCAAGCAATAAAACCAAAGCAACACCACGAATTTTCGACAAATTTTCAAAAGCCATTAAATCCAATAGGAACAAAATAATCACACACTTATACAGAGACAACAAATTACAACCTAGTTACGTGTATGTCTGTTGATATATGTGTTTTCACATGTGCTAATTAAAATATACATGCCACAGAACACACACAAGAAGAGCCGCCGCCAACGGGTCGCAGGGCGCGTCAAATGTGGCGTATACGTAATATACAATTAAACACACATTGTGGCAAGACTCTGACCAAGCCAAACACACACACACAATGATAATGAAGTAGCAACAACTGTGCTCTCCATTTTCATGTTATCCTTTCATTGGATTGTGTGGATTGTGAGGCAGAAGGTCGATTTGGCTGGGTTTGGTTCGCTCGTGCGTTCGCCTAATTGAATGTAAGCAAACCAATATAAAACAACGCTAAAAGGCAACATTAAGCAAACGGGACCAACACGTCTTATTGGCAAATTACCGCAGAGCACATTGCCTACAAGCACAAACACACACAAACACACACACCGATAAGGCCTGTCATTTTCCACCCACTCTTGACTTTTTCTCTTTCTTTATTCTCCGGCCAAGAATCATTTTGCAAAGACGCTGTCGCTGCGAAATTGCGCAATAAAATTGCATTGTCTTTATTTTTAGTTTTATTTCCATGCCTTGGCGTATATAATGTTAATGTTTGGCTTTGCAACACACACACACACACGCCCTCATATAATATATGTCTGAAGAAAGTTCAATTAAAATTGCAGGGCTACTCTCAATCCCACTCTCTAATTAAATCAACCTTGCGAATTTTTGGCAGATGCCTGTTCAAAGTTTTTTAATCATTAGAATGTATACAAATATAGTACATACTTATTTGTAGCATTGCCTTTAATAAATAAATTTTTAAATTTTTTCATCACAAAATATGGGAAAAAAATATATTAACGAACAAGGGCCAATATATGATTTGAGCAAAAGTCGAAACTTCTAATCTAAACTCAAAAAACTTGTTTCAAAATATTAATTGTTTTCAAGAATTTCGTAACTATTTAAAGTGTCAAAATTAATTGAACAATTTTCTTCTTTTAATTTACGCAATTATATTTCGTAAGATTTACTTACAAATAGTAATGTAACTTGATGAGATTTTAAAAACGAGTGTTAATCTTACTTTTTGCCATAAAAACTTAATTTAATATCAAAAATTACACAAACAACTATTTATAGAAAGCCATATGTTAATCCAAAAAACCACACACTTGTTTTTTAAATCATCTCGAAAATAAAATGCTGATCACTTAAATCGTTTCACTTTTCAAATGATTTTTATCCGTGCTTATAAAATATAGATGTCCACTAAAAGCAACAGCCCTTTAATGGATTTGGACCACAGCTACCAACAAAACTTTTTGGTTAATTACCGTAAAAACTTTTCAAATTTAGTTCAAAAACAAAAACCGGGTTTGCACTTGGACTAAGGATAAAAAGTTTTCATACACAAAACTTTTAAAAGCTGTTTTGCCGCCTAACTTATCATTAATTTTTAAATATAATTAAATTCCACACTTACTCAGATAGTAGTTGATGCCAAATGCAGATGTTAAATAGAAATTAAAATTTCACTCATGCAACTGCGCGACAGTTCATTAATTAACAATAATTTGCCAAACGTAGTGTTAATTATGAATTTTTTATTGCCACTTATAATTTAATGAGTTTCTTTATTAATTATTAAATTTTATCGAATATTGAAAATGAAAATAAAGCGAGAAGCGAAAAGAGTTTCTGTCACTGGATGTTGATAATATGCAAATGACACAACAAGTCGGCAGCGACTGAATTCCAACTTCAAAACTGAACGCAGCAACGAATGCAACGCTACGAACACAACCGAACCAAAACGAGCGACAAACACGAATGACAACTTGACTCAGGACACACGCACGGACGACACGGCCACTGGCAATCGGCAACTGGACCTTAACCTGGCCCTGCCGCTGCGTCTGCTGCGTGCTGCGTTCGTTGCGAAACTGTTTTTGTCTTAATGCTCCGAACGTTTTTTCTTAACGCTCCGAACGTTCAAGCGCCTCGCAACTGACTTCCTGCGCACAAGTTCGAGTTGCATGTTGAGGCTGGCAAACTCTGTGGTTTCTTCGGTTTGGGTTCCTTATGGGTGGTAAACACAACATGCGTGCGGCTAACATAGCAACACCTTGGTTCGCAGGGGTTGGGGCACAGACAAAATGACGTAAGTTAGTTCTTTGGCGGCTCCACTTGTTGGCATATTGTTGCTGTTGTTGTTGCGTTGCTACCATATTCTCCTTTGCTGCAGTGAAAGTGTTGCAAAGTTGCTGTGCAGCAGGTTGGGCCAAAAAAAAGAAAAGTTTAACAATTACGTGAATATGGGTCAACTTTTTATTCATTTATTGTAGAGTGTTCAAGTTTTTCCATGCTTAAAAGTTTTTGTTACACTCCCAGGAAAAGAAAAATTGGTGCACAAACTGAATTATGTTTGTTTTCTAGAACAAAAATCGGTGCAATATTTTATATATATTGAATAAACAAAACTGTTTTAATTGAAAAATGAATTTAAGGAAAATAACTTTATTCACAGCCACATTTTTTTTTTAAAAATTTTCTTAATCATAAAATCTACTTTTTTGCTGAGACTAAAAGGCTTTTGCAAAAACTTTTCAGTAACATGATTTAGCACACAGCTCCACAAATCGATTAAAACTCATTCCCAGCATAACTCAATATATTAGTTCCAAGCCACAACTCAATATATCATTTACACGTTGAACTCCTAAATACCTAAGGAGTGCATCAAGACGGTGTCAAACACAACACAACAGTCAAACATGTGTGTCCTGTTAGAACAAGTTGGTTCAGCTATGCAACATGTTCGAAGTCGGAAATGCGTTTTATGGTTAGCCGCAAAATTTTGCCGGCTAGCGCTGAATTGCAACTTACAGTTAGGTTACCAAACAGTTTCCGTTTTAATGAGTCAAACTTCCTTCTTTAAATAAATGCGTTGAATGTTAGTAAAAGGGAATAATTGGGGAGAAGACATGTGTTTCTCACTCATTGTGGTCATTAGCGTTTAGTTTGCCTGCAACTCTAAATTCAAAAGCCAAGAGTCAGCCAGAGGTCAATGGGCATTGCTATTAGCAGCATCCAAAGCTGCGATGAGGGGGCAGTTTCGATTTCATCTCGCCTTTTATGCTGTCATATCATAAGAAATAATTATAAGTCTGAATCGAAGAGTTGGGTCAAGCACCTCTGAGATGTTGACGTATATGATATATCAGGTTACGCCGCAGCCAGTTAAGTTATTAACCTTAGCGACAACTAAGAAAAAAGAAGCTGCATGCAAAGAAATAAGTTTCGAAAACACCTTCGAACTACGCAGTTGTTTAACTTCAACGAATTGGAACACCCATAAATATTGAAACTAAAGAAATTCTACATTATGCTTGTCAATAGTTTCCAGAGTGACAAAACGTAACTCAAGATCAAAGGAAGATAATTACACTGATCAATGGACACTGTGTCCGGACAAACTGAGAATATTATCTTTGCTTCCGATCTGTCTGACAAGTTGTATTTTTTTTGTCAGCTTCCTGACAAACGGCAGGAAGAATCAATTTCACTTTGAGCTGCATCTCCGCAGTAAGTAGACCGGAGACGGAGAGCAACAGATGTGCAACGATGAGATCATTAACCATCTCATGTTACCCCAGACAGACAGCTCAGCACCTCGATCTTTTTTGTTCGGAGAACAAGCTCCTTTTTTCAATCTAAAGCACCTTTAAATGTATGATGCCCATGGCGGGGGAAGCGAGAGGGAGTCAGTGGCTGTTGCAGGTGCACTAAGGATATGAATGTATATATTTACCAGCTGAGGCAAAGAAAACAATGCGCTAGATAAGCAAAATATATTACATTCATTACGAGCGAACCAAGACAAATACTGAGCGCATTTATTATTCTGTAGAAAAAAAGGGAAAATGTAAAGCACAATTTTAAAGGAATTCATTTAAAATGCGTGTACTTTTTTATACCGACTGTGCGTGATTGTTAAGGGAAGTTGTTAGCAAGAGAAACAATGCAAAATTTGTGTTAACAATGAACACAAAAAGTACAAATTATAACGCGATTTGTATGCCACACGGCAACTTAATTTATAAAACATTTTAACACTAGAAAGTCTTTAACAATTCAATAAGCATTAAAAGTTGTTTATTGAATGTAAAACTACTACTACTACTCTTTATAAAAATGTAAGTAAATGCATAATTATAGAGTCTAAAAATATTACTTAACACTCTAAAACAGATAAGTTACTTTTCAACAGCTTAATCGTCTCGAAAATAATTAGGCAATCTTTTTTAACCATCAAAAGATTCTCAAATCTGGTCCAGTATTAAACAAAATGCCTTTCTAGCGTTAAAAATATATGTGTACTGTATGTATTGCTTAAATAGGCAAATAGGCTAAATGTTGCTACGTCACAAGTGATCGGCGCACGCGTTCCCTCACCTCATTTAACATGCGGAGCAGGCGCAAAATTTGCAATTTGCCAAATATATGTGACTAATATTCGACGACGACTCCAAACTGGTAACAGAACTGGGCGTGCGAGCCACGCTGCGCACCTGTTGGGCATAAAAGATTATGATTATAATATAGAGTTGGCTAAGTAGTGCGTGAATCTGCTATCAATGAGATATGATATTTGATGGATGCTTACGTGCGCCAGTGACCATCAGCCATGCCGGAAGATCAGATTTAAGTTTAAAAAAACCCTACGCCCAGTTGCCAGGAAGTATTTTTGGTTGTCGTTGCTGTGCTGAGTTCAGCGTCCAGTTTTTGCACTTGAAACCCAAATTGCGCAATTCCCAAAATAACTGCGCACCCAAATCAAGCCAGGCGGCTCAATATTCAACTGACTGTTGTTGTTTATTTTTGGGGTGGCCCCTGTCAAAGTACCGCTAAGCGTGCCATGTGCGCAAGTGGGCCGCAACCCGCTTATGGCGTCATCTCAGACGCTTCACGTTTACGGTTTCAAGTTTGTTCGCCTGAAATAAGAATGCATCTGAATATGATGAACTCAACATGGCAAACGACGTCAAACGAGTTTACAATGCATACAAATATATCCCATATTTTGGTACAGAGTTTAACACAGTTATTTATATACATTGAAATTAAATTTAAATAATACAAAAAACCATAAAAATAACTGAAAAATCATCAACTGTTTACATTATGTGTTAAGATCCTTTAATCAATAAACGAAAATGTCAAATGCTTTACTTTGAAATGCGAATCGAATAGATTAATAATAAATCGGTATCGCTTTTAGTACAAATCTCACAACTTTCATTTCTACTGGCTACTGCTCCTTTTTCTCTTGTTCATCAGCTTATCAGATTAAAGCAAAATCCATCCGGACTCAATAACACTGCAAACAAAAGTAAAAGATCGTCAATGGGATGGAACGATTAAGGAAAATATTTTTGGTGGCTGGCTGGTGCGCATTAGGAGCGAAGGTTATCCTACCATCTTATACGGTGGATCCTATTTTGCACCTCTACTGGTCGTTTCGTCCGCAAATCCTTTCGCTATAATGAGGAGGGCGCTTGTGTCCACAGTAAATGATGAAGAAGGTGGTTTCACATCATTTCATCTACACTCCAGATCACTTTAAGCCACAACCAAAGATGACATTGCGTTGGTTAGACTTAACATTCCTTTGGCAGGCAAGTGATCGAGTTTATTAAACTTCCGAGCATATCTTCTGACTTTTACCACATTTGGCTGGAGCTTTGACAGCCTTGAAGTGCAACCAGGCTAAGGATGAGATTTTCTTCTTCTCCGCAATTGACACTATCTACATTCCAGATGAATTTCACCTGCAACAAACCAAGTATGACATAGCATTGGTTCGGCTTAACGTGCCTTTGGAAGGCAAGCTAACAGAGTTTATAAAACTAGCCGAAACACAGCCCAGTTGGGACTTGATTTACAACACATTTGGATGGAGATACAGCCAGCTTCGCAGAAACCAAGAAAGTGCAGGGGGAAGCACTTGGATCCAGTCGCTTGTAGGAAAAAGTTCCGAAATAATTTTGTTTCAGATACAGCTACATGTGCACTTTTTCCCAAATTCGTTTGAAATGCGTATACGACGGATGTCACCGCTGGTGTATAACAATGAGCTGTATGCCATTGCTTCAGTCGGTGCCAGTTGCAAGAACACTTCGAGTCCCGGCATCTACACGAGCATATTTAAAATGCAAGCATTCATACAATATACATTAAAGGATTAATGAGCGAAGAATTAAAGAAGAGCGGTCTTAATGCTCGTAGTCAAATGAAGCCCACTAGAAGAATACGTAGCCCATTAAAAATCGGTAATAAGAAAAGACCACGGTAAAATATATTATGCAAATTCAAGAAATACACCTTTTCTTTTGAAATAGCTGAAAAAGTTTAGAAAGCTTTTTAAATCCTTTTATAAAAAAAAAGAAGGGAAAATGGACTATATGCCGCAATAATCAAAGAACTGTACTCATTTTGATTAATGAGACAATAAATATTTGTTTGTTAAAATCACATTTCGCCTTTTTTGAATGCAACGTAGACATGTGAATGTCTATCTCTAGTAACCGAACGTTATCGCTATCGCAAACCACCACATGTGAACATATGGCATCCCTGGCTGCTATCGCTGTCAAGAGTCAGCTGTTAGTATCGATAAGTTTTTTTCAGTCTGAGTTGCCGTCTCTCTAGAAAATTTTATTAATAAACTAAAATTTAGAAACCAGCAAAAGCTTTAAGTTAATTATCAAGCGTAAAACGGGAATTCAACAAAAACAATTTCGTGCTCACTCAAAACTGTAATGGTCACTGCCATATGAGCTGTTATTTATAATAGTTTTGTCTGCCAAACACGCAAAACTCTTTGGCTGACAGGGCCAGCATTGCCCTCACCAAATAAAAGCAATAATTGTCTTCTTAAAGAAAAGAACACTCACGGGACAATGGCACAGTTAAAAAAACTGCACATGGGCGACCGGCTGGAAGATCTGGAGAAGTGGACGATAATTCCAGACTTGCGCAACAAGACTATGAAAATGTAAGTGGACACCACATGCCCCACCCCCCTCCCCCCCTACCATTTTGTCATCGGCCCGCATCTATGCAAAAATTTTAATGCTGATGTCAACACAATAAAACATAATTCACAAAATTGCAGGCTACTGAACACCGCTCGTAAGCTGCTAATGACCGCCGAGAGTTATCGCCAAGACGGTGATCAGGAGTTGGCCTACATCACCTACATGAAGTATTTCAATATGTTCTCAGCCATACGAGCAAAATCCGATTACAACCAGCACAAACAGTCGGTGCGACAAACGCTCGGCGACACTGAGAGCAATCGTCGCATTATGGATACGTTGGAGCAACTAAGCTCGACGCTGACCATACGCTATGACCAGCTATCTACATCTTCCCGCGGCAGCAGCGCTTCAATGTTGCTACCAAAGCCACCAGCGGAACCAATTGGCGAATCGGAAACGATTGCGCCCGGTATTGAGTTTGCGCAACTGGGCGTCATTACCTGTGAGACACTTTTCCAGCGCATGCAACAGAAATCGGTGCTGGTCATGGACTGTCGCAACAGTGCCGACTACGAAAACTCACATTTGACCTACTACTGTGCCTTTAATGTGCCCGAAGAGCTGATAACGCCAGGGTAAGCCCCCACGACTTTTTCTCAATTATAACCACATTATTGTCCACTATTTCCTATGTATTGCAGCATGTCAGCGGGAAAATTGCAAGCTCGTCTGAGTAGCAGCGCCAAGGCATCGTGGGCTTCGCGCTCCGTCAAGGAATCTGTAGTGTTAATGGACTGGAACAGCAAGGATGCACAGACAGGCGGTGCAGCCATTGTCACCCTGCTAGATATACTGAAAAATGTGCGTATACACCTAACCAAAATACCAATAGTTAGTTCAAGTTTCTAATTGCATTAATAGTGGGATCCAGATGTCAACTATCGTTCGCCCATACAAATTCTGAGTGGCGGCTATGAGTACTTTATCATGATGTACCCGACGCACTGCACAAATCCCAGCGTGCAAGCTCCGCAACAAAACAACAACGACATCGATGCGATTGATGACATAGAATATCCATCCATAAATGATATTACCATGAAGGAGGACATTCTGAATGGTCGCGGTAACGACATGAACCTCAAGCAGCGCCCAACTATCAATCGAGCTAGCAAACCTGCCGCACTGCGCACCTACGAACCAAATATCCAACCGAGTCAACTGTCATCTGAAAATTCTATAAATGTGATTGTGCGAGATCAGATGGCTCTTCTGGAACGCGCACAGCAGAACGATGAGCTCTTGGATAAAGCTGCAAAGAAATGGAAGAGCGTAGTTGAGTTAAAAAAATTGCACGCCGATGGTGAAATCATCAGCAGCACGGATCAGGAGCTGCTCTACAATATACTACAATTGGAGAGCCAAGCAGAGGACTATGTAAGCTTTTAATAAACCAATTTATTTGGTCACTATTTAATTGAATCACTTTTCAGAGAATGGAAAATGATCGCTTGCGCGATATGCTTGATAGGTTCAATGACCGACCACCAGAAAAGCGGCTTCCAAACGATGCCGAAACGGCCAAACTCATTGAATTAAAAATAAATGAGCGTCAACTGCTCGACCATCAGCACGAGCGCGATCGTCGTGAGCGCGAGAAACAATTGGCCATTGCTCGCGAGGCCAAGAAACAATATAAGCCGCCAGCTGATATGGCAATAACAGCAATAACGCCCGATGACGATTCACCCGAGGGTCTCAACGACGAGCTGCAGCATATTGTTTCCTACGATGAGGCGGTTAGACCTACGTGCCCCGTCTACGATCGCTCCTCGAAACCGCTGAGCCGTGATGTGGAGACGACAGAGCAGCGAGAACGTGATTTTTCGCCCGTTTTGGGTCAAAATGTGGTAAAAAGAAAAGAAAAACAGTATTTCTTGTATAGAAGCTAAAAAGGTCCGGCTCAAGTATTAATTTTCAAATGGTAAATCGGAAATAGCAAAAAGTCAAGTTCACATAACCAATTGGTCAAAAGAATATTCGATTCTAATAACTCGCAAAATAATACTACCGACTATTATCAATTTTGTTTTGCATTCCTTTATTTATAAACTCCAATGATGACGTATGAGAATGAGCAATCACAGCTGGCTTGCATTCAACTGTAGTAGCAAGTTGCACTGCGTCTAAAAATAGATGCGCAGAAATCAATAACTTAGCTTAGGGTCGTCACGTTTCGCGGGCATAGGCTGCATTTTCGCATTTGGCATTTAGTCGCACGCTGTCCGAAGCCAAAGCATGTTCAAACAAAAGCCGCAACAAATTTGCAAGTGGTTTAGTGATTACAGCAATTCGCACAAATGATTTGCGTAGCAGGCGTTAAAATTCACCTGCCGCCAACATACAGCATTTATAGCTCCATATTTCCGCTAAGACGTGTAATTAAAGCACAAACTATATTTGTACCAGGAAATTCAACTAATTTTGTTACATGCTTTTTCCAGGGACGTGGCCTAACTGGTCTGAAAAATCTGGGCAACACTTGCTACATGAACAGCATACTACAATGTCTGAGCAATACGCCGCAGTTAATGGAGTTCTGCATATCGAACAAATACCGCAACTATATAAGTCGCCGGAACAAGACCAACGGACAGGTCATCGAGGAAGTGGCCGCCCTCATCAAAGAACTGTGGAATGGTCAATACAAATGTGTTGCCAGTCGCGATTTGCGCGTAAGTAATAATCCCGTTAAAGGCTACAGAAATCACCACTAATTTAAAATCAATACATCTTTTGTAGTATGTTGTGGGCCAGTACCAAAAAATCTTTCGTGGCGTCGATCAACAGGATTCGCATGAGTTTCTCACCATACTCATGGACTGGCTGCATTCCGATTTACAGACATTGCATGTGCCGCGTCAGCGCGATGTCATAAGTGCCTCGGAGAAGGCCTGGTTGGAGTTTACCAAGTCACAGGAGAGTCTCATACTGCATTTATTTTATGGCCAAATTAAGAGTACCGTCAAGTGTATTACCTGCAACAAGGAGTCGGCTACATATGAGTGCTTCTCGAATCTCAGCCTGGAGCTGCCGCCGAATGCAAATCTCTGCTATTTAGATCAGTGCATGGACATGTATTTCAGTGGGGAGAAAATACACGGCTGGAATTGTCCCAATTGCAAAACGAAACGTGACGCAATCAAGAAACTGGACATTTCCAAACTGCCCCCAGTGCTAGTGGTGCATCTAAAACGGTAACAAAAATGCCCTTTAAAGTTAATTTAATTTTTCCTCATTTATTTTTCATCTTCAATTTGCAGATTTTATGCTAATACCAGTAATTCAGGATCATATATCAAAAAGGAAAACTATTTGCAATTTCCGCTAGATAATCTGGAAATGAAACCGTACATTGCACGTGCGGAATCACGTGCCGTTACGCCCAAGACATACCAACTGTATGCGGTTTCTAACCACTACGGCACTATGGAGGGCGGACATTATACCGCTTTCTGCAAGAGCGCCAGCAATGGTCGCTGGTATAAGTTCGATGATCAAAATGTTTTGCCGCTGGACAAGTCAAATGTTGTCTCAAGCGCCGCCTATATACTATTCTATACCTGGCTGCCGCCTATGCAGCTCTCATTGTCATAGCCGCAAATCGAATAGTTTATTTTTTGTGCTTCTAGGTTGTTTTATCAATGCTTTTATTTGCCTAACTTTTATTAATTTTTTTGTTTTGTTTTTTTTTTTAGTTCTTTATTTCTAGTCGCTTCACCAATTTTCCTTCAAGCTGTTGCTTATTTTAATTAATGCTTGTTTGTTGTTGTTCAATTTTAAACGTATGTATAGAGTTTCAACACACATTACCATTACCAGTTAATATTTGGGTACATACATATATATTTATACATATATACCACTAAGTTAAAGATAAAACTCAAAGCATCAAAGTATTTATACGTATTGAATTTATAAAACAGTGCATTACAGAGTTTAACCAGAAAGCGACATAATATAGTTTATTATATTTTACACGCATATTTTTAAAACCAAATAAATGAAATAAAATTTCTAAATTGTTGAATGACAAACCTATTTGCTTAGATTTTCTGCCAGCTGTTTTTTTCCTTGCAATAAATACAAAATCATTTTAATTAGTAAGGATTTTAAGGTTTGCATTAACAATTGCTTTAAAACGTTGCGCCCAATCAATTTATCGATTATCGCATGGAATATCGTTATAAATTTCCTAATCAATCGATGACATATTGACACATCGCAACAATAGACCATCCCTGAAATCCACGTATTAGAAATTATTACTAAATCAGCGTTTTGCGATTTTAAAACACAATGCCAGGTGTTAAAAAAGTTTAATTTTACTATTTAAGCATAAAGTGAAAAAAAATACGTGTAAGACAATCAAACCATAACAATGAATATACCCGAACAAAGCCGTTTTGCAATCTACGCTATTGGCATCTTTTTCTCCTACTTTTTGTATGGTATCGTCCAGGAGAAGCTTACTCGCGGCCGGTATGGAGATCAGGTACAGACCGATGGAAATGTTGGCGAACGTTTCACCTATACACTGGCCCTAGTCTGGGTGCAGTGCTTCTGCAATTATTTGTTTGCTAAAGGTAAATGTTCCAAGCATTGATCGTTGCCGGTTTCATAACGCCCACTTGTTTGCTTTAGGAATGCTTGCCGTGAAGCCACAAAAGGAGGACACTACGCACACCGGCTATTATGCGGCCAGCTCGCTGACATATCTGTTGGCCATGGTCTCAACTAATATGGCGCTCCGCTGGGTGCCATATCCCACTGCCGTCGTAGGCAAGTCGGCCAAGCCGATTCCAGTCATGATATTGGGCGTGTTGATTGGACGCAAATCGTACAGCTGGACACGTTATGCCTGTGTGCTAACCATTGTTCTCGGTGTTATACTGTTTATGTTCAAGGAGAGTAAGGTGTCAAATTTGCCTGCGGAGACAACGGGGTTGGGTGAACTGTTGCTCTTCTTAAGCCTAACCATGGATGGTTTGACGGGTGCTGTCCAGGAGCGCATGCGTGCCGCCAGTGCGCCGTCGGGTCAACAAATGATGCTTTCCATGAATTACTGGAGCACACTGATGCTCGGCGTGGCCATGATTGTGACAGGTAAATCAGTTAAACAACTAATAAATACTACTGGCTCTTAACTATTTTCGTTTCTAATAGGTGAAGGCATGGAGTTTATACAGTTTGCAATACGGCATTCGGAGGTTTGGATACATATGTCAATGATTGCGTTTTGTGGTGCTTTGGGGCAGCTATTTATCTTCCTAATGGTGGCCTGTTATGGACCATTGGCCTGCTCGGTGGTCACCACCACGCGCAAATTCTTTACCGTCCTGTGCTCTGTGCTGCTCTTCGGTAATGTTTTGATTGCTCGTCAATGGCTTGGCGCTGTTTTGGTATTTGCAGCGCTGTTCACGGACATGTTGTATGGCAATAAAAAGCAGGCAACAACGAGCAAGAAACCGCCCAGCGATGGCAAGCTAAAGGAGGAGCAAAAGAAACTGATTTCGTAGAATTTATTGTAAAATATTAATAGCTTTATTTTTGTCTTACAATCCAAATCAACTATAGTTTTAATTTAGTCTGCGCTGTAAAACGTACAAAAGTAAATTGTTTGTATTAAGGAGCTTAGCGTAAACTGCATTCCCATTTGATTTAAAAAAAAAAAAAATATTTATGTTACTAAAGCTAGTTTTATTAAAAGTAAAGTGTATTAACAGTAAGAATATGAATTTAGAAAACACTGCGACTGGCAACGTTGCCACTTCAGTGGTAGCTCGCAGTGGTTTTCAATTAGGCATCGATTCATCGTTAAGCGTCTATCGGTCTTCCACCAATAGTTATCGTGGCTGCTGCGACCACTGCCGTTCGTTGATGATGGCCGATTTTTTAAGTGTTTATATTCGTTAGCAATGCGCGTTTACATTCAACGCTCGCGGCTTCAATACATTTTTATTAAAAACGCAGTGTACAAACCATAATAGTGCACTGTAATATAAAAATTAAAATCTACCGTGGTAACGACGCGCGTGGCAGTGAACCCAAGATGGATTTAGGAGCATATTACAACACATAAAACATATGCAAATGTTATATATTCATGCAAAAATGCATAACAAATGTGCTTATAAAGTGCTAAGAAGTGTTTAATATTTAAAAAGCAGTGAAAAGTTTTTCACAATTTTTGTGTAAGACGAATTAAATATATTTTCTTATTAGGTGAGTAGTCTTTTGTTGTTGTTGCTACCAGCTGTTTGCTTGTATGTATGTGCGTTAAGGGTCGCCGCCTTGTTTGTGGGTGGATGTGTATATATGTGTGTGTGAGTATAATTTTAGCAACAAAACGAATCGAAAGTGATTGGCAAATCGCGATAGCCAGAGTAGCTGCGTTATTTAAACAAATTCATTTGCTTTGCGACATGTTTGAGTGGTGCTGCTTCTAGCAGGATTTGAGACACATGCTGCCAATACGTTTGACAGACACCCTCACAACACTGGCACACAGCCACCCGCAAACAAGCTCTCACACACACACACACCGTTACACACGTGTGTGACAATTGCGCTCTTTTTCGCTCTCACTTAATGCCAAAATGGTGGTTGTTACCGTTAACGTTTGCCGGTTGCTGCCGTTGTTGTTGTTATTGGTGTTGTTGCTGTTTTTGTTATGAGTGACGTAAACTTTTTTCTGTCGCAAAAGTTGCTTCGCATTGCATTATGTAAATTGTACAAAATAAATGACCATCAACTTATCTGCATAGTACATATTCATAAATAAATACGATTGTAGACTTGATTTATGCTCAGACTCCACGACGCGACGTCCACAAACTTTATAGATAGCGCTATAATAAAAAAAAAAAAACAGCGCTTATCGCGCCACAATAAAAAAATACAAATATGTATGTATGTCAGTGTTTATACATATAAAGAATCTAAAACAAAACAAAGAATCGCACTCAGCACACACATTTGCGTTTAAGTATTAAACGGTTTTTCACGCCATAATTATGAACAAACAAAAATTAACAGTAAAACAAAAGAAAAAGACAACCAATTATTAGCAATGCCAATCGTTCACTTTTCTAGACGCTAAAATTGCTTAATAAATCTTTTATTGCGGCTGTAAACTATACGAGTTTCTAACAAAATGATGATTAGAAAGCATATAATAATTTATTACTTAAACTAAGTTCTAGTAAATAATGTAAATGGACTAAAAGGAAAATACATTCAGCTTTCCATTTTTGGTTTTTTTTTTTTTTTTTTTGTCTAATTGTAGTCTTTATACACAAGTTCGTTAAACCTTATCATTCAACAAGTCGCCTTTCATTCATCATTGTAAGCATCCGTAAAGGATTGAGATGACATTGGTCACATTCCGTCTGAAGAGTATTCCTTGAACCTGTGCACGTGTTCAAGTTGTCGTCATAAGACTATGGTTCAACTGAGGCCAATAGACGCATTTGGCATTTACAAAAGCACAATAACTAAAAGAAGGAGAAGAAGAAAAAATCAGAACATCGAGCGACCCTCGAACTATTTATACACACCTTTCTATTTCATATTTTGTTGTACTTTCTGTGTGTGCCCAAATGTCTGCCTGCTGTGGTTTGTGCAATTCACTTGTTGGGGTCTCATTTTGTTTGAATTGTCGACTGTCATCTGCATTTAGTGCCCCTTCTTCCCTCCACCCCGCCTGCCAACCATTTTTAGATTTTCTCTTGCCCACCCACACCAATGATGTCATCTACGGGGTCGGTCACATGTTTGGACTTACGCCCAAAAAGACACAACCAAAGAAATCGAAAGAATAAAAAGTTTTCTTCTGTATGTCGAAAATAAAATTTGCTTTCAAATGAATTTTGCTGATTGATTGGTACTGTAAGAATTAAGAAAGTTGTTATAAATCATGTGCTGATTTTTATTTGTTTACAGCTTTCTCTTTGTTTTATTTTAAACATGTTTTGTTGTATTTATGTTTATATTTTACATCGATTCAATCACTGTTAAGCATTAAAAGTTTGATATAAGAAATACTTGTTATAATTTCATATTTTTCCATTAAATTACAAGTTCAATCTTCACTTTCAATCTTTTTTTCAATATTTCATCATTAGCTCTGTCTGAATCTTTCAATGGGCATCAATCTAAATATTCTTTACATCTTCTCTTAAATTTTATGCTCACGTGTTTTTTTCACTCGTTCGCTTTTATTTTGTGTGTTTTTGGTTGTCAAGTGCGAAAAATTGCGCATACGCCGCTTGTGTCGCGCGAAACAGCTGTTGTTGTTATTATTATTGAAGCTTCTGTCAATTTGCCATTAATCTTACAGCACTGCAGCAAAAGCAGCATCACAACACAACACAACACAACGATAGGGCACTTTTTACTCTCACTCTCTCACAAAAACAACAATCAAAATAGCCAAAGGGAATTTTTAACGCTCTCTCACTCTCTTTGTTTTTGTTTGTGCTACTGCAGTCGCAGTTTGCAACGGTTTTCTTTTTGCGCTTTTATGAATTAAAATTGCAGGTGCGCTTACGCTCTTTTTGTGAGAGACTCTCTCTCTCTCTGTCTTTCACTAGCGCTCTCACTTTAAAGTGCATTTGCATTGTTTTTGCCTTTGCACAAGTAAATGAACCCCAAGTATGGCACGCTTTTGCCTTCACTTGCTTTTACTCTTCCTCTGCCCATTTCTAGCAGCTGCATTGTCTCGCTCTCTTTCTCTCTCCCTCTCTGTCTGTTGCTCTCTGTCTGCCAATTAGTGCTCGAAGTTGCGAGCTGTCGACTGCATTTTGCTTGTGACTCGTTTCGTTTCGCTTGGGCTTCGGTTTATTTTGGTGCTGCATTCTTTTTGGCCGCATTTTCGGCTCTTGTTGTTGTTTGGTTTTTGGCCATGCCAATTTTAGTGTGTTTTTTCTTATGGGCAGCTGCTCAGTTGCATAAAACAAAATTCCGCTGTGACTGCCTCAAAACAATTAGTTTCGTGTTAAACAATAAAAATCAATAAAGATACTATAATTTAATTTGTAAAACACAAAGAGAACGTCAAAATCTATAATATATATAAATGTGCTCAATTCATTTGTTTGTTTGTGCGTGTTATGCAAACGTTTCGAATTGAAAAAGAAAAACACAAAAATACAATAATGAAACGAATTCGAATTCGTCTCGAAAGTGAACAACAAAATCAAAAACAGCAACAACAACAGCGTCAATAGAAACATTAGGAAAGCGACGACAAAGAGCGCGCAAAAAGTGGCAAAAAAGTGCTTAAAAACTAAAACGCAACTAAATGTTAATGCCATTATTTACATGTGTATGAAATGTGTTTACAAATAAGCCATAGTGTTCAGTGCTACAAATGAATAATAAACTAACATTTAATAAACAACACAACAATTTATAGTTTAATTAGGTAAAAAGAAAGTTAAAATTTAAAAACCTTAAATATTTTTATAACTTTCATCAGTTAATGTTTTGTTTTTACTATTCTTTATCGCTGACGTATTAAGAACGAACTTTCCATAACAAAACCAAACTGACAGCGCATCAATCATTTCAGTATTGCAAACAAATATACTATACTCCCAAGTTTCCTTGATGATTCACAGTTATAATATCAGAAAAACAAACAAAAACTTTCCATTTCAACAAGCATTTTACAAATTCCCGTGAATTGTTTATAAGCCCCCCCAAAAAAAAGAGGAAAAAATATCACAACTTAGTCATAAACTAAATAAAGCGTCACACAAAATAGACACACAAACAAAGAAGAAGAAGAAGTGTGTGTAGTAGAATTCATAAACAATATTCATGCTGTGACGCAGTAAAAATATTTTGTCTTAATTAAAACTAATACAATTGCTTAATTGAAATGTCCACAAAGTTTCAATTGTACAGAGAATATCAAAGCGAGCATTATTAACAACAATTTGGAAGGAACGTTTTGGTTTTTTTTAGAATGCATACATTCAAATACCCTTTAAATGTATTTAATATTACCTTTTGTGTTACAAACAAACTCACATAGCTGTAATACCCTACAAAGTACATGAAAAATATAAATACATAACACATACGCCGCATTGTCGGCCGGCATTCACTTCTCATCACTCGCTATCTTTCCGGACTTTCTTGTTTTTTCATTCTTTTTGCTCTGTCTCATTCTGTGTCTTTTTCTTTGAAACAGTTGAATGACACAAAAACATCGTTTGATTTCTTGCTCTGCATATTTTGAGTGCTACGTTTTTGAACCAAAATTAATTGCACTTTTTGTTTAAGCTGGCAACACTGGCTGCTGTCAAATTGGAGCATACTTAGTGGCGCCAAGCACATTATACTTACGATTGCCTTCTACTACCACCCCTTTCCATTTGTTTGGTCAGCTATGCACGCAAACTGAAGTTGACCTATCGATTTTAGCTTTTACAGTGGGCACTCCCTAATATGGATTAGATTGCCATTTTATTATTTTAAGTAAATTTAAAAATGTGTTAAGTTTTCAGCCTACTTAGTGTACTTTTTTTCAAAAGAAATAGTTGGCAAAGGCATTACCAATAGTTCATTACACATTATAACCACTGTACTCCAATCAAATTCAACTCACACTCTCTTTTTCATGTTCTCTTTCGCTTGCAGAGCAGTTGTAAAGCAGTGAGCTTTCAATAGCAAAAATGCACAGTGGCGCTGGTGGAGCAGCTGCCGGGGGCGGTGGCTATGAGGAGGTGACTGCCGCTCGTCGGGGCCGCTTTCGCGTCACTTCGTCGCAGCCGGCTGGTCCGCCAGAGACGACGCTGGGACGCTTTCGTCTCATGCCCACATGTAAGTGTGACCGGGGCGCCATCTAATTAGCTCATGACATTTGTTTACTTTGGTGTGTTTTTGTTTTTTTTACAGCTAATTATGGCGCCATTTCGCCAATTTTGCAACGTGGCAGATTTGCCGTTATACCGGAGGAGCCACAGGCGGGCTCCCCGGCTATTTGCACCCCGCCGCCCGGCAGCCAAGCGGGCAAGCGCTCTCCCTCACCCGAATGGGACTTTGACATTGAGCAGGTGAGTCCATATTAATCCTAACACTAGAAAGAGAATATATGTCGTCATGCCAGACTGTTACTGGGCTGCTTTCGGGTTGGGGTCGGTGTTGTCGTCAGCGTATTCTCTTATTGCAATGCGCCATTTTTATTGATTTCGCTGCGGCCAACGAAAGTTTTCTACGGAGTTCGTTCTTCTATTTTTGGCTTGCGACTCCACGGGTGTCAACAACAAAGTACGAAAAGGACAAACACATTTAGTTTTACATTATACTTATATTTTAATACCAATTCTGAAAATAAGGCGTATAAAAAATGTTTGCACAGGAAACAAGCGTGAAATAATATTTATGCTTTTACTTCGCTCTTTAACTTTTTAAACTTGGCGCCACGTTTGCCGTTTCACTTGTAAGCTGGTTGCTATGTAACGCACACACAGCTGGCAGAACTAAGCGCTGCCAGACGGCAGCTTCGTTGATTGGGGGTCACTGCACGTTCAGACCACAGTCATAAGGCAATATTCGTGTTTGTGCTGTCTATTTAAACAGTTTTAAGAAGTTGACGAATATTTTAAGAAAAGAGAAGAAAAAGAAAATGGCTAAATTGCCAAATTTCAAATATATGTAGTTTTTAAACAATTTATATACATGTTAACATACGGTTCATGCTGGAACGTGTATTGCTCTCTTGCAGTATGCGATCAGTACTGGCTATTACAATTGGTATTTTATGGTATTTTATCGGTGCGCTATTCTGCCTCTAGCCGCAGCTGGTCACACTGCGCACAAAAACAATTTAGTACCAAAAATTTTTTGTCGTGTTGAGGTGTTTTTCTTCTTGTCTGTCGTCGTGTTTTGTCACAAAAAGTTACGTTTACTATCGCACCCCCCACACATTCGTATTGGCATCAGCAGCAACAAGTTAAATGTAGTGCAAAAGCAGCATTTTGCCAGCTGAAATTGTGCGTAAATAGTAATTAATTTGTGGCGGCAGAAGGCAACGCGCGCGCGCCAACGCTACGTGCAAGTGTGTGTGTGTATGTTTACCTGTTGCGCCTTTTGGGCAAAATAGAAAGAAAAGGAAGAAAATAAAACGAGAAAACAAGCAGTGAAAAAGTGTTTGTCAAATACAACGACGAAAAATTTCGATTGGTTGGTTTTTGTGTGTAATTATTGTGCGATAAGCTGCATACAAAGCTTGTAGTGGTTGTGTGTACAACTGCGCCAACGGCGACGTCGTCGTTGACTGCGCAAAGAAATTTGTTACAAAACAAAAGTTAACCGTTCAACAACATCAACAACGACAATCACAAGTACTTGCAGCTACTTCGTTTAAGTGTAATGCGCAGAACGCTTTACAAAATGTTCACCTACAAATAAAGAACAAAAACACGAATTGAAGAAAGAGAGGAAGAAAAAAATCAATAAAAGCGGCATCAGCTGCAGAGCTGCGTGCGCTGATCAGCTGTTATGCTCACGCAGCGCAACAACAAATACTAATGGAAATTTCCCATAGCAGCGAGTCTCTGTTGTAATACAATTGCAATAAGCAATTAATTGTGACTGTCATGCAGGCACGCAGCAGTAGCAGGCTCTCTCTCTCTCTCTCCTTTCTCTTTGCATTGTTGTATTTGCGGCTTGCTGATCAGTTTCTGATGCGTGTTCCAATTGGAAAGTCCAAAGTGGAAGTGCGCTCGTCTGCATATAGTTATTGATAGTAGTTGTTGTTCTTGTTGTTGTTACTGTTTTTTTTAGTGCGTGTGTGATTTATTTGCTTGTCGAACAAAATGGCTGATAATTACCAAACAGACTAGTGACATTAGTAAAATGTTTTGTGTTAAATAATTAATCTAATCAGAAGTCGACGCCTCAAGTGTTGCAAAAAAAAAAAAAAACACAATAATAATTTAATTTTAATCTTTATATTGCGGCTCAGCAAAAGTTTAACAACAAATTGTGCTTCTCTTTCCAGTGCAATCTCAAAATTGTTTACATAAATCAAGCAACTTACCCGCATTGTTTTTAAGTGTACATATATTGTGTGTGTGTTTGAAAGAAATTCAATTAAGTTTTTTCTTAATATGAAAAAGTAATTGTCAACAACAACCACAAATAAAACAACAATCAAATTAATAATACAACATTTCCAGTTTGTGATTAAACTCAGGTTTGTTTCGCCATTTTTTATTGTTTGTCAATTTTTATGCCTTACTTTCTTTGTGTTGATATGAGAATGCGCCTTTTCTGACCTTCTTTCAGTTAATAAATCTTTGAAAAAAATATAATAAAAAAAAAAGTTTGAATTGGGTTTGTTTTATAAATTGTGTTCTTGGGCTTGTAGAAAGTAAATTTCCTTATTTATTTTTCTTGTCTTATCAAATTCACCAGATAACTAAGATGCCAATAGATAAGATTTCCACTTCTATGCAAATTCTAGTCAAATACTCTTCTTTTTTTTATTGGTAGTCCATTAAAAAAACATTTGTTTCCCCATCTCTAATCTTATCAAATTTCGCAACTTGCGTCAAATAATAAACAGCTTTGCGCATTTTGTTTACTTTCAACCATAGCGACTTCTGAATTACGTTCAGTTTGTTGACTTGCAAAAAAAAGCATTTTTAGTATTTAAATGGCCTGCGGCTAGAACGAAATGTTTACATTAGCCGGGCACGATTTGTGTTCTGAGCCAATTATTGTTAAATAGGAAAAAGCATTATATATATGTATGTGTATACCAAGATCGTATATTTCAGTCACATGTTTGTTCAAAAAAAAAATATCTGGTCAGATATTTTGATCCCGAGTGCTCGCCAAATGCCCTCAGTAATAATATTTTTTCAAAAAATTTTGTTATGTTTAGCTTTTGTTTATTTAAACAATTAGTAGGCTATAAATTACAAGTGAACTGTTGAAAACGCACAAACAGCCAATTGTTGATAAATTTTTTTTTATTATTAAATTGAATATTTGCACAAGTTTAACTTCAACTTTTTTCACACCTTTTTAAAACTTTTGTCATACTTATAAGTGTTTCAATAATACTTTTTCAAGCTCAAGTTGTATTTATAATGTTCTCGAAAACTACTCAATTTAATTTTTCTTGACCCTTTTCAGGCCCTTTTTTATGTTTGTTCGTCTTCTTCTTTTGTTGTTTCTTGTCTGCAAGTTTAATGAACCTTCATGCCAAATTTTTTTGGCTTACCTCGTAAATCAATATTTTTGCTGTAAATATTTTGTTAAGCTTGTGAGAAATATTTGTAAATTGCTTTCAAGCCACAAATTTTTTGTTTATTCTCTTGCCTCACAAGATGAGTCAAAGCATATTTTATTTAAGTTGTGGCATTGCCAGCTTAAAGTCTTCAAGCATTGCCAGCCAAAAATGTACAACCTTCTGCCAAGCGTTGCCATACCAAAACTATGAATAACCTTTATAGTTACTTCTAAATATTAACTTTATTAACCAATTAAAAACACATTTTAAAATCATTGAATTTTACACTGTTATCGTCAGCTGATTCCACAATGTACCGTTAATGTTCTCCAAGCTCCTCATCTTGGCATTCAAAGCATTAAGCTGAGCGTTGACGCCATCAAATTTCTGCTCCAAGTGCTGCACCACAGCCTTGAACTCCTGACGCAACTTCTCCAACTCCGAGGGTTCGCTCTGTTGCGTGTACTCCATGCTGGCCGAAGATTCGGAGGCTGATGCGTCAGGATTGGAGTCCTGTTGCAGCTGCTCCTTGTCGTAGATGCGATACATGCAGGCAATGCCGTGGAGATAGCTGCCCGGAAAGTCCGCATCGAATGTATCCGGAGTGTAGGTGATGCCCTGCTCAAGTATAAGCATGTCCATAACTGTCTGGAGGTTGAAACAGTTCCAGTAATTTGCATGTATGTAAAAGTGTGTAAGTTGCGACAAACGCTTAAAGTCCTGCGGATTATGAGAAGTTATTAATGATCGATGGAGAATCGATAAAAATGCTCACGTGTGGATCGATATCGCTGATTTTATTGTTCGATACATTGAGTTTGCGCAAACTGGGCATATCGCTCAATAGTTCCCGCGGCAGCTGCGTCAAACCCGTATTGCTCAGGTCCAGGCGTTCCAGTTGCGGCTTCTGCCAATCGCTGGGCAGCTCACCCAGCTCCGGATTGTTGGCCACATCCAGATGACGCAGGCGCGGCACGCGCGACAGCGTTGCCAGCTGTCCCAACGAATTGTTGCGCAGCACCAAATCCTCCAACGCCTCCGACGCGGAGAAATATAGTTCCTGCACACGATTGTCCGCCAAATCCACATTCGAGACGGCACCAAAGAGATTCACGCGCATCAGCGAACAATTGCGTGCATGCAAATGGCCCGCATTGAGGTTAAGCACGAGCACCTCCAACGCCGCATTGTGGGACACATCCAGCTGGAGCAAATGTGGCGCCGAGCTGAATGCATATTCCGCCAGCTGTTGCAATTGATTTCCGCTTAAAATTACAGTTTGCAGGCGCTTGTTTTGTGCCAGCAGCTCGTTGCTGATAGCGCGCAAACGATTGCCGGACATGATAAGCGTGTGCAGTGATGCCAGATCCTCGAAAATCTCAGCGGGCAACTCCTCCAACTGATTATCACTCAAATCGAGATGTATTAGTTGTCGCAAGTCCTTGAAGGCAGCCGGATGCAGTTTGCTGAGTTGATTGTCACCGAAAAACAGAAATTCCAGCTCACTGGCATAGCTGAAAGTGCGTTCGGCCAACTCAGTGATGGCGTTGCCAGACAGCAGCAATATTTTCAATTTATTCGCAGCAAGAAAACACTCCCAACTAACATGTTGCATGCCACATTCCCTCATATCCAGTTCACTCAGCTTGGGCAGCTCGTAGAACAAGTGTAGCGGAAAATTCACAAATGTCGAATTCTCCATAATCAGTGTGGCCAACGCTTGTTCAGAGCCCAGCTCATAGGTGGCGCCACCTGGCGCAATACGCACCTGTGTGGGCAACTCAAAAAAAGCAACCTCCTCGATCTCATCGTACCTGAAGCCACTGCAGCGTGCAGTTCCTCGCTTCAGCTCACAATTCTTCTGCAGCGTTTCAATATTCACCAATCGCTTGTCGTTGCCACCATTTTGTTCAGTTGTCGTCTCAGTCTCAACTTCCGTCTGCTCCTCCTGGGGTCTTCCTTGGGCTGTTGCAAGCAGCATCCAGATGAGTGCTGCTGCGGCTCTCATGGCGTATGCGTGCTTCAAGCTACGCGATTCACTGGCAACTGAAAATGCGATCATCCTCGATAAGCTTCACATGCTAGCGGTTAATTTTTTTTTTTCTATTTTCTACAGTTCTATATAATCATTTGTTCTATTCATGGTGTTTTGATTTTGCAAAAAAAAAAAATATATAAAATTGCTGGAATAATAAATCGAAACTTAAAGTCGCGTTTTTTATACTCTTTACTATTGTGAACAATTTCATAAATCTCTATAAATATTACCTTCATATTAAAACTCGTTATTTATCTCCTCATTGATCATAAATGAATGACACAAACTTTATGACACATTTGATGTGCCCGCTCTAATTTAGTTAATCACAATGCTTTATTATTCTGATTACACATTGAAGCTATATAATCTAATTTTTTTTTTTTTTTTGTCTCATTTTTGTTGTCATCATTTTGACATATGTATAATAATTTTGTGATATTTGTATTGTTGTTGCCAGCTAATTGATGCCGCACATCCGCACGCCGACTCGACTCGAAATACCTTTAATGTCGGCTATTTATATAATTCCAATGAAATATTTGCACCTTCCCCGTCAGCTTAGTCAGCTTTTTCATATATGAAAATCGCGCCTCGTGAAAACTGTCGGAGCACGAGTTCAAGTAAACCTGTGCACACCGATTTTTACTAGCTATTTAGCTTTAACTTTCATAATGCGCAACACTTTTGGAGCTTATCAGAGTCACAGTATTAAGAATTGTGTGTACTTGCATGTGTTTACCTTGCGCTTTCTGGTAAAAAACAAGTCATTCTTTAGCTGATAAGAAAAACTTTAGCAGACAGCGGGACGATCGGGATTCGCAGTTCCGAATGAAGTGTGGAACATTATAAGGAAAAAATACATATTGATTTTTTTATAAGCAATGCCTAATTTTGTGTAAACTTTTAATAGTATTTTCCCATTTTCACTCTAAATATTTTAATATATTCTGTTTATCAAACTAAATAATGCGGTAAATAATTTCTGTAACACGTTTTGACGATTATTTAAATAAAAATTATTCATTTTCTGAACTCCAAACACACTTTTGAATATTCTCAATTTTTCACATAAATATTAATATTTGTTTACAACAGTGTATAGATAATTTCAAGCCCTTAATATATTATTTATTACGGCTATAAAAAGAGCTTTTAGTTAAATAAAGTTTATGTTTATAAACCATTTGGGATTTGATTTATAGAGCATTACGCAAACGTCTTGATAAACAAAAAAAAAAAAACAATTTCACGCCTTGTTTTGCCTCCGTAAATATTGTTTATATATTTCTATATGTCTGTACGGATATACTATAGGTTTCTATATTGTTTGGCATTTGTTCAACAAAATTATGAGCGACAGTTGGCCAAATTGAAAGCGTCTTTTGCCCTTACCTTGCCGCCCAAAATGTGTTTCTGCTCATTTATTACTATATTTTGCGGCCTACAGGTGCGAAATGCATGTATACAATAATTTTGTTTCCATCATGTAGAAATTGTATGAGAAATCGCAGAATTAACATGGCTAATTAACGATTATAGTATTTTATAATTTCTAGCCAAAAGCAAATAAATAAGCATTATAATGGCTTTGTAGAAACATGTTCGACCTGCTTTCCAGTCACTCAATTTGCCTTTAACAGTGCTCAACAAAAGATCAACAACGGGCTTATGCACAATTAATTTATATGCAAACATCTAATTAACTTTTGGGGGCAACAGTTTCCTGGCCAATACGATAAGCAATATGCAAACAAATAATAAACGCAATTTTTAATAAAAAAAAACAAAGATAATACCTTGCCTTATTTGTTTTAGTCGAAGCGTAATTATCAATCGATATATACTTACTGTCAATTACTAAACACACATACATATAAACGTATGTAGATAAGATATAGATATAGTTTGCAATGTATTTGTGTTGTTGTTCGACAATTGGAACGGCATGACTTCGTTTAGCGAAAAATGTTTTTTATTTCTTCTTTCTTTCAATTCAATTTGCCGCCAATTACTTTGCATGCCAGCACAACAATCCAACCCAAGCTTATTCAACCCCTTATTACACCCCCTCGCCCGCTTACTGCCTTCATATACATATACATATATAGTCGGGACTTTGTGCCCAATTATTGTTTGTTGTGTTTAATTTAAATCAAATTTCGCCTCAATAGTTGTGCGGTGCAAACAAATGCGTTAAAGTCATATGAAATAAATGTACTTACTGTACATTGTATTGTATTCTTTATATAGTTGTCTGACGCGAGACATTTTATGGCGCCTTCATATATGGCAGACATTATTTTATTGCTTTTTTTTCTATCATCATGTGCAAAAATGTGTGACAAAATCGAATTTAACTATGAACATGAGGTGAAAAGTGAACACAATGCAGGCAATGTCAATTAGATATAGCTATTATTTGTATACTAATCGTTTTATTGTTGAGACACTTTGATTCTTATTAAAAACAAACAATACTCTTGAAACATTGTTTGTGCAACAATTGCTTTAATCTTCTTATCGTTCATGCAATGAGCAACTTCTTCACATAATCCCCATATCTTCGGCACTTATCGGCTGTAGTAGCTGACCACTGAACTTGGCCCACATAATATATATGTACTTATATCTTACAGCTGATATACCAAACAACACAACTCAATTTAATATTGTTTTTATTGCTCTCCGGGAACTGTGTTCGGAACGTGCTTATCGCCGTATTGTTTAGAATATTCATAGTGCACACATTCATAAAGTTTTTTATTAGTTTGTTGGTGGTTTTTTTTTTTTTTGCAACTTTGTTTGACGTAAGGCAGGCATTAAATCAAGACTTTATTTGTTCTAATACTAAAAACTAATTGCTAATTGGTAAACTAAACCTATGAAAGGTTAGGTAATGTATTGGAAAAGCCGAATAAATTCTGTAAAAGGTTTAAAGAGTATTTGTTATTGAGCAATACTTGAAAATTACAAAATGTAAACAAAGAACCATTCTTTCTATATTTAAATCCATTCATTAGTCAGTATCAACTCTCGTTCTATGCGTAACAATCTTAATTAAAAAGTAGACAAACCCAGTTTTTGGCTTTTAACTTAGCTGTCATACCAGTTTTTTTTTGTTGATCGTCTTTGATAGAATGCCGATTGTTTTGAGTTTAAAAAGGCTGATCAAAGCATTGACACATTTCAGTTGCGGAAGTTAAAGTCGAGCGTGGAGATGTCAAAACTATACCAAATATATTTTTTGTTCTGCTTGATGCTCAACAGCTGTGTGGCAAGAACCAAGCCAGTGTCCGTTGAGAGCCTCGAATGTAATCAGAATCTTTGTGAGTCATTAAGCTATCCACTCGAAACGGAAGTTGCAAATTTTACGGAAGAAACTACAAAGAAATTGAACAATTATACGGAATTGGTGCTGCGTAATTCACATTTGACAAATTTGCCTTTAAATGTGTTCGGGACATTAAAAGAACTGGAAAGGTTTGATGTGCAGGCTTGTCAAGTGCAACATGTGGCAGCTGCGTGCTTTGAAGGCGCCTCAAAGCTCAAAATATTGCAACTAGCTCGAAATTTAATAGACTTCATTGATGCCTCAACCTTTGCACTTGCCACAGAGCTGCAAATATTGCACTTGGCCGATAATAAACTTAAACAGTTGCCTGCAAAAACTTTTGCAAGTCTAACCAAACTTCAGCAACTAAATTTGGACGGCAATCAATTGACGGAACTGCCTGCACAACTATTTGCTGATCAGCTCGAGTTGCAAGTGTTCTCAGCACGTGGCAATCGTTTGAAACACATTGCACCCAATGCCTTTCAAACTGTGCAACGTCTTGTAATCTCTGATAATCCTCAGCTGCACAAACTGCATTTAGCTGGCAACATTCGCGAACTTGAGGCAGACAATTGTCTCTTACAAAGCCTTGAACTCGATCAACCCGAGATGTTGCAACAACTGCTGATAAGCAACTCCAAGCTTAAGAATCTAAACTTTCTGCATAATGCCAGCAATCTTCTAGACTTGGATTTAACGGGTCTCAACAAGCTGCCAACTATGCCACAACCCTGGCCCGCCCCAAACTTGCAACGGCTGAGCATATCTTTTGGCAACTCTACAGTTTGGCCGAATAAAATGTTGACCCAGCTGCCAGAACTCAAAGTGTTGGATATCTGGCAGGATCAGCAGCGAGAGATTTACATTAAAGAGGATTTCCAACAGCTCGATATTCCTACAACAATACTAGATGATAACCTCAAACTATGTGCACAATTGGAATTATTCTTGGGTGACTCTGCATTGCCTAAGCACATAAGCATATTTGATAGTGATGTTGACAACCCTGCAGAATATGCCATGGAGTGTCCTGGCGTTGAGTTCAAAAAGCCAGAAGAGCTGCTGTGGTTTGAAGCTGATTTTGAAAGCTTAACATAAGCATTGAGTATCTTTTTATAAGTTGTCTAATAAATGTTGTTAATAAACTTGGCTTAAATCAATCAAAAATTTAAATTTTTAATTGATTTTGTGTTTTTTAAAAACATTCAACATTATCAATCAGTTACTACGTTTATGCTTGCAAAAAAATATGATTTCAGATCGTGATTTAAAAAAAAAAAACACACAAGCATAAGCATGATTTTTTTTACACACGTATTTTGACTATGATTTTTTTGGAAAATTCATGATTTTTTGTGGAAAACAGTCTGGCAACGCTACTGTGTAAAAGCCAAAACGCAATAATATAATATATAAATGCATCAAAATCATGATATTTATAAAGTAGCATAAAGAGGCGTATTTTAAGCATAAACGTAGTATGTGATCAGTTCCCTTATTGCGGATAGAATTCTCCAACAAACCATATCTCATATATTTTTTAAAGATGATCATGATCATTCATGCCTAGAATAAATCACATAAAGTACGGGTACAGTTACTGACACACGATCAACGATGCAACAAACGATTGTTGCACATTATTACTTACTATTTGACAAAGCTCTTGTCATTCATCTCTTGTCTGGGCCTTAAAGTGATCAGCGATCGATGATTCGCAACGCTTGTCAAGTGCATCGATCTAGGCCTAAACCAGTTTGACAACTCGACTGAACAGCTGATGGGCCACTTTATTAGCGCGTGCTCATTGGACTACAGGTGCGTTTGTATTTTATCAACATTAACAACAATGATTAAGATAATGCTCGGCGTTTAGAAGCGCTCCCGAGCCTCCACTTTCACATTGGACAGATCCACACCCGGTATGGGCACATTTGGTGGTGTTGTTGTTGCTTGTTGCAGCTGTTGTTGCTTGCCCATTGGCGGCACATTGGCCACCTGGTTCGGCTCCTTGATGATATTTGGCGGCATGCTGATGTCCAGGCTGTCCGACTTCTTATAGAACAAATAGCCAGCCGACATCAGACCAACCAAGGATAATGTAATCAGCATCCAACGCAAGCCGGCATTGACTTTGAGACCACTTTAAAGAAAGAAAAGTAATGTGATTTGGAATTCTTATTCCCCGTTGGTTTTCACTTACAGAAAGAGCGTATATTTAACCAAATTGGTGTAGGTCTTGTTGAGCTGCACACCTTCCTCCACCCAGAACATGGGCATTATGAGCTTGCGCTGATGCTTCAACACCTCAATGCCTTCCACGGGCTCCATGTCCAGGCTAAACTGCAATCGCTTGGCCGCCTGAAAGGGTGTGCCAGACATCTGAAATAAAATAGGACACTATAACCTAAGAAATGTATCTTTGATAATTCCTACCGGCTCAAAGTCTATAAGGACTGCATGATGCTTCTCCTGCGGATCCAGGCCATCCACATCGTGCAGCAACTTTGGATCGCCAAGGTAGAAATGTGGCAAGGACGCAATCAAAGGAGCGCCCACACAAGGCGCCATATTCATGGTGCCCTTGGGCGGACAAGTGCTCAAATCCTCGGGATCATCACAGAAACAATGCAGCTTCTCATCATTACGCACATCGCCCAGATCCAGGGTATATCTCAGTGCAGGCATACCATGATAGGTCGTCTTGCGCTGATAAACAGCGCCCAGGGAACGACAAATGTCTGGGGTGAAGGCCCACAAGCCCGCGTCACGCTTAAGACCGGGCGGAAAGACGGTGGAATCGGTGCCCACAAAACGATTACACTCATCACCCGGCCAACTGTCCAGCTCCGGTTCATCGGCAAACTTGACAACCATGCCCAGTTTCTTGTTGTTCTTAACGCCGCGACAGACAGTAAAGCGGCCAGCATCCGAGTGGTTACCCTGGAGAATGGGTTAGATTTGTAAAGGAAAATAAAACAAGTAAGAAGGCTCTAAGTCGAGATTTCCCGACTAGGATATACCCCGAATCCCAAACTTAACGCGTACTTCAATCTTCGATATCTCTGGTGTTTCTCAACCGAAATGTTCAGAAAAGTTCTATCGTTAACCATTATTTCAACCCCAAGTTTTACATTTTCCAAATTCGAGATTTTTTTGTAATCAATTACATGTGTATATCGGAAACCAGAATAGTTATCGATAATTTGAAAAAAACTTGTTCTGCTTATGGTATGAACAGACGGACATGGCTATATCGACTCGACTGTTGATGCAGATCAAGAATATATATACTTTATAGTGTCGAAGATGCTTCCTTCTGCCTGTTACATACTTTTGCACAAAACCATTTGTATACCCTTTTTACCCATTTTATGGGTTCAGGGTATAACAACAAAAAGTAGTGCTTACCTGACCCATAAACGAGAACAGAAAGTGCGTCTGATTGACCTGTTTGGCTTGTTTCACTTCGCCAGTGTAAAAGACCGTGCAGAGCGCCTTGGCAGCAAACTCCTCCGAGGAGCAATCCACATCGATGCCACGAAAGAATATATCCATAAATTTGCCAGTCAAAAATGGCTTGGCGTCCGGAAAAACCAGCGAGAGTGCCTTGGAAATAAGCTCCATCATTGCCGCCCGTTCCCGTTGCACGGTTATCCCAACAGTCTGTAAATTTCAACAAATTACAACTCAATTAGTAGACGAAAAAAAAAAAAAGATACATCGTTTCGCATCGAAACAGTTGATAAGTTTATTTCTTTGCTGTTTTCTAGAGAGATTTTTACAGCGATAGATTAATTTTGACATTGCTGAGAAAAGTTAGTAAAGTCATTTGCATAATTTACAAGGCCTTTGTAGTCGAACAATAGATTACGAGTTTTTTTTTTAGGCCTCTCTATTGTCAATGCATTAGTATTGTAATTATGCGCTCGAAGTTCTCAATTAGTATTCATTAAGGGCTCGAACTTTCCTTACATACCTGTAACAATGGATGTGGCAAGGTAATCAATTCCTCTCCCGTTAGCGGACTTGAAGCCTTCTCGTTGAAGATGAAGGTATTGCGCATGTTATAGGAAACCGTATCCTCAACGGCATCATCCACCAAATCATATTTATCCTTCCACTCACTATGACAAACAGATAAAACTCAGTTATCTCAACACAATTTCAAATATTCGATATTTAAAACGCACTCGAATACAAAAGGTCCGATCTCTTGTACGCGTGGCTTGTCGCCCTTTGCGACCTCCTCGGGATTGGTCACATTGAAAACATAGATGTAGAAATGCAAGGGAAAGGGCGTGGCACTCCAAAGATCACGTACATCCGTGCCCGGTTTGAGCGTGACTTGCTGCAAGTAAGCATCTTAATAATTTGCTAAAAGATCCGCACATTTGAACGCACACCTTTGATATCATAAATTTTAAGATCTGTGGAAATAGAACCCAGCCGAATATAATGCCAAATAGTAATGTGCCACCGGATGCTGCAAGTATTTTCATGCGATGCACTTGCATCTTGTGCCTTGACTAGTTTCGAATATTTGTTTTAAAGTTGTATTTATCGCTTATTGCGATGCTAACCGTTCACCGCACTACTGAGAACTGAATACTGAAAACTGAAATGAATCGGGCCCAAACGTCCGGCTGAGTTCTGAAGTCAAGTCGTCTCTTTTCAAAAGGGGCTTACGTGCGAATTTCACTCTAAACGCATATGGCAACTGTCGTTATAAGCTGTGCTGTTTGCTGTTTGCTATTTGCTGTACCTCCCCCTTAAAGGCCGCCCATTCAATTATATTTATATGCTTTGATACTGGCAAATACACAGCACACAATTGAAGAATAAAATAGTTATCATATGTGGGCATTTGTGAGAATATTACAAGCTGCCTGCCTACTTTACTCTACAATAATCGGCATGGAAATTGCATCAAGTATATGTGTATGGAAATCAATAATAATTCTCATTGTATCGCTATGATGGTGCATTATTGTTTGTAAACAATCCGTGAGATTTTTGAGAGTTTTTCCAGACGGTTTTTCATAGAGAATGCTTTCGTTTAAGTCCTCGTGTTGTTTTTAGAAAAAAATAGTAATAGTGTTGGTAAACATAAGTTTAAAGGTTCATAATGTACCACTAATATATATACTTCGATAGAGCATCTTCTAGTCGGTCACTATCTACACTTTAGTTATATCAGTTGAATCTTTATTACATGGCGCCAACACCTCGAATTAGCAATACTCTTAACTCCATTTTGATCAGTTCAACTCTTGCTCTTGAATCTGCTTAGCAATGCAAAATAATAGAGATTTGACAAAATAAACCAGTTGAATGAACTGAAAAACGAGTATCAATAAAGTCAGAAACGATTTGCAATTTGGGCAACGTTGTCAGTAATAATAACGATAACGATAACGATAACGACTGCTGCTGACCAAAACTGGCAGCTCTGAGATCTATAATCGTGTTTCATTCGTGCGTAACGCCCGCTATTATTATACAATATTACTTGGATTGATGTACATATAAATATATAGTTGTCTATTTGATGGACAGCCAACAGCCAACATTTTTTTTATGCCTCACTGCGTGAAGATCGCACGACTTTAAAATTGAGGCAGGGGCAAGGTAAATTGAGTCCGCAACACATTTGATGACAAAACGTTTTTGAATAAATTGCAATGACCTATGCGACACCTGGCGAATTTTCCGTAATTATTATAGCACGCATACTCAAATATATTTGTATAAGTACTGCAAATAGAGTTGAGTGAAGGATTTATCGATGACCTTCCACTAAGGGCAATTATGAACAAGCGTTTACGTTGATTGAAAAAAAATGCAAAGGGTTTCTTTTATCTTCAACCAAATAAATCAATTATTCTAACCAAGACAGTCAGCTTCTAACCTATGCACATATTTTCTAATATTTGCGCTAACTGCACTTTAACAAAACCTAATTTTTTGTAGCAGCTTTTTCATTTAAAGCTTCTCTCATTATTTTTGCCCTTTTGTAGCCATTAGTGAAATGATTTTTCAGCGCTCGAATCACTTGACTGCATTTTTCTCGCTTTTAGACTCTGTTCACATAGTATATTATATTATTATACACAGATGTGTTGCCACCTTGGCCATGTCAAGTTGGTGGGGAAAGGGGCTTGGTTATCGTTTAGCGTGGCGACATAAACAGAAATCGAAACTGCATGCAAAAAAGCATGAAAAACAAACGAAAACGAAACTCAAACAATGGCATAAAAGCAAACACGTGACGCTGAGTAGATATCTTATAAAGTGACACAGAAAAACGACAAGCAAAAATTCGTACTGAAAACACAAATGCGCTTGACAACAGCAGCGAACAAAAGTAAATGGCAAAACTCTCAGTTTCAAACCCAGAACCCAGAGATCCGGCCTCTAAATTGACTTTGTGCGTCTTTTTCTGCTGAGCAAATGATTATTTGCAGTCAATTATTGAGCAGCTACAACGAACCCACACATTAAATATACAATACATCAAAATGCATTTATTTCTAACGAACAACAAAGAAACTATTTGTTATGCCATCAAAAGATTGCAATTGAAAACTAATTGTAGAACTAAAATATTTCTTTTAATTAGTTTTCTTAGTCAGAATTGCTCACATGTAACAATAATAATTATGCCTGGGGCAAAATGTTTGATTATAAAATCTATTAGCACAGTATTTTATTCTACACCTTTCAAATTATTTTCCCACATTTGTCGGCTTTTTTATGGCAATTAACAATGTCTACTAATTTTTGCATTACTCTGCTAATTTCTTTTTGGACTTAAAAAGATGCCTCAGTGTTAAAGCGGTTAAGGCAAAAATATGACTTTAAGTTAAAAACTTAAAAGACTTTGCCCCCGTTCTCTTTCTCCCCCCTTGTCTGCCATTGGTCAGCTGCTGTAATTAATTGAGTCCATGTTGTTTTTTTTGTTGTATCGCATATCGTGTGACAGCGTTTAATTGATTATTTTCTATTTACGCGCCTGTTCACAAATTTGCCAGAATCTGATGACATTTGGTATCAATTCAATTTGAACTTTTCGAACAGAGGGAATCACGTGTCGTTTAGTTGTTGCATAAGCCTTGATCAGCTGAAAGATTTACATCATTTGCAACCCACTCAAAAGTCGAGTGTTTGCATTTTTTATTTATTTATATTCAAAGCAAACAGCATTTGTGTAAATTAATCATTTATTTCATATCAAGTGCCTTTTAATACACCTAAAACACATTTATTTGCCTATTATCACCAAATGTTGTGTTTCAAATTGTTTGAATGCCATTTTCTAGTTGAAATATATATTTTGTTTGTTTACTTCTCAATTGAAGAGTTATTTTAATTACGTGACTGCAATTATATATTGTCAACTTTTCAATGTTTTCATTTGCCAAGTCTAAAATACTTGTAATTATGCATATTGCTTTTGAAATTGGCAACACGAACAAACTGTGTGTAGGTGCTGCAAAAGGCCACAGAACACGTACACTCGATACATTGTCAATAACTATAGTTAGTTATTGACTAAAAATAAAGAATTTAAAATAAAAATGCGGCAAAAGCTTTGAATTAAAACTTGTTTCGTATTGTATGTTTCAAATATTTATATTTATTTTAAACCTCTGAAGTTGGAGACTAATTTGTCTTAAGCCTTAAGTTGCCCTTAGTAATATTTGTAAATATTTCCCTTTTCAAGTCCGAAAGCAGCGTATTAACACTCTGTTTTAACCTGACTAAGAATCAATGAAGCATGATAAACCACATGGAAAAACTCAACTCAAGTTGAAAGACGCCAGTTAGTCTAGCCTGAAGTTAGCCGCATCGGCGTTTGGAACAAGTCTCTGTTGTTAGATGCACGTCATTGATTAATTGGTAGTACGACTGGTCGAAAGCGGTTACATGACGTTCGAGTTGCCAGCAATTATTTCTGTGGCTGTTGCAATTGTAAATAGCTTATAATTAAAAGACAGCAAACAGCTGTCCGTTGTGCTACTTAATCCAATTGCAACTAGAGATGCAAACAGTTCGATTACTTTTGACACGACAAGAGCATTAGAGAAAGATTACAAACAGATAAATACATACATATATGTATGTTTTTCAAGTTTTAGTTCCTTCAATTCAAGATTTAGGTTTCGCTTCGACTCACGAAAAAACCCTGAAGTTTAGCCATCTCTAGATATAACTTAAGCTGCGAACTAACTGATTCAGTTAGATATAAAATTACACTTCAGTTACCAGTTCTCTCGAATATTGTGTGCAATTAGCGTCGTTCGGCATTTCGGAAAAGTATCTGACGCATAGCCGTAGCTGTCAGTCTGAGTGTTATGCTTTAATTATTCATTACACTCAATTTGACTTGGCTTGAGTCATACTTACTTACTTACATACATATATTGAAAATGTTACCGCAAAACTTGAGCCGCCTAAATATAATATGCGGATACACATGCGAAAGGAATACATTTTCTAATTGTCATTAATTGCCGGGTGTGTATCGTTTTGCATTTGTGTGCTTTGTTCAATTGCGGTTTGGCATTTTAGCGATTCGAAATTGAAAACGCCTTCTGCGCTTCATGCAAACTATATATTATAGTGCATTACAGGACAGCTAGTTGATGATATAATATTCCAGGATACTGAATATTTAATATGCACAAATGATATACATTGGACAATGCTTTGACATTTTATTTATTGAATTGATGGCAAGGAATATTGAAACTTTGCTTTGATACTTAGATCATCAGTTGAATAGTTTTTTAATGAATTTGATTGAGGAACTTTAATGGTACAATTTCTCTAAGCTTAGCACAAATTTTTCTAACATCTTATGTCAACTTCTGACTCACTCTGACAGCAATTATTTATTGTTTATTTTTTTTCTACTTGGGCATGGAACGTGTACATATTTATTTACATATGTGTGTGTGTCTGCCATATGTTAGCATTTTCAGATTCGCTCTTTTTATGTTGCTTTTTCTTATGGCATTTGTTATTTCTTGTATGGTTTTCTGACGACGCGTAAATAATTGAATTAGCTTCTGTTAGCGCTTTGTTTTGCTCTTTCAGACTATATACAAATATATATTTTTTGTGTGATTGTATTTTCTTTTGCTTCGGTTTCGCTTGAATGGCGAATGTTCGTCTCTTACTGCTCGCAAATCAGAATCCAAAAAAAAAGAGTACATATTCCAAATACTTTGACGCCGCTGTTTGTCGACCTTCACCTCGTGCTACAAATTCTTTTTATGTATTTTTTGGTTTTTGACAGCTACAAAAAAAGTATTTGAAAGATTAACAGCATGTTTAAGTTGCTTGTTTTGTGGTTTGTTTGCTAAGGCAGGAGATTTTTTTTGTAAATAATCGACATAAAGAACTAAACATTTTATTTTTAGTATTTTTGACAGAAGAATAGGCCCAGAACTACTTGGGAATTATAATACAACGGCTTGGTTTGAGGACTTTTAGCGTTTTCAATTATATCATTTTATTAATTTTTAGCTCGTGAAATTTTATATAAATTGTTTTACAAAAGTATTTTAGGCAGTTGTTAAGGGCCCTTTAAGCAAGAACCAGTTGGGAATTATATCACGTTTTTCATGTCTCAAAATGCGAATAGGCAACTCTCTTTTTTTCGCTGTCCCTGCGCTCTCTCATGTCAACACAAACGAAAGCTGAAGGCTACAAAACCCAAATGTAGCCAACCACAAATACGAACATGCAAATTCTTTTACAGATTTCAAAATCGAAGCAAATGTCGCTGCACACAAAATCAATTGCATAACGACACTAAGATCATTTTTTGAAAGAGCAGCAGAAATTGAAGGGAACAAAAAGAAGCTAGAAACATCCAAAGAACGCAAATGGCCACAAACTGTGACTACAACGAGGATAATGTGAAACAGCAGAAAATCACAAATAAATTAAACACAGCAACAACAAGTCGCAGCAGCGACATTTCCAATGCCTCCTCGATGAGTGAGCACAAGGAGAAGCAGGAGAAGGAGAGGGAGGGGGAGAGGGAGCGGGAGCGGGAGCAGCTCCTCAATGTCAGCAATCAAATGGACAGCTTTGAGTGCGCCTTCGAGTCCACCATGGATGATCTGGAGCAGGCGGTGGCCGATGGCTACGAATCCGATTCGGAGGCGAGTGCCAATGGCCAAGGCACAGACTCCTCGGCCTCCAGCCTAAGCCAACTGGCTGGCATTGGTGGCCTGCAGTACAGTCAACAGTTGACGCCACAAATGGAGCTGCAGATGCAAACGTTGCTGCCACGCGGCAACTCCTTTGACTTCCAAAGCAGCAGCGGCAGCAGCAGCGACGACGAGAACGACGATGATGATGAAAATGATGACAATGATGATGTCGAGGCAATGGGCGTTGTGGGTGCACTCAATCTCAGTGCCAAGTTCACCAAGGCCAGCGATGCCCGCTACGATATCTATCACCAGCGTCCAGCCTATCTGCTTCCACCCTATATAGAGCGGCGACGCTTGTCCCAATGCAAGGAGGAGGACGACGAGGATGATGGTGACAAGTCTCCGCCCGTGAGCGGCAATGAGACGCCACGATTTGAACGTGCGTCCAAGGCGCCGCCCCGGCCACCCACGCCGCAGGATGCCGCCGCCAAGGAGAAGTTCAAGGATCTGGAGCGCTTGCGTCAGCAATTCATGCACAAAATCGATCGCATCAATACGCGCAACATTGAGGAGCCGTATGCGGCATCCTTGCCACCGCCGCCGCCGCCACCCCCTCCACCCATACCAGCCACCATTTTGCCCAAGGCACTGAAGGAGCTGCTCCTCTCCAGCGAACCAGCGACGCCGTCAGTGCAGCCAGCAGCGGCAGCAGCTGCATCAAAGCCAACAGCATCCCCGCCAGCCTCGCCCGCCGCTGCTGCACTTCCTCCGCCCCTGCAGCTGCCCCATGCCGCAGAGCCGCCGCTCATCATCAGGGGCAAGTTCAAGGTGTCGCGTGCTCAGGAAACGCCGGAGCTGCGAGTGGAGGCACAACAGCTGCGCCAGATGAAGCCCAGCTCCAATTCACAAACGATCAGCTTCCCCTCCAGCTTTGGCGGCTACTCCTCGGTGCAGGGTCTCTTCTCGCAGCGCTATGGCAGCCATCGGTTTCCCGTCGCTGCACCGCATCTCTCCAAGCAGTTCTTTGACTCGTCGCTGGTGGAGATTCGCGCACCGTCGCAACTGGATGTGAATAGCCCGAATAGCCAAAGTCTCAATTGTGATAGCATCAATTCCAAGCCCAGTGAACGTGAGCTGGACGAGGTCTGGATACGTCGCTCGCCGGCCTATCCAAAGCTGGGGGAAGCCAATGATGCAACTTCGACGGGATCAGCTCCAAGGCGAGCCGTTTCATTGGGTGGCGCCTCCACAATGCCACGCCTACTGCAGCGTAATGAGAGCATCAATTCAACGACGAGTCCTCGAGCCTCGAGTTCGGTTTCCGTTTCCGTCTCTGAAGATGTAAGTTTGAAGATCGATAATTTTATCGATAATACTGTGAGAAGTAAGGTAAAACTCTTAAATTGGAAGTTCTTAAATATTGTTATTCAGACAAGATATAACTTTGAAAGTTTTCTAATAAACTTTACGAAAATATTGGGGAACAACTTGGGAACTTCCATACAAATCTTTTTCTTAATTTCTTTTGTCTCTAAAAAAAAAAAAAGTACCTGCTAAAAGTAGCACAAAACTTCCATAAATCAATTTAACGAAACATGTAAACCACAAAACAAACGATAAGAATGTAAACAACTTCAGAAATAATGTCATGAAAACGTCACACATCTAAAATTAGTTCAGAGTTGTGTTTTATCTTTAAATTCACACATCGTTCACTGACGTCATTGCAACAATCATTATTTGCAATATTGCAATCAAATTAGTAAGAAATTAATTTACTAAATTGACAATTTTCGTCAAGTGTTGAGCAAACAATGTTCCAAATGAATTATTTTAAGCGGTCAAATAGGGCATTTATAAGCTAGAACGACTTGGGAATTACAAACAAATTTTTATTTCTTTAACGATCTTAAGCATTTTTAATTCAACTTTCTTTCTTCTGATTTAATTCTCATAACTTTGCGATCTGTAAACTATTTTGAGCATTATTAACATTATAAAAATAGACTTTTTGGAGTATTTTATTTACTTTGCATATACTTTAACTGTCTGAAGTGGAAGCTCAAGTATTTTTACAAAAACTTTTGTCTGGCATTTTTGTTATAAACATGTTCAATATACACTTTTAAAAGGTATATTGAAATTATTGCTGCATATTATTTTACTTCTTCTTGTGCAAAAGCGTATTTACTATTCGTAGTCTATAATTTTATTACTTAACGCAATTAACAACGCATTATTCTCGTGTCTGCTTTGTTCGTTTAACGAAAATGTAAACAAAAGAACATTAAATGGAAAACGTGGCCATAACCCATGTATGGAATGTGCTGTAGAAGGTATTTCAATATTTGGACTTTATGTCTAGACTTTCTTCTGATCGCCTTTATCATTTTGCTTGTGCAATTCGTCGTTGCGGCTGCTTATCAACTGACAAATGACACAATTTGTCAACATGGGGCAATGGGAACAATTTTTCACTTATGTATTTATACGAAACCTGAACAATCGCACAACTATATAGAACAACAGTTCACAATATTTGCATACATATACATATGCATGAGAAACTTTATATGTACGTATGTATAGAATATTATAGCTCCATTTACATAGGCTGTTGCTGTTGTTTTGTGTGTCTGGGCAAACAATTACGTCAATGGGGCACTCACCACACCCAATTATAGATACTCACTTTAATGTCTGTGTGTGTAATTGGTGTACCCTGCCATGCAAATCACTTGAACACTTTAACATCTACTCATCTAGCTCGTAACTGTCATACTCGCTATCTCTTTCTCTCTGCAACTCTTTGTTCTGTATTGTTTGTGCTGCAAATGTTTAAACTACTCTGTAGACAATGTCCAACAGCTGATGCACAATACTCCCCCCTCCACCCACACAAACAATAGCAAAACACAAATAAGAGATTGAAGAGCTTCTGGTTTTTGTATTTCTTCTCTTTATTGGTGGGGTATTACAACTTTGTTGTTATCGATTTGAATTATTATCGGTACTTTTTCATTAGACAACAATCAAAATCGATTATCATTAATACCAAAGCTTTACAAATAAAGCTTCTGTTCTTTTGTATAGAAATTTTTATGTAAGGGTAAGGGTATTTACACTTCCGTATACATTTGATAAACTTGTTGCTTTTCCTTTTCGTTGTGTATTGTTTTTTTTTTTGCCCTCTCTCGCCTCGCCCATTTAACCCACTTTGCTTATTGGAATCAACGGAATCATCGCCATACTCGATTACTCGGAATATTTTTTTTTAAATGCCGTCCATTAATTTGGCGCTGTTGTTAGCTCATCGCACAACAACAACTACAACAACAATTGTGTACTATTGACAGAGCCCGGGGCACGTGACTTGGCATTCCGGCAAAGTGCAAAAAATATCGAAAAGCAACGACAACAAAAAAAACAACCATGATGTTGACCTGTTGACTGTGAAACTGCCGCTGAATAGTTTTGCTAAAAATAAATTCAAATACAGGTGTCTCTCTTTCTCCCTCTCCCTCTGTCTTTGCGTCTATCTGCCTGTCGGATCGTCAGCAATTTTTGGGCTTTTTGTGAAAGTTGCCGGAAATTTCGTTCAATTAAAAAAAGGGTCTTGGGCACACTAAAAGCATTTCATTAGAAAAAAAGCTAGAGAAATGCACAAACAAAGCTAAGTAAATTAAAAAATGTCTTCAAGGTTGAAAAGTTTTATATCTACTGTTTTAGAAGAATATCTTCATCAGAGAAATTAATTGAAAAACTAAAATCGCATTTTATTAATCCTATTCATAGTCTTCTATCTTCCTTGTTAGAAAGATTTTTAAGCTTCCGCTTTCAATTAACTTATCCATTAAGCTTTATTTTTCTCTGCTTTTTTATTGTTATGCAAGTTCTCAGCTGACCATCGATATAATAACCATTCTTAGGCGCTTTGTAATTTGATCGCTTTTGCTCTCTCTCTCTCTGTCTGGCTTAGCTTATGCAAAAACCACTAAATAACAAACCTAACTCACCACATCTTATACACACTTAGTTTGTTTCTCAACCCTACCAGCCCCCAACTGCCAGAACTTTTGCGTAATCCATAAATAAATTGATTAAATTCGATTAAAGGTCGCCACAGGAATCGCCCAATTAATAAAACACATTCGATACCTCAGTGTTGGTTTTATTATTTCTTGCCAATTGCGACTTGTGTGTGTTGATTCTGTGTTGGGCCGGGGTCTCAAATTGTATTTGTAGACAATTCGACATAATTGCAGCAAACAGGCAAAGTAATCGCTGTGGGCAGGTCGCATATCCTTTTAGCCAGTCCTGGCTCAGTTTGTCTTGGCCCGCGTTGGCAGTAACATGCAGCCAGCAGAAGATCTTGACCAGAACTTAAATATCGAAACTGAAACCAAAATCAAATCGAATGCAACTAAAAAACGTCATGTTCGCTTTCAGGAACAGGATGGCCTACCACGTCTGCCCGGCTCCAGACCCTCAAGTGCGCCCGCGGAGCCCAATGCCAAGGCGGCAAAGAAGGCCTTCAAAAAGATGGAAAAGGAACAGCGGTAAGTGGAGTATTTGAGGCAAATGAAAAGTCCTTTAGCTAATAATTCAACCCTTTAACAGTCGCCAGGAGAAGGAGCAATCGCGTCGCGAGAAAGAGGCACGCAAATTGGAAAGGGAGACGGCGAGACGCATTGAACGGGAGACAGCGAAGCTGGAGAAGCTCAATCGTCACAGCGAGAAGATCTCACGCAGCACGGAACGCATGGTGGGCAGTGGTTCACGTTCCGGTTCGCTGGAGCGACGCCGAAGTGGCGAGGATTCGCCCGTGCTCAATCAGTCGACGGTGCATGGCATTGCGTCACCCAATCGCCGGCCGACGATCTTTGATGTGTTTAGGCCACGTGCCAAGTCGGATGCCAAGCGGCACAAGGATAAACATTTGCTGGATCCATCGTCGGCGGATAGCAGCGCCACCAGCAGCACATATTCCGTATCCGGCGGAACGCCCGCAACAGCAGCTACAGCAACAACAAGCACAGCCGGAGCGGGAGCCGGAGCGGGAGCGGGAACGGTTGGAACGGGAGCAGCGGCTGGTGGAGCGTCGGGAGCTGGCGCTAGCGGTCTGATGAATTCCATGAAAGTGGCCATGCAACACTTTGGCCATCGACAGCATCCCGCCGTAACGATAACCAATGCCGACGGCACCGTTTCCGCCAAGAGCAAGTACAAAGATGGCAGCGCGCATCCGCATCAAGGCAGCGATGCGCAGGTGGGTGAAATGGGTTCATTTTATTGAGCAGTCTTTATAATATGTGTATTTTACAGTATTACCATACGGTGACTGCAATACGGCCGAATTCGAATGCCAATCAGCGATCGCCGATGACCAAAGTAATGGATCTGTTTCGACATCGTTCAAATTCAGCGGTCAGCGAGGCGGACAAACGCAAAGCGGTAAGTGTCCCAGCTAAGTTTTACATTTGCCCCATGTGGTGTGTATAGATCTAACAGTAAGCGAATACACAAACCAATTGCCATGTGCTGTTAGCTAACAGTCACGTCAATAGGCAATTTTAGCAGCAAGCTGTTACCTCACTGCTAGCCAAGTGTTAAACTGCAGTTCCCAAATAGAGCGCGAAATTCAAAACTTTTTAATCAAATTCAACCGACTGCGGAATACTTTGATACCAGTAAAAGAACGGATGGTAAGGAGTCTGCTTGCAAAGGAGTGGGCCGGGTGGTAAACATCGCCAGTTATCATGTTACCAAATTTGGTGACTTTAGCTCAAAAACTGTGGAAGATATCTGAATTCCAAATTTAAATGGTGGGCGGCAGAGGTGGGTGTGGCATCCAAATTTTTGATGCAGATCTTTGGTAGATGTTGCCTTCTATCTTTCTCCCGAATTTAGGGGCTCTACCCTAAAAACTGTAAGAGATATCGAAATTTCCGATTTTAAATGGTGGGCGGCAGAGGTGGGCGTGGCATTAAAATTTTTGATGCAAATCTTTGGTTAATGTCACCATCTATCTTCCTACAAAATTTTGTGACTCTAGCTCAAAAAGTGTAAGAGATAAATTAGTTTCCGATTTGATGGAAAAATTTTGTCGGTAAATGGTTTTTTTTTTTTCTTTAAATGAGTATGAATGTCGCATTCGACACCATGGAAATGCCCATATATAGTCTTGCCTTGTTTTTCTCAAAAACATGCCACATTGTCTTCCAGTCTATTGATAACAACAAGATAAGTCAAAGTAATCTTTAGAAAAAAAAAAGCCAAACAGTCTGCAAGTGTCAACAAACTTTTCCATTATCTAGAGCCTAAAAGCGTTATTCGTAATCATTATAAATAAAAACATGAGCAATTTTGATTTCAATCGCGATAAATCCCCAATGCGATACAATTGATAAGGCGCCAAATAACCCAATATTTAATAACACTGAAAAAGTCGTGTTCAATTTTATCATACACAAAACATACCGCGTCATTGTGCGCCAGCGTTATCAAATCCTTCACAAACAGTGAGAGAGAGAGAGAGCGAGAGAAAGCTCTGCAAATAACAGCAATAAGAACCACAACAAACAGCGACAACAGGTGATCGCGTTAACAGCTGTCTTGTCGCTCGTTTAAAAGCTCTCACACAACTTTCTCGCTCTTGCTTTAAGTTTGCTTTGCGAGCGACTCTCACTTGTCTTACAGTTTTTGGGCTTTGCGGAAAAGTGCCACACACAAATATACACACACTCACCACGCGCAGCCGTATTACGTATACGTCGGCGTTTTGTCGTCGTCGTTGTTGTCGTCGGCGCCGTCATTTCAATTCATTTTGCCGTTTTCTTTCGCACGCTGCGTTTTGTGTATTTTCCATTGCATTTCCAATTGGACTGTGCCGGTCAAACGATGATGCGCGCGTCATTCTTGTTCAAATTAATAAACAAGAAAAAATGAAAATAAACGCTGCGGCCTTTTAATAATATTTTAAATATTATTTGTGATAAATTGCCAAGTCGCGCGTGTGTTTATTTTGGCTTATAAAAAAAGAAATTTAGCAACTGCAAACAGAAAACAAAATAAATAATTAGCAAGTCAATTTATACAAATTTTTTGTGTGTTCATAAAAAAAATGTTAACTTTTAACAAAAAAGTGAAACAAAAATGCGTCAACAAATCAATTAAAAATAAATAATATGCTGCTAAAAATAATGTCATAAAAATAAAAATACAAATAAAACAAAAGTAATTAGTTTCCAAACTTTTCCATTTATAAGAATATGTTAAAAATTGTTTTCAATGTTTTTGTGCCAAATTGAAATTTGTTGTTGATCTATGTCTTAGTTTTTGAGGCAGCAACCATTTTAGATATTTTGATACATATGTATATGTACATATGTATTTATTGTGACCACTAATTGCGACTATTTAAAGCAAATTTTCTCTGCATTTGCATCTTTTCCGTGTGTGCCCAATTTGCAATTTCTAAAAATTTTCAAGTTCATTGACGGTTGTTGTTTGTGGTCCACGCGATATGCGATTCAATCTTTATAAATTTAAACCTCTAATCTACGTTTTTGCCATTTATCTTATTCAATTAAGTTTTTAAGCACTTGATACGACGACGCATGGAAATGAGCTAAACCCTCCCAACACAAAGAAAGGCAAACTAAAAACAATAACAAAAACTGTCAGCAAAAACAAATGGCAAACATGTGATGTGTCAATTATATACATATATACCTACATACTACATGTAGATATGTTTGTGTGTGTTTTGTGTGCCTATTATCGTATTCAAAAAAAAATTTGTTAAATATTTTGTTTTGTTTTGCTTGATTTGTTAATGTTTTAAGCTCTTTTTCTAGTTGCTAATTTGTCAAATTCTTTTTTCACTCTTTCGCTTTTCTTTTATCGCTCATATCCATATCAATATATGGAATTTATTCGCCTATTAATGATGTACTGTTTTGATAGATAGACAGATATATTTATTTGATATGTCACGCAATTAGCACATGAGTTATTATCAACACTTTATGGGAGAGTTTTTTGAGAGAGCTTTTGTTTTTACACCTCAAATAAAGCTGCCAACCTGTTGAGCTGTGTTAATTTGTTAAATGTCTTAATAAATATGCATATTTAATGATTCACTTAGTTTGTTTTTAACTATTCTGTTCTCTTCTTGCTTTAACTGAACTTGAACCTACATACATATTTTGTTGATTATTATTTCACTTGTCTTATTTGTGTCCACTTAATTATGTCGTTATTGTCAAAATAGTTCGACACAGTTTGAAAACATGCAGCTGTTTTGGCCGAATTCCACAAAAATATCAAATCGCTTTCTTTTAAAGAATAGACAAGAGACCTTCGGAGCACATTACTTCATCAGTTACAACGATTACGAATTTATATGCGGAACTTTTGCCCACATTCGCAAATGTTATCATAGTGTGTTGGGTTTTGTTTTATCTTTCGGCAAATAGAAATACTTAAAAAGAGGAAATTTAATTTAGAGGCGCACCAAAAAAAACACGATAAGATACGACGAAAGACAGCAAACAGACTATATATTATATACTATATATAGTCGCAGAATATTTGCCAGACTTGAATTCAATTTGTGATTATAATTAAAATAACGCGCATAATAAATCGCTCCTCTCTAGAGGGCAGGTAAGCCCTGCTGATCGATTGGCTATGGAATATATTATATTTGTATAATGCCTATTATAAATTGATATTTATTTTAGGCCCACCTTTAACAACAATTTGCAATCTTCGCCCATCTGGCCGGCGTTATCAGTGTTAAATGAATATTGTCTATTTATAAGACTTTTATTTGTTGCAATATACAATATAAAGTTACTAAAAAGTTTCGCAAGGCACTTAAATATTAATAATCATTAAAGGTTTTCGATGATAGCGAATGGACTTTGATCTGCAGGGTTATTTAATCTTCTGCTATATTACAAATGTTGTTTTCTGTTTACCATATCGATTAAAGTACCAAAAATGAAGTTTCGATACATTTCTTAAACATATGTATATCGATAAATATTGAAACAAATGAAGTTCGAAAAAAGTAGAATAAACAATATAGTTTGTTTATATATCGACTAAATATATTTCGATAAATTTCCCAACTATATTTCGATTAATTCGCCATTTACATCGATCGATTTCCCAACATCAAATATTTCAATTAATTTTCCTTCTTTTCTTTTACCTGCCTGCTTTTCCCGCCCCTTTCATTTTGGTTATTGAGGAAGTGAAATTTTGTTGCTCAACTTTTACTAAGAAATTGTTACCCTAACTATTATTACTTATTTTGGGCACTTTGGGAAGTAGAAAAAAAAAAGCGCAATGCCAAAAGCGAAATATATATTATTGTTATTTTTGCTTTGTTTTCTTTCTTCTTTGTAGTTGCTTGTTAATTAATCATTTGTCAGTTCTGAGCGCGTCTAAGTTTGTAGAAGATTTTCTATGTACTCGTCGTCTATATACTCGGTACTCGGAATCTTTGTTTTTTCACAGATTTATTTATTTATTTTTATTGCACACGTTTAAAGGTCAACCACTTGACAGCGATGTTTTGATGTTTGTTTGTTCCTCTGCTCCCTGCTACATATTTGTTTGCTTCTCTCGGTTTTTGCTTTATAGGCTCTATAAGGTATTAAAATGTATACTATAACATAAAAATGTTAGAAATATATATTTAATATCGGAATTGACGCAATGTTTGATGTGTAGTGGCTTTTGGATACAACCTGTTAATTGAACCTGTCAGGTTTTCGTTTTCGTTTTTTTTTTTTAGTTGTCACTTTTTAATGGGCAATTACAATTGATTTTCAGGTGTTGTTTGTTGATGCTTTAGTCATTTATTATTTTTTAAACTGTTTAGTAAGCTTTTTAATATGTGGATAAGCCTTTTGTAAAGCTTGAATCGTTCTAAGATTAAATCAACAAATAATAAACTTTAGCTTAAGGTTTCTAATTGACTATGTAAATAAAGTTTTAATTAACTTTAACAAAAGAATTTTAAGCTTAAAAAGTGTAGACAATTGCTATTAACAAAAAACCCTTTGTTGCTTAAAGCTGCTTGCTTAGCTTTAAAAGCTCATTAATGAAACTTTCCTCTGGTTTAAGTCAGCTCTTTAAAAGCTTTTTACAAACAGATTTCTCTTCTCATTCAGAGTTTTTATTTCTTCAAAACAGTTTAAAACAATACAATACAGCTTTTGCATAATTTATATTCTATAGCTGTTAACTTTACCAACATTCTGACAGCTTTTACTTTTGTCAAATTAGCTTTAAATAATGTTACAATTTGTTTGCCTTTTTGTTTTGTCATTGGTGTTGTATGTGTGTGTATTTTTTCGCATATTTCTAATTTGTTTTGTTCATACATTTAACGCCAAGAACATTGCACAAATATTGACAGCAACAATAATATAAACTAAAGGCTGTCGCTCGCTGGGCAAACACAAATATAACTAGCTACAAAATGCTTTTGCCAGAAACATAGACAAAAAAAAAAAGTAAATAAGAACAATACAGAAATAAAAAATTATAATATTACAAAAATAACAAGCAGTTCCAAATGGAAAAGTAATGTTAAGCCAAAAATAGCATATTCATATTAAGTGTTTTGTTTTTGCTGTTGATTTTAATTATTAAACGTGTTTGGACCTAAATTACAACATTTTTATTGTGTCAAACATTTTGTAATATTTTGGTTTCAAACTAATAAACAAACAAAGTGAAACACGTGCCGGCAATATACAAAAAAATTGTAGCGCAGTTGCTAAACATTTAATTTGCACCGAAAATTTATATATAAAAATCCCTGAAAAACTTTTCTATCGTTTCATTGTATTCCTGTTAATCTGTAGTGATCTTTACAGTTGCTGCTAAGCTCTCGTTTTCTTTTAACTCACCTTGCTGTTAATAAAAATTACATTTTGACTGGGACTTTTTTTTAGGGCATTTTTAACTTTATTTCCCTTTGTATTTGCACTTTTCACCTCTCGCTCACTCTTGCCGATTAACTGTTCTTGATTCTCTCACATTCTCATATGCCTTCTTCACTATATGTTCTTGATTTTCCGGCTGCTCTTAATTTGCCGTTTATTGGGTCAGTTTGTGCATGCTTTTTACCTTTCATTCATTTTTGTTTTGAACACACAAACAACAATTAAGCAGCAGCTTGCCACGCCCTACAAGTGAATCGCCGCCCTGCGTTCAATAAACTTTTGATGCGTCACAATGCTTCTTCTTTAGCTGGCGTTTGTTCTTCATTTGTGCGCCCTTCTCTCTCTCTCTCTCTCTCTCTCTCTCTCTCTCTCTCTCTCTCTCTTCAATTAAAAGCTTGCAAGAGGGTCAAGGATTAATTTGTGGGCAACTGTGACCCAAAGAGTGCAATAACAGTGTGTGTGTGTGTGTGTGTGTGAGTGTTTACATATCAATACATATGTATGTGTGTCGTTAACAGGCGCTGCATCTGTTCCACTTGAACATTTCTGTAAATCAGTCGCCTTTCGAAACAAAGACGATGACATTTTCATGGTCAAAAAACTTTTGTTTTATACTATTTTGCTTCCTCAAAGAAACGAAACAAATTTGTGTTAAATAAACTGGCATTTAAATATACATTTTGCAAATTACTTACGTTAAGCCACAGAACCAAATTTTAATTACACAAAACATATAAACAATAATATTCCATAGACAATTTAATTCAAATAAAAAACAAAATACAAACAACAGAAAAGTTAACACTGCAGCTGCTAGCGCCATCTAGCGCCGAAAAGCAGCAACATTGCGTCTGCTGTTTAGTGTGGAGCAGATATTTGAACAATGTAAAGCATTTCGACTGAACTGTAAAATCAACGGCTGTGACTTACCTCACCTTAACACCTGTTCTTATCAATAATTATTAATCCAACATGTCTGCTGTTAAACGTTGGCTTTACCGCCACACACACTCAACCAGTTCAACGACTGGCGGCCCCCCGCCCACCTCGCCCACTACAAAAACAACACGTGGTCGCAGCCATTCTTTGGACGTGCAGTCGCTGCAGAGTCATGGACTGCGTAACATGATGGCAAGTGCAAACGTAAGAAAAAAGAAAGACAACGCTAGGGTTAAGTATAACAGCGTGCTGTTAATGCATAATGGTTTGTGTATTCGCTACTACTATGACTGTAACTGTTATATGGCTAACAGTGCGCGCGCAGTTTGAATAACATTTAAGCTCAATTACTTTTTATTTTCTAATAAAACTATTATTTATATTTGCAGCGCGTGGCGCATCATCAACAACAGTTAGCTGTGCAAAGTGAGTAGAAATTGTATTTATTTAAGTAAAACTTAACAGCAAGTATCAGGTACACATTTTAGATTAACATTTATGCATATTAAACATTTACAGTAATTTTATGCACATGCATTTAATCAATTCGGTTTGCCTTACGAATTAAAGCGTAACTTATTTATGTTAATCATAAATGAAATAGCAAAAAAAAAACGATGCAAACCAATTTCACCTTGACTTTGAATACATATAAAAGCCACAACGAACACACACAAATACATATACAACAAAATAAAAATAAAGCAGCCAAGTCAAGTAAAACAAACAAATAACAAAACATACGCAAAAAGGCGTAAGCCAAAAAAGAAGAAAAAAAAAAAACAATAACTAACCGATGTGTAAAAACCTGTTGTTTTATTAGCAGTTGAAAAGGGCGGGGTTTAGGGGCTGGCTTAACAGAACAGAGATAAGCAGTTTTTATGATTTGCTTGTTTGCCATGCATTTTACATGAGTATGTGTGTATGTAAATACGAACGGTGTAAATAATTGAGCTTTTGTTGTCGTTGCTTTTGTTGGCGCTTTTAAGTGCGTGGTTAGCAAAATCTAAATAACCATTTTTTGGTTGATTTGCTGGATGCTTTTGTTGTGAGAGTTGAACTTGTAAAGAGAAATATACACATTTATTTGCGTTTAAGTTGTTTTGCTCTTGGTAAAATTTATTCAACACTAACAAGTACACAAACAAACATTGTAGATATGCACAATAATAACAACTGTATAAATATAGATTATGCAACGACTGGTCATAACAATAAGTTGCGCCAAGTTTGCCTAAGCGTCAGCAAAAACAACATTTGATGAATTAAAAACAACGTAAATAAAAAGTGGTGCGGGAATGGGTGGGGAGAAGTGAAAGAAAAATTCTTGTGGCTGTCTCGATTACGACATGTAAAAGATCAGCATATGTACATATAAATATTGTCTGACTCCCACACACTAGCATAGCAATGAGAAAGAGAGAGGTACGCACACACGCACGCACAAACACACAAACAACACATTTAGTGAGTGCGAACGGGGTGTCAAAGAAGCAAGAGCGAGTGCGACTTAAAAACTAACTGTTGCTGCATTTTGGTCTTTGTCTTTGCTTACCCTTTGACTGACCTTGAAAACTTTGTATGCGAAGCCGAAACTTGTACAGGCTGCATTTATTTTTGTTGTTGGTTGTTGTTGCTTTGCTTGCAGTTTCAATGTCAGGACACAACAACAAAACAAAAGCACACCACCTGGTGCGTACAGGCAGGCACTTCAGCTCTCCCTTTCGCTCCTACTGTTTAACCACTGTGTATGTTTTGGTCATGCATTTTTTTGTTATTTTGGGCTTCAGGCTTCGTTTTTGTTGTTTGTTGTTATTTCTCATCGCCGGCTTCGTATCAAGTGTCTGGCCATGACGTAATCTTGACTCATGTATAAAACGCAAAGCTTGAGATAGAAAGAGAGAGAAGAGCAAAGCAACATCAGCAAGAGGCGCGTCAAATGTGTTGCATTAAATTGTATGTATGTACATACGTGTGAACTGTATTTGTATATGTAAGTCGTCATTTCAAGTTGTTGACTTAAAAATAGATAAAGGCAAAAATAATTCGCCAACTGCTTCAATTAACCGGCATTGATTCCGAAGGCAGCCAGACGACGCCTGTGTGTGTGGGTGTGAGGTGTTGTTGTCTATTTTCTATTGTCGTTAGCCATTCATAAGCGAAAGTCGTTAAGCCGCACGCCTACAGAAAAAACACACACACACACAAAACAAAGTCTCTTAACTAGAACAGTTGAATGCCGGAGAGCAGAGGCTGGAGAGAGAGAAAGAGAGAGAGAGCAAGAATGTTAGAACAGCTTCTGAGCATAGATAATGTTAAGGGCGCTTTTTGTTGTTGTTTTTTGGACACCACCACCTTTAGACTGCTGTTACTGTTTTGCCTACGTGACGCAGGGCACACAGACAAGAATAACATTGGAATCGCACAACTGTAAATACATTTCCATTGAATGCTAAGCAGCAATTGGCTGATGTAAACAACAAGAGCTTAGTCAAAAGTGAAGGAATCAAAGAAAGAGCAGCAAATTTTGCTTGAATTTCCTTATGTATTACAACACACACAGACAGACTTTTGCAAACATTGTTGTGTAACGTTAGAACACGCTATCAGCAAAGTGCGTAAGGTAGCGATGTTAGTTAACAGCAAAGGTCGTTTAAGTGCAGAACTAAAGCAAATTTTTAGTATGCATGCAAATGCTGATTAGTCATGCAATCGGCTGCTTTTAATCAAAAGTAAAGGCCGTCTAGGGCATAGAAAAAAACTAGACAAACTGTCGCTAATATATCGCTGTTAGTTAACAGCAAAGGTCATTTAAGTTCGTAAGAGAGACAAAGCACAAGTTTGGTAACATTATATTAGATAATTTGTCGCTTAACAGTGAGGCAGCCTACGCCTTCTTTATGCGTTAGCCGCAGCTTATTTTAGACCGTGTGTCTCTTTTGGCTTTCTACGTACGCTTTACTCTTTTGATTTTTTGTTGTGCTCACCTTTTTCTACTATTACATACTATGAACGTAGTATATAAAGCGCATACACACACACAAATACTTTGCCGGTTTGGCAAACACACATACCTACACAGTTACTCTATAAACCGTATTTGTAAATATATGTGTATGTGTTCACTCTCCATACACTCTCACAAGTATATCAACGGTTTGGTTTGCGGCCACATGGCGACTACGTCGTCGTCGTCGTCGTCGCCGCCGCCGCCTTTCAGTACAATTTTAATCGCCGGCCGCGTCAGACGTGTCAAGTGAAGCCACGTGATTTGTGCTTAATGAATTTTATGTTAAGAATTTCGGGAAAATTTCAAGAAATTCATTAGTGAAGAATGTTAAATGTCTTCATATTTAGTTTTTGCGAGTTATTCATTAATATCAGCTGCGGCATTTAATAATAATAAATAACTTTTTCTAAATCATAATTATCAACAAACAAACACAACAACAAAGAAAACTTTTAATGTGCAAACTGGATTTTTCTAAAGCGGTTTTGTTTAACAAAAATTAAATATATATCCATGCCGAATTGTATTTTGTTCGACTCGGGAGCTATAAATATGCATGAGCAAGCATTTTAAACTGCCATTTTATCGTTAATAAACAATACAAATTAAACGAAACGAAAAATATATATTATTAAACAAATATACGTTGCGTGAAGTGGAAAACCCATTTAAAAAACATATATGTACATAAATAAATATATTTTGTGGAAAGTTTGTGGAAATGCAATAAAATCTTCAATATCTTTGCACTTGGAGTAAAAAAAAACGTGAAAAAGGAAAAAAAAAAACAACTCGATAAGCGGCTTTATATTAAAAGTCATTCACAATTGAATCCCAAAATAAATAAAATGTAATTTCACTTGTTATGATTTCATTTGTTTTTGCACCGAAAATATCGCTTTGAAAATCCTCGTCAAAAGAATTTAATTTACAATTCACCAAAAATGCCGGCAAACAAGGCACTCTTTGTGATTTTCACATCTATCGTTGTTTTTGTTTGCATAATCAGAGGAAAGAATGAAAGAAGGAAAAAAAGAATATACAAAATCAAGCAAAATACATTTGATTTATGGCAGCAGGCGTCGAAATATTTGCGGTGTTTGTTTCTGTGACGCAAAAGCAATATAACCACAAATTTTGTCTAACGGTTGATTATGATTTTGTTTTGATTTTGCTCAAAGTGCGAGAGACATAATCAGTATGTATGTGTGTGTGTGTGTGTGTGTACCCAAATGCTCTGGAACGGTAGTTAGCCGGTGTTTGCACTGACTTGTTTTTGTGCGTTATTTATAGCCCCAAAAATTTAATGTGCCATCCGCATGTGAATGTTTAGTAATCATAAAAAACGTGGGGCTTGACAATTTTTAATTAGCTTGCGGATGGTAATATGGCAAAAAACAAACTTTTTGAATAAATAAAATGTGTGCTATAAATCAAAATAAAATGAGTAAATGTATCAAATAATTATAATATCCATGCCATGCTTATGGAAAAGTACCATATATTTTTATGAGCTTTTTAACCAATTGGACTAGGGAATTTTTCTTAAATTCTTGAATGCTTTTACTTTCAAAGCTTGATTAATTAATTTCCCAACTATTTGTTAATAAATTGAATGTAATGCTGATAAGAACTGCAGCTGTTCGTATAATCTGCAGTCTCCGAAGTGTACCAGCGATAACCCCAAACTGCACACATACATATATATATTTACTATATTTTATATTGATTTTATGCCTTACACAATTTTACACTGTGCGCAACATGCGCGAGAGAAGCAGAGCGTCTGGCAATTGAAATGTGCTTGGAATAGGTCAGTTTCTAAGCGAATCCATAAACAATATAAAATATGAGTTTCGTTTACAAAGAAGAGCACGCAAAATTGTTCAAATTAAATTTGTTTTCTTGTTTCATTAATATTGATGAACAGAACATTTAAGATTTTAATGATAATTCCCAAAGCTAATCCAATTTAAATTGATGTCAGAACAAATACTTTCAATTGGTACTTTTTGTTTATGCCAGAAACAAAACAAGACAACAACAACAACAATAAAATTCCCAAATGTCCAAAAATTGCCCAAGCCGGCACTCCAACGCGTTTCACACTCCCCCACCACCCAGTGATTGAATTGCCCATTGTTTTTGCAGAATGAGAGAGAGGAGAAAAACAACAAAACGAGGAACAACAAAAATAAAAACAAGTCAAAGAAATTGCGCAGCGCGTATTTTTCGGTGTTTTGCCGCTTGGCTGTCGCCTCAGCATTTCGTTTGCGCTCTTGCGTGTTTTCATTTTCTTTCGTCGCTGGTTACTTTTTGCTGTGCTTTATTTTCTGACAACCAACACCAACAACAAAAATGATAATAACAAGCAGAACAAGAACAGCAACAAGAGCAGCAAGAAACGCCGGCTGGAGGTAAAAATTTCATTTCATTTGCGACGCAAAAAAATCTGCGCAAGCCGAACTTTTAGACATTTTTTGTGTGTGTGTGTGTGTGTGTGTGTATGTCTATTTATCTGTATGTATGTGTATATGTGTGCAAGCATCTGAGCAGCGGAAGTGATAGAATAGAATGTAGTGCATGTGTGAGCTTATTAACTATGAGAAAACGTTTGTAACAGGTCTCTGTTTAAACATGCACTGTAATAGTTGAGAAAAAAGCTTATTCTAAAAGGATATTTAAATTTTCGTAAATCTTCATCACTTAAATTACATTATTTTGCAAAAAGTGTTAGATAACTTCTTAGATTTGGCACACTGCCAACTTTTTACTTATGGCCATAAATTTCCATGCACTTTGCCCATTTTATGCCTTTTGTACAGTCCAAAAACATGAACTTAACTTGCCAGTCCAATCTATTATTATAATAAGTGTGGGCGTAATAATATTCTACTACTTACTATGCAAAATTTGCGATTAGAAATAATATTTGGCACTTGCCTTGCAATTTATTTTTATGGTCATACAATTTTATGTGTCTAACAAATTTTCGAGCTGCGTCTAAGCACAAATTATATATTAACTATGGATACAAATAGTTTGAGAAACATATGGAAAACACAAAAAAAAAAAGAAAAAAAAAACCTGTTGACGGGCAAAAGGTCAAGCGACATTCCTGTTATTGTTGTTGCATCTATTTGAAAAGTTCATTCAACCTCTTTTTCTGATGACTTCTAGAGTTGTCTAGCACTTGCACTCAAGCTGCTATTGTTATATACATTAATATTATTTATGGATATCTCGTGAATTCACTTTTCTGATCAATCGGCGCATGATCATAAATCTATTCAACACGCTTTTTCTACATTAATCAAATTTCGTTTTTGGTTGTTGCACATTTTATTGTAATTTTTTTTCTCCAACTTATTGTTACTTGTTGTTCTCTCTCTGGGGTCGCAATTTGAGAATTGGGTCAAGTGAGAAAACTTACTGTTTCAATTAAAAGCAGCGAACAACATGAATATTGTTCATATTGTTGTTATTTTTTGAGCTTGTTGCCGAGATGATTGCCTTAATTGCAACACGTTTATCTTTATGTTATTGTTGTTACTAAGCTAACTGCATAAATTAAATACGTTACTTAAGCATACAGGGTGTCAATTAGGAAAACTTAAGGATTGAAAACGAAGATTTTAGCTTTATTTTAATACAAGAAGATACAATTTTAGTTTACTTTGTAACTTATCTCTTCGTTCTTTATCTTCTTTCAGCTTCTTACGCTAAAAATAGAATGTTGTGCAACAATTAAATAGTGTTGTTTATCATTAGTCTATAACTTATGTACTCATTATCATCTCGTGCTTGCTTTTCTATAGTTCTTTTTTCTCTTTTTTTGCTATTTCTTTTCTTAATCAACACACATGCCATAACTTAAATGTCGCTCCAGGCGGTCGCTTGGCTGCTTTTTAAGTTCCTTCATTTCAAGAGCTTTAGTTGTTTAACAACAACCTCTCCACCCTCTCTCCCTCTGCCTCTTTCACTGACCACGCCCAATTGAAAGCTCATGAACAAAGCACACAAACTGAGAGGGAAGCGTATCAGTAAGAAAGGTTCAAATGTCCTTGAGCTGTTTTGGCCTTTGTGTGGCAACTTAATCCTGTGTGTGTGTGTGTGTGTGACAGCCATCTGAAACTTTGCCAGAGACAGAGGCAATAACCAGCAGCAGAATGAGTCTCGTAAAGTAAATCGGCTTACAGATACTTTTAAGTACTTTCGGGCGACAATAAATGCTGGCAATTAAAAAACAAGAAAAGTACAAGTTCCTATATGTGAGATAACTTTATCAACACAAAAGTGCTATCGATTCGTTCTACGTTGTCTATCGATATCATGTAAGTTGATTGTTGTGTTGTAAGGTTAAAAGACTGATAAGAGCTTTTTGTCTAGCTTAGAAACGTTTGAATTTGGTAAACAAACTTTGAGATAAGAGGAAAGCAAAATTTGATTAAAGTTAATGAAATTCATTTCACGCGATCTTAACGCATATTTCTGAGTACACTCCATTAAAAATCAATAATAAAAAAATTCACATCCTGAAAGCTTTTTTCGTCTTTTGCTTATCGCCATCTTTTCGATTAGACGTGTGAACGTGACTTTTGCTCAATATTCACCGCACAAATATATATATAAATATACATATATAATTGCAAATTTTGACATGCAGTCAAGTGATACGGTTCTTAAAGATTTCTACAAATAAAATATATACCTATGTATATACCATATTTGAAAATGAAATACACACAATTTTTAAAAGGCTTTAATTAGCATGCACGAGTTGCTGAGTGTGTAAATAATTCTCTCGGGGGCTAGGGGGGAATGGGAATGGATCGTAACCTTGAGTACATCACACTAACCTAGTGGAACCGAGGGAATCGAAGCACTCAACTCTTGACTATATTGGGGTTGGTCAACAATGAACAATTTTCGCTCGCATTCGAATACATTGTAAACAAAAATGAGGCAAGATTCAGAACTGAACCATCGATTGGCAATTCTAATGTAAATATGAGCTTAGTAGTATATACAATATATATAGAATATATGTATATTTGTACTCGTAAGTTTATATTATCATATAAGCGTTCGTCGAGTGTCGTTCCGTAAATTTGCACACAGTCATATAAATGTATCTACTATATATATATTGTGTTTGTATATCGTATAGTATATTCCAAATGCAAAGCCACGTTGCATGTTGTTGTTGCTTCCTGATAACAACAGCAGTAATAATAATCATACTTAGCGGCAGTGATGTTGACTTTATTTGTTTGTTTGTTTATCGTCAACAGCGAGGTGAAGCAAATAAATTCAACTTGCCCACAAGTTTTTACATCCATGCATTTAGCAACAATTATCAAATTAATTAACCTCTGTGTTTTGCTCGTAAAATAGTATATACTTAAATTTGTGTTGAAAGTATCTTTGCTTTGCCTAAATAATTAAGTGAAATATATGGGGAACTTGTTTACGTTTTGCGAAATTGCATTTGACATGTGTGCATTGTAAAAGCAAACATAAATCGGAATGTAAAACTAACAGTTGTTTGTTGCGTAGTAGTATTTTACAAATCAAGATTTATTTCTAACTGTAAATTTGCAAGAACTTTCAAGCTGCCTGATATGTAACTCCACAGACAGTAGCTGAATGCTATATGGGTGTAGGATCTTACTACCTTTGTCTCTTTCTGCCTTGCTGTCATTTAGATTTGACATGTTGTTAATGAGTTTTCACAATTGTTGTTGCTTCTCTATCTCTTTCGCTTTGCCTATTGAGCTATTGTTTTGTTGTTGATTAATATGCCGACAGCTTTTTGTTGTCCTTGTAACGAGACGAGGCTTATAATGGAAAAATGTTTGAGGTCACAAAATGGCCGGCTTAACAATTTTCCTATAGCACTCAACTGTCTTATTTTCTCTTATATAAATATATATTTATTAGTGGCTTAAAAGGCAAGTTCAATAACTGTTGGACACGCCCAATTTGCAAATGGCAACTCATAAAACCTAATTAGCACCTATGTTGAACGAGTGGGTCTCTCAACAGCAGTTCTGTGAAATACTTAGGAACGTGCCCCTCATTTGCATACATTTCCATTGACGTCAACATGGAGCTGAAAGAAAAATATCTAGAGCATATAATATATAGTATATGCAGATGTGGTCGCAGGAAGAAAAAAAAAAAAAAGCGTTTGCACACGACAAACATGCCACTTTATGTTGTCATATGGGGACAATGCGTGTTTCAGTATCATATGCTTGCTTCTCCTTAATAAAGGTCAGGCACAAGCCAATTGACAGCGCTAAAACGTATTATTATTATTTTTTTTAACTATGTGGCAATATTTGTACAACGTACATGTGTGGAAATTTCCTTAAGAGTCCATGCTGTTATTAACATATTTCTGTTAACTAACATCAGGGAGCTATGTAAACATGCAGTACACAATTTGTTCACTCATTTTAAACACTCTACTAGTTTTTTTTAAAGTGTAATCAAAATACGTTACGTTGCACATTAACGTTGATTGATTTGATAAATCGTTTCTTAATGTCAGCAGGTTTTGCAAAGCATTCTAAGGGTCTCGAGTGCAAAAAGCAGCGCGTGTATCGTTATGGCGCATTTAGTATCTGCATTCGATTGCTCATCGCTGATTTGATACTATATACATATATAGAACTTAAAGTCGCGCCCCTTATTTCTAAGCACATTGTGAACTATTTTGTTTTCGTTCAGGGAACTGTTGTTTGCTGCTGTTTAAAGTCCAGCTGTCCATTAGATTTGTACACACAGAGCAGAGCGAACCCATTAATTAAATTGGAACCAACGTGGCGCCTACTCAACTTGTTGTTGTTACTTTGAGGTAGCCCAACTCAACTACTAATTCCGAGTACTTAATTACCAGAGTGTCGAGTATTTACTAAGAGACCGGCTTTATTTTCCATGCAAATGTTGCCGGTATGACTACTATATGTGTGTGTGTGTGTGTGTGTGTGTGTGTGCATCTGTTATATAAGAGGTTGAACACGTGAGTCCACAAAAACGATTCAAGTTGATAGCTGTCGTCGTCATTTGGCACTCATTTTATGCAAAGGGTGCCCCCAAAGGTTGTTTTCTGTATTATTTATTTTTTTTTTTTTTGGGAAGCACTTTGGGTAATGAATCAGACGATTCGATGAATGAGGCGATTTAATGCGTGCCACTGTTAAATTTAGCTGTAAAGCCTTTGGGAATTCTATATTCAATGCAGCTAATTAAATTGGCATTTCAAATATGTAAGTTAGCGACCTTGCGTACTTAAGTACTATAAGCGAAGTTTGTTGTATAACAGTTGCAGCAGTTCTAAAAACTGGTATACAAATAATATGTATGTCAATGTAGTGTAATATGGTATTTGTAGTATAACAGTTTTTGTATAAGAGTATAGCAGTTGGAAATTGTAAAGCTTTAGTACTTAGAGTACATGCAGTAATTACTTGTGTATAACAGTTGTCCATCTGAGGATCCTCATTAATTTAGAAAATTGGCAACAGCTCGAAGTAGAATTAAACGCAAACAATTTTCAAATTTACTTTAAACGCATTCAATGACATTTTGATGCATTTTATTGAAGGTTCTTTTCTCTTTCACTCTCTCTCTCTCTCTTCTCTGCCCACGCACAATTTTCAACTAATTAACGTTTAGAACAAAAGTTTTTCTTATTTCAATATACATTTTGCCAACAGTTACTTCCGGTCGCTTTTCCGTTGAATACAAGCAAAGTGCACTTGTCTAATTGCACACGGAAGCGGCAGAAAGAGAGGGAGAAAGTAAGAGAGAGAGAGAGAGAGGGTGGGAGAGGAGCAAATATACGCCCACAACAATATTTAAATGACAAACTTGCATACAATCCCAACCACAAACACATCACAACAGATTTTAATGACAGTTTTATGGGCTTGTTGTGCACTTGCCGAGCCTTAAGTCTATATGCACACATGCACAAACATACATACATGCACACACTTGTCACAAGGTCAGGACGACGATACTGTACACAAATCCAATGAGTGAAAAGTTCAAAGTTTCAACTCAAGGTTGCTGCTCAAAATAGACAATGTGTGTGTGTGTGTGTGTGTGTGGTGTGTGTTGAAATGGGTCAGTTTAAGGGTCAGTGACTTGAGTTTTGGTATTTTGTTTGGTATTAAATAGCAGATTAGTGTTAAACTTATCGCATTTCTCAAATTGAGCGCGTTAAATCATTGAACTCTGAATTGGTGTTTTGGGACGTATTTGTTTTCAATTCCCCAAAGCACACAACACAAACAAAAGTCAGCGTAATTGGAGTTCTCCCATCTACGACCTACCAACAACAACAACAACAAATGAAACTAAAGCAAACACTGCAAATTTCTGGAACTTATTGCCCAAAAAAAAAAAAAAAAAAAAAAATAGCAAAAATATGAAAACATATCCGATTCCCAATCACGTTCAAGGTGAATGCTTGCCACTTAAACTATAAATCGCCAACAGAGCGAGCGGTTTCAGATTTATCCATAAACAAACACACCAAAATTCTGCTTGCCTAAGTAGTATTTTATTTTTTGTTTTAATGTACATAATCCAAGCGGTAAATCAAGTACGCATATAAAAAATAGCGTAAACAATTTATTAACTGGTTTTTTTTTTGTTCGTTGTTGTTGGTTTTTCAATTTGTTGATTAGTTGAGCCAAAAGAACAACAATGACTAAAATTTGGTAGAATCTTATCTCTGGAAGCATGTCTAGTGGGGGTCTGTCAGTTATATGTAGGTATGTACATATGTGCGCCTGATAAGGCTCTTATCAGTTCAGTTGTTAGTTTTGCATTTTCAAGTAGCGAGCCCCGTCGTGTCAATAAATTTGATAACTTTTCAAAAATACCTTTCACAAACTTGACCTAAATGCGCAGTTTGATTTCCATGCCGCCAAACTATGAGCTAATACACGCCACTTATGTATAAGGGAATTTATGTTATATGTAATTTCGCTTCTATGTACTTTCACTTTCATTGGCGACGCATGCGTCGTTTTCCACATATACTATCTCTTTCTTTTTGGCACCTCTTTTTGGCTGTTGGGTGGGTATAAACAAGTCACGTTCTAAACTTTTTACGATTGTGCTTGGTTATGATAAGTTTGTAATGCGCACTTAACATTTCGGTTTTCATTTTCTTTTCTTCTTCACTGTTAATGCATTTTATTTAAGTACATTCAAGTGCGAACGGTGCGCGGAAAATTTGCCATTCAATTGCACTATGTTCTCTGCTCAAGGTCACTCAATAAAAATAATGAAGTGGTGTTCATTAAAGTGATGGCCACGCCATGTTCGACATGTAAACAACAACAACGACAAAGGAAACAACACGCAATTCACCCACAGCCACCCACAAATGTCGCTTGATGTTTCGGTTTTAACAGCGCGCTGTTAACAGTCAGCATCTTCTGCACACATACACAGCAATGTTATTTGGCTTACGCTCCCACGCTGCAGTGAGCGCTCTTCCTAGTATATGGTGCGCTCTCTTCGGCACTTGTTTACACATTGCACGTGCATAATTTTTTCTTTCGTTTTCTTTCATTTTCAGTCTGCGCTGATATTTTTAGACAAGCGGTTGTGTGCATACATGTGTGCTTTATTTTGCGTGCGTGCCTCTCAATATTTCGCATTAATTTACACAAAATTTGTATTATAGTGATGGTGGGGGGCGGGAGGTGCTGCTTAGGTGCAACTTAACCTCAATTGAACTTTTGCTCGATTGCGCAAACATTTTATTAGCTTTGTGAGCGTCTCAAAAAACGTAATCAATAATCGTAATTACACAGAGCGTCTCAAAGTGTCTTTCATTTTGCTTATTTATCACTTGATTCAATGTGTCGTTTTGTTAATAAAAATAGAACTTTGCTTTTGCCTGCTGTGCTTGTTGTTGTTAGTGTTGCCTCTCATTTTGTTTTCGTTTCATACGTAGCGATAAAGTTGATTTAAATTGAAGCAATGCTATCAGCTTTGTTGTACTAGGAGAAGGGAGAGAGAGAAAGAAACAATTTAATTTAAGCAAATGGTATTTACTGCATTATAGAATCATTCAATTTCCACAAATGGGAATTGTGCGTAGGTGCAGGCAACAAAATTTTGTCACAACGTGCATACATATATGTATGTATGTTTTATGTAAATAAAAATAAATAGATAGTATGTACATATATGCTGCGATCAGGTGACACAAACCATATTATTTTCGCTTGCGTACATAGAGAATTTAACAACAACAACAGTAAAAGCACAGCAGCTGCAGTTAAATAAAAGCTAGGCGCGCATTGACACCGGCGGCCATGTGTGGGTGGGTTGAACTTTTTCAAGTGCAGTTGTTGCGCAGTCGCTGCGCTGCCTCTGTTAAATCACTTAACAGTCGTAGGCAAATATGTAGTGTGTTTGTGCTGGCTACTGTAAACCAAATGTAATAACGTTAATAACTTGCTCAAATAACAAAGCAAAAGTGCACAAACACACACACAGACAGTTATGTGCTCGTACTTTTAAAAATAATAACGCGGCAAACAAAACAAAACACAGTCGTCGAAGTCGACGTCGTCTGCAGCTTTGACTTAATTTAAGTGCGTTCAACTTGACGACGTTTTTCAAAGCGATAGATGGAGTGACAGAGAGAGAGAGAGCAAAAAGCACAAAGCTCTATGACAAGTGCAAGTGCAAACAACAACAATTGAATGTGCTTTTCATTTACAGTGCAAGGATTATGTGACTTTAAACAAAATAAACGTAAAATTAAATAACTATAAATTGACAAACGCGTTAGCTGCTGCAACAAAAACAACCAAAACAACAACAACAACATTTGTCCTACTACACTGCATTATAAAAGTGTAAGAACGGCAGAGAAATGCACGGCATTTCCCATCTCTATCGGCAGCATGCCGTAGAAAAGCAACTAAGCACCGGCAGCAGCACCGACAGCTGGCAGCAGCAGCAGCAAGCAACCAATGGACGCAACTCCTACGAGCTAACATCCCCACTGCAATACAGAATGGACTCCTCGAACAGCTCCAGCAGCAATTCCAACAACTCCAACCACTCAAACCACTCGACCCTCGGCGGTGTTACGGGCAGCGCCTATTCACAGTGGCAAACGCAAACGCAAACGCAAACCTCAAATGCACAACAGCAGCGCACTCCTCACCTGCACCTGCACTCACAGCCCCAGGCCGTGCCGGATGCCCACAAATCGCTGGCGAATCATCATCAGTACGGCAATTCACCGACACAAGCTGTCAACGGGGGCGGGGGCGGGAGCGGAAGTGGGCAGAGCGGACAGCGGAGCTCGTATGACAGCTGTTATACGAGCGGATCGACGGGCATTAGCGGCGGCAGCTTGAAGCGGACACCCTCCTCGAGACGCAGTATCTTTGATCAATCTCACAGTCCGTCCATCTTTGGAGTAAGCAAAAACACTTGACCAGTTGCATATGAAACCGTTTTATTTGATATGACACCTATTCCCCGATTCCACTAGGCTTCATTTATCATAACAGCGATCAATCCAACTGAAACTGCCTAAAGTTTTAACAGAAATTTGATTAAAATGCCGCTGACAGATGTTTTATTTTCTGTTATACTCAATTTGGCACTGTTCATAACCAAATACTTTATTGGCTACAGCACTGTTAAGCTCCTCTGTTAACGAAAATATTTTATCAACTAGGAGATGTCGATTCCAACAGAGCGAAATTGAATATGATTCAGATTCACTACATAGGAATCTAATTCGAATAAATGCTACATTACCGAGTTCCAATTACATCCGTGCATCCGGCTCTAGTGGAATCGTGGTATTATACAATTTCCCTTTTACACGGTTCATAAACTAATGAAATTCGGAAATTTCTAAAAATGTATTTTTGGTTAGATCTCGACCGGGAATATGCTAGTGATGGAAGTGACATTATACCAATACCTCAAAGTGATAGCGAATAAATTTCAAACATACCTGAATTTGTTAAGTTTCAGCAGGTGCTATTTTAAAAACTATTTCGTTTCTATTTTTGTTTTCATCACGCCATTTTTTGGGCAAACTATACCTAGTTTAAAGTTTCTGGACATGTTTAATACATGACATGGTTTTTTTATAGGAAAAACAAAGATTTCATTTTACACGGTTTTATATAGGAAAACCTATCTTCAGTGTACATCGGGGGATAGGTGTATAAATAACAAAGCGATTAGATCAGCTTTTCAAAGTCATTCATCGTTTGTTTCGGTTTCTATGCAACATGGCGTGTCTCCCCCTCCCTTGAACTTCCCCACCCTAACTTTAACACACAATTTGATTGCAGAGCATGCGTCGAGCCTCGGGTGCACCGGACTTTGGCTCACCGCCGGCGGCGCCATCGGGCGGTTTCTTTCCACACGATCTCGACGACATCTACGAAAGCCAGGCGGATCATCAGTATTTCACGCACACAGGTGCCAGCGGACAGCAGCGGGGCACGGATCGACCCACCGCCATATCGGTATTCAATCGGGTAAATGCCGCAGCAAGCTCATTGGATGACTACAGTGCTCCTAGCATGGACAGTGAGGGTCTAACCGTGCCCGCGACGACGACAACGACGACGACGAATCATCGACATCGCTTTGACAATTCGTCGTTTGCCAAGAGTCTCAGCGTTGATGAGTCCAGACACCCTGGATACGGACAAGGACACGGACACGGACATGGTCAGTCGCCGCATAAGCACAAGCCGCATCACCATCATCACTCCATACAGGAGATGCTGAAGCACTTTGGCAAGAAGATTCATGTGTGGCCACGTAAGCATCACGATGCACAAAGTGTGTGCACCTCGCCACAAAATGATCCTCAGGAGAATTTTCGCACACGCTCGAAGAGTCTCGATGTGAACACACTCAGCCGACCCAATCGCATTTTGGAGGATTGCGGCGAGACCTATAAGGTCTACGAACGTATTGTCAAAGAAGGTAAAATTAGGCAGGTTTATATCACGCTGGTTTCTACGAATTTCCTATAGAATTTATTCACTGATACTGATACTTGCTGTTTAGACTTAGGCTGTGGAATATCTTTTATGTCATTTATTCTTATAATTTTCTTGCACCTTTATTTTAAGGTGCTCACATGCGTCGCGCTTCAGCGGATTTGGAGAAACGGCGAGCTTCAGTTGGTGCTGCAGGTCGCAGCTTTCGCGGCGATGGTACCCTTGATCCTTATCATGCAGCCATACTCTTCAGGGACTCCAGAGGTGTAAGTAAATATTTATTTAATTTGAACCAAATAGTAGCTTTTAAATTCCGCTAGTTTTGCCGCTGTCTGTAGTTTGACATTGACATTGATTATGAGCATCAAACTAATTCAATTAAGTTATTATTCATTCACAATCTTAAATATGCCCATTATTCATCCTTAGAACAAATTCCCTAAAGAATTTTCGCCAGTGGAACATAGTCTGACATTGACAAATGATTTGCAGCAGCATCCAATTAGTTGTTCCTCCTTACAATTGCCTTTTGCGTTCGTTTGCATAATTTTTCTCTTCTAGGTCAGCTGGGACTTTAGTTTTGTTTCTTGCACCTTTTGCCTAGAACTCACACTGATGTCAAATCAGCTTTTTTCCCGTCAAATCGCTTGAAAAATTAGCAAATTGCGGGAAGCGTGAAATCTGGCTCTTTTTTTATACCGAATTTATACGCATTTTGTCCACTGCATCGTTATTCAAAGTTTTCAATATGGGGCGACGTTTAAAGAAATCATAAATCAAAACAGTTTTGTTATTTTCATTTCTATCTCTTAATCGTTTGAAAGTGTCAATTTTTAAAGTCACAAAAATCTACATATATATAAAATTGGCACAATGGGTTCCTAACATAAATCCCAATAAAAAAATAACAAATACTAAATAATACACTATAAATTAAAAAAAAACTTTTAGTTTTTTAATATTCCCTTTTTGCTCTGATTTAAAACAAAAGCAAATTTTCTTCGTCCTCAAAAGTTGACTCAAACGAGCTTAACGCTTAACACGAACTTAAAAGAACGAGCTTAACGCTAGCGTTGTTGGCGTGGTCACAAAGGCTCAAAAGTCAATATATTTCAGCTCCTAAGAGTATGCCGCAAGCCTGAGTAGTTTAAAGTAAATTGCTTAGTAAATTTCCCCTTTTTATAAAAAAAATACCCTATTTAGCACACCGCTTTTTGTACTTATACGTTTTGTGCGGTTCTAAATTTGACTTAAAAAACCGACATCTATCGCTTATTTAAATTTTTTTTTTTTTTTTTTCCTATTTTTTTCTTTTTTTTTTTTTATTTAAAGGCAAAACATCTTTTCATCGTCATCAAAATTAAATGAAGAATCCAATGATTCTAATGAAATTGATGATATTTTTGATGAAGATAATGAATTTTCTATTTGGTCTAAAATAAAGCCGAAAACAGTAATGATTAAATATCAGTCCCCAAAAGTTTATTTTTCGGTAAGCAGCTTACGTTTCGGTCTCATTTTTCATTGGCGCCCACGCGTATGCAACATGTTTTGCTGTTGTCTGTTAACAGTGCCGGCTAACAGCTGTTATTGAAATTGCTAATAACTATAAATTGCTTTTTGTTTTGGCAAGAAACGCTGCTTTTGTGGTGTTTCCTGTTAATATTGTGATTGGTTCAGCCAATTAGTCATCATTATTTCATCAATTTAATCATATTGAGTGTGAGCCACTTCAATTTACCCGAATTGTCATCAAACCCAAGCATTATCAACAAGTACTTTGTTTTATGTTTTGTTGACGTAACGGCAAGGTCAACGTAATTGGCTTAAATGTTCTTACAACGCGTCGTTGTTTACTATTTATTTTGTTTTCACACTCCGCAACGTGGTCATTAAGGCGGAACTGGTTTATAAAATATTACTACAATGTACATATGTGTGTACAGTGGTCGCTCGCAAATGCAAACACCTTGGTTGAAAATAAAAGATAGTAAATATTATCTTAGATTTGGATAAGAACACTATTCCATAATAATTTTGGTAGTTTCTTGCTTTGATGTGTTCACTATATTTTCAATTAGCACATTTTACGCTCATGTCAAGAATGGTTGCTATCATCTCTGTATCTATCTCCCTCTCTCTTTCTTTATACCTTACGTCACCTGTGGTGAAAGCCCCGCATATTTTGACTGTCACTTGCTTGTTATTGCTCCTGCTAATGATGATTAATTAGCTCGCACATTTCACATAATTCACATTTCATTGCCTAATGCGTAATCTATACGAATTATAATTTAAGTTCTCTCGCTTTTTCGCTCTCTCTAGGCCCGCAATCTATGGCACAGTTTACTTTGTTTATCAGTCCGCAACTCGAGTAAATTTACAAAAGAAGCTTTCCACTATGAATATAGCTGCTGCTACTGCTACGGCCTTCTCTCTCTCTCTCTACCATTCTCTCGCTGTAATGGCGCTGTTAGCACTCGCCCACTGCTTATCGTATATGTGGGTGAGCAATTAGCACTTGGCGCAGTCTCTTTGATTTGCTCTCTAGCTTATTCTCGCTTTTTCTCTCTCTGTGTATGTTTATTTTGTTGAAGAAGCTTCAAGAATGCGAACAACCGAATGGTTTACTTTTTGTTTTTGGCTTTTCATACACTTGCCATGACAGAGCATGTACTTTATCGCAGTGCAACTGGGAAATCAACGATGCAGAGCAGCTGCACTAAGTTAATTATAGATTATACTAATCGCTGCCTGTTCCATAAACTTTTATTACGATAGAGCTAATAGACCATGGGGAATATAAGTATGCATATGTAAACAATGTTAAGTACTCAATGGCATTAAAGGCTTTTGTTTAGAGTGTTTGAACTTCGATACGCCATAGATTGGTCTCTCTCTTTTTTTCCGTTTGAGTGAGTGTGTGTATGTTTGCTTAAGCTTTAGCAATCGCACTAGCACTCGCACAAACACACACATGGGCCGATCATATGGCGGGCAACGCTCAACAAAACTGTTAACCAGTTTACGTTTACATTTGGGAGCGCGCAGACGTGCCCGGAACACAGAGAAAAGCAACAAACATCGAGAATAGCAAACAGAAAAGGCAACGGCCGCTTGCGAATTTTCATCAGCTACGCATTGTTTCCATTACACGCGAGAGCTTTTATCAGTGCATGCGTGTGTTTGTGTATATAAATAATTTAGTGTGTGTGTGCATTTGTGGATTATTTACACATGTATCGCCGTCGCTATTCCGCCTTTGAGTCGTCGAGCACGCCTCGCATTGGCGTGCTGCCTTCTGCAGCAGCGGCAGCGACTGCGTCAGGTGTGTCACAGCAGACAGCTTCCAAACTTTCAAAGAACAGTAACAACAACAACAATAATGGGCATAAATTAAGTGTGCGCTTCGACCCAAATCTGCCCGATAATGACAGCAACAACAACAGCAACAACAACAACAATAGCGAGAGCCACAACTATGACAGTTTGCATGCGAAGGTTGCTCGCAAAGCGCGCTCTCTCAGCAATTCGCCGCTGTATCGAAAGAAGCGCTTCAGTAATCTGCCTACGCTATTGTCGAATAACGGTCGGACGGCCGGTGCGAACTATCAGCTGCTGAATAGCACAAATCTAACAGATTTCGTTGATGGTCAACGCCATTCGCAGCACGTAAGCAGACGCGACGACAACATCAGTGCCAGCAGCGCAAAAACATCAGCAACTGCAGCTCCCACGGCTCCCAAAGTTAAGCAAAAAGATAGCAGAAAACTTTCAGCAACTTTGTCAGCAGCAATGCCCGCAGCGCTGCTTCGACGCAAGGCAACAAAAAACAGCAGCAACAATATCAATAACCAACAACAGCAGCTACAGCAACAGCAAACGATGCTGCCGCCGCCGGCGCAGCAGCAGCGCAACAATAGCAATAGCAATAGCATTGCAAATGGCTTGGTAGCGGGCAAACGTTTGTCCGCAGGTCATTCACTTGCCGCTGCCCAGAGCGAACTGGCTGCGAGTGGACTGCAGCAGTCGCTTGTCTATCAGCGACGCACACAGAGCACCCACAACTCCCCCCGCCATTCGTCACCCGCGCCGGTGCATCAGTGTCTGCTGCTGCGACGTCGCAGCGACTACAGCATTGAACAGATCGAGCAATGGAAGCGACAGCAGCAGCAGCAACAACAACTGCAACCAGGTCGAAAAATAAGCGTAAGTGAGAAGAGTGCGCGCGTAGGGAAATTTTTCACAGATGAGCTTTTTCTGCATTCATTGCAATGCGTTTTCGGGGGGAAATTTCAATGGTTCTGGGACATTGTTGACAACAAAGCTTTTTAGCTCTTTTTTTTTGTCTTTGTCTTCATTGTAATGCAATTTCAGCCTTTTTGTATTTTCTTGCATTTACCTTATTTTGTTGAACAGCTTTCGCACACTCTCATTGTCAGTTCATTGCCTTGACGCGTCTGTCGCATTTGGTCATTTTAAGCAGCTGACAAGTTCAAATAGAGATAGAGGGAGAGAAAACGTCGTAAACACTTAAACTCTCAGTTCAATATGTAAACAACATACATTGTAAACTTTTTAAATGCCCGTTGCGTTAGCTCTGATCGTCAGTTATTTCACAATTGCACATCTCAATGCTAATTCTGAAATAAAACTATTATTTTCCACAGAACACACTAGAACGCAAAGCGTAAAAAAGAGAGCAAGAGAGAAACTCGTAAATATTTAACTGCATATGTGTTTTTATCTATAATTGCGTTGCCTTTTTTCTGATTAGATGATTACGCCTTTAGAGAACTATTTACACAAAACTATATATGTTTGTGTGTACTTAAATCAGTTAAATTGAACTTGATAATGTGAAAACAAGACAATCACAACCTGACCTAAATTTACTCAAACACATTTTGATCTCCTCAGGAGGCTGTAATTTTGTATCGTTTGTCCACCCACTTAACGAGTTATATTTAAACCGTTTATCTAACAGCTTTTAACTATATTTGTTTTGCATATAGTATTACAATTTTTGTAAGCGCATTAATTCTTAAAATAAATATGTTTATACAGACGTACTACAACGTTAAATAAATAACTACTTTAATGTTATCAGATTTCGAGCCGTTTGTTATTGTTGCCTTGCATGGCGTGAGCTTTAGTTATAATATTTTAATTGCAGACTGTAAACTTAAGTATTCCCATTAAGTATCATTGACGCTGAGAAAGCTTTTTGTACTAGGACTTTTATCGCTTACGTTATGTAATGTTAACATTACGTTTAATTTCCTATGTACTATAACATGAATGAATTAACAATTATTTCCTTTTGCTCATTTCAGTTACCGCGTGCCGATCCTTTCTTGGACAAAGTCAATCTATCAGATTTCGGTAAGTAAACGAAAACGCAAGAAGAAAAAAAGTAGAGGGAACTGTTAAACAAATTCAAATATCGTTGAAATTAATTAGCAGCGCCACACTTGGCAACCAATCAAGATTTTTTTTTTTTCGGCACACGTCGCCTTAGCATATGTTTAGAAACCACTGATTGTTATATATATTAAGTATAGAGTATTTGTATATATTTTGATTTAATCAAAATCATATATCACACGGATTAAAAGTGTACACAAATTTGCGTAGGCGCCCAGATAAACTTGCTCTATACTATATAGATAGGGTCCATTAGTGATGCGTATCTAGTTGACGTATGTTGATGCTGAACACACCTCCTCGTTTTGATTATATTTGCGCTAATTATAAGCTCACAAGTACGCCCAAAACTCGCTCTCTCTCTCTCGAAAACAATTTGTTGCCAATTTGAGGCATTTCATGAACATCATTAGCGTCATATTCAATATGATTTCGGATAGATTATAAAATTTGTTCCGCAATTTTCGGTTGTTTATTCGGCAGCCAGCGTGTTTGTGAGTAATTTAGAAATTGATTTTAAATATATATACAAGAGCAACTTTTTCTCTCACTCTTTGTATACTAATTTATATTTGTAAAGGGTATTTTGAGGGTATTATGAATTTCTTGAAGCTTTAACTTGCAAATTAATGAGTTGAGTTACAAATCTTTGGATTTTCTTTTGGGAGTTTATTTAACAAATTTAAGTTTTATTATGCTATCAATAGAGCATTTAAACTTCGGCCATTGCCAAAAATGTTGGTTGTTCTATCTTGTTTTGTTATTTGGCTTTGCGCTTTGGCGAAAAACTTTTTCGCTTTTCCGACCAGTGGGAAAAGCGAAAAATATATACAAAAACACAGCCAACCGACTACAGAATCAGTTTATGATAAAATCTCGAGACGTTTAGACGGGCGACAAACTAAGCAAACTAAAAGCTGAAAGCGCCGCGGCTAAAACGAAAAAATACTAACAAAATAGATATTATATCGTTTTAAGAAAAGAAAAAAAAGTTGGGAAAAAAATACATAAAACAGTTGAAATGTTGTTGGACATTAACTAACGATCGGCCGGCTATATCCAAAGTGCAGTTGAAGGTCTCTCCCATAGCCACCCACACAAAGCGCCCCCCCTTCTCTGCCCCTCCGTCATTAGTCATTGTTGAAGAATTTAAAAAGAAAATCGTCTATAGATTCATTGAGGCGCCGCCAGCCAAGCTAGCCAGCAATTGAAATTGTTTTGCAATTGTTCAAAGACACAAACAAAAACAAAATAACAGCAGCAGCAGCAGCAGCAAAGAAATAATAATAATAATAAAATGAAAGAAAAACAACCAACTCGAAGCATTTTAATTAACTTGTGTGCGCGACGCGCTTAAACAAAAAGCAAAAAAAAAGAAGAAAGAAAAGAAAAAACCATATCTAATAATAAAAAGAGAAACCAATCAGAACAGCAACTGCAACAAAAAAACAACAACAACGAAACAAAACAATGAAAGATTTATACATTACACAATGAAATTGTTTGTGGGAAAAGCCTTCACCTTTTTATCTGTTAGAACTCTTTAAAACTCAATTTATAACAGTTTAAGTGTTAAATATAAAATCCAAACATATTTCATGGGATATATTTGATATTTTATTTCTGCAAACGTTTCTTTCTTGTTAGCTAGCCTTCGCTTTTTATTTAGATGTTCCTCTTCCTCAGTCTTTTTTTTTTGGCAGCTTTGTCAATAGCAAAAAGCAAGAACAACAACAAAAAAAAACGTGAAATCATGAAGAAGAGAATTTATGAATGTTTTAAACAAAAAATGCCATATGGATTAACAGAAGCGAGGGGAAAAAAACTAAAATTTCTTGGAAATAATAACTAGTTTTAGCTTAACATGAGTCAGATTTGGGATACTCTGTAAATAAATACAAGTAAAAATATTGTCTAAAGATTAAATACCCAAAATTCTTTTCAATTGACTTTGATTCATTTGCATGTCCAAATTTTTAAAAGATTCAATTTGCCAAAAATACATTTTTTCCATTGGATCAAAGTCAAAGGCATTTGCCATAAATAATAATGTTTGCGATATGATAAAAGCGTGTCCCTAGAGAAAGATAGAGAAAGCGCCAGAAGGTTTATTATTCATTTCTTGGCACAAATGTTAACCAAATGTTCTCTAAAAGGCGCTTTGACAAACTTTAACAATGGCATTATTATAATATTTGGGTTGATATATATACATGATGATAATAATATATGTGTATATTTGATTAACAGCCATTGGGAACGCCTTAATGTTTATTTCCCTTTGGGTTGAGACAATATTTTGATTCAACGAATTAATGGCTGAATAATTGTTGAAGCCATAAACTATTTTTGTAATTGTCAATTTGTTGTTGTTCTTGTTGCTGTTGTTGTTCGTTCTCGCCACGCTAAATTTATTTTAATTAAAATGTCTAAATGTAATTTATTGAAATGCAGACCAAAAATCACATTAATGGCGTACGAACGTGAAATTTATTGTTGCTATTGTTGGTGTTGCTAAACACAACTACAAATAGAATAACAAAAGATAACAAATATTTAGTTGTCAGTGCATTTGTCTTCTATTCTTTACATACAACAACATTCGCATAACAGTTAGAGCGGCGTAGAAAGGCGCGACGCTGTTAAGTCGCTGTTAAGCCGCTGTTATCAGCCTGCTATCGCTTAACGCGTTCAATTAGCTCTGTGAAATATCAATATCAAAGTATTCAAAGTTGTGCGCCATTGAGCTAATGTTGCTGCTGCCTCGCTGTGGCTGATTCCAAGCCCCCCGCTTGCCCGCGCACCCATCCCGCCGCCGCCGCTCCCCGCATGTTACAGCTGCACTTCTATTCGAATCATGCGGGCCGCTTGGTGCTCGGCGGCAGCGGTCGTCCCACAGATGTACTCTACTATCCGCTCGAGAGCATTAAGGAGTTCGAACAGGTCTCCGATCGCTGGAAGCGTCTGCTTGCCCAGCTGCTCAAAAAAGGTGCTCCCAAGTGAATTTATTTGAAATGTGTTCAATACTTAATTATATAGCTTAATCAATGTCTAAAGTAATCTTTACTAAATCTCTCCAATCTTTTTATTATTACAGAGGAGGATGACTCACAGATCTTTGTCAAGTTCTTTCGTTTTCACAAGAGCTACGATCTGATACCCACCTCCGCCAAATTGGTCGTCTTTGACACCCAGCTGCTGGTGAAGAAGGCCTTCTATGCACTGGTCTATAATGGTGTGCGTGCTGCTCCACTCTGGGACTCGGAGAAGCAAATGTTTGTGGGCATGCTGACCATAACGGACTTTATCAAGATCTTGCAAATGTATTATAAGTCACCCAATGCGTCCATGGAGCAGCTGGAGGAGCACAAACTGGACACGTGGCGCAGTAAGTATTCGCACTAAACACACACACAAATTGAAATAGGTTTTCTAATCCTCTGACTATTTGTTTGCAGGTGTGCTACACAAGGAGGTGATGCCTTTGGTTAGCATCGGACCCGACGCTTCCCTTTACGATGCCATCAAAATTCTCATACACAGCCGCATTCATCGATTGCCTGTGATCAATCCAGAGAATGGCAATGTTTTGTACATATTGACACATAAACGCATCCTGAGGTTCCTGTTTTTATATGTAAGCGAAGCTTTTCTGCTTAGTCAAGAATTCTCCTAAACAATTCTCGTTATTTGATTGCAGATTAATGCATTACCAAAGCCCGCTTACATGGAGAAGAGTTTGCGCGATCTTAAGATTGGCACATACGATAACATCGAGACTGCCGATGAGAACACCAGCATCATTACGGCGCTCAAGAAGTTCGTGGAGAGACGCGTCTCTGCGCTGCCGCTGGTCGACTCCGAGGGCCGACTCGTTGACATTTATGCCAAGTTTGATGTGATTGTGAGTACAGCTTAAAGTACGGCTGTGCAGAGCATGCTAACAAGACTTTTTTCTTGCAGAATCTCGCTGCCGAGAAGACCTACAACGATCTCGATGTCTCGCTGCGCAAGGCGAACGAGCATCGCAACGAGTGGTTCGAGGGTGTGCAAAAGTGCAATCTGGATGAATCGCTCTACACAATTATGGAGCGCATTGTGCGCGCCGAGGTGCATCGCCTGGTCGTTGTCGATGATCAGCGCAAGGTGATTGGCATCATTTCCCTCTCGGACATATTGCTCTATCTGGTGCTGCGGCCCAGCGGTGAAGGTGTCGGTGGCTCAGAGAGTTCACTGCGTGCCTCCGATCCGGTGCTCTTGCGCAAAGTTGCTGAGGTTGAGCCGGAGACGACGACGACGACGGGGGCGCCACCTCGCAGTCCATCGGCAGTCAGTTCCGGCAATCGTAGCCTTATCGAAGATATACCCGAGGAGGAGACAACAGCAACAGCAGCGGGAGCGGGAGCGGGAGCGGGAGCGGGAGATAGTGATAATAATAAATCCGCCAGTGAAGACAAAGCCAACAATAATAATAATAACAATAACAATGAACAGAATGAGCTGACGTCCACGGCGACGGCGGCGGCCATCAATGGTGATAGCAATAACAGTCCAGCCGAAGTGTCCTTTGCCGATGAGGCGCAAGCCGATGACGACAACCATGTCGAAGTCGACGACAACGATGATGATGATGATGAGGATGATGATGATGTTGATGTTGATGATGATGACGAAGAGGATGATGATCACGAAGTGCAGCGCAAAAAGGCAGCTGCTGTCGCAATTTCAGCGTCAGCGCGAGACGGCAACGTTGCTGACCACGAGGAGGATAATGGGCTGAGCAGCGCCGTTTCGGCTGCCTCGGCGCTCGGCCAGACGATGGCCACGCCTACGGCGCGCGAAATGGCGCTGGTTAGTGAATAAATAATTTAAATAAACTACACAATGAAACAATACAAACCCAGAAGAAAAAAAACACACACACACACACACATACACTTTAAAGAGCGAAAGTAACAACAATAATAAATTGCAAAGAGAGAAAAATAAAATTATATATTTGAATATTATTAGTTGTTAGGCGCAAAGTTATTATTATATACGAAAAAAAAATATGATTACAAGTATAAACTATTAATTATGATTATGATTATGTATTTTACAAAACACAACTAAAAACCCAACAACAACACACACACACACACACACCTGTTAACAAAAATGTTTATATATATTATATTTAAAAAAAAACAAATCCAAAACAAAATCAACAAATTACATTAGCATGTCTTAAAAATTTTAAATTATGTAATTGATTATTATATAATAGCTTAGTACAAGTCATAAAAAAAACTTTGTTCTTTTTATTTAAATATTTTTTTAACTAAACTTGGGAACTGTGGGTGGCATTGCATTTCCATATAAACGGCGCATTTGCAAATAATATATTTGGCGGTTTTTTAACGATGCTATTCGACAAGTATCGATACTTGCTGTAGCAGAGTACGCACGTCACTTGCTGAAAAAATGGGGGCGCAATTGCTGTAAAAAAAAAGAACGGACAAGAGTTTTGTAAAAGCGAGCACTGGAATTACAAAATTTAATAAACTCAATATGCCTACTTATAGATTGTGCCATTTGAGTTCTTTTTGACACCCTTAATTCAAAGCCATGAATCTAAGAAAACCAGATTGCGCATTCGCTGTGTCAAAAAAAATCTACTGCGCATCTACGTCACAGTAGAGTACATCTGTGGCGCGCAGTTTGAATTTAATGGAATTTGTGTGTAAAATGCTGTCTTATATAAAAAACATTCTTGACTGAAAAAATTGTTTTTTGACCCTGCCAACACATTCAACGCTTTGGGTATGTTCCATGAGAAGTCCCTTTGCAATAAGCAAAGCTTGTTGGTTGTTTGTTTTAAAGATATTGTAGAGCTAACTTGCACATAAATATCCAAGCAAATTGCATACAGCACAAAAATGTCTTAGTCTACTGTGACGTCACAAAATCAGCTGTTTGCTTGAGCAAAACTAACGGACCTGTGCAATGCGCAATCTGGTTTTCTTAGATTCATGATTCAAAGCAAAATCAACAGTGCTGCCACTAATAGTATCGGTTTCGATAACAAAACAACAATCAGTCGCACGTGCATATTCAACGAACGAACATCTTACTTGCTTTGCTTATTTTAAATTATAATTTTGTTTGACAACGAAATGAACCATTTCGAAATACAAGATTTGCCCGGCAAAGGGCGGGCCATGATAGCTACAAAAAGCTTTGCAGCCGAAGAAATCATATTCGAGGAGGAACCGTTTGTGTCGCATCAGTTCTCGTGGAATGCAGCTTATGGCTATGCAGCCTGTGACCATTGTATGCGACCGGTAAGTAAGCATAGAACCATGCAAATCATCTACTAAACCAAAAACTTATAACTTTAGCTAGAGACATTGCTTGAGAACGTGCAACGCTTGGCCAATAGCAAGACGGTTGTTGTACCGCTGTTGCAATATGATCCCACCGCTGTTTGGGTCCCACAGTTTAAGCAGTGTCCACGCTGCAAGGTGCGCTACTGCTCGGAGGATTGTATGATAGAGGCACAAAAGCGATATCATCGCGCCGGGTGCTTGGGCGCCTTTCGTGCGGATGATACACATCCCATCAATGTGCTGAATGAGACATGGAAGAAGATGCACTATCCGCCGGAGACCGGCACAATAATGCTTATTGTTCGCCTAATGGCTATGTATCAGCAGAGCAGCAAAAAAGCGGAGTTTTTGGAAAACCTGCAAACGTTCCAAGCGCTTGTTGTTAATCGCGAACAGAAAATCTATCACAAGATGTTGGGCGAGAACTTTGAACAGCAAATGGAGCAGCTGTTTATCGCCTTCTGCAATGCTTTTAAGGGCGAGGAGTTTTCTATGGCAAGTGATATCTCCGGCTTGCTCATCATGCAGCTCTAAATTGTTTCTAATCTGTTATAGTTCACCACACCGGATGCATTTAAAACACTTATGGGAATTTTGGGTACGAATAGCCAGGGCATTGCTACCAGCGTTCTGGCCCAGTGGGTTACTAAAGTCTCTGGTTTGCCGCTGACTAATGGTGACGAGGAGAGGCTGGACGCTATCATAGATGAAATTTATGCCAAAGTGGATAATTGTAAGTAGCCACTGTTTCCATTGAAGGCATAGTTTAACATCACAAACTTTACTCAGTTTCTGGCGACTTCCTGAACAACGAAGGATCCGGTTTGTACATCTTGCAGAGCAAGATCAATCACAGCTGCGTTCCAAATGCACAGTCCTCATTTCCCTACTCGAATGACATTGTCGTGCTGAAAGCTGTGGCGCCCATAGAGAAAGGCGATGAGATTTGCATATCCTATTTGGATGAGTGTCAGCTGGAGCGCAGTCGCCACTCCAGGCATAAAACACTTCGTGAGAACTATATATTTGTTTGTCAGTGTCCAAAGTGTAAAGCACAAGCCTCAGATCCTGATGTCACCAGCGACGAGGAGGAAGACGACGACGAAGATATGGGCGATGGCGATGATGCTATGGCATAAGATTATCTTGTCGTCAACTTATGTTGTTTTTATACCCCTAGTATGGGGTAGTTATGTAACTATACGATGTATAGTTGCACAATTTGCTTTAAAAACTAGGATTTTATTTTGTGTAACTGAGGAGCACTTTATTTATCTTATAACTGATGGAAAATTATGTAAAGCTTCCGCATCAATATGTTTTAAAATTCACCGATAATTATATATAATATATTAACACACTTCAACTATTTATAAATGTGGGTAATTTACAAATGGCCAACAAATCTCATTAGGTACTTACAGTATTGCAGGTACCCAGCAGTATTTTATTAGCTACACCCAAATTGATCAGACATCAGCACCATTGCTTGCGTTTTTTAGTCAAAACTTTCCAGGATTCGAAAAAAAAAAATTCTGAAATTTTTTAAAGGGGGTGAAATGGCAAATAGTGAGCCTTAGTGACTACGCGAACGTCAAAAAAAAACTTTTTATGTTCGGGTGAAGCGTTAAGCTCAGAAAAAAATAGTATTGCATACTTTTAGGTGCCAGGCGAACAGAATCAGCAGCAAGAACCAAAGTCGATTTTCACATTGCTTTCGCGCTGGCCTTAAATCAAGACCTAATTAATAGTACTGCAAACTTGCAGAAAGCTGGTGTGTTTTGGCAAACACTCAATCAAAACAAAAATAAAGTACTGCAGTTGTGAATGCAGTAAAAAAGCAAATGAAATATATACGGTTAAGCATTCTTTATTATATATTTTCTCAATTAATACATTAAAAGATCATTTATGTTTATTAAGCAACGTTTTATGTATCCATGAAAGGTTTTCTCTATTGTGGGTTACAATTATATTTTCATAGTGTGTAACGACAATGCATGGCTTTATGTATTGTATGTATGTATGTACTAAGTATGCATAAGACATATGTAAGTATTTTAATTGGTTAATCGTTAATGAGAAACATTTGATTAATTTATGCAAATGCCAATGAGGCTCGATTGAACATTTAAAATGTTTGTCAAAACCGCATGATTATGTATTTATTATGAATATTTTTGTAATACTTCTTAAGCATTTGTCTTTTCTTTTGGAGAAATTTTGAATTCATTGCGAATGAAGTCTTCGTGTTAAATGAGAGTTTTTCTTTTTTTGCATTTGCTTTTATGTTGTTAAATTTAAGAGTGTGTGTGTGTTTGATGGCAAAGTGGTGGTTTAAAACTAAATTCTGAAATTACTTTATATAATAGATTTTAAATCGAATGCCTCCGACTTTAACTGTCTGACTTATCAAAAGTATAAAAAGTGTTTAAAATCCATTGATTGAAACGATGTGGACGCTTTAAAATTATGTTAATTGATAGATAATTAATAAAAATGGGTATTAAGAGAGAGCAGGAGATACGAGAGCAGGGGGCTGGGCTAGCAGCAAACTCCAGTGGCGGTTACATTTTGCTCTGTCTTAAAGCCAGAAGACGGTTGTTTCCTGCGAAACGATTTGCGGTGGCGAAACAAGTTTAGATAGTTATAGTAGATGATAATTATGAAAATGATGGCGATCGATTTTGAGTAAGCATACGGGAATGATTCCAAATGATTCAAGTTTCTTTGGCCACTCGCCTCGCATCGCTCATCAAGTGCAGCTGGTGATAGGATGGATGTGCCTAAAAGCGGATTAGTACTATCAAAGGGTTTTAGGCTAATCTTTGATTTTTGTTTGATGATCGGTATACAGATACCCTGTGTGTTAATAAAAAATTGCAATATTTCCTCAAGTTTATATAATATTTGAATGCAGCGATTAATAGTTGCTGATGTTTGATGTGCCACGGACTCTGATTTTAGTCCCTGATTCGGTTTTGATCGTCGATAAGTAATAGATACTATAAATTTCATGCGCATTGTTGATGTTGTTGCTGTTGTCGGTGTTGTTGTTGGTGTTGTTGGTGTTGGTGTTGTTGTTATTGCTTTTGCCATTTGCTGTTGCTGTTGCTGTTGTGTTTGAGTGTTGTTTGAATTACAAGTCTGCTGACACCCTAGTTATTTCTTCTTCTGTGCCTTCTCAGCGGCTTTTGTTACTTTGCCCGAGGTCGTCTCTTTAAAGTTCACCGACTTGATGACACCCACAGCAACCGTCTGACGCATATCGCGTACAGCAAAGCGTCCCAGCGGCGGATATTCCTGGAAGCTTTCGACGCACAACGGCTTTGTGGGCACCAGCATAATGATGGCCGCATCGCCCGATTTGATTGCCTTCGGCTCGGTCTCAGTGGTCTTGCCAGTACGGCGATCGCACTTCTCCTTGATCTCAGCGAACTTGCATGCAATATGTGCCGTATGGCAATCCAGCACCGGTGTATACCCATTGGCAATCTGCCCGGGATGATTGAGCACAATTACCTGTCAGCATAAGGAAATGTGTCAGTAAGATAAGTTATGTTAAGCAAGCAAGAAATTGAACGCACCTGAGCAGTAAAATCGGCTGCACCACGGGGCGGATTGTTTTTCGAATCGCCAGCAACATAGCCACGACGCAGTTCCTTAACGGATACGTTCTTCACATTGAAGCCAACATTGTCACCGGGCATGGCTTCGGTCAGCGCCTCGTGATGCATTTCCACGGACTTGACCTCAGTCACCAGATTAACTGGGGCAAAGTTCACGACCATGCCTGAAAACAAAAAATATATATATAATGTAAGCCAAAACAAGAGGATACCCTGTAGATGCTCTTGGCTTACCTGGCTTGAGAATACCCGTTTCGACGCGACCCACTGGTACGGTGCCGATGCCACCAATCTTGTAGACATCCTGCAGAGGCAGACGCAGCGGCTTGTCGGTGGGCCGCTGTGGTGGCATAATCGCGTCCAGCGCATCAATCAGACACTTGCCCTCCGTCTTGCCCTCCTTGCGCTCCACAGTCCAGCCCTTGAACCAGGGCATCTTCTCGGATGGCTCGAGCATGTTGTCGCCATGCCAGCCGGAAATGGGCACAAAGGCAACCGAGGCCGGGTTGTAGCCGATCTTCTTGATATAGGAGGAGACCTCCTTTTTGATTTCCTCATAGCGTGTCTCGCTGTAAGGCGGCTCAGTTGAGTCCATCTTGTTGACGCCCACAATCAGCTGCTTAACGCCCAGCGTAAAGGCCAAGAGTGCATGCTCACGGGTCTGGCCGTTCTTCGAGATGCCCGCCTCGAACTCACCGGTGCCGGCTGCGACAATCAGGACAGCACAATCGGCTTGCGAGGTGCCGGTAATCATGTTCTTGATGAAATCCCTATGGCCGGGCGCATCAATAATGGTCACATAATACTTGGCCGTCTCGAATTTCCACAGCGCAATATCGATGGTAATACCACGTTCGCGCTCCGCCTTCAGCTTGTCCAGCACCCAGGCGTACTTGAACGAGCCCTTGCCCATCTCCTGGGCCTCCTTCTCGAACTTTTCAATTGTACGCTTGTCGATGCCGCCGCATTTGTAAATCAAATGGCCCGTTGTCGTCGATTTGCCCGAATCGACGTGGCCAATGACCACAATGTTAATATGAATCTTCTCCTTGCCCATGTTGCTCTTTATATCAATCAACGACGAAGAGTCTGCTGTTTTCCAATAATATGCGGTTTTTCCTTTATAGTAGACGAATTTTTTTGCTATAGAACCTGAATGCAATATACACACAAACATATACTACATGCACACATATCAAAGAGAAAGCGTGGGTGACAAATTGAGAGCGAGTGGGAAATAAAAGAGAGAGAGAGAGAGAAAGTAAAAGGCGTGTGCTAGGCACGAGTGTGCATAGGCAGGACCTGCATAAATGTACATATGTATGTATGTATGTATGGGTAGAAAGGTACTGTTACATCTACATAGGTGTGGGCGCGACTCTGTTTTGCGGTGTAGAGACCAAAATGGTGCACCAAATATAAGAATATGAAACTGTATATCTACATACATATGTATGTATGAATGTACATATACTAAAGTTGTTGCATGAATGGTTAAACTATGAAAAGACAAACATATATCGCTTTTTAACAGATTTTGCAAAGTGAAAAATATTTCACATTAAAATCATAAGACTTTTTATTATTTGCAGCCACTGGTAATATAAATTCAAATTCTAAGGTGTTACATTTATGTATGTATGTAGTATGTATGCTGTTTAAATAGGTTTTCCCTATGCACTCACAAACGTTACACTATTAATCGAGACTCACCTGGAAATTAGCTGTGAAATCAACCTGCCCCTTGCAAGCGCTCCAATTGACGATGTACTGAGGAAAAATGCAAGAAAAAAATAATTACACTATTTGTAAGTTGAATGAACAAACATTTTTATTAAACATTGCACTGCACAGCGAAAGAAAAGAAATGTGTAATTTTTGTGAATAATTTAACACATACCGACACCAAATTGCAAAAGTGAATGCGGAGTGCACGTCTGCACGTTAGTGAATGCCCGGAAAATCTGGACAATAAGTAGTATGCAACCGTGTCTCGAAATTCTCGAAACGAAAAATCAATACTGAACCCAGACAAACGACGAGAGACTTTTGGAGCCGAATGACACGACGCTGCCGACGATGCACTCCCACACCCATAAAAGAAGCCTCCCAAACCCAACCATACCACCTGCACTAAACAAAATATAAGGTCCGCCCTATTACCACCCACTTCTTTAAGCCGGCTCTGTCACAACAATGTAAGCAGTCTAGCTGAAAATGGCTCTATAATTGAAGTATAACAACTATTGAACAACAATTATAACTTTAAGTGAAAATCAATGATGGGTGGGACAAGATGATTGCATCGGTATTCGTGTTTGCCGTTTTGCTTACCGCCGGCATTTGTCGGCATTTATTCGTGTGCTCTTTTCTCTGTTGCCGGAGCAGAAAATTCGCAATTTTCAAAAGGGTGAAAAACTGCACACACACACACACACACACACACATTGAGAGCGGAAAAGTGCCGCTGTTTCGGGTTGCACTTGCTCATCGTTTCCGTTGGTCGTTTGTTGTTCTTGTTCTTGTGTCGTCGTCTTGGATAAACTTGCAAAAACAAAAAGGAGACAAAAACACTCACATACATTCCGACATATGCACTTGTATATAAGCTCTTTGGCATGATTTTTTTTCATGTGATTTATTTTCTACCCTAGAAACAATTTTAACTTGCGGCTTTTTTTTCTAGTTATTTTTAACTGCATACGTATGTGTGTTTTTGCATTTACGTGCAAATTGACAAGAAGAAGAACCTTAAAGGGAAGTGTAAAAATACTTTGACATGCAGCCTCCCATGTGCAGCAAATAGAGACAAATAAGAATACTGACTAACCAGCACGTCATCAGACTTGTATGTTAATTTTATTTTCACAATAAATGTAAATACGAAATATTCATACATGCATACATAACTTTGCATCAATCACACAAACTACTATATAGGAAATGGCAATTTACACTAGTCGCCATTTTGAAATTTTCAAGAGAGCACAGCATATGTATTTAAATTTATAAACATATGTATGAACATGCAGATGCACATTATTTGTAATATACGTATGAATTGACACTACAATAACTTTAATACTTGCTCTACCGATCAATTTACATCATGTACATAGATACCGTTACAAACGCCTATATATGCAGACAGGCAGGTCTGTATTATGCAAAACCTCACAATGAGACACCGGCCGGTAAACGCACGAAATTCAATCGGCTTCCAACCGTTCAAACGTTGCAAAATATGCAAAAATAATAAATATTGTCAATAGCACAAGCACTTTACTGTTATTTGACACGCAGCAATTCAATCGATGGTTATTAATGTGAACGTTATTTAAGGATTTTATGATAGCTGCACACGGACCTAAGTACGTGCACTTACCTCGAAACCAGAAAACGGAAAGACCGAAATCGACGGAGATAGGCAATCGGTTGACGATGTGACCGAACCGAACCAATGCACGATGATGCAACGCCGAGTGAACGATAGAAATGCTACCAAGTGGGGGTAGGGAGCATGGGCGGGCACTTTACATGACACATTGAAAATTGCGGGTAATTTTTAAATGCAATACTAATTGACAAGACAATGCATTTTTGATTAGCTTACCAAGAAGGACATGAGTATATCTAGTCTAGGAAGGTTTTTTCTGTGTCAAGTCATGCAAATTAAATTACAGTTATTACTGGCAATTTATAATGTATCTACATAATTGGTGCAAAACCTATTTTCTACAACAAAAGTGCATTTCTATATATAAATTTAATAGCGCTATTGATTACATGGTAATTGAATGTTCAATCAACAGATGAAATATTTAAAACCATTGGTTATAGCGTACAGCACGAGTCTTTTCTAAGGCAATGTTGATATATTCAAAAATGTCAAAAACAATTATCCTTTTTTTATAGAAAGGTTTATGTATATTTGCTTATCTATTATTCTTAGTCACAGTATTTTATTTCCATTCACTGTCCGATTCGTATTCTGGCCAATCGGGTTTGACGCCTATGGGCAGCTTTCTTTGCGCAAGATATTCATTAAACTGTTCAGTAATCGCCATAAATCTACGAATTTTTAATCGAAATTGGCGCCACGTCCACTGACCGTGATTGCGGCGATCTGCGACCATGGCTCTGTAGTTGAACCTGTGCTTGCCGATGAAATATGTAAGCTCCTTAACAACTCCTTTGGGTAATCTGTTATTATATAAACACATTGTTTTAAATATTGCAACTTTCTTTATCCATAAAAGTTATGATTACCTGAACTCTGGATCGGCCCGTCGATCGATAGCCATTTGTTCCAGCTCCTGCACGACATGACCACGCTTTGGTTTTTGAGCTTCATCTTCTGCCGCTTTAGCTTTGGAGTCTCGTGCTTTGAGCTCGTAATCGTCGAGCTCTGTGCTGCGGTTAACAATTTTTGCAGCTTGTAACCTTTCGCTCTTGTAGTTTGGTATGCCCACTGACTTATTTGGATCGCTGGCCAAACCCATTTCCTTAAAGTTCGTGCCCACGCGTTTACCTTCCATCCACAGCTTCTTCATTTCGGGACTGCAAAAGACGTAGCACAATTTTTCAGTACAAACAAAGATGAAATCATTTGGTAGAACTTACTCCTTGATTTTTCCGGTGGATGAACGCGTTTTGTTCAACGTTTTGCGGTTAACACTATAGCGGTAACGCTTGCGCACATGATTCTTACGAATTTTCATGATTTATCTTTTGAAAACTTAAAAACGCAAAGAAAACAAAACAATTTGCACGTGTTGCAGCTGTTGATGTGTGCTATCAAAACGTAAGTTAATCGAAAATCTGATGCGGCAAAATATACCGATATGTAAAGCTATCGATAGTTGAATAATGCAAAACAAAAAAGAGGCGATTGTGGACCATATCGATAGTTAATAAGCATACAATTATATTTACAAAGATGCGCGACGAAATTTTGGATCCACATAACTTGGTTAAAAACCGCGAAATATTATACCGGTTAATGATAAGGTAAGCCGTAGACGGAAGCTCGATTACAATGTAAATAATTTGAATTTCATTTGTGTAGCCAGTTAATGTACGATGGCTTGGAAAAGTTTGCTATGGAACTCTCGATGTTGGTCAAAGCAGATCAGTGTGCACCAAGCGAGCGACTGCTGCATGTCATGATATCGGGCATGCAAACAATGTCCGAGAAGGATAAGGCCAATACGGATGATGTGCTGCCTGGCATAGATTTGGAATTTGAGCCAGAGGCATCTGCACTAGCGCCGGAACCGCATTCATATGAAACGGCCTATGTCACCTCACACAAGCAGGCATGCCGAGCAGGAGCGTTCAGTTTCGATGGTTCCCTTGTGGCAACGGGTAGCGTGGACGCAAGTATTAAAATCTTGGACGTGGAACGCATGTTGGCCAAATCGGCCCCCGAAGACATTGAGCCGGGTCGCGAACAGCAGGGTCATCCAGTTATACGCACACTATATGATCACACCGATGAGGTGTCCTACCTGGAGTTTCATCCTAAGGAGCACATTCTGGCATCTGCCTCCCGTGACGGCACAGTTAAGCTCTTCGACATTGCCAAGCCATCTGTGAAGAAGGCGCACAAAGTGCTCACTGACTGCGAGGCAGTGCTGTGTGTGTCCTTCCATCCAACTGGCGATTACATTGCGATAGGCACGGAGCACCATGTGCTGCGAATTTATGATGTCCACACAACGCAATGTTTTGTCAGCGCCATTCCATCGCAGCAGCACAAGGCTGGTGTCACATGCGTTAAGTATTCGCCCACTGGTAAGCTGTATGCAACGGGCAGCTTTGATGGCGACATCAAGATCTGGGATGGCATTAGTGGTCGTTGCATCAATACAATTGCCGAGGCACACAGTGGTGCGGCCATTTGTTCATTGCAGTTCACGCGAAACGGAAAGGTGAGTCGACCAAAGATAAGACGATGTGAAAACTTTGTTCTGAAAGATTATATATTTTTAGTACTTGCTGTCTTCGGGCATGGACTCCATTGTTTATCTGTGGGAGCTGTGCACCAGTCGACCCATTCAAACATATACTGGCGCTGGAACCACTGGTAAACAGGAGCATCAAGCGGAGGCCGTTTTTAACCACACCGAAGATTACGTTCTTTTCCCGGATGAGGCAACGACATCTCTGTGCTCTTGGAACTCTCGCAATGGCTGCCGCCTCACGCTTAACTCTCTTGGGCACAATGGACCCGTTCGCTATATAACGCATTCGCCAAATGCACCTGCATTTCTCACTTGCTCCGATGATTTTCGAGCACGTTTTTGGTATCGTCGTGCCAATAATCAATAAGCTTAAGACATAGTATTTACTAAAACCTTACAACCAAACAAGTTATTTATTTGATTTCAATTATTTTTCGCAACGTTTGCAATATATTAATTAACATTCTATGATTGCTTAAGTTAACTGCAGCGTTAATCAGAAATTGCAGTGTTTTATTAGCGTGCTGCCAAAAAGTATGCAAATTATAAGCAGCAAAATAACTTCATTGGGCAAAGGTTTCTCCTCGCCGTGTTGTCCGTTTGACTTCTTGGGTATTTTATTGTGAATAATTATGTGTTTGTTAAATGGGGCCTTAAAAAAGTGTACAAAATTGCTAAGAAAACAGGGATATTTCATAGGAATATCAAACACTTATATGTTATATCGGTTTGGGAGCGTTCCCTGTTATTTGACGAATGCCTCGGGTGGTATTTTATTTTCCTTGAAAAGTTTATCAAACACAAACGCAGCATGATTGAAATCCCAGTTCGTCTCCTCCAGACACTTTCTACTCCAGTCCAAATTCATCTGACTTTGTGCACTCATGGCCTGCACCATTTGCAATTTGGTTGTATCAGCAATTGTGGCCGACGATGCTGTTGGATTGATGCCGGCAACTGGCTGACTTCCTAGCATGGGGTTGGCAATCATTGAGCTGCTGCTGCTGCTTGGCGCTGTAGTCAATTGTTGCATTTCCGTTCGCATAAATTCCCGGGTCTGCTCCATGGTGGCGCTGGTTAAGAATATCGTCTCGTTACGAATACAGAAGCCCGCATTCTGCTTGACCACGACAAAGGTGCGCATGAAATAGCGCAGCTCATGCGGTTGCATGGCGGAGGAGGAAGTGGAGCTTGTGGGTGCATCATCAGTTAACTCCTTGAACAGCCCGGTGACGGTGAAGACCAATAGCAGTTGTGGATTGTAGACGGTAAGGTCGACGGTAAAGGTGTGCCGTTCGTGCACCGTGCGTGGCCACTCATCCAGCGTGGACACGCAGGCGAGACGACCGTTCTTCAGGAGACGTATCCGCAAATCTTCCCGCTCGGGTGCCGTAATGCGCCGAAGATTCCGATTGAACGGCCAGAATTTGTCCAGCCGGCCCGCCTGGCTGACCGAAGGCATCGAGATGGAGAGCAAGGCATGCTCATGATATGCGTCCAGCAACGGCTGGCGATTGCCGGAATCGAAAATGTTGAAGTACTGTTCCAAAAACTGACGGACAACATCCGTTCCAGCGCTGTCGCACAAGAACGATGCCTTTGCAGGTGCCACTTGCAATGGGGGCGGCAACATTTCACCATCCAGCTGCCGCAATTTGGGAAACTTGCGTCTCACCTCGCTAATAAAATGCTGCGGATCCTTGTAGCGTGAGCGGCACGGATTGTTACGCAACACCAGCTCCTCAATGGGCAAGTTCCGAAGCACAAGCAAATGGGCCAACGACGGCAATCGATTATCGCCCAAATAAATGATTTTCAATTGCGGCAGACGCTTGTCGACTCCTCTAAATGCTTCCATTGTGGAAATGTTGTTATCATTGAGATTAATCGCCGCGACATCCGGTATATTCTCACAGATAATGTCCAGCGCTGCGGACATCACATTCACACGAAACAGCGGACAAAAGATGGGCTTCAGATCGTCATCGGCCTGAAAGCGGGACAGATCGATGGCTTTGGTTTGCAGATTATACCGCTTGCCCATCACCGTTTTCATTTTCAGTTTGAACTCCTCGTCGATGGTTACCAGTGGAATGCCGCAGCGCACACGCGGATTCAAGCGAAATCCATTTGGCAATTGGGCGTGCCGGCCCGTCTGCTGGATACGCTCGGCCATCTCCAGGTCATTGATGTAGAATTTGACACTGTGGGCATCCGATCGCCAATATTGTGGCTCAAAAACGTGCGGACGCATTACAGCCAGCAAGCAGTTCATAAGTGTTTCCTTGTCGTAGGCATGACCATGGTGTATGGTAACCTGATACCAGCCAGCGCTATTGGCAATCAGTTTGCCAAATTTGCCACCACTTGGTATTGGAGATCCGCGTCGTCGGGCATTGTGACGTTCCTTAGCTTCGCTGCTCATCTCATCGTCCTCATCCCAACGCCGCACATCTTGAAGGCGCAACTTGACATCGCTTTTGGTCGACAAGTGTGTCGGCTTGAAGCTGACGCGTCGCTTGTGGCGCTCCTTGCGGCGCTGATGATCCTCGCCATCGGCGTTGTCTTTTTGCGAGGAGAAACGTGATGAAGAGCGACCACCATTGTTGTTGTTACCATTGTTGTTGGAAAGGTGAGCGAAGAAGACTCCGCCACGCTTTGGCATTGTTGCTTCTCAGGTGAAATGCACTTTTGGACAATCGCGCACAGCTGTAAATACTCTAACCAAGACTTTAGAAGGTTCGCACACGTTACATTTGCTGTATTAATATAATGCGATATTTGTTTGTGTGACAAAATACGCATAGCAAACTCACAGAAACGATAGAAAACAAGCGCCTGCAATGTGTTTTGTAGTGATGGCATATTATCCGATTCACCACATCTTTGTTCAATACTTTTCTTTTATTTCCTCTTTTGGCTTTTCTTCGCTTCGATATGTCCTGCACTTGCAATCGATAGTTTGCATCACGATTAGTCAACTTTGTTCAAGTATTCGATTAAGTATTGTGCGATAAATTGATTAGCAAGCGCGAATTTGAAAGCGCCTATCGAATAAAATTATATACTCACGATTATTTGTGCTCCATTCATTTGATTTTAATCATAAATAAATAAGTAAGTGATGCATAATATCTATTTATTGAGCGCATTGTTACTTTAAGTCGTTATGATTGATTTAAGTAAATATTGAAATCAAACAACATGTTTAGTGTATGTATGTAATACAATTGCTGAGTAATTTTGTGCGTACGATTTGTGCGAATTTTGTACGATTTTATGTGATGAATTATTAAGTTGTTTTTTTTTGTTGAGCGTACAAAAACAAATATCAGTTAGTTTTCACTGGAAGTCCTCTGCGCATTAATGCCTTAATAAATATATATGTGTATATTTTATGCTATTTAGTATAAATGTAAGTCTAAAAGTTAGCTAGAGCATAATTAAGTAGTTGGTAATTAAGTTTACAACATGTTCATGGGTAACGAAAGGGTTCGTTACTCGCCATGATGTTATCTTTTTTTTTATAAAATTGCACAAATAGCCAATTTATTGGATTTCCAGTTTCATGTTTCGGTCAACACAAAAACACACCAATTATTCTACGGACTTTGAGTATTGAGCGTAATACTATTATCTACAAAAACAAGAAAAACACACATAAAACGAAAGACTAAAACAAAATACAGTTTAACAAAATCACATTAAAGTAAATGAACAAATAAAAAAATTGCTAAAAGGAAATCGCTGGCGCAATAACGAGTACAATTTGATGTAAGTAGCGAGTAAATTTAGAGTGCTTTTAAAATGCAGCAACAACCGTTTGCTACTTATTTAAATTGTCTTAAGTCAAAGCCAAGGAAGAATTAAATTTGCAGGCAGTGGTTCTTACTTACAATTTTCTACTAGTTAATCAGTTGGATAAAACTTAGAAACTAAAATGCTTATAAATACTTAGGTGTGTAGTTTAAAAAATAAAATATGTTTACTAATTAAGGCTTTATGGACGGAACCTTTAAGTAATTGCTATTCTGAAATTAGCTATATGTTGTCAACTATATGAGTCTTATGCAATACATTAACTATATTCGTTTTGAGTGATTGATTTTTGAGTTCTGACAATTGCTTATGCGTTGAGTTTTTTTTTTTTTTTTAAGTATTTTACAGTTGTTGGATTTTCTCTTCACTCTCATCTCTTCATTAAGGCACTCGGTAATATCTATGTGTGTGACTGCCTCCTAGGTTCAAGTCTTTTACGTTGCTGTTTGTGCCGCCGTTGAGGCCAGTGGCAGGCTTAGGGGGGCTGCTGGCGGGGATGGTGACGGCGATGGCGAGATTTGTATCTCATTCTTGATGATGACATCGTTCTGCAGACTCAACATTGCTGCGGCTGCTGCTGTGGGCGTGCTCGGCGCATAGCCCCGGAGATCATCTTGCTCCTGATCCTGTTGCTCCTGTTTGACATCGGGCAGCAATAGAGTGCTATCCTGACACTCAAAAGTGGGTTGGGTTTGCCGTTGCTGTTGTTGTTGTTGTTGCTCCTCCAGTTGCCGCTGGAATTGTTCCTGCTGTTGTTGTTGCTGCTGCTGCTGTTGCTGCTGCTGTTGCTGGTAAAGCGTTGTGTGCATTTCACCAGCAGCTGCAGCAGAGATTAAATACTTGAGCGGACTAAACGCGCCCATATCCTTGGGCGGCGTAAAGTTCTCGTGCGTCATCTTCAGATGGTTCTTCATCTTGTCGGGCCGCGAGAACTCCTTGCGGCATACCGGACATGGGAACACCTTGCGATGCTTGCCCTCGTGATAGAGAAACGCATGACGCTGAAAGCTGTACTTGTTCTTGAAGGTCTTTTGCATGTTCTCCTTGGCGCACTCGGTGCAGCGATAGACGCCCTCAACCACGCTCGCATAGCGAAACAGATCCAATCCCCGCACTGACATCTCTGTCAGGTGTTCCGCCTGGTCGTCCAGGGTGGATTGTGCTTTGCGGCGGACACGTCTTCGTTGCACGGGTCGCTTGGGCGTTGATCGGGTGGATGAGGTGGCTCGGTCACTGGTCTCTCTTGTGGTGGCCGGGGCTGATGGTGGTGCATCTTCGTAGCCATCGTTTGCTTGGTAGCCGGGCAAGCCGGCATTCTCATCGGCCAGCGTCAGCAGCTCATGATCCGTCTCATCGCATTTGTCCTGTGGCTCCACCACACACATGTCCATGTCCATGTCATCCTCCACGAATGACGATGGTTCATCCGTGGGCGATGCTTGGGACTCAAACTGTTGTTGTTGTTGATCCTGCTGTTGTTGTTGGTAGTAATCGGCGGGCATTGGATTCCTCGTGGCAGCCATGTGCAACAGCAACTGTTGATGCAAGCTAGCATTGTTGTTGCCGTTGTTATTGCTGCTGCTGCTGCTGCTGCTGCTGTTGTTCTTGGATGTCTGTTGCGCCTGACGTTCAGCAGCATTGGCAAGCGATTGCAAGGCACTACAGCTTTCCTTTTGCTCCACCTCCAGCTGATTATCCTCTACAGCTAGTTGAACACTCGCTGGCATTGGCAAATGTTTAAGATTGCTCTGGACTGATTCGGGATCCTTGGCGCCGCCACGCAGCTGCTGCTTAAGCAGTGAATTATTATTGTTGGACGTCTTTTGTTGCAAGGCTGGCGTTGTTTGATTGCTGGGATTAATGGCGCGTATCTTCAGACCCAGTATGGTGGGCAGATGCACTGCTTCACTGGGTTCCAGGGTGTTTGGATTGCTTGTCTCGATGGAAATCTTCGTTGCGGCTGCTGCTGTTGTTGTTGTTGTTGTTGCAAGGGTAGAGGAGCCAAAAAGTCGCTGCGAGAGCTCGGGTGTTGCTTGTGCTGCAAGATAGAATATGGAAACGTTTATTATGAGATGTGTCCTTAATATAAGAGCATATAATAATAATTAGGAAAACTTGGAATCCATCGTAAAATAGATTTAAACACTTCAATTTCATTAGAAATTATAATGAAACTTTACGATCATTATTCAGAGGGAGCATTCTAGAGCTTGTATCTAAAAAGTTTGGTAAAAATATACAAGTTAACGGAAAGTTTACCATCAAAGCTATCATTATCCGGCAGCTATTTACTGAGTAAATCAAGAATATATTTATATTTTATAGCCAAATGTAAGCAACTTTATCAGAATCGAATTAAAGATAGATAAAGATAAATAGATAGATAGTAGGCAATAAGAATGTTATAATAGCTGTCATACATAGATCTTTATAGGTAGCTGATTTTAATACGATAAGCCAAGTAAGGAGAGTTCGAATAACCTATCCGTCCATTTGTTGCATTGAGAACTTCAAGTCGACCAAAAATGTTTACAAAATCGGCATGCCGAACATATAAATATTAAAACAATATTTTTACAAATTCCCAGTTGAATAAAAATTAAACAATTTGTTTCTTTTTCAAAACTATTTTGTGTGTGTGGTGTGTGTATTTTATTTCGCTTCTCATTTGTCAGTTATATATGTAAATATAATAATCCATTTATCGTATTTCGTAATACAACAAATACAACATATGCATGAACTATAACAAAAATATTTTTGTTTGTTTAAATTAATAATATTGCGTGATTTTTACTATGTTTGATTAATTTTACAAAATGTATGCAATTTTTAACTTTATTGTGTGTGTGATTGTTTTTATTTTCGTTTAACAAAACACACACAGCGTATTGCCATATATGTATGTATATTTTAACCATATTTTAACTGTGCAACAAGTTCTGGTTAATTAATGTTGTCTATTTCATTTCTTTGGGCATCAAAAGCATGACTGTTTTTAATCTTTAATTATACATAATATATTGAAAGTATTATTATTTATTTTTAGATGTAGAAGAAAACTGATCTATATATATTGTTTCGAGTTGGAAGGCGAGAAAGTATTTTTTTTTTTATTGAGTGTATGTGTGTGAGTTTTAGTTACACTTGCTAGAATGTAAAAAACATTTATAAATGTATTTTATAATTAACGTTAAAGTATGTAGTACATACGATATAAATGTATGTATATATATTTGTTGGTGTGTGTGTGTGTGTGTGTGTGTTAATGCCAAAAATTAAGAAATAGTTCAGTTATCGAATTTGTTGCGGATATAGTTTGGGTGAATAGAGCGTTTTTTACTTAACTAAATTGCACTAGCTAACACTAAATAAAGAATTAAAAACAAAATTATATTTAATAAATTAGCGTACACACGCAGTTTGTTTTTTTGTTTATTATTTATTTATTACACAGATTATATGTTTGCTGTTTAGTTTTTCTTATTGTGTTTTTTTGATTTTCGATTGCAACAAATTCTCTTTTCATTTATAAAAATTGTGTTTTTACTTTTTTGCCTTTTTAACTTTTGCAAGTTCAAGTTTTGTTTTTTGTTTTTGGAGATCGTGTTTTTATTCATTTTGCTTTTTCAATTGTTTATATTTTGCTTGCGTTTTTTAACTTTCTTGCTTTTTATGTCTGTATATATTTCTTTCCTTCTGTTTTATTTTGTTTTTTGTTTTGCTTCATTTCTTTGGCGATAATTTAAGCCTCCGATATACAACATAAATTTTAATTGTAATTATGTAATAGATTTCATATAAATTATTTTGCATAGTTTTGATTTTTTTTTTTTTAGACTACGTTAGTTATTGTATCATAATCATAGATTAATTTTAATATTGTATATGTATATTATATATTATTGTTGCTTTTACTTAATTTGATATATATATTAACATTTAACGTGACTCCCAAAAAACAAATCGAAACGAAACATTTGCAATCTCTCGTACGATTTGTGGAGCTTGATGTTTGTTTGATTGATTGATTGATCGCAAAAACGATTAATTGTTTTCTTTTTCAACTAGCTTCATTTGAAGGCAACAAGGTAGATCGGCGCTACTTTCTTTCATTTCGCACGATTCTCACACAAATTATTAACATTTAAACGTAAAACAAAATGATAATCATAATGTTGTTTAGTATATATATGTGTATAGTATATATATGTATATGTATAAATTAATTAATAGATCCTATAGCTACGCATACCAAAGACATATTTAGAAATTGATTATTGTTATGAATATATATGTATATGTATAGTTAGGGTGTCATTAACTAAGAGTGCAATAGATTCAGTTTAATTTTTTTTTTTTTCAATTGTTTTGTAGTTTTTATTGTAACTTTTAAGGGTTACAAAAGGTTTGCTTTATAAGGCCGCTGCGGTGCGCAAAATTAAAATAGCAAAATGCATAAAACATAGTTGCTTATTTTTAAATATATAGTACACAAGTTTTTAATATTAAGATTTAGTATTTTTTTTTAACGCTAAATATATTGGGGTTGCATTCTAAACTAAAATTTGTAAACAAAAATCAAAATCATAAAATTGCACAACATAAGTTCATATGTATATATATGTATTAAAAATTATAATAGCGTGTGGAAAAAAAATAAAATAAAATAAGAGAGTGTTGAAATTATATAAAGAAAGAAAAAAAAACACATTCAACAGAGGAAACTTTCTAGTTTTGTAATCAAAGCCAAGGTAAATAACTAAATAAAACAAATTTAACAATTTCAAATGTTAACTGCCTCTGCAAAATACCACCCCACTGCTCCCCCCTTCCCCCATATAGCCTATATACCCCCCTGGCGCCAGGCGCCTCTTATTTAGTTTTTGCCTTTTGCTTTCTATTGAATTTCAACTAAAATATATATTTTTGCGTCAAAGATTTTGGAATATGCGGCTACTTATAATGTGTGTGTGTTGGATTGGAGATTATTGTGCCGCGGCAGCTGCCGCTGCTGCCGTTGCCAGTGGCCCCAACGAGCCACTGGACGATGACGTGGACGACGATGATGAGGTGGATAATGCATTGTTTGTCGCTGGCAGCGACTGATTCGAATTCTGTGCATTCAAATCCGGTGGCGTTGGTGTCGCACCCGATGATGAGGCCGTCGCCGAGCCCAACGATTGATTGGCCAGCGTGGCAGCAGCGACATTGGCCAGCGCCGTTGAGGGATTCTCGATCTTGTGTATGATCTTGACGTGCGCCGTCATGTTGTCCTTGCGCGTGAACTCCTTGAAGCAGAACGGACAGGGATAGACCTTGACGTTGCGCTTGTGCGAGGTCACATAGTGCCGGCAGAAGTTGCTGATGTGCGTGTAGACACGTGAGCATACCTTGCAACGATACGTGTGCTCCCCCTCTTTGGTACAATAGTCGCGCACGGAGCCCTCGGTTTCGCCCTCGCCAATATTGCTGCTGAGATTGAGTTTGGTCTTGACGGCGGCGGTGGTCACGCTGACGCCGCCGGTGCCGCCGGCACTGCTCAGATTGGGCGTACTGCCGCCGAGTAGTTCGGACTTGAGTTTAAAGCCATCGCTGCTGCTGCTGTACAGATCGAGATAGTCCTGACCCGATGATGCATACACATTCTTCACCATATCGCCATTCTGTTTAGCCTTCGGTCGCTTCTGGGCACGCGGCTTGGACGACGAGGAGGATGCAGGCGATACCAGCGGCGTTGAGGCCGCGTTCACCTTGCCAATGGGCGTTAACTTCGGAATGCTAACCATTGATTTGCCACCGGGTCCACCGCTGCCCGCTATCCCAATGATATTGAGCCGCAAGCCACCGCCACCGCCACCGCCACCTGTTGCACCCGAAGCTGAGGCTGCCAATGCAGCTGCATCGACCTGATGCTTGCGCTGTGCCGCTATGAGGAAGGCCTGCTGACGTGCCTGCTCGTTGAGGTGCTGATGGCTGCTGTTGCTGTCCGTTGCCGCTGTGTGTTCCTGCGTCGGCGAGCTGTTGTCCGTCAATGGGTTGTACTTGAACTCCACGGGCTCATCGTACTCATCGAGCATCAGTTGTGGCTCCATGTAGGAGGTGTCCATTGCATCGCCATCGCTGTCGTTGCCATCTAAAAGAAAGTGGGGGAACATTATTAAGCTGTTTGGGCAAAACACACAAATGATCAAGAGAGAGGCAACAAGTTTTCAAATCGGATCGGAAAAGCTATAGGGATTTTCAAGCCATTTTCGTTGATATAACACTGCAAAAAAAACGCGTTACGTAGTTTCGAAAAGTTGTTTGTGTTCTATTTTAGTTTTTGTGGAGAAATTACAAGAGTTGTTCAGCATATTGTTTTAGAACGTTACTTTTTCATTGATCTTTTCTAACAGCGCGGTTTTTTTTTTTTTTTTTTTTTTTTTTTGGTATTGAAATTTTGGACATTTTTAGAAGCGTCGGCCATAAATCCCTGTGAGCTCAACCCGATTAGATTATCAACTTGACAATTGTCTCAATCTGTTTAGCATTTGTGGATTTTGCATTTCTTTTTGGCATCTTTTCTTGTTGTTGTTGTTGTTGTTGTTGCATTGGGGACACTCACCTAGTTTGAAAAAAATGCGAAAACTCAGCAAATGCGCGACTAAAACGAATATATATTCACACTACAATTTCTCAACTCAACTTTCAATTTCTCACAATTTGATTCACTCTTAAAAACCCGACGCGATTTTTAATCACGAAAACGTTTTGCGATTTTTGTTTCTGCTCAGTATGAAATGCGTAAATCCCTTTTAGCTTTTCCGATTTCACAATTCGAAATGTTTGTTTTTTGGCAGATGAGATATTTTTGGTCATGTTTTGTTAAATAACTGTATTATCTTGTGCTGTGTTCCTTTAGTATATATTGGTGATGGTTTTTGTACTTAAACTGATCTGATAACTTAACTATATAAAATGTATATAAATTGGATGATGATACATGTTCATTACTTAAAGCTAGCAGTAAATGAATGAATGTGCCAAGAGTTAAAAACTTGTAACTGAATATTCTGAACTCACCGGAAGTGCTGTTGTCGTCTTGTTGTTGTTGTTGCTGTTGCTGTTGTTGTTGTGCCATGCGTTGATCTTTTGCGCTCTTTGATCTCTTTGTAGGCAGCGAATCGCGGCTTTCCTGCAAAATAAATCAAAGTGAAAGATTAGCAATGAACAATGGAGTGGAAGATGAAGTTATAAACATACATTTAAATCATCATTGTGAGCAGATTCCTGTTGATTGTCATCGGAGCCATCATCATTGCCGGAGTACGAATCGTTGCCAAGTTTGCCATTGCCCATATCCGAGTCCTGTTAGGGATTACAAAACGAATCAGTTAGCAAGGAAGTGTTTAGGAAACTTTAAGTGCCACTTACATTCAAGTGGCCATCACGCTCGTAATCGTCGTAATCGTTGCCAGTGCCATTGGAGCTGCCCGAAAGTTTGCGTGGTCTGCCACGTTTACGTTTGGGCATTAGGGCGGAACTGAGCAGCGATGGCTGTGTGGCAGCCTGTAGAGCGGCGGCGGCGGCAGCTGCATTTGCGGCAAGGACATTGGTCTGCTTGCGCTGCTGCGGCACCAGGTACGGCTGGATGCGTTGCAGTTGTGGTGGCGCCGGCGCAGTCTCTGCGGACGTGGGCTTGTCATCGTTGACCTCGGTGAGGCCCTTGATGCGCAGACTCTCGGCAACGCGCAGGAAGGCGGTGAGGCGTTCCTGATCGACGGATACCTCGCCGCGGTACATAAAGTCCAGCAGGGATTTCATGTCGGAATAGGGCACATCTTTGAGTATGACAATCGGATGCTTTTCCGGATGATTGACAAACAGTGCATTGAAATATGGACTGCACGCGGATAGCACCATCTAATTGCGAGAAGATTCGTTAGAATATTTGTATTATGTATATGAAATCAATTTCCACCATTACCTTGTGTGCCTTTAGGTATTGTCCTTCGACGGCCAGCGTCACATCTGTGAAGGTTTCGGCGTGTAGCAGCTGATCAAAAACAGATAATAAATTGCTCTGATGATTGTTCCAGCGCAAACAAAATCGTTGAGATGCCATCTTCATTTGAAAGCCGTTGCGGATTTTATTCAATATTAGCGGTTAAAAGCGTTCAGTAAAATAAATTCCAATTTATATTTTGTTGTTGCATGCACTGATAAAAATTGCAATATTCTAATATATTTTGAATATCCTTTGACGTCCTTCGGTATAAATAGTTGTGCTCAACACGTCAACATTTTGACTTTAATATCAATGCTGCAAAAGAAAAAGAAATAAAAGAACATTTAACAACACTGCTTTATAACTGACAAAAGGATTGTATGCTAAGTTTATTTCTCGAGGGGAAAGGGGCTTCAATGAGCTAGCTGTTCAATGCGTTGTCGTCACTCTGCCCATAAATTAAATGCAAACCAAATTTAATTTAACAGACGACCCGACGGGTCAAATAGTCGCCAAAGGTCCGAGCATTATGCAGGCAGCGGGAAGAGCGAGGAGACTTAGGCAGGAAAACACACACACACACACACAAAATACACTAAACTAAATGAGGAAATCTAAATGGAAATTTCAAATGTGTTTCAAATGGGCAAATTACAACAGTTACAATAAAAGCAGCAGCAACAGTTATAACAACAACACATCCCCTCGCACACACACACAAATATATTTACATACAGAAAAAGACAAACTGAACGCAAAGCGGAGCGAGATCAGCTCCGACTCTGTTTTTCTTTCTGAGAGACCCAGTAGGACTTGAACGCATTACAAATCGCAGAAACGTAAGTAAAAAGCTTTTAAACAAATTTTCTTCTTTCGTTTATTATTTTTTTTTTTCATTTTCTGCTTGTTTTTTTAGGATTTCTGTGCTGGAAGTTTCACTCCAAAAACTACTGCTATATTCTAACGGGCTTGTTTCGTTAAGTGGGACGTGATAATCGTGAGTGTGTAAGTTTTTACGACGTTTGTAGACTTGAAAACTTGCCAAAGGGTGTGGAGGCTTAGAGAAACAAATTAAAATGAATTCACACACACACACACACACACACACTCACAAATAGCAATGACAACACAAAAGCACTGAAACAGGCACGTAAGTTGTGTAAAGGAGAATGTGCAAAAGCATAAACATGAGCAGAAAAAAAGTCATTAAATTGTGAGTGGCAAAACCAAAAACTTGGAAGAAATCTACAGAATATCCATGCGATTGGAATTTTAACCAACACCAGCACATTGATAAATATTGTTCGTAGCACTTATCACATTTGTTCGTTTTGTTCTTTTTTGTACATATGTGCTTTGGTCCAAACTCCTTGGCATGAAACACATACATACAAACATACTGCTGTGTACACACACATACTAACGCAGCTCTCCTTCCACTTTGTACTCGCTAATGTTTGCCAACCGCTAACGCGCTCTTCTTATCTTATCGCAAGACTCTGGTTTGTACACTTAATTGAAAATCATTCATTTTACAATTTCACTTGCTGTCAAATTATTACGCATGCCTTTCATTTTTTTCTATCAGTTTTTGATTTTGTTTATGCTCATGCTAAATTTGTTTGCGTTCTCGCTATTGCAGTTTTCGTAGTAATTGTTATTGTTTTGTAGTGCACTTGTTCAAGTTAATTGAATGGGCCAGCGCTCAAACAAGTCGCAAAGAATGAGAGGCGAAGAGATGAAAAAGAGAGTGAGCATTATACACTTGCCGCATATTTCTACATAAAAATATTGCCGCTCTTTCGCACAGACACACAAACACACACTACACTTAAGCAAATACAAGCAGTGAGCTTTCAAAGCTCCACTTTAGCTTTTGCAGCAGTAAAAAAAATTTGCTTCAATGATCTAGCGCAGTGGCATTAACGAACAGTTTTTGTTAGTTAGTTATATTTTGTTTGTGTCTCAAAGCACGCACTTTTCAAATGTAGTAGCAAATTGCTTACTTTGTTCACAATGGTATTTATTTATGTGCTTGAGTTTTGTTCAGTTGTAAAAGTTATGCTTGCTTGGAGAGAAGCCGCTGACACGTCCTCACTTGAGCAGGCCACACGAGCGAATGAGCAAGTCAATGCGAATGAAGTGAAAAAGTCAAAGTCCTCGCGCAGGAAGCCGACTGCGCAGCCCCGACACGCACGCACGCACACACACGCATACACGTTAATACATGTGCATACACACAGGCGCACACGGATAGGGCGCATGATAAGCGGTTGTTGCTTAGGGGTGGGAGGCGGGTCTGCGGAGATCACTTTACATGCGCTTATTTTTACACCCCCTTTCGACACACACATACACATAAGCACTCAAATATTCATACATTCACATGCAACATTTCGTCAGGCACGTTCTGACAGGCGATTTTAAAACAGAATCAATGGGCGTTTGTCGTTGGCAAAATGATTTTTACACTTGTAGAGCACAGTATTTAATATTTCACTATTTTACCATACAAATTGTGACTTTTTTTTTTGTGTATGCACCTTTCTTTGCTGTTTCCTGAGTTTCTATTCCTTTTACTTCTTTTGCTTTTCCACGTTGTATATATTTTATATTAAGTTTTTTGTTGTCATTGCCCAATTTCCAAATGGAAATTTTCACAATTCAGTGTGAGACAGAAAGATAGAGAAGGGGGGGACGACCGACCGAACGAACGATCGAGCGAGCGAGCGAGCGAAACGCAATGAAATCTCTTTGCCGCCAAATTCGTCCGTCTCGTTTGACACCAATACACTGACTGAGCGATCCTCGGCTCCTAAACGACAGCCAAGCGACGGCCGAGGCCTCTGCTGCTGCTGCTGTTGCTTCTTCTTCTTCTTCTTGTCCGCTTATTAGCTTCTTGCTACACACGCGCACATGCATACATAGACAACAATCCTACATCCGTCGGCTGCAGTCGTCGTCGCACAGCAGCAGCGCTGCGAGCGTCGCAGTCAACGTAACGCTCTCACAAAAGGAACGAACAGTTGATCGCCAAGTCCCCAAGTCTCCAATCGACTGACTAAGCGCTCTCTCTCTCTATTTCTCTACACTTGTATTGCTGTTGCTGCTGCTTCTGCTCTCCCTCTCTTTCGCTGTTTGCGCCTTTGACTTTTTGAATTTTTAATTTCCCTTGCACGCGACGCGGGGCCTTCGTAGGGGGGAGGAAACGACGGTAGTAGCAGCAGCAGCGACGACGGACAAACGGACGTGCCAGCAACGTTGACGAAACGGGGTTAAAAAGAAAAACATGGATGGAAAAAGAAAAAGCTAGAAACAACTTTGGGTGCCGCGCTGCAGCAGCCGCGGATTTTCTGTAGACTCTCCCTGCCTTCCTCTCCTCCCCTCACTTTGCGCTTATACTCTGTTGCCGTCTGTGGTCGTAATTGTAAGGGCAATAGGCGGCACTTGGGTTGGGCGGCCGTCGGGCTGGTCTCGGGTTGGGCCTTTTGGTTTTTCCATCTCATCTGTGTGTGTGTGTGTGTGTGTGTGATTGAGAGTGTGTGCATGCATGTGGTTTGGCTTGGCTTTTGCGGCAATTGGAAAAACATGTGGAAACTTGAGCCAGCGACGCAGGCCCCAACACTACAAACATAACAACAAAACTTTAATTGTCTGTCGTCGTCGGTTGGATTTTTATCAATGTGAGTATGTGTGTGTGTGTGTGTGCGCAGGAGCGTTTGTGTGTAGGCGCTCGCATGTGTTGGCTGGGATTACGTAAGCAACTGTAAATTCTACAAGTGAAGCGAACAGGCGAATGACGAATTTTCAAATTGGAATCCTATAAGCGCTGCGCAATTGGCTTTTTTGTACTTTTTTGCTAACTCTCCAAGCTTCTAAAGTGTGTTGTTGTCGTTGTTTTTCTATCTATCCGCTATCCTACACACACTGATTGTTGTTGTTGTTGCTGCTGCTGATGTGTTTTGCCTATTATTTACTGTCCGGTTGCGCACCCCTACCCTTACCCTTGCGCTCTTACAACGGAAGCGAATGTTTTGTCTAATAGGCTTCGCGCTCTCTCGCTCGCTCTCGCGCACACACAGGCGCACCTTGGCGAAGATCCATGCACACTCACACACTCATACACACCCAGCTCCCCAACCCAGGTGAAATAGCAACAAATACACACACACACAAAGCACCCAGCAGTCAACAACAGCTATACACAAACACATAGGCGAACAACAACAACAACAACAACAAGGTAGCCACTGAATCGTAAATTCCTGTTGCTGGCTCAGCTCGGCTCGCTGCCGGCATCGCTGCCAGCTATCGCTGTTGTTGTTTGCCTTGCCCTATTGCGTGTTGTTGGTTGGTTATTTTATTTTCATTTTTTTTTTTTTTTTTTTTTGCAGTCTGTTTAATTTTTTCTACTTTTGAGTTGAGTGCTGCTGCCGTTATTGTTGTTGTTGTTTTTAATGGTGGAGCTTTACCACGAACGATCGCAGTGCCCATTGTTACTATTTTTTTCTCCTCTTTTTTGTTGTTGTTGTTGCTGTTGTTCTACTTAGTCGCTGATCTAATGTACGAACGTATGTTTGTATGTATCCTCGGGCTGTGTGTATGTGTAACGATGTTAGATGACTTCCTCTTAGATGGAAACTGTTGTTCATGGGGAGACCTCCTTTTCAGCATGTAACTTTTTTGCGGCTTATGTTTTGAAAAGTTTGTTTTATCATAGTTGGGGAACTTTCCCTAGGCAGATTTAATGGGATGAGCTGTTCTTCAAACAGGTGTATCTGAGGGTATCTAGTCTTCGGCTTTATATAACCGAGCCTGTTTTACAGATTCTTATTTTGTTTACAAGCTTTTGAGTTTATAACATGAAGAAGAAAAGATAATGCTGTTGCTTCTATCTGTCTGAACAAGCAACCAATTGTTGCTCAATATGCTGGGCCCAGAAACTAGGTTGATGCTCAAGTTAATGTTGTTGTTGTTGTTGTTTGGGACGCTGCCTTGTTGTGACACTTTTTGGCCACATATGTCCCACACACATCGCCCCCACAATCAAAAGCCGATCACACTCAAAAGCGAGAGAGAGAGAGAGAGCTTCGTAAGCTTTGTCTCTCTCTCAGGGTCTGTTTGATTTCCTACAGCGCTCTGTTTGCTGTACAACAACAACAAAATAGCGTTAGACGAAACATGTCCATATCCATATATAAACATATATGTGTGTGTGTGTGTGTGTGTGTGTGTGTGTGGCAGCCAACTGCCAACTGTTGATGACTGCGGCAACTGACTAACTGGCAGGGTTCTGCTCACTGCCGCTGCTTACTGCGCTGCTTACTGCGCTGCCGCCGTCACGCGGAACAGGTATCGCAGGTTGGCACCAAACACATGTAGACTCAGCCCCTTCTCACCCCCCCCCTTAGCCTATCCCTCACCACCCCACCCCAGCAGCAGAGCCGACGATCGGCTTCGTCTCGTCGCCAGTCGTCGTCGTCGTCGTCGTCGTTGCCGTCGTTTTGGCCCGCTAACCGCCAACTGTTTTTTTTACTTCGCTGCTGGTTCCTCTATTGCTCTATGATTTTTCTAATGCTTCCTCCACCCAGCGCTCCTCCAAGCAACGACAATTTGTTGACTGATTGTGTGAGCCACACACACACACACACACACAGGCACACATACAATCATTATATATATTTCTTCTTCTCGTCTTCGTTTCGTTTTCGTCATAAAGTCCCGTTGTTGTTGTTGTTGTTGTAGTTTCTACCTCATTCTCGTTAGCTTTTACTGTGTGTGTGTGTGTGTGTGCAAGTATAGAAATTCCTTTGCACGTAGGCAAAAAGCCATGAGACAAAGTAGGAGAAGAAGAAAAAAAGCTTGACTCGAATGAGCACGCTCAGAAAAAGGTCGTAAACACCCCACTGTACATAGTTGTAAGCAAGCATGTGGGCCGTCCCAATGCCACAGAGCATAACAAAACACACATAGATATGTATGTACATATGTACATACATACATACTTGCATTGGAAAAACAAAGTCCTAAGCTCGCAATCGAAAGCTTTAAGCAAATGTCCAATGGCTCGAAACTGTCATTGAAATGTAATCGAGCCTCAGCTGTATGCGTGGGCATATGTATGTATGTGTGTGTATGTGTGTGTATGTGTGCGTGCGTTGGGCATTCGGATTGCTGCATGGAGAAATTTAATAATAGACACAAGCAAAACATACACACACAGATCAGTGCCGTTGTCGCACAGTGGCCATCAAATGAGAACAAAAACAAGGAAAAAAAAGTTTTGTTTTTTTTACACTCAAGGAAATTTTGTGGTTGCGTTAGTATTTAAAATAAAGTTGGATAACTGAAGCAAAAATATTTTTTCTTAAAAATAAAATACTTTTCCATCTTAAAATAATTCGTTAGGAATTTTCTTAGTCAAACTATTTTGAATAGGCCCATTGTGCTTGAAAATTATCACTAGCTTGTACCTTTGTTTGTATGTTATGCATAGAGCAACATTTTTGCGGAGGAGTTAAAACCAAGCAACAGCTAACAACAACAACAACAACAACAAGGCAAGGGACTGAAACTTTATAGGGCTTAAAGCAGGCTTTATTAAGTCTAAGGTTCGGAATGGACGTCGAATGTTGTAAACTAAAAACTGAACAGAGAAACAAAAAAAAAAATCGTTACAGCGTCTGTCGTCGCTTCAGTGAGCTCACTTCACTTCACGTCACGTCACTTCACTTCACTTCAGTTCCAGTCACTTCGACGATCGGCAGCTGAGGCTGCTGACTGATTTGTTAGCTGTTGGCCAACTGTCAATGGCTGCTGGCCAACTTTGGTTATGCCAATAGCGGTCTGTACTTGCGACTGGATTACAAAACTTTTATATATGTATACCAAGTATTTATATCTATGTTTGTGTGTAGCTTTGCTGACATTTTGTCAACCATAAAAAAGAAGAAGAAGAATTAGAAGGGCGCTGCCTTCAGTTCCCTCGCCGCAACATCTCCCCCCCCCGCTCCATCCGCCTGTCAGCAATATTGATCTATGCATGTTTTCTTTGTTGTTTAGCTGTTGTTGTTGTTTTTGTTGTTCATGCTTCACGCCTCGGCCCACACATCTGCAGCACACACACACACACACACAAACACAATAGCGACACTTTGGATGAGCTTTTTTTCGTTTCATTTTATGGTGGTGTCCTTAATTTAGACATGCAAATGCGGGTCATGCGTTCATTCGAAACATTCCGTTAACACAGTTCAGCGAATAGGGCAAAAAAAAAGCATTTAAATTGTAGAAAGATCATGGCAGAAAATGTGAATTATACCAGTGGATATTATCCGGTTCTACCCTACCGGGTAGAAGGGAGAGCAACACTTGACTTTATTGAGTAAAATAAAAGTAAAATGCTGATAACGTGCGTTCGAAGGAGGCACATACAAAAGTACTTACACGAAGGCAAACACACATTATTTACATGAACATTTCGTATGTACATTTATGATTGTGATATGAAAGCACAAGATAAAAGCTACTTGAAACCGTTATCCGTTTGCGGTAAACTCATGAGAAAAGAATTTTTCGTCAGAAACAAAAATGCCTGGTTTCCTAGGAGCAGGCAAAAGTGAACAACAATCGTAAAAGCTTCATACATTTTGATTACTTTTGATAACAAGACGGAGAGAGCAAGCAAAAAGAGCGAGAGAGAACAAGAAAAGAGAGGGAGAGAGAACGGCACCGGAAAGCGACATGTTTTTGCTTTTTATTTGGGATTGCCAATGACGCAAACATTTTAAACGACTGTGGGTGTGTGTGTCTCGCTTCCTTGCATGGAAATTAGAAATGTGTATTTTTAAAAAGGTGACCCAAATACAGCGTCCAGCACAAAATCCTCAGAAGAAGCAAACATACATGTGTATATATGCACACACACACACACACACACATATGTAGAAATTAAAAAAAAAATAATAAAGAAAACAGCTGCCATCGTTTGCCTGTGCCATATCCATGTCCACCCGCACCGCCCAATTTAAACGAAGAGCACAGCAAACAACGAACAGCATCGAAAGAGGATCGGCTCGTTCTGATTCGACTGTGCAGCAACAACAAACAAAGGCAAAAAAAAAAAAAAAGCAGCAGAGACGACAGCCGTTCGCTGCTTTCTCTTGCTGGGGTTGCTGGGGCGAATTGACAACGTCGCTGCCGCCTGCGTGCATATATTTTCTGTATATGTTCTCCTTATTGCTCTCCTGGCGCGTCCGTGCTAGTGTGTGTGTGTGTGTGTGTGTCTGTCTGATTGCTGTCGACGTTTGGCCCCTTGATAAAAATTGTGTGTGGTGGGCTGGCTGCTTGCTTTACGCCACCTTAGCTGCAGCCGCAGTCGCAGTCGCCTTCGCAGCCGCGCACTCAATTAAGCTTATCGCGCACCGAGTGTGTGCTTGTGTTTGTATGCATGTGTGTGTGTATAAGTGCGTGCCTGTATTGGGGATATTTGCGCTATGCGCTTTAGAGGTGACTTTCCTCTTGTGCGCGCTCCTTGACGCAACTGCTTGTTATTGAATTTGTCTGCCTGCTTGTGTGTGAGTTTGCCGTTGGTGTCGTGTGCAAAACGCAGCAGCAGCAACAGCAACAGCAACCGCTTTCGTTCAAAAATCCTCTTTGAGAGGATTAAATATACACACAGCTTTTGCTTATTGTCATGTGCTCTTTGCCCTGTGCGTGCTGCACAGTGTCGCACATGTGATTTGCTTTGCCATGAATCGCAAATAGAGAAGCATCCTAATTGACAGTCCACGTACTCTTTGATTTTTAACCAATGTACCTCTCTCCCCCCCGCCCCCCACCGCCTGTCATTGTCACTGTTCCATAAACGGACAATGTCCCCAGCCCAGAGAGCTTAAGGGTAGCCGCGACAGCGACGTCGACGTCGACCGCGACGCTTTCAATTACATTTCATTTGCATTTCGTAGCTGCTTATTTATATTCGTGTGTGTATTTATTTTGCTGATGTTGCCTTTTTGTTTCTAGACATGCACACACACATACACACACACACACACACACACACACACAGAGACTCACACTGGCAAACTTAAGTCCTCAGTTGCCCCGTTTAGATTTTTTTTTTGCCATTTCCTTTTTGCTCTGTTGCTTTGGCAAGCATGCAAAATAGGAAACGATTTTTAGCCTGGCCACACACAAACACACACACACACACAGACACACGCAACAGGGCGCATACTTGACGCTCGCGGACATTGGACATTGAGTGAAGCAACGCTGGCAGCGACGCCGACGGCGTTAATTGAATTAAAGCGCTTACAAAATAAATAGGCAGCAGACGGATGTGCCAAACTCATCAGCCCTTACTCTTTCTACTCCCCCCCCCCAAAGTTTTGTGTTGGCGTACAGAAAGCAGGCCACGTGTTGAAATCCTTTCGACAGACGTTTGCAGATTTCTTTCAACTTCTGGCCCACTTCCTTTGCGTAAGCTGAAACAAAAACAACAACAAAAAAAAAAAAAAAAACGGCAAAAAGGTAGCGAAAATTTCATGAATTTCGAAAATGTTCGCCGTTTTGTTGCTATCACTTCTTTTGCTTTTGCTACATTCTTTTCTTGCTGTTCGTTGTTGCTGTTGTTTTTTTTTTGCTCAATTGCAAAACATATTTTGGTCACTGACCTTTTCTTTTATTTTGCCTTTTTGTTTGTGTTCCACTTTCTGATCTGTTGCTGCTGCTGCTTTTTTCGCTGCTTCTTCTTGTTGTTGTTGTAACTGAAGCTTTTCCTTTGGTGAGCTGCTGTTGAGCAACTGTTGAGTTGAGATCTCAGAAAAAGCTCAGTAAAAACCCTGAAGCCTTAAAACAAATACATGCATGTAAATACATACATACACACATACATACATATGTACATAGTACATTCTTTGCAAGTTGATGAGGAGCTTGAGATAAAAGCGCAGCACGTCAAGTGATAAAAATCAGAAGCGCATTCGACAAACAATGCGAGAGTTAACTAAAGAATTCAGCCGAAAAGCCCTGAAACATGAACATTCACAAAAGTTGCAGAAGACGATGATGTTGTTGTTGTTGAAGAAAAAGAAGATATGAGTTTTTTTTGCGGTTTTAAGCGCATTGTCAATAATTTGGGAGGTTTCTCTTGCGCTCATTACAGCTGTGCTTGTGTAACAAAAAATAAATACACTAATTATGAAAGGAACGTATTGAAATTCCGGAAAGTATTGCCAAAGAGCAAGAATAATAATATGAAACACGTGCCATAAGATTACAAAAAAAAATAAACCTGCAGCAGCTAGGCTAGAGAGAGTGTGAGTGCGAGAGAAGAGAGAGATATAGAGAGCGAGTGCGAATATTATTTATTTGTTGGTGAGTAGGCGGTTTGCGTATACTTTATTTTAGTTGTGTTTCTTAACAGTTGTTATAGATTGTTTTTATTTGGCTGCAGACGAACAGAAGCAACCGTTGAATAGTGTTAGTCATGCTTGGCGTCTTTCTCTCACTCTTTCTCCCTCTCATACTTTTAATTGCTCTTGATCGCCGGCTGAACAACAGTTATAATTTGCCGAGCAGATAAAGCTTTCTCAGAGAGTGGCGCTCTCGCTGTCATTTGTTTTCTTTCTCTAATATACATATGTATGTATATTAAAAACAACAGCAGCATTATATTTATGTGTGATTAGTTGCGGTTGTTGTTGTTGTTAAAGTTGGTTTCCTTTGCGAGTTGTGCTCATTGCAATACATCAAACACCATTGTCTATGTGTGTGTGTGTGTGTGTGAAGTGGGTTAAGCTGACAAAAAGGCAAATGGAGATTGTAGATTGGGATTTTTTTATATGCGCGATTTTAATGTGATTTGCATAATTTGTGTGTGTGTGTGTGTGGGCCTAAGCGCACAGGTGTTAAAGCTGTCGTGCGCCAGCAGCGGAAGTGACGACGCTGCTGGGAACTGCACTCGCATTAGGAGCGGAGCTTTTATGTAGAGTTAGAGAGAGAAGGAGCACACTTGCATACATGTCTGTATGTATGTATGTATGTACTAATATGCGTGCATATCTATAAATGTAATTATGCTGCTCAAAACGTAGATCGCTCACTCACTCATTCCCTCACTCATTCCACTCGCTCATTCACTCAGTTCATTCAGAAAATTGTTTGTGCTTGTTGTTGCCGTTGTAACTTACAGGCCCAGGCGCAGGCAGTGGCAATGGGAATTGAAATTGGAATGTGTCAGTTACTGCACGCGAATTGGGGATCTATTTAGACCCCCAACCCAGCCCCAGCCCCCCACCACACCACACCACAAACACAAACACTCACACACACACTAAAAAGGGGTGCGGCCGAGTGGCGGCGACGACTGACGAGCTGATCCGATTCCGATCGTTTGTGGGGATTGACGGTCTGACTGGCTGGCTGGCTGGCAGGCGTTGCCAGTAGCGAAAACAAAAAGGAAATGGGAGACTGAAAATGACAAAGATCACTGAAGCAAAACCAAACAGCAACAACAACAACAACAACCCAATTTGTATCTATGTATCTATACATTATGTACAGCTACTAGTTTCGTTGTACTGTGAGATACAATATGAGATACAATATGCCTGAATGCCTTTCATTGTAAAATTGGATGTAAGTCGTCGAATCGTTACCAGGTATTTTATTGACAATCCTACTAAGTGAGGTTATGTTCATGTTTTAAACATATAAAGCATACTATTTTCACTACAACTTAATAAATTATTCGGATACTTATTTCAAAACTTTTTCCGAGGCTCCAAATATAATTAAAATTTTCTAGAAAAACTTTTAAAAACTGCTAGCTGAAACCTTTTGACCCTATTACTAAAACTGTAAATCAGCAGAGTGCAGTTTGTTCAGAATATGGTGTAATTCATTCATATTCATATTTATATATATTTCCAGACAAATGTTTGTATCTAAGTACTTACCTACCGATTCTTGGAAGCTTTCGTAATCCGCTCGTTGTTGTCTTTTATGGTTGCTGTTATTCTTATTGTGGTTGTAATGCGGTTTTCTTTTTGTGTATGGAAAGTTTTAACAACAACTCTAAAGCACAAACACTGTAAAGGCACTTTTAATTTTGGGGTTTGATTTTCTTGTATTGGTTTTTTATCGCAAGTTTAAAACATAGTCAACAATTGCACACAGTAGGGTATTGTAAATAAGTTCGAAGGCGAAACCAAAACGGAATTGAAAATAACTAAACACAAATACAATTCACAGCTGAGCTGAGCAAATTCGCCGCGTGCAAGCAACGACGGCACGAACCTCCAATCAGAACTGAAACGTAGGGATGTCGACGCAGACGCCGTCGCCGTGTTGTCGTTGTCCCTGAATGTTAATGTTTGTTGCTGTTGCTGCTGCTGCTTCTGTCGCTGTCGTTGCCTCTGCCAGCGACGTCGGGCACGAACGACGGACGAGAACGAGAGCACGATCACGAAAACCGAACTGAGCTGTCAGGGCGGCAGATTTGTCGGCTGTTCAAGGGGGAGGTGTTGGGCGGAAGAGTTGGATGGAGCCGATGTGAGTGCGTTTCAGTGTGTGTGAGTGTGTCAGTGTACGTGTGCTTGTGTGTGTTTGAGGGGCTGCCACGACGACGAACACGCGCGCCTGTTTTACGATGTTGTTGGTGTTGGTATCGATGTCGCCGCCGCTGGGTGGATAAAATAATATCGTCTCCGCTCTGCTCCCGTTTCGTGTTTTGTAATGGCGGCTTTCAAATGTGATAAATGGCCGAGCGGTAGAGCCGAGCCACAAAAGCCTTCGTGTACTAGTATGACAAACAATAAAAATAACGAAAACCGAAAGACTTAAAAAACGTTAAGTGGGATGTTGACGGACGCGGACGAGCGGATGAAATGGAATGGAATGAGCGTTTGAATGGCTTGGCGGCCAGTAAAGCCGACCAAAGTGCCAAAGTGCCGCAGTCGGCCGAGAGAAGGCGAAAAGAGCATGAGAGTGCGAGAGAGCCGCAGTCACAGCCGCAGCCAGCAACTTGACATTTTGACTTGGCGCTCACCAGCACAAGCGCACAGCAATAGCAACAACAATAGCAACAGCAGCAGCAGCAGCAGCAGAAGTTGCCGCTGCGTTGGCGCTCTTCTCTGGTGCTCACCCTTGCGCTCTCGACTCTACACTCTCCACTCTCCACTTGTGTGCTCTCCGTGGCCTGATAAGCGCATGTTGAAATCAACAGAGCGCTGAGGGCAGCAGCGGCGCTCGCTACCCATTTGGCTTCCTTTGCTCGTTCGCTATGACCTGCCAGCCCCATGTAGCCCCTGCCTCACCCCCCTTTCTTGCCCTATGTACAATATGTGCATTTACGTGCTGTCGCTGCCTCAGCGTATTACGAAATATGACAACAATGCAGTTTTGTCTGCTCGTCCTCGTTTCGCTCTGCCGCCGTCGCGTCAACGTTGCTGCTGCTTCTGCTGCTGTTGCTTCTTCTTCGATAGTTATTGCACGCTCAGCATAAAGCTGCGCTGCCCGCTCTCGCTTTCGCTCCTCTCTCTCGCTCTCTTTTAGCAAGTGGGTGGCTCTTTGGCGCTTATTGCTCTGTTTGTTTATTTCTTCTCGCATCATTTGCAAATCGATTGCATCTCGATAAAGCTTTTTTTTTTTTTTTTTTGCTTGTCAGAAAACAGCGCTATAAATAGTAACAGGGAAATTTTTTGCGTTGCGCATTCCGCGTGCAGCAGTAACTACAACCATTTTGATAAATGCCATCCCATTAGAAAAAAACACAAAACGGGTTTGATCAGAAGCGTGCCCCGCTAGCTGGCGCGCGTCTAACTGAAACCGAAATCATTTGACTTTTCCCCGCTGCTGAACACTTGAGTTTAATGTATGTGCATACGAAATTTCAAGAATGGGGGAACCCTAGTACAACTTTACTGTTTGGTGGGTTGGTCAGTCGTCAAAACCCACAGCTAATGGCATTCCGATATTAAATACATACATTTATGGGCGTTACCCCAGAAACAACAACAGTAGATCTTCCCTAGACAAAATGCAAAGGATCATTAACTCTATCGTTAATCAAAACACTTGGGAACTGACTTTACGATAGCAAATAATAACCCAATACCTTTTTTTAAAGCAATGATATCATAGGAAATATGTATAGTATATAAAAAGATGAACTAACTCAATAACTATGCATGTGTATCCAAATAATTTTGAGGTTATGTCAGGAGTTAAGGGCCTCAAACTGTATGAGAAAAGAATACAGACATTGAATACAGTGTAGTTATAATTTGCTTCTAAACTATTTCGATTTGATATGCAAGTCTAATGATGACAATTAAAAAGGTGATTCACTTAAGTGATTAGTCAGAATTTAAGGGAGCTTTTAGTAAGCAAGCAGAAACCATGTTAAACAAACCGATTTTAAATTTGCATCACATAGTTAAAAATTCTAACTGGCACGGGGCAAATTTAAGTGGAAATAAAGTTCCTGGGTATAGCCCTGGGTTTATTGGGTTCTGTAACTGGGTTAATCTTGTCTGGCGGGGAGAAGGAGGAGGAAGCCTTGATCAACAGGTTTGTTGGCTGGCGAGCTTGTTTTTTCCCGCCACTGATATAAATTAATTGCTTAATTGTTGTTGTCGCTATAGTTGTTGTTCTTGTTGCTGTTATACGCTGCTTTAGCGGCATCATTTGATACAAAATTTGCTTTTAATTAAAAAAAACTCTCCAAGCTGTCGTGCCAAGGCGTCTTTCTCTCTCTCCTCTCTCTCTCTCTCTCTGCTGCTCACCCACTCTATGCTCTCTTACTGTGGGCTTTCGGATGTTTGTGTGTGTGTGTGTGTGTGTTTGTATTTGTAGAGATCAACCTTCGTTGCCTGTGCGTAGGGGTTTCGTTTTCCTCTCGACAACTAACGCCTCGCATCCCCCCAGCGACTTGCACCTCCCTTTGCGCCAACACATTTATCGCTCGTGGCATTTGTTGTATTTATTAGACCAAAGTCGTGCACTTCGTTAACGCTAACGCTAACGCTAACCGAATCCGTTTTGCGTTTTCGTTTGCTGCCCGACTAAAAATCGAATCAACGTTCTGCGTGGGATTCTTAAATGCGTTGCTGTCGTCGTCGTCGAAGTTTTCACTTACTGTTTCGTTAAGTTGCATACCCTAGAAAAACTAACCAGGTTCTTTTAATCGAAGTTATTACAATTTTTATACATTTTATGCATTGAATAGGATTTGCAGGGAAAAGCCTTTTTATCTAGTTAAATATGTTCTTAAGCTCAAAGATTTTTAACTTAATTTATTAGACGTTCGAATAAAACAGGGTATTTCTAAGTCAATTTATTAATCTATTGTTGTTTGTTTATTATATTGATCTTAGCTTATGCTAAGTGAAACTGGTTTCTACTTGGTCAGCTTGCCCATCAAGGAGTCTCTAGCTCCAATTTGCTTATTGGTTTTTTATTGGATCGCAACGAAATCGAATGTGTACTATGTATAAAAATGCATATAATTTGAATTTAATTATATATTTACTTAAGTCGCCTGCTAAATGACGCATTTTATTGGATCACTCGGCTTACCTCACTGAAGATTTCTAATTTATGGTGGACTTTTACCCACAAGGTTGCTAATTCTCAAGACTTGACAAAAACAAGAGTTAGATAAGTTGCTTTTTGCCCTCTGTGATCCAAAGCGATCCTAAATTAAATACATTTAAATAACTGTTAATATATGAACCGTAAAGGGAATTGCCAAAGCCTTTTAAAATGCTGTGTTACCAACATAGAAATAAATGCTAACAAACTGAACCTCCTAAGCTCAACGCATTAAAATGCCTGACCCAAATACCAAAGCCCAACGCAGCGCAGTGAAACTAACCAAAAGATGTGGCAGGGAAAAATGTTTTGAGCTATGAAGCCCAAAAAGCGAAACTAAGGCTTTGACTTCATAAACCATAAAGTTGGGCTTTGTTTTTCTCCTTGTGTGCGTGTATTCCCATCTATGTGTTTGTGTGTGGAGATTTTCCTGCTTAGATCTCTCCGTTTGTCCAATTCACAGCTGCAGTCCACTCCTGTTGTTGTTGCTGCGACTGTGGCTGGCAGCCATTTTTTTTTTATAATGAGCGCGCCCTTTTTGTAATGCAGCTCTCGCCTAACGCCTAACGGTATTCGTTGAACAGCTCAGCGTCAGCCTCAGTCTCAGTCTCCGTCGCAGCTGCAGCTTCTGCTGCGTCTTCTTGCTTTGGAAATTGCCTTCGTTCACTTTTCTCACACTTAGCTTCGTGTCTGCTCTGCACACAGGGCTTGGCTCTGGAAGCTTCTATGTGTGTTGGTTTGAAAAAAAGCTGACGCAAAATATTTTGTTTTTGTTTTTCCTCTAGTTGTGTGCTGGCACGCAGAAGGCGAGCTAGACGAAAAACGAGCACAAAGTGTGGTCTCCACTTGAACTCTCGCGCTCTCTTTGTGCTTGGGCTACTAACTCCCTTCTCTATCATACTTTATGAATCTTCTGTTCCTATTTTGTTGTCATCTGCCGCTTAATTTTTATGAAGCTGCGATAAGGCTAACGGTAAAGTCAAGTTTATCGTAAATGGTGTATCGTAAATAAGCTTTAGGCGTTCCTTTGACTTGTTAATTGCTTAAAGTTACGCTATTCATGGTGATCATCTAGCTGCAAGAACCAGCTCCCAACTAAAGACAAAGGCAATGCAATAATCATAATTACAAGTTAACCTTAAGAGTGACACAAATCCGGCCACAGCCACGACGACAACTACTGCTGTTCGTTCGGCCTCTCGTTCGTTCCCAGCAATTAACTTCAAATGACACAAATGCCACCAAGGCACGCCACCACCAAAGCGAACCAAAGCCAACCACCCGCCTCGGCCTCTGTCTCAGCTTCACAGCCTCACAGCCGCCCACATTTGCAAGTGAACGGCAACTTTGATGACGCCCACAATGCGAAGCAGCAGCACCAAAAGCAGTTGCGGTTCATTTGATCGAAGCTCTATCTTTTTTTTTCTCTCCATAGCTAGAGCATTCCATTGTAGGACTAGGCGAAGCAGCAACTGTAGTGGAGACATCAACTGTGAGAGAGCTTGCGCGAGAGCGAAATCTTATTTTGTAATTGCCGCTCATCTTCAGTTATAGACGTGTGCATGTGTGTGTGTGTGTGTGTGTGTGCACTTATGTTACTGCTATTGTAATATGGACAAATGTAAAGTGCAATGGCAGCGCAGCAGAAACCGCAGCTGACTGCGCTGTCTGTCAGCTTCATTGAAAAACTGTGTGAAGTTTTTACTCAGCGCAGAGGATATACATACATATGTATGCATGCATGTGTGTGTATGACTTGGTCTAACTATTACAAGTGGTGAGCTTTGGTGCGCTTTGCTTTGTCTCAAACTTCGGCTCATTCAATTCAAATAACTCGTGATTTCGTAAGCCTGTTTTTCTGTGTGCCGCTGCTGCTGCTGGGTCGCTGGGAGCTGCAGCTGATTCGAGGCCATTTTAGACAACGACGCTGACGCTGACGCTAGTTGTTGTTGTTGTTTGTGTAGCTCTTTGCTGCTGCAGTTAGATGCCAAAGTTGCAGTGTTGTTGTTGTTGCTTTGTATGTTTGTTTTTGTGTGGTATTGCAAGCGTGATGACCTTGAGCCGCTCATTTTAACCAAGTGGCTTTGTATTGCTGCATTTGTGTGTGTGTGTGTGTGTGTGTGTGTGTTTGTTGGCGCTGTTACCCAGTCCCAGTTACTTTTTGGCATCTTGTTGAACACTGCTCACTTTATCTGCTCGCCCAGACATTCAAAGCGATCGCAACAACTATTTTGTTTTTATTTCTTTACGTTATTTGCATTTGTGTGTCGCTTGTTATTGGCTTTTTTTTTCCACTAAGTTTTCGCTTCAGGTTTTTTCTTTGTTGTTTTTTTTTTGTCATCTCTTTTGCACATTCATTCATCGATTTTAGTGACCGCAGCGTTGACAGCCCAAAGTGTTGACAATTTGTTTCTCATTTTTTGTTTTTGTCTGGCAACAAACACAAATTTGGCTTTGACAAAAGTTCTCGACTTTAACTCAAGGCTTCAAGATTTCTTAGATTGCAACTGCAAATATTTCAATGCTTGAAATTTTTCCATCGCACAATTACAAACAAATTTTTATCTCGTTCCATTCATTCATTCATTCATGAATACATTCATACTATGTACTATGAACAACACAGTGTGAAATGTGTGTGGCGTCACACGGGCCGTATGAGTAATACGCAAGTGAAATCATAAGTGATAGAAATAAATACGTATAATACTTATAATTACTTATTGTTCGCTTATGGACAGCTCACAACAAATTTTTGAGCTGTAAACAAAGTTTTTGAAAGTCACAGGAAATGTTGGAAACAATTAAGTGTAATAAATGCATTTGACTACAAAATGGGGTTATGTAATATGTTAATATTATGTTTGCCATTTAATTTATTGAGCAATTGTTAAGACTGAGTAACAACTTTTTCCTTTTGAGGATTTTTAACTTTATTTCAGTGCCTTTTGGTGGAATATGTTGCTTAACTAGTTTTTAAATTAAACATTTATAACAATTAAACAAAAAACATATAAATAAGTTAACCTCTTAGCCCATTTTTAAAGCGTTCTATAAGCTGAGTTGCAGCGTGAGTTCTAAACGCACTTTAGGAAAAGAATAAAACAAGAAACTGCAGCAGTTGCAGAGAACAAAAATCAAGGCAAACAAACAACAGTTTGCCATGAAGCAGAAGAACAAGAAGACGTTGAACAAGAAGAAGCAGAAATCAGAAATCAGTAAACAAAGTTCTTTGCATTATGATTGGAGTCTAGTATGCAAAATTCGTAACCTCGCAACTGAAAACTTGCCGGGGCCAAAACCGAAAAGCTTTACCTTCAATCAGCTAGAAGAGGAAGGTAGGAGAGTGGCTCAGCGATTTTTTGACTGCCATCGCATTTTATGCTGCCGCAGTTTTTCTAAAGATTGTTTTTTGCACCCGATTGTCACATTGAGTGACCCCAATTTGTGCTCTGGTGCCTTGAGAAGGGGCTGCAACTGGGTTTGGGTTTACTGACTTAGCAAGAAATGCGCCAGAATGTTGCAACTGCAGCTCTCGACATAGCCCAAATAATTGGAGCACTCAGCGAAGTTCGCAACACGTTTTGTTTTGCATTTAATTCTCTTCTGAATCAGCTATAGGAAACTGCTGTCAAGGTAAACTTTTGGCTAAATTGGACTCCATATGCCTGACCTCACACGGGTCTACAAAAAGCGAGAAAAAAACTGAACTGTTAATGAAAAAAATCAATAAACAGAATCAACTCTGGTTCTGTCTTATCAGCAATAAAGGGTCGAGTCCTGTTTACTGATAAGCTTCAACACTCTTTCACACACGTGCAGATAAAAAAGGCAAATCAGCAATTATTGAGTTGATAAGGTCTGGCGTCCTGCAAAGAAGAGGAAGAGTAATACACACACACACACACACATACATACACTCACAGATGCTTATCGCCTATGTGATGATTAACTCCAGCATTTCATTGTTGCTTTCGCTGTGTTGTTGTTGTTGTTGTGCGTCAGTTGACAGCAAAGAAAAACAGAACCCAACGGGACTTCTAAGATGGACAAACTCCTTACATGTAGATTACCCGAAGTAATGAATGGCATGGAACGGTAATGTATTCAGCCGTTTTTGCAGGTGTTTGCAGTTGGGTATTTCTCATGAGTGCAGTTTGTAAGTGTCATCAATATGCCTATAAATATGTATGTACGACTGTGTTTGTGTGGAATGGTAGAAAACGTGTTTATTACACTCGTATCCTGGAGTGTGTGTGTGTGTGTGTGAGAGTCCCCAATGAAAAGACAAACAAACCCCAATAAGCTGAATGCGATAAACTTTTATTTTACTTGCTGCTTGCTATCTTTGATATGAATCATTTAGTGTTTATATTCAGGCGATAAATATTTACTCAATACAATTATATTTATAGCTGGCAAGGAGACAAAACGAAGAGAGCAAAAAGCCTTGGCCAGCTAAGGTTTCTCTTTATTTCGATCTCCTGTATTTTGTATGTTATCTCCATGCCTTTTTGGGGGCGTTGACCAAGAGGCAAAGGCAAAAGGCAAACAACAAATGCTCTTATCAGCGGCAGAAAAAAAGAAAAACTGAACAAAATCCGGAATACAAAATGTACTACAGTGAACACTCAAATCCTCCGTCGGGGCGGAAGACCCGCAATGTGGCTTATCAACAACAACAACAACAAAACGAAAAGCAACAATAACAAAACGAAACGAAACAAATACAACGTACGTAAATAGAAGGAAATGCGGTGTGAAAAACTCTGTTTTTCCTTGCACTCGCCGTGAACAAGAAGAAGAAAATGAAATGCAACCGATAGGCATGTAGGAAAAACCTTTGGCCGCAGGCAAAGTGCATTCGCCCCAAAAAGACCAACAGAGCGAGATAGAGATAAAGAGAGAGAGAGAAAAAGTTGAATGCCAGGAGCATAGTGGACACAATGATAATGCCACCAGAGGCCGCAGATAGAATCCATTAGCAATCGATGGAGTTGAGGGGGGGAGGCAGGGCGAGCGGGTTGCGTAAAGGGGTTCAGCTAGGGGAACCGGGACAATGCCCCCTTTTTTCTGTTTTTTTCTTAGACAAGGAAAATGCAACAGCGACTAAAGTACAACAAAAAATTAAGAAGAGGAATGAAAAAAGTCTCAAGAAGTTCTAATACTCTTCTAGAAAGAAGATATTTGTTCGTGAATTTATCAGTCGGTTGTTGTCAATAAGTTTGTGACGTAGTAAAATCTGTTTTTTTTTGATTAAACAACAAGACGATAAAGTTTTTCTATCCGCTTGAATCTTAAGCAAGCTCCATCTTTATTAAAAATACTATGATATAATCCAATATTTCTAAGAATAGCATAATTAATATGTATACGTTAATAAAAGTTCTATATACTTTCTTTCTTAGTTCAAAGACACGTTACAAACTTCATAACAAAATTCACATATCCTCATTAAAGGGCATAGAAGAGAAAAAAGTGGCTGCCGCATGGAAATGTGAAAATGGGTGCATGTGAAGACGCCAAGTATCTGCCCATTCACATATCTGTGTGTGTGTGTGTGTGTGTGAGTGTGTGTGTGTGTGTGTGTGTGTGCATGTGGAAAGGGTTCAATGCACGATTTGTTTGCAGCAGCAGCAGCAGCAGCAACAACAACAACAGTGTTCAATTTGTTGCCATGGGAAAATGTTGCGTTCGCAAATGGAATGGAAAAACCAAGGAATGTGCGCCAAGCAAACGCATAGAAGGATCAATTGCCTTACACACACACACACACAAAACCACCCTCGATTAACGATTTCAATTCGATGTCAATTAAAAACTTGCGTGTGGAACACTCGAGCCAAATAAAATTCTGCGGGCTCACAGTTAAGAAGGATCGTCACTTTTAAATTGGCCTTAATTGAGGTCGAGCTTAATTTCGTTCAATATAAAATCATCGTTGCACACGCGTCGCCTTCTTTTTTGTGAGCTACTGTTAATGCGGCTGAATTATGCAGGATCGAAAGGGAGGAGGAGAGGGAGGAGGAGGGGTTCATGGTAGCGAATACAGAAGTTAAATGGTGTGTATGTGGGCAGGATCGATATTGGTGGGAACAGTCAAGGGAATGAGCTGGATACAAATAAGTCACAGTGTCGTTAAAACGAAGCAGAGCCTAACCTCAATGTCCTGCTGTGCAAGGACAAAGGTGTTAGGAAACACAGCAAGAAGTCAGCAATCAGTAAACGTTAATCAGCACTGCCTGCTGGATAAAGACCGCAAAAAGGACAGACAAACAAAAACAAAGAAATACTCATTGAATAGAAAATAAAAAGAAAAGGATAAAGATCGTTGAAGATTGTTGAAGATGTGCGTGCTGCGATACGCGTGTGTTCTAGGAAAAACACAAGGACAGCACAAGGACACGCCCACGCCAAAGTAATATGAGCCCGCAGGACCAACTTGAGAAATTAAATTTTGGTGTTGAGTAATTTGTGCGTCAGAACCAAAATCTGTTAAGCGGTTAAACAAAACAAAACATAAACAAAATCATCCCACACAATCCGCAGGGGTTGTTTGCTACCAACGAGAATATTAACCCCTAGTGCGGGGAAAGCTGGAAGGGAGGGGGTGAAGCGACTGTTGATCGTATGCTGGTTGAGCTATTTCTGAACACAGCGCGACTTCTGTGCGATTGAGGGTCACATCCTGAGAGATGTGGGCAAGGGGCTACAAAATTGCTATTTACGTACAGAAAACATTGTCAATCTTCATTTATGATTTCCTTTCGATTCGAGTTATTCTTCAAGTACCCGCAGATAGAGTACAAGTACAGTTGAGCACTTCAGGACATATTGTAATTGAACTCAAATTCAAAGTTCCCACATAAGAATCAATCAGCATTGTTTCGCTCCTTAACTGATTTTATCTCGTCTAATTTGACCCCGGGTCAAATGAACTGTGTGTGATAAATTGTTTTGCTTTTCTTTCTGGAGTTGCAGGCAAATGAAGAAAAGACGACGAAAAGACCCTTTGGAATGGTATTATCGGAGAAAAAGTGAAGTCAATTTGTTTAAGGTATTTTGTTTTTGATAACAATTGAACAGCAGGCAGCTGAAATCCTTGAAAGATTCCCCTTAAGTAAGGCTTTATATTCATTACAAAATAGTTTAAAATAGATTTTATCCTTAGAAACACTGTTGATAAACTCCTTACAAGACTTAAGAACATTTTTTGCTTTCGATTCGATTTATATTTGAGTGAAAAAACAAATTGAATCTGCAATCGAATGCGATACTCTTCATTCAGCTATTGGGCCACTTGAAATGCCTAAAATTAGATCAATCGCAACCAAAAACCTATTCTATTTATATGCAAATTAATCAAGCAAGGAGAGAGAGAGAGAGAGAGAACCAGAACTGAGCGAAAATTCCGAGGGACTCGTGAGGAAGGAGGTAAATGAAAATAAAAAGATACATTTACAGATAAACAGATGTGCTGCTCAGCTGCAGTAAAAGAGGAAAAAACAAAAGCTATTAGAGGCAAATTCCTGTTCCTTTGTCTATGCACAAATTGCCGACACACAGAGACAGAGACGCAGACTGAGGCAGAGGCAGAGGCAGAGGCAGCTAAATTGCATTTTTATCTATTTTTACTTGCCGACAGAAGGCAGCCTCTCAGTGCAGCTGAGCATGCGGAGGATTTGAAAGCATATACATAGAGAGGAGTCAGAGTCAGGGAGGAGTTCGACCCAACGCAATTTCCTTCCTGCTTCTGCAAAGCGGCAGCAGCAGCAGCAGCAAAATAGCTGTAATAATAAAAACTCAAACTCGCCCAGATCCCAGATCCAAGATCCCACATCCCCACAGTTACAGTCTCTGTATTTCAGTGCCTTTTGCCTGTTGCCTGTTTATGGCTAGCGATCATGTTGCTGTAGGATGCTGTTGCTTGCCACACATGAAAAGCAGGAAAAACTCCTTGGCTCTGTGCAGGCCACACACACCACACACAATACACAACACGAAATACAAACAAACCAAAAGAAACAGCCCCAGCTGCACTTACTTCTAGCTCCCAGCCTCACTCACAGCACGTTGTCCTCCTTCTATTGCACTGATCGTTGTGTGTGTGCGTGTGTGCACTGAGAGAAAAATTGTGACAGTGACATATGGCTCGTAAAAAAATAAAATACTTATTAGAAATAGGATTTAATATAATTGGTGTAAGAAGTTCTTCTTTTACATTTAGATTTTTATTTTTATTTCTTGCAACAACCCTATATGTTTTATGATCGAAAAATAACCCAAAATATGATTTATTCAAGTATTTTGAGTCACAGAAACCGCATTAAAGGCTAATATTTGATTTTCAGTTCAACTCACTTGCTCGATATATTTCTTAAGTTCTTTAAAAAGCATAAAAACACTCTAAATAAAAGGTTTTATTTTCTTAAAATAGGAAATCTGTATTTTAACTTTATTTTAGTTCAAAAATATATTTTTTTAATAGGGAAATAATGTCAAATATAGTAATATAGTTTCTAGGAAAAAAAGGGTTTTTAATATATTTTGTTTTATGAATTAAATTTTTTTTAAATGTCTTTTAGCTCTTTTGGGATAGTAAAAAAGATAATTGAAATAAAATCTTCCTTCGTGGTTTTTTTTTTACTTTTAATTTTTCAGAGTGTGCGTGTATTTGCTCCTAGCCTGGCAGCCTGGAGTTTGTGTGTGGAGTGTTGTTGCCTGTTGCCTGTTGCCTGGTTCAATGAACTGCCGTCACCTCTTGGCGCTGCGCAGCGACAGAGACGTCGACAGCAGAGCAGTGTGCAGAGCCCGTTGTTGTTGTTGTTGTTGTTGTCGTTGTTTGCCGCACAATCCTTTTTCTTTTGATTTTTCATTTGGCTCTCACCCTTCACTTGATCTCTGCTGACTCTTGCCGCATGCCCCTCGATCGTTTGTTCGCTCGTTCTTTCTTTCGTTCGCTCGTTCGATTGCTTGCTTGCTGCATAAGGAGCTGTGCAGGAGTTTGTTTCAAGGGTTTCAGTTTATTTCGAGACAACAACAACAACAACGTTGTCTTGGGGACTTTGGATTTCACTTGGCGTTTCGGCTTCGCGTGGGGAAATGTAAACATTTCATCGTCGTCATCATAATCGCTGCCTTGCTGCCTTGCCAGGCTGGTTTTATTCCCTCTCTCTCTCTCTTTGTGTGTTTCTGCTGGCTGGCCCCCCTACTCCTGCCCCTCCATCCCAACACTTTGCTGACTCAACTCGCGTATCCCTTTTTTCGCTGGAATGCGCTGATTGTTTACTCAAATGAGTATTTGATCTGTTGTTGCTCAGTTTTTCTTCATCATTTATTTTCGTCACTGTTGTGGATTTGCCTTTTTTTCAATTTTCGTCTTGCACTTGTGTGTTTATCTTGCAGGATTTTTTCAAAGGAATCGCCAATGCAGCGAAATTTAAACTCAAGTTGATCGTGTCACAATTCCTGACATGCCTTTCAGCTATTAGAGATCAGTTGAGAAGGATGTAAGTTTGGGTAAATGTGTTTTATATAATTGTCTTGATGTTCAACTGAAATTCTGTTGGGTACAGTTGAGCAGGATGTTGCCACACTTGGGTTTGGGAAGTCAGATCAAACCTTTAGGTCATTTAAAGATCCTATCTGGAATAGGTCTTGAGGAGTTATTCTCTTTAAAGGTAAGCTTTTCTATTTTAGGAATGTGCAACTTTACAGTTGAGCAGGATGTTGCCACACTTGGGTTTGGGAAGTCAGATCAAACCTTGTTAGGTCATTTAAAGATCCTATCTAGGATAGGTCTTGAGGAGTTATTCTCTTTAAAGGTAAGCTTTTTTATTTTAGGAATGTGCAACTTTACAGTTGAGCAGGATGTTGGCATAGTTGGAAAAGGGAAGTCAGGTTAAACCTTGTTAGGTTATTTACAAATCCTATCTAGGTCAGGTCTTGAGGAATTATTATCTCTAAGCTAACTACCAGCTAAGTTTTTCTGGCAAATTTACTATTTTGTGCTACAATCTTAGCCACTTTATGGCTTTTGTGGTTTTTCCTGTGGTAAGCATAAAGCAAACTTGGCAGGTAAGGAAAACCTGAAAACTCCTAAACAACTCTTGAAGCCTAGCTCCAGTTTCAGTCGAAGTACAGTCATCGTGAAAAGGATCGTGGCGCAGAAGAAACAAGTTAGAGCTGTTGCAAGTAGAGGGTCCCAAACACAAGAAGAAGAGCCAGAGATAAACAGAAAAGCAAAGTCAGAAAACCAAGTGCGCGGCACAGCAAACAAATCAGCAACAACCACCACCAGCAGCCGTGGTGCAAGCAACGTTGCAAGCAGCGCGTGGGGGCCTAAGCCTGGAACCTGGGACCTTGGACGTTGGCTTTAAGTGCCTGAGATCGAGTCGTGGACTGAGAGCATATCCTCCACGCACGTACAAAATGCCTGGCGACGTGTCTTCCTTTGCCTGGGCGATTATTCATGACTTTATGGGACTTTGGGATGGTAGAAGGACATTAAAATTGTTTTTACGCCAACTCATCGGGCTGGGTTCGGTTCGGTACAGGGAGAGAGTGAGTGAGGATCAAACTGGTTCTGCCTTTGTATGCCACTCACAATCACAAAGTCAGAAAGTCAGGCTGAGAGGCCGCTCCTTTAAGACCTGGCTTCGCTTGTGGCTGGGATGTGGAATCTGGAGAAACCAGTTTGTGGACTCCTCTCTACCTGTTGCCTTGTTGCCTTGCTGTTGCCTGTTGCGTCGCGGATCCCACGAAAAAAGGGATACTTGTGAACAAACACAAACACACACACACACACACACTTGTGTACATATAAACAAAAAAAAGATATCATGACAAAGCCTTGTTTATCCAATTTTTATGTGTTTGCCTTTTGCGCAATCCTTTCGTCCTCGCAATCAACCATCACATTTTGAACGTTACTTTTTGTCTCCTTTTCGGGTACAGTTTCGAAAGGGTTGCTTTCAGTTTGAACAAAGGAACCGAAAACAGGTCTAAGGAATTTACTTTTAAAAGAAACCATATCAAATTATTTGCTTATTAGAGGATCATTTATCATTATTCAGGATACTGAAAGCAGCTTGTAAATATCTTTAATGACTTCGGCAATGATCTCAAGTGTGAAGCGTTCCTTTTGAATTTTCTTAACTTTAAAGGAGTTTGTTTGCTCCACTCCCAAGTTCAGGATCGTTAAACTCAAATCTTGACGCATTATCTTAAGAATTTGTCAACTTTGTTATGTGCTTTGAATAATAAGTTTAATGTGCGTGTTTCTTTGTGTGTTTCTGCTCTGCTCATAATGCCTTTTATTATTGTTGTTGCAAATGTTTATGGGTCCAGAGCAAAGCCCTCGGTGCAACATTTGTAGTTTGGGGCTGACGGAGAAAGGCACTTAAGCAGAACTATTCTCTATTTTTCTGTACCCTGAACTCATAAAATGGGCATCTCCGATCTCATAAACTATATATATATATATATAAAATCTTATTGAGCATCAACAGCAGATACGGTTTAGTCTTGTCCGTCTGTCTGTCCATTGGTATTTAGGGACTATAAGAAATAGAGACTTTAATTGAACAAAATTCTTTTCTAGATTTATTAAAATATTTCTAAGAACAGGGTATCTTTAACTCTGTCTCTCATTACCTAAGACGACTTACATACTTGTTGCTGTTGTGTTTTTATTGTTATGGAAAATGGTGCGCAAACGCAAATGCAAGGCGGCAAAAAGACAACAACATGACAGAGAAAATCCGCAGAGCAACAGCAGGAAAACAGCAGAAAAAAGGGCGAACGAGAAATGCTGGAAAATATTGTGTGAAAAGTCGCTGTGTGCGAGTGTGTTTGTGTGTGTGTGTGTGTGTGTGTCTGGGGCAAGTTGAATGGCCTGCTTATGCCCCGGTATTCCAGGTCTAGCCCCAGTTCTGACTCTGACTCTGAGTTGGTGTAATGAAGGGTTTTTAAGCGAATGCTCCTCCAAATGAGCAGCCAAGTGACACAGCTGGAAATCGGAGAAAGCGGGGGAGAAAGGTTAGGGAGATGCAAGAGAACTGGATAGAGATTAGAAACGTCATCGCTGTGGTTTTTCGGTTTGTTCGCTTGTTATTTTCACCTGTTGCCGTTCTCAGGATGCCAGCAACAATTGCTGGCGGGTCAGCGCCTGGGAAAGCACTTAAATGGTTTTTCATGCACAGCCAGCTTTCCCAAGGAAATTGCTCAAGCCAGTTGCCTAAGTTGCCTGAGTTGCCTGAGCTGCCAGTTTCCAGTTGGTTGTTGTCTTCTTGCATTTGGCATTGCGGTTTGCAAACGCTTTTTTCATGCTTCGCATTTTGCTTTGCTTTTGCTTTGGCTTTGATTTCGGGGGGAGGCTGCCCCAGGAAGCTGCACAAACCACACAAATGCTGGCTGGCTGGCTGGCAGCCCGTATACGTAATTTTGTTGCTGACCAAGAAGGAATCCATAGCTCAACCACAGAGACCAGTCTACGCGAATCTTCGTCGAGACTAACCCCATTTGAGAGACTGGCATCTTTTGCAATCTGTTGCTGTTGCTGTTGCCGCTTCTTAAATTGCTGAAGGAAACGCACGAGTGGCGCAAAAGTGGCGCAGGAGAGAGAGCTACACACACACACACACACACACACACACACACACACACATTTATAGACTATGTGTATGCCCTACTCTCTTGGTTCATTCAACTTCAAACAGCACAACAGAAACGGGCAGCAAATGCAGCTCTTGCAAGTCTAGTACTACACTGGGAGAAGTCTTTGGCTTGAAGATAACTTCAAACAAGTAAATCAAAAAAAATTTTGAAGACATGCTTTTATACGCTTTCTTGCATACATTTGTAATCGATTTTTTACCATCATCCATGCAATACCCAAATATTAAACATGTTTTTGTAATTTATTATCTTAATATCCTACTATAATTAATAAAAAAAAAGTATGTCTCGGTCGGTCGTGGTTTTTACATGATATTACATATTTTATCGTGCCGAAAATTTTAAAAACATGTATTGTCATCTGAAACACATCTTTGGTGGAAATTTCAGAGCTCTAGCTAGTCGAGAACTTGGTGAAAATTTGATTACAAGAATCCGGTACAAACATACAAATAGACAAGTCAAGTTAAATAAAAGCATGTTAAAAAGTTAAAGCAGAAGTTGCAATAAAGATCTTAAAGGCTTTCGTAACGACAAATATATAGTTAAAAGATTTATTTTCTTTATACTAACCTAAATTTTGTATTGCCTAGTCTTTTTGTACAGTGTAACACAGGCTGCCGCCTAGCTGGATGGCTGCGTGGATGGATAGTAAGTTAGATAGATGGATGGATGGATGGATGGTTGGCTTGGGTTGGGTTGGGTTGGTTTTGTTTGGAGCTAGCTGCTTGGCTGACTGCAGCCAGCTGCGCAGTCGTCCAAGAAGAATAAGAAGAAGAAGAAGCAGACGAAGATGCAACGTCTAATGCTCGATATGCCAAAGCCAGCTGAGAGACCACACTGAGGCAGAAAGACAAGAGAACAAGAAAGAAGGATGCCCAATGCTGGGAAGATGGGGCCGGTGCATTGGCCTGGTTTCTGCTTCTGTGGCAACGCAACTCAAATTGCAACATCAGCAACAAGCAGCAACAGCAGCAACAAGCAGCGGCATGTTTAACAAATGTATTTCATGTTGAGTGCGTTATGTTTCTTGGAAAGGATTTCTTTGGTTAGCTTGTCATGGCCATGTCTGGAACAGCCCCATCCTCCATCTGATGTGAAAAATTAACGCATAATAAAATGCGACACGAGTCGAGAGTAAACATGAAACATTCAAATGCACAAATGTGGCAAAAGCGCCTCGTTGTTGCACTCAGGAAGTTGTGTGTCTGTTGACTGACGCTTATTTGGTAGCCAGCTTGTAGCAGCCACAAATGGCCAGTGACTAGATCCTGCAGATCCGCCACTTTGGGTGGTCAACTTCAACTTCAACTTTAACTGCGACTGCGACTGCTTCTTTGATGTGTGCAGCGAGAGGTCAAATTGTCAAAGTCATAAAGACGAATCTGTGGCAGGAGTATGTCTTTTCACCATAAAAAACAATCAACATGATTTTATTACAGTTCCCACAGCACAGAAATAAATAAAATAATGAGGAAAATGTATCAAAAGCAAGCCGAAGATAATATGCCCTATAGGATACACAATTTAACAGTTGATTAGTCTGCAGTCCTTTAAAAGAAGGATAGATCTAAATACATCTTTAATGGAAAATTTGTGCTACACACTACACAACAGAACCGGAATACCTTCAAGAAGAGTATTAAAAACAATAAAACATTCGTGCACTTTTTTTTAATGTGCAGGAAACTCGATTTGTTGCTTCTGTTTGCCGGCCCGTCCATCCGAAGGGTTAATGAGCTGGACCTTTTGGGGTCGCTGGCTGGACAGAAATAAAAATGTGCAACGTTTTTTGAGAAAATTTCAAAGGAAAATGTTGAAATGCAGCAAGAGATACACTTACAAAAGATACACGATAAGCAGGAGCAGACGGTAGCTTAGCCAAAAAAAAAAAAAACAAATGAAGAAAGAAAGAAAGAAAACAACAAACGAACAAGAAACCCATGCAACGAAAAATTGATATAAATTCAAGCTGAAATTTCATTAATTCTTGAGTCGGCATAAAAAATGGAACGAAGTCAGGGAAGAGACCATAAAATATTCAAATAACTTGCAGGCCGCATACAATATAAATTAAAACGAATTGCAATAAAAAATTCAACTCCCGTTTCAGCGTAAAATACAAATGTGTGTGTGTTTGTGTGTGTGTGTATATGCAAGGATTGATCGCCTCCTCGAATGACATATTATTTAGCAAATTGAAAAGGCAAAAGAGAAAAGAGAGACGCAAAAGAAAAAGAGTTTTGCAGTTCGCACGTTACAATTACGGCGAATCGTCTGTCAGTCGAAGCTACCCCCTACGAGAGAGGGAGGGAGAGAGCAGCATACTTGAAGGGATTGCAAAGTTCTGCTCTTCTTCTTCTCCTCAGCTGTGTTGAGTTTTTGGGTTGGGCTCACCACACCACATACACTTTGGAATGCAAATCAATGGCAAGCCAGGGAGTGGGGAGACGGAGACGGAGAGAGAGAGAGAGTCAGGGTTGTCGTGGCCCAGGCGATAAAAGTATCCTCTGGCACGAAAACGAAGGCAAGCGCACCAAATAAATAACTTCTTCAGAATCCCCCTACAGAAAGCACTCCAATGTTGATCGTTGCTGTTGTTACTCTTCTTCTTCTTGTTGCTGTTGTTGTTGCTGTTGTTGTTGTTGTGTATCAGTGTGTTTTTGGATACACTCGGCTGAGTCTGCCGCTGCCTGGCAAAGTCTTGAGCTGCACCCTGTGGCGGCGGGCCAATTGTTTGCCGCACGTCCTCGCTTCGGTAGGTGACGGCGTGCAGTGTACGAATATGTGTGTACATATATCTCATATGCTAAGTACACAGTTAAAAATGTTTTCTTATTACGCACATTTAACACTCGGCGAATTTTAACTTTAAAGTCAACTTTTATAAAGTAAGGTCAAGCTTTTAAATATTTAAAGGGATAGCCCAGAGGGAAGAAAAAGAGATTAAGACAGATGGACGATCTTTTTGTTCAGTGTATATCTATATTTGATCGTCTTGCTGTGTTTTTGCAGCCCCAACTCCTTCAGTCTGTTATATATATGTATGTTTGTATGTATTTGCTGACTGGGCGACCCCTTGGCAAGTCAAGCTCCCGCCGCATGCAGGCAATCTTCTGCTGCTTGTGTTCCTGTCCCTATGCTTGAAGTGGTGCAAAAGATGATAATGAAAGTCAATGTCTGTGCAAGGGTACAGGATATGCAGTATATACTAAAAGTATACACCAGTATATATATACTTCGAGTAAACATGCAGAGCTCCAATGGAATGGAGAATGAAGACAAGGCGACCTCTTTGTCTTCGAGTGCTCAGCAGTCCTCTCAAGGAAGGGAGGTAAAAGGGAGGAATGGAGTGCCAACGGCAACTCATTTGTGTCTTTCCCATGTAATTCTTTCTTATAAGTATGCCCTGGGTTGCACCCCAAAAAGATGGGAATCTTGCATTTGAATCTGCAGTTTAGCTTCAAGCGCAATAATTACATTAATTTGTTCCTGTTAAGAGAAACTGGAACGTTTAGAAGGACATAATCAAAAGAAAGAGAGAGAGGGAGAGAGTTTTGGAAATCAATTTCAAATATTGAACAACAAATATGACAAACATGAGAAACTACAACGAAGTTTCAAATAAGGATAAGTCAAATATTTGCTTGTAATGATGGCCAGGTGTTTATGTCAATAAACCAATCGGACTATTTGATGAGGATACGCGTTCCCAAAAGACAACTGATTGCGTGTAAAGAGGGTACACGGGGGGTAGGAGCAACATAAATATCAAAATTGTATCTAAAGCGGGGTTGAGATCCTACTGAAGGATCAAAGCAACGTGGGAGAATGATTGAAAACGGACAACCATGAAGGAAGCCGAACAGAGGAAAACGAATACAGCTGCATTTAGATAGTGTGTTTGACCTAAGGTAAAGAGTTGAGAACAAGGATACGCACAACGTCAAGGTCCATTTATGGTAACACCGTAAAATGAACGAAAATAAATACGAAACAAGAAATCAAGTAATCAATGTTGAAATACAAATTTTCCCTTCCCTGCAAGGAGCATGGGAATTTTTTTGTTGGCTTACCAAACCAGTTGATTGTTGACTTGATTTTGTTGTAGAATGTTGAGGGTGAAAGTTGCAACTTGTTGTTGACCCTAATTATGACAGCGTGACGGTGGCAGGATAATGAGCTTGCTCTCTTTCTCTCCTTTTATGCCCCCTGCCGCTGCAGGTGCCCGTGATAGGTTCACAGGATAATCATGCAACGGGGCGTAACCGCTGCTAAATGCGCGTGAAAATTATGCACAGCATGTGGAAGCAGCTCACCATGGTAACAAGGCCAACAATTTTATGGTAATTTAATGGCAGTCTCCACGCTCTAGGGCTGGCTACTGTTCAATTGGTTCACACGCATGTCCAGCTAGGTACAGTCTCAGTCACTCTTTTGTAGTTGCCCTTAAGTGCTATGTCATATCCGATGCTAAGAACTGGTAAAGAAAAAAGGTCGCGCAGCAATGTTTCCGGATTTAAAGCCCAAAAGTCGTCATTAGCCAAGTTAGAGAAAAAAGTGAGAAAACATATTAGAGACTGTTGTGTTTGTTGTTGTTGTTGTTGTGTTTTTGTGTCGTTTTGTTGTTGCGTGCATCGCATCGGAAGTTCCCACATGACAACAAACATATGACGCAACATTTTTTTTTTCGGCTATGACTTCAACTATGACTATGAGAGACTAAGACTATAATGTGCAGCAGGTGTTGTGATCGTTGTTATAGAATGGTAGAAATGCAAAACTTTTTAGGAAAAGATTTTAGGGAGTTCTTAAAAATTATGGAAAGAGTTTTGCAAATGAAAGCTTAAAACTTATAGAGATTTACGTTTCTAAAATACACATGAACTGAATGAAATAAGAAAGCTACGAGCTTTTGAAGCGAAGATTACAGGTAACCATAGAGTAAAACACATATTGAGCTAGAAAAAATGTATTAATTGCTGATTTCAAGCTCAATTGAGTTATTTATAATCCTCTCTCCCTCTCTCTCTGCACACTGAAGAACTTGTCACAGTTGCCACGCCCCCTTTGTGTGGCACACAGTCTTAAGTCGAAACCCGTTGTGCACATATTACTTAAGTTGTCTCTAACGGAACGCAAGGTGTGAAATAGCATTCGTCTTCTTCTTCTTCTTGAAATGCTACCTGTTGTTGTTGCCGTTGTTGTTATGGTTGTTGTCATGGTTGTGGTTCTCTGCTTGGATACGGAAAGTGTGTTGAATCAGGTGCCGTTGTCTGGGACGCTGTCCAGTTCGCAGCTTGACGTCGCGAACGCATCGTGAGCACACAATTACTTCGAGAAGATCCTCCCCCTGCCAAACACTGAGAGGGGCGAGTAAGACAGTCGATAATTTAGAAATCTTTACAAAACTATTTCTATGATTATATGACTCCTCTGTCGAAGTTGCCCCAAAGCTAACATTTTTGTTTTTTATCTCAGGCTTTCGTGTATCATCTTTGTCGGGGATTCTTCTTGAGTTTTTTTTGTGTGCTAATTGCTTATTTCAGCTTTGTGTGAACAAATTTTGTGAAGTTGATTATGCCATACTGAAAGGAATGGAAGTCATATGTCGAACGAAAGCTTTAAGCTTGAAAACTCAAGCTCTCCTACAAAGTTTTAGGTCCCTACAAAACCTAACCTTTAAAACTACGTTACATAATAAAGTAAGGTATAAGAACACATGTTCATCAACTTCAATTCGAGCCTGAACAAATTGAAAACGATCAAAAGTAAACAAAACATCAATATTCCTACCTAAGTATGAACATGGAATAGGAATAGATGGGAATCCTCAACTAATTTACAACACGTGTAATCACACACGGAGGTCGCTGACCGCTAGTTGCCGCCCGTAGGGCACACATAGAGATAGAAAAAGATCTTGCAGCCAACCTAGATTGACAAACGAGATTCAAAGCAATCAGACGAAGACGAGGAAGAAAGCAAAAAAAAAAAAAATAAAAGAAGGTTGGGAAAGCAGCGGAGCGTAAAGGTAAGGAGCCTCTAATGAAGAGAGGGAGACAGGAGTCTAGTGACCGAAACACAAAGCGAAAGACGAATGAGAAATGGAATTGTAAATAGTATGTGGCAACAACAGCGTAGAATCATAAATAATATTGTTTACACAAATGGTTCACGAATGTGAGCCGAAATGAGGTGAGGAGTTAAGATGTTTGACCAAGAGCAACAATTCCTGAAACGTAGTAAGTTTATTGTTTTCTTCTTTCGTATTTTTTCGGGCCGTGATCCTACACACACACACACACACACACACACATATATAGATACAGCTAAAAATAACGATGAGCTCAAGTTTTGTTGTTGATTATGAGAAAAGTTATAAAGTTTCAGGCTCAAGTAGAGAGACAGAGCTGAAGAATTCCAGCTAACCCTATAAGCAGCAGCAGCGGTGCGTGCCCCATGATGGGTTTGTTTTTGTAACGGGCGAGGAGCAGCAGTGTAAAAGGGGAGCAACAGGCTTTAAGCCACATAAAACGTTAACCAACAACAACAACAACAACAACAGCAAGCAGCGAGAGCCAAACAACAACAGGTAGAAATCAAATAGAAAATGGAATAGACAAAAGGCAGCAACAACAACAATTGCCACAAAGGCAAATGGAGGAAGTGGCAGAGCTAGCAGCAGAGATAGCTAGCAGAGCAGCAGAGCAGAGCAGCAGCAGCATAAACAACGGACACCATCGGCACCACCAAACCACCGGCACGTAGTCAGCCACGCACACACACACACACACACACACATGCATACACACGCTCTCTTACACAAAAGCAACTAAGTTTGTCTATCTGCAAAGGCATTTCGAGTTTCATTTTATGTTTTGACCCCTTTTAAGTTCAAGAACCCTTTTCCTCACAACCTCGCAGCGCACACACACACACACACACGCACACACAGCACGTAGTCAGGGCAGCCACATACGCTCACACACAACTCTTGAGCGTCAACTGAGCGCGCGCAAGCGACTCGTTAGAGATTTATAATGCAGGTCCGTACGCTAACAGAGCCAACAGCCAAGCCCCACGGCAGCAAAGTCGCGCGCTGCCTTATGCGGGCCGCACCAATACAGCTTTGGTGAGCAGCTACTGCGCAGTCGCTGCCAAGCGTATCGAGAACGAGGCAGAGCGCGAGCGCAAGTCTCCAATGAAAAGCTCAGCTCAGCCCTGTGTAGAGTTGGAGCAGCACTGAGAATGAGAGCGCTGCCAGTGGCTTGTTATTGTTTTGGCATACGCTGTCGCTGCTACTGCCTGTTGTTGTTGTTTTCGTTGTTGCTGTTTGGATTTTTGGGGTGTTTGTAGAATGCCAAGTCACATTATTTCAGCTTCGTTTTCAATACTGGGCGCAACAAGTGTATTTGGTATTTTTGATTTATGCATGCGCTTCGACTGCCTTCGGTAAGCAGCGCGCTGCGATTCTGCTTCGAATTATTAATTGATTGATGAAAACTAATTATGTTAATTGGATAATGAAATAAAATGTGTCAAGACATAAGATGTGGCTTCACTTTATGAATGCTGCTGCTTGTGCTTGTTGTGTCAGGCGTGTGACACCTACTGTCAAATATGTCAAATGAGCTGGTAGTCTGTTTTAAAAGCTCGCAACTGGCACAGGTATGTATAGAACAGTACATGACGCATTCTCCAATTGGCAGGAAAAAAGCTCGATTGCGCAAGTGACTCTCCCTCTGTCGCTCTATGCGTTGTGTAAGCTCTGTACAGTTGTAAAGCCCTGCTGCTGATATCATCAACAAAAAGCTCAAATGCCGTTCGCTTATCTGCATTGCCCAGCCCATGTATCTTTTGTTTCTAATGTGGCAATACAAATGAACAGTTACATCCTCCGCACCACAAGCATCAACAACATCATAACAACAACAACAACAACAACGAAACAGCTTTAAAAAAATAAAAACCGTTCATGGTCATTGTGCCATAAATGGCAACGAAACGAAATTGAAATTAAGCAAATGAGTGGGAACACAGACGCGACGAAGGAAAACAAATCACACAGCTCGAAAAACAAGTCGTCAAAGTCCAATTCTAAGATGCTGCTTGACTGTGTCTGTTGTCTGTTGTCTAGCATTGAAGGCGGATGCGCACCTAGTAGAAACCAAATGAGGAAGAGGAGCAGCAGCAGCAACGACAATAAAAACAACAACAACAACAACAACAATGATCGTAAGTTGTGACTGTAGCGGATGCTGTGCCAAAGCTTTTGAGCCTCAACTGGGCCAACAACAAACGAACAAAAACACAAAATAAGACACAACTGCGCAATCGGATGGCTCAAACTGCTCAAGCTGCCTGTTTTAAAAAGTCTGGCAGGTTCTTGCAGGCCTTGTGTATTGTGGTTCTGGGCCCACATGTCCCACGCGTTAATTTACATATCACAAAAATCCAAGCAGCGCCTAACGGAACTTTTTTACGCAATCCCAACACAAGAATGCAATGAAAGCTGAGAAAGAGAGAGAGGGAGTGAGAGAGAGAAAGGGTTTCTTTCTTTTGAACTCGAACGTATCGTATCATAAAAAATAATAAAAATGCGCGACGCTTTTAACATAAAACTATATATATTTGTATGCATACAAATACAGTTACAAAAGCTAAATGAATGAAAGACGTGGTCAGTGGACGGCATGTAAATTGGCGGCTCCATGTAAAGTTACTTTCCACTTTTGGATACATGTGTCGGCGAGTCAGGTGGAGGAACCACCAACACCACTGGCTAACAGCTAACTGGCACCACTGCCAAACGGACTAGGCACAGTGGTATAAGAATGATAAAATCTCTTTAGATTACTTATTTATCTATTTTTTTTAGCTTATGAAGTTTGTTTTAAGGTTATGTTTACTATTTGAAAACGCTTAAAAAATAATACCTAGGCTATGAAAAGCTACAATAAGATTTCTTTAAAGACTCACTAATCAGGAAAATTAAATTTTTTTAAAAATATATCTAGAGACTATTTGAAAGCTATAGGTTGGTTTTAAATATTTATAATAATATTTATATTTCTTAAAAGCTTCTTTACTCCCCATGAGTTACGGGCTATTACACTTTATAAGTAGATAAGAATATACTTTTAAGCTCGTACATTTTACAGGCGGAGTCCTTAACTTGGCTATGGATTTCGGGGCCAATGTGAAAAATGTAACTAAGATGGCCTAAACTTCAACAGGTACAGGTTGAAACGCATTATTTGACGCGTTTTATTTTACTGTTACGACTCAGGGTCTCTCGAAAGCAGAGAAAGAGATCTCTCTCCTCTTCTTCGCCAGTTCAATGACCGAAAACGGACGGGGCCCGTCTCTCTGTATTGTTGTTGTTGTTTTTGTTGTTGTTGTAGTCGCTTCTTTCGCGGTTCTTCCTGACTGCCTTCTTCGCCTGCTGCTTCGTCTAGCTTTCTATTGTTTGATGGTTTCCAAAAAAGAAAGACAGAAACAAAAAATAAATAACAAACGCTGGTGGGTTTTAACCCTAAAACGATGGCAACTACGAACGGGAATCGGAATGGGAACGAGGAGTGGGAAAAGTGGAATGGGGGAATGTTTAGCTACTAGCACATCGCTGCTGCCCACATCCACATTCCAAAACTGAGTGTGTCTACATGTGTGTGTGTGTGTGTGTGTGTGTGTGTTAATTTCTCGAGTCTTTTCTCTACGCTTTTTGGGTGTCTTTGGCTTGGAGCATTTGCTGAGGATTAATAATGCGAGTGGGCATTTTTGATCTATTGACGAGAGCTGTTGCCGAAAATGTCCAGAGATGTGTTGTTCTTTTTTTTTTTTTTGGGACGGTCATTGACTCTACAATTAGGTGCCAGGGACTTTTGTCCGTTCTAAGTGTGGGGCCCCGTAGGGTTCTATGATTAATGACTTTCTTTACACTATCCAAGAAATTAAATTGTGAATGGCCAGGGATTTAAAGTATTCACACGTACACGTTTTGATATTCAGTTACCTTGTGACTAAATGCAATCTATCATTATTCGGAGTTTCAGCATCCTAGCAGGTGCAAGAATCTTCTAGAAATTGTATATATATACATAGCTTGATAAAACGTAAAGTTTCCACACATATCCGTTTTAATGTCCCAACAGCAAACTGATTGTTACAGAAAGAACGCGATATAAACCACCTTTTTTAAATTCAGTGGGAAAGTTTTTCAAAGTTCCTTACTCTTCTCATTAGCATGTACAAAGCACTGAGCGCCATTAAAATAATGCCTACCCTAATAAAATCAGGTAAAACGTTACGCAACAGGTTCGAAATACAAACAACAACCACGTGAAATGATTTAACTGACGTGTGACGTTTTCACAGTCATGGGAAACTGTCAGCTAGACCACCTACACCAAAAATATGTATACAAACACCCCTTTATATTTAAACTGTAACAGGTTCAAGCATAACGCACCGAAAGAGTACAACAAATACAAATCCCAGCCCAAAAAGCGTAACGAACTGCATTTCAAATTCAATGCGAGCAAAATGCATTTGATTTTGTCATGCTAAAGCTTGAAGAGATCTAGTTGAAACTGTGTTTGAGCTGTGGGTTGAATGGCAGTCTAGAATTGTATTCAACAAATGCAACAAATCGCGCCCCTGGCCAAGGAATCAATGTAATTATTCACCCCTGTGCTGCGAGTGACGGCATTTCCGTTCCGGGCTCTATATAATGTTTGTTGAGTGCCCGCACAGTGGACATTTCGATACTATGGGCCTGACCCTCGCTCCAACACAGTGTTCGCCCAAGTGTCCGGAAATGAGATGCAAATATTATGTGGGATTCATGACCATGTCCTTATGAAGCTCACAAATACCAACATCCGCAGAAACACACCCCGACAAAAATGTTTAAAAAAAAAAGACCCTGGACAACAATTAAAACGGTGCATGCGCCGTTGACTTTGTCTCCCTGTCTGCCTGCCACAGAGGGTTGCCTCCTTACATTATTGAAATTCTTGTTTAAATGAGCTCTTCTTTTTGTACTAAGAATGACTGAAGAGTAGGGAGTCGGGAGTCGGGAGTCGGGTGCTGGTGACGCCTCTTGGCTGGGCCAAGAAAATTGTCTTAACGTTATGCACGTGCATTTTCCATGAAGAAAATGAAAAATTTTCTTTGCTTCACTGGTTTTTTGCTACATAATTTACTCAACGACCGAAATGTTACCGTGATAAGATCTATCTATGGTACTTACTATGTACATATGGAAATTATGCAAAAGAACCTTGGGTGGTTTATTCTGTTCGTAGGAAAGTCGAAATGTTTAATGATCTAGTAAGAAGCTTATATACATAATTTAAAGACAACGAAGCTCCCTTATAATTGTTTTAATAAATATGATAAGGTTCTTGGAAGATTTCTTCTGGTTTGGAGAAATAATGCGGTTAAATTGATAGATATATATCAACATTCGAATTCCCTTAATCATATCCAAGCTAGTAAAGTTTCTTTTTGAAAACACATTTTGGCGTATTTGGGTCAAACGAACGATTGCAATAGTTAAGTGTAAACATATGCAACACAAGATGATTGCACTTGCTACACCCCAACGGGCAACTCCACAATGCAACTCAACTTCAAAAGGCAATTGCCACAAAGACTGGAAATAAAACTGGGACTCTGACTGCGACTGTGTCTGGAGGGAGTATGAAATAATGTGATTAACAGATTTTCTCTGTGTGATGAGAGAAAGAGAGAGAGAGAGAGAGAGCGTGAGAGAGAGAAGATCGTCTCATTATTTATCATCCTCGCTGAGAGCATCGCTGTTGCAACAGGAAAATAAAGAATCTAACCCCCGATTTGGTGTGAGCGGCAAACTAGGCGCAAATCATCAGCCGAGAAGTTCAACGAACCTCGCGCTCTTCTCCCGCTCTTCCTCTCCCCTCTCTCTCTCCATCACTCCTCGTGCGTGTGTGTGTGTGTGGAGTTTGAGCGCGCCTAGATTGTGTCCAAGCGCAACAACAAAGCATCAAAGCAGGGGCCTAGAAAAAGGGAAGGCGAGAAGCAAGGCAAAGGGCGGGGAGAGTGGGGAGCGCGGGGAGTGCGGGGCGCTGGCGCATCACGGACGAAACGAAACGAAAGCACAAAGCGTTACAATATAAATGGATATGGATAGCCACAGGCCCGGAGGCGCTTTACTCTGCGGCAACAGCAATGGGGCAAACATTCTTTTAGGCTAGGGTCTGGAACGCTTAAGAATTCCATAGAAAGCTTGCTGTCGGCATGTATCCATGAGATACTTCTGAGTGTGTGGCACGTTTCAAAATAAGAACTAACTGAACTGTTCAAACAGGTGGATATAATCGCTGCTCGTTGACATATTTCTAGTCCTCCAATATATTTATTTCTAAGTAAATACTTCTTGAAGCAAATAAAGATATATTTCTTGCACGTTTTTTGTTCTTTGTGTTTGGTTTCCTTGTGATTCATTATAAAGTCATCAGCTGGAGAGTGTGTTGTGCGGGTCCTTTAAATGAGAAAGTGAATTGATGGCAATCATTCAGTCATTCTTTCATTTATGCTTCCCCCCTCTTAATTGCCAGGCATCTATCAAGCACATTATATCTGCCTTTCTTTATCATTTCAGTTCATACACTTATGTATATGTGCTTTCTCATAAATGTATCAATTGTCTGTTTCCTTAGTGCGTCCGTTTATGCATGCCACTCACTGCTGCCTGCTGCCTGCTGCATGTTGCCTTCAACACTTTGCTGGCTCCTGACTGTGCGCCACTTAAATCTGAGCGTCGTTGCTGTTGTTTCCTTGAATGCTTTCTCTTCTGCTCCCATTTTGTCCAATATAATTTCACCATCCGGCAATGAGCTCATAATTGCTTCATTCCTGCCCCGAATCCCTTCCTCACCCTTTGATAGGAATCGCTTTTTCTGTTTCTGGATCCTTATATACCGTCAAGTGTTTGCTTCCTTTCTTTAAAGCACTCGAAAAGTGAGAGGAAATATTTCGAATTAATAATTATGTTAAAAAGTTAGTTATTTATATCTATGCTAGCTTCCCTAATTAAGGCGCCGATGTTGCAACGGTCGCAATTTGCTCAAGCGAGGAAAAATTCAACGGTTTTAGGACTCTTCTGCACTTGACGTGATGTACAGCAACTAGTTCTTCTTTGGGCTCTTCCTGTTCAAGAATCTACCCCCGAAGGCAACATTTAAATATTCAAACGATCACTTCACACTCAACGGACAACAGACAACAGTGATTCCACCACCATTACAGCTTGTTACCTGCTTTCCTCAGGGTCTGGTCCCTAGGAGGGGTTGCAAGACTATCTAATTATTATTCCTTTTTTTTAACGTTCGTCTCAAGTACGCCGAGGTTCGCTGCCTTTTTTGGCTAGATGGTGGCTCAGGTGTCGGGCTCATCATCGTCATCATCAGGTGTTTTGTGCTTCTCTCAAGGATTTCGGCGTCGCACGACTGCGCGCAAACAAACGTTGAACTGCCCCTACCTCCCTTCTATTCTCCTCTGTCTGTCTGTCTTCCCTTTGTTTGTTCGACCAGCTCCCTCCAAAGCCACAGCAGACCCTGACTTTGACTCTGACTCCGACACTGTTGCTTTCGTCCTGACTGCAGACAATTATTTTGAAATGCGTTAATGTTTTTTTTTCCTACTTCTCTTTTATTTTTCGTTGCCTCTTCGTTGTGCGTCTTTTGTGATCCTCTGACGCTCCCCTAACTGGCCGCTTTATCACTCCACTCACTTTAGGCTCTTTATTTGGGCCTTCCCTTTTGTTTGGTTCAGCCTGCAATTCACATTCCCGGTACGTCACAGTCGAATCGTTGGGCTTTTACCCGTCGCGATGTTCTTTTGTTGATTTTTTGTTGTACCCATACTTAAAATACGCATAGGGTAGTTTCGACTTGAGAATGCTTGGTAGGCTTACGCCGATTGTTTTTAAGGTTCAACAGAAACTTACTAGAAACATATAAATACATAAAAAAAAAATGTTTGTACTAAAATTTTGTTCTATGGATAATATATTTCTTTCATTAAGATATCCCCACATATAAATATGAAGAAGCTTAAATCCTTTGTTAAATACATAGCATACTTTTGGGTTTACCGTACTTTGTTTTAAATAATATTAAAATAGCTTACAGCCTGAAATTTTACATTTAAAAGCTCTTTAGTAGACTTTTATGAGAATGTATACCCTATATTATTTACCGGGTATAAACTAGTCGGTCATTGTTCATCTCTTTGTGTTATTAACAATCTGAGTGGCAATTGGCTAGATATTGTTACTGCTGAACGATCTGGACGAACCCTCGCTGCACGTTTGCTGAGTGTTTGGCATTAATTTCCTGAGCATCCTGTTGCTTGCTCTTGCATGAAACAGGATGCCAACGACCGTGTAAATGCACGGGCTTTATTTTTATTTTTAGTTTGAGTTTTTCTTTTGTCGTTGGGGCTTTGGCTTTATGCCGGACCATTTACCAGTTGCTGCAACTGTGTTTGGTTTCTAATTTCGAATGCCTTTTGCCAGTAACTATGTAAATTTAATTGTTTTTTTTTTTCATGTTGTTGGTCTTTCTCTCTCCTCGGGGTGTGTTAAACGTTCAATTTCCGCTTTGCGGCAGGGCAAAAAAAAACTAATTGACTTTTGCGGGCTCAATGAAGAAGAACTGAACTTTAAATTAATGATTTATTACAGACTCACAAGTGAAGCTAAGGATTCCTTAGAATCTAAATAACTTTAATTTTTAACACACAAAAAGAGCCTATGCTTTATTCAAAGCAAATCGCAAAGCGACAAAACAAAAAAGACCGCAAAAAAGCCGAAATATAAAACCAACAAAACACAATCAATTTGTCAAGCGGCACTTGCCGTCGTAAATAAAAGCAAATAACAGCAGTAACAACAAAAACAACAACCACAACTGCAACAATGACAACAACAGCGATCGAACGGCAATCAGAAATCAAAACAAAAACCGCTAAAATAACAGAAAAAGTCACAAAAAAAAAGTGGCGCGCATGCGCAAACGAGTTTTGCTTGAAAGCTAAAGAGAGAGAGAGACGCGAGGCGCGGCGAAATCGGTATCGTAATCAGAATCGATGCTTGCTATTTAAAGAGAAAGAGAGCCGGCGAGCGGCAAACGCGTGGCAGCATTGCCAGTCACAATCACACAGCTGTAGAAAGAGAGTTTCGGGGCCCCCATTGTTCGTGTAGGGCAACCCATACAAATGAGTCAGACAGGTCGCCGCGCCAATTGAATTGAACAATCAGAGTGTGTAAGAGAGGCATAGGAGGGGGAGGTACAGGATCCGTTGTCCGCAACTGTTGCAATTGTTGAGAGCAGTAAAACCAGTGGCTCAAGTAACTGGGCGAGATTTACAAGTGGGTGGAGGAGAAGAAGAAGGGGTTGGTATACATATGCAAAGCAAGCGCGACAACTTTATTTGCCGCCAATGTCTGAGCTGGGGCATACAACGGAAACGACTGTAGGAGGGGGCGAGTGGAAGCAACAACTTGATGCACGTCGCACACTCAAATTGAGGTTAAGTAATGCAGTCAAATGCGTGAAAAATGGCAAAGAGTCGCAAAAGCAACAGCAAGAACAACAACAACAACAACAACAACAGCAATGTGTCTGCATAAAAGGAGGACAACGGCATGCGCGAAAAGCCAAGCCCCAAAAAGGAGGCAGCCACTTGAGGGATCCGCTGCGTGACGGCAACTTAAAACGAGGCACGTTGCCAGCAACAACAAAAAATCACGAAATGATATTGTCATCATTGGGTTTTCATTATTTTTTGGGATCGGGCACAGTAGCTGGTAGCAAAAGTGACTCATGTCAGTCAAAAGTCAAAACTCAAGCACCTTCCCCCTGCCCGCCTGCCTGCCTGCCACCTTTTCGAAGTGTGTTAATTAATTTTAATAATGCTTGAAGCAGACACCTGTGCAGCGATCCCCAGAACTGCAAGGCCTCCTCATCCGTTTTGCCAAACTGGTTTCTTGTTTGGCTGCAAATGCCGTTTGCTCTTTACGCGAGACTTCTAATCCGTTGGAATTTCAGACACGCCAAAGTGGCACACACACACACACACACACACACACACTAGACTGACGATAGACAGAGTCGGTGGCAGCGACAGGTTCAGCAATTGTGGCAACAGCAATTGCACCTGAGCCCAGCCCGAGGCTTGAAGCTGCAAAACTTAACCAAGTACCCGTCCGTCTGTCCACTGCTTTGTGGCACTGTTGGCATTGACTACGCTGGCGTCGTCTTTGCTTGCCAAAATGTCAAAAGTCTGTCTACAGAATGGGATCGTGTTGGCATATACTACAAGTGGGAACATTCGTCGAGGGTATTACATCTGCTTTGAGCAGACTTAAATAAATAGATATTTACAAAATGATTGTTAAATAGATTTCAATGATGTAAGAATTTACTAAATCGTTTGTTTGTATACTTAATACATTTAATTTGGTAAAGCCCTACCGTATTCCTGTAATAGGAACTAGATGGGAATAAAGTAAAGGAGTAGAAAATTCTTCCTTAAGATAATTATATATTAATTTAAACCTAATCTCATTTCCTTATACAATGCCTTTTCCATTCCAGCCCCACATCAAGTACTGATCCGTTGGAAGTTGTCAAATGTAATGGGAGCCGCAGCTGAAGTAACTGATTTAGCTTCAGGGCCAACAAAATACAAAAAAAAAAAAACAGCACACGCTACGCGTTTATAATGGGTTTTGATAAATAATAATAACAGCACTTGCTTAGCTTAGTCGACCGCCCCAGTCGTTGCAAACTAACAACAACAATCAACTATCTGATGTTACACAACCAAAAAGTAATAATAAGTTTGAAAGAGGCAACAGCGAAAACAAAAAGGAAAAACTTGATTTTTCACGCAAGTGTTTGGCTGGAAGTGAAGTTAAATGAACGGTGAATGGAGACAGCAAGTAGGGGGCAGGGGACAGGGGGCAGGAAAGCCAGGCAGACAGGCAGGCAATAACGAAAGCCAGTTGCAGTTTTCCGCACTCCCAACAACAACCGAATTTAACAGCATCAGCGGCAGCGGCAGCAGAGACTTCAGTCGGGAACAGGCGGCAACCAGTTTCACTTGCGAAAGCAAAAACAGTTTCAATTTCAATTTCATTCGAGAGTCGAACGTTGATAGCGGAAAACGCGTTACCAGCTCCACAAACAAAAGTATTTTCTTCATCTATTCGCCCATCAAACTTGAAAGTAGCTCAAACTTAAGAATGAAGGAAGCCGACCTGGATGAGCAATATGCCCGCTTTCCGGAGATCAAGCGAGCGGAGGTATTGAAACTCGTCGATTGGATACATGCTCAGCCGCACATCTCGGCCAAGTTTTCGGAGGCGGAGGCGTTGCATTTCTTTCACGCCTGTAAATATAGCATGGAAATGGCCAAACAGGTGCTGGACACTAATCTAACGGCACGCACCCATCTCGATGACTTCTTTGTCAATCTGGACATCGAGAGCAATGAACTGAAGCGTGCTATGAAAACGGTGTAAGTTTTCAATTGTTGTTGTTGTTGTCGATCGTTTTTTATGTCCATATGCATCACTTGCAGATCGATTGTACCACTGCCTTGTGCCACAAAAGAAGGCTATCGTGTTATTGTGGCCAAACTGGAGGATCTGAATACTTCGCACTTTAACTATGCGGACATCATGAAACTGTAAGTTATAGAAAGCTCAACTGTGAGTAATCTAGTTGCAAATCGATCCGAGAACACTGTAACATGGATTGTCGGAAATCGATATTAATCGACCGTTTCTAATGGGTGAATTTAGAAGCATAAAAAAACAACTTAAGAAAAAACATTTAAAACAATTACTCTTGAGTGAATAACTACTTAATTGTACTGTCACAGCTTTCTGTCCAGTAAAAGTTTTCTTAAAGCCTAATTACTCATATCTAAAGTGTTCAATAATACTTAACAGCACACACTAAAAACAACAGCTAATGGACTACGTTCAACTGACAATTTCAATTATTGTTCGTCATAATTATGACAAGTGGATATAAAAAAAATACGTAAACCTGGGATTAAAAGCTCAAAGTGCCTAAAGTCATATGTCAGTGAAAACGCAAGTTTAACTGAAAAACACGCACCCCGCAACTTGACATGTTCAGTTAGAGATACAGATACATTGAGTATACATATTTAAACTGACCGATGCATCCGACAGATACAAAAATACACATGTACAGTTGGTTTGTGGTTTACGGAAAAGCAATTTTCGGTTTTATAGTTGGTAATTAAATAAGTAAAAGATTGTAAAACAGTGCAATAGCTATGTTATACTTTTTTTTAAACTCGTTTCCAGGTATTGCATGGTTTTCGATTACTGGATGTACGAGGATGGTATACAGCCGGGGCATATAATTGTCATAGATCTTAAGGGTTGCTCCTTGGGGCATGTGGCACGCATTGGTTTGCTCCAAATGAAGAAGTTCCTTTTTTACTTACAGGTAAGTTTTCTAGTAACTTAAATATATTTGTGTTTTAATTATTATTGATATATTTTAGGAAGCGGCTGCTATACGCCTTATCGGCTTCCATTTCGTCAATATTGTACCCTTTATGGATAAGATAATGGCACTGATGACTCCATTCATGAAAAAGGAACTAACTAGCGTTCTCTACATGCACAGCGATATTAATGAGTTCTATAAATTTGTGCCGCGCGAGCTGATGCCAAAGGATTATGGTGGTCCATTTGAAGAGACCAGCGTGGCAAGAGGTAAGTTCTCATTATATATAACGTAAAAATATGTATTATATAACAACTGTGTGATTGCTTTCAGAAATATACTACAAGAAGTTAATGGATAATCGCAAGCAAATGCTTGAATTCGAGACGCGCCATCAGGTTAATGAAAAGCTGAGACCTGGCAAGCCAAAGAATGCCTCAACTCTATTTGGTATCGAGGGTAATTTCAAAAAGTTAGACATTGATTGATATCTTGCTGTTTGTTTACATATTTTTGTTTGTTGTTGGTGCTTGTTGAGTTAATAAAATTTACATACATAATTTAATCGTTTTCAACAAGCCGTAACTAGAATCAGTAAAAAAGCGGCATACTTTTAGGGGCACCAGGCGACTACATTAAAATGAACTTTAAATCTGCCAATTTTTTAAAACTTGCTGTCCATTTTAATGATTTAAAGTAAAATTATATTTTATTGGTTTTAAAGATCGTTGAGACATGTTTTTATTACATTCAGCTTAGAGCTATATCCTATAAAGTTACTTATCCATGTAAGTATGTATGTTTAACACTTGAATGATTGATGCAATGATACATAATATAAATGTACATATGTTTTGAATGCATGATCTTATTAGATATTAAGAACTAAAAGTATATTGTAATAAACATCCCATCTCATGGGCTTACATAATTTGTTGCGATTAACTTAGACATTAATATAATAAAATAAGCGATGCTGTTCAAACTTCTTAGGAATTTAATAAATATTTTTAATGGGGTTTTTTTTTTCAACTTTAACTGCAACTGTGTCGATAAGATTTATAATCACACCTAAATTACCTAAAAGTATATAATGGTCTGAGTTTTAATAACTTGCGTTGTAAATGTTCCATTTAAGCTACTCACTGTTGATAAACGTTATTTAGTTGATTATGCCGCATGGCCTGAACGCTGTTACTGCTACCATTACTGTTGTTGTTGCTGCTGCCGCCGTTGCTGTTGTTGTTGCTGATACTGTTGATAGTAATATTGGCGTTTCTGGATCGACCGTGATGGCTCTTGGGTTGCGCGCTCCGTGACGTTGACTTTGCAACATGCCTCTGATGCTGCTCCGATATGTGACCAAATGGTGCATTGCTGGTAACTGTGATGGGCAACTGTAAGATGTTAAACCACAGGTTAGTATTGTGTAAGATATGATTTCAATTTAAAGTAACTGACGGGTATATTATAACGTGGCACGGGCATCGGCTGTGGATGTGGCTGCTTATTTCCATAGCTCATTGTGTTGCGTTGGGCCGTCATAATTGGGTTCTGATGGTTCTGATTGGATGACGTCGCTGGCGTTATCATTGTAACTGGGCTTACAATTGTGCTGTTGTTGTTGATGCTAGTACTATTGGGTGCTGGCATTGTGGAGGGCAACGAGACTGGACGCAGAAAAGTGTTGTTGGGCAGCTTAAGCAACTCGGTGGGTGGCGGTGGCAGCGGAGGATTAATCAAAGATACCATTGACTGATGTGTCCACTTTTTACTGGGACCAACGACAGTGGCGTTCGCGTTTGTCGCAGAGGTAACTGTTGCTGTTACAGCTGCAGCAACAGTTGCCGTTGGCATCCTGTTCATTTGCTGGCTGGTACTGGGAGCAGTGCTTGTGGCATTTACATTCTTGTGCGCTTTGGGCAGCGGTGGCTGCAAAAGTGTTTGGTTCTGCGACAAAGGCTGCGCGAGCAATGTGGCCTTCTGACCGCAGGTGGTTGAGTGACGTTGCCAGTCCATCTGCTGGCACGGATAGTCACAGTACGATGTGTTCCAGCAACAGTAGAGTTGAGCCTCACGCATGCAATTCGCACACCACTGCTTCTTCTTGGCCTCCTCAACAGCTCGCATGCGCTCCACGGTGCTGTGCTGTCGCAGTTCACTGATGACACGTTTGTTCTCCTGCTCCAGCGTTTTGCGCATTTCGGCAACCATGATTTCTGTGGAACGTTGCATGTCTGATAGCTGGCGTTCATAATGCTGTTTGATGCGCTCGTTATCCAGCGTCAGACTGGCAATGCGTGCCTGCAGCACACCCGCATCTCCGCCACCCAGATCGCTCAAGGTGTCCTCGATGACAGAGATGAAATAGTCCGTGATCTGCACAAAGTGAAACATTAGCACTGCGCCTTATGGAAGGTATCTATGTATCTGGCAAACACTCACCTTGTGCGCATTATCCTTTAGACGGGTTGAGAGTGGTCCAGCTTGGGCTGGATAGATGCTGGAGCCATCTGAAGACAATGGACCGCAGGGACGCATCGTCAACTTAGGCGGTCCAGTGCGCAGCAGCATCTCATTAAAAGCTGCAGCAGCACCCGGCAATATGGGTTCAGTTGTCGGAGCAGGGGATTCACTTACAAGCGTATCACTGGGCAACCCATTCAAAGCATTCGCGAGGAGTCCAGCAGTTTCTGTGCTGCTTGCGATCCGAGGAGCGTTTGTAGTTGCTGTGACCGTTGTAAGACCGGCCAGCGGCGGCGGTCTAAGGATGTTGCCAAATGTCGGCAAAGCCGTGTTGCCCATGAGTCCGGTGTTGCTGTTCTGCAGCGTGTTCTTGGAGACGGCTCGCAGTGGGGGCACTGGTATTGTCATGAGATTGGCGTTGATCAGATTGTTGCCATTGCTGCCCATGCCGGCGGAGTTTGTGTTGCGTGGTTCCATGGGTATGACCACCATGTTGGACTTGAGCAGACTTGAAGTTGATGTGGACGTCGCTGGCAAATGTGGGGCTTGTGCTGGTGGTGGCTGTAGTGCTGATGGCGTCGACACGCTTGGAGACTTTTCATGCTTCATGGACATTAGATGCTTCTGTACCGGCGCCTTGGGCGATGTGCGGCTAATGGTGCAAGTGGTCGTAGGTTTGGGTGATTGTGAGGGCAACGCCAGAGCTGCTTCTGGCGTTGCTATTACTGAATCTGCTGGCGAGGATCCAGGCGGCAAACGCCGCAGCACGCTGCGTTTTGAGGTCTGCGTTTCGGGCGTCGACTTTGCCGTCTGTTTCTGGCTCACTCTCTGTATGGTTGTGTCGCCCACAAAACGTACATATGCCTCGCTGAGTGGCGCCTCTAATAACTTAGGTACTACAACTGTGGCCTCAGCAGCAGTTGCAACTGCAGCTTGTGTTGCAATTGGTTGAGTTTGAACTGCTACTGGCTCTGGCTCTGGTTCCGGTTCCGGTTCTGGCTCCGGCTCGGGTTCTGGTTGCCTGTTGACAGAGACTTGTGGCTCTGGCTCTGGCTTCGTCACCGGCACCGTTACCGGTTCCGGTTCCGTTTCCATTTCCTCGTCGCTTAGCACTTCTTCTTTGATTTGAATTTCGGGTGCTTCTGCTGCTGTTGCTGCTGCGGGTGCATCCGTAACAAAATTGGCTGGTTCCGGTGGTGGTGTAAATGCAGTTGCACTTGTTTCCAACTCAGGTGGCAGATGGACTTGCAATTGCTGTTGTGGTGGTGGAGGTTCGGGTGGCTGCTCCGCGCCTGCTGCCGGCTGTGGCTCTTCTGCTGCTGGTGGCGCATCCTCATTGTCCTCTGGCTCCGACAGCACCTCCTTTTTGATTTCCACAAACGGCACCACTTTGCTAATCAGCTGTTGCTGTTGTCGCTCCACTGCACGCTGCTTTGCAACTGTTGCATTCAGAGACGACTCACTGGACTCCATCTTTCTACTTGGCTTGGCTGTTGGTGGTGTTGTAGATGTTTGCTGCGGTTGTTGTTGTTGCTGCGGTTGTTGTTGCTGCGGTTGTTGTTGTTGCTGCGGTTGTTGTTGCTGCGGTTGTTGTTGTTGCTGCTGTTGTTGTTGCTGCTGGTTGTTGTTGCTGCTGCTGTTGTTGTTGCGGCTGCTGTTGCTGCTGCTGATCTCTTGGTATTTTAGTTATAGTCACGCCTTGACGTCTTCTCACCAGCTCCACAACAGAGACAACTGATTGGGATTGGTTTGATTCCCCTGGTGCAGATTCAGTTTCTGCTTTTTCCGTCTCACTTTTGGGTTTTTCCGATGCATGCTTTTCAGTTTCCTTTGCCTTCTCCTTTCCCATAGCCTGTTGCAGACCTTCTTGTGCTTGCCTGCGCGCTTGCTTGCGTCGCTTGTGCTCCGCAATGGAGCTCCGTTGGCTCGTCTCGCTGCCGGCATCGGAATGTTTGCGCTTGTGTTGGGTGCCGGCTTCTGAGACGGGCGTTGATATTGACGCCATCTTGACCATGGCCTTGCAAGTCTCCAGAGACTTGCGCTTCAGCACCACAGTGCAGCCACGAGATTCCTTGAGAGCATCGTTTGTTCTGGGTATGACTTCGTAGTTGCTACTCTTTGATTTTGCATGCTCCGTGCTGATGGGTGGTGGTGCCGGCGGGGGTGGCAGCTTTGACTCAACTTCCTGAGTGGATTTTTTTGTAGGGCTGACGGATTGATCAGATTCATTGCCCGACTCGGTGGCCTTTGTTTTCTTAACAATGGAGAGTTTGTCGCCAGCGGTCTTCCGTATGAGAAACTGTAGAGGCGTCTTGTTGGCTGGAGCCAGCTGCCTGCTGATGACTTCATGCACTCCGGGCATCATTGCCTCTAGCTGCTGTTGCTCCTCGAGCGGATCGTAGAGAGTGCGGTATGGCGCATAATTAAAATTGCCAATTTTATTGCGTATGTGCTCAATATGAACCTCCACCTCTCGAATGCATTCGGCCAAATCACGTGCTGAGCGTCGGCTGGTCTGTGTGTTGGGATCCTGTGCTGAGTACAGGAAGCAATCCTTTACTGGCACATTAGCGCGATCATGTTTGCCAAAGAAACGCACGTTGACCACTGCATTGGGGCCGGAGCCCATTGCCTTGGCAGGCCAATAGGGAAAGCCCTTCAATTTAGCCCAGAGCAGCAAATGTGGATGAGTGCAAACCTTGACAAACCATTCATCGCTGGAGTTTGCATTCAAATAGCACTCAGGACAGGTGTCAATTTCGTTGGCCTCCTGACGGCAGACCTTTACCAATGCTTTGCAGGCTTGATCCACTTTAACGTCTGCAAGCAAAACAAATGCTTAAAATTACCACATTTTAATTCAACATTTTAAAGACTTACCGCCATCATCTAATATGAGCGCATTGTGATGCATCCACTTGACTTCACTGAGAAACTCATCGGTGCTGCGAAAGGCGCGATTCTTGATGCGCTCCCACAAGTTTTCAAAGTTAACTGGATTAACAAAGTATTTTTTGTATGTGTCGGGCAAGACATCCTGTGGCGCACGAAGTTTGTACAACTGAAAATAAATTGAGCGACAAGAGCAAATGAGAGTTGTTTACTGGAGCAGCTGGCCCCAATTCGCCGCCTAAGAGCACGGCGAAGAGATTTGCGCAATTTCTATTGTAAACAAACAAGTTTGACAAGCAATGTACAAACAGCAGTAACGACGCAGCGAAGAGCTGGAATTGACAGCAACAACCACAAAAATGCCTGTATGTATTCTCACACCTATTTATTTTAACAACGGAGCCGACTTGCCTCTGTGTGCGAGCGTAACTAACCTCAAACTACAGAGCGCACGAAGCAAAAGCGGCAATGCCCAGCAAATACAATTTGCGCCATTTATGATGTCGTCGCTCCACCGCCACCTCTTTTCTGTGGGCTTGTGGCTGCTGTTGCTTTTTCTCTGATTTGGATGATTCTCTTTTTCTTCCTGTTGCCATTCGCAAAATAAATACAAATGTATGGTTACATAAATTAATACTTTTTCTTTGCTTGAATGAATGTACATATGTACGTACATACATATGTACATACCAAAGAATGAATGTTTTGCTATTGAGAAAATTGATAATATCAATATGTGTACATATGTGTGTATGCAGTATGCATGTACGTTATATGAAAGCATGGTATGCACAATCGCTGGTCCATTTGTCTGCGGTTTGGACTTTGTAATGGTTTTTAATGCTCATTGCTAGCCGACGGCAGTTACATTAAATTAATTAATTAATTCCTCGCACATTTTTAGCATATTTACTGAACGAAACGAGGGCGTGCCATTAATTAGATACTTTATGGAGCTTCTGGCTCTAACCACAAATGAAAATAGTATCTGTTTCATGTTTAAGCATAATATTCTGCTCATCTGCGGCTAAGAAACAAACCCGCAAATAATATCCTAAGCCTCAAATAAAGATGTGGAAAACCATGCATTATTTATACATGTTTATATACATTGTTTTATATACTTATGTAAAAGCATTCAAAGTAAAATAATGTAGCTGGAATATATTTCATGTTTAATTAAACATCAAGAACTAAATGTACGAAAACATCAAATGTGATAAGTGTGATAAGAAAGAAAAACATAGGAAAATTTGATTCTTTCTTTATTCTGCTGTCAAACGCTGATAAGTAAGAAGCTAAACGAAGCAAACCCAATTTACGTACAACACAGAAATGTATTTTTAAGTATGTATGTTTGTATGCAGGAATCTGACAAAAGTAGAGGAAAATTTTAGTCATAACGTCTAACTATAAATATGTACATATATTATTTTAATTGAGATTATACACATGGACATACATGCATGCAAATATATGCATGTACGTATGTACATACATTGAATATGTATGTATATAAAGCACGCCGGCGGGGGAGTCTCTCTCAAGCGAAAACAAAGTTAAACCAACGAGAACGAGACTTCTCAGGTGTCTATGCGTTTCGTTGCCGAGAGAGGATGAGCAAACCGAACTGTCAGAAACAGTAGGTTAGTGCCAGAGAGCGCAAATTAAAGACCTGCATACATACAAATAGGTGTCAATACTTTTGCAAGTATATGTATGTAAATATACATCTATGTATGTATGTATATTTTTTTTTGCTGTTGCCTTGTGGAAAAACAAATTTCGCGTGATTTTATAAATTGACGAACGATCATGGACGGAACAGATAATGATAATTGCGATCTGTTACGCAGAACCGGGTTATATAATGTGCTTATGTATATTGCCGTCTATATTTATTACTTACCCCACGCACATGTTTCATGCGCTCAAGCGCATATTTGAGCAGCTGACTCAGCAGATCCACGGACACATCATTGCGACGTGACCTACAAAAGCAATTGATGATATTCATACATATATACATAGCTGATGATGTAATTGAAATTTGCAAAAATTTACCGCTTGGGTGCGCTCTCCACGATAACACATTCAGGACACTTCCAGGCGCTATCGAACTTTGTAGATGCCGGACGAACGCAAAAAGTATGAAACGAGCGCAGACATTTGGAGCAGGGCATCACTTTGCCGCACTCGCGACACTTCCAACAAAACGGATCCCAGCCATCCTGCAAGCCAAAGTTAATATAGAAGTTTGCAATCAATCGACTAACAACAATCGATAACTTACCCTTGTCGGTGCTTGATAGATATCGCCAAGTCGTTTGTTTATGGCTTCGCTTCCATTGGACTCGCTAGGAACTTGCTTCGACTCACTGACATCCGAGAACAGTGAGAGATTCGTATCTGTGTCCACTGTCGAAATGGTTTGCCACTCTGCACTGTCCGATTTAGTTCTTTGCTGCTCCTGCTCCGGCGTCTCCGCCTCAACCGTGTCGTTGATATACCTTTCCAGGAATGCGGTGCGCTTGCGAGCAAACTCTTCGTTCTCGGACCGCAGATTGCCACGACGCGGCTGAGGCTCCTCGCTGCTTCGTGAGGCGGTCTTGCTGCGCGATCGAAATCTACTGAGTGGATTACTGCTACTCTCTCCGCTCACACTTAGGTCTTCTTCATATGCCATGGAGTAGGTGCGCTTTTTTGATTTGTTCAGCACCAAATCCGAATCCTCGAACCACTCCTCGTCCTCCGAGTCAAACCTAGGAGCAGGTATGCTCTTGCTGCGCGTTAGTTTCCCCTTTGTGCGACCCTTGCTGCCTGGCTCTGCCAATGGCGTCGATGCGGAGCTGGTAGAGCGTTCAACAGATGGTTCCGGCTTAAGCACAGGGCGCGATTTGCGCCGCTTCAGCTTGGAGCTCTCCGAGACGTAGCCGGTGAGCACTTTGGACTCGGTGTGCGAACGCTGCAGCGCAATCATTTCCTTTGGCACACGCACCTTATTCTCCTGCGCCTTGGGCGTCGATGTGCTGCTGGGTTTTGGCTCGCCCGCCTGTGGCGTTGACGTCGACGTCGACGTTGCAGTCGCCGGAACCTTGGTTAGCTTCATGGTGAGCGAGGCGTGACCAGAACTAGTACTCGAGCCACCAGCTGTGGCTGCCGCGACTGGCCAAGCATTAGAGTTGGAGGAGCTGCTGCAATTACTGGCGGAGCCAGGTGGAGAGCTGACTACATACTTCAAACGCTTGTTGGTCACTGCATCCTTCTCGTGGCCCGCCAACAGCAGATGCGGAGGAGGGCTATCTATTGCAGACGTTGCCTCGTAGATGGGTCTCGGTATGGACTTGCCACTGTCGGCGTCGTCGTCGCTGCTATCCATGTCGGGTATATTTTCAGCTGCAAATAAAACAGAAATCAATAAAATATACCATGACTACAGCTGTCCGTCTGGTTTCATACAAAAAATTGCCTGCATCAAGTTATGGCCAAAGCATACATACGATGTATGGGAAGTTTTGCAAATACTGTGAGAAAATTGCCCACTAGAGCGAAAGAGCTCCATTGTGAATGAGTTGTGCTTATGTAACTAGGGTTGCACAGCAACATATTGTTTGTATGTACATATAAACATACACAAAACAAACAGCAGCGTATAAGAAGCAAAATAAAACTGAACAGCTGATTAAAAAACAGCACAAGTAATTACATCTCTAAAAGGCTTTAAACAAATTGAAATTTTTATGTAACATATGCAATTTTTGACTACCAATCGCTACATTTTCTACATACTAGCAACGAGAGCAGCCTTACTTACCAGGACTTTGAGTTTAGTACTTATGCTCGCCAAAGCGAGTCATACATACAGACATTCAATGTGTGCACTTTGAAGAAGAAGAATAAAAAAGAAAATATTTTATTTTCGCTTCCGCTTTGCTTTCACGTTTGGTGGCTTGTCGTTCCTCTGCTCTTAGCAGACCAAGAAATGTGCATTGCGTTTTCTCCAAATTGCTTTTCTGGCTCGTCTCTTTATTGTTGTTGTTGTTGTTGTGCTTTCCACTTTGTTATTGTGCTTCGTGCAACTGCAAAAAGTATACAAGATAAAAAAGATTGAACACAATTTACATTTACTATGTATAGGCATGTGCATATGTATGAACGAACATATTGTATCTGCGTACTTTATGTACATACTTACATTTATGTGTACATACCTATGCAGACAAGCGATTATCATTCGTCTTACCAATCACTTTCTAGTTTTCAGGCGCGCTGTTCATGCTACTGAAGTCGCACAATATACCAGCTTTGGTTTTTGCATCGTTTTCTGTATTAATTCATTACAACTATCAATTGTTGTGCTTTTTACAATAAATATTGTTGATTTTCTTTTACATTTAGCTGCAAATTGCCGCACTAAAAAAACAACCAAACTCAATGCGTCGGCAAAACGAATGAAAATGAATTCGCCTCAATTGCTTTTCGCTCGTGTCAGTCAGATGTTGACGGCGAGTACGCTCAAATGCCATACCACTCTCACGCTCTTCTTGGAAGTTGCTTGATTCTCTTGCGCTTATGCCGCACTCTTACTAAATTTGTGAACCAATGTGGTGGAATTTGAATTTGCTCATCATTGATTATGATAATAAATTAAATATATATTTTTATGTAAATGTGTGAGCGTGCGAATGTTCATTTTAATACTAAAATGTGCTTTTGCACACATGTATCAAAATATAAAGATGCGCTGCTTTAAAGTTCTTAACAACTTTGCATGCACTTTTTTACAACTTTCGGAAGTATCTACATTTAGTGTCATAAGTTTATTGCACTTACATGAACCAAACTAAGAACGAAAATTGTTCGTGACAAGTTTTATTTTAATACATAAAACTTTCTTTGACACTCGTTGTGATTTGCCAAAAACTTTACAAAGACAAAAAAGTAAAAATGATTTATAATTAGAATGCAGATTTTGTGTTCCTCTTAATATTTTGGCTCTCAACTATCTTTTGTTATCAAAGGTAAATTGTTTTCTTAGACTTGACTGATATGATTAGTTTTATTTTGTGCAAATAATTATTACTTTGTATATCGTCCCAAAATAGCACTAACCATAAACAATAAGCAGTTTTTGCAGTCTGGGCAAAAATAAATGTTTAAGCTTCTCTTCAACAAAGTGTACTTAATATAGCCGTTTTCATATATTCATGGCAAATGATGGGTTGCTGCTGGGATACCTACGGTCGTAGAACAAAAGTTGCCACACATAAACCTCATGCATAAGGGTCGACTTAAGCAGTCCTAATGCGACCTTGTTTCGACATAAATACCAAATATATGTACTATGCGTATAAATACGTGTACCTGCTGTTGGAAACATGTCAATAAATGGAGATTACTAACATAATTTGTATTCCAAAATCCAAAACTGTTAAAAAAGTTGTTCGGCTCTCCTGTTTTTGTTCTTTTTGTGTGTGTGTGTTTGTGTGTGTGTGTGTGTGTTTGTTGTATGAGCGAAAAAGTTTGTTTTTTGCTTTTTGCGGGAGTGTTCCTCGGGGAGCAATTGGGTTAATATTTGGAACATAAATTTGCAAACGAAACACTTTAATCAATGCTCAGTCGGTGGGCAAATGCCTAAGGAGCGAGGGGGCAAAAGGGAGCCCCTGCCCACATATGCGGTGCAATGCACCTTTAAGCAACGGGCCATATTGAATTGGTAAGAAAAAAAACCAAAAAACCAAAAAAAAAAAAAAAAGCAAAAACCTTGGGCATGGGATTTGGGCAGCTGGCAAGCTTTGGACTACACTTGCCTAGAGGCATTTGGCTAGGAGGCACAATTGTTTGTGTACTGTTTGCTGGACCTTAAGCGACGCCTGCCATTTATAACATATTGAATTTCATTTTGTTGATCTCGAGCCGTAGGCAGCATCAGTTTACATTTAGCCACTGGACTGAAGGAGCGAGGGAAAGAGAGAGTCCACTTGCATAATCGTTGTGCATGGAATTATAGAAAGCCTTGCACCACCTGAGTCATCAGCAGCAGCCAGGGTGAGAAAGGCAGTCTCTTGTAGACAAAAAAAAGTACACTGCAAAAAGTATATGCAATAAAGTATTTGTTTAGTACTTGGCTCATGTGTACTGATGTCAAATCAGCTTTTTTCCCGTTAAATCTGGCTTTTTTGAAATCCGAATCGCTTGAAAAATAAGCATATCTGGCTTTTTTTTTGCTGGAAGATCAGTTTTTTTTGGATTTTTTTATTTAATACCAAATTTATACGCACCTTGTCTACTGCATCGTTATTCGTAATTCATAGTTTTCAATACGGAGTGATGTTTAAAGATGTTGGTGTCAGTTTTGTTTATTATTTATTATATTGAACTCGGTCATTTTTGTTGCTATCTCTTAACCGTTTGAAATTGCCAATTTTTAAAGTCCCAAAAATCTAAATACAAAATTGGCGCAATCGGTTTTTAAATCCCAATCAATGAAGAATCCATTGAACTCAATAAAATAGATGATATATTTAATACTGAATAAATTATTTTAAAAAAACCGTCAGCTTTTTCTGTTTTTATTTAAAGCCAAAAACATCTTTTTATCGTCATCAAAAGTTGACTTAAATGATCTTAATGTTTAACACGAACTTAAAAGAACGAGCTTAACGCTGAACGCGAACATAAAAGCTTTGTTCTAGCGTTGCTGGCGTTCGCGTGGTCACGTTGCCGTGGTCACAAAGGCTCAAAAGTCAAGCCTAAGAGTATGCTTTGATATTTTGTTCGCAAACACAGCTTAACAAGCCATATATAAATTTCTGCCCAGAAGTATGCACTTAAGTTTAGTTCAAAAACCATTTACCTAATGTCTCTCAACTCTTTTATTTTCTGTGTATGCCACTTCGCTGCCCAGCTGGGCATTGCCAATTATTGAGCTGTTGCCAAGTGAAGGCATATACCATTGCCAGGACGAGCTAGGAGGAGCTGCTGTGGGCGGCGCACAGAAACAAGCGCAATAACTGTTTGGCAAACAGATTTATTTTGCTGCCTTTCCTGCCTGCACTGCATTCTTGTTGTTCTTCTTGTGCTCCTTTTGCTCGCAGAAATATTGGTTTCTAAACTTTCATGGCCATTGCGGCGGCCAGGATGTGTTCAGCGCCTGGTACACGACTCCATGACTGCCTCCTTGTCTGACCGCAGAGCACCATGGCTGCAGTGCATCATTTTTGCATTAGAAAAGTGCCTGCTCCATGAAAACTGTAAATAACCCAAGCCAACTCCAGCTCCGACTCCACTTCAGTCCCAATGGCGCTGCTGATGCTGTTGATGCCGGAATACAGGAACCGGTTGCAGTTCCAAACCGCAAATTATGCTTGTCAAAAATGAATGTTACATTCGTAACGTTAAGAAAAAAGTGCACAAGAAGCAGAAATGGGTGGATGAGTATGGGTGTGTGGGTGGGCCGGTGGGTGGGTGGTTCTGGATGCTGAGATGGGTTTTTGTGGTTTGCTAACGGTACGTGCTCAATGCGTCACATTCTCTGGAGGACTGCACACATGCTCGAGCCGAGCTAAGCCGAGCCGAGCCGGCGTTGCCTTGGCAAATGAAGCCAGGCCATTGATGGCTTCCACCACCCTTATCCCATAGATGTATCTTTGAGTGTTAAAGCATTTGTGTGGGTGTGTGTGTGTGTGTGTTGGCTGACTGACTTGGTGGTTTGGCGTTGCCGCAGTCACCACAGCAGCAGCAGCAGCGGTAGCAGCAGCAGCAGCAGTAACACCGGATGCTGACGGCGTTTAGAGCTAAAAAGAGAGGGAGCAGCAGAGAGAGGCAGATGCTGGTAACTTTGACTAAATGTGTTTTGAGTGCATTAAGATGAAAATGTTATTACTGCTTCTTTCTGCTCGGCTCAACGGCTGTTTCCCTTGCAGTCATTATTGCAACTTTTGTGAGGTGACTGTCTGCAGCAGCAGCGACGTCGGAGATTAAGCGCGGAAATGCAGCAAAATGTGTGCACAAATATGGCAAACTGAATTGCTCCAAATGGGATCTACCAGAGTGTGTGTGTGTGTGTGTGTGTGTGTGTGTGGGGGTGTGTGTGTGTGTGTGTGTGTGTGTGGGTGTGTGTGGTGTGTGGTGTGTGTGTGTGTGTGTGTGTGTGTGTGTGTGTGTGTGTGTGTGTGTGTGTGTGTGTGTGTGTGTGTGTGTGTAAGAAAGGGAGGAGCAACGTACTTAGATAAAACCGAATGCAAACGGAAATTTGTTCATAGTTGCAGATATGTATGTATGTAGGAGGGAGAGAAAGTTTGATCAACAAGTGATAGCAATGCCAAAGGATATGCTTTGCCTGCCAAATTATGCAGATTAGCAGCTGACTAGGATATTCAAGGAAGTTTGCCAGTTGCAAGCGCTATTGAAAAACCAAAAACCAATGCAGTTCACAGGAACTAAAATTGATTGGCTGGTTTTTGCACAGCATTTTCTTTCACAAGTCCACAGGTTAGCTCAAAATATTTTCTGTTCCTTAAGCTCTTTGACCTCTCTAGCTGGACTCTGAGTTTATTTTCATTTCGTATGCCATTAAATATGCTTTAAATATGAGTTTTATCTAATCTGCATTACGTATACGCAATATGTGCATTGTCTTAAAATGGAATTGTTAGGAGAAATGTGCAAAATACAATTTCTGTATTTTTCTGACAATTATAACCTGTTTAATAGATTTTATTATGATTTTGGTGAAGTACCCACATACGTCATTTTAAATCGGCATTAAATAAAATCAACCATTTACTTTTAAGGTTTTTATTCAATTTATTTCATATTTTCTTTTTTTTGTGTTATTTCATCTATGTTAATATATATATTTATATAGATTGTATATTGTGTAGTAAAGCTTGACAATCTATACCAAAGAATAATGCTATCATCGTGTGTTTTTATTTTTCGTGTTAGTTATACATACATATATTTTATATAAATATTTCATTTTTGGCAATATTATGTCATGTTTTCCTCTCAATGTGTGTGTGTGTTTTTGTTTTGTTTTGTTTATATTCATTTTATGTTTGCATGTCATTTAAAAAAAATGTCCAATTCGTGTTAATTGTACAAATTTAGGTAATTTTTTATGTTTGCGATGAAATTTGAGTTAAAATACAAATTGCTCGACATTTATTCTGCATTGCACGCAGCTTAGTGCTGGAAATAAAAACTGAAAAGGATGAAAACTTGATCACTTGATTTTAATATCGGGTTCGACCTTATAAAAAAGTGCATACAATATTGCACCTTGTTGACTTTTGTGCAGGCAGAAATGGCAAAAAAAAATATTGACTGCAATTTGTAAAAGGTAAAAAATTGTACTACGATTTTTCGTTTGAATTTTATTTATTTACGGCATTACATCATCCAAACAAAGTTGATTTTAATGTTTTATATACTTTTTGCTCTTTGCTGCTTTTGCACACGTAGCATGTTGTTGTTTTGAGGGGAGGCTTATGCAATTGTATCCGACTATTTGATACAGGACTCTCAGTGTGTGTGTGTTGTGTGTGTGTGTAGTTTGTAGTACATCATTGGATTGCAATGTGCCTATCCGTATTGCACGGAGTTGATTCCATTTAAATGTATACACACATTCTGTGCAGCGTACTAAGCACAGCAATTAAAATTATATTTGTTGCATTTCGCAATACTACCTTTTTGCGAGAGGCATGTGAATGTGTGTGTGTGTGTAGATGTGTGTTTAAAAGCATAGTTTGTAGTTTGTGAGCCAGAGTTTTAGTTTGTGTTTACATTTGCTGTTTGCATTCTGGCGGTTCCCATTACATTTTAATTAGTTCAAACTATTCAAAAGGTATTACACACACATCCATGGCCTTGCAGTTAAGTTATTTTAAGAGAAATTTTTTTTACGGGAACTCTTTAAATGTATTGTTAGTTTTATATGAGATATACATGTATGTACATTTGACTTAACTTTCTTTGAAAACAATCTAGATACTTGAGTCACTCAAAAATAAATGCAGAGGCTTTAGAATTGAACCAAAGCTATATATGTTTATCAGTTCCATGTCACATACACATAAATTCAAGCCAAATACAATGGAATCAAAACTAATATATAATCAAAGTGTCATCTATACATTGACCTTATACTATCGTGCAGCATCTAGGCATATTAAATATATGTTTTTATATTTGTATACGTATTAACTTTGGAGAACTATGAGATCTGAAGGAAAAAATTTAACTATTTACTGACAATTCTATCTCTATTGTTTGTTTATTTTTGATTTTTAGATACTTTCATTTTATGCATTTTTTTTTTTTTTTTTGGTATTTTTTTCTTTCTTTTGTGTGTGAACCGTGCAATTGAAATACTTTTGCATGTATGTATGTTTGTATATTCGTATGTAGTATGCTACTATGCTGCAGATATTCAAAAAACAAAAACCGAATCCTTTTGAGCACTTGCCCACAAGATACCAAAAAAATGTGTGTCTGTATGTAGTATTTGTCTGTACTTTGCTTATGCTGTTTATCTTAATTCGCATTTTTCATGTTTTCATTTGATTTTCGTCTTCTTATTATTGTTATTTATTTATACATATATTTCTGAATGTTGAATTTTGAGAAGATTCTTGTTTAGAGTTATTATTAGCTTTACATACATACTTTAACAACAAACTGGCAAATACAAAAGGTTTTATGCGGCAATGGAAATGTATGTAGTTGTATGTATGTACGTACTTACATATTACAAAAATTTATAATTTACATTTATATTATCAAGCTCGAGTTGTAAACATTCTACACAAAATTAAATATTATGCTGCATTTGTTTGTTGTTGTTTTCGGGTTACATTTAATCTATACATGTACTAGTATATTTTACTACTGTATACGATTATACACATTAGATATACTATATATATAATATGATATACTCATACATACATTGTTGTGTTACACCCACATACTAGTCGAAATAGTACATGCATATTTAATTATAATTAGTAAAATTTTGGCTTGCCCAGATTAATCTTGTCATGGCACATCGATGTAGATTTAACTATTGTTTATCGTTTTTACATTTTAATGAATAGATACTGGGGCTAAAATATATATTAATTACTGCATACAGTAGTAGTATGTTTTTGTAAAATGGCATGACAAACATAATACTGTTTAGATTGGAAAACTTAACAATTTTTGGCTTGTTTCGGGGGAAGAGCATTTAAAAATTTAAAACTAAAGCGTCGCTTGTGCCGATGAAATTTAAAAAACAACCCGAGGGCATAACAATCATGTTTAACATTTTAAAACACCGAGTATTTAAAACATTTGGCACAACCAAAAAATCTGTGGCATTCAGCATTTGTTTTTTTTCTCTTCTTTGATATTGAGCTGGGCTTTAAAACAATTTGTTTTGTTTTTGATTTTAAAATCGTTGTAAATAAATGTTTATTCATACATTTTTACAATATGATAAGAGGATTCAAAATTGTTGAATCTATAACTAAAACGTCCTCCAGGCTAAAAGTATATACGTATATAGATAATGTTAATATATATCAGGTATATTACTTAGGATTTTCTAATTTTCTATCATATATAAATGGGACTACAGAGGATTATACAATGAGCAAAGGTTTTCGCTATAAATTTTGGCATTTTGATGCTATTTTAAAATCATTTTAAACTCATAAACAATGAAAAAAAATTCTCAAGCTCTGTACGAATATAAATGTTGATTACATTATCATTATAGATTTAGATATATTTATTTACATTTATGTTTTTATATACATTTTGGAGCAGAGTTTTGGTCTAGAATCGTTTCGTTTTAAACATTTCCAAAAATTAGACTGAAACTACTGAAGTTTATAGACGAATTCTAATGGATTGCGACTGTTTGTAATGGATTAGGAATGGGTAACCATGAATCTAAATTGTATACGACTAATTAATCTACTTAAGTGAGTTGTAATAAAATCATTAATAATCCCTTCTTTTTTTTCCGTTGCTAACATAACATTCTCATATTCTCATGGGTTTTTTGATTCTACATAAATTGCTCTTGGATCGCTAGTACATACAGATATAGTATTCATTATATATATTCAGCTTAATATAGTTTACGGCTTCGACTGCGACAGTCAATAGATTGTATAGATATTGAATGCTATAACTATTCAAGGTTTACTTTCTGGGACATTTGCTGCTTGGTACTTGATATGAACAAAACGATTGCCACAGTGGATGTCGATAGATTCTCTTCTCTGTTTGTTTTCTGTGTCGCAGCACAATCTATTGACCGGCAGGTGGCGCTAGCTCTATTTACACCTGCGTACCATAATACTAGAGGGACACAAACTCCCCACTGCCACCACCCTTATCCATACCACTGCCCGACTCCGACGCCTGCAACTGCTGATGAGAGTCTTGCGAGGATTCGGCCTCCATGGCAGTCGATTGCTCGTCGGATTCATTGAACAGGGTTTCGTTCTCATTGCCCAATCCACCGCTGGCTGTGATGCGTCTGCCCATGTTGTCGTACTTGGGATAGGCCGAGCTATCGCCTGCTCCAGTGCTCTTGCACAGAGGTCGCAGGGGCGTGGCCTCGACAATGGGCGGTGTGCTGCACGCGGATGAGGAGGAGGGCGCATTGTTGATGCAGCTGGCACAATTGGCGGCTGAAACTGGTGCTGCTATCGTCGTCGGATGGTGGCACTGGACGACGGCAGTGACCGCTGGCGGTGGTGGTGGCGGTGGCAGTTCCATGTCATTGCTGTTGCTGTTGCTGCTGCTACAGTGATAGGCGCCCGTTTCCAGATTGTAGGTGACAATCTCGTCATGTGGATAGAGGTTTGTGGCACCGCCCGGTTGCAGCGAGGGGTCCTTCTTGAGGATGCCACGACGCGCCGTGTGGCGGGGCAGGGTGGCAAAGTGTGCCACAGCCTGACCACCAGACCCACCGACAGCACTGCCACCATCACTGGAGCTGGATGCCACTGAGGAATCACATTGGACATCCTGCATGCGCTTGGGTATGTTCAGCAGATCGGGATACATGTTAATGTCGGCGCCATCCAGCATATCCTGCGTGACAGAGACGCGTATGAATATGTTGCCAAAGGTGGGATTCGGCACAATGTTGGAGCAGAACTCGGGCGGTGGTGGAAACACGCCCACATTCAGCGGAAACTCCTCCGACAGCTGGCCATGTCCATGCGAATGGGAATGTGGATGCTGCAACTGATGCTGCAACTGATGCTGGTGCTGGTGCTGGTGCTGGTGCTGATAGCTGGCCATGGACGTGGGCACTGAGATCATGCCACATGTGGGATCCTTCACCGTCATCAGCTGTTGTCGCATATGTTGACCGGCCTGACCTTGGCCCTGTGCAATCTGTTGCTGTTGTTGTTGCTGCTGCTGTCGATGACTCTCGACCGCATGGATCTCGATCTGATTGAAGCCCAGGCTGGAATCTGTCTTGTTGATGGAGCTGGGATTGTTGTCGATGCCATAACTATCGCCACGATCATTTGTTGTTGTCGTCACACTCGAATCGAGCAGCTTCTTCTCCTGATCATTGAAACTAACACTCGACTTGACACCAGCCTTATTGGCATGCCGATGTTGTCGGGTTGTCCGCTTGCACAAGCACACCACAAACGAGATGGCAATGAGCAGGAACACTGTGCCAAAGATGCCCATGATGAGACCGAAGTACCAGAAAGTCTCCGGCGTCTTCACCAGTACATGCTGCACAATCTCGCTGAGGTAAATGCTAATGTTCTGGGTCATCGATCCAATGAGATTGCTGCCCGTACAGGCGTAGGTGCCGGCATCCAGGCTGCTCACATTGAACACTGTCAGATTGCTCCACAGCTTATCGGATGCGATGCTCTCCGCATCGAAGAGCACATTGTCATTGTCCAGGATCTTGCCATTCAGCTCCCAGCTGACCTCGGGCAAGGGATCTCCGTAGACCAGGCAACTGAAGGTCGTATTGCTGCCAATGTCTATGTTGGTGGCCTCCTCATTGTTGAAGATCTCGACACGTGGCGGACAGCCGAAGAGTTCATCATCCACATTGTCCCAGGTGCGATCCTTCTGCGCCGGAGGACCCTTGCACACGAGACTCACGGAACTCAGGCGACTGCTGACATACCAGCTGCGAAATTTGCGCAGTTTGCAATTACATTGCCAAGGATTCTCCTCCAGGGAAAGGGTCTTGAGGTTCGCCATGTGCTGGAAGACATATTCACTTAGGCTCTCCAGCAGATTGTTCTTGAGATTCAGGAACTCCAGCAGGTTGAGATTAGCCAGCGACATGGGATCTATATAGGAGATCAAACAGTCATGCATATCCAAGGTTCTCAGATGAGGCAGTATGGGAAACTGATAAGCCGATAGACGCTTCAGTGGATTCCCATTCAGATAGAGTATGCGCAATCGATCATTGCCCATGAACGTATCCTTATCGAGCATCTCCAACTTATTGTCGGACAGATCAATCTCGACAAGTATCTTGAGATTGCGAAAGCTTTCCTTGTGTATGTATTGGACCTCGGATTTCTTCAAATAAATGCGCTGCAAGTTGAGCAAGCCCAATGCAGAGAACTCCTCCCGATTCAGATATGGTATGTGATTATCGTTGAGCACCAGAACCTGCAGCTCCGTGCTCAACGTTGTCGGTATGCTGGTCAACTGCAGTGAACTGCATATGGCCGACTTTTTGCCATTGGTCCACTTGCAGGTGCAGTTGGAGGCGCAGCTCTGCGACCAGTCATCGCTCCACACTCCATCGAGGAGTGCCATCAGGCACAGAAGCCAAAGCAGCTGCTGCCACACTGCAAAAAAAACGAATAAATATAAAAGGGAGAATAAAAAAGTGTAAGGGAGAGAGACAAAAGGCTGGCATAAATACACACAAAAAGTAATGATTGACGACCTTTGGGGTTCAATCTTTTGTTTTTACCTGGCAGCTGGATGCTTCCATTCCTGATGCTGCTGCTGCTGCTGCTGCTTCTTCTGCTTCTCCATTTGGCTGCCATGCTGTGCATTTGTGCCTTCCTGCCTGACTCCCCTGCTCCTGGTTTTGCTGTGGGTCCTTGGTGTCCGCGACCTCGCCAATTGATGACTCTAAATGGCTTTGGCTGATTCGATTGCCATGTTTCACATCATGTTGCCGTCGCTGGCGAAAAAGGTCTCCATTACATATTACTCGGCACCGCTTTGGCTTTGGCCTTAGCTTTGGCACAAAGGCAAATTTCCCGTTGCACTCCCTGCGACTGCGACAGATTCTTATTGAATTTTGTTTTTGTGAATTTGCTTTTCTTGCTCCACTACACACACTTTGTCACCACCTTCACTCCTCACGCCTCTCTCACACGCTCTGTTTCTCGCATCAGTGGCTTAACAAGTGTTGCCAAGCTGCAAAAAAGAATAAGAAGAAGAAGAAATAAGTTAGAAAAATCCATCATTTAGATGGTATAGATAGTATATATTTTCTTATGCAAAATGGAAAAGGCTTAGAAAGCTAAATATTGTTAGTCAAAGGCATAGCTTTCAGAATTTATGAATATTTAAATGGTTATCAATATTAGAAACTGTTGGCAATCGACTTGAAATTGGCTGTGAGATTATGGAAATTCAATAAGAATAATCTAAGTCACGTGCTGAATATGAATTAGATACATTTGCTTCGTACTCGATTTTGAAAATAGTATAAGCTGTCTAAGTGCACATAAAAACGTGTGAGATGTGCAATAAAACAATGTTTTAAGCAAGTCACGAAATCTAACGGAAAAATTGATTAAGTTAAAGTGCTTTAATTGCATTTTAAAAATGTTTATAATACCCAACAAATTATCCAACTTTTAATGCTGTGCACAAATTTGTAATCCTTTGCTTTTGCACCAAAATCAATTTACACAACTTTAACACGAAATTTTCGTACTCTTTTTGCATACAAGTAGTTTGACGTTCAAACAGAGAACAAAAACAAAAAGTTGAATTTAGCAAAAAGTGAACACAGCATACAGTTTCGATTACGGAAAAGTTTGTTCCTTCATGTTGTACTCGAAGCTGGGGCTCTTAAAGTCTTAAAGAACAAGAACTGAATGAAATCGGCTTTACTTACAGCATCATTTTTAGGAACAATGTGCATTGAATGTGTGTGCAGTTGTTGTTGCTTTGATTGTAACTGTAGTTGGCTCATTGGTAATCTCAATTTACCGAACCTCGACCCCGTAAATGGAATGCCAAACAATAGCCAATGGGCAAATGGGATCGGCCCTTAGAGCAGTAGCTTTAAAATCGCCCATCAACAACAATTTGTAATTTCTTGTTCATCTTGCGTTAGGTATTTAAGGCTGGGGGTGGCGGGGTGAGACTAGCTCATGCCACTTGTGTGCCACACAGCACAACAGCGCAACAATGCGGCGGACCAAACCCTGCCTCCGTGCCACCAGCAAAGGCATCTTTACAAAATCAGCATCAAAAGCCTGTCGAATGCTGCTTTCTGTTCTTTTCTGTCGTTTTTTTTTTTTTTTTTCAGTAATTTTTCTGTTTTTTTGTTTACGCTTCAAAGTAAGTGTGGAGGCAGGGTGTGCGGCAATGAGGCAAAAAGCGAAAAAAGGAAAACTGCAAACTGCTGAATTACCCACCTACACACACAAACACAAACACACATATACACACACAGAGACAGACACACAATGAAAATGTAAAACGCTCTGAAGGTTCATTTGTCAATTTGCCATTTGAATTTGTATTTGTAAAATTCACTTGGCCGCTTTTGCGCTTTGTCCTGCTGCTCACCCCTCTCCTTCCCTCTGACCCTCTAGGCAAACTCATTCATAGACACCACCCAAACACACACACACACTACTCTCTCTCTCTCTCTCTCTCTATTTTTCTCACTGACTTGGCTAAGATGCTTTTGCCAATGCGGATAATATTTCCTGTGCCAGTGCAGCAGTTGTTGGCAGCAGCAGTAGAAGCAGCAGCAATTGCAACGGCTGCGCTGACGTTCAGGATTCGTTTTGTCCCGTTACTTCTTCTTCTGCTTCGTTTCGTTTGCTGGCAAATTCAACTGATTTTTACCCAGCCACATGCCAAAGTGTATATCTGTCTATGCTTGTGTGTTTGTCTGTGTGTGTGCTCACAATCGTCGACATTTTTATTTGTGCAGCTTTATGAGCACACACACACACACACACATCACACACACACACACACTCATACATTGATAGAGTCACTTGAAGAGATCCGCAATACTACAACTACTATTACATACTCTAGCCGTATTCTCGTTGATATATTCATAAATGTGGCACAGTGGGCCACAAAAGCCAAAGCTAATTTAATGGCCAATTGCCAAAAAGTATTTGGAATCGTTGCAGGAAGAAAATATTATGATAGCATCTAATACTGCAGCCACATGTCGTAAACCAAATCAATTAACTGATGTTCCCATCTAGATATGAGCCAACAACAACAACTGGCTGTAGCTATGCCTAAAATTTGGAATGTGAATAGATATAGATAATAAGTAGTCCAATTGAGCTGCCAGTTGCAGTTAGTCATACAGTTTGGATACGGTTGCATATTATACGATTGTTAGTAGTAGTCGCATGTAGTAGTTAACGGAAATCAGGTCAATAAAATCAGTTAGCAGTTGGCTCGAAAGCACCAAGCACCAGTTGACCGGTCAAATGCCACACACTGATGATGCTGAGCATCAGGGTCATAATTGGATTTATTTGTGCTTCAACCAAACCAACAATATTTGTGATTGCTATTGTGCTAAAGTAATTAAGTTTAGCCAAGTGCAGAAAGCTAACAAATAAACGAGTATGAAATATATATATATATATATATTTTGCAAAAATGACTAAGAATAAACCGGCATGAGGATTGATAGACGAACAGATATGCTCCGTTATATATTTTTGATTTTTAGGAACAAATAAGTTTAATAACACATTCATCAACTAACACTTTACCAACAATCAAAGTTTTCTAATCAATTAAATGGATAATAGAGTGTTGTTAGAGCAATTAAATATATATATATTCATACCCTATACATGTTCGAAACAGTTTACTTTGTTGTTTTTTTGTACCTGTAACACACGTTTGCGCAATATTTTGTATGATTTTATTTCGACCAGGTTTTTTTTATGGCTGCAGCTTTTTGTGAAATTGAAAAGAATAAAATACAATCAAGTGTAACTTTTTTGTTTTTTGTGGAAAAAAACGCACAATACGAGAACTGTTGCAATTCTGACCCATACCCTGAAAACACACATACATATATTGAAGTCAATTTGGCATTATTTATGCAAAGACTTTTAAAATCAACATTGACATGAGCATAAGCATTAAATATTAATTGCAATTGAAGTTGTTATTATAATTGCTCGATTTGTTTTCTATTTAATTTTCTCTCAACGAAAATGAAAACATATCTACTGCTAAAGGAGCGTATGAGACAAAATTAATTAGCATATGTTCCGAGATGAAATATGCATCGAATTTAAGGTTCTCTAAATATTACGCATGAGTGAATGCAATTTATTTATTTGAGTGTTAAGCAAGGCAGTTCCAGTTAACCACATGCCATGACCATTACTTAGCATGTGAGACCTTTGTTGATTACTACATTGGAATAAATATCAAATTACCTTACTTAAAATAGCTAAAGTAATAAGCTTGCGAGTGATGATTAGGTTAATCGATTCGGTACTTAAGTACCAATAGGATATATTAAATTTCACATTGTATTTAGTCAAGAATTGTGCTTTAAGATATTCGGACTTAAGTTTAATGACACAAGGATAAGTTAAGAAGATTGACAAATATATATTTATATCAAATAATCAAATAATGGCTTATTTTTAAAGATTTTATTTAATTTAAGATTTATTTTGTTGTATTTGTTCATACAGATAACTACAGCTATAATAAATAAAAAAATTTCATTTGGAAGTATTTTTTATTATCTTTTATTATTTCACTAGCGGAAAATTCTTGAAAGGGACTGGCCAACTTTTCCCTTGTAACTTTTCAAATTGTAAAAATTATTATTACATTTTCGTCAAAATTTATGAACATTTTTTTCTGGGAAAATCGCACTCAAACTGCCTTAGCTTAACTTTTAATTACAACTGGCTGCCAATTAACGCAATATTTTAAAAATGTAATTAATTATTAAGAAATACGTCGAATACTTAGTCCCAAATCAATCTAATTAAAAGCAAAAATACTTGCCCATACATTGTATTTTTCTTTTGCTCTCTGGAGACCTTTGATTTATCTCAGTTTGTCCATAATTTATGGGCAATCGACGTTTACGAGACTTATAAATATTTAATCACATAAACATTTGGATTTGTGGTACTTTTGCACATAAATTTTACTGCACTAAGCTTTAATGTTGTCTATGAGGAAAAGTTTGGTAATTTAAACAAATTCAATTGACAAGTTAGTTGAGCTGTGGCACATGTAAATTAAACTTGCCACGCCCAGCTCATTTGCGAAACTAATCAAATTGCATGCTTCAACAACAAGTTCAAACAAAATGGAGGCGGGACTACAAAAAACAAAAAAAAAAAAAAAAATGAATAACAGAAAAACAAACAACAACAAAAAAAATTCGTATAACAAACAGTAAATTCATTGTTCAAGGTCCAACAATTAGAGGCAAAGCTTCCACACTGCATTACCAAATTAAAACTGAACTGAACAACAAAAAACTAAACAAACTTCCAGGGCAACAGCAAAACAATATACTTATATATATGTATTTAAAGTGAGAGAGATGCTGGAAACTTTTGCTATGGGTTTGTACCACGGTGCGTATGCAAATATATATTTATTTTGACTTTGCCACTTGGCAGCGCCTCTGCCAACGCCCCAAACGGCGCCGCCCATTCGCTTTATTGTTCTTGCCACTGCTGCTGATGGTGTTGCTGGTGTTGCACGGTCAGAGAGGCACGTGCGAATGTGCGTGCAAATGCAAATGGCGATAGAAAACTTTTTAAATTGAGCAAACATTAATGCCAACTCTAGAAAAAAAACATGGTAGAAAAAAAGAACACACAAAAGTAGAAAAAAGATGATGAAAAAGTGGAGCAAAGCAAGCTGCTCTTATCGGAACCGTTTTGTCGACTTGCCTATTTGTTGTGCTAAGGCACGGCGCAATCTTTCAAGGACAACAAGCCAAGTGTAAACTGCAAAAGTTGTGCATAAGGAGCAGCTGGAGCAGGAGCAGAAGAAGAAGGAGCAGGAGAAGAACTTGGCAGCAGCCAACAAATCCACATATAATCGGAAAATGTCACAGCAAAAATAAAATTAATGACATTTGGCCGCCACGGGCGCAGATTAGTGAGCGTGTTGGAGTTTTATTGCAAAGCGGAAATGAAAATGGTTACATACATACATACATACACAAACACACACAAACACAGGACACTCTCACACAGGGCAATGCAATTATCTGTCAGCAAAGTGCGCGCTGTACGTGAGCAACAGTAGCTATGGATAAAAACAGGACATTCGCCTCTTGGAGGCCAGCGCAGGCAGAGAACCAACGCTTAACCCTGCCATTGTTGTACCCTGCACCCTTTTGTATATAAAGGGTATAATGAAGTAGTGCACAAGTGTAAGTAACAAAAGTAAAAGAAACCTCTTTTTGAACATACAATATTAAATTTAACGTGAAATGTTCAAATTTGTTGATCTTGGACTTAGGGTATCTTTTAGTGCACTCTCTCAACTCAAGTATTCTTATTTTTAGTTGTTGCTGTTGTTGTCGCTGTCAGAGCTTACAATTGTTTGCCAGTCGCGCTGGTCGTCCTGCATTTCCGTTCCGAGCTGACGCTGAGGCAGCAATAGCTGCAACATCAGCTGCGCTGCACTTGGCAGCCATACAACTGAAAAGCATTTCAGTTGACATCGTCGCCGTTCCGTCCGTCTGTTGGTTCAACTCCAACTCTGCTGCCTCTGGCGCACAACAGAAATCATCGACGTCAACGGCGACATGGACATGACCTCAGAGCAACATGGAACAATTTGGGAGCCAGGTCAGGCAGGAGACTGTTTGTGTCTGTGTGTGCGTGTGTGTGTGTGTGCGACCAGGCAGCCAGTATATTTGTGTGTAACCGCAAAAATACACAGCAACCGCAGCAGCAGCAGAAGCAGCATCAGGATGACGAGCAGAAGCAGTTGACCCAACAACAACAACAACAACAGCAGCAGCAGCAGCAAGGAACAAGCGACAATAAACACAACGATTGTAGACACAAACATAACGTAGTGTGTGTGTGTGTGTGTGTGGGGTTATTTGTGTATGCATACATATTTAGCCACGACAGACAATTACAATACAAACAAACGTGCAACAGAATGTGAAATGCCGCAACAGGAAGTGGTAGATGCAACAGCGACTGAAGAATAAGACGACGACGACAACGTTGAAGTGGAAGTAGAAGAAGAAGTAGATGGCGAAGAATGCAACAATGACAACGCAGCGAGCACTAAAGGACTGAAGGACTGAAGGACTCAAGGACAGAAGACTTCGGCTAACGCTGCGAAAGGAGCTTCTGTCTCTGGCGCTGAGTCCTGTTGTTCCTGCTGCTAGACGCAGATAAGAAACTTGGCCAACGTGCAGCAGCCGAAAAGGAAGCGGCTAGCGATCTATTACGACAGCAAGCAAGCACACAAAAACAAACACACACACATACACTTACATTAAATGTGTGGCGAGGTGTTACCTAAAGCTTCTAGAATCTATAAAAGTTGTTGGTTGTGGCTTGTTGAACTTCAAAGTGTTTAAGATAATAGTATTGATATTAAATCTTCCCCATTATCACCCTAATGTTTACTACAAAACATAGTTACCCACTAGCACGCTTTCTCATACTTGACTGACTGACTGCTATCAACGCACAGCTTAAATGGTAGGACATAGCGATGTGATTAATTTGCTAAATGATAGTTTTTCAATTGTAGATAAGGAATAAGGTTGGCCATTTCTAAGTCAAACCTCACAACCTCTTTGTATACCCATTACTAAAATCACATCAGAATTCAATCGACTGTTCTCAAATGCAAACAGTCCAACCCTTAAATTGTGTACACAAATAACACATATCTCAAGTGTTGCGATATATAACCAGCTTATAGTTCAAGCTAATATTTGAATATGCTTACAGAAGCTGTAACTTTATCTCTTTGTTAATGCAACCTTTATGCCACATAGATACATATGATACTTGTGTGCTGTCAGTGCTCTTATAATTTAACTAAGCCTGCATACAAATAAATAAATAACTAACTAAATAAATAAATAAATTGGATGAAACGAATAAAAGCAAAGACTTGAGTTACTTCAATGAGATTACATTGAGTGTTTGTTGTTGTTGTTGGTGATGTTGCAGTTGCTTTTTGGGGCTCGTTTGGACTTATGTGGCACACCTCGAATTTGCATGGTTCATTCATATGCATAACTGTGTGTATTCGTGATTGTGTGTGTGTGTGTGTGTGTGTGTGAAGCACTGCAGCAACCCATTGAGTCAAGTGGAAGTGTGTTAAGCAAACAGCAGCAGCAGCTGCAACAACAACAGCTGCAGCAACAACAACAATAATAATGTAGCCTCCGTTTTGCTGCTTCTAACCAAAAAGGATGTTGACTTGGTTTTGAGGAACTGCAGTTATTCGTAATGTTCATACTCATATATTCATTTGCCTGACGTGGACCTGGAGCCCACAGGAATGCTGAAAACCAAACCCTCTTACCAGATGTTGCTTCTTCTTCTTCTTCTTCTCTACTGCTCCGTTCTGTTTGCCAATTTTGTATGCAGACTATACAAAATTAGTTGCATTTCCTTAGACCCGACCCTTAAGAGCCAAAACCCAACGTGAATGCATTTTGGCTCATAACCTAAAGCCGCAGCGGACTGTGGTGCTCAGCCTCCAGAATGCGGCCAAAGCAATGCGGAAGAATATTAAACGGATTTTAAGTGCGGCATATTAAAAAAAAAAAATCAAGAAAGACGCGAACGCAAACAAACAAACAAACAGACAGGGTGAGCAAGTTTATTCTGTAGATTGTTTAATTTGACGCTTCGCAAATTAACTAACAAAACACACTCTGAAAACGTCTGCCACACCATGTTGCAACAACAAAAATTTGAAGTTGAACATTGATAACAATCTCCCAACCAGTCAGGTCCAGATTTTTTAGAGACATCATCACCTCCACCCACCTCGGATGAGTGTTAAAACTTTTTCAACATTTCCTATTTAACTTTTATTCGTTTGTGTTTTTGTTTAGCGCTCTCTCTCTCTCTTTTTCTTTTAATGTCTCTCTAATATGTCCACTGGGCATTGGGTGTTGAGTGAATCTGAATCTGAGTTTGAATTTTCTGCATGCAAAGAGAAGCGAACGTTTCAAGTTATCAAAGCTTCACTTTTTTTATGTTTTTTGCCCTCTCACCTTTTATTTACTTTGTTTTTTGCTGAGTGCACATTTAATTTATACGCATCGGATGAGCTTGGCGCAAAACGGTTAATGTACCAAATAAATACAGAGGGAAACAAAAAGGTTTGATTCAAACTTAATTAAAATCGTCATTAAAATTAAAGCACCCAACTGGGTTGCGCTGTTCTGCAAATCGCACAAAATCTTCAAAATTCAATTATTTATGCAGATGATAGCTCATGTCACGCTTTTGAATAACATTTGGACATGTGATTTAAAAATACTAGTTGTTTAACAAAAGCCAAAAGGCCGCACGAAATATTCGTTCAAGTTTATTTAATTCGATTCAAAAAAGTTTCTTTCGATATAAAATCAACGTTTGCCATTTGAAATGGCAATTGAATTTGTAAAACATCAATCGATGGTGTCAAAATGACAATTAAACTAGTTTGCAAATGTTTTTTATGCACAAACAAAAAAGCTTATTGCAAATGCTTCTGATTCGTTAAATATATTTGTGTTAAGAGTTTAAATCAATTCATTATAACAAACAAAATAAAGAAAGTTTCTTTGTAGACTTTCAACCTATTTTTGTCAAAAACTAAAATTTATTTGCATTGAAAAGAACATTTTTCATCTTGTTTTTTGACCCTTATAATCGATTATTTGCACTTAAAACTTATTTTATTTGTTAAGTACTTTGGCAATAGGACATTAGTTGGACGACTTGCAAGGATTTTCAGGTTGTAAGTCTCAGTCGCCATCGCCGTCGAGGAATTCTTTAATTGGCAACTGTGCACTTCAGTGATTCGAATTTCTTAAGGATTATGTGCTTGGGCGAGTTCAGTTAATTACGATTTAAATTGCAGGCAACTGCAGTCGGCGGTGTGGTCAATGACCAAACGCTGGCGCTGACCTAATTAGTTGAAGCCACTCAAAAGCTACAACTGGCAAAAGGAATTTGAACAGGAGCAGGAGCAGGAGTTGTCAGGAGTATAGACAGAGAGCATTCATTTGAAATTCTGTTTATGGAGTTTTAGTAAAGTAGTTTCTCATTTTGGATACCAAAAAGCTTGTGTGTAGCGATTGCAGTTAACAAGGCCTCCAAAAGGAAGACAAGGCGTTTTAGGGTTGCCAATTACAACAAAGCAACAAAAGCCAGCTCTCCCAGGACTGAAACTTAAAAGACGGTCGACATTCATAAGTAGCAAAGAAGTGGAATTGAAAGGCTCAAAAGTTGATGTGCTCTGGAGCGAGGCTGAACGAACGAGCGGACGACAAGTTTTGTAATATATTTTGGCACGTAATATATAGAAAAGATGCTCGAAATTAGCTTATAAATAGGCAATCTTAACAATACTTAACAACAACAGCAGCAGCAGCAGTATCCATGAGGACGCAACTAAATTTGTCAACCTGCAATGGGGCAGGCCCCAAAGCGTTGTCCGGACAGCAGTCATGCATTTTTCATGCAACGCTTTTATGGGGCAAGCAAAATAACTTAACAAAGCTGTAAATATGATGAACTGTTGCCTAGTAGCTACTAGCTGGCTGCCTGCCTGCCCAGCTGCCTCTTCTTCTTGCTTCTTACTTTTTGCTCTTGCTCTTGCATTTTGCTTTTGCTTTTTGCATTATTTTCGGACCGGGGCGACAAACTTGCAAAAAGTTTACGGCTGCCCAGAGGCGGCCATTTTCAACAGCCCGAGCTGAAAAGCTAAAGATGTAGTAGCTGCAACTGTTGTAGTTGTAACTGAAACAGCAGCAATTGCTGTAACAGCTCACTCGACCAGCTGGCACAACACTCAGAGAAAAACACGGTGCCCTTGTGATTTAACATGCTACAATAGATTTAATTAAAAAGCAGATATAATTTTTCCTAGAAATGACTTAAAAATACATTTAGAAATTTTAATTCACCGCAATTTAGAAAATTGCTTCTTATTCTCAGAAACACAGCCATACATTTTTAAAACACATTGTGCACAATTCTGGGAAAAGCCTTCTGAGACTTTAAATAAAGTCTTTCTATCAGAAAAACTTTAAAAATGAGTGTTATCTACATTTTTCTAAGCAAATATTTTTGACTCCAATTTAACATGTTTTGTAGCACTTATGTATGTAAACTAGCAGCTGATTAAAACTAATTCTAATATTGCAATTACATCGTCCACTTCTTTTCTTTAAGTGCCGTCACTCGGCCTCCATTTTGCCAATCTCTCTCCACTAAAGTGCTAACCCAATCACATCTAGACACCAACACCATCCACCAGCTTTAGCACCATCGACAGCACCACCAACAGCACCGCCAGCACCATCAGCATTCGCAGCATTCTCAGCATCAGTTGCCTTTAGTTTGGTTTGATTCAGTTAGTAGTTTAAGAGTTAAGTAGTTTTCTAAAGTTTTATGAATTATTAAGAGGATTTGCGAGTTTTTCGCTAGCCTTTCAGCTCTCGGCCAGTCCCACCCATTTCACCACCCAGCCCCACTGTGTCACCTAAAGCCCATTTTGATGGTCGTCAGCCAAACGCCTGAAATGCTGTCGAAATATGCAGTTTTCATTTTGTTTTTTAATATTTCATAACAAATTCTGGCAAAGTGCTGTCCATGTTGTTGCTTTTGTTGTTGTTGCTACACAGACTTTTGCTATAGTTGTTGTTGTTTTAGTTGTTGTCGGGGAGGACAAACATTAGTTAAAGCGTTGACTTGTTGGTAACTGTTGATGCCCAACAGCGAACACGGAACATGCCACACGGGGCGGCAATTCAGATTTTGGGGCACGTTCGTTTGGCCAAAAATTAAATACTTTTTATTGTCAATAAAATTATAAATGCAAATTATAATTTTCTGCTGCCGTTGGCCAATTAGTCGACGGGCAACCCGTCCACACCCCTCCACACCCATCCACACCCTCCGACTCCATCCGACTGCTGTGTGCTGCTAGCGCGAGATAATGCGACCAATTCCCCAAATAGCTAGCTGTTGCCCAACACTGGCACAGTCCACAGACTACACACACACACACACACAGTCACTGATTCTGACGTCAATGGCGTTTGTGAATTAAAAGTTGAACATGTCGCGCCACAGCAAGTGGCAAGTGGCGAGTGGCGAGTGTCGGTCCTTCCTACTCTTCTCTATATATATTTATTTTTGGGTGGAGAAGATAACTAGGTTGGTTTTGGGATGCTTGGCATGTTAATTCACTTTGCAAATTGTTGCGTCGTTGCCACGTTTTGTGGCTTTGGCGTTACCGTTCACTGGCATGCTAATCATGCCTAGGTGTATACAACAACAACAACAACAACTGGCAACAACTTTGTTGATTTGCTAAGTGAAACTTCGATTAAGCGCCACACAAGTGCGCTAACAACTCTAGTTGGTGTTGTTGTTGGGGATGGGTCCACACTTTAATTTTTTGCTGCTTCGTTTGGACCGGTCGTAAAGCGGCTCAAGCTGGGCTGAAAAGCGTACTAGGCGCATAAACTTTCGCCACGTGAAATTTGTTATGCTCTATTTCTTTGCAAAGCAATTACCGACCCACATACATACAAACACATTCATACATAGACCTACCGGGCACCTAAACAAAAAATACGTACTAACATGCACTCAAATCTGTAAAGAGCTGCATGTATGTAGATACGAAAGAAAGGAGAGATTTACACACACCAACTTAGGCCAACAACATTAAGGAAAGCGGCTGTCAATTGGTCTATATTACACCTAAAATTGAAAACGCGATTATCAGGAAGCACAGTGCAACGAAGCCTCTGATAAACCCCAATATATAACAAAATTTTAAAGATTCGTCAAAGCTCTTAAGCTTCACTGAAAAAATATTCCTATTTTAATGCCATTATAAATTGAAAAACAAAACATTAAACAAATACAAAATTAACTCTTATACAAATGGATTTAAATAACCAGCAACAATAACAACAACTTTATTCTGCAGTTTTTGCAACACAGGCTCAAAATAATGAAATTATTCAATATTTAAACAATTTAAAAAAACAAAAACAGACTGAACCAAAGAAAGAAAATACAATAATGAAATGAAGAGTAAAATTATATTTTTCAGAACCTGAAAAAGTCAACAACAAAGTGCAATGAAAATTTTAACAACAATGTATGTATATGCATTTATGAGTATCACACAAAAAGTTCATATTTCCAGCTAATAAATTAGATTTTCAACCCATTTCATTGGGCTGTTGGGTGCTGTTGGCTGTTGGCCAGTGTACATTGCACAACACATGTGGCAAACAAATGGGAATATTCTGATTTTTTTTTAAATTTTGTTGGTTAGTGTTTTGAATTTGTGTTGCATTGCAAAGAGCCACTATACACCGAAAATAATCGATAGCTTTTACGCAACGGACCCAAAACGGAGCCATCATCAAAATACGATGACTGCGAGTATTGATAGAGAAACACAGAGAGAGAAAGAAAGGAGGTCGAAAAAGGGAGCGATTAAATTTGTGCAGACAAAATTTATAAGCGCATTACAAGAGCTCGTGTAGTTTTTGTGATTTGTGCGAAGGGGAGCCGAAAAGTGGGGAAAAGTGCGACCTGAGAGTACGCAACGGGCCTGTTAAATGGGGTCGCTAAGGGTATGGCACCATACAAAGTGCTTACAAAGCGTTTGGCGATTAATCAGTTTGGCAGTAAAAGCAATGCTAGCAATAGCTCTCTCTCTCTCTTTCTTACTTAGTGCTGCACTAGTGATGGGAAGTTGAGCTTTTGCCGTCGGTAGAAGTGAGGAGAGTTTTGTGAGGTACTTTGTGCATGTCCTTGAGGCAGCGCCCAGAAGTAGCTGCGAAGACCACTGCCACACAGAGAGCACTTGCTGCAACAGCTACAACTACAACTAGAGCTGCGAAGCCAAACGTCGTTTTGGTGGCTAATTAAGTCAATTATGCACTTAAAGCTTCAAGTGGCGTACAGCGGCACCAGCAACAGCACCAAGCACCAAGCACCAAGCACCAAGCAGCATGCAGCATGCAGCTGTTGCCCTCCAACATCGTTGCATTCAGTCAAACATCAAAGTCACGCTCTCGTCTTGGTCTCGGTCTCACTTTCAAGCTGTCTTACTCTTGCCACACACGCGCTCACTCTTGCCACACACACACACACACACACACACAGGCTCGTCCGGCAGCCATCGTTGCGGCTTTTTAAATGTATACTCTTTGCGCGGTGGGGTAGGATAAATTGGACGTGAAGTGTGTAACGGTTTAGAAGCAACAAGTTTTAGATTCGGTAAATCTATTAAATTAAGCTTTTATAGAAAGAATTTAACGATTTTTCTTATTAAGCAGACCAAGCTAGTGTATATTGTATTCGGTGTGTCGCATAAAAGCCGGTTTCATCTGGTTTTTAATAATAAAATAGCATGGTACAGGAAATAACTCATACGCGCCGTATGCCACACTTGCCATACATCAGCGACAGTTGCCGTTGCCCTTTATTGTTCTTGTTGTTGTCGTTGTTGTAGCAGTAGTTGTTGTTGTTGTTGTAGTTGGCATAAGGCCGTGTTACTAACGTACACCAGAGTCTTATGTATTTCATAGCCTATACATAAGATATGTTTCTGTATATAGTATACATAAAGCATCCTATGTAATTTGTATATTTATATGTATAAGCGTTAATATTGCTGTGTCTGTGTGTGTGTGTGTGTGTGTTGTGTTGTGGGTGTGTATATGGCAGACACAAGAAACGATTTATCTCAATTTACATACTAAATGACAGGCAGAGCGGCACATGCAACGCTCTCCTTTTACAACAACCAACAGCCAAGGAAGAAAGGAAGAAGATTGCCTGGTCCAACAGTGGATGAAGAATTCCATTCCGTTGTTGTCGTATTCTTGAAGTTGCTGCAATGGATCGATAAACAATGGACAATGGACAATGGACAAGGCAAAGACGAGCACCAACGAAGCATTGATTTCACTTTCAGTGAATGTATTCATTAAAATCATTTATTGAGTGATATGAAGGTGAAAATATGATAATTACTGTTTCAAGGAGATATTGATTGAAGTGCTCAATGCAAAGAAGTCAGTTTCCATTAATTTAACTGTCATTCGGTAACTAATTATACATTCATGCACACCCACAAACAAACATACACAATTGTGTTGGCCACATCAATGAAATTCGATTATTAAAGAATTCTGGCAAATTTGTTTTTTTTCCAATGAAAATCAATGCACTTTTCTGGCATCAAACAAATACATATTTGCCGACTCAACCTTTGTTTTGTAACATCGTAAAATATTTCAAGCATTGATACTATTGTTATAAATATCAAGGATATTAATTCACTTCACTCTCTTTATTGTTGGATGTATGATATTTTTATTTTACGTGTGAATTTTGGAATTTCAAATTCTTTTCTCCCAGCCACAACAATTCGATTGACATAAAATACAGAACATTTTTTCTTTTGGTTTTGGAATAGTTTGAAAGTTTTGCGTTTGAATTTTAAAGAGCAGTTTGAGTAGACTTTGTACCACTGTGCCAACGCCCACAATGAAATTGCTCGTCACTTGTCAGTTCTTGTGCGAATGTAATGAAGGCGTTCGATGTAATAAATGCAAAATTTTAGTGACGTACAAAAAAAGAAGGAAGAAGAAAAACGAAATTACGCAGCCCGTCATCTTCAATCGTTGGCAGACAGCAGATAGACGGACAAATGGACGAACGGACAAACTGAAAATGAAATTTCATAGCCACCACCATCTCCGCCAACATTATTCGGACCCACTTTAAGTTCTCAAACCTCAACCGCAAAGCTGGAAGAAAGCAAAGCTTAGCTTTGGCTTTGCTTCGCCACAGAAAAGTTCAAATAATTCCCAAGAGTGGCGGCACGCACATGACTTTTAATAAATATTAAAGAGGGGCGTCACAAAAAATTAGTCGAAATTCTGGAACCATTTGGGATGACGCCGCGACGATTGAAACAAATATTAAATTACTCTAATAAAATATTGAGCGATTGTTTTTCTTGTTGCTTCTTTAAGCTTGGCCAAATTGTGGTTCTGTAAATTTGACAAATGTGTGCCGCACACATTTATTGTTTTCGCTTTTGTCAACCCTCCCTCCTACACCCACCAGGCGTCCTTGAGTCTTACACGAGCCTAACTCGCCGTTCCCCTCCTCCTACTACCAAAAAACTCATACAAAGCTGGATAATTTAATGGTCTTTTACTATGACTTTTGTGCAGAGAGAGGGAGAAAGCAGTCTGACGGCATTTTGTTTTTTGGCCTGTTTCTCCAATGGTTTTTTGGGGGAGCTTTGTAAGTTATTTCTTTTTACAAAAGAGGCGCAAAGTTGCGTAAATTATTGTTAACAGAGGCGTGTGCATTGGGTCGTTCTCGAGCCCACCTTTATTCTGTGGCTGTTAGTGTGTGTGTGTGTGTGTGTGTTTTTTTTGTAGGCCAAGTCGCAGCGCTTTTGTGTATTTGAACTTGGCAGTGCGTTAAATTGTAAAGGCCCACTAAAGAACACACTCACACCCCTACACACACATAACAGCACACACACACAGAGTCAGTTGGCATTTGGAAGCTAGGCTAATCCCCAGGAAGTTGCTCAGATTTTGGGCCAGATTCCTTAGCGTATCGAAGTAAAGGAAGAAAAAGAGGAGGCTGTCATGTGCGTTTCGCATCGTGGTATGTAACATAAGCTGCTTTGTTAATCATTTCCAGCTAAAAAATACAACTACTCGATTAAAGATTATTTTAATCACAACATTCTGATTAGGCACGTGTCGTTGTATTCTGTTTCAGGCCGGCACGAGCACACACACACACACACACACGCAGGTTGTATCTCCTCCTTTCTCAATCTCTCATTCTCTTCGAACCGTTTGCAATGTCAACGCAAAAGCAAAGCAATTGCAAATACAAATACCATTCAAGGCCTGGTTAGCTATGAATATTCATGAGTGTGTGTGCGTGTGTGTTGCTAAGTGTGTGGCTGAGAGTGAGTGTGTGCCTGCTTAAGATACTCCTCTGCGCCGCAAAGCAACTGGACAGACAAGCAGACAGACAGGGACCGTCCCAATGTCATGTTTAAAGATTAACGCACACCAAAGATGTCCAAACATACATATGTATGTATGTATAAAAACCAACTCACATTTCGTATTTATGTAAGTATAATGTAAGTAGAAACACAAATGTGTACACTAAAAGTACACGCAGAAAAATAATAGACATTTATAATGAATCCAAATTGTTCCTATGTCTTACGCTTAAAGATTTATTTCAAAGTTTACTCTTCAAAAGTCTTCAAGCACAGCTGATGCTTAAAGTATCAAGTATCAAAAAGATAATTAAGTACAGCCTTCATCCCCAAGTGTATCTTAACTAAATGCCATGGAGACGATATTGATTTTTTTATGCAACACGTTGTTAGTGAAACTCTTTTAGTTTCTTGTTGTTGTATAAGTCTTTTTTCCACGGCTATGCTTATGAAAATAAGATACTTTAAATCCTATTACCTGCAGGCTACATAAATAAAATACATTATCACATTTCAGCATTTCAAACAATGTGAAAACTCCTTAACAGCGCCTTGGGCTTAACCAACTTTACTTTTTCGCAGCATCCTTATAGGCTACTTTGACTAATGACTTTAATTGGCTCAAATTACATGCCATATGCGGCTTACAAGTAGCTGTGCAATTATGTGATTAAAGCCCGGCCAATTGACAACTTCAAGTTTGAAGCGCTCTTAAAGCGAACTTGACGAATCTGTAATTTAACAAAGTGCAACTTGCATCGGAAATTGACGGATCGATGTGCCTTTCAGTGGCATGAAGTGCTTTAAAAGTGTTAAGGGCATCAATCCAGCAGGGATTTATTTGCTCCAAAGAAGTTAGTATCATTGTGAAAGTTATAATTACATATGTGTAATAGTTTTGATCTAGACAAATTGGGTTTTAGGGACAGCATTTATTTAATATGGTTTGAATAGACTTCCTACGACATTTGCTTGTCACAAGGGAGTTCCGATGTCCGCTTTAGATTTTGTTGGTGCCTGGGACACTTGACAGTCTGACAGCCCGACATAACGGTTGTCTCCCAGCGTACTGGCTTTTAAATGTTTAAATTGTGACTTTTTATGATTTTATTTGGCTGTCCAACTCAATTCCACTACAAAAGCGTCCTTGGCATTTTAGAAACATTTTATGTTCACTCTTTTGATATACATGGTATGTATTTTCTATCAAAATAAGCAATGCTTAAAGGTCAAGGCTTTGGGTTGTCTAGGGAAAATGAATGTCAGCATTTCTAAAGGAGAGAAAGAGTTGAATTAAAAAAAAAAACAACAGCCAGATTGAAATAAATAAGTTATAATATAGTTAGGCACTTTTGTTCATCTTGCTACTTAAAAATATATTATTTAAGTTGCACTAAGAAATCAATCATAATCGATCCAAACTCATTTAATTTAACAACTTATTTTATTTCCAATCGATCTATGTGCATAAAGTTTTTGATTAAAACAATCATGCTCAAACATCTTTTTCTATTATTAAAAATGTAAGCGCTTTTTAATTTCTTTTTAAGTGCACAACGAAAGTTTGACAAATTGCACTTGAATGATAATAATAATTGTTTGAAAAGTTAAAAAAATATGTAATAAAAATCTAATTGGCTTTCTAATTGTACAATTGTCTTGTGGAGCATTTGAAACTTGAATAGAACTTAAAAGTGAACTTATAAAGAAATAAAAGGAACTGCTGTTGTTGTGAAGGAAAAACCCTTCGCTTCGATTGGCTGCGCTGTCGGTGACGTTAATGACCGTCAATAAAAGCCGTGCTTAAGTGGCAATAACCCGGCGAAGGCAGAGAGAATGCCTTTAAGGCATAACCAGCAACAAAACGAGAGAACAATGGCAAACAGGAACATGGCCAAGCAATTAATGTCAAAGTCAATATGCCTTATCGCGCCGTTAAATGTAAAGGGTATTATAATAAAATAAATAACGCAAAAATCAGCAAGCGCTAAAATTAAATCGAACATCAACCATCTGTGTGGCGGCGAACACAACAACTTTAGAGTGGCGAACGCAATCAGGCTGACAACCAACAGCCAAAACCCAACAAGCAACGAAGAAGCAACTCATGGAGAGAACAGGCCGGACCATAAGCGCCGCAAGAGCATCCGCAACAATCAGCGGAGTTGAGTGGAGGGGATGCCACGCACCGGGGCTAAAGGAATCAAGCGAAATCAACGAGGCATCCACAGGCAGACTTGGCTATCCATTCCATAGCCATCATCGACCAACCAATGTCTGAGCTGAGCGAGCCCCGAAGCGTTTTTCCCGTATTTTGTTGTATGTATTTATTTTTTGGTTTTGTTCCTATATACATATATATATATGTATATGTACACACTAAAACCAATAAAATGAGTAAATGGGGTATAATGAAGTTGTGCAAGTGAATGTAACGGGCAGGAAGGAGGAATCTTTAACCCCAACAGTCAAGTCCGTTCGTCTGTTCGTCAATCCATCTGTCCGTTTGTATCAACACATGAATCTCTAAGGTCATAAGAAGAGATATTAAGCAAGAAACATAAGGCTTATTTTAAGCTCACACATACATATTATGTTTCTTAAGTTTGAATGATTATTTTCTTTGCACCGATAAAAATGGATTTCCGATAACATTCAAATTACTAGTTATTGTTTGTTTATTTTTAATATATCGATAAAAATCGATATTAAAAAGAATATTATTTTTACAGTTTTCAAGATATAACTTACCAATAGATAGAAACAGGCCTAGACACAACATAAATCAGCTGTAAAGATATAAAAATATGATAGATATTGTTACAAAAATCTTACAAATCTGCAACAATTTATAGACTAACACAGGAACCCAGGGTAACTCCTAGTCGAGGACCTTCCCCACAAGACTTACTTATTTTTCTCCCTCTTCTTTTCCTGCTTTTACTTTTTTTTTTTTTTTTTGAGTGCAGCTCGTTAGGCACGAACGAGCAGACAGACGAGTAGACGGGACCCCGGCAAGGACATAAACAGCAATGGCGGCAGCCTCATTGTCAAAGGGGGAGTGAGAAAGAGAGAGAGGGTGCGTGCCGGCACCTACAGCAAAAGGGGGGCGTTGGTGTCGACACATTCGCGCGCGTGTTGTTCGTGACTGAGCAGGGCAAGGCGGAGGATGCGGGGGTAGCATAGGGACGGGTAGGGAGATCAGCTTAAACGTCAATTCTGGGAGCTGCATTTGCCAGTCAGGGCATGCCTGCCCAAGCGCGTCTGTCCAGCAGGAGCAGCATCCAGGCAGGCGAGGCAGCCAGCCAAGAGCCAATCTGCTTGCCACTCTGGCTATCTGTCGCCGTCGCCGTCGCCGTCGCCTGCTGTCGACCCCAATTTACAATGCTTTTTGTCTGGCTTTCAGCTTGAGAATATCAATGTGTGTGCCGGTGTGTGTGTGTGTGTGTGTGTGTGGCGTATATCTTAATGCAAAATATACGCTGACAGCCAAGTCCACGACGGACACTGCCAGCTGTTAACAGGTAATCCCCACTTTACCACTCCCTTCCTGCGACCTCCCCAAGTTTGGCTGCGACGCTACGCCCCGCCAATTTTTGTGGCCATAATTCAAGGCAGCTCACGTAAATTTTTTAAGTTTCGTCATTAAGATTATGGAGGGAGACTAACGAATATTTTGCCAGAGCATGCACAGAATTTTTCATATCGTCGTTTAACCAAAACGAGCCAACAAAGAGCCACGCTACACTTGCTAGGCGCGTAGTACAATGGCACAAAATGCATCAAATAGCATTAAAATGTGTGTATTTCGAAACGTTTTTAGCCGTTGACTAAACAAAGTGTTCAGCTTGAGCGACTAATAAGATTTTTGAGTTACATTGTTTGCTGTGAGCTACAAAGTTGATACCTTTAAAACATTGAAGCATTGTCTCTAACAAAAATGTTGTCTTAGTTTTTCAGTTAACTTTAATTCATGGTTTAAGGTTGTTTAATAACCATTGTTGTGCATCAAAGCCTTTGACAAACTTCAAAAACTGACTAAAAATTACACTCAGAAAAAAAAGGTAGTACAAATAAGCATATACGTTCAACTATTTTCGGGTATGATTTAGCATTAATAACGAATTTGTTTTCATCAAAATAAACTAAAAAAACATTGAAAAGAATTAAAAACAAGTAAGGAAAGTATTCCGTGATTTTAGTAGACACAAAAATATTAAGACAGCGCTCTCCTCATCGATTCTAAAAAATTCAAGTAAGCTTCGATGATTTTGATAAATATTAGTGACGTGTTAACATAATGCGCAAGTTTGAGTGTAAGTATAAGTACATATTGTAGCATGCGTGTGTTATTGTTATTAAATATAAATTATTTATTGCACACGCACATATATTTTTGTGTCTACTAAAATCACTCAATACAAAAATTCTTTTGTGTGAATTACAAATAAATATTTGTTCAACCAATTTTTTTGTTATTTTTCAATGGATAAGGGGTAAGTGGAAATATTATTATTATTTTGAATATAAAAATGTATTTTCTTTATAGGCACTACTTTAAACACTACTCGTTGCTTGCACTTTTAATAAAAACCAACTTTTTATACACTTGAAAAGTGCATATTAATTTGAATGATGAAATGTGTAACGCATAGAAGGAAGCGCTTTCGACCCCATAAATATATATATATTCTTGATCTGCATAGAGAGCTGAGTTGACATATCCATTTTCGTCTCTTGTCCGTCTATGCAAGCTAATCCCTCAGTTTTTGAGCTATTGAACTGAAACTTTGGGGAAGGTCTTCTGTCAGTTGTCAAAATCGGCTAGATCGAACAACTATAGCTTATAGCTGCAATACAAATACAAGACATTTTATATGATCTTGGTATGAAAAAGGAGGCTTTTGAAGTGTATATAGTTTTCGGATGGCTACAAATAGCTTCCTTACTTGTTTAAAGTAAGTTTCATGTTGAAAACCCGCACAATAAAAATTACTATGTTTATTACTATTAAAAACTGCACAAGATTTTTATTAAACGCTAAACCATTCAATAAGTACAGTTAAGTAGACTATAAAAATATTTACTATACAATTTTTTATTCATCATCAAAAGCAGAAAGTAAAATTTCATAAAACTCTCGGAAGGAGTTTATTCAAGACCTAAACTAAAAGATAAAGTGCATTAATAGCAAGATGAAATATTTTCTCAAGTATTTTTTTCCAATCATTAGTTAATCAAAATTCATCAAAACTATTTTCCATTCTCTTAATAAGCAAACTTATCTAACTGAGTGTCAATCATAGCAGAGCTATTAATAAGCTTATATAACTTTTAATAAACAAACACATTTTGAATTAACTTTATTGGATGGCGGCAAGCTGATCCGTTACCCGTTTCTTCTTTCCTCCCAACCGCACCTCTATCACTCCATCACTCTTGCGTTCTAACTCAGTTGTTCACTCTCTTGAGATGTACGTCAATGCCACTTAGAGGGAAAAAAATTGAAAAGCCACGCATTTACTTTGAATTTTTCCTTAGGTTTTCTCTTACTCTCTCTCTCTCTCTCCGGTCTCGTACTCCGTTTCATTGTGCAACGAGCGACGTCAACACGTGCCGCTAACCTTTCTACCCAATCCCAAAGCGGAATCTACACCCAACTCAACTTGGGGCATGGCTGATGTTGCCGCTGCTACTTGCTACTTGCCGTTGCTTTTTTCCTTTCTTTGGTTTTCTTTTGCCTTTACTCTTCACTTGTATGCTTATTCTGGTTGCCTGTTTCTTGTTGTTGGTTGTGTAAGCAAATTGCCCAATTTTTTTTTGCTCCTTTCGTTCCTCGTTTTTTTCTGTATGGGTTTGTGGGCTCTACTCAAACTGTTTGGGGGCTATCAACGTATTATCTTGTCAAAGGAGTGCAGTTCGAAATTGTTATGGCAAAAGAGAGAAACAGACGTCTAAAGTGGCACAGGGGGAGCCAAGGGTTGTTGTAGTAGACAGGGACAAGCAGGTCAATACATGTTCTATGTGTATGATGATGTGAAAGAAAAGCGCGCTAAAGTATCTTCTGGTTGCTAGTTGAAGCTAGGTTTCGCTGCTGGGTTGCTTTGAAAGCAATAATCTAACATTTCAGCACATTTTACAGTTCACTGAATTAAATAAAGAAACTTTGAGTGAACGCACACACATGCAGACATTACACATAATGTGAATGTGTGTTTAAGTTCTCTCTCTTTCTCTCTCTCAAATGTATCCACAAAACTCAAACGGGACAGTTTACAGAAGACAACCCTGGGTCCCAGTTTCAGCTTCAACTGCGTCTTCGTCTTCGTCTCCTCTCACCAAACCCAACCCAACCCAAACCTAAGGCAAGCAAAGCAATTTTTATGGAAAAATGCTACGAAAATTCCACATTATGAGACTTGCGAGCTGAGCTGAGCTGGTTGCGCTGACTGGTATAGCTCTCTGGCCTGGCCTGGCCTGGTCTGGCCACTGGGACAAGGGCACAACGTGGAAAAAAAGGACGAGAAAAAAGTAACAAAAATGCTGAGCTAACGATGTGTGATTTTTCTGTATGGTTTGGGTTGGGTTTGTGGGGGATGGCGCGAACCGAGCGTAAAAAATAATAATAAATGAAAGTGTTGGCGGCAACACTGGGCAACTGTGTGTGTGTGTGTGTGTGTGTGCCACACGTATATAATAACATTCAAGTACGCCAAGTTTAATCTCTCAAAATGCTTATGCAAAAAAAAAAAAAAAAGAAAAAAAAGAACGGAAAATATTCATAAAAAAAAGGGCAGCAAGCAGCAGAAAAAAAAATGGAAGGAGGTAGAATATATAGTACTATACTGCAGAGAAATGTGAGGGTAATTTACGTTTAAAGCCGGCAAAATTATTCAAATTAAAATTGTAAGTATTTTGAATGCGTATTTCAGACTGGGCACGGCTATTACAGCTGAGCCACAGCACGCAGCTGGGGTATGGGATCTGTGTGGGGAATCCCACTCTTTCCCTTTCTACTGCTCCGAGTGGAACCCACTGCTAAATTAGCTGGGACACTTAATTTCTGTTGACGCGCACATTTTTCTATGGAAATTAACGCTAAATAATTTTTGGAATCATTTGCTGTTTTGTTGCCCAAGGGGCATGCGACCGTGTAGCATGGTGATGCTAATGCTGACTGTTCGTTCCTCGTTCGTTGTTCGTTTGGGGGCTGGGAGCTGGGTGCTGCGAGCTGAGTGAGAGCTGAAGCTATATAAGAGGCGGCAATTAGGCCCGGGGTGTTTGAATTAGTTTCGTGTTTTAATGAGTTTCATAACTTTTTGGTTCCGTTGTAAAATTGTAAAAGCAGAAAATACGCTACGCACACACACACACACACACACACAACTCTCAAAAAAAAAAAAACACTCCTAACACCGACGGGGTGAATCTGCTATATATATATACGATATATAAGTATAAGTAGATGTATTTGTATGTACATATATTTTAGCTATACCCAGTTGACACAACCAGCCAGCAAGTGGCATCGAAATGGGCAACAACAACAACAACAACAACAAACAGCGACAACAACGACGACAAACGACAACAACAACAATTTAAGCTGTGAAATATGCAATGATTTATGGCAAGAAGTCAGCAGTAAAGTCTCAGATGTGAGAATGTGCATGTTAATGACATTTTAAAAGTGTCTCCAATGCTATTTATGCTCTGTTTACGTACGAATATATTGGGGTATATTGGCTTTAAAACATTTACATCAAAGGTCTATAAAGCTTAAATGTATAATATTTACATGATCTTCCTAGGAATTTTTGCTGTATATCCAAATTCAAAACTAAATTCTGCCAGTTTGATTTATTCAATTATTGATAAGGGCCTTTTTTTCTAGGTCTTTCCTTGTTTTTTTACTCCCGTCAAACTGGAGTTTGGTATAATTTCAATTTTTCACTGTCGAGTTAGCGCTGATTTGCTTAGCTTCATTCAACTGACAGTTAAATGTGTGTGTTTGGCGATACGAATAATGCAGGCAAACTTATTGACGCTTGTTAGCATTGTGAAAATTTTTCTTTAAATTCTATATGAACATGAATGTTATTCAGCTTTTAAAAGGTCCACAACAAAAAGTTGCCCTTCATCAGATTAAAGCTGTTTTCGCTAAGCCGGTTTTTCTTTCTTACATCATAAAAAATTCGGCGAAACCCCACTAATATGTATGAAAAACGAAACTTGTAATTAAAACTTTTATCGGGCATTAAATAAACGGATTTTAAAACATTTAAATGAAACCTGAATGTATTAACGCAACCAGATATCTCAACCAATTTGTAGTTCAGCATAGTTTTGAGAGTTTTTTTTGCATATTTAAAAAAATATTTTATCCGATTATCAACAAAAGTAATCTTAATAATTTCAACAAAATAAAAAAAACCGCTTAAAATATAATTCAATGAAATTACAATTTATTAAGAAAAGCTTAACATTTTTACAGCTGACTTTTTTTAAGAGGTTTCCAAGGGGTGATGTAGAGGTTTTTATAGCTAACGCTAAATTGAAAAAACGGCTAAAAATCGATAGTTAAAAACAAACTTGTTCTGCCTATGGCTAAGAAATTTTATTTTTTTTTTGTTATTGCTGATCAATAATGTATATATGTACCTAATGCACAAAATTAAAAAAAAGCCAATCGAATTGCAAGTCAGCTTTCTTTTTTGTTTTTTTTTTCAGCTTGTTGCTTTAAATCTTTGAATAAATATTCCACCATGGAAATCTACCCATTGTTCCCCATGGCTCCTCCTTTTTCCATGTGTTTACTGTACGAACAAATGATGATGGTCCATGTGTGTGTTGCGTGTGTTTTATTTTGCATGAGTAGAACGTAGAAATTAAAATCTGTTTGTGATGCGATAGGCCGTACATTCGATTTAGCCAGAATTTGTGTTAGTCCGTGGAATAATTGTAAATTCAAGGGCTCTCTGTCTCTATCCCCCTCTCACTCTCTTAATAACTGGGGCATTGTGGCTCATTTATTCATTTCTACATACATAATATCATGCAATTGCAATATTTAATGGCCTGCTCATTAATTAAACATTACGTGTTCGAGCATTAAGAAAAAATCGAAGCCGTATATAAAATTTGTTGAACAAAAAAAATCTGCTCAAATGACAAATGGCCAGCGTGGAGTATTTGTTATGGTCCTTTTTTTTTGGTTGTGTGGGGAGAACTGGAAGAAGCACAAAATTTGCACAAGCTGTGAAAAGCGAAAACATATTTGACTAGCGCCCGCAACGCCCACACTCCCTTTCTCTCTCCAACTCTTTTTGGTTCTGTCTTTGTGTTGCAGGTTGCTCTATTTTTGTTTTTAGTCACAATTCAACTGTAATTACTTGCCAAATCCATTACCCACCCGGGCCAGTTTCGGGCAATGAAAAATAAGCTTATTTTCGGCAAAAAGGGCACAAAATATATACAGCGTATATATACACATACATATATGTATACTTCGTATTTTCTTTTAATTTTTCATTGTTAAATTGCCGTTTATCTGCTATTTGCTTATATATATCTCGTGTGTTTTTGTATCTGTGTGGGAGTTTAAAAAGGATGCGCGACAAAACAGGAGCACAAAAAAGAATAAGTGAAAAAGCGCAGAGAACAAAAAGGTTGCCGCTTTGTGCCCAAAAGCAATACAATGGTTAATGAAATTGTGTGTGTATAGTAAACGGCACACAATCGGTTAGATACCGTACATAGATGCACAAAGATATGGCCAGCATATCGTACATACGTATAAAACTGACCATTAGCAAATAGTACATTTTATGAGCAATTTGTTTCAAAAACCAAAATGCGAAAAAGCCACGCTCTTTCTGTTTATCTGGTATGTGTGTGTAACAATTGGAATATGTCCAAACACACAAGATACAAGATACACACGTTTGTGTGTAAGTGTGTGTATGTGTGTATCTAAATGCTTTGGTCCTGCTGCAAGGCACGCCTCCTTGGTGCTGTGTTGGTGGCCCGGCAAAGCACAAAAATCAATATGTTGATTTCAACTTTTTTTTATTTCGTGAAAAAGTTTTGCGTATCAAAAATAAAAACCAGAGACAAAAAAAATTAAATGTCACTTTTTTTTTGGTTTTTTGAGCTTTGTTGTGTAAGGCCAACAAACTCAGACGGCAAATAAGTTGTAAGAGGAAAGAAAGAAGAAGAAAAAAGCCAAGAACTAAAGGCTGTCATTATCTGTTTACATATTCATGCCAGATATGAACGAGGTTGCCACAAAATACACTTATATATCATATTATATATGTATGTTCATGTTTACACACTCATATATATAGACATTTTTTGACACTTTAAAAATTGCTATATCTGAAGAGCATTGGCGACAGGCAATTTCTCACACATACAAACACACACACTTTAAAAAAAATGAAAAACGAAAAGTATTCTGAAACGTTATCAAAAGTGTTTTTTGTGCTTCAGCTGAGACCCAGACAGAAGCAGCATCAACATCAGCATCAGGAGCAGCAGCATCGTCTTTATGCTCAAATCACAATCGAAAGCAGATGGGAGCTGTTGAGTTGAGCCCCAAACTTAGTGGATATGTCATGTAGATGGGGCTCAAGTCTGGTTTATCAGTTGTCTTTTTTATCAATATACAATATACATTTATATTTTTATACTCTTTTAGATATTGTTTTTGTTGCTGCTGTTCATTTACGCAGTTGTCTTGCGTTTTTATTATTTGCAAAATATCGATAAGAGAGTTGAGAAAACTCTCTCTCTCTTTCTGTATATGTATCTGTATCTTTGTATCTCTCCCACCACAATGTTGACTAAATATACACAGCAAATACGCGGCGTCAGGCAATGAGTGGGGGTGGGTTGGGGCAAGATACATCATGTAGTATCTCATGCACAAACATATATACATAAATTTATGTGCGTGTATTGCTTAAACGACATTTGGGACACATGCCGAGCAACAAAACAGCAGCAAGGACATCACAGTCTTCCCTTATCCTTGGGGATGAGAACGTAGGAAGCGGAAAACGCTTATGTATATTGTACAAGTATATGTGTGCACTTTGTTTTTAAAGCTCATCAATGTCAAAAGGCATATTTAATGAATTCCATTTACAGCTGTATTAAAATATAAAAATTAAAAAACTAAAGCATACTTAATTGGGTCACATTAAATAAAATAAATAAATGGCAAAGTACATAATGAGTATATATCTGCAAATAATCATAGTAATAACACACACAAATTAAATACACATGCTTAACTAATTTAATCAGCTTGATGTGAGTGCAAATTTCAAAATGTGATTAATTTCGTGTAATTGCACAGAATTTGTTTGATGATTGCTAAATTGGTAAATCAGATGTAAAATGTGACAAATATTAAATTGAATACTTTCGGACAGCTCAGTCCCTTTTCACTAAACACACATGCACACAGAGACCACATTTGGCCAGTGTCGCCACCACCATCAAATAACAACCACATGCCAAGCAACCACATTACGTATACGACCCATGAATAGTTTGGCGTAGTTGACGATGTCATCGCTGTCGTTACTTGTTTTCTTTTTTTATGTGGTAGGGTGGTGGGTTGGTTGGGTGAGGGTAGGGGGTTGCTGTGTTTGTGTAATATGGCTGTGGTTGTTTTTGGTTGTTGTTCATTAGAGTCGCCAACCGAAATGTTTGTGGTATGCAACTGCAGGAAGTGCGCAGAGAGAGAAATTTATTGACAATTCACTAACTTGTTAGTGTTGTGGAAATGTTGAGACTAAAGTCGATGATTTTAATATAATTTGAAGAACGTTGCAAGAGTAACTTTGTTTTTTGTCAAATCAAAATATTGAGTTTGATATGATATTTTAGAGTAAACTTAACACATCTTAATAACTGTAGTTGTAAAAGCCCGAAAGCTTCTTGCTGTGTACATGTAAAAGCATCAAGCCAAAGGTTCCACAAGATGCATATTGCTTGACCTTAACTTATATTAGTTTACGCTTTTGTAATTTATACCTATACATATGTGAATCGAGGTCAAATGAATAGAATTTTAGTACGTCTCTTATTTGCCACAGTGTAAGCGAGCTGGCAACTGCTTAATAAATTTGATGTTGCTTACGGGGGCTAACTGGCTTTGAATGGCTCTGACTGGCTAACTGGATGACGGACTGACTGAATGACTGCCTGGACTGGGCTGGGCTGGGCTGGGTTGGCCTCGACTGGGTGGGCTTAGAGTTTGCCTTGGATACTTGGCTTTTGGGTGATTGTTAGATATTATCGGGCCAAGTTATTGGTGGCTGCTATAGCTGCTGCTGCTAAGCATAAAATTTATTAATGTCCCGAACCGAGACGCAAGCGTTGGTCAAAACACGTAGAGTTGCTAACGGAAGTTACGTGACTCGTGGGAATAAGCCGCAACCAAAAACCACAATCAAAACAACAACCATTTCCAGAGATGCGCGACCGAAAATTGCACTTTACCTTCGAACTCATCTCTCGCTCTCTCTCTCTCTCTCTCTAGCCCCCTCTGGCTCTATGCACTAATGTGGCAACAAAAGAACGGCAGTGATAAATTTAAGCAGGAAGGCTCAAATAAAAATGAAGTAGCTGAAGTAGCAATGGATTTTATGGCGTTAGTTTTTATTAAAGGGAAAGAGATATAGCGTGTATATATACATATACTATCCAAACATATCATCATAATGCTGGGCAGGTTTCAACACACACACACACACACATTAATATCAAGGAGACAATGGCATCAAGGACATACGCGTAAGTACTCACTAGTTATGCAAATAGCGCCTACGAATTACATAAATTGCGTATACGCAACCGTCGCCAGCATACGCTATAAATTCAGATTCAAAATGGGCAAGCACTTACCAAGCATTTGCACAACATTTAGATAGGGTGTGCGTGTGTGTTGGGCCATTGATAAATGTTGAGGGAAAACACATACAACACAACAACAATAGGCCTGCAAATAGCGGAAAATGTTAAACGGTCGCCGCTGGCGTCGCAGTCAACGCCGACGTCAACGTCGGAGGTGCGCAAATTGATATTTTTCTACAACATGCAAATAACAAGAGTAATGCGAGTGAAGGCGACCTCGGAAGCAGGACCACAACCCCTCCTCCCTCCCGCCCATTCCCCTTTTTGGCCCCGTAAATGATCTGATAAGACAACAACAAACGTAAAAATTTATGCATACCAACTAAAACACACATACATTTATTTTTTGTTTGTGTGTATGTGTGTGTGTGTGTGTGTGTGTTTGCGTGTGGAAGGCACGTGTCGGATGCTGTGGAAAAATGAAATAAAGTTAAACAGGATATTTCAACATTCAAGAACACAAAAACTCAACAAATGAACGAACAAACCAACAAATGAAAGTAAAAGGCAAGGCAAGGAGCTGTTAGTGAGAGGGGGGTTATAGGTTGGGTAGGTTAGGGGTTGGGGCAGGTATGTACGACGACGACGACGACGACGACGACGGGACACATTCCGATTCGGTGTGTTAAAATGTAATAGCAACGTTAATGAACACGAACGCAGTCGCAGCACAGTGGAAATGGTCACATAAAAAAGCAGCGCCTCCTTACCCCACCTGCCTTTCATGCACTGTGGTTGTAAAACAAATACACACACACACACACACATGTATACATGCCGCACATTAGACAGCGTAGGTGGAGCAACAGAGAGAGCATTACAAATCTCAGCATCTCTTTTGCAGCGCCACCTAGCGCCCAACGCTTCTTCTCATCTTCTTCTTCGTCTCCTTCAGCTTTTGTTGTACACGCCACAACCCCAAAAAGCAATTGCGACGAGGTCGCAAACGCAGGTCGCGACGTCAACGACAACGACAACGACGATGACTACGTCGACAGGCGCTTGCCAAAGTGGAGCGAGGAGCGTGGAGCGTGGAGGGTGGGAAACGTCCCATTTTGCACCCAATGCCAAGACAAGACAGACAAAATTCACTGTTGACTTGCACTTAAAAAATCAGGGGAACGAATATCGAGCTGAACAACAAGTACAAACATTGTCAAAGTACGTTAAATGTAAGCAAGCTTAAAACTGAAGAAAAATTTTATAATTACTAGATGGTTTTCTTTTCGTAATCATAAAGTTCTTATATGTATGATTGGATTGGTACTCCAGCTCTATAAATCATTTCTGTAAAACTAAATAAATCTTAAATCAAGTTCTTCGAGGCTCAAAACTGCTTATAAATACTCCTTAACATAGGAAACTTGAATCTTGTTTCCTCAAAATAAGCTTAAGATTTACAACGCAAAGTACTTAAAACAGAAATTTTCCCATTAAGACCAATCTTTTTCTGCGAGTGTCTTTTTCATTGGGTTCTCTAAAGTCTTCAAACATACATACATACATCACTATACACACACACCCGAAATATGTATGTATGTATGTAACTTGTACATATATAAGGTAAGTAGTGCTTTGAGAATTCGCGTAGCATTCAATGAGGCATTTTACACCATTTGGCTGGTATTTGATGAGCATCTCGTGCCACTTTGTCAATGTGGGGCTTTCGCGGCCCACCCCCCACTCTGATTCATCGCTTACCTCGCCCCTCAAAGAAAGTCAGCTTGTTGCTGCCTATTTAGACCGGGTTTTAGGCCCGTGGTAGGGCATTTTTATGTCATCGGAGCCGTTAACAAATTTTCCAATATACCATTTTGATTTTGTTTATTGGGGTCTCGCTGCTGCTGCAGCGAGCAGCACCAGCTCAATTTGCAATGACAAAATTAAAAGGTTTACCCTTACATGACGCTCAAGTGTCATTAACAACAGACAGGGTACGTCCTTAGAAAGGGTGGTGGGAGGGGTGGCGTGACCTAAATGTTAATTGAAACTAGATTTTAATTTCATTACACACACTTAAGCCGTACTTTGGGCAAATGTCGTTCATAAAGTTTAAGAATTTCGTACAACCTCTGCGATCTGAATGGGGTGGGGGGTGGAGGAGAGAGGCGGGCTATCAGGTAACAAAAACAGTAAACGCTCAACATACGCAACAATTTATGAATAAGTGTATATATACCCTAATTCAGTTTGTTGTAAAAATGTTTACATGCCAAACAAAATAAACGAAATAAAACAACAAGTAAACAGCAAAAACAACAACAACGAGAAGCGTCAAGAATGACGATGGCGATGACGATGACGATAGACATTAAGGCAGCTGAAGGCATCCAGCTGGGAGAGTAGAAACAGAGAGAGAGAGAGAGAGAGAGGGAGCAGAGGTTGGCAGTAGCCATCAAATATTAAATGGAATACCTTCGTAATTAAAGTGAAATGAATTTAAGTGCACAAATTGAACGACGAGGAAGTCAGCCATGATGCTCAAGTGCTTACCCTCCAGGCAAATTTTGGTCAGGACAGGACGTGACTGTCCCTCCCTTTCCCCTCACTTTCCCCTTACTCTCTTCCCGTTTGCGCATACGGATGTTTGTCCGTTTGGTGGCAACAGCAGCGGCACTCATGTAAAGCATGTAAGCAAACAGATATACCATGAAGAGACACACACACACACACACACAGAGAGAGAGAGACAGGCAAACACTAACGTGATTGTGGCCAACGTGGTCGCACATGTCGTTCCCAGGATGAGGATGAGGATGAGGAGTCTCTCCATTTGAATGCTCCATTTGACTTGACCAATTCGAGTGTTGTTTGTTTGTTATTATTGCTGTGATATTAAGCTTTAATGACTTTGTTATTTAAATATTTTATTTTCTAAAATTTTCCGTTTGAACTTCAGCCAATTAGAAGCAATTACCTTGAAGAGTTTGTTAGTAGAATTGCATCAAGTGCACTGTGTGCATATTTTTACCTTAGTGCGGATAAGTGCTTAGCTGATTTGTTTCCCTAATTGGACTTGTTGACGCGTGTGTGTACGTAATATGTGTGCACATTTAAATTCACAATATACTTATGCATATTATATATTCATACAGCTCGATGAGCAGAAGTCGCATGCTTGATTAAATTCTGTTTGGCTATTCCTCGACACAAATGTATCAAAACAAAAAGATACGTATACATTTTCACATCCTTAAGCTTCTATGGTTTGTAAACAGAGTGATGTGTGTGTGTGTGTGTAAGTGTGTGTGTGTGTGTGTGTGTGTGTGTATGTGGGTGTGTGCTTTTCAGAAGAAGAAACACAAAAGTTGACGCTTTACTAAGATAACAAAGACTCAATCTTCTTCGTCTCTTTTTGCCCATCCATTGCCATTTGCCACTCGATTTTGGCCCAACAAAAACAGCCCAAAACACACACACACACACACACACACATCGCAACGCATCGACAACACTTTCCGCTGCTAACACACACATTTACACATATCGCACTCTGACTCCTACACAGCTTATCGCATGCATTGGCAAATTGTCGCCATCATCAGTGGCCGAACGAATCTCTAGCTTCAACCTAAGGCAAAAGACAGTGGTTACAATCACAGTTTAACTGGAATATTATCTACCATATAAGAGAAATATACAAATAAAGGTAGTAGGGTAGACCATCACTTTCTGCTTTCATTGTTTCATTTCATTCATCGGATATCGATTATTATTGATAAAAGATACTTAACATTCATATTTGACCAATATAAAGTGAATTTCGTTAGAAAAGTAATATTTTCCCATATTGAAAAGCTACTGCCGATTTTTTGATTTTTTAAGCCGATTATTGTTTTTATCAATATTGTTATAGTTCATATGCATGAAGTTGGCACACAGTGCAACAGTAACATTTGCCAAATAATAGTTTTTCGATTGCCCCTAATCGATTAAGCATCATTAAGAACATCATACGACTATTTATACAAAAAAAAAAAATAACATTTTTTAAGCCCACTGTGCAACAGCTACTACGTTGATGTTGCCAGCTACTTGAGAAGCGATTTTCTCTTCGTCTTATACACATTTTAACCATCCGATTCCCATTCCCAATTCAACTGCGGTTTCATTAGCCGCGGTCTGTTGAATTGTTGTTGCTCCTGATGCTGTTGCTACTACTGTTGTTGTTGCTCTGTTGTTGTTGTTGTTGTTGTTATTGTGGCTCCAACTGTGGTTATGTTGGTTGTATCTATGGGCTGCTTGCTGCTTGGCTTCCTTTCATTTCGTTAAGTTTTCGGTGGCCGCAGCAACGGCTATTGAAATTTTTTTCGCATTTAATGCTCCATAACCATAACAACTTGAACCCAATGCCTGCCCAGTGCACAAACAGAAGCCAGTCAGCTAGCTGGCTAGCTGGCAAAGCAATGAAGTTGCCAGGAATGCCAGCGAAACTACCAAAACTACTATACTAACATTTGACCAACCACCCACCCACCCAGTTAGCCACCCAACGAGAGCAGCCCTTCGAATACAACTGTGGCTCGTTTTTAGCAAATGCAATTAACAAAACACGCTTCTAGCATAAAGTCATTAGTTATTCCATTTCATGAATACGAGTATATTTCCCCTACCAATTCGAACGCTTCACTGACTGAGGATGTGAGTGTGTATTCTGTGTGTGTGTGTGTGTGTGTCTGTTTGTGTGTGCTTGGAGCATATGGAGCCTATATACTATATGCGGGCTGTTAACTTCAAATATATGTGTGTGTGTGTGTGTGTGTGTTTTTGTGTGTATATATGCGTAGATACAACATTATTTTGGTGGATTTTAGCCAGCGCGTACGTTTTTGGCCAACAAACGACCGCCAGTGGCGGCGACAACCCTACTCCTAACCAGATTCAGTTACACATACTACTCACTTCAGGCATCGTTGGATCGCACCGCTAAATTGGCATCCAATGTTGCCGGCCGGTCAGCGAAAACTTGTACACTTAAACAAAAACATTGTTGCTTCTTTTATATTAACAGAGCTTTCTTAAAAGTAAGCCTAATAAATGTTGGTTTAGTAAGAAACATCTTAGTCTTAGACTTAAGCTGAAGACTTATAAGCTTCTTCTAAAGAAAAGTTTTTTTATAAAAAAAAACACTTGCTAAGAATCCCTAGAATAGAAGTTATGTAAAAAATACAGTTACTTTTCCATACATCAATAAATTTTTGAACTTTAACCCTTTCATACAATTATAATCCCAAGAATGACAAATATTCAAGCTGACAAATGAATTATTCATGGTACAATTATAGCTCCCAAAGTCAAGTCGAACAAATTAGCCGATTTTCTGATCGTAATAGGCAATTAATTTTTTTGGGTGTAAGCACACACAACACACACTTTCACACACACATAGCTGTTTGGTATTCGGCGCCATGTTGTTTGCGCTCACCTCAAGCAAAGTTTGGCAAATATTTTGGCCAGCTTGGACGTTTGGCCTTTTTTGAAGGTTATGGGGGGAATATTGGGAGGGACGAGACTGGATAAAGTTTTCGGCGTGAGTTCTTACTTATGTACTATATGCAAAAATGGTATTCAATACTTAAAGATTTATGAGTCTATGAATCTTGCATGTATGTGTGTCTCAGTGTGTGTGTGTGTGTGTGGTATGGCGACATGAAATACTGATACGGCAAAAGCGGGTTGCCAAGCAGGGGGCTCTGCTTCCCCATTTCATCTAGAATCCGTTTACTGGGTAAATCCGACGCACTGGCGGCCTACTGGCTCAGTCTTGAGCTACGGACAGAGGCAACAACGGCGGCAGCAGCAGCGGCACATATAAGGCTTTAGAAAGCATGCTTTGCATAAGCCAAAAGAGCGTCGGCTGGCATGGCCAAAGCCGAAAGTCCAAAGCAAACACCACAAATTAGTCGGCACCAAGTGGAGGCAGCTCGACAACACCAACAACCAGAACATACATCCAAAAAAGCAGAAAAAAAAATGAACAAGTAAAAATGAAATGAAGCCTTTGACTGCCTTACTGAAAAGATACCCTACACAGCTAGGCAAACAAATAACACAATTGCCTGTCATATGACATGTGAGATGTTGCCGCAGGCTGAGTATTGGAGAATTACAGGGTATACAAATCAAGCAAATTCTTTTGAGGCCCCAAAGGGAAAACTTTGGTGCGGCCCAGCTTGGAAAAGTAGCAGCTGCCAGGACACATGAATCAGCACAAAGTCCTAAAAGTTTTTCAATGATTTAATTAGAATTCTTTAAGGTAAATATCTGCAACCAAAACGACAACGACGACAAGGTTTTTGGCCTCTTTGTGTGTAAGTTTAATTATGAAATTTTCAAGGTGACACACAAACACACGCACACACACACACAAGACGAAGCGGAAAATCTTCTTCTTCGCTTTCTGCGCCTTGTCGTGTAGGCGTGTCAAATTGGCCACGTTGTGGAAATTCCTTAAGCCGCACGAAACTAGACAAAATTGTTAGCTGTTGATATGGTATGTGAATAATAACAGCGCCCGTTTGATAAGTCAATCAGGCATGCCAATCTTTATAAAGCGTTTACAACACGTTTCACGTTGTCCAAATAGGAGTAGGAAACGAATAGTAGGAAGTAGAAGATGTAGATGTGCTGACATATTGACAAGCATTCTAATTTCAGCCATCATTTTAGACGTAATCCTGTCATGTCGTACAGGAAGGGCACGCAAATCCATCACACAGACACAGAGGCAGATAGAACCACAACCACAGTGTTGATAATTGTGCCCCAGATTAGTGGTGTCTCATCTTTCAATCGCGTGAATTCCGTTTGGAATTGAGTTTTCATCAGTTTGGCAGAAAGGCATCCAGGCAGCCAGAGGTCCTGGTAATGATAATTGGTATCCCTTGCCTTGTGCCGTGCTTTTCTGTGCTCTTTTTTTTATTTAAGTTCAATCTTTTATCAAATACCCCGGAATTGGCAGCATCAAATACGCAAATGGCGCTGGATAAAGGCAAAATCACGTCAAGATTAATGTTTATTGATTTTTCTCGTCTCGTTCTTGTGTTAATGCGGCGCCAAAGCGAAGGGGTGTTTTTTTTTCCTTTCTGTATTTTTGCTGTATTCTTTTGCCTGGCTTAGTTTTCGCAAAGGATTTGCTAAGCCTATTTTAAATTTGTCTTGTGCCTGCGAAATGTTTTATGTGTATTTACATTGGAAAGTATTTTGTTTTTGGTTTTCGGGCGATTCGTTAAAAAGTTTATTTCAAAACACTTATCTTACTTTACAGGATTATTATAGACCACAATACATTTAAGGAATCATGCCAAGGAAATGTTCTTAGTGTAAGTAAATAAATAAAAGAAACCACAATAGAGTTTATTGGCTTTGGTCAATTGGAAAAGACAGTCCCTATTAAGTGAAATTGAAGAAAGAATAAATTGATTAATAAATCAACGGCATACAAATTTTTAGAAAAGTAATTAATTGTCAGCTACCCGAATCAGTGAAAGGTTTTTTGATTAAAACTTAAATCATATTCAACATCATAAAAAAGGTCAGTATTTTAATCCTATCAATCAAAGTAAAAGTTAAGTTGTAATAAATAGCTTTACATCAATAAAAATTTTTTTAAATATTTTAGGTGGAAAAATTTGCTAATCTAATTCGCGCAATCCAAATAACATCTGATTTCTGGCCAAATTTAAATTTGGGTTTCTGCTGAAGTCAAATTAATACAATATTTAGACTATAAGTACTTTTCAAGATAAGGTATCAGAAATATCTGGCACTGGACATCTGTTCAGTCGGAACGATTTGAAGTGTTCGACTGATATGACACAGCTGATTAGTGTACAATTCAAAAAGTGACGTATACAAGAACCCCAATGACTAAGTTTTATTTACCTTAAAGTTAATGCAAAGGCCGTTGGCCGTTATCAAAGTTGATTGCCTTAAGAATACCTCGGAAACAGATCTAGGTTGGTTTAACTAAAAACTAATGTGATTCTTGCTTACATTTTGTTCATTGGTTACCAATAAATAAATTATGCTTTTTGGAACTTATTAAATTCTTCGAAATTATTTATGGTATTAAACAAAACCTCATTATCCTCAATTCTTCCAATTCAGACCAAAGACACTTGCATGAGCAAAACAATATAGACCAGCCTGATAAGATTAAGATAAGCTTAAGTAGTTCAGTCATATCTCTGCTTAGCTTATCGCATTTTAGTGGCTGATATTTGGCCAATATAAAAGGTCTGCTTAAATCAATACTTTGTCAAACACAAATCCGCCTCACACTTGACATGGTCAAACTAATTGTTACGCTGCTCCTTTTTGGACTGACACTTGTCAGATCCATACAACTAGACTCGGATGGCCCGATTGATTTGGAGCAATACCAACGGATAATGGAACACCGATCTCTAGCTTCCGAGTTCTCACAACAGTTTGGAAATATTTCCCAGACAGACTTGGATTTACCTAGCACACGATTACCCAGTCAACAGGATCTGCAATGTCTAGCGGATATAACGCAACTTTTGGCTGGTCTTGCCTCTCGAAAACTCTGGTCAATAAGAAGTAAGTCAAACTCAAACCAACTAGTGCAAAAACTAACTTTTTTGCATTCCAGTGTTTGATTCGTGGGGAACTTTTCCTAAGGGCATACTGTACGGCAATCTCATTGACTTGGGCAACTTCGATGAGTGCATTGGAATTAAGAAAAGCATTTCAGATAACTATAAAATACAGGGCAAATTCTGTATTGCTAAGGTTCCTATTTTAAAGACGCTTCCCAGTGAACTGACCATCGGAATTTGTCTGCCCGCCTCCTGCTCTGCTACCAATATGGACACATTCCTAAAGAAGACGCTACAAAAGCTTCTCGGTGTAAATCTGAATGGCCAATTAGTGGATGAGAATACATGCAAAACTTCCAAACCGAGAACCGTTCGATGGTCTAACCATATTTACCATGTAAGTTAAATTATCTTAATATCTATACTTTTTTCTTACTATTCCGTTTCCAGTGTACTTTTATCACTGCTAGCAGCTGCTATGGTTTTGGCGACACTTTGCGATTATTTCCTTTATGAAGATCAAAGTGAGTACCTAAAAGATAAATAGCTGACATCACTTAACTTCTTATTCCTACAGAGAAACTACCTATCGTTGTGAAGGCCTTCTCAGCACGAGCAAATTCGCGCACTATTTTCCGTCTGGTGGAGCCCAAAACAAATCCCAATGTCATCGACTGTCTCAATGGAATGCGATGCTTGTCCCTCATCTGGGTCCTCTTTGGACATCAATACATAGTAGCTGCTATGTCACCCAATATGAATTACTTAAAAGTCATCTTGGTAAATGATAAACATAGTTCCTTCTAACAATACGTTAAAGATATTTACTTTTTCTTATACAGTGGCTCGAGAAACCATTCAGCATGTTTATTAAATTTGGTGAATTCTCAGTGGATACATTCTTGTTCCTTAGCGGTTTATTGCTGGTTATGATTTCAATGCGCTCCATGGAAAAGTGAGTTTGAACCATATAGAAAATATATAATTCCTAATTTAATCTTCAGAACTAAGGGAAGAATAAATGTGCCACTGATGTACCTCCATCGGTATTTGCGCCTAACTCCCGTTGTCGCAGTTGCTATTCTTGTTTACATGAAAATATTGCCCTTACTTGGAGATGGTCCACTCTTTGGTAGCATTCAATTTGACGACTACAAACGTTGCGAAAATACTTGGTTTTGGACCTTACTATTCCTCCAAAACTATGCAACCGCAGATATGGTAAGACAAGTTCAGGAAACATCTTACTTAACAGACTAAATGAAACATCTTTCTTTCTAGTGCATAAGTCATACTTGGTATTTGGCCGTGGACATGCAACTGTATATTATTTCACCAATTTTTCTGATCGCCTTGTACAAGTGGGGCAAGAAAGCTGCAGCGGGAATCTTTGTTCTTATGCTTCTACTCTCTGGTTGCCTCTTTGCTACAATGATGACGAAAAAATATACTTTGCATTTAGAGTGAGTACATAAATATTTTTATATATTCTTATTAATAAAAATATGTATGATTTTGAATTCAGACAAGGAATAGTTTCTGGTGAAACTCAGCGAAAGATTTACTTTGCTACTCATACGCATGCAGCTCCTTGGTTGATAGGGGCACTCTGCGGATATTTCCTGCATGTGAATCGCAACAAGTCGTTCAATCTGAACCGTATTTCGATCTGGCTGGGCTGGCTAATCAGTTTGGCGCTGACGTTTACCTCGATATTTGCCCTGTATCCTGCAGGACAGCTTAGAGCGCCCGCATTATCCGTACTGGATCAGTCCTTTTATTATACTCTTACCCGCATCGCTTGGCCCCTGGGCTTGTGTTGGGTGGTGTTTGCCTGCATGAAGGGCTACGGAGGATTGGCCAACAGTTTCCTCTCCTCACCAATGTGGCAACCTCTCTCGAAAATTTCCTACTGCGCCTACATTTTTCACATAGTTGTACAACAAACAAACGGAAGTCGTGTCCGAACAAACACATTTTTCTCCGATTACGATGTGGTAAGTAGAAATGTTAAGAAAACTCTTAAGTCTTTACATAACACTTTATTCTATCCATAGATGCTAAGCTTTTGGTCAACGTTTGGATTCACTTTACTAATGGCTTACGTCATGTACATCATTGTAGAGGCACCCTTTGGAGTGCTTGAGACCATGCTTATGCCAAATCGTAGGCCCAAACCAAAGACTGACGTTCCCGCAGAGCTTCCAAAAGAAGCAACAGCAGAAACATCTAACATGACTTTAGCATCACAGCTGGACGCGAATATAGAGACCGCAAAAACCATCCCAGAGGAAATCAGCACTCGGCTTTAAGTACTGCCTGAAATCCAAATTCTTTAGGTTTTTTTAGCCTTTAAGTTACTAGCATTAACCTTGAACCTTATTATATAAAGTTCGACACTGACTTCTGTCAGAAATCGATTTATTTTATGCTTTGTTTTTCACTCAATATGTAGATTCCATAGAATTGATACTGATTATATTAAATATAATCTGATTTGCTTGTCAAAAAAGAAGGAATATGTATAGATAAGGTATCCGCTCAAGTGCTCCTACCGTATCTTAGTAAAGTCTTCTTCCTACAAAACTGTAAACACCAATAAAAAAGTTCAAAAAAATGTACTAATTGATAGATAAGACTTTTAATTAACTATCAATATTTAAGCAACTTTCCCAACTGTCAACAATTGTATTAATTGTAAATGGCTTGATTTAGTACCAGAAGTTCCTGACTCATAAGCACTCAATAAATTTGTAGAATGAGTAATACCTCAGAATTGATTAAAGAGTTTCCCAAGATGATATCTTATAGATTAAAAGTAATGACAATATACTTCACACTCGTTAATTCAACAAGTTTAAAGAACATTTTCCGACTTTGTACACCGGTGTCTAAGAAGAACTGTCATCATAGTGATCCTGTTTTAACTACATGCACGAGTCAAGATAACGCCTTAGTGTATGTACTTTAATATTATCAGTAGCGATTTCGTTTTCGCAAAGCGAGCTGCTTATCTCTATAGCGTCAAAACTTTTCGACGTATATAATGGCCATATTCTTGGGAACTCTGCTCATACTCGTTAATCCATTTGCCATTAAAACATGGTGAAAATATTAATTGGTACGCTGCTGATTTTTGAGCTGACTTTAGTCAGTTCTACGCAGCTAGAGCAAAAACATAGATCTAAGCATACGGACAGCCGTTTGTTTACCCGAATCCTGTTCAGCAACGAACATGGATACATTTTTAAATCATCTTCTTAAGAAACTGCTTAACATCAATGCAACAAACCAGTTGGTTAGTGAGGAAAGTTGTAGGACGTCTGACCGGAAACCTCTCGATGGTCTAACCATATTTACAATGTTAGTAGTAAATCAATCTCAACTCATATTTTTTCATTTTTATTAAACCACTTTTGTTAATAGTGTTCTAGTTTCACTTTTGCTTGCCTCTGTTTTTTTGGCCACAGCCTATGATTATTTCTTTTGCAGTGATCACAGTACACAATAGAGTATATTGGCTTTGGTCAATTGGAAAAGACAGTCCCTATTAAGTGAAATTGAAGAAAGAATAAATTGATTAATATATCAACAGCACACACATTTTTAGAAGAGTATTTAATTGTCAGCTACCCGAATCAATCAAATTTAATCTTATCAATCAAAGAAAAATTTAAGTTTTAATAAATAGCTTTACATCAATAAAACATTTCTTTTTTTCTAATTTGCGAAATTCTAATAATATTTGATTTCTGGCCAAATTTAAATTTGGGTTTCTGCTGAAGTCAAATTAATACAATATTTAGACTGAACCGAATAAAAGTACTTTTCAAGATTAGGTATCAGAAATATCTGGCACTGGACATCTTTTCAGTCGGAACGATTTGAAGTGTTCGACTGATATGACACAGCTGATTAGTGTACAATTCAAAAAGTGACGTATACAAGAACCCCAATGACTAAGTTTTATTTACCTTAAAGTTAATGCAAAGGCCGTTGGCCGTTATCAAAGTTGATTGCCTTAAGAATACCTCGGAAACAGATCTAGGTTAGTTTAACTAAAAACTAATGTGATTTTTGTTAACATTTTGTTCATTGGTCAACAATAAATAAATTATGCTATACTTAACCTCATGATTCCAATTTTTCCAATTCAGACCAAACTTGCATAAGCAAAACAATATAGACCAGCCTGATAAGGTTAAGATAAGCTTAAGTAGTTCAGTCATATCTCTGCTTAGCTTATCGCATTTTAGTGGCTGATATTTGGCCAATATAAAAGGTCTGCTTAAATCAATACTTTGTCAAACACAAATCCGCCTCACACTTGACATGGTCAAACTAATTGTTACGCTGCTCCTTTTTGGACTGACACTTGTCAGATCCATACAACTAGACTCGGATGGCCCGATTGATTTGGAGCAATACCAACGGATAATGGAACACCGATCTCTAGCTTCCGAGTTCTCACAACAGTTTGGAAATATTTCCCAGACAGACTTGGATTTACCTAGCACACGATTACCCAGTCAACAGGATCTGCAATGTCTAGCGGATATAACGCAACTTTTGGCTGGTCTTGCCTCTCGAAAACTCTGGTCAATAAGAAGTAAGTCAAACTCAAACCAACTAGTGCAAAAACAAACTAACTTTTTTGCATTCCAGTGTTTGATTCGTGGGGAACTTTTCCTAAGGGCATACTGTACGGCAATCTCAATGACTTGGGCAACTTCGATGAGTGTATTGGGATTAAGAAAAGCGTTTCAGATAGCTATAAAATACAGGGCAAATTCTGTCTTGCTAAGGTTCCTATTTTGAAGACGCTTCCCATTAAACTGAACATAGGAATTTGTCTGCCCGCCTCCTGTTCTGCTACCAATATGGACACATTCCTTAAGAAGACACTACAAAAGCTTCTCGGTGTAAATCTGGATGGCCAACTAGTGGATGAAAATACATGCAAAACTTCCAACCGAGAACCATTCGATGGTCTAACCGTATTTACCATGTAAGTAAAATTATCCTAATATTCATACTTTTTATACCCCGAACCCATAAAATGGGTAAAAGGGGTATAATGGTATGTAGCTGGCAGAAGGAAGCATCTCCGATATTTATTCTTGATCAGCATCAACAGCCGAGTCGATATAATCATTTCCGTCTGTTCATCCGTCCGTCTGTATGTATGAACGCGTCGATCTCAGAGACTATAAAAGCAAGAGACTTCTGATGCACATGAGCTCATTTAAGTCCTAGGCAGAACAAGTTTGTTTCCGATTTTTGACAACTATTTCCGTTTCCGGTATACACATGTGATCGATAGTATAAAAATATCAAATATCGAAAATGTGAAACACGTTTGATACAAAATAATGAGAATCTGTGAAAATTTCATCGAAATCGAATGAGAAACAGCAGAGATATCGAAGAATAAAGTTTAGTCACAGATGCATACAGAATATGTACGCGTTAAGGATAGGGTTCGAGGTATCTCCTAGTCGGGAAATCCCGAATAGCGCCTTTTACTTGTTACTTACTATTCCGTTTCCAGTGTACTTTTATCACTGCTAGCAGCTGCTATGGTTTTGGCGACACTTTGCGATTATTTCCTTTATGAAGATCAAAGTGAGTACCTAAAAGATAAATAGCTGACATCACTTAACTTCTTATTCCTACAGAGAAACTACCTATCGTTGTGAAGGCCTTCTCAGCACGAGCAAATTCGCGCACTATTTTCCGTCTGGTGGAGCCCAAAACAAATCCCAATGTCATCGACTGTCTCAATGGAATGCGATGCTTGTCCCTCATCTGGGTCCTCTTTGGACATCAATACGCCGCAGCTGCCATGGCACCCAATATGAATAACTTAAAACTCATCTTGGTAAGTGAAAAACATACTTCCTTCTAACAATACTTTAAAGATGTTCACTTTTTCTTACACAGTGGCTCGAGAAACCATTTAGCATGATTGTTAAATTTGGTGAATTCTCAGTGAATACATTTTTGTTTCTTAGCGGTTTATTGCTGGTTATGATTTCAATGCGCTCCATGGAAAAGTGAGTTTGAATCATATATAAAATATATAATTCCTAATTTAATTGAATCTTCAGAACTAAGGGAAGAATAAATGTGCCACTGATGTATCTCCATCGGTATTTGCGCCTAACTCCCGTTGTGGCAGTTGCTATTCTTGTTTACATGAAAATATTTCCCTTACTTGGAGATGGTCCACTCTTTGGTAGCATTCAATTTGACGACTACAAACGTTGCGAGAATACTTGGTTTTGGACCTTACTATTCCTGCAAAACTATGCGACCGCAGATTTGGTAAGACAAGTACAGGAAACATCTTAACTGACTAACTGAAACATCTTTCTTTCTAGTGCATTATTCATACTTGGTATTTGGCGGTGGACATGCAACTGTATATTATTTCACCAATTTTTCTGATCGCCTTGTACAAGTGGGGCAAGAAAGCTGCAGCGGGAATCTTTGTTCTTATGCTTCTACTCTCTGGTTGCCTCTTTGCTACAATGATGACGAAAAAGTATACTTTGTATTTAGAGTGAGTACATAAATAATTTGAAATGTTCTTAATAATACAAATATGTATTGATTTTTAATTCAGACAAGGAATCATTACTGGTGAAACTCAGCGAAAGATTTACTTTGCTACTCATACGCATGCAGCTCCTTGGTTGATAGGGGCACTCTGCGGATATTTCCTGCATGTGAATCGCAACAAGTCGTTCAATCTGAACCGTATTTCGATCTGGCTGGGCTGGTTAATCAGTTTGGCGCTGACGTTTACCTCGATATTTGCCCTGTATCCTGCAGGACAGCTTAGAGCGCCCGCATTATCCGTACTGGATCAGTCCTTTTATTATACTCTTACCCGCATCGCTTGGCCCCTGGGCTTGTGTTGGGTGGTGTTTGCCTGCATGAAGGGCTACGGAGGATTGGCCAACAGTTTCCTCTCCTCACCAATGTGGCAACCTCTCTCGAAAATTTCCTACTGCGCCTATGTTTTTCACATATTCGTACAACAATCAAACGCAGTGCGTGTCCGAACAAACACATTTTTCTCCGATTACGATGTGGTAAGTAGAAATGTTAAGAAAACTCTTAAGTCTTTACATAACACTTTATTCTATCCATAGATGCTAAGCTTTTGGTCAACGTTTGGATTCACTTTACTAATGGCTTACGTCATGTACATCATTGTAGAGGCACCCTTTGGAGTGCTTGAGACCATGCTTATGCCAAATCGTAGGCCCAAACCAAAGACTGACGTTCCCGCAGAGCCTCCAAAGGAAGCAACACCAAAAACATCTAACATGACTTTAGCATCACAGCTGGACGCGGATATAGAAACCGCAAAAACCATCCCAGAGGAAATCAGCACTCGGCTTTAAGTACTGCCTGAAATCCAAATTCTTTAGGTTTTTTTTAGCTTATAAGTTACTAGCATTAACCATGAACCTTATTATATAAAGTTCGACACTGAATACTGTCAGAAATCGATTTATTTTGTGGTTTGTTTTTTACTCAATTTGCTTGCCAGAAAAGAGGGAATATGCCTAGATAACGTATCATCAAGTGCTTATACCGTATCTTAGTAAATTCGTCTTCCTACAAATCTATAAATACCAATAAAGAGGTAAAAAAAAACATTTTACTAATTGATAGATTAGACCTTTAATCAACTCAATATTCAGACAATGTTCGCAACTGTCAACAATTGTATTAATAATAAATGGCTTGATTTAGTACTAGAAGTTCCTGACTCATAAACACTCAATAAATTTGTAGAATGAGTAATACCTCAGAATTGATTAAAGAGTTTCCCAAGATGATATCTTATAGATTAAAAGTAATGACAATATACTTCACACTCGTTAATTCAACAAATTTAAAGAACATTTTCAGACTTTGTACACCGGTGTCTAAGAAGAACTGTCATCAAAGTGATCCTGTTTAAACTACATGCACGAGTCAAGATAACGCCTTAGTGTATGTACTTAAAAATTATCAGTAGCGATTTCGTTTTCGCAAAGCGTGCTGCTTATCTCTATAGCGTCGAAACTTTTCGACGTATATAATGGCCATATTCTTGAGAACTCTGTTCACACTCGTTAATTGATTTACTATTAAAACATGGTGAAAATATTAATTGGAACGCTGCTGATTTATGGGCTGACTTTAGTCAGTTCTAAGCAGCTAGAGCTTAACGATTTTATTGCCAACGAGAACTACAATAAGATAAAAGAGATGCGTTCTCTTGCTTTCGAATTCGCCCAACACTTTGGAAATATTTCACAAACTGACTTGGATTTACCTAGCACACGAATGCCCAGCCAGCAGGATCTACAATGCGTAGCGGATATCACCCAACTGATAAAAAGTAGGTAGACTTATACTAGCTATGTTATCCGATCTAACTTCTTTAGTTTGTAGTGTTTGATTCATGGGGCACCATTCCAAAAGGAGTTTTATATGGCAACTTATTGGATATGGGAAACTATGACGAGTGCATTGGAATCAACAAGGCAATCAGCGATAACTATAGGATTCAGGGCAAGTATTGCCTTGCGGGTGTACCTATCAAAAATACAGGTCTTAGTTTCCCGTTTGTTTCCTGCATCCTGTTCTGCAGCAAACATGGATACACTTTTAAATCAACTTCTTAAGAAACTGCTTAACATCAATGCAACAAACCAGTTGGTTAGTGAGGAAAGTTGTAGGACGTCTGACCGGGAACCTCTCGATGGTCTAACCATATTTACAATGTTAGTAGTAAATCAATCTCAACTCATATTTTTTCATTCATATTAAACCACTTTTGTTAATAGTGTTCTAGTTTCACTTTTGCTTGCTGCTGTTTTCTTGGCCACAGCCTATGATTATTTCTTTGCAAGGATCAGAGTAAGTTTTTAAAATCAAGGAATTTTTACTTATTTGTATTACTTAAAGAACAGCTTCCTGCCTTGGCCAAGATCTTCTCGGCACGGGACAATACCCGAGCACTGTTCCGCCTCGTAGAACGCAAGCCAAATCCCAATGTTATCGACTTTTTGCATGGCATGCGTTGCATGTCTTTGTTATGGGTTATTTATGGACATCAGTATCTTTTTGCCTTGATGTCGCCGAATATGAACCAATTTCAGATAAAATATGTAAGACACGTTGAATAGTTAGAAAATAGTGATTCCTTTACTAACATAAGTTACTTTCCTTTTTAGTGGTTTGAAAAGCCCTACACAAGTTTCATCCTACATGCCACCTTCTCAGTGGATACATTCCTCTTTCTCAGTGGCATGCTGCTAGTTATGATTGGTCTGCGTTCCTTGGAAAAGTGAGTCTGAAATCTCCACAAATCAATCAAATCTATTGACAAATTCTTTTCAATCCGTCTCATCAGAACAAAGGGTAAACTGAACATTCCTTTGATGTATCTGCATCTATATTTGCGTCTCACTCCCGTCGTGGCTCTGGCTATTCTCATGTATATGACCCTGTTGCCATATTTTGGTGATGGACCACTATTTGACAGCATTAAGTTTGATGACTATAATCATTGCAAGCGCACCTGGTTTTGGACATTGCTTTACTTGCAAAACTATGCAACACCAGATTTGGTAAGTCGATGTTCTGAAAGTTCTAACAAAAACTTAATTATTTCTCCTCTCAGTGCATTAATCATAGCTGGTATTTAGCGGTGGATATGCAGCTGTATATTATTTCACCCATATTCCTCATCTGCTTGCACAAATGGGGCAAGAAAGCTGCTGCTGGAATCTTTGTTTTAATGCTTCTACTTTCCGCATGCCTTTTCAGCACTATGATGATCAAAAAGTATCCTATTTCCATAGAGTAACTCAAAGTCACTTTTCTCAGCATTCGTTTTTCTAATACAGCAGTCATTCCTTGCAGAATCGGACACACTCCAGATCTAGCTCAACGTAAGCTTTACTATGCCACTCACACACATGCAGCTCCTTGGTTGATTGGAGCACTCTTTGGATACTTTCTGCATGTGAATCGCAACAAGTCTTTTAAGCTGAGCCACATTTCAATCTGGTCGGGTTGGCTAATCAGTTTGGGTTTGATATTCACCTCGTTATTTGTGCTTCTACCATATGCCAGTTGGTTGAATCTGTCTTTATCAATGTTGTCGGAGGCATTCTATTATACACTGACCCGCATCGCTTGGCCCCTGAGCTTGTGCTGGGTGGTGTTTGCCTGCATGCATGGCTACGGTGGATTGGCCAACAGTTTCCTCTCTTCACCAATGTGGCAGCCTCTCTCGAAGCTCTCGTACTCTGCTTACGTTTTTCACATATTCATACAACAAATAAACGGAAGGCGTATGCGAACAAACACATTCTTCTCCGATTACGATGTTGTAAGTGGAATTAGACTTATACAGTGGCCCTCGGATGACACTCATCATTTTGAATGAATTCTTTCACTAGATGCTGATTTTCTGGGGTGCTTTCGGCTTTGTCTTGCTGCTGTCCTATATAATTTACATCATAATGGAGGCACCCTTTGGTGTGCTAGAAGGCATGCTTTTGCCTAATCGCAGGTCTTGTCCAAAGCCTGCCGTCCCCAAAGAGCCGCAAATTGAACCCACTCCAGAGGCGGAAAATGAAACATTAAAGCCACAGCAAGGCGTTAACAAGGCAAGCGATGCAACAAAGTCAGACAGTGTTACTAATCAGCTTTAAACACATACTAGATGTACATATGTTGTTAGTTGAATTTTTAAAAGAGAGTTTTACTTAATGTCATTGGCTGTTCCTAAAACTCAGAAATTCATAGTTAAAAGTCTTATCACAAGATGAAAGGTCAAAAAACAGGCAAAGAAACCAAGGATTAGCCCTTAAGTCCTTTTTATTTAACATATTTAGTGTCACGATTTTTTTTTTCCAGTTTGTGTTTATATTTTCTACCTTTTGGGTTAGATAAAATAACCACCTAATTTGCTTATCCAAGATCAAAGAACATGGTTTTGACAATAGATTGGATCCCCTCAATTGACCCCGAAATAAATAAACACAGAAACAAATACAAATGTGTCATCAGTGGCTGCTTATTGTTTTTCTTTCATTTACTGAAATTAGCTGGAAGTGAAATCGAAACCGAAAATTGAAATAGCGCGATTGGCAAACAAAGCAAAACCAAAAGTCAACCTAGTTTTTGGACGACGCAACAGACGACAACGAATGCAAAGCGAGCACATTTGACATGCCATTTTGGGTGAAAGGAAAGGGACACATTGAAGGTGGGGATGCCCGCTATTGGCGCCCTCTGGCGGATTATTGAATTTTCCAACATTTGACTGACACTTGGCGCCTGATGCGCCTCACTTACCTTTTGTGTGTATTAGTTGTTGTTGTTGCTGTTGCTATTTTTGGTTTTGTTGCTGGTAATGTTGCTGATTTCCATGCGGGCGTTGCGTTGACAAAATTCCAAACGCTTTTTACATAATTTACATGAATTTGACTGGCGCAGGCCGAGCATTATTCACGTTGTATATGTATAACGGTGTGTGTGTGTGTGTGTGTGTGTGTGTGAGTGTGTAATAATGATACATGGGACAACAACAACACAATAGGAATAGGACAGCGGCAACGGCAACGGCAGCCGCAACGACGACGAAATGTATACCCGTTTATTTTCTTTTTCGTTTTTCACGCGAGACCCAATTTCGCCAAACTGTAAATTTTAGCCGAAAGCGCGTAGGTCTGCTATATTACTGCACCAGAATAATGCCGCTTTGGTCACTAATTAAACGTAACGATAGAGCAACACTTGACCCACTCACACTGATTATGCGATTGTTTATTCCATTCGCACCTGCTGCAATTCGATGTGTGTTTTCAATTCAAAGTGATTTAATTAATACGGATTTGGCGGCACAGCGCTCACGGACCAGCTGCCTGCTTATGCACTCGACACGCAACGAACAAATACTGAAGAAACAGGCAACGGTTAAAGGAACAACGGCACATTTTTCTTCTTTTTGCTTTCGTTTTTGAACTCACGATGCTGCGCGCTCTCGTTGCGCAGTAAACAGTGCTGCCCAGCGCGGCGAATTCGCTTGCGCGTGCCTATTTCTCGTTGGTGAGTGTGTGCATGTGTGTGTGTCCGAGGAATGCGATAAAAAACGAAGCGTTAGAACGAAATGAAAATGTAGCATAATTTATGACTGCATTGTCTTTTAAATAATTGCACGCACACATTAATATACACACAAACGTATATACAAACGGCATCAACGTACAAACCAATGCAAATTGTTTTTATTTGAAATTTGTATGAATTTATGGCAACTTACCTGCTACGAACTCTCATCTTTATAGGGCAAATTCAAATATTTCATGTTTTTTTTTGTTTTTAGAAGCATTTATCATTTTTAATATAATTTTATATACCTTAATAGCTAAGAAAATTACCCCTTAAATCCACAACAGTTTTGTTCAAGGGAAGTTCTTAAAGTTTTTCATTTAAAGCTCTTACGCATTTTAAACATTGTTATTATCATAATTTAAGTAAATAAACATTTGTGTGTTGAAAGCAAGTTTAAGTAATGTTTAAAGATTAGTAACAAGAATTTTGGCAAATATTACGTGGAATTTATTACAATCAATATTAATTTCGTTAGTATATAGGGGTATTTTACTGATATATTCTATACTTTTTTCTAACTGAAATATTTACTCTGATACCGAGGTGGAGACTTCCTTCACCTGTGAGATTTGGAAATGCCCATACATTTTATAATGTTTGGAGTTATAGTCATCAAATTTAAATTGTACTAGGTTAATAATACCACTTTACAGAATTCAACTTTAATAAAAATTTGAGGTTTGTAAAATACTTTGAAAAAAAAACAATATATATCAAGGTTTAAAAAAAATTAAAAACAGTCAATAAATTAAATGATTAAAAAAATTTCAAAAAATGTAAAAACAAAGAAGATATTTTATAGAAAATTTGTAAACAAAATAAGGACACTGGTATCAGAGTACTACGCAGTCGGTTGTGCCCGACTGCAACGAGTTCACTTTTTATACTTAACGAGGCTGTAAACAATTTTGTCATATTTTGATGGATCACATAGAGTAAGTGTGTCAAAGTTTGTCATGAACGTTGGATAGCTGAAAACTTAATGACGATGATGATGAGGCCTGCAACTATAACTCAACGTTATGTAAATTGGAACCTGAGGATGTGGGCAAGTCAACATCTCTGGGCGGCACAAAAGTGCCCATAGTGTGAACGCCCTCGTGCTTTGCGCTGAGTTTCAACATTTCGCATTTGAGTTTGTCGAGAATGGCATAGTTGGGTTGATTAACAGCCGCCTTGCTTTGCAGCACGGTAATCTCCTGCTCCTCCAGTTTCTTTTCCTTAAACGTCTTGATCGAATTATTGCCATACAGCCGCAACAATGAGCCCCAAGTTTGTATGTGTGGATGCAGTATCTAGAAAGGGGATTTGACAGTATTAAGGAAACATCAAAGTGATTTACACAAAAGAATATACCTTAAAGACAGCTACAAATTTTACTACATTTTCAATATACTTTCGTTCATTGGTTCAATTTAGAACATTTATAAACCATAAAAATCTGAGCTCCGACCATATTACCTGCAAAATAGCCTGAGATGCCAGCTGTTTGCCCTCACGCTTATTCTTGCAAATCACTTTGGCTGTATGCTTGCCCACGGTCATGGTGAATTCATTTTTATTGTTTGCCGTCCGATTGATCTCTTGGGTGATCTGTACATCGCTGCCATAGTTACGCTGTAGGCATGTCAACAGAATGGCATTTGGCGATGGCTCCGTAGTTTTGTTGCAGAACTCGGTGACACGCGGATCCTGAATGCGAATGTCATCAAAAACCTGTAAAAACACACAATTGTCAATCGCGAATTGTATAAGTCAGTGAAATACACTTACGGACAAATCACTTTGCGTCTTCCTAACTGTTCCAGACTTCTGATCCTTGTTGTTGCCCGTTATTTTGTCCTTCACATCGGGTATGAGTATCTCCAAAGTTTCGCGTGCCGCCTCCGACTTGGCCTGCTTTTTGCTGGTACCATAGCCAGTGCCATACTTCAGATTATTAACGGAAACTGTTGCCGAATACGGCGTGGCAGCGTTCTGCAGCTCCTTGAATTCATACGTGGGCTGGGTCTTCAGGGCATGCTGCACATATTCGTGCAATATGCAAACATAGCTTTTGCCATTGGGATTCATAATCCATTCTCCACGTCCGCGCGGATTGGCCCCACCGCCTGTACCGCTAGCCGCTAAAACGGGAAACTTGATGAGCTTGGTGCCATCGGGCAGCGTTGGTCGTTGTATGTTCTTGATGAGCTTGCGATTTTTGGTAAACCTGCGTCGCGCATTCCAGCTGCGAAAGCGGAGCACTCGAATCACCTTGAATTTGAACAGTTTCTGGCAGTACACATTCAGCTGTTCTGGTGTAAGTGACTCCTTTTGTGTGTTTTCCTTAACGGTCACGATTTTGGCAGCCGGAATTATTGGCTTTATGTCCTCAGTTTGCAGAGCGTCGCTAGTGCTGGGTTGAGCGGCAGCCGCGTCTTTTATTTCTTTGTAACTCAGCTGCATGGTTGGGGGTGCTGCTGCTGCATGCTTTACAGGACAAACATCAGCGGGCATTGCTTCATCTGTACTCTCCGCTGGCTGCACCTTCTCTTCCGTCACGGGCTGCTCCAAAAGACCAGCCTCTTCGTCCAGTGCGCGTCGATAGTTTAAACAGGGTATTGCGCCCAGCGGCACAGCATGTTTGCGTACACTGCCTGTGCCTAGGAAATAAGGCCGAGCAGCACAACAGACACGTGTCTTGCGATGCAGAAAGAGCGGCATGCCACTATTATGTGTCACTTGCACCCAGCCTTCCGGCAGTACTTCGAAATGATTGTGCCGCTTCTCTGCAAGCGAAGAGATAGTTAGTTCAAATAAGATAATATGAAATGGATTTAGATTACTTACCTTCTAGCACACTTTTAAAGCGCTGTTCGTATTTTGGTCGCTTTGACTCACGTAGATCCTCAGGCAGCTTCTCATCCAGCAGTTGTTCAATTTCCTCGTCATCAAAATCGGATGAATCGTAGTCACCAGCCTCGCCACCGCCGTCATCATCATCCGAGTAATTGTCGCCATTCAGTTTCTCGCTGTTGTCATCTGCAACGTAATGCTTAAGATTAGTTGAGCAAATAAACCTTGAGATATACCAAGTATGAACGTAATCGGAATTTAGGGGAACCCGTCTATAAGCTTAAGCAGTGATTGTTTGAATATGTTTTGGCTCTGTGTACCTGATTTCAACGATATGTGTTCGTTTAATTCCAGGCGAAGAATCGGTAGCATGCGCATCGTTAAACTAAGCAGCTCCACGGACCGGACAGACCAGGGATCAGGTATCACAGAAGTTTTGTCATTAAATTGCAGCAAGCGATTAGCTTGAAATTACTTAAGCAAATGCGCTTGGTAGATACATCCACACAGCCGCATACGCAAGCTGTCAACTTTATGCTTTATCAACTTTTGTTTAGACAATGATAAGCTCAGGCAAGATCTTAAGATAACACACTGTGTAGAAGCTGTTGTTTTTTTTATAGCTAACGCCACAAGAATAAATGTTACTATTTAGTGTGTTTAAGTATGTATTTGTGTGTGTGCGTGTATGTTAATCATCGCTTACTTGAGTCATCGTCCTCACTGGCGGTGGCTACCTCGTCGAGCACCTGGAACTGACGCAGCTGCTGATCCATAGGCGCCGCCTTAAGCTCAATTTCACGGGTTTGTCGCATTTCCTTAATGGCGCTGAGGGAAAAGCCGGCCACCTTAAGCTCTTGCTCCTCGATGTCCACATGCGGACGTTTTTGTGCCCTGGACCCCGTATCCGCGTCCATAGGTGGCGCTGCAGCTAGCAGATTTGACTCTGCCATATTGCTTGTGCGTATGTGTAAACTTTAAAGCTTATGCTATTACTCGACTTGTTTGTTGTATTTTATTTTATTTTTTTTATTGCTGTGTTTGGGTTGACCTGGCCAATAACCAATACTGAGAACATCCAACGATTTCAAATTGATTTTTCATTGGAAGCGCCACATTGGTTAAGCTAGAAAACCCAATCTATGAACAACCTATGCTTCCTTAATATATCTTTTGTTACTTTTCCTACAAGTACATGTGTACCAATTGCACTTTACACATTTATTAGAGCATGCATTTGCATAAACACGTTTTCGTTAAGTTGTTGTTGTTGCAGTCGTTGTTGTTTATTGATGTTGCAATTGATGCCGGCAGCGCTTGGGTAACTGCTTTGCAATGGTTACTATGTCAAACAAAATACCAAGGCAAAAGTTGCTACACCTGCTTCACAACGCGCCGATATCAATTAATGTTGCTGAATTGCATTGTTTAAAAAAATATATATATTAATATGGGTAAATAACTTAGTAACAAAAAAATGCTGCACCGAAGGCCACGCTCGGATATTTAGTAAAAAAAAAAAAAATCAGCTGTTTTTGCCGCAGCAATGCTGCCACATCGCTAAACCTCATCGTCCTCGTGCTGTGGGTTAATTCACTATCGATAGGTCGATAAATTATCGTCCGTTTAAGATACTTTATCTATTTGCTTAGCTACATATTCATTTAGTCTTTTTTATCGAATCTGTCAAATACTTTTTAATTTGATTTTGATTCCTTGCTTCATTTAAATACAAATTCAAGATGGTTAAAGAATAATATAATACAATATTATCCCTAGGAGCTTCAACTTAAAAATTTAAAATTAAGTTTTAAGTTGTATTTTAAATTTAAAAACTAAATCAACTTACAAGCTATATACGCTAACGAAGAGAATTTATGAAAGCACATTTTCTATATCGATGTCCACATTGTTGGTAATTTCTACAAAATTTTGGGCATTCTGCTCGTGACCTTTAGATCGAAAGTGGGCAGCCAAATGGGGGCGTCGCATAAAGGATACTTTGCAAATTTCGCAGCTGTAAGCCAATAACAAATTACAGGTTTTGTTTTCAACACATAATATTAAAAGCAAGAATGTATACTTACTGAAAACTACGCACGCCGGAATGGCTAAACATATGTCTCTTTAGCTTGTTGCTTACCGCAAAGGACTTGTCACACTTGGTGCACTTGTAGGGCCGATAATTTGTGTGGCGACTGGAAAAGAACAATGATACATAAGCAAATATTTTAAACTTTTCACAAAAAAAGTGCGACTTACTTGCGCTCGTGCTGAATGCGTCCACTGTGATCGGCAAATGTTTGTTCACAATATTGGCAAGGATAGGGCTTTTTGCATAGATGTGCCAATTCGTGACGCCGTAACAAGTGCGGCGTGTAGAACTTTAAGGGACACTGCTTACAGGAAAAACTCTTCACTCCACTGTGTCGAAGCAAATGCACTTTAAAGTTGCTGGGGCATGTAAAGTGCCTGCCGCACAGCTCACAGATGCAGTCACGTTTGCGACGTTCACGCTTAAGCGTGACTATTTCATCCTCCGATAACTTGCTCCAGTTTATGCGGGGGGTGTTCCTTGAATCGATTGCAAAATTAACCGTTGCATAGATTTTGGATCGTGGCCTGCCAAGTTTGCGTTCTACATATTCCACTGGAGCAGCTGCCGACGAAGGCGATACTATAATTGGCTCATCGGTCTCTATGTTCGGTTCGGACTCATCTGATTTACCATTCACTGATAACTCGTAAATGTCATCCTGTTGCTGCTCTAATGCGTCGTTTTCAATTTCATCCTCGGCATAAACATATTCGGTGTTTTCTTCATAGGTGTTGGACAAATCAGTTTCATCCTCGTCTTTAACATCAAAATTTAAACTCTGCGTGTCCTCTAAATCAATTTGTTGAAGTGCATCTTCAATGCTTTTGCTGTTTAAGAGCAGCTTCTGTGTCCTGATAACGCGCTCACGGAATTCAATAGCTTCTCGCAACGCCAGTTCACATGGTCCGCAAATATGCACCGGAAATTCTATTTGCTCTAGCAACTGTCAACAGCATACATATAATAAGGGTAAGAAAAATCCCGATGAACATTGAGTTAATATAATTGCTTACAAAAAGTCCTGTTAGCGCTTCGATTTGATGCAGCATGATGTTGTCGGTCTGTTGGAAAAGATCGTTGAGCTCCATGCAAAAAATAATCTGGCCACAGGTACGACAACGTGCCGACATTTTTAATGCATATTAAAAAATCAAAAAGTTATTTACAATACTTTGCACAACAAATCGCGTCGTTGGCGACGATCAGCTGTTTATTATATTTCAGTAGCGCGTAACTATTGTGAATTTTATATCATGACGTCTATCGATATCTTCAGTAGTCGATAAGACATATGGAATTGCATTTAAAATCACACTGTGCCAGACATTTCTTATACATACGTATATGTTCTTTACTTTCTTCATGAAAACGAATAAAAATTTGTTGATAAAAATACCCCTGTCTCGCACTAATTATTTGTAGTAAGTAATATGACGATATCAAGCTGTTGCTCACCTCTAGGTGCTCATCTCTAGAGGGGCGCCTTTTGTATATAACATAATTTAAGTTCTGATGCGACTTAATGAACAAACCAAACTAACTGGGCAACGCGTCGTGCTGGTGCCGTATGAGGCGCGGCATGTGCCCAAGTATCACGAATGGATGAGCAACGCTGAGCTGCGCAGCCTTACCGCCTCGGATGAACTGACACTCAGTGAGGAGTACGCAATGCAACAGAGTTGGCGAGAGGACAATGACAAGCTAACATTTATTGTCATGTGCGCTGACACATATGCGAAGACCAATGATGAGATTGCTGCTATGGTAGGCGACACAAATCTCTTTCTGCACCACGACGAGGAAACCCCAAACCAATATGTAGCTGAGGCAGAGATCATGATAGCAACGCCTGAGGCACGTGGCAAAGGATTTGGCCGTGAGGCTATGCTCCTAATGTTCAAATACGCACAACAACATCTTCCGGTGACCAAATTCGAAGTGAAGATTGATATGAGCAATACAGCATCGCTTCGCCTGTTCGAGAGTTTTCAGTTTGTTGAGGTTTGTCGTGTGGAAGTTTTTCACGAGGTCACCCTAGAAAGGATTATAACAAATGAGTGGCTCTCCTGGCTTGATGCCCAGGTCCAACTACGAGCTGATATTTATGACAATGTCAACGACTGAATTAATTAATGATATTGGCCACATTAACTTGTATTTAGTTTATGCTCTGTTTATTACATTTATATTACAACTACTTTCTTTACTTGCCTTTGATATTTCATTCTATGTTTTGTTGTGGCTGTAGTCGTTGTGTAATGCTGTATGTGGGTTTGTGTATGTTTGTGGTGTGGCAGAAGGAGTGGCATCAAATGATGTGCCGCTGGTCTATTATAAAATATATATATTTGTATATGCGTAAATATATGTATGTAGATGCGCGTATGTGGATCTGTGTCTGAATATGGTACATAAAACTAATTGCTTAACGTTTTACAGCTGATGTTTAAATTTTTTATAAAAATCATTATTAAATAATTAAAGGCAAACATAATTATAATTGTAATTGCAAATCAAAGCTAAATATTTCATACTTTTTTCTGTTTGCACTTTGCTCTTAACTTAACGATAGCTGCTCAAAACTTTAAATCTTAAACTAACACTTAGACGTTGTGTGCTTTCTTCTTCATTCTCTATCCTCCGGCTTTATGCGCAGCTATGAATAATAAATATGCTTTGTGTATTATGTGTGTGTGTTCTCTTAGGCAGCGGCTCCATCGATGGGCATGGCATGCAGCACCTCGTCAAGCAGCTGGAGCGCACGATGCAAATGCACCTCAATCCAGCAGGGCGTCTCCTTAATCGATTGCCTTGGATAATCAGGTCCCCAGCCCTTAACAAAGCTCAGTCGCAGTATGCACAATCGACGCAAATCATCCACTCCAATGCCAGCGGCAGCGGTAATACCTTTTATAAAAAAAAAGAGGTACGGAATACATTAGATTATGATTGAGAATTTTTCTGTTTTGCACTTACTTCTGCCACCGCCGCCCATTTGTTGATTGGAGACACCTGCTACGGCAGCTGCTTGCGCTGCAGCTGCAGCTTGTGCGTTGGTTGCCAGCGAATGCATTTGTTGATGACACTGACGCAAATCGAACACCTGTCAAATCAAATTAAGCTTTAGCTAAATACGTTTAAGAATTTATTTGTATTTTACTTTTATGCATGCGGCTGGATAGATTTTGTGCACTGCATCGCCCGGCGTTCTACCCGCCTCGCGATCCAGGTAATAGCTTTGTACGAACACAGAGTTGTCACTGAGGCAGCGCAGCCAAACATCACCCTCGCCGCGCAAATCCAATTGAACGCCCTTGCCAATGTGCAGTCTGTTGGGTAAAAATGGGCAAGTTTAAAATAATGGTCGATATATATGTAGATCAATAAAAGGATTACCTGGCGCGCTCGGACTGCTCGGTGCGATGTACATTGCTGAGAGCGCCCAGACAGAAACGGTTGCCGCCCGAAGGATCCACATAGCCATCGATGATAACATTTGGCTTAGCCGACGGCACTTTGAATGTCTCGCCCACTTGTGTGTCCAGCTCAAAGTAAGCAATGGAACACCAGTACTCCGGTGCCGGTTGACGCGACAGCAATCGCGGCTGTTGTTGTTGTTGCTGCTGTTGCTGTTGCGGCGCCTGTTGTGGCGAACCAAGGTCACTCGGCAACGTTGAATTCCCTGTGCAAATAAATATACTTAATAAGATTGGCTAACATTTAAAATAATCTTTCACTTACAGTAGCTTCCAGGCAATGAACGCGGATCTGGGGGCTGCATAGACTGTGTGTAGGTGAGTGTGTTGGGTCCGGTCCAGGTGCCCCCAGTGCCACCGCCACCAGCTCCTCCGCCGCCGCCACCACCGCTAGCCTGTCCAACAGCTCCGCCTGCATTCGCCTGATTGCCAGCCGTCGCCTGTTGCTGCTGAACAGATGCCTGCTGTGTGGAGCCATAGCTGCCTGCACCAGTTCCCTGGGCATTCGGTTGCGGCACATAGCCATTCTGTTGCTGTTGGGCGTGCACTGTTGTTGGACCCGTATTGCTGCCACCCGCATTGCCACCAAACTTGCCCACATCGTTGCCGACATTCTGCATTTGTGCGCCTGTGGGCGGCGCTCCATAGTACTGGCCGCCACTGCCAGCGGATCCCGTAGAATTGCTGGCAACGCTATTGGGTCCATTGGGTCCGCCGCCACCGCCTGGCGGTGGCTGCTGTTGTTGTTGTTGCTGCTGCATGGCTGCCAGCGTGGCGGCGTCTGTGGGTGAGCTGGTCTGGGCATGATGCACGCCATTGCCTTGGGCGTTCTGTGATTGTGTGGGCGGGGGTGGCGGTGCCATAACGGGACCGGGGCCAGGATTCATGGCACCCATGCCGGGCATGCCATGAGGTACGGCTGCAATACAAAACATTAAGAAACGTTAAGGTATATAAAATGTGAATTAAAAAAACAAAGCGAGTGTACATAAAAAAAAATCAATAAAATAAAAGCTTACAAAGAGTGTGCGGCGCTGGCTGGGATTGGGATTGTGGTTGCTGCTGCTGCTGCTGTTGCGGCGCTGCCTGCTGCTGCTGCTGCTGTGCAACCTGACTGAGCCGCGGCGGCGGCTGTGGCTGCTGCACCATCCACGAACTGCGCGGCACGGCGCCGTCCGTTGGCTCAATTTTTGGTATTGCGCGCCCGGCAGCAAACATTGCACTCATTTGATTAGCATCGGTGACTACAAAGCCAACAAATAAATGTGGGCAAAAGCAAAAGGTAAATGAAAAATTGATGCAACACAAAATTGTCAATAATGCAAATAAAAGTAAATCGAGTAAATTGATTTCTTTCAACCAACATTATATACAAATATTTGATCATACCGTATTCACCGGGGCCCGGACCCTGTGGCGGATAGCCATAGCCACCCGGGCCGACCATCTGCGTGGGATGATGCTGTATGGTACCGATGTCGTTGCCATCGATGTCCATGCTGCCAACGAGTGAGCCGGCTGAGTATTCATCCTTGACCAGGCGACTGGGACCCGACTGCAAGCTGAGACCGGATAGATCGATGCCCGGCGAGACGACGCGCTCGTAATGGTAGGGATTCACGCACACCGAGTCACACTTGAGATCGAACGCAAAGGCGCAGTACTTGACGTGCTTCAGCTCGTTCTTGTGCAGGTCGGGCCAGCGCCAGATTCGTGCATAGATCACATGCGGGAAGCCCTTTCGACCGGCAACCTGTAGTCAAAAAAAAAAGAAATAAAAATGAAATTAACAATCGACAACAGTCAACACAAATGATCGGCTATCGCAACCGGAAATGCCACAAAATAAATAAATAAACAAACAAACAAATATATAATTTCGACTGGCGCCTCACCTGCAGGCGGCCGTCGAGCGTGCGCTGAATGGTGACGCATTTGCTGGGATGGGCGCCGTTTGTGGTTATTGCCGTTATCAGCGAGTCCAATTCGTCGCGTTTCTCCTTTAGCTTCTTAACGAGCGATTCGATGGCACGCTTGGCAAATCCCTCGCTCTCCCCGCCCTGCCGATGGCACATTAGCGAGTGCACAATGCTCAAACAGGCATCTGCTGAGGTGGGCGCATTGGAGGGCGGGGGCGGCGGCATTTGAACCATGTCCCGCACAATGACTAAGCAATGAAAGAGTTTGAGATTAGTAAAAATATTTAACAGGCTAACAAAAAAAGAAAACAGCTCACGGTTGCCACTTGGTAATAATTGTAAATGGAAATATCCCACATTTGGCACATTTGAATTAGAAAGGTACATTTAACCAATGTGGCAACCTTTGGCATTAGTTAACTTACTATCCTGTTGCGCTATGGCGCCGTACATATGCGCTGGCGGTCCAGTGGCCGGTCCGGCCATGCCAAAGTCCTGGGCAATGCCCAGACCACCGCGTCCATGGGCATCCACTTCGGCGTTGTTGGTGTCGCCGCCGTCACAAAATCCGTATCCAGCTGATGGCCACAAAGCGAAGCTGGCTCAAAAGCGTTGCACACAAGCAGCGCCAACTGAACTGCAGCAAACAAAGACAAGAAGCACGCGAATGTGCGCACAAAACAAACGGCAAAGTCAGCGACCGTTGTTGTTGATCTCCCCCCTTTACTTCCAACGCTGTAAAGCTGTTCTTGTTCTTGTTGTTGCTTTAACTTTACAACAGTCAGTGCAAAAAGAGAGTGCCTTTGGGGGTGCTACGCACACATCGAAAATGTTTTGTGAACACAAACACAAACACACACACACACACAGTCAGACGCGCGCGCTATTAAACTTGAACTCCCACAAAGCTGCCTGTAATTATGGCAACAGCGAGGCTTTTCTTTGCAGCTAGGAGTGCTGCTTCTACTCTTACTTCTCCTCCTCTTCTCTTTTACTTATTCACCCAAAACGTCCGGTAGCAGCAGCAACACAGAATCTTGCACACACACGCACATATAGAGTTGAGTTGTTATGACTGCGACTTTGTTAGTTTATGATTGCAGTTTTGTTCTTTTAATAATTCCACCGTCTTAATTTTCGGCACCAAAAATGCACTTAATAATTTTCCGCACATCCATAGCCAGTTTTCCACCCAATTTGCTTTTCTGTGCTTGTGCTCTTTCTAGAGATGTGAGATATTTGCAGTCGTAACTGCTATTTCTTACATGTATCGAATCGCTCCTGTGGTGAAAAATCACTGATATTTGAGATTTCTTTATAGTTGTATTAAACGCTGAGAACAAATATTAAATAATTGTGTAGGTAAATTAAAAGAGAATGCATATTTATGCTTTTTGCTAATTTATCAAAACATCAATAGAGACGAAATATTATCTCGACTTTTCGATAAAAAGTACCATCTCAGTCAAATTGGTCATTGCTAATTGTTGATTTTAGTGCAGCCCTGGTACATAATTTATCTTGTTCTTCTTCGTTTAAGCCGAAACAATACTAAAACATTTGCTTATATTTATAAAATGAGCACACCGGCTAAAAACAATGGCACTGGCCTAGAAGACGTCAATATACCGGGTCAGGCTTTTCTACGTGAGGCACTCACCTCTTGCACAGATCCGCTAAAAGCCATCGAGAGTTTCCAGCTGGAAAATGGAGTCTTATTGCCATCACTGCGTCCAATGCTGCCTCTATTGGACTTGCACGGTGTGCGTCGTCTAGACTTCCATACGTCACTGATGGAGGAACTGCGCGACAAGCTAATCGCACACATCAACGAACTGGGCCAAAAGGATCCAAAGGAACGCGAAAAGAAACTGAAAGACCTGCTAGTCAAGAGTTTCCCAGTGGTGCGTGTAAAACACTTGCGGCCCGTTGTGATGGCCATTCTGAGGAACACGCAGCACATTGATGACAAGTACTTGCGAATTTTAGTGCGCGATCGCGAACTCTATGCAGACACGGATACCGAAGTAAAACGTCAGATTTGGCGCGATAATCAGTCACTGTTTGGAGATGAGGTGTCACCGTTGCTGTCCCAGTATATTCGAGAGAAGGAGCACATTCTATTTGATCACACCAATCTGAATAATCTGTTCTTTCAGCCGACGCCAAAGCTGCGCCGGCAGGGCGAGGTTGTCCAAAAGCTGGCCAACATGATTGGCAATAGCGTCAAACTTTACGACATGGTGCTGCAGTTTCTTCGTACGCTGTTCTTACGCACCCGCAATGTTCACTATTGTACTCTGCGGGCGGAGCTACTGATGGCTCTACACGATTTGGAGGTGCAGGAGATCATCTCAATAGATCCATGCCACAAATTCACTTGGTGCTTGGACGCTTGCATTCGTGAGAAGAATGTGGACATAAAACGTTCTCGCGAACTGCAGGGATTCCTGGACAACATCAAGCGCGGCCAGGAGCAGGTGCTTGGCGATCTTTCGATGACCCTCTGCGATCCGTATGCCATCAACTTTCTGGCCACATCAGCAATTAAGATACTGCAGCATCTTATTAACACTGAATGCATGGCACGAGATAATCAGATACTAATCTTGCTTCTACGCATGCTGGCCCTTGGCCTAAGCGCCTGGGTGATGATTGACTCGCAGGACTTTAAGGAACCCAAACTTGACAACCAGGTGGTTACCAAGTTCCTGCCCGCCCTCATGTCCCTCATGGTTGACGATCAGTGCCGTGGCTTGCACGCCAAATTGCCGCCCGATGAGCGCGAGTCTGCTTTGACTGTCATCGAGCATTCGGGCCCGGCGCCGGACGCTGTCGAGGCCTACATCCAGGAGAGCTCAGTGTCCAGCATACTGGCCATGTACTATACGCTGCACACGGCCCGCAACAGGGATCGTGTTGGTCTGTTGCGTGTCCTGGCTATTTTGTCCGCCTGCAAGGGTGATCGCGCCTACGAGGATCCCTTCCTGCACTCACTGATTGCCCTGCTCATACCCATGAGCGAGGAGTTTACCACAGAGGACTTTTGCACCACACTCTTCGACGAGTTCATATTCGCTGGATTGACCCGTGAGAATGTGACCTCTCGACACATGCTGAAGCTCTTGTGGTATGTCTACAATAAGTTGCCCGTTGGTCGTTTGGCAACTCTTATGAAGGCTATGCAGCCGACCACGGCACACAATGAGCACATTCACAAGCTATACGAAACGCTTCAGGAGCGTATTGGATCCGCTTCAGCACCAGAGACGCCCGTTATTGAGCAGCCGCCGGTTGACTTTGATTCACCACTGAAAAGCGTTCCCACTCCCGGACCACATTACAGCTCTCAATAATCTCACAATAATAACATAGGTACATATAATAGAACTAGTCGGGGCTTTAATACATACATACATACATACATAGTTGTAGTATCAAAAAATAATTATTTTTAAACAAAATTATACATATTTAGTTTTGTGTAACACAATTAATATATTTTATTTGCACTCTGTAGCTTTTATAATACAATATGTTTAAACTTTAGATGCAATCTCCAGGGCATTCTTCAAGTCATCAATCAAATCATCAGCATCCTCAAGACCCACTGATATCCAGATCAGTGCATCTGTTATGCCTAAAGCTTGACGATCTTCAATGGGAACCGACGCATGCGTCATTATTGAAGGTAATTCAGCTAAGCTTTCAGTTCCACCAAGGCTTACAGCTAAAGTAAAAACTTTGAGAGCTTTTAAAAATGCGGTTGATTGTTGCAATCCACCCTTGATGTAAAATGAAAAGACTCCACTGTAGCCATAGGTCTGTCTAAGTGCTAGTTCGTGCTGGGGATGCGAGGGCAACCCTGGGTGCAATACTTTATCAACAAAGTCATGTGACTCGAGATACTTGGCGATACAAGTTGCATTTTTCTGGTGTTGTTGCATGCGCAGCGATAAGGTCTTCAAACTGCGATTAACTTGATAACAATCAAAAGGCGATGGCACGATACCCATTGAGTTTTGCAAGAACTTCAATCTATTATAAAGATCATCCGAATTCATGGTTATGCCGCCCATGACAATATCGTTGTGTCCATTCATGTACTTTGATAGGGAGTAACAAACTAAATCGGCACCCAATTCCAGGGGTCTTTGGAAATAAGAGGTCAAAAAGGTATTATCTACGGCAACAATTACGTTGCCCACACTTCGACAGACCTGAACGATTGCTTCAATATCCACAACTTTTGTAAGTGGATTTGTTGGCGACTCTATAAAAACGAGTTTTGTTTCTGGCTTAAATGCACTTCGAAAAGTATCCAAATTGGTGGGATCCACAAAAGTTGAAGTAATTCCGAACCGCGCTGCCACCTGTCGAACTAGACGATTTGTGCCACCATAAAGATCATCACCCATTACAATATGATCACCGCTGCTCAGCAATGACAGCACCGCCGTTGTTGCTCCCAGTCCAGATGTGAATGTTAAGCCATAATTGGCATTGTCTAGCGCAGCCAAACACTGCTGTAGAACATTGCGCGTGGGATTGCCACCTCTGGAATAGACGTATCCACGATTCTTACCAGGCTCATCCAGTTTAAAATTCGTGCTTAATATTATAGGCGGTATAACACATGCGCTGTTCCACTGTTCTGGATCCTGGCCAGCATGTATGGCTTTTGTGGCGAAACCCTTTGGCTGTGTCTTGAAGCTCATTTTGTGACGACGGTCAACTTGCAAATAAAAATGGAATCTGATGTAATTGAAACTATTTATAGTATATACAATAGCACAAGTGCTAGTAAACGTGAAAATAACAGTTTTTTCCTCAGTATACAATGCGCAAAGAAGGGATTCTACGGTTACTCCGGCGCCAAGGTCTGATGATTAACTCTTATAGAACTCGACAAAATAAGACGAAAAAATTAAATAAAATTTATCGATAGCTAGCTTAGCTATCAAAAAATAATTAATACAAAATTGAAAAAAATTTCATATAATTTAATATTTTTGATAGAGTTTAATAGATTTCCAGAAAAAAACGATAATACCAAATACAATATATCGATAAACATCGATTTATCGATAAAAATTTGACAATATTTTTTTGTTAAATTAATATTGAATAAAATATATCGATAACTCGCTTGGTTATCGAGATTTAGTTAATTAAAAATCGAGAAATTTCATAAATTTAATTTTTTTTGGTGAAGTTTAATAGATTTCCGAAAAAACGAAAATACTAAATGCAACTTATCAATATATCGATTTTATCGAGCTATCGATCAAAATGCAACAAAATTGATTTTTTTAATGAAGTTTAATAGATTTCTGAAAAATAAGACGAAAATATTAAATAAAATGTAGTTATCGATATATAGATACTAAAAATTCGAAAAATAGCGAACATATATTTTATTTTATTTGACGGCCTTACTTTTTTAAAACATGATTATATGAAAATCATATAAACCGTTTATATGATACTTATATGAAAATGAAAAATAAATGTTTTAAAAGTCAAATGGCACTTTTATGAGCCATATATTATAGTTCACAGACTTTTGAACGAGCTGGAGCCAGTTCTCAAAAATATTCAAGTGAACTAGTTCACTGAGCTGCCAGCCTGCCGGACAACCCTGCTTCGGCTCACTTCATTTAGATATTTACATATATTTGGTCGTGTCGCAGTTTAGAAAAAAGAAGACAAATACTGATTAAACGCAGAGGCATCCGGGTAAGTTTATTAAAATAATGTTTTATTAATTCACTACATTAACTACGAACTGTTATTTAATACAAAAAACGACTTAATTGAAGTAAAATTATCTGAGAAAGTTTACGGCCTGCGCCACGCGTTTCTTTTAATAAGAACGTGAATGTATGTGTGTGTGCGTGTGTGTAGTGTGACGAAATCGTAAAATTAAGGTTATTGCTTATTTTACGTTTTATATGTTAACTTAATTGAATATTTGATTAAAAAGTAAAGCAGTATGTTATTTTGTAGATGTTTTACTGCTACACAAAATATGGAATCTGTGCGAAATGTTTTTACAAAAGCAGCTTGTTGCTGCCAATTTCTGGAAGCACACATACAAGCTTATATATATACGTCAGATGTGTGTGTGTTCCTATGTGAAATTCCACTATCCACTAACGTCGCCCCCGCTGGTTCATTCACAAAATCCCTTGGCAACAGATCATTTTTAAATACATACACTTTATACACAAATTTTTCACTTTCCCAAATACAAAATAAGTACACCAAATATATCTGATAAACAAAAGAATTTTACTTAAATTCTATGTTTAAGATATCAAGATATATTAAACATTGAAAGATAAGATATATAAATTATAAATATTTATGTGATATTGATATAAATATGTATTTAGAATTTATACTGTTTGTGAAATTAAAATATTTTTTGTATACTTTACCAAATTTCTCTGTTTAAAATTATTTCAAAAGGCCCGCCAATTTAAATAATTTTTAACAGGTGGCAATATATATAAATACAGAAATACTCATTTTGGCACGCATCAAGTATTTAAATACCAAATGTATCTAAGCAAAAGTGCTCAACATTTTATATCGTGAGTCAACATCTGAAACAGTAAGGCAATAATACTTTGGATATTGCTTGGAGTTTCGAAGTTGTTTGGAGCTCCTTTGTCGTCTCAAGCCCTTATGCAATTATTGTTGGCTATGGGAAATAGAATTACAATCTATTTTATCCTAAAACAAACTTTTTCTCCATTTTCTGATGGGTTGGAATTTATTGCAAGCAGTGTAAAGAGTGAAGTTATTTTGCAAGCAGTGTAGAAAGAGTTTAAGAGACAGAAGTATTTTTCCCATTCCCATTCTGTTTCAACTGCCTGGTATTTAAACTGCTCTCTGCTGTTTTTCAACGTCAGTTTACATTTGGAAGCAACAAAGCAAAGTACCGTTTGGGCTGTAATAGGGAGTGTGCGCGTGTGTTTGTATGTGTGTGTGTTTGCATAAAATTTTTTATAATTTGAATCTAAATTAATTATATAGCACTAAATGCAAAAACAAATGTGTATATAAAAAAAAAAAAAAGAATAGCAAAGTCAATAATAACAGGCTACGATGTGCAGCTGATGAGAAAAACCTACCACTTTTAAACTAGTGCGTGGGAAAAATCGATCCACAAACTGTTTGCAAAGAAAAAGAAAATGTTGGCTTAAGCGAGAGATTTTGACAACAACAAGAAGTTAACTGTGATATATTTTGCAGTACAAATTAGTTAAAACCTTAGCATAGTCAATCGACAACAAGAACATCAACTTTTCACTTATTTTCAAGTGCAATAATAAGATTTTCGCCAAGATTCTCAAGTAACTAATTCATCTCAACATTCCTGCGCAACATAAAAACAACAAAATGGCTGTTAAAATGTAAGCATATATCAATTAAAACAAAGAATTTTATTGCGTTAAAAAAGGCCTTTACTTTGTCCACTAGTCAAATGTTTTTTCTTGTTTTTCATCTTTACTATGTGTATGTACACATTGGGACATACTTTAGTGTACGTGTATGTATGTAAGTACTTTGTGTATGCATTTGTTTGAATGCAAAAGCAGAAAAAAGAAACAATTTACGTGTTTGTTTCACATCTCAATCCGTTTCCCAGCTGTTTGAGCATAAACTTGTAAAAGTGTGAGTGCGCACATAAAAGTGTCCATCTGTATACATATGTGTGACGAACAGTGGAGCTGCTATTCATAGGTTGATGGGGAGAGAAACTATGTATGATGATACCCAACTAGTACAGTTACCCTACCCATACAATTAAGCACTCAGTTGTTGTGTTATCCATTTTGGCAATTTGGCTGCCCTAAATGAATCCTATGTTTGTGTGTTTATTTAACCTGGTAGGTTTTTTTTTGTTTGCCTTCAATTGTTTTTTATAGCCTCTTTTAGTTATCGACGCACTGAGCGAGCCCCAACAATTATAGCAGTGTTTCAGTTCCAAAGCGTTTCGCTATCTCTCTCTCCTTCACACATACACATGCAGTGGGCAAACAAAGACTTTAGCATGTGTGCGTGTTTTCATGTTCCCATTTTGATTTTCGCTTTGTATTCTTTCACTAACACCAAGCTAAAAGTTAACAGTGTGTGTGCGAGCTTGAAATTGCGTCAGCCAATTGAAAATTTTATTTAAAACTTAACAAATCTAGCCATATTTACATGCCACTTAGTTTTAGCCAGCTTTTAACTCGTTTCAAAACAATTTGATAATGTACATTTAATAGTTTGGCTATTAGCAAGTCTTGATTGTGTCTGCGAATTGTGCCCCTGTTTGGTTTTAGTCTCTCTGTGTTGATTTCACCTTCAGCGTAGTTTGCTTTCTGGGTCATATTTGTTGATTTCAATTTGTTGGTGTCGTCCAGCGTATAAAGCAGCAGTGCAAGCAACAAACACATAAATTTGCTTATATTTTCATGTTTTGTTTTGGTATATTGGTATTTCAATAACCTCCATTAAAGCTCCCACTTACATATATACTAATTTGTATGTATGCGTGTGTGTGCATGTTTCTTGTCGTGGGTGAAGTTGCTTTACGTACCCGTTTTTATTTCTTTTCTGTTTATCCCATTCATTTACAACGCCCCTCTTAACATTTGAATTTCTTTACTTTTGCTTTAGCCATCTTCTTTGTTGTTTCTGAGGCGTTGGCGCGCATTTTGTGTATGTTTTTATTGTTGTTTCTTTACACAATGATTTGTAGCTTCTTCGGGTCATGCGTATGTATGAGAGCGTAACTGTTGTTAGAGAGAAAGAGTGTGTGTGTATAAGAGAAAGAGACAGCAGCCATCTTGATCATGACTGTGGTCAACAGCCTGTCAATCTATTTCACATTTGACGTCTCGCCAATTGAGATTTCACTTGTAGAGATGCACAGTTATGCACAGACTACCTGTATCTTCGGTTACTAGTCGAAAATTAAAAAATTAAATGTATCCCATTACAGTCTGGCAAATTTCCGACAACTGTCGCGACAACCTCAAGAGAAATTTGAGTCTCTGTCAAAAAATAAACACTAAAGTTAGGGGAACAAAGCCAATGGACAGCTGTTTGGCCTTTTTTTTTGCTGGGAACACCATAAGCGAAAAGTGACGCATAACCTAAAAGCGCTGAGCGTTGCTTTTATCTACACATCTTCACCACCATCAAGCACTGGCACAGCGTAAATGAGCTCAATAAGCATTTTAAAATGCGGACAGCGAAAGTTAATCTATTGTAATGCCTAGACCCCATCCAAAAGGTAATAAAAAAAAATAGGAACGTTTTCAACCCCCCTGGTAATACGAGTTGCTACTGGCAACAATGGCCGTCAGCTCGTGCCAAGCTTAAACGACTTTTGTCCACCCCTTTTGGTTTTTGTAGATTTTTTTTTTGTTTTTACTATTGAAGGTGCGTCTCTAATTCAATTGATGTGAGGTGCTGACACATTCCAATACCCAGTTTCAAGTAGCAGCTGCTCTCTGCCCTGGCAGCTGCCGTTCCATATTCATCCCATTGTTGGAAAGGAAACGGTAAACTGAGAGAACAGAAAGAGAGAGATAAGATCGAACTTGTGGTTTATCTCAGTTTACGTCATGGAATGCTTTTACACAATACCTATTGATAAAAGAAAAGTCCATTCCAATGCGCCCTCATAAGTGCCATTTATAAAGTGTGGTAATATCACTTATCTAATTGTCGTGTCCGGTGGGCGTTTTGCATTATATGTGGTTATGTCATAAAAATCAACCATTTTGATTTAAAAGATAACATGCATTTACATGAATGACAATCCTGTTAGTTTCCTTATCTCTTCTTTTTTTCTTCGTTAATCGGGTACAAAGTGCGGTCGGTTTTGTCACAAAAAGCCGCCTATCTTTACTAGTCCCCTTTTAAAGCAATTACCTTGAAATTTAAAGCCTCGTAAAATATTTCAATGCATTTTTTCCATTTCGCCTGTCGATAATAAAAAAAAACTAATTTTAGGCATTTAGGTTTTTTTCTCTGTTCTGAGTAAGTGCTTTATAATTTACTTGTCTAGCGACATTTGAAATGCAAATCTATTTCAATTCTTATTTCGTCTGTGCTATTTAAACAAAAAGAGTCCATTGACAGATAGTCGAGACAGGCAATAGAACTGGACACTACAGAACTGGGTGCGTGAATTACTGAACGAACTACTTGAGTCCAAAGTTCGTCACCTGATTTTGACGCACATTTTTTATTTTAAATGCATTGAGATAATAGAATAATTGATAGAAACATGAGTACAATGCCCGCAATTTAATACCGAGCGGACGATTTCGTCTGCCTTTTGTTTGTTCTTTTAGGTTTTTTGTTTACATAAACATACGAATTTGTTTACATACTGTGTATTTAAAAACGAGAGCTGTGTCAAGTTCTTTTTCAAATAAACGTTTGGCTATCGAAATTTTTCTTGCAATGCATACATTTTTTTTGTTTTTTTTCACTAGAAATCCAATAGTTTATCTTGCAGCGCATGCCACAAGACAAGAGCAGCTGCTGATTTTGTTGGTGCGCCTGCGCTGCTGTCCGGAAAACGTTCTATGTTTCCTGCTTCAACTGCGTTTCGCACTGCCATTGATATTTACATACCTCCGTTTGTATGTGTGTGTGCTGCAAGTGGGGTTGAAAAACAATTTTTAGACGCGTCTGTGTGGCTTCCTGAACACAGCAGAGAGTGGGGGTTGCTTAAACCGTTCGCCCTTAACAGCTCGTTGCACAATTTTGTGTGATAATTTCATCAAAGCCAAAGTTGTTATTTTAAGCTCAAGGGTTGTTGTTGCGCATATCCAAAGGTAGGGAAATGCTGGAATTGGCACAAGGCACAAAACGAGTCGAATCGAATCGTGTAGGTGTCAGCTCTAAGCCTGGGCTTAACACAAGTTGCAACAACGTGCGTGTGTGTGTGTGTGTGTGACTTGGTTGGCGTCACGTTTGACTTGAGCCCTTTGCGTGTGCAGCGTGACGCAAGGCAACGCAGAAATTTTCATGTTGCTGGCTGATGCAATTGTTATTGCTGCTGCCAGCCATCCAGTTATTGAAGTTAGCGAGCGCTCGCTCTCGAAAGCTCTTCTGCAAGATCTGAACGGTAGCTTCAAGTGTCTTGTCATTTGTTGACCTTCAGCTTTTAGCTTTAAATACGCAGCCCCATCATCATTTAAGCGCTGATAAATGAATAAACCGTTGGACACAGTACAAAGCAAAAACTGAAAACAAGCGCTATCTCGCTCACATGCAGGTGTTATTTCTTTGGAGACTATGCTCATCCCTTTCGCACTTGCGTCTGCTAATTAAAAAGCGACACAAATAAATATGATGAAAAATATTTGGCAAGCTTTTTAGCTTGCCTTTGTCTTGATTTGTTTTGATTCCGTGCACTTAGCCAAAGCAACAAAGAACAGACAAAGAGGGGAGGCACAGTTCACTTTCATTTTTTAAAAGTTTGGTGCATCTGTAAGTAAATTTTTAGTACATAACTCACTTTTTGGCTCATTTTCTCTTTTTTATTATTTTGGTTGTGCATTACATTCAAAGTTATTGTTTATGCTTTTAAACGGTAAACGCAAACACAAATATTTATGCATTTGGAAGTATTTCACACCTGAGCAGGCTGCCACGCCTCCCCAACTCAACGTCCATCTTTGTTTAACGCGCGTTTCGCAGTTACGGAAATATAGGCAAAAAGTGAAATTTTTTTTACAACCGCTCGCAAATGTTGGCCAAGTTGTTTTTCGAGCAGCGTATGCCAATAACAATAATAACAGCAGCAGCAACAACAACTAGCCTAGGTAAAGCTAGTGTATAAATAAAAACAGCTTTACACACACATTTCTACATTCCATATCACTGTGTAAGTGTAAATGTGCGTGTGCGTGTGTGTGTGTGTACGTGCTTTGCGTCAGCAGCGCGCGTAATACATTTTGTTGCCTAAAAACCAATAACAAAATCTACATACAATATTCGAGAAACGAACAAGCAAGCAAAAAGCTTAATAATTTGTTTTAGAAACTTTTGAATCAAGACACATATGGATTTGTCTCCGCATTGAATTATAGTATAAAATTCATTAAGAGCCTTGAATGAGATCAATAGAACGATTGCCTTGTGTAGTTTGTCTGTTTAGAAGGCCACATCTGTTGGGAATTTACACCAAAAACGATCAAAGAAATAAGACCAACACACACATACTAAATTAAGACAATACAAGCTTCAGTTTTCGCTGATATTACTACCATGTTACGCTTTGTGAAGCTTTCAAGTGAGCAACACAGCGTAAAGGCGAACTTTAACCTGCGCTCTTGCGTTGCCGTTAGTTTGGCGCTTTTGTCTGTTTTTTTCTTTTCTTTAAGCTACGGCAATTAGCAGGGCTGGCTGTTGCCTCAGATGATGCATTGTAATGCTCGAAAAAAATGTCGAAAACTAGTTTGGTGGGTGGACGACCTTGAATTGAAACACTTGGCATCCAAAGTTTGTGGTTTCTTTGTGTTGCTTCATGAACGGAAGTGAAAAACATGATTTGTCCGTTTTTTAAAAACAACTGTTGATGTTTTTCATATTTTGCATATATGCGTCAGATACGTATTGTATGATGGATTCACCCTCATCGGTTGGCTGATTCACATTCGTATTTATGTTTCGAAATATGATTAAGGTGCGGTCACTTTGGCGAAAGTTGAGTTCGTTCTGAACACACGCTCATACACAGCTGAACTTTATTCGAACTTGAAGAGTTGCTCATTTTTGGGCATTAACTTGTTATTTTCATCTCGCCTTGTGAACAGGGTCTTAAGCTGGTCATGAAGCAGGTTAATGACAACTGTTTTCAAAAATACTTGTTTAGCAATTGAACGCGTCAGGGTCTGCATGTTTACATTATAGATTCCCTTCTTGTCAACGTTCAACTATAAATAGGGCAAGCAATTTAAATTTTCTTACACTTTGTACCCCGCTGCTACTTACAATATTTCATCTGTCAATTGCAGCATTTCTTTCATTGCTGCCCATTTCTTGCAGTTTCAAGTGTTTTCGTTGGCGCTATGTTCGTTTTGTTAGTTTTATGTCATTTATCAGCTAGCTCTGTTTAGATTATTTAATGTTTTCTTATTTTGCCTCTTCCTCTATATGGCAATTACCCAGCATCAGAGAAAGCTTGCCCAGCCCTGGTGCTTGTGTTGTTGCTCTGTGTTATCTCTCAATCCCAGCGTAGCCTATTCTGTATGTACGTGTGTGTGTGTGTTTTGATTGTATTTGTTTGTGTTTGTGAAGCGAACACTGAATTGGAACAAGATGGCGGCCACTTTGTTTACTCAAGTGCGCGTTGAGTGAGTTTTTGGGTTTTATATATGTACATATATTGTGTTTATTGTTCTTTTTGTCTCTCGATCGGAAATCAATCATTGTTGGGAACTTAGGGAAGTAAATATATTGCCTAAAATTCTCAGACAAATTGTATGATTGTGTGAAATAAACACACACACACTCGCAACAGGCTATTTATGTGGTTTGCCTTGAGTCAACGATCAACGCCTCCCCCCAACCACCGCCCACAGCCTTCATGTCATGATTGTGATTTGAATAAAACTGTAAGCCATTTATATGCTTTTGAGGTCAGCAGCGCACTCAAGACGTACATAAATAAAATGTATACCAATGTCAACTTGTGTGCATTTTACACGCATTTGTCACACTGTGCAGGTGTCACCATTTAACTCAATTCTCTCTGTTTTACTCTCAATCAAAGTTCGTTCAACGTATTGCATACAGTTCTTTTTTTTTTATTCTTATTTTTGGACATTTACAAAAGAGAGCAACGCACTCGACTAACAAAATAACAACAGAATTATAATATTAAAATTAACATACGATTTCCACATAAATGAACTTAATTTGACATTTGACACTACAATACCCATTTAATTTACACTGTACAATATAATACGAATTTTTATTTTCTTCCACATTGACTTTATTTATCTTATTTATTAACAATTTTTTAATTAAATTGCGCAATTTTTGCAGCGCGTAAGTTTATATATTTTAGCACAAAACGGTTTTCCACTCACTACGGAAAAAGCCAAAACACTCTGCAAGAGAAAACCAAATAGCTCCACAACGAGCAACTATTTACATACACTGTAAACAATTTCAGCGTCTTGCGTTTATTATCGTAATAAGCATTGAGCGAACACATAATAAACCATTTTGACGTTCGAAATTGATATTTTTTTATTCATTTTTTCCACTTGAAAAAAATAGACAAGACAATTTTAAAAAAAGATCAGCGTACGTTTTGACTGACTGATAGACAAGAAATTTATAAAAAAAAAAAAAAAAAATAGTACTGTCATCGTTATTGTCGTTTGTACACTGCGAATAATTGTCGATATACATATACATATATAATATATTGTGTTTAAAACATATATGTATAAAAATCATTGTTGAGGGCGTTTTTGTTTGTTAACTGTTTGCAAATTGTTGAAAGAATTGCATTAAGGCTTTTGGAACTATTAACAGAGCACTAATATTTCTACAAATATTCTAATTTTTGCTCTGGGCTCCTTTAACCGGTGTGTGCAGCACAAGTAGCAAACAGTTTGTTTTATTTTCAGTTGCATTTGCGCTACCAGTGGATTATAATTTAAAATACTATTTGATAGTGATAGTCCCTGAAGCGCTGCATTTTCAGCTTTAATTTCGAGCTACAGATTGAGAGAGTACTTTTTCTTTTTAAAAGTTGCACTCGCTGATATCTTTGTAAAAAAAAAAAATAAAAATAAAAGTTGGCTTGAAATTAGTTTTGGGCTTTACTGAAAATAAAATCACATTTCAAACAAGTTGATTAAGGGACAAAAAAAAGTAATTTTGTTTGGCCTATAAACGCAACGAGATTTTTCTTTTGCGTTTTATATAACATTCTATATAAGAACCAAAATCCAAATCCCACAAAAAACCTTGCCATATACAGGTACTAGGCCAGCCCTCACAATGTCTGTCCCTGTACGCTACTCTGCTGCCGCCGAATACGCCGCCGTTGTTGATAGTGGTTTGGATAATACTCTAACCCAAGAAGAGCAATACCACGAACAACAACAGCAACAGCTTCAGCTTCAGCTTCAACAACAACAACAGTTTGAGCTCGAACAGCAGCAGCTGCAGCAGCAATATCAATATCAGCAGCAGCAATACGAACAGGAGCAGGAGGAGGCCCTATTGTATTGCCAATTGCAGCAGCAGCAGCAGGCGGAGGCGGTGCGGCAGCAGCAGCAGCAGTTGATGCAGCAGAGGTCATCGATGTTGATGTCGTCGTCGTCTGTGATGTCCGGATTTGATTTGCCCAACAACAACATTAATAACGCCGCCAGCAACAACAACAACAACGTTGGCATGGATGCAATTAGCATTAATGCCATCCTGGTCGATGATGAGCAACCATCAACATCGGCTCAGGCAGCGGCGGCGATACTGCGGGGCAAGTTAGGTAATGGCATCGACGACGATGATCACAATGCAGCAGAGATGCCAACTGATTGGATGAGGATTGCGGACGGGGGCCGGTATGGGACACCGGGTGCTGCTGGCTTGGAATATCAAAAGTACGAACAATCACAATCAACTTTGGAAACCGAAGCTGGAGCAGCAGCCACAGCCACTGAGCCATCAGCACTAAAGAAACTGGAGGATCAATTGCATGCCATGAGCTCTGATGAATTGTACGAGACCCTTAAGGAGTACGATGCACTGCAGGATAAATATCATACTGTACTGCTGCTACCCAAGGAGTCGAGGGTAAGTTAAAGACACATTTCTAAATACTCTTCACATAGTTTGGCTAATGCATAAAATTCCTTAAATAGCGTGAAGTGACCGCTGGCGGACGCGATGGTTCAGCATATGTGCTGCGCTGTCTGAAGATGTGGTACGAGCTGCCATCCGATGTGCTGTTCTCGGCCATGAGCCTGGTGGATCGCTTCCTGGATCGCATGGCCGTCAAGCCCAAGCATATGGCCTGCATGAGCGTTGCCTCTTTCCATTTGGCCATCAAGCAGCTGGACTTGAAGCCCATACCTGCCGACGATCTGGTTACAATCTCTCAGGTATGTCTGCATTGTGCTCAAAAGTACATAGTATAATTGTATAATTGTGTGTATTGTTGTTTATTGCAGTGTGGCTGTACCGCTGGTGATCTGGAGCGCATGGCCGGCGTTATTGGCAACAAACTGGGCGTACAGATGGGACATGCACCGATCACATCAGTTAGCTACCTGCGCATCTATTACGCACTCTTCCGCAACTTGGCGAAGGAGATTGGCGGTGATTTCTTCAAGTTCTTTCAGCAGCTGATCAAGCTCGAGGAGCTGGAGAATCGTTTGGAGATTTTGTTGTGCGATGTCAAGACAACGGTGATTACGCCAGCGACATTGGCACTAGTGCTCATCTGCCTGCATCTGGATTTCCACATCAAGGAGTCGTACACACGCGGCAGTCCCGAGCTGAAGCATGTCTTTGAGTACATACTCTTCCTGCAGCAATACATGAGGGTAAGCACCAATTCAAAGATTTAAGTTTTAACCCAATTGAAATTTAATCAAATTGCATTTTGCATTGCAGATTCCCGATCGCGTTTTCACCTGCGGTTTTGGCATTGTTTCGGGCATTCTGTCCCATTATAACGGACAGAATAAGGCACCCTACAAGCAGCGGCTTGTCTGGAAGTTATCCAGTCGCACGCTGCGCGTCCTGCGCCCAATCAATCGCTTCTCATCCGATTTACCCACCATTGAGGAGGGTATATCGAATGCCCTGGACGATGGCCTGCGATCAAGGTGAGTTGAATATGATAGCTAGGATGATTTTCTTTGTTCTTTGTTCCATAACATTTCATAGTCGATTGAAACAAAGACCCGAGAGTGTCCGTTATCTATTTTTAGTATTATTATGTCGACTCTGTGGACTTATTTGTGTGTGTCGAGTTTGGCGTAAACAAGTTTCTAGAATTGACGCGATTTCATTATCACAACAACAACAAACAGCTAGCGATCAACACAACAGCAAACAACAAACAACAAAAACTCGCATAGAAAATCATGAGACCTAGTGGCTGGTTTTTTCTGTTTATTTTTTTTTTTTTTTTTTTGCCTGCCTAACTCGAGGCATTTGCCAAAAGTGGTCTGACAACAGCAGCAACAACAGTTAGGCACCCAGACATGTTTACACATGTATACATATATACATATTTATATGACTTTGTTTTTGTCGCTCTGGGTGCGTGTGTTGCTCTCTTTTACATTTTTCGACAACAATCTTATCAGAGAAGAGCCCAGGCCCATGAAGAAAGAAGCAAGGGGCACGCGCACGCACACTAAAGTATTTGACGAGGGTTGCTTCAAGAGTTTTATTTAGAGAAATTATGAAATTCGGGTGTGCGTCAGTTGTGTTATATGTGTGGGTAGTTCTTTTCCCGTCTTTCCATTACATATATACAAGACCTTGATAATTTCTCTTATATGCTCTATATCAATAGACATATTCAATTTTGTTACCTGATTTGTAACACAATTAAAAAAAATGGGCTGGTCAATGTTGATAACTTATATAGATTAAACAGTATTACGATGATTATATTTATAGGTTGAAGGTTGTTTTTCAACAATTTTTCGCTTATATGAACTTGACATTGAGCTTTTCCACAGCTCTCTTGGCATGCACTGAACAAAGTTCACTAAAAATAAATATTCCAACGATATTTGGCAAGGGTATTAAAAACAATTTTGTTGTTTGCTGCTGTTTTGTGAATTTGGATGGCCTTGTGTTTGTGCTTTGTTTTTTGTTATCTGCTGTTAAAATTAGTCATAAACATTTAGAGTTCAATGCACCGTTCGACTTTCGCACTGCGTCAATTATGATCTTGCACTTGTGCAAAGGTGGTTTGTGTGTGTGTGTGTGTGTGTTATGAAAAAGCTGTTAGCAAATATCAGCTGATCAAGTTGATAATTTGAGAACCTTCAACTTGAACTTTATCGTTCGCGGCTCGTTTGCAAAACTAATAATGACTTTTGTGTTAATTGCTTTCTTTCTAGAACCGAGAGTATTAGCTCCGAGGAGGAGGAGGACTGGCCAACTTCACCCATTATTCCAATTTTCGAACAATGTTAGTAGCACCCAGCAGCAAGTAAGCAAGCAGTAAGCAGCAACAACCAAGCAAAGCAGCCCCCGAAACGGACAACAATTTGTGGGGCATGAATGAAGTAGCAGCAGAAGCAGAAGCAGCAGCAGCGGCAACAGGCAGGAATCATCTTTATTTTTGCACAGCGGCACAAATTTGTGGCATAGACATATCCCGTGATCCACAATTATAGCAGGATGAAAAAGAGATCGCAACGATGCAACAACTTTAAAACTGTTCGCAATTTGTGAGCGTGTGTGCAAAATGGGTGTGCGTGTGTATATATTGCTAGAATGCATCATAATTCGTTTAGCATATGCATTATATAATATATATATATATTATTTACGCTGGTTCTACCATTTAAGAGAAACTAAGAAAAATGCGAAGTCAGCCAGCGATTCGTTGCATTAGGCGACATTTTTCGATTTATTTGCGGCAAGACAAAAAAATACGTTAAAAAAAAAACACAAATGCAAAAAAAAATCTCAAAAAAAAAATATATATAAATACCTAAAAGAATGCTGCGGACCATCATACAAAAGATTGATGTCGTTCCGGACCATTTTTGAGATCGGTGAAAGGAAAAACGATTTAAGAATTGATAACGACCCAACAACAAACCCAGGCGTACGGAATAGAACAGCAATTTTTTGTCGGCGCAAGCTTGCAAAAAAAAACTTTAAACAAATCAAAATGCAAAAAAAAAAAAAACACAAGTATCTCTACCCCCCAATTGAAATTAGTTTAAATAAATTTTTGTTCTCCATGTTTGTATTTTGTAAACTCTTTATAACTTTAAACAATAATAATATGGTGGACCCACGAGCAGTAGCAGAAAAAGAAAGAAAACAACAACAAAAAAATCAACAAAAAATCTAAAAAAGTACAAAAATTCATTAAATATAGACAGACTATTAAACTATAAGTTAAAAAGCAAAAACAAAACCAAAACAAAAACTCCCCATAAGAGAATCATTAAAATTATTAATCATTTTGGCCGCGCTCAGAATTGAAGAACCCCTATGACTAAGAATTCGTAACAATAGCACTAAATAATTATTAACAAAATAATGTAGTTGTGTGTGTAGTCGACAAATTTTTGCTCTATATACTATATATAACAAAAAAGAAAACTTAAAAAGCGGCATTTCAATTTGCTAAATATAGAGAAAGCATTCATTTATTATTTCAATCTAAGTGAATTTGTTATTATTTGTTTAACAACGACAAACAACAAGATCTTTTGAGATACTACCACCACCCGCCAACCCCCGTGGTGTAATGTATTTAGAACAATGCAAATACAACAACAGTGATCAATTTTATACACAAATGTGTTTGTACTATATGCATATAGTTTTTTGAGTATGCATATATACAAACACATTTCACTTTCTTTTTTGTTATATAATTTAATGATTATTATTTATTAAAAACAACTTGTAAAAACAAAACAATAATATAAAAATAACAACAAACAAACCCAATTTCTTCATATGTTGTACTAAATATACGATAGATATTATTATAACACCAACAATACATAATTTATGGTGAAATCTAAAAAAGCAACCAGCAAATCAACAAAAACAAACCGCAGCACCAATTAGTAACTATCTATTACAATATGTTTTTAAAATGAAGCGCGGCGCTCTGATTAAATATTATGATGCATTATAAAGAATATATATACACGGCAAAGAGATAAACACGAAGAATCAGGCTCCTTAAGTGGAGTGCAGTAATCAAACTAATAAGAAAGAAGAGAAAACTTGTGCAAGAACTATCCGCAGAATGACAAAAAAAATTAATTGACAATTTCTTAAATTCAAACACACAATTTTAAAAGCAAATGCAATATCGAAACTCACTTTCGATAACACATTTTCTGTAAATTTGAATAAATGCGCGTGTCACTGTGCACAGTGGCATACAATTTCTGAATAATATTTGCAAACAAAACCAAATGTTTTATTTACCTTTGTGTGCTTGTGTATGAGTGTGTGTACAGCCTTTATATCCATATCAGCCAAATAGCCAGACAACTAAGGAGAAGCCTGCCGCAGCCCGTGGATAACCCACTGCCCGATGGCCGACTCTCTCTCTCCTCTATCTGTCTCTTCTGACCAAATGTGAGTACATTCCCAACACTCAATCTCTTACAAAAACAAGTGAGTCTATTGTGAACTGATGTATTAGCGCACTCTGCACACTCGCAAATGTAAATAAAACATTTTTGCTATACAATTTCCAACTATTTACAAACATTACAATACTAAAATGAATGTGCAATAGTTAAATTTCATTTTGAGACATTTCTTGAAAACATTTAAATAACCATGGCAATACTCATGTTTTGTAGTTAAGCTAACAAATTTTGTACAACACAGTAATGCCGCAAATGTGAATATGGCGAAAACTTTTATTAATATTTAAGCAAGATGGGAAAAATTGTGTGTTCATTGCCAGGCTGCAAAAAACATTTTTAAACTTAGTCTAACTTTTAACAATGGCAAGTGACAAATAAGCAAGAAAAAATGAAAAAGTAACAAAGATGAAGTATAGACATAAGACTTTCTACAATGCAGAACAAGCAAGCCGTCAACTCTGCTGAGTAGTCGGATATTTTGAAAATAATTGTATGTATTTTAAAGCTAGCAAATTTTACATGTATTTAGCGCGGAGTTAGTAAAATATTTGCAAGAAAAACGAATCATTTTAAAGATTGACGTTCATAAAAAGAAATTTATATTACATATTAGTACCTTTAAGAACAACCAATGTACTACATTTTGATCTTAACTTAGTTTTTAAATCTATTTCGCAAAGGAACATTAAGTTGGAGTTTATTTTGTTTGCATAATGCAAAGCAAAAAAAAAAAAACATTTTACATTTCATCTATTATGAGAAAAGTTTTTATAGTTTTAATTTTAAATTGAAACTAAAAAAAATCACGTTTTGTAAATTACCTATCATTCATAATTTAAATTATTTAAATTACGAGTTGTATTTAAGTTTTTAACGATTCGTTGCAAGCAAATGAACAATTAAGTAAGATAACTGGAGAGAGTGTTAACAAACGGAGAGAGCTGTATAAGAACAAAAAAAAATCGTGATTTAATTCATTGTATACACATTACAACAAATAAAAGAAAAAAGTATTATTAAATCGTAAACAAATGTTTTTTATTTTTGGCTATGAGCTGCAACGAAAAGCGCATAATTTAAAAATCGATGCTACAGGCATAGATATTTTATCGATAAGCCCTAAAACCAGTGCTGTAAAAAACAGTGCTGAAAATCACGAAAACCCAGAGCTGCCAAACAAATATATCGATATACCGCATGCAGTGTTTTTCCGTGTTGCTGGCAACACCGTGACACATAACCTTCCTTTTCTAAATAATTTTTGTGCTGTGTACACGTGTTCTCCACAATGGCACCCGTCGAAAAAGCTAAAAAGGTCGCCAAATCGGCCAAAAAGGGCAAGAAGCACCCCGTCAACTCGTACCTTAAGGGCGGTATCTTGCGTTACTCCAAAGCCCAGGTAAATACTCGAAAGAACACATTCAAAATGATGCTGACAAAGTTTTGCTTTGTGCTGCGACGCCGCCTTCATTTTCGTTGCTGCATCGACAGCGTGTTTTTGTGTTTGTGTGTGTGTGTGTGGACATCTGTCTGATTTTGTCATTTTGTTAATTTTTAGATGTACAAGCGCCGTGCGCTGTACCGCCTGAAGGACAAGAAGCACCCAGTCGTCCAAAAGGAGAAGGTGCCCATCAAGAAGGTGAAGAAGATCGGAGGCCCCAAGAACGGTGGTGAGCGTACCGTCTACCTGAACAAGCCCAAGGCCAACTTCCCAACCAAGACCTTCGTGAAGAAGCGTATTGGCAAGGCTAACTTCAGCGAACATAAGCGCAACACGCGTCACAACCTGAAGCCCGGCACTGTCCTCATCCTGCTGGCTGGCCGTCATCAGGGCAAGCGTGTCGTTCTCCTGAAGACTCTGACCTCTGGCCTGCTGCTGGTCACCGGTCCCTTCGCCCTCAACTCGTGCCCTCTGCGTCGCGTTTCCCAGCGCTTTGTCATCGGCACATCGTCGCGCGTGGACTTGAGTGCCTTCAAGGTACCCGAGCACCTGAACGACAACTACTTCCGTCGCATTAAGGCCAAGAAGCAGAAGAAGGGTGGTGAGGCAGACATCTTTGCTGCCAAGAAGGAGCGCTTCGTGCCCAACGAGCTGCGCAAGAAGGACCAGAAGGAGGTCGACAGCGCCCTGCTGAAGGCTATCAACGCCCATCCTGAGCGTAAATTCTTCAAGAAGTACTTGCAGAACATGTTCGCTCTGCACTCTTCCCAATACCCACATCGTCTGCGTTTTTAAACGACGCTGCTTGACGACCCAAATGCAACTTCAGTTTAAGGATTTTTAAATACTTTGTACAAGCCCCGCTGATTACAGAAACATTTGTAGAATAAACAATACAAAATTCGGAACTCTGTGTCGAGGTATAAAAGAAAATTCGTAAACGTGTTTATTGTTTTCCAGTCGACTCGGACTTTTCTAACTTATCTGGAAACGGCAAGTCTAGCTGTAAGTTGAGTGCAGCAACTAATTTGCGTCGTCCATGGATATACCAGAGCATCTCGCGATACGAACCTGGCAGCACTTCATCCACAACATTATCCACCTTATAGGTGAGATAGAATACATTTGTCGTCGTTATCTCGCCACTTTTAGCATCCGAATTTTGGGCCACGGTCATCAACTGTACATAGTTCTGAGCCGTGTAGACCACATAGGCGGTCATCTCCAGAAATGCATTGACCTTGACGGGTCGCATAAAACTTATGTCCGATATGCATTTCAAAATAGGTCGACCTGCCACATAGATGCTGGCCATCATGAAGCTCAACTCGACCGCCTGTCGCATTAGATAGCCACCGAATATAGTGTTCTGGGCATTGCGATTCTCGGGAAACGGATTCATCATAGTCGACCTCTGGCTATCCACCATCCAACGGCACTTTGTTGGCAAGACGCGTTTGTTCAAATCAAAACTATCCGGTGGCGTTGTGCGCCGCAGCAGGTTATACATAATCGCTTGTTCATGCTCCTGTGGTGGAGATATAAAGATACTTTCAGCATTTGCGGATTTGCGTTGATTTTGGCGCTTGAGTGCTTGGTCAAAGCAATGCTGCTCCTTTTCATTGGCAGGTTTTAGTGGATTAACTGGCGCTGAGCCCGTGTTTGTGGCATTGCGTGCCACCATCAGGAAGAGGGCTTTTGTTACGTTTAGATACTTGCCATCCACCAGCTGACGCACATAGAGTGTTATTTCCATGGATGTACGTCCGGCAAAGGATACAAAGCCACTTAACTCAATGTCCTTGTTAATCAGTAGCGATTCAATGTGAGAAAAGTCCACTCGATCCACCAGTAACGTAACAAAAGTATAAGGCAACGGCACATCCTTGGGCAGATCGGACACCCTTATATGGCGATGGCAGAGCCACACTGTAAATATATAGTTGATTAATTACTTGCTCGAGGTTGAACGTGCTTGAAGTTTCTGACCAGCAAACATATCCATGTCTTCCATTAAACGACCCATACGCACTCGACCCATGTGATTTATATAGCGCTCTCGAATAACCTCGTCTGCACTCAGCGGTAACTTGACGGTTGTATACGAATCCTGCATACTGCGTGGCGGTAACTGCTCCGGTTTGGGCTGATGCTTCAACAAATAATCTCGTGACTTGGGTACAACATGATAGCCGATTTCAATTCCAGTTCGCTTGCGAATCTTGCCCACAACTGCAAGAGTGAAAAGAAAGTTAATATCTGTAGGGGCATTGTAATTTTTCCTTACCTTCCGCCATTGTGCCCGAATAATGATCCTTGTTTTGTTTAAGGAATTCGCCCATTTCATAATGTCTCACAGCATTATAAATGAGTGGCAAACGTTGCCTTGAACTGTAATGTAATAGTTGAAAAACGATATTATATTTTAGATACACCTTACCTTGATAAACTTTGCCATCTTCCTGGTATAACGAATCCCAGACGTGACATTCGTTGCATTTTGATGCAGTGCAATTATTTTTAAAATACTATAAATTTTGTTCAAATAAAAGATAAATAAAATATCCGCGTAATAAAATGTAAATTGAAGATTTTTGCACTGAGCACTAGACAAAGTATTCCTCAAATTGATATTACGCAGCGAATGCGGAAGGTACGAAGGTTCCGAGAGTGTATGTTTTGGCAGTTTCTCTCTTCTCATCATGTTTGTCTCGGTCAACTTTAATGCCAATTTTCATATAGTATACATACATATTTATTTGTTTATTACAACACAAAACAGAGAACAGGCTAAAATAAGTACATACAGTGAATGCTGCTTATACTGACCGTTGGCTAATCGCATCTTTTATGACATTTAAATATTGAGCTATGAATATTGTTTAAGTCTAACAAGCAAGGAGAAGTATTTTTGGAGTACGTATTCCGCATTTAAGCTAAATCAACTGGTAGGCAGGCTTAACTGTATCGTTTATCATAATAGCCTCTCATATTTAATTATCATTATACTATCTCTCTTTTCAAATGTATAAAAAACCTTTATGATGTGTTCAGTCCCATGCTGTATTCGAACTTGCGACGTCCCTGAATATACCACATTGTCTCATGATAGGAGCGTGGCAGAACTTCAGTCACGGTGTTGGGTGCCGAGAATGTATAGTAGAAGGTATTTGTAGTCACCTGGTTGCCAGTGTGTGTGTCCAGCACTTCAGCTACGGTCATTATCTGCACATAGTTCAGTTTGGTGTACACCACATAGGCGGTCATCTTGATGAATGAATCAACGCTCACGGGCTTCTCAAAGCTAATGTCGGCAATGTGCTCCAGCTTGGGACGCGTCTTGCAGTAGAGCACCGCAGCCGCCCAGCTAATCTCGGTGGCGGTACGCATTAGAAAACCGCCAAAGACGCGATTGTGGTGATTACGATTCTCGGGAAACGAGGGTATGGTGCTCATCTGGTACGAGTCCGACATCCAGCGACAGTTTGGTGGCAATATGCGCTTGTTCAGTTCCATGGTGTCGCTGGGCGTGGTGCGCTTGTACAGCTCGTACATAAGCGTCTGTTCCGGATCGTTGGGCTCCACCTTGAATATGGACTGGGCACCCAGCAGTTGACGCTGTCGCTTGCGATCCTTGCCACCAGCTAAAATCACATTCTCCTCCTCGTTAGCCGGTTGAATGGGATTAACGGGCGCTGCAGCCGTGTTTGTGGCATTGCGAGCTGCCATTAGGAACAGAGCTCGGGTCAGTTTCTTATAGCTACCATTTTGCATCTGCTCGAGCCAAACGACCACCTCCATGGAGCTGGTGCCCACCCACGAGACGTGCCCAGAGAGACGTATATCTTCTGTGCCAGAAGCTAGGACCTTAGTGAAATCAATGCGATCCACGAGTATCGTAACAAAGGTATACGGCAAGTGCACATCAGCCGGCAGCTGTGGTACCACCAAGTGCTTATGACAGCACCAGCCTGCAAGGGATCAACAATGAAAAGCAGTTTCAAGAGGAACTTTATGAGGCTACCAACAGGCAAACATGTCCATATCCTCGAGCAGCCTGCCCATGCGCACATTACCCAAGTACGTCACATACTTGTCCTGCAATGAGCGATCCGTGCTGAGTGGTATAATAGCTGAAGTGAAGGAGTCCTGCATGGCACGCGCTGGCAAGTCCTCAAACTTTGGCTGGTACTTCAACAGATGCTCGCGTGATTTTGGCAGTGGCTGATAGCCGTGCTCCAGGCCCAAGCGCTTCATCATCTCCAGCTTGACTGCAAGAAACGTAGATTATGAAGTTTTCCAGAGATAAAATAGTTATTTGCTTACCCTCAGCCATTGTGCCTGAATCGTTGGGCACCGCTGATTGTTTAATATGCGTAGGTGGTGAATAATTTCGTCTGTGCAGATAAGAGGCGTGTTTTAACTATTAATTTCGCTCTTTTCTATTAACTACTTACATGGATAGCGTTGATGCCAATGGTGCCACATTATTAACATTTATTATCGTCTTGTTTAATGTTCTGTTAAACAGACTTAAACATTTCTGTGCTCCCACCAACGAACGCAACATTTTTCTATTAAGAAATTCCGCAAATGGCGATATTAAATCTTGACCCACAACTAAAATTCGTTTTGCAGTAACATACACACATACGTGTGTAGGTATTCATACGTATTTTAAAGTGTGTACATATGTACGAACAGCTGATTTTGGACTGCGCACAGTGGGCCGCACAATCAACGTAAATAGCTTCAAATGCGCACGAGCGTAGAATGTGAATTTTGTTTGGCAAATTGCATGCTTATCTTATCTTATATGTAAATATGCAAATGCTTATTATTCTTAACAGAAATATATTTCAGTGTGTTTGTTTAATAAATGTATAACAAGTGCATGCTTCCACAGGTTGTTAACTGCAAAATTGGTTACACTGTGCATTAGTTGCGATTAGTGATGTCATCAATGCATTAATCATTGCTGATTTTACTTAATTAGGAATGCCCCAGTTATCAAGCCCGCTTAATGCTCTCTATAAAAGTGATAAGTAAATTAATCAAATATTTACTAGAATCATATAGCGAACATACATACAAGTTTACACACAAGAGATGAATCGAAGATCTCAGCGAAGATCATGTTACTTTCTCTTTTCCAATTATTTGTACATTACATTAGGTAATTCAGCCGTTAGTTATAAAAGGTATTTCATATGCATATATTTCATTTACTTTACATTACAAGTTATATAAGTTTAATTAAATTCTCAACTAAATATTCAATTCCTTGAGCGCAAAGTTAAGAACCATTGGCAGCAAACCAGCATCCTCTAGCTCCAGGATCTGCTGACGCAAGTTGTCCACTGGCCGTGATTTAATAAGCTGGCAATGAAGTAAAAAATAATATGGTAAACCAGGTTAAGTATACCTTTCAACTCACCTTAACTATCTTATTGCGCTGTTCGGCGCTTTGGCAGAAGATAAGCACGGTGGCGGCCATATAAGGACGTTGAATAAGCACACAGTGCTCAGCAAATTGATAAAGATTGAGCGCATGCACAACTGGGCAACCTTGCAGACGCAACAGTGTTTTTTGTAAACGCTCTTCTTGTGCATTGGAGCGCGTTCCTCCTGCATTCTTTAATGGATGGGAGAGCACACAGTCAAATGCCAAAGCAAGTCCATCTAGATGGAGCAACTGCGGCTTGCAGCTGAGCACATCGACTAACGCGTTAAGCTCGCGCACCATATTAAAGATAACCATGCGTTTGAGTATACCATTCCAGATCTTGGGTAAATGTATATTGAAGCCAAGGCAAATGTCGGCCATCACCTCGAGTGATAGAGGATTTTGTGCATTGCGCTGCCACACCATTTTCAGTATGCTAATCTTATCGCAATTATCATCTGCAAACTTCTCAATGTTCGAGTTGTATCCGAGAGCTTTCAATTCATGGACACACTTGATTGTGATGAACTGGCGTTGGCTTATGGTATTGCTGAATGAATTGCTACCATCATTAAGCTTGGTATAACACTCGTACATCTGCAGCTGTGTAGAGGTGTTCACAGATCTGACGGGTAAAACATATTAAAAGATAAACTCTTTCTTAGATTCCATTAGACTTACCCGCCCTTAAATATTAAGCCCACTAAGAACTGAACCGCTTCCGATTTTGGCCAGCTGCTGAGAATATAAAAAGCTCGCACAACATTCTCGCTGGCATTGCCAGTGTCATCGCCCGCGTTGCTGCCGCCACCATTCTCAGGCCAGTTGTGATCTTCGAGGAATGTCTCCTCCAATATTGTGCCGTCAGCAGGCTCCATTGTAACCGACAACCATTTCTGCAGCAGCTTAAACTGTATTCCCTCCAAACTGATTTCATGCAACATGCAAATCTCCTTGACCAGCGCATTAATGTCCACTTTGCTGGATTTAAGTATCAGTTCATGATGATATAGACAATGTATAAGCTCTGTGGGATGCTCTACAAGCCGCAACAGTTTCTCATCGGTCATGCCATAAACGTAGAGCAAATGCTGTGTCTTTTGTATGGGATATCGGCGCTTTATCTTGGCCAACTGATCCTGGCACTTGGGATCCTTGTACAGCGACTCGTGCTCCTTCGCGTATTTCCAGCACTCGTAGGAGGCTTCTACCTGATCGGCACCCTCCGGCGCATAACCAGCAACAAAATACAATATAAGAAACACCTTGCTAGGACTGTGAACGTTCTTAACCAGACGCAGGATCTGCAATTAGAAAATCGCTTTACTTAATCTGATTCCAGTAACAAGTTAAAAGCACTTTCATACCGATTTAAGGAAGGCATTGTTGGTCGGGTGTAAACTCCATGACTCCGAGTCGTTCTTCGATTTGTACTCAGCTATAGAGTTCTTCACAGCCGCCATGCAGAAATAGTCACAGTTTTGTGAGACGTCTTTGGAGTTATTCAACTCAGTGCACATAAGTATAAGCGGAAACCAACTCTGGCAGTTGTCCACATTCAATTCGCTATCTGCACACAAAATTTAAATAAACAATGTTTAAAGTTACGTTTTAATTTACAACGCACCGAGAATGTCCTTCAGTGGCTTCTCCACAATGGGCTTGAACGGCAGGCGATAGCGCGCAATCTTTGGCAGCACACCATTCTCCTTCTGAGACTGCAGCCACATGTCCGTCTCCAGTTGACCAGCGCGATTACGGCGACGTGTGATCATCTTGTGGCGCAGAAAATGCAAAATATTTATCCAGGTTTCCATTTGTTTGGGCGCCGCATCGAAGAACATAAGTATCTCAATCACGCACAGATATAGCTCATAAAAGTAAATGTTGATCTAAAGATGAAAAAACATATTATGTTAAAGCACGATTTAAGGCTTTGTAGCTGAACGCACCTCTTCAATGAACTGATATAGCTTAGAGGTAAACAGCTCCACATTCTTAATCTCATTAATGTAGGGCTGGCACAAATCACGAATCTCGCGCACGCTGCTCCACACGACGACCTCCTCGTCGCCAAAGGTGTCTGTCTTTATCTCAAAGCGCAGCTCCTGGGCATTCAATATGTTCAGAATTTGTGTAATGAGCATTTTTTGATAGTCCAAGCCGAAATCAGTGCTCATGCGCTCCAGTAGCTGCACATTCAGCCGTTTGTTGTGGAACTCCTTCAGCAATTGGTCAATATTATCCATTTCTGCATTAAATTTACCCTTGATGCTGGGATCCTGCTGGCAGAACTCCAAATAGTAATAGAGCTTGTTACGCCTTTAAAAGTGGGAAAATGTTATTAGGCCAACAAAATAATTTTATTAATATTGTAAAAGTACTTACTTGGCACGCAATATTTGCACATAATCCATTTCGTCAATGTGCTCGTTATACATGGCTGAAAGCGTGAGAAAGTTAATCTTTTGTTGATCCGTTTTCACATCCATTGACAGTTTATCCAACAGAGCGCGCGACTCGCTATCCGCAACCAGCATTGTGAAGAGCTCTGTAAATTCGTTAGATATTAGGAGCAACTGAGAAATGTTTTAACATTTTCGATTTTTACCAATTAAGTTAGCATCCTTGTTGTTCATGGCATTGCGAAGAATGCGTCGCAATTGCAACGTAATGAAGCCCTCGTTGATGATCTTCTTACTGCGATTTTGTTTTTGGTACTCAAGTAGATACTGTGCCATAATATACCAAACATCATGCTCCTTGGCCTTAGTTAAATGCTCCAAAGACAGAAAAAAATCAGCGCGAGCACCATCAATATCCTCTTTGACATCGGATGGTAAGGACTGCTGCAGTTTGAGCAACAGCGAGTTACTAGGATCCGTCTCAATGGTCATAAGCAGAATTGTGCGTGCCAAGAACTTGACAATAGGCAGACTACCGCTTATGCGTTTCTATAGAACATACAAATTAAAATTGGAGTACAGTTTTAGAATCTTTTAAAATGTACCTTCTGCTGCGGTTGCTGCTGTGGCTTAACATCGATATCATCGAACATGGATACCGAATAGCGCTTCTTGGTAGATGGCTCCAAATTTACTTTGACGTCAATTGAGTTGTTGAGTGCTGTCGAAAAGTTCAGTGTTGTCTCGCCCAAGGCAATGGGTGCGCCATCCAAAGCGCGGCATATTTGCTCGTTAACACTCTGTCCTTTGCCAAGATAGTGAGCTTCTATGGCATCCATCGGATAGTGTATGACAGCAACACGCACATACTTGATTAGCTCGTTGAGATCACGTTGACGACTGCGCTCATGCATCAGCGCCTCGGTCAGTAGCTCGTAGGCGAGCGGAAAGCTTAAGGGATCAGTTTCGGTCAGCATTTGGAGTGACGAATGTGTACCTGTAGATTATATACGATTTAAGTATTGTTCTTTAAAGAAGCATATGTTTAGCTTACCATGACCACGACTCTTGGCTTCACAGATTTGCTGAGCCAGCAGCTCAATGCCAAAGTTGATAAAATCGCCACTGTTGGCCGGCACACAATCGATAAATTCCAGAGCATGATAAGCCAGAGCGCAACTGAGGGCCAGACATCCAACCTTCTGGCTGATGCGCAATAATCCGTGAGCCTTTTGAAGATTGAGTGCTGCGCATAGTTCACCCATTTCATTGACCATGAAAGCGCACACATTCAATGTGGCCTGAGCTTGTGAGATGATCAGCTCAATGCCCTCATCGAGCAGTTCGAGTCGTCTTTGCAGCGAAATCAGATCACTGCTGCAGTTCAGATGTAGATTGAATTTTTGACGCAGTTGGAAGCAATGCTTTATGAGCAAATAACGTTGCTTGTAAACAGGGTCAACGTGGGACAGCATAAGCTTAAATAGCTCCAGCTGATTAACATGCTCCTGTATCTTGGCCTCGTTTACAAACGAGCCGGAGCTCATCTCAAGCATATTTGCCAGGATATCAACTACATCACAGCCCTGCTTGGAGTTGTTTTTGCTGTTAAGGGATTTGAAGAACTCGTATGCCATCTCGATTTGACCACGTCGCGCCATCTGATAGCAACAGTTAAAATTGGCGCTGGTAGATATATCTGGCGCCGCTTTGGTCAACGTACGTATATCATCCAGCATATCGGGTAAATTTAGCTTAACAATTCGCATCATGAACAGCTCCAGATTTATGTCAGCAGCACTATCTGCTGGCCAGCCGTATTTAACTTTCATTATTTTGATCACCTGTATCTCATACTCGGCATTGATCTTAAAGCTCAGCGGATGCGTAGAGTTGCGCAGCTTGATAAGCGGAGCCAACGTATCCGGCCATGGCACTGGCGCATTCTGTAGTATTGAAAGCGCACACTCCAATCGTGTGTCCTCATTATGCAGCAGTTCAATGCAGGCCATCGCTCGCTCCAACCAATTGCTAAGTGATTGCCTATTGGCTACAAGTTGTGCTATGTACTGCTTAATGACATTCAGGGGCTGTCGTCCCTTCTCCTGATAGATGGGATAGAGAAAGTCCTTGACCAGGCTCTGTAAATTGTCCAAATGTGCACGCTGCAATATACGCAGCGCTGTTGCATCTATCGAGTCCTGCATGTAATTGTCCAGCGTGAAGCTCAACTTGTAGCTCTTCTTCAACACGGATAGATCCTGCAGGGCATTAACCAGATCGCGCAGCTTGCCAGTGTTACGCTCCTGCTGACGTCCCACATCACTTTGGAAACAGGTATGATATAATATAAGTTTTTTTCTATAATAGTAATATAATACTTACGAGTAGATAAACTGAACTTCCTCAAAGATATCCAATATATTACCAGCAAATTCTAGACCAATATCTGGCCAATGATCACCGTACTGCAGTTTCCGGGTCATTTCAATGCTCCAATCCGTGATAAACGGCATAATGGTCGGATGCGTATTGCTGACCATTGGTACAAATTGGCGCAACCATTGCACCACATTAAGCGGCTCAGTGCTGCTGGGTATGAAGCCCAGCAAAGTACGTAACTCATCGTCATTGAGATGAGGTAAAATACTACTAGAGTGTCGCCGCCATATTAAACAGGCGGTTGGCATATCAGTACTAAACATGCTCTTCACTACTTTCACCAGATTCGTATTATAGACAAACTTTTGCCACTCGGTGTTACACTCATAGGGATCAATGATGGCCAGAGTTTTCAGCCGATGCAATTGCTCATCTATTTCAAGTATATGCGCCTCATCCTCCTAAAAATCGGTGGATTAGTATGGTTAGGCAAACGTTTAACACACCGCTTACCTCAAAGTCTAATCTTTTATGTATTTCCTTTAAGTAACGCTCCAAGATCTGACGAGAACTCAAATTGACCATGCGATTGTTTTTGATAAATGCTTTGCTTTCAATCTGACCCAGCAGATTCAGCAGTATTTTAAACTTTTCCTCAAGCTCGTCTAAGTGCGAATTTTGTGCATTTGCGTTGCAGAGGTCAACAAGCATACGCTTAGCTCTGGCCTCGTAGATGGGCTGCAGGCACAACTCGAATTGCTTGCCAAAGTCCTTAGGGACAGGAACAACAAGAGTTAATACTGTATGCATAACATCATAATTAAAATCAGCACCGTACCTCTGCTTCCTCCAGACGTCCCTTAGCAATAAGTTTTTTCAAACGATCACTGGGATCCGTCTCGGACACCATCATCATTTCAACCTCCGACGGAATTTCGCCATCTCCAATTGCCTTGGCAGCTAGATAATACAGATTGACAGCACTTTTGGGCTGACGTATGAGCCATGCGTGTAGCGGGACCTCCACCTCGTTTTTACATTTCAATGCTAGAAAGATGGAAAAAAAAATAAATGTTTTTTTTTAATAGAGATAGATAGAGTTATAAATATTAAATTAGCCTTACAAGGATATTCGACAATCTTAACGAAACGCTCTCTGTCTGCAGTGGGTTTGGTTAGTATAAGGAGCTCCACATGCTCTTCGCTGCACTCCATGACCAGCATGTCCTCGATGAGCAGTTTGTTGCTCTGGGCTGACTGGCACAAGCTGACGGTGCGTGTATATGGACAAATCTCCAGTAAATGGCCGGACTGTGTCAAAGCAATACTAAAGGAAAAGGTTGTTTAAACAAAGCAATGTATGCAAAAATATCAAGCCTACATACATATAGTGATCAACATTGTAGATATCCTTTACGCTGCCAAACTGTGCCGGCAAATTAATGCGAGTCACATCGTTGGACGCAGTCCTATAATTTAAAGTGCCCTGTGCGCCACTTATTATCAGTTCTTGATCCGGACGTAGCGTCTCCTTATTGTTGACTGCATAATTGTGGATAGGCGGCTGGTTAAGCAACAGAGCGCTGTCCACGTTATTAAGAGCACGTCCACCAGAGGATGTGCGCTCTATTGTGACATCGTCGAGCAGTGCAGCCATGTTTTCACTATCCTTCAAGGTGACATTTGTCAAGGACTCTAGTGAAGCTTCATCGATTTCACTGAGACTAAATTAAATAAATGCAAGTCCCGTTAGTGCTGAATCATCATGTATGGAGTACACTTACCAGTAGACACTACCATTCCTGCATGTCAAGTAAAAGTGTTGACCCAGTTGCTGGATGCTTGTAAATGTGCCGCTAGTTATGCTGACATCTTCAATCTTGATGCACACACTGAACAACAGCAATCCCTTTATGTAGACGCCATGGACTTCGCCGTCCGTAAGACCGCACACAATTAGATTGCCACTATTTGATATGGTGATGGCATCGATGTGCGCGCCAAAACTTAGGAAACTGCACTTGGCCACCAGCTCGTCCTCGAGCAGCAGTAGACTTTTGTCAATCGAAATGACCATTTTGCCACTTTGCACTGAAGCTTGAATCGAAGGATATTTTGTAACCTAACAATAACAAATAACCAACAGAGATTATATTTTGCATTTTCTGTGTTTTTGCATGGAATTTACCGCATCCTCGCTACTTATTTTGAAAATACTACGCGATGAAAATGCATTGGAAATGGTTTCATCCTCAACCGCGGATGCTTCGAAGTTGCTCCACATATTTATAGGTCGCTATGAAAATAATTTAAACCAGCCAGCGCCAAATTGGCAAGCGTCACTCTGTTGCTAGTGGTGATGACAGTTTAACGATAAGATCGATAAAAAAGCATTGGGTACATATGAATAGTTTTGTATATATCTATAGTATTCGTGTCTGATCAATCAAAATTATCATATTTATGGGAAAACAGCTTTAAATGTTATGATTTAATAACTTATTTAAGCTAAAAAACTGTTGTAGTTTCAAATCTATCGCCTAAGCACATTATCGATATGCAAAGTGATGGTTACCCTAGTTTCAAAATGAAGAATGGAATTTAGGTATTTTTCGTTGCTTGAATAGGGTCACCCTGGCAGGCA